>JALGRB010000017.1:0-2400000 GCA_023091065.1 Dianthus caryophyllus | reverse complement strand
TACACAAGTATACAACTTACATACTACAAACTTACATACTACAAAAAATAACACAACTACTACTACTACACCCCACTTACTCGACATACATACACACACAAACACCAAATATTTTCCTAACACTTTCTCTCTAATAAAACCAACTCAAAGAACTTGTAAGCTTAAACTCATCTCCAACCTCAAGAACACCTCTTGAATCTTCATCCTCTTTAATTCATTTCTTCCTTAAACTTTCATTTCAATTGCTTAAATTTATTAGCATACTTAAATAAATCCTCTCCATTTATATTTAGTACTCACTCCTTATCTTTACATGCAAATTAAAAATGAACATAAATCAAAATCACTTTAATACAAACATCACCTAAACTAAATACTACTACACTTGAAAATTTTAGTATAGTTAGTTTAGTTTTAAATTAAATTACTAACTTGTGTATTTCATTCTTATGTACCTCTCCTAACCAAAGACGAGGAGCAAGGTGGTGGTGTCGACTTGAGCCAATTCGATCATATCGTCGACCCGGACAATTGCTAGGGTTTTACTCCACTAACCAAATCAAGGTGCTTCCCGCACACTTATGTGATAAGCGCCTCGAATTTGATTATATGTTATTATTTTTGATGCTTGTATGATTTATTTTATCACCTAGTAATCACATGTTAAATTAGGAGACAAAAATCGAAAAATAGAATTTGTTGCTCACTATACTAACCCACGGCCTACCCTAAATTTTTCACTAAATTTTTCGTTTTAATTTTTGTAAATTGCATGCTTAAAATACTTGTAATGAAATGAACATGCATGAAAATGTAATTAGTTTATGTTTAGGACTTAAAATGAATTTGTTATGAATTTAAATGTTATAATGTGTTTATGTGTGTTCTTGAACTTTTATGTTTATTCATGTGTTAAATGATCTTCATTTATGTATGATAATGTTTACTTATGTTTTCACATATGTTAAATGTATAAATGATATAAAGTAATTTGGTATTTGAATTAGAAGTATAAAAATCAAAAATCAAAAATCATATACATACATACATACACACGGCATTTTTGCCTTATTTGGACCAAATTTTAGTTTTAATTTTTCTAAATAACATATTATGATTAGACTAGTTAAAATAGACTTGTAGGAAAAATTTGAGAAAATTTCATAAACATATAAAATTTTGACTAAATAATGTTCATATGAAAAACATTAAAATTCATCACACATTCATGTGTTCTTCACTTAGGAGATTAAGTTGATTCATAAATTTTATAAGTTTTAGTTATTTATTGTTTTTAAGTACTAATTTAAATCATTTTAGCATAAACTAAATAATTAGTATATAAAAACTTTAAGTTAAAAACCGATAAAATTAGAAAACAAAAACAAGTTGTTATGTGTGTTAGGCCACGGCATTTGGTGTATTTTTAGACCAAAAATGATTTTGCCACTTTTTATTTTTTTATCACTTAAGTAAATTAAATAGTTAAAGTAATGATTTATTAATAAAAACAAAAAAAGAAATAGATGGCTAACATACATAGACCACACGACATTCACCCTTAAAATGGGTCAATTTTGGTCAAAATAAATTTATCACTTAGTCACTAAATTTGAATAGTAATTAGGTTTATATATTTGTTTATGTATTAAACCGTTAATAAAAAGAATCAACTAAACCGATAAAAATAAACGTTACACGTATTAAAATGAATGAAATCGAGTGTTACTACCTATGCTTAAATTTGGATGTGGACATACGGACTATTTAAAATGAACTACGACAACCTCGCTAAAAATGGGAACCGCTAAAAGATTAGTTAAGTATATGACTAAATAAAACCGAGTTTCACTTTTAAAAAGTTATTTAAAATCACTAAGTACAAAATGAACTTAACAACTTTGACTCTAGAATTTTGTACTTAGATTATATTAGGTTTTACTTCCGAAATCATTTTTCAAATCACTAAATACAAAACGAACCTAACGACTTTAAAACTAGAATTTTACACTTACTAAATAAAAAGCTTAGTTTTATTTTCCAAAATATCCTTAATATATCAAAATGTACAAGAGTACAAAAATACTAAGTATAAATAAAGTCAAATAATAAATACTAAGTATAAAGAAAATAAAATAATAAATACTAAGTATAAGAATACATATACGTATGAAATACGAATAAAATACGAAGTATAAAAATACGTACAAATACGGAATACGAAAATACGAATACGTATAAATACGAGGAATAGTAAATACGATGAATAGTAAATACGATGAATAGTAAATACGGTGAATAGTAAATACGGTGAATAGTAAAATAATGAATAGTGAAAATATTTAAAAGTTACGAACGGACTCAAATAAATAATTAAGTTTTTCTATGTGTTCTGTTTTACCTGAAGAAACGTTGTTACTAAAATTTCATTATACAAGTTTGACGTTATATTTATGATACAAGTTTGTCATTATCGTTATTTATGAGCAAGAGAATGAGAAGTTAAGAAAGCGAGTACTTGAATAAAATACTAGGATTGTTCGCCATGTTGCGACTCTTGAAATTCGAAGTTAACGAGGTAGCTGTATATGGGGACTTGGGCTCCCTATCAGAGTTGCCCAAGGCGAAATAACGATCTTAAGATCATTTACTCGACCGCAGTATATACAACCTCGGAGATGGGGCATCCTTGATATCTCCGTGGGCCCATATATTAGTAATTGGAAACGCCAGCCCGTCCGGGGTACGAGTCTCTGGTGATAGTCGAACTTTTTCGTCGGTGATACCTTTTGAATAGCGAATACGTATGATCCTCGATAGGTAGTGTATGCATACATTAGACAAGGGATTGAATCGTCCTTATTACCTTAGATATCTTTAGCCTGTCAGACATGTCCAAGTTATGTTGGCCCTGATCGCTATCGCGCGGATTATGTCTGCATGCTTCCGCCTTACTAACGAAGATTCATTGGTTATCACATGTTGAATGCATTTCCTTGTTTGTTTGATGAATATCTGAATGACTTGGTTGAGTATTGGAATGTGATTTGTTGAGTATGTTTATCTGTGAGCGTAGTATGTTATTTGGTTGGTTTATACTCGTATTAAATCATCATGATCTCCTTATGTGTTTTTGCTTGCATACTTGCTACTTGTTTCTCTTGTTTATTTATTATTCATATCGCATATTGCTTTAGAATTGCATGTATCGAAAGAGTGTGCGGGAAAATGATGAGAGTTTAATGCAGGTACCCCGAGTCTTGACCGTTGATCTATCAGGGGATTTGAAGGCCTTATTTTGTAATCTATTTTGAGAGGACTTGTAATCTAAACACTCTGTTTTATCTATAAACTCGTATTATGTATACTGAGTTTGTTAAACGATAACAGCTGGTTTTGTAATATATAGACTTAATTAATTTTCCGCCTTAGTTTAATTAAAGTCACGAAAAACCAGGTTATTCTGATTAATTATCAGTATCTTCTTGACCGTGAATGACTTAAAGTTATCTCACATAGCGAGGCGACACCTGGGCCAGACATTCATATCATATGTCAGGCATAGACTTGTAGGATCAAATAATGAATTAGAAATCTCTAGATCGCTAAAATAATAACTTAGATCGTTTTAAAAATGTGAGAAAGGGTAGAATCTTAAGGACCGACCTAATAATAATAAACTAGTTAGACGAGCGATAGAACCTTAACTTCATGATTATTTACTTGCTATCCGCTCTATGGCTAACTCTAGTCGACAAAGGCCCTTAGGATGACGTACTACGATTCCTCGTAACAATCTACCACAACGTCCACCGATGATGCCACGAGATGCATATATATGTAACCATTCCCGTCATAGAGCAATACGTGGAAGCTAATGGGATCTCGGCGACGGCACCTACCACACCAAGGGCATTGGCTTAGGCCTGGCCGATTGAGAGCTTCCACGCGTCTGACGAGTTTTGGACACCACTAGGATGGCAACTCCTCCTGGATTACGATCGATATATGGATCGCATGTGTCACCCGACCCACCGAGGGAGATGCAACCACCAGGGTGGATGGAACACGAGGAACTACTTGAGAACTTGATGTATCAAGAATTAAGGCACGACTATCCTCCATTGCGGTTGAACTACTCCCGATGCAGGGAGAGGGATCTCCTATCAGGGAGCCTCTTCAGGGTCGCAAGTCATATTTAGGGTCTTTGGACTCCAGTTTGTAAAATATATGTAACCGACTTTTAACCATCCTAAGAACGATCTTAATATCGTCTTCTTTTCCTACGGCTATGGGTGTTGTATTCGGATGTGACGTTGGTGAACTTATGTATTATATTCCTTGAAATGTAATATTTTACCCATGTATATGTTTATATATATGGAGACGTTATGTTACTACCTAGTCATGTGCTTTTCTTAATTCATTATTTAAAAAATTTTACATACATGTTGTACTTCCAAATCTCATTTAAATTACCTTATCTAAATTGATTTCAGATGAGACTACCGTGCGGTAAGAAGTACTCTGAATGGACAACAAAAGAGAAGGCCCGCAAAGAAAGCCATCGAGGCCTACGCAGCGGCGTCAACAATTGAAGTCCTGGAAGAGATCACAGGACGCGAGCAATGCGGAAGTCGACTGGAAGACTAGGGCACTTAAGACTCCGTATATGGAACATCGAATTCCTGATCATCTCCGCCGATCCTCAGGATATACAGATGTGATCGAAGCATTCATGCAGGGAAAACCTGAGACTTTTGAGGGGATCAGTGGGACACTATACCCATGGATCAGGAGTATGAATGCGAGGTTCCTGGAACACTCCGTCAGAGAGGAATGGAAAACCTCTCTAGCAGCTGCGTGCCTTGACGAGGAGGCCAAAGCATGGTGGAGGCGACTGCGCTCCCCAGCTATACTTGAGGGTGAGTACTACCTAAGCTGGGAGGATTTCAAACTTGGTTTGAGCGACATGACTTATGCTGTTAAGTATAAGCATAGCTTCATGGAGGAGGAGCATCGCTACTCGAAATTTGCTTAGGACCTAGGACTAAGCTTTTGTCATTCTCGATCTAATTTCATATCTCTTGAGAATGTATCTAAACTTTTGTGTTATTTTGCTGAACTTGTATCTAAGTTTTCACCTTAGTTCATTTCATAGAGAATGTATTAGGAGGCTTTGTAACTTTTTGATGTAACCCTTCTACATTATCAATGAAATGTGTTTTACCTTGTACTCTATAATGTGTCACATTTGGGAATTACTCAAAACTCATATGACCTAATATTTTTCAGAATGGATGCAAACAACTTAAACAACATGGATAACCCGAACTTCGCCCAACATTTTGCTGAAGAAGAAGCAAGGAGAAAAGGGTTCGAAGATGCAATTACAAAAATCGCTCAAAATATGTATCAACATCAGGGCGGCGGAAATAATCAGTCCGCATTTGAGAAGTTCTCCAAGCACCGACCCCAAACTTTTTCTGGCTCTGTCGACCCCACAGTCTTGACAGAGTGGATCGAAGAGATGGAAAAGTTACTAGAACTGAGCAAGACACCACCTAACGAAATGGTGAACGTGGTAGCGTACTACCTGAAAGGAGAAGCAAATAGTTGGTGGCGCCTGATCAAAGCCCAATTTCCCCTAAGGCTCTATAACTGGAGTGAGTTTAAGACCATGTTGGAAAACAAGTACTTTGGGGAAGAGTTGAAGTGGGAAAAAGAAGAAGAGATCAGGAGTCTAACCCAGGGGGGAATGACCCTACAAGCTTACACGAGAAAAATATCGGAGTGTCCAAGTTTGCTCCTAAGATATTGACTAGCGAGGAGGAACTTCATGACTCGTTACGTCTGAGGCACGGACAATAACCTGAGGATAAACATGAGCGAGGTTAATTTGTAAGAACTTATTTGAAGCCTACGAAAGGCAACGTGTATCCGGGCACCCATCCGTAAGAGGCGAAGGTGAGAAGAAGAAGAAGAAGAGCGTTCACGCCTACGTGGCAAGTGCTAGCTTTATCCATAAGCCAATGTTTGGTCGCGGGGTTCCAAAATCAAGACAACCGTAATAAAGGCCAGGCGGACCCTTGTACCATAACGAAACCCTACGCATTTGTGGCAGGAACAACCAACAACCTCCGGACCCCGGCTTTCCGGGCAAATCAATGTCGCACTTGGTCGGTAGAATCACCCAGGAAACGTTGTAATGGAGAACTTTGTGGTGTGTTTCTGTGCAAAGTTGTAGGGCACAAAGCTAATGAATGCCCAAAGAGAATCGGTGCCAAGGCAAACGCGGGACCACCGCCACCGTTAGAGTTGAGGGGCGGCGTCTACGTCTGGCCAGAAGTGCGAAGAATGGTGCGATGATACTATCGATGTCGGCGTAAATCCAGGTAAATTTTGGTTAATTACGTGCACTGCTTTCATTTTGTTCGATCACGGAGCTTCACTATCATTTATATCCTCCAAATTTATCAAACAATCCAAACTCACAAATCCCACACAAATTAAAACTAATATATCACTACCGGATGGTAAAAACATTCTTTGTTCGTCAAGATCTGATAATGTAAAAATCTCAATTCACAACACAGATTTCTGTCGGACCTTGTCTTTGTTTGACCTTCCCGAGTTCGATGTAATTACGGGAATGAAGCGGCTAGCTCGTCATAACGCAACATTTAAATGCCACGACCAGAAAATCACTTTGAAAACTAACCAAGGGAAGGAAGTGTCATACGAGTTTTAAAAGGAAAGGAGGAGTGAAGTTAGTATCACATCTTGAAGCTTGAGTATGGAGAGAAAGGGGCCTGGGTGTATTTTTGCGGCATTACTAAGGTCGAGGACACCCTACGCATCGAAGATATCCCAATCGTGAATGAGTACCCGATGTTTTCCCAGACGTATTACCGGGTATGCCTCGCACTTGCGAGATGTTGAATTCTCGATTGACCTCATCTTAAGACACTGACACTTATATCAAAGGCACCATCTGACGAATGGCGCTGTCGAACTTCAAGAACTCAAGAAACAATTGGAGGAAATGATTGAGTTGGGATTTATAAGGCCGAAGTGTTTCACCTTGGGTGCCAGGTACTCTTTGTAAAGAAGAAGGATGGGAGCATGAGGCTCTGCATCGATTCTGAGGAATTGAACAAAGTGGCGATCAAGAATCGTTATCCAGCCTAGGATAGATGATCTCTTTGACCAAATTTCAAGGAGCAGGAGTTTTCTCAAGATTGACCTAAGATCAGGATACCATCAGATTGCGGTTCGTAAAGAAGATATACAAAAGACTGCATTCAGATCAAGGTACGGACATTACGAATTCAAAGTAATGCCGTTTGGCCTCACCAACGCTCCAGCGGTATTCATGGACCAAATGAGCAGGACCTTTCATGAATATCTCGACATCTGGCATTAGTCGTGTTCATTGGCGACATCCTGATCTACTCCAAGGATAAAGAAGAACACGCAGAGCACCTACACATTATCCTAAGTATCTTGAGAGACCATAAATGGTATGCCAAATTTTCAAAGTGTGAATTTTGGTTAGGCCAAGTGGCGTTCCTAGGCCATGTAACCTCCAAGGAGGGAGTAATGGTAGATCCAGCAAAGATTGAAGGCCGAAAGAATGGATAGCACCAAGCGATCCACGGAAGTCGAGGAGCTTCCTAGGATTGGTGGCTATTATCGAAGGTTTGTTCACGATTTCTCGAAGGTAGCCCGCCTAATGACCAAATAGCTACAAAAGGAATCAAAGTTCATATGGAGCGACGATCGTGAGAAAGCGTTCGAAGCGAAGACAAGGCTTACTACGGCCCGCTTTAACCTTGCCAACCAGATGGGGATGAATATGAGGTGTCTGATGGACGCATCACTAAGCGGTTTGGGTTGCGTCTTGATGCAACAGGGAAAGTAATAGCATACGCATCGGACAACTTAAAGTGCATGAAAAGAATTACCCTATTCACGACCTAGAACTTGCCGCGGTGGTGTTTGCACTAAAGATTTGGCGTCATTATCTCTACTGGTCAAAGATTAAGTTCTACACCGATCACAAGAGCTTGAAGTACATCTTCACCCAAAGAGATTTGAACATGAGGCAACGAAGATGGTTAGAATTGATCAAAGATTACAAGATTGAGTTACTTTACCACGAGGGAAAGGCTAATGTAGTTCTTAGATGCACCGAGTCGTAAGACAATACACACTACGAACAACATTTGGGAGATTCCCTCGGACATCGTCCAGGATCTAAAAAGGCGAGCTTAGACCTGGTACAATCGGATGACCACAGGACCTAAATGCAATGGCGGTCGAACGTAATTATATCATGACATCAGAGTGCTACAATGGGAAGACCGGCATTGTTGGAGATTAGGGAGAGAATTCCATCGGAAGGAGCGAGAAGGGTTTGAAGTTTACAGCGGCGGAGTCTACGCTTCAATGGCGGGTGGTGCATGCACGATAATGAGAACTTGAAACGCAAAAATCCTTGAATTAAGCATAGTACCGCTTACTCGGTACATCCTGGCTCGGACAAGATGTACAAGGACACGAAATTACGCTCGGTGGATAAGGATGAAGGCGGAGAGAGCCGAATATGTAGCTAGATGTATGATTTGCCGAAGGTAAAATTTGAACACGAGAGACCAGGAGGACTACTCAACCGTTGGAGATTCCTCAAGGGAAGTGGGATTCCATATCCATGGATTTTATCATGGGGTTACCAAGCGACAAGCAGTGGCAAAGACGCGATATGGGTTATTGTAGATCGTCTAACTAAAGCGGCTCACCGTTCCGATCAAAGAGACATGGGGATTGGAAGAAGCGCCAAAGCTACGAAAAGGAAATAATACGACTCCATGGCGTTCCCCTCGACATCATATCAGACAGGGACGCGAGATTTACATCGCATTTCTGGAAGAAATTGCAAGAGGCTTTGGGGAGTAAGTTGAAAATGAGTACGGCTTTTCATCCAAAGAATCGACGGTCGTGACAGAGCGAACTATCCGTATAATGGAAGACATGTTGAGGGCATGCACGATGGAATTCAACGTGAACTGGGAAAAGAGCTTACCTCTCGTTGAATTTTCATACAACAATAGCCATCATGCTAGTCTAGGGTGTGCTCCTTTTGAGGCACTGTATGGCAGTAAGTGTCGCAGTCCGGTTTGTTGGGATGGCGCTAGTGATAATGTGGGCCTTTGGACCCCAAGTTATACAGACCAGATTGAACACATAAAGATTATCCGAGAACGACTACAAGCGACTCAAGATCGCCAAAAGAAATATGCAAACGAGCAAGTCGACCTATTGAGTTCAACAGTGGAGAGAAGGTCTTCTTAAAGGTCCCACCCATGAAAGGAGTAAGGCGTTTCGGACTAAAGGGGAAGCTTAGTCCAAAGTACATCGGACCCTACGAAATACTTGAACGAATTGGCGAGGTGGCATACCGGCTCGCCACCGCCAAACTTATCCAAAGTGCACGATGTATTCCATGTATCTCATTTCGGGAGATCTGAGGCGACCCGAGTCACATTATTACGCCCGATGTGATCGCCATCGAGCCTAACATGCTTTACTCTGAAAGACCGGTGGAAATTCTCGCCAGAGAGACCAAATTCTACGACGCAAGTCGATACCCTTAGTCAAAGTTCTCTGGAGGGGAGAAGGCGAACAAGCAACATGGGAGACCGAGGCGTCGATAAAGGAAAAGTACCCGAGTCGCTTAGCAGGTAACCTTAACCACCCAGTACTTTAAGTTTAGGGACGAAACTTCTTTAAGGGGAGGATTGTAACACCAGTGTTAATTTAAGTTAATTATAATTAGGAAATCAATAATTAATCATCCTCGCTCACTGAATTTCCTAAAACAATACACTACAATCATTTTTGCACCTAAACTAAAACCATTTTGAATTACTTTGAATTTGAACTTTATGCTTACATTTTCAAACTCGATAAATCAAATGGAGAATCCTCGACAATTTTCTCAACGGCAAATTTTGGCACGCAAATCGAGGTCAAACATTGACTAAAGGGCCAAGCCACCTAAATGTGATTTAGTCACCTAATCCTTTATTAAATATAATTACTCATAATCCAAACCTAATTAAAGTAGCTTAAGCTTAATCATATTGATTATTACTAACACAACATATAATAATAATATCAAATTACTATTCCACTTTGATTTAACTAACACTTCCACTAAAACTCGATATATTGAGTTACACTAAGCCTAAAGCGATAAACTTTTTGACGTTTAAGCATAATGATTTAATTCAGTAACATTCCACGAAAAAAATATATATTTCGATCAAACAAGATTTATTTCAAAGTTTCGAGGATTCTAAGGCCAATTTTTGTTTTGATCACCCTTCAACGTTTTTCTTCATTTTTATTTTCGATCTTACTTCGAACCATCATTTTAAGACTATATATTTCATTTCGGGACTTTTCACGTGCGCACAAGTCGAAGATTTCAAAAACGAAAAATCGGGCCAAGTGACCCATGTCTTGGCCGAGATTTTTGAGCTACAAGCTCAACATTGTCTTCCCTTTTTCCTTTTTGCTTTTCCTACACAATGGTTCCCTTGTCTCAAGCATGCCTTCCACTCTTACACCCATGCCTTCCACTCTTACACACATGGTCTCCTTGTCTCAAGCATGCTCTCATTTTCCTTACACAAGTATACAACTTACATACTACAAACTTACATACTACAAAAAATAACACAACTACTACTACTACACCCCACTTACTCGACATACATACACACACAAACACCAAATATTTTCCTAACACTTTCTCTCTAATAAAACCAACTCAAAGAACTTGTAAGCTTAAACTCATCTCCAACCTCAAGAACACCTCTTGAATCTTCATCCTCTTTAATTCATTTCTTCCTTAAACTTTCATTTCAATTGCTTAAATTTATTAGCATACTTAAATAAATCCTCTCCATTTATATTTAGTACTCACTCCTTATCTTTACATGCAAATTAAAAATGAACATAAATCAAAATCACTTTAATACAAACATCACCTAAACTAAATACTACTACACTTGAAAATTTTAGTATAGTTAGTTTAGTTTTAAATTAAATTACTAACTTGTGTATTTCATTCTTATGTACCTCTCCTAACCAAAGACGAGGAGCAAGGTGGTGGTGTCGACTTGAGCCAATTCGATCATATCGTCGACCCGGACAATTGCTAGGGTTTTACTCCACTAACCAAATCAAGGTGCTTCCCGCACACTTATGTGATAAGCGCCTCGAATTTGATTATATGTTATTATTTTTGATGCTTGTATGATTTATTTTATCACCTAGTAATCACATGTTAAATTAGGAGACAAAAATCGAAAAATAGAATTTGTTGCTCACTATACTAACCCACGGCCTACCCTAAATTTTTCACTAAATTTTTCGTTTTAATTTTTGTAAATTGCATGCTTAAAATACTTGTAATGAAATGAACATGAAAATATAATTAGTTTATGTTTAGGACTTAAAATGAATTTGTTATGAATTTAAATGTTATAATGTGTTTATGTGTGTTCTTGAACTTTTATGTTTATTCATGTGTTAAATGATCTTCATTTATGTATGATAATGTTTACTTATGTTTTCACATATGTTAAATGTATAAATGATATAAAGTAATTTGGTATTTGAATTAGAAGTATAAAAATCAAAAATCAAAAATCATATACATACATACATACACACGGCATTTTTGCCTTATTTGGACCAAATTTTAGTTTTAATTTTTCTAAATAACATATTATGATTAGACTAGTTAAAATAGACTTGTAGGAAAAATTTGAGAAAATTTCATAAACATATAAAATTTTGACTAAATAATGTTCATATGAAAAACATTAAAATTCATCACACATTCATGTGTTCTTCACTTAGGAGATTAAGTTGATTCATAAATTTTATAAGTTTTAGTTATTTATTGTTTTTAAGTACTAATTTAAATCATTTTAGCATAAACTAAATAATTAGTATATAAAAACTTTAAGTTAAGCAGATAAAATTAGAAAACAAATACAAGTTGTTATGTGTGTTAGGCCACGGCATTTGGTGTAATTTTAGACCAAAAATGATTTTGCCACTTTTTATTTTTTTATCACTTAAGTAAATTAAATAGTTAAAGTAATGATTTATTAATAAAAACAAAAAAAGAAATAGATGGCTAACATACATAGACCACACGACATTCACCCTTAAAATGGGTCAATTTTGGTCAAAATAAATTTATCACTTAGTCACTAAATTTGAATAGTAATTAGGTTTATATATTTGTTTATGTATTAAACCGTTAATAAAAAGAATCAACTAAACCGATAAAAATAAACGTTACACGTATTAAAATGAATGAAATCGAGTGTTACTACCTATGCTTAAATTTGGATGTGGACATACGGACTATTTAAAATGAACTACGACAACCTCGCTAAAAATGGGAACCGCTAAAAGATTAGTTAAGTATATGACTAAATAAAACCGAGTTTCACTTTTAAAAAGTTATTTAAAATCACTAAGTACAAAATGAACTTAACAACTTTGACTCTAGAATTTTGTACTTAGATTATATTAGGTTTTACTTCCGAAATCATTTTTCAAATCACTAAATACAAAGCGAACCTAACGACTTTAAAACTAGAATTTTACACTTACTAAATAAAAAGCTTAGTTTTATTTTCCAAAATATCCTTAATATATCAAAATGTACAAGAGTACAAAAATACTAAGTATAAATAAAGTCAAATAATAAATACTAAGTATAAAGAAAATAAAATAATAAATACTAAGTATAAGAATACATATACGTATGAAATACGAATAAAATACGAAGTATAAAAATACGAACAAATACGGAATCTGAAAATACGAATACGTATAAATCTGAGGAATAGTAAATACGATGAATAGTAAATACGATGAATAGTAAATACGATTGAATAGTAAATACTATTGAATAGTAAAATAATGAATAGTGAAAATATTTAAAAGTTACGAACGGACTCAAATAAATAATTAAGTTTTTCTATGTGTTCTGTTTTACCTGAAGAAACGTTGTTACTAAAATTTCATTATACAAGTTTGACGTTATATTTATGATACAAGTTTGTCATTATCGTTATTTATGAGCAAGAGAATGAGAAGTTAAGAAAGCGAGTACTTGAATAAAATACTAGGATTGTTCGCCATGTTGCGACTCTTGAAATTCGAAGTTAACGAGGTAGCTGTATATGGGGACTTGGGCTCCCTATCAGAGTTGCCCAAGGCGAAATAACGATCTTAAGATCATTTACTCGACCACGGTATATACAACCTCGGAGATGGGGCATCCTTGATATCTCCGTGGGCCCATATATTAGTAATTGGAAGCCTTGACCAATCCGAGTGCGAGTCTCTGGTGATAGTCGAACTTTTTAGTCGGTGATACCTTTTGAATAGCGAATCACGTATGATCCTCGATAGGTAGTGTATGCATACATTAGACAAGGATTGAATCGTCCTTATTACCTTAGATATCTTTAGCTTTGTCGGACATGTCCAAGTTATGTTGGCCCTGATCGCTATCGCGCGGATTATGTCTGCATGCTTCCGCCTTACTAACGAAGATTCATTGGTTATCACATGTTGAATGCATTTCCTTGTTTGTTTGATGAATATCTGAATGACTTGGTTGAGTATTGGAATGTGATTTGTTGAGTATGTTTATCTGTGAGCGTAGTATGTTATTTGGTTGGTTTATACTCGTATTAAATCATCATGATCTCCTTATGTGTTTTTGCTTGCATACTTGCTACTTGTTTCTCTTGTTTATTTATTATTCATATCGCATATTGCTTTAGAATTGCATGTATCGAAAGAGTGTGCGGGAAAATGATGAGAGTTTAATGCAGGTACCCCGAGTCTTGACCGTTGATCTATCAGGGGATTTGAAGGCCTTATTTTGTAATCTATTTTGAGAGGACTTGTAATCTAAACACTCTGTTTTATCTATAAACTCGTATTATGTATACTGAGTTTGTTAAACGATAACAGCTGGTTTTGTAATATATAGACTTAATTAATTTTCCGCCTTAGTTTAATTAAAGTCACGAAAAACCAGGTTGTTACAAGAAGTGTTCACTTACAACGTCGTAAGTCTTATTAGTTCCAAAGTGACCAGCAATTGCCCCTCCATGAGCCTCACGAATCAACAACTCCCGAATCGAACTTTGTGGAATGCAAAGTCGATTTCCCTTGAATAAGAACCCATCTTGCAATGTGAAATCTCTCGTAGGTTCAAGAAACTCTTTAGAAAACGAGGGATCATCCTTGTACAACTCCTTGACGTGCTCAAATCCCAACAACCTTGCATCTAGCTCAACTAATAAGCAATGTCTTCTCGAAAGTGCATCAGCTACAATATTAGAACTTCCGGTCTTATATTTCGATGAAAACGTAAAAGATTGCAGAAACTCAACCCATTTAGCATGTCTTGGATTCAATTTTTGCTGCCCATGTATGTGTTTAAGAGCTTCGTGATCAGAATGAAGCACGAACGGTTTTGGCCGCAAATAGTGACTCCAATGGTTCAATGCCCTCACAATAGCGTAGAACTCCTTGTCATAAGTTGAGTAGTTCAACCTTGCACCATTTAACTTCTCACTAAAGTAGGCAATAGGGCGTTTCTCTTGTATCAACACGGCACCAATTCCAACACCACTTGCATCACATTCGACTTCAAACAACTTGTCGCAATCAGGAAGTGCTAAAGCAGTCGAACATAGCTTGCTCTTCACTTCTTCAAATGCTTTTTGAGCGCTTGTTGTCCACACAAATTCTCCTTTCTTGGTCAACTCCGTAATTGGAGCCATAATCGAACTAAAACCTTGGATGAATCGCCTATAGAATGAGGCCAATCCATGGAAACTTCGTACCTCCGTAGTCGATTTTGGAACCGGCCAGGCTTGAATAGCTTCAACCTTAGATGGATCCATGCTCACACCATCTTTACCTACAATATAACCAAGAAACACGACACTAGGAACCATAAACGTGCACTTCTCAAGTATCCCATAGAGTTTTTGTTTTCGTAGAACCTCAAAAATTGCTCTCAAGTGTTGCTTGTGTTCCTCCTCATCCTTGCTATAGATCAAAATATCATCAAGATACACAACCACGAACTTGTTAAGGAAAGGCCTTAACACTTCATTCATAAGTCTCATAAACGAACTAGGAGCATTACAAAGTCCAAAGGGCATCACAAGCCACTCATATAGTCCTTGTTTCGTTTTGAATGCGGTCTTCCACTCATCTCCTTCTCGAATTCGCATTTGATGATACCCACTCCTTAAATCAAGCTTAGAAAACACACATGAGCCAGCAAGCTCATCAAGCATATCATCAAGTCTTGGCATAGGAAAACGGTATTTGATGGTAATGTTGTTTACCGCTCTACTATCAATGCACATCCTCCAAGTTCCTTCCTTCTTTGGGACCAATTATCTGAACCGCACATGGGCTCAAGCTTTCTTGCACGTAACCCCTATCAAGTAGCTCTTGGACTTGTCTTTGAAGTTCTTTTGCCTCCTCGGGATTACAGCGATAAGGTGGTTTGTTTGGTAACGCCGCTCCGAATCAAGTCAATTTGATGCTCGATTCCACGTAAAGGAGGTAACCCTGTGGTAAATCATCAGGAAACACATCCCCAAATTCATCCAATAGCTCTTTCACATCACGGTTATCACCAATCTTCCCAGAATCGAATCACGTACTCACAAGCATGTAAACGCTGCGTTCTCCACGAGCAATAACCTCTTCTACTTCCTTAGCCTCCACAAATAAGCTTCCCTCTTCAATTTAGCTTCCACTAATCTTATGAGGTGATAAAGGTTTGATTGTAAGTTGTGTTTCCCTTGGTCACGCTATAAATATTAGTTCTCCCATCATGCTCAACCTTAGATCAAATTGCCACGGCCTCCCCAATAGAATATGACAAGCATTCATTGGAACCACGTCACACCACAACTCATCAGTATATGGGCCTAGACTAAGAGAGATTAGGGCTTGTTTCTTCACATGAACACCACCATCCCCATTCAACCAATGTAGTTTATATGACTTATCACGGTCTCTAGTTTGTAATTTAAGTTCATCAACCAAAGTCCTTGCTACTACATTCGTGCATGACCCACTATCAATGATAAGATTACAAATCTTGTCACGTACCTTGCATCGGGTATGAAAAATCTGCTCTCTTTGTTCCTTTCAGCCGTGCTTGCTTCCACATGAAGGTTTCTAAGCACCAAGCATTCATCTTCACTCAAGGGATCCAAATCATAAACCACTCCCTCTTGGTCTTCTGTTTCTTCATCCTCCTTAGACATGACAAAGCTAGGAACCAACCCCTCCAATTCTTGAACTGTGAGTGCTCTCTTTAGAGGACACTCGTTTGCTATATGACCATAGCCTTGACACTTAAAGCAACGCCTCATTGAGTTTCCTTTAGTCTCCATAGCGATTCCCTTTCCTTTGTCTCGAGATTCCTCTTTTGGAGTCTCTTTAGGTTTGCTTGGAGTGTTTTTAGCTTGAGAACTCGAACCAATGACCACTCCTCTTGAATAAGGATTAGTCTTTCGTGCCTTCTCTTGTTTCTCAAACTTCAAAGCTAACCTGCACACATCATTAAAACCATCAAAATTCTGAATTTCAACTTTCGCGCATGGCGAGGTGTTAGGCCCTTGATGAATCTTGCGATTCTCACTCTTCTTTCTCCTCAAGATCGCATAAGATTGTTATCCTCTCAAATTCTTTGATGTATTGATCACGGACAAGTTTTCTTACATCAAAGATTGGAGTTTCAAGTAGTTTTCTTGCTCATAATCACGAGGCAAGAAACGCTTTCACAAGGTGCTTCTTCAACTTAGCCCAAGACTCAATCTTTGGCTTTCCTTCTCCTCCTTTGTTTCTTTAGGTTTTCATACCATAAAGAAGCATATTTAGTGAGTTTCAACGTTGCAACCTTAAATTGCTTCCTATCATCATATTCCTTATACTCAAAGATTCTCTCGGCTTGCCGAATCCAATCCAAGAAACTCAGGATCCATGTCACCTTTAAAATGCGGAATATCGAGTTTGAGACCTCGATCATCATCGTTCTTGGTGATCTTCCTTCCTCTCGGACGTTCTTCTTCTTGATTCAATCGAACCTTCATCATCACTTATATTCGGGTTCTTTGGTTTCTTAAAACCACTTTTAAACATGTGCTTCACCATGTATGTCAACCGACTTAGCTCCTTTTGCATGGAATTCATGTCTTCCATCCACGCTTATCTTGACGAATTATCTTCCATTGTTTTAAGTTGCCCAAGACAGATTTATTGAAAAATAAATCAAGAATCGAGCTCGATAACCAATTTGATATAGAACGCGTAGGTTCTTTAGAAGCGTGCTTGTGGAATTTATTCTTTGTGAATATGTATGCAGCGTGAGGTTCTTTGTTTTTGGAGTGGAAACGCAACGTGAGGTTGCAAATAAGATGGATAATGCAAGTTCTTGATAACAAGAACGGATAAGCAAGCAATCTTGATCAATCCTCGCAAGGAAATCACTTGATTAGCTAAATCTCAACCTCGCAAGGAAGAGTTTGAAATCAATCTCGCAAGAAAGAATTCAAGGGTTAAACTCGCAAGTTTAGGCAAAGTATAAAACTTTATTGATAATTCAATGTATGACAAGATATGAAAAATAAGGTCACAAGTCGACCCTATTTATAGAACTCTAAAACAACTATATTGGTCCTAATATAATTAGGAAACCAAATTATTCATCAACTAAGACTTTCCTAATTTAATTAGGAAACAAACTAACAAAATCAAATAAAATCAACTAAATTATTCCTAACACAATTAGGAAATTTTCCTACTTTATTTGCAAGTAAATAAAGAAAATAAACTAAGAATAATTAAGATTATACTAGCTGATTCCTACGGACTAATTTAAGGAAAGCGTGTTGAGTGCCACGTTTTCAGCGTTTCCAGCTAGATGCATGGGAAAGCAGCGTCTGTTTCTGTGAGTTTCCAGGAACCTTCAAAGTCTGCGTTTCCTTCAAGCGTTTCCGACTTCCATTCCTGCGTTTCCAGCTTCTCCATTGTGTTTCCAAGTAACCATAGTTACATAATTCGAACCAATCTTCAACTCTTTAGTGATCTTAGGTAAATGTCGGCTTAGAAGTACTTCGTTTTCAACCTCCTCTAACGCTCCTGCATCAACATGTCACACAGAAAGCCACTAATTCATTCTCACATGGCCTCACCACGTAAAGTGTAACCAAATAACTTGTACACCTTAATAGGGAAAGTGTAAACAAATGACTGGGACGGAGGGGGTATAACATTTTTTTAACATTTTTTTTTTCAAAAATTTTCATTTTTTTTTTTATAATATAAACCATTTTTAAAATATTTTTGTTTCAAAATCACCTCCAACGTCGAATTTGTTATTTAAAAATGGCAATTAAAGACATTTAACGGTACACCTCTTTCAAGTTACAACCATCAATGACTAAAATATGTCGACGTCTCTTTAGAAATCTTTGTTTAAGGGTGCAAATATTACATTTTTTAAGTAGCATATTTTAATGTTGGGGGTGATTTTAAGGCAAAAGTGTCTAAAAGGGGATATCCGGTTATGTTATAAAAAAAAAAAAACACAAATAAGGATGTTATTTTGAAAAAAAAGTGTTATAAAAGAGAGTTATTTTTAATTAACCTGATTTCATGTGTACGATGTGATCATGCGAAACTTAGTTGTGTTATAGCCTATAGGGCTATAGGACATTCTACATAAAAGTTAGGGTTAATTAGTAAATATAGTCACCTAAAAAGTCGAATTTATCAATTACAGCCATCTTAAAAAAAAAATTAATATTTTACAGCCAAAACTGTCCTTTTTTTTGTTAAATTGCAACCAAGTCTATTTTCAGGCAAAAAAGAGAGGTGAACTGACCGTTTTACCCTTCAAAAAGTCATCCACTTTGATTTCTCTCTTTTATTTCATTACTTTATTCTATACTTCTTTTCTTTTCTTCACATTATTTTTTCTTTTACCCTGTTCCAACCTTCATTATCTATATTTCACCCTTTCATTTACCAAACCTCACTTGTAATCTCACCTCAACATTGTTGCTTAAGCTGTTGGAACATAAAACCCCAAAATAAACATCCATTAAAGGTCGTAATTGATTTTTCATATACAAGTTTTACTCACATGTGTGGATACCCATATCCGTACCCTCCCAAACCAAACCCTGTGATGTAACTCGGACTTTTACTATGCATGTTTTAACGTTGACTTAAACGGTTCTAACTATGTCGAATTCATATTTGAGTCGTTTTGAAATGTTACATGATTTTAGGTCGCTTCACATCATGCTTAAATAAATGTTCTTTTGCCCATTTAGAGTCAAGCTTGGTCCGCGTCCTGCTTCGTTTGGCATGAGCTTCGCATTCGCATTACAATTGGCCCTTTTACATTAACGAGGTCCAATTCAGCATTCCTAAATTTCTAATTTTAGGCCCGGTGGCTGAATCCCCCATTTAGCCCCCTCTTACACAAAATATAGCTTCACGGGTTATCTCATTTCACAAAATACTACAAAATACATCCTTTTTACATTTTCGGGTCTCAGGCCTAGAACCGAGCCCAAACCCACCTTTGGCCCTCACTCCAAAGCCCTCAACCCTCAAAATATCTTGGAAAACCCTCCATACAGCCTTCTTGACGTGCAAGTCAAGGATTATACTGTATCTTTTCGAGATATAATCAAATCGGAATTAGGAAATTCCAACTACAGCCAGCCTCCCAAACCGCATAGCTCTATGCGGTTTACCTGGCCAACCGCATAGACTTGTGCGGTTTGCCTGTCTGGTTCTATCCCGAGATTTCCTATTTTCTCCGAGGTTTTTAGTATATATACCCCCCAGGGTTCAAAATCTCGGCCGAGTTGACTCGTCTCGGCCGAGAAATCTCGGACTCGGTGGCATCCGAGACGAGATAGGGCGAGTTTTCACGGGGTATTCTAAAAGAACCCAAAATCGTCCGAGTTAGCCGAGTTAACTCGGAAATCGGTTATCTCGGCCGATTTGAAAGGCTCAACTCGGCCATCTCGATGACTTGCTTTGTTTTCTTTGACCATTTTCTTTGTGATTTTTGTTTTTTTGAGGTTGGTAGCCTGGTAGGGATGAGGGTGGGATTGGAATTTGGGATGTGGGATGTGGTATGTGGCTGTGAGAAAGGCAACGTAGTCTTTTATTGTGTTCTGAGTACTTCTGACTTTTGTTATTTATTTAATTTTTTTTTTTTTTTTTGTTAGTGTTTGTTTTATTTAATTGTCCTAACAAAAATAATTAAGAAGCTCTTTGTACTCCTTAAGTCCCTAGTAATATTTTGTTTATCTGTGGCTTATATAACTCTAGTTATTAGTTATTACGGAATACTCCGTAAAATTATCAAACCAATCAAACAAAATTATTTTTTATTTATAACTTAATTTTACATTATATAATTTGAGGCCAATTCCATTTACTCTCCTTTTTTTACCTTCATAAAGTGTCAACTACTTCAATTTATGTACTTTTACCATTTCAACGCATAAACACATATATCGACCCAACCGAGATTTTCATTATACTCTTAAAAACATTGTTATGTACATATTTAGACATAAAATAACATCTTAAATATGTTTATATACAAATACCGCTAAAAAAGCTTCTAAAACAAAAATCAACCGCGACGAGCGAGTCGTAGTCCGAGACAACCGGTTCAGGGCCGATACCGTGACACCGCGACCGCGACCGCAATCGCGACCGATACCGATATTTAAAACCCTGTACCCCTATACCTAGACCTGGCAAACAGCGGACGGGCAGATTGACCCAGGCAGATAAAGGTGACGAGATCCGAAAGTGACACGATAATCACAACCCAAGTCGACCGAAACCCGTAATGACCCGACCGACCGGACGGACCCGCAATGCCTTGACCCGAATTTGACCCGAAACCCGAATTGACCAGATATAAAATACTCTCTATGACTTCAAATGACTCGAAAAGAACTTATTTGATATCGTGAAACCAATTAACACCAATTATATACATAAAAACTTTTAAAAGTAACCATTTGACAAAAAAATCGTCTTTTCTTACAAAAAATTTGCATTTTGACCCGAAAGAGACTGACAGGCAGGCCAAATTGACCGAACCCGAACGACCAGATAAAAGGTAACCGAAATAGACCCTTGACGAAATGACGGGACCGAATCAATACATCGATCAAACCCGAAATGACCCGACCCGAAGTGACCTGACCCAGACCCGACCCGACCCGATTGACCCGTTTGCCAGGTCTACCTATACCTGACCTCATAACACACAATTCATAATCAGAAATCACCAACAACCTCTCAAAGCCTCACGCACTCAAAATCCTTGAGTTCAGCACACCATCCCGTGTTGAATTCCTCCTTTTAAGTTCAAGAAGCAAAGCTCCGCCCAGATCTAAAGGGCCAGGACCAGGTAGGTACCGATCCCCCCACCCCCCGGCTTTGGCACCGAGCCCGCTTGCCGCCAAGTGGTTTTATTAATTCGGGTACACACCATATCCGATGACACGCCAAAGTCGCATAAGCAACCGACCCTTTTAAAATGAACCAATGGACAATTGAACGTTTATTTTATTTGCATGCATCTTGCACCTTCTTCTTTGCATTAAATCAACTTAAACAATGAATTCGATCTTTTTGCATCTGCATCTGCATTCTTTTACAACTTTATCGCACGTGTACGTGGCGATAACATTAGCTCAAATCTCATTTTACATGGATTGTTCTAGGTCAGTAGAGGCTATTTTTACATAGGATTTTCTAAAAGGTTTTCATAAATCATTAATTGAATTAATCTTTAGATTAGTTCCCTCACCCCGAATCCATTCTGGTTTTACAACCTTAGATCTAGGGGTGTCGGCGTGCTCCCAAATCTAGGACATGCCTTTAGCTTAGGACATGATAGCAGGTTCCTAATTTCCGCGATAATTAGGTGGCGACTCCAAAACAATTTTTAAAGGTTTTTCAAACTTAATCTTTTTTTTAAACTTAGTACGCCCTTATGCAAGACGCCGAGTTGGGTCCCCCTCGATCCCGGGTTCCACAACATGATATACTTTTTTCATTTAGTTTTCCACTTCTACTCTTTTTTACTCACAATATACAAAATACTCTTTTTTCTTTATAACTTTTTTTAATCAAAATTTGATCAATTGTTCAATTATTTAAATATTTAATTATTGATTCCAATAACTAATTAAATGAAGTAATAATTGGATTCAATTTCAATTTTGATTTCAAATTGTCAATTTTTATTAATTTTTAGTGGATTTCATTGTAAATTATTTTTAGGTTTATATATAAGTAGTTGGGGTGGGGTGGACGATCGGCGGCGGCGGGAGACGATGGGGTCATGTCAGCCGGTAGGGTGGGGCCGACGTGGGTGGTTGTCGTGGTGGTGGCGGCCATGGTGGTGCTCCGTGGTTAGTTTATGTTGTGGGGGTTTATAAGTTTAATTTGGGAATTATGGTAAGGTGAAGTTGTTTGTTGATGAAGCTAAATCGTCACGCCTCAATCAAAATAAACCTAAGCAAACAACTAACAGAAGGTAGTGGTAAGTAGGATCGTATCCACAGAGAAACGGTGCAGTTATAAGCTAAAGACGGAGTAAACAGGTCTAACTCTAAGATGTGAAAAGGGGTTTGTTTTAAACTATAAACTAAAGCAAGCAAATAACGAAGATAAGTAGAAATATATAAGGGGAAGGATTAGGGCATCAGGTTCATTATGACAATGATTCAGGAATTCAAGTTCATAAGAAGGAAGCGATAAACTGTCCAAATGATTAGGTTTACAAAACGCTCTCTCGAGTCAATTTTAGCCTTAAGCAAATTTAGCGGGCTCTCGCAACTTACTAAATTCAACTTATCAAACTCGCGTATGTCTAGTTTTAACTCGGCTTTCGATCTTAAATTAAAACTTACTCAGGTTCAATTAAACTCAGACAAATCTTTGATCAGGCGAAATAATCCTAATTCAATTGGCATAAAACGCGTAGAAAGAAATCAATTGCACAATATATTCAACCAGTTTAATCTAAAAACATGTTCCTGAACCAAGGGCACAAATTCCCCTCAAACCCTAATAAAGAATTAGCTAGACATAATTAAAGGGCAAACAAAACAATCAATAAGAATAAACATGATGAATGAAAATAACAATTGAAATTAAACCTGAAGTTTTACGGAGTACCGGCGGTTACAAAGTAAATCAATCTTGAAACCTAACTTACTTTTGAGTTTTGAGAGTATGTAAAAGGAGAGAAATAAACTTAACAGTAAACTAAACTTAAAAGAACAACGTAAAAAAATAAAGCATCCGTTCCAAATTCACGACCTAAGCCTCTATATATAGTTTCCAATTAATTAAACTCGAATTAAAAACAAATCTCGCGCAAAACACCTTCCGGTAAATGGCGTAGTGGCCTGCTTTGGCCTGGACCGGCCTGACCCAATCTTGGGCCGACTCCTCTTCTACTTCTATGCTTGGCCCATTTCTTCATTTGGGCTTCTATTCATTCGTGGCCCTTTAGTCTTTTGGCCTTTGTTTCGTCTTCCCGAGCTTCCGTATAAGCTCGAGCTTGGTCTTGTCGTCTTGATTCTCGTACTTGCTCCAATGGTCTCGGGTTTTGGCTCAAAACCACCAAAACCTGCAAAATGTAAATAAAAGGCAGCAGTATCGAGAAATATAGCAAATAGCTCATAAAACTAATACTGAACTCGAATAAATGCAGCTAAATGCGACTGAACCGGGGGCATAAAGTCTATATAAATAACATGTATCAAACTCCCCCAAACCAAACCTTTGCTTGTCCTCAAGCAAACTACCCAAACATAGCACATAATCACGAGGACAAACTAGTAAGGAAAATGCAACTCAAAGCCTCAAGTATCGTCGCCTCATACAAAAGTGAATCAAATCAATACTAGCTTCCTCTTCAATAAATTGAAGAGTTAAGAAGCAAACTTAACAAACATAAGACGGCGGAACAAAATGACGCAAACTCCATGCAAAGACTTTCGACCGTATGCATCCACATTAACGCTGAGACTATAAATAATCTCACAAACATCGACACTAGGAAAACTACTCGAACTAAGCACGAAATCACCCAAATGTCTCAAAATCACGTCGAGTGAGGTTTCCAAGGGTTGTAATGTTAGGCTCGGGTCAAGGGGGTATAAAGGTGGAGAATGTATTTGGATATGTGGAGCTCATCGGCTTAACAGCTGCATCTAAATCAACACCCACAACCAACTCAACTCCTCCTCAACTCACCATTCAAAATGAACCATAACTCCCGTATAAACATGATAAACATCGCCTCCTATTCAACACTTCCGATCTTCTTATTGAATTGAAATAACGTATACACAAACCAACTCTTTCTTTTTGTTTTCTTTTCTTTTCTCTTTTTGTTTTGTTTTTTTTTTTTTTGGATTTTTACTCTTTTTTTTTTTTTTTTTTTTTTTTTTTTTTTCTTTTTGAATAAAACGAAACGAGATCGGGAATAACTTTGAAACATGTAGGAAAGCGCAATATTAACGGGAATACTTGCTAAACATCAACCCACGACTCCAACTCACAAGATAATCAATCACGGACTTAACCCACTTCCTTCCCAACCGAATACTCCGTGATAACATAGAATCCCTAATGCAACTGATCAGCCTGGGTAAGATAATTCTGGAATGTAGCTCAATATATATAATGTGGCTCAAAAACAGGCTACAAAGGCTAGGACGGGCTACAAATGCGGGACCTAAATCTAAAGGGACAGAAAAGCAGGCCATTTGGCTAATGTGGAGTTAAAATACTATAGTAACCAAAAATCAAGTACCTCTTCGTGCAATGCTCGATCAATTAAGAACAAATAGGCTCAAACAATGACATAGATTCAAGTTTTCATTTCACTAATACGAGCATGTACAATGTCAAGTGGATGGGTAGTCTAAGAAACGCGCCCCGTCTACGTCACATGCCCCTATGTCAAATATAAGCAGGTCTACTCAAATCACCTCAAGGATGAAAGGAAAGGGTAAGCACAGCATATCAAATCAACACAATCAAGAGGCTCAACATAGCAACTAAGAGCGTATCTCAAAAGACACTAAAGCTAATCCGGCACAAAAGGTTACTAAGACGACCGAAAAGACTCAAAAGACTCGTATTTTTGTAGTGTTTGAATTTTTTAAATGCACACAAAAATGAAAATGCTAACGTAAAACGTGAAAGTGTTTCCCTCCCCCAAACCAGAATTGCACATTGTCCTCAATGTGGAAAACAGCACAACCACAACAGCAGATAAGGACATATAAAATACGGGGCAAGGAAAATAAATGCAAGGAAAAGGGTAATGGAAGCTCACTTTATAAAGTCGGAGCTCCCCCAAACCGAAGCGAAGCATGGAGTGCAGCTATAAATCCACGGATATGCGTCCAAATCGATCCCGGATATGTAGTGCTCAGATATGAGCAGTAAAAGCGAAAGCGAGCAGGGGGTCAGTAGGTCGTACCGGGACCCCAAATTTCAATTTTTTTGCGTTTTTCCCTCTGTTTCAAATTTCAGCTACAGCCGGTAGGCCGGCTGGGATGCCTCCTCGGAGCGTTTCTCAAAATACTAAGGACCAAAAGTCCTAAAGTACCTGCGCGCTAAAACAGTTTATAAATCCCTCATCCTCACGCGCTCAATAAAACGTCAAATGTCATCCAAAACAAACCAAACAAAGTACAATATATTACAACGTCATCGGGTTGCCTCCCGGAAGCGCTGGTTTATAGTCCCGCACGACTCTTCAAAGCTTCAAAAATCAAGTATAACCAAGCCAAAGACGTTGGCCACTAGCGACAGCTTCACTCGGCGAAACAACATTCGTTCGCCAAAGAACTCTACCATCCCGCGGCAAAGCATTATAATCCATCACACAGGGGACTCCATCTCGAAATGGCTCTCCATATCTCCCTTGTGCGCCCGGCGACTGAACCGTGGGGTGAACTCCTCCGTCGCTAGCATCGAACAGGTCGGCTTTCAGCAACTTTCTCTCCCCCAAACCATCCTTGCAGCCATCCTGAAAAGAACCTGCACACGGAGAAGAGACATGCAAAACCTCCAAAGTGTCTCCAGTAGAGTGAGACGGAGGTACATAATCAATAGAGCAAACCGACTCAAGACGCATGGGTGACCGTAGAGTACTAGACTGCGTGAAAGTGAGCTTTTCACCCCCCACCGTGAATGCTAAGGTCTTATTGCCCACGTCGATAACTGCACCAGCAGTGTGCAGGAAGGGTCTCCCCAAAATAATGGGAATGTGGACATCCTCAGGCATATCTAGCACTACAAAGTCCACAGGGATAAAGAACTTTCCAACCTGGACAGGGACGTCTTGTAGGATACCTAAGGGACGCTTAACAGAACGGTCAGCCATTTGCAAGGTAATGTGAGTGGGCCCCAAAGTTGTCATATTCATCTTTTGACACATTGAATAAGGGATGACACTAACACTCGCTCCTAGGTCACATAAAGCATTCCTGACCACAAACTTACCAATGGAGCAGGGGATAGAAAAGGTCCCAGGGTCACTAAGCTTAGGGGGTTTACTACCCTGCAGCCTAGTACTAGCTTCCCCCACAAAAGCAACGGTCGAGACATCATCTAGCGTACGCTTCCTAGCTAAGACTTCCTTCAAAAACTTAGCGTACGCGGGGATTTGAGTCACAAGATCAAGAAAAGGGACATTTACCTGAAGAGCTTTAATGACGTCCATGAACTTCTTGAACTTAGCCTCGGGCTCTGCACCTCGTTCTCGGCCCAGAAATGGGAGCTTGATTTGAATCGGGGGCGAAGGAGTAGCAACAGGAATACCATAATTAACACCCGAATCATCTTTCCTCAAGAAGTGTCCAGGCCGTTAGACGGCCGCCGGCCGACCGGCCATTTGCCGCTTTTTCCTCGGATCATCATAGGACGTACCGCTCCTCAATGTAATCGCGCATGCTATATCGTGAGGAGGGTTAGGAGGATTACTTTGTGATGGCAACGAACCCGGTTGACGCGACGCCTGTGATGTGGCTAGTTGAGCCACCTGATTCTCCAACATCTTTATAGTCGCGTCCTTAGCTTGCCCATCCTTGTGCATCTGCTGCAACATCATTTCTTGTGACTTCTGCACGCCCATTGTCACTTGCTGCATCTGCATCATCATGGCCTTCATCTCGGCCATAGGATCGGGAACCTGTGTGGGTTGTGGTGGTGTATAGACAGGTTTTTGGAAATTGGGTGTCTGTTGTTGGAAAGTCTTGTGCGGGGGCGTATAAGGTGGGTTCTGGGGTGGTTGGGTAGTGGGGTTTAGGACGTTTTGGTTACGATATGATAGGAGTGATCGGTCGTAACCCGGTTGATTTTGGTAGGGCAAGTTTTGATTATAGGATTGGTAAGCGTAAACCTGCTCCTGGGGTGCAGCATACCCCGACGAATAACCCGAATCGTGCCCTGTAACCGCATTCACCTGAGCACTTGAAGAACCGCCGCCATTCATAGCATCAAACTTCCTATTTAACTCACAAAGTTGACTCATAACCGCATTTAAACTCTCATTTCCACGGTCATTATGTGCGGACCGTGAATTGCCCCGTGGCTTCCCGAACTGGGCCGAATGAACCGCCATTTCCTCAATTGTTTGCCACGCTTTACCATCATCAGTATTATTAGCGAAACGACCTCTCGCGGCCGAATCAAGATAGCGCGACTCTCAGCATACAACCCGTTGTAAAACGTCATAATTACTAACCAATCACCAAGTCCGTGATGCGGACATTCACGGATTAACCGTTTATAACGGTCCCATGCTTCAGCCAATGTCTCATCAAAGTGTTGCTGGAACCCTTGAATTTGACTACGGAGTTGGTTAGTCCGCTCCGGAGGATAGTACTTGCGATAGAAAGCAAGAGCGAGACTTGGCCAATCCGTAATTCCCGCAAAGAATCTTATCAAGATCCGTGATCGATCCGCGCCGCGGTCGCGTAGAGAGAAAGGGAATAGCATCTCTCGAATCTGATTTTGAGTGATCCCATTCTGCTTAATTGTCGAGCAGTAATCCGTAAAAACCTGCATGTGTTTCCCGGGATCCTCCGTAGGATTGCCGCCGAACTGATTACGCTCCACCAAAGAAAGAAAGGCGGGGCGAATCTCGAAATTCCCTTGGACCGTATTTGGTATCGTGAATCCTTGCGGGATCGACTCGGTCTTGGGTAGCGAGTGACTATATAGTTTCGACATAGTCACGCGTGGTGGAGAAGAAGTTGGAGTAACTGGAGGTGTGTCCTCTTCGTAGGACGATTGTGCTGCACTAGACTCCGAATGCGACGCTTCCTCGATGTCAAGATCAACGATTGTAATAGGTTGTTTGCGTAGTCTATGTAACGCTCGTTCAGGTTCAGGCTCAAATGGAACTAAACCTGTAAGTGACCTGCGCATAAACGATACTACAAGCAAACAATGAGAAACGGTCTCAAGGAACTAGGTTCCTTGAGACAAGAGAGAAAAACCTGTAACAACTAACAATAACTAAAACTAACAAAGTCGTTTCCCCGGCAACGGCGCCAAAAATTGATGAAGCTAAATCGTCACGCCTCAATCAAAATAAACCTAAGCAAACAACTAACAGAAGCTAGTGGTAAGTAGGATCGTATCCACAGAGAAACGGTGCAGTTATAAGCTAAAGACGGAGTAAACAGGTCTAACTCTAGGATGTGAAAAGGGGTTTGTTTTAAACTATAAACTAAAGCAAGCAAATAACGAAGATAAGTAGAAATATATAAGGGGAAGGATTAGGGCATCAGGTTCATTATGACAATGATTCAGGAATTCAAGTTCATAAGAAGGAAGCGATAAACTGTGCAAATGATTAGGTTTACAAAACGCTCTCTCGAGTCAATTTTAGCCTTAAGCAAATTTAGCGGGCTCTCGCAACTTACTAAATTCAAATTATCAAACTCGCGTAAGTCTAGTTTTAACTCGGCTTTCGATCTTAAATTAAAACTTACTCAGGTTCAATTAAACTCAGACAAATCGTTGATCAGGCGAAATAATCCTAATTCAATTGGCATAAAACGCGTAGAAAGAAATCAATTGCACAATATATTCAACCAGTTTAATCTAAAAACATGTTCCTGAACCAAGGGCACAAATTCCCCTCAAACCCTAATAAAGAATTAGCTAGACATAATTAAAGGGCAAACAAAACAATCAATAAGAATAAACATGATGAATGAAAATAACAATTGAAATTAAACATGGAGTTTTACGGAGTACCGGCGGTTACAAAGTAAATCAATCTTGAAACCTAACTTACTTTTGAGTTTTGAGAGTATGTAAAAGGAGAGAAATAAACTTAACAGTAAACTAAACCTAAAAGAACAACGTAAAAAAATAAAGCATCTGTTCCAAATTCACGACCTAAGCCTCTATATATAGTTTCCAATTAATTAAACTCGAATTAAAAACAAATCTCGCGCAAAACACCTTCCGGTACGGCGTGTACTGCCTCGCTACCTGGACCGGCCTGACCCAATCTTGGGCCGGCTCCTCTTCTACTTCTATGCTTGGCCCATTTCTTCATTTGGGCTTCTATTCATTCGTGGCCCTTTAGTCTTTTGGCCTTTGTTTCGTCTCTTCCCGAAGCCCGTGATAAGCTCGAGCTTGGTCTTGTCGTCTTGATTCTCGTACTTGCTCCAATTGTCTCGGGTTTTGGCTCAAAACCACCAAAACCTGCAAAATGTAAATAAAAGGCAGCAGTATCGAGAAATATAGCAAATAACTCATAAAACTAATAATGAACTTGAATAAATGCAGCTTAATGCGACTGAACCGGGGGCATAAAGTCTATATAAATAACATGTATCATTTGTACTAGTGATCGGCAAGGATGGGGCGGCGTCGGCCGTCGAAGATGGTGGTAGTTAGGACGGTGGCCGGCGTGGTGGTTGGGTGTGGTTTGGGGGGATTTGGTTGTAATTTGGAGTAAGTGACTATGGTTTTTCACTAGAGTTGGTGGGCGACAACGGCGACTCTTGCCGGCGTGGTGGAGTCTACAGATGGTGGTGGTCGGGGGTGGTGGGGGCCAAAGGTGATGGTGTGATGTTTTTTCTTTTTATTTTGAAAAGAGAAAATTTTTGTATATTAGGTGAGTAAAAAGGGTAAAGTTGAAATATTAAATGAAAAATGTGTATTACAGGAGTAAAATCCGTATATGAAAAATCGATAGCCTTAAAGTTTTAGCTCTCCATCCTCGTTCATTATTAAAGCGAAAATAACTTCTCCAACAATAAAGGTAACACCTTTTTATCTCTATCGTTGTGAACACCTTAAAACTCTAACCTTAGCGTTTTTCGAGTTTCATGATGTGTGAAACGAACAATAATTGGGCACCATAATTTTTTCAGTAATTGAAGGATTTGTGGGGTTTTGGTTTGTCTTTTAAGTTGGGTAGTTAATTTGGTATCTAGTGATTTGATTTTTAGTATAAAGAGAAACCCTAATTTTGATTTAGAATTTAAAATAAAGTTTCACGGAATCAATGGGAATATATGAATTATTTGCAACTAATATGATAGGGATGGGTATTTTCGTCCTTTAATATAAAATTTGGGGTTCAAATATGAATTTTTGGAGATTTTCATCATTTTAGTGCGTCGGAGGTCTATTTTGGCTGCAAATTTTGAACGGAGCTGCGTTTATGACTGTAAAGTACTAAATTTTTTAATGGGGATGTAATATTAAAATTTGAGTTTTTATCAAGCTGTTTTTAATAATTATTCTGAAAACTTATAAAGAAAAAGCACCCTAATAATTGGTGTATACTCCCTTCTTCCCGATCATTTTTTTACTTTTCATCTTGGTACAAAGACAAAAAAAATCAATGAAAAACACTAATCTCATGTCCCATCAATATACTACTTCCAAATGTGATCCTATTTGTTAACATATGTGGAAAAGAAAAAGGAAAATATTGTTCACTAGGGTCAGAAAAGCCTACCAAAATAGAAAAATAAATTAGTAATACAACCTAAATGGAATAGAATACGTAAACAAATGATTGGAATAGAGGGAGTAAGTCAAAATAAGCGTGTTGTATACAAAGTTTAATAAGCAAGTTCCACTTAAAACGATCTATTCGCTTCTTAAGGTTAAGACGAGTCAAATACGACATGTTTTGGCTCATTAAGGTTCTTTCTTGAAAAGTTTTCTCAATTTTTTTAATTTTTTTTAAAAAGGCAACTTTACTCAGAAAGTGAAAAATAGAACAAAAATGGGGACTTCAAAATGGTAACAAAATGGACAAAAATAGTAAAATATTATACATCAAATTAGTGACATTTTCAACCATATAAACACATTATTTACTACATTTATACAATATGTTACCATAATATGTTGCACTTGTAAATGAATTATTGTTGGATTCAAATACATCATGTTAACATTTATTACTGAATTATATCATTTTAGTTTTTCAATATGAAAATGCGAAAGATAAATTATAAAATTATGGTCACACATTGCATAAATATAGTAAATAGTTTTTTGTTTCATATGGTAACCATTTTTGTCTATTTTGTACTCTGTACTATTTTGAAATTCTTATCTCACTTGTGCTTTTCCACTTTGTGTAAAGTTTTGAAAAAATAAAAAGCAACAAAAAATTCAAATTCGTCAAAAAAAAAAAAAAATAAAAATAAAAATAAAAAAAACCTTTGATGGGCCAAAACATGTCATATTTGACTTGTCTTTAACCTCTTAAGGGAGGCTTGCTGAAAAAGTTGTACTTCCTTCATTCCACTCATTTATATACGTTCACTTTTTCCGAAAAGGCTACTATGACCCTCAGTGTCAAACTCCTTTTTGACACTACAAATAAGAAATGAACACATGGCAAGTGCAAGAATCAATTAAAATAAAATTCTTTTCCTCATTTTTTTAATTAATTATGCCACATTATATGCATATCTATGAAAATAACTTTATTTCAATTCTTAATTTTTGTTATCCTATTTCTTTAAATTTTGTGATGATTATTAAAATATACTTCATATTTATTTGAATACATCTATTTATTGTTTTATACCGTATGTATTTTTATACTATAAGTATTATTATACGCTGCATATTTTCACGTGTAAAATACATAAGACATTTAAAAATAAAATAAAATACAATGGAACGAATGAAATATTAGATTGATTGTGATTATCGAAGATAATTAAGAGGCTTTTGAACGATAAATAGTTGGTATATTTATAAATTTGTGCTTAGGCGGAGCGAGGGGTTCGTAGGGGGCAGCTATCCTCCCTAAGCATAGAATATTGTTCGGTCTTCAATAAGAAAATTCGAGTTACTCTCAATTTACTTAGGGTTTTGTCCCCTTAATTTATTGAAACAGACACATACTTCAACACATCACCATCATACAAATTTAAGATCCAGAAATATACCTATAGTTATAAGATTCGAATTAATATAATCGATTGCAATTTCTCAACCATTTATATCCTAGCTAGTTCATTTACTCATCCATTTATCCGATACCATATAATCGAGGTAAGTTAGTCGTACCCTATTACGTAGATGTCTGAAGAACCCTCGACTTGCAAGAAATCGTCAAGATTAAGTTCGTTACATGTACTCGTTGAACTTGTGTACAATTGTGAATGTCGAATTGAATGGTATATGTGTGAATGTGAGTGACTAGTATTCCCCTAGATGTTTCCCCAAGTTACCACATTTATATTAAAATGGACGTTTTATATATATATATGATCATTGGACCCCGGCCCTAAATGTGTATTGAGTGTGATTGTGTTTTATTTCTAATCACAATGATCTTTAGACATAATGTTTTATATATACGATGTAGCTGTGTATTTCGTGTGAATGTGTTTTACACATACATCTTCACGTGACGATATTTTCATTTTGTGTTTCTAGGTGGTTTTGAGAAGATCAACAACGGGAAGTTGCTAAGTTCGATCTCATGGAGTTATCGATTAGAGAAGTGTTGTAGTGTATGTATGTTGTGTTTTATATTTATTTGGAGTAAACTTAGAATTTTTATGTTGGATGTGTTGTTGGTTGCATGCACATTCGAAATGAATTTTATATCGTGTCGTTGTTGGATATATTGTTGTTGGATGTGTTGTTGTTGGATGTGTTGTTGGATGTTGTTGTGGGATATACAATGTGGTGTATATGTGTTGTCGGATGTGTTACGTGTAGGAACATACTCATATGTGGATCGTCAAATTTAGACGAGGTGGATCGTCAAATTTAGACGAGGTCATGCCGAAATTTTTTCGTTTTAAAAAAAAAAATAATAACTTTTAGTGGCGGTTCTAAGCTACAACCGCCACTAAAAGTCTAAAATATGGCTAGCTTTTAGTGGCGGTTGTAGCTTAGAACCGCCACTAAAAATCTAAAATATGGCTCATATAAACAACTTTTAGTGGCGGTTCTAAGCTACAACCGCCACTAAAAGTTGTTCATCTGAGCCATATTTTAGACTTTTAGTGGCGGTTCTAGCTTAGAACCGCCACTAAAATCTAAATATGGCTCATATGAACAACTTTTAGTGGCGGTTCTAAGCTAGAACCGCCACTGTAACTTTAGTGGCGGTTCTAGCTTAAAACCGCCACTAAAGTTATTTAGTGGCGGTTCTAGCTTAGAACCGCCACTAAAAGTTGTTCATATGAGCCATATTTTAGACTTTTAGTGGCGGTTGTAGCTTAGAACCGCCACTAAAAGCTAGGCCTTTTGGTGGCGATTTTTACAACCGCCACTAAAACTATACGACCCCCACATAGACGTCGCTTCATAATCGCCACTAAAAGGTGTTTACAACCGCCACTAAAAGGCTGTTTTCTACTAGTGGGTTTTGCCCCCCTTACCATTAATCTTGGTCCCGCCGCTGATTGTCCTCTGTATTTAATTTATGGGTTTTCCCAAAATTTGCACTCGCATCTTATTGGGTTTTTCCATTGTACCCTGCGTATATCGTATTCCCATTTGCATTCTCGAGTTTCTTTAATTACTCCCAACCGTAACTAATTGTGCTTAAGCCGTTAATTATCACCGTTAAATGCCAATTAGGATGCGTAATTTGCCTACGTGGAGCGCCTAATTTGCCTACGTGGATGGATTAATTGTAAATTAGAAGTTGAGTCAATTTATTAACCGTCATTTCTTTTTTTTGATTCAATTTTTTTTAAAACCCTTTGAAACCCTTTCACCTTCCTTCCTCTGTTCTCTTCATCTCCTTCCTTTTGCTATTGAACTTTTGCAGTTCATCGTTGTTGCAACATCTTCATCGTTGAAATTTTGCAGTCCTTCCTTCATCTGTTCAATTTCAAGTATGATTTCAGGTATGATTTTGGGTAAATTAAAGAAACTCAGGGGTACAGTTGGGAGTAATTAAAGAAACTCAGGGGTACAGTTGGGAATACGATATACGTAGGGGTACAGTTGGGAAAACCCAATAGTATAGGGGTACAGCTGGGAAAAACCCTTAATTTATTAAATCGGACACATGGTTCAACGCATCATCACCATACACATTTAAGATCGATCTGGAAATATACTTATAGTTGTAAGATTCGGATTTAATATAATCGATTGCAATTATTGCTCAACCATTTGTTGTTCATTTACTCATCCGTTACCCCGATACGATTCAATCAAATAATTATTAAGAGCATTAAAACATAAGGAATTAAGAACAACAAATTCAAACGGACAAAACACACAAAATATAATATTATATAAAGATCATATATATCTCATTTATTATATGAAAGTAGTAGACATAATCCACGTTATAAGGCTTTGAGTTTCACCAATCTCCATGGCTACTACTTGTCACGGCCTTGGCTAGCCATGTGCTTCTGTATCTTCTCGATCAATTGCAGATTTTGGTAGCGAATCGCTAAACGAAGAGCGACCTCATCATTCGGCCACACATCATACTCGAGTGTCACCGGATTTTGGAGAACGAAAAATGATTTATAATTTGCGTCCCTCTCCAAACTCTCAAGTTCCCTTATTAAGTCATTTTTCTTACGAATGTATGTAGCCAAAAGCTTAGCCTTGTTGGTGATAAACTTTGGCTTACTGTTCTTAGGCATGATTTGAGTGTTGGTGAAGAGTTCATAGAGTAGAAGTGCTCTTATATAGGTCCACTGAACATTACAAAAGAGGTATTAAGTCTTTAGAGGATTGTCTTATGATTTTATTTTATAAAATTTAAAATAAATAAAGAGATATCGAATACTTGCTCTGTCTCAAGTTATTTGTTTACACTTTTATCAAATTCGATCTCCTCACAAAAAAAGTCAAATTGTAAACAATTTACTGGAACGAAAGGACTAGATAAGTTTAGTGTAGAATAAATAATATTTTAATATGTGTGGTGAAATACTATTAATTTGAAATTTTGTGTTGGAGAAATGAAAACGTTTGTACTCCTTTTGTCTCAATCAATTGTTTACAATTCCTTTATTTTTCCTCACACAAAAAAATAATATAAACAATTCACTAGAATGTAGGCAGTATTTAGTATTTTCACTTGTATTTATGCTAAAAATGGTAATTTTTTTACTAAAAGTGTAATTACTGACGTAAAAAGACAATGATATCCTAAAAGTGGACAATATTGATTTTATAACAATTTTACGTTGCGATTCTCAGTAATGAATCATGATTGTTTTGGTATCAGATAATCACTGCCAGAAAATATTTAACAAAATTGAATTGATTAATTGAGCAAAATTATATCGTGTGACGTAGTTTTCGATACATTTTAATCATCATTTGTTTACCTTTTAATTTAGGGAGTTGTTATAAGTGAACATATTTCTTTGTATAAAATTAAAATCTAATCTAAAGATTCACGAAAACCATTTAGTTAAAACTGATCGTATCCTTACAATTTAATTATCATTTTGGATCAACTGATATTATAATATATTCCCCCATTCATGACCAATTATATTGGCATGTGACACCATGGTACACCATTTAAGAAAATTATTCAAATACTAATATATGTAACAAGTGACATCCTAAATTTTAGCAATTAAAAAAATGGTTTAATATAATAAATGAGGGTAGAAAGTGGAGTCTTGATTAAAATATACCCCTTCCATTCACTTCAATTGACATCATAATGTCATAACACAAGTATTAAGAGTAACTGATGTCATGACAATTAAGGAGACAAGTGGGTGTTAATACAATATATTAGATGGTTATTAAGCAGGCCAATAAGTCTCCTCTAATACAGCTCTCACATTAAAATAATATGGGATCTAAGTACAAATTGTAGTTAAAAAGATACAAAAATATGAAACAAATATACTAAAGTCACTTATAGGGATACCAAAAAATTTACTGACAATTAATCATAATTATCACTAGAATGCTACAAAAACTATAAAATCGAGTACAAATGAGTCGGACTTACAATAACTTATTGTAAGGCCTGACTCACGTAAGTTACTCACCACTCCCTCCAAAATCAACTTTTAGATTTTTTTTTTTCCTATCCAACTTAAAATTTTCAGAAGCAATATAGTAATAAAAATCATAAAAGGGTGCTGCTAGATTTATTTGGACATAAATTGCCAAAAAAAGTAAAATGTGTTAATTGATCTTGATCAGAGGAACTAATGAAAATCGTCAATTTATTCATTCGCAAAATAAAAAGGTAAAAAAAAATTATGACAAAGATAATACTAAGTAGATAAATAAAATTAAATATAAAAGAAATGTAAGATCGTCGCTGGAGTAAGGGTGTTCCTCTATATGTCCTAACAAAAATGGAGAGTCTATTACTAATCTAAGGGCCAATCATTTAAGTAAGCTATTTTTTATTGTCAAAATGCGCCTTACGGAGCCATTTTGTGCTCACATTTTGTCCTAGTGGCGTTTTTGGGGGGTTTTCCATATTTTTGCAGGAATTTTTATATCTTTAATTTCATGAATTTAAGCTTGCAAAGATGAAGATGACGGAATACAAAAAGTTAAAGTGAAGAATGAGCTCGGGACCGAAAGCTAAGGAATTATTTGGGTCGAATTTCGGAAGTTGGAGAAATTGGCCTAAGAAGAAAAGAAAAGAACCCACGAAAAACGCAGGGCCGGTTGACTTAGGCCAGCCGACCAGGCCGGCGACCGGTCGACCGACTTGACCGGTTAGATGGCTGTTTTACGCATAAGTTTGATGTATTATGATGATTATTGTTATTTTAACTATTTTGGGATTTAGGAAAGATTTTTAGGAAAATTTGCTATTTATGACCTTGTACAGAATAACTCTCTATATATATAGCTTTCATTACTGCAAGTTTAGTTTTTACTACTTTTGGAACAAGAGAATTTTCATTGCAATTCAATTACGAAGTATTTAGTTAATTTCGTCTCTCGTAGTTATTTCTCTTTCAATATTATTATTAGCTTAATTTTAGTAGTAATCATGTTTAGTTTTATTATTGTTTGTAACTTGGTTTTCCCCAATTTCATGAGTAGCCAAACCTCAATCTAGGGTTCTAGGGAGATCGATATTATGATTGCGTAGTTTTAATTGGACGATTGTTTTTTTTTGCTTAATGCATGCTTTAATTACGTTTGATTGATCGTTGACCGTGGTTAGTTAATCAACTTTGGAAATTTGAACCTAAGATCGAAAACATGGTTTAATATTAGACTTGCTTGCAATTTGGTAAGGTAGACAAATAAGTTGCAAGAGCCCGTTTGGATTTGATGGAATTTGGAAAGGTAGATCTCAACCATCAATTTAAAGTTTTAGATAAAGGTAAGATGTATCAAAACGAGAGTACGAGACATCCAGCAACAACAAGAGAAATGAGTGAATAGAAGAATTCTCGTACATTTGACGGTTCCAGACACGTCCATATCAAAGGTAAGTCATTATTTTGATGAATATGTTATGAACTGTAAAAGTGTGTTTGGATTGATGGAACTAAAGGGAATGGAAAGGGAGGGATGCAATTTTTGTTGTTTGGTTAGAATATTGGAGTAAAGGGATTTGGAGGGAGATCGGAGGGATTCATTTTCCCTCATTTAAGGCAAATCATAATCTCTCCAAAAGATGACAGATTTGAAAAGAAAATATCAAAGTTTCTCTCTTATTTCTTCTCTTACCCTCCCCTCCATTTTCGGCATCAAATTATTCCAAACATACCCTAAATATCAAAATATGACGAAAAATAAAGCTCAGATACACTATAGTCCACGTCCAAGTGTAGATGAGAGGTGTAGAACTCAACTAAGGCACAATAAGCGCCAGTTCTTCATAGCCACATGATACACACTAGTTAAGATCGAACCCAGCTCCTAAATGTTGCAAACATGTGTTCGACCACTTAACTACCGGTGCTTCTTGTATCTTCATTTTGTCAATTTAATATTAATAGAAAGATATCTGTTGAGTCCATATTTGTTTTTTTTTTTTTTTTTTTTTTTTACTGAAGATTTTAAATAAACTGATATTAAAATATACTGGAAAGTTTAATAAGGTAATTAAATATTATTTACTTTATTATACTTTACATTTTATCACAAACGTCGAGCGTCACTTACAAAGATATTAATTGGATATGAGACAAAATGTTACTTTTAGTCTAACTTGTCGCCAAAATAATTACAATTTGACAATCATTGTTATAAAATTACTATATTATTTCGCCACATCTTCAAAATGTCTTCTAGTCAACTCTAAACTTAATTATTAAGAATTAATTTAGTATTATCTTATTTTTTTAGGTTCGTAGCTAAAACTTTTCCAAAGACATATCACATATTAAAAACCACATGTCAAGCAAAATAAAATTAGCAACACATTATGCAAGTATTGCGCCTTATAAGTGAGAAGTATCAATATTACAAGTTTACAACAATATTAACAACCCAAATTTATTTTTGGTGTGACAATTCTTGTAATCCATCAAGTGATGCATTACAAGATCATTTCAAATGTGAAATGACCAATACAATTTCTTAGCACATCATTTATTATGAGTATTAAATAATTATTTGACAGATTTTATGGCCGTTTCACATGTGAAAACATCATTTTAGAATTTGCCCAAAAGTGATATAACTAAATATTAGACAAACAAAACATGTTCTTGAGAGCCCTACAATATTATCTATACTTAAGTCTTAAGCTAACTTATTCGTATTACAACCATTCAATTTCAATCATCACATTAAGGTTTTGTAGAGATATAATATGATATGCACAAATTCTTATTTAAGACGGGTATATTCGTCTTAAATTAAGACGGGTCAAATATTACGAATAAGACAAATGACAAGTGGATAGAAATATGTAATAGATTTGTTTTTATTTGCAAGTGAGAGAGTACTTGACCCGTTTTAAGCTTAAGATGGATAACCTGTCTTAATTAAGACTGTAGATACCCGTATCCGTACCCCCCGAAAACAAACCCGATGACGAAAAGGACTTTCATGCATGTTTTAAAATGAGACGAAACGGTACATAAGTGTCTAAAACATTTTAGTCATTTTTAACGTATTAATTTTGAATTTGCATATTTCGTAAAAATGAATATTAATTTAGTCATTTTAATCGTAAGTCAACATAATACACACAAGCACGACACAAAAACGCCTCACAAAATGGCCCGAGAACACAAAAACGACCCAAACACACGAGAACGGCCCAAAACACGCAAAAAGGCCTAAACACACGAAGCGGACCAAAACGCGTTCCGAGTCACATTTTTACGAAACAAAATCTCACAAGGTCGTAAAATAATATATTACAATATTATTTTATTTCGAGCCAAAGTCGAAAAACACGACGAAAAACCGAAACACGAAACACGAAACACGAAAACCGAGCCAAGACAATTCAACTTGTGACAAGTTGAATCATCAACTTGTACCACCCGACATGCCAAGGCCTCAAAAGTCAGCCCAATTGCCCAACAAAGCCTTACACACCTACGTTGACAAATACGGCGCTACAAATCTGTCAGAAAAGAGACCTCTGGCGATTTTCTGCTCCTCCTCTGACATTCTGGCGATTTTCTCTTTAATCGCTGGTTCACTGGCGATTTTCTGAGCAACTAGGCATAAAACACGAAGCATTTGCTATAAATAGCAGCCCTTATACGATCATCAAAACAATCAATTCACAATATAACAACAATCACAACAAATACCTACAACAACACTTACAATCAATTCAATCCAATACTTATACTCACATAAAGCCTCTCGCACTTATAAAATTCCACTCTAAAAACCGTCTTTGCATTTCAAGGTAAAGAAATTTTACCTTCCGATTGGACGTTTGAGACTTATAGGGTTACTTTAACCCACCCCGATATTGGCATTAACGAACTCGTATTCGCAATACGATTGTAGTAATTCGAATCAAATGATTCGTCTAAACCCCGCCAATATCGCATAAATGAACGACTCAGAATCACTAAATTAAGCACCCACTTTTACATTATGCAAATTCTCGATTCTTGCATTAAATTACGACTAAAACACGGATTCGACATTTAACTGTACCGTTTCATATAGTCTTTTAAACATGCAAAACTGAGGGTTTTACAAAATCTTAGAATTGAACACAAGTCGGAGAATAACGTTTAGTTATTAATTCAAATGCAATGAATTAGTAATTTTACGTATATTTCCTATAGCAAATCGTCATACCTTTGACGGCTTACATTTATTTTACATATTTATCGAGTCATATATTTGCATTTGTACGTAGCGTCCTATTAGCCCAAATATCGAAATTAAAGCATTTGTTTTCAAATTAGTAAAGACTACTTTTACGTAGGGTTTTTGATTCTGATTTTCATAATACATTTTGTCAAAACTTTCGAAAAGTAACCTCACTCCGAATCCTCTCTGGTTTCACAATAACCTCAGACGGATAGGTATCGACGCACCTTGAAATCTGAGACACCCGTGTCTTATATTTTAAGACGCGTTGAATGGGTTCCAAATTCCTTTAATATTTGGTGGCGACTCCAAAAATACATTTCAAAAGGATTTTTATATTTCTTTTTGTCACAACTACATGCAATGACATCCCCCCATTAAGTAAAAGAACGCTCGAGCGAGCTGAGCCAAGCAACTAAGAAGGCAAGCTCCTGCAAGCGAGCTTCTTGCAAAAATTTTCCCGCGCCGTGCATTCCGCCCCATGACACGAGGGCGGGCGCGAGCGGGGCGTCGAGAAGGGATATCCCCGGTGTCCTCAGTTGGCGACTCCGCTGGGGACGAGCATGTTTTTTATTTATTTTGAAAATTAGCTTTTCAATCTATTTTTTTAAAAAAAAAAAACATAAAGAAGTGAAACTTGAAACTTTGAAAACATTTCTGCTTTCGATATTTGGGCAATAGTACGTTTGAGTCGAATCCTCCTGATTCATAACCACACCCTTCGAGGGACGGCCCCAAGTAAGAACTCGTTTCCTAAGCGAGTATACTCTGGACACGTCGATCTCTCACCCTTCCACGATCACAAGTATGGTATCCGTACAAGTGAATCGTAGCAGTCAAACTCGAACGCTCTAGACCCCGTATTGAATCCACACTGATGTGTGTGATCTTGCGGATAACTCTACAAAAACGTTGCGGGAATGACCGGAAGGAACCTTACCCTGAAAACCAAAAACCCGCGTCTATACGTACAAATCCAAAGCTATAGCACCCTCGCTATGGTCGTCTTCTAAACAAATGCATGCAGAAACGTTTCAAAGGCACATTACGTCTGTTTTGAAAATACATTTTCAAACATTTTCCAAAAAGGCATACTTTTTAAGCATACTGTCAGGATCATTGGCCTATAGTCAGCTGAACCTGACAAACAACACATCACGATGTTCAAAACCGATCGGAAATAATCACTACATTTCCTGTCCTTTACAAAACATAAATGCATTATGCGACTGACGTATCGTCATAATACATTTATCGCAAAAACATTTCGCAAAGCAAAACCCGAAAATGTCAATTCATTTCGGATATTTCAATAAGACAAACACCCTTACATTTTTGAGATAGCTCTGAGTCGAGTGACTTGCTAGTCATCCCGACTCAAACAAACTATCTCTCTCGAAAAATGAACAAAGCGCTGCTCGTTCAAACATGAACCCGTTGATTTACATGTCGGTCGGGTGATTCATCGTCATTATGGCCCGACATCTGTGTCACACATAAAAAGCGGACAACGGCCGCTTTACCCAATTTAACATCCTCGGGCCGACTAGCCTATCGCTACTTGCCGGTTTGATTCTTTACATCACGATTTAACGATAAACCCTTGGCAACATACCGCTAACGGGTTAATCGGTCGTGATCATACAAACTTTATTTACTTGAGGTGAGGACGCGCCAACGCATCCTTACCTCAAAAGCTTCCGTGTCTTTTAAGCTAAAAACACGAGTCGAGTCCCGCACACGCTTCACACTTTTTACTTTTCTTTACAACAAATGCGATTTTTCTTTGAGTCTTTATTTTCTTTTGGAGGACACTAAGGTTTGAGACTCTGTAGGTTCATCCCCTAAAAGTCCTGGATACACGACGTACTAAAGACCGTCATCTGCACCCTCCGCCACCTCGAAGAGCATTACCTACAATGGATCGAAACCAAAAGCTGTCATGGCACTTAACAATGAAGAAAATGTAGGAGGAACCCGACTCCTCCCGTCGGTGGTTCTGCATGAGAACATGTTCAACGACTCAGCAAAATCCTTAGTCTCGGCTGCTATGATCGAGCAGATGGCCACAATCACGAGAAACTTCGAGGTGAGAAAAATGCCAAATACCTTGAAGAGGTGAGCGAAATGCCAAAAGAATTCGTTCAATGGAAGAACGCCACTAATTCAAAGGGATATTCCATTTACGAGGAACCGAACACGCCCCAGCGTCAAGTCCTTGCTACCTGCCAAACTATCACTCAGCGATTTCCCCATCTTCAAGGGTCATGAATGTCCGCTGGTTCATATCAAGGATTTTAAGGCTAAAATGGCCGTCATGGGCGTAGATCCCTCAGCCTAGGCTACCCTATTCCCACATTCTTTGGACGCACAACCTAGAGCCTGGTTCTATGCTTTGGACCCACACAAGGTTACTACCTTCAAAGATATCACGGTCCAGTTCGACAATCAGTATCATGACAATAACGATACTCGGGTCTCATTGCGTGCTACTGGAAGTTCTTGCACAAAGGACAATGAAGGTTTCCTTTGAATACCTCACGCTATTTGGAAGAAGCTTAGTGCCCAGATACCCAACCGTCCTAAGGATACGGAACTGATCACCAAGTTCATCAACAACCTAACCCCTGCATATCAGCAGCATTTGCGTTATGGCAACTTTGACAATTTCTTTTCGCTCAGCGCTGTGGGAGAATTAATTGAAGATGATCTCCGCAAAGAAAAACTAACCAAGGCTACAGGCCGAGGTTACCACAGCGACTCATCACGGCCGTCACTAAAGTCGAACGATCCCGCTGCGTCAACACCCTGGAAGCACTAGCGGCCTCCCCAACCTACACAACGCCAACAAAATACACTGCGCCCCCTCCTAAGGCATCGTACTCATCTGCTGGGCAGACTTCGTCAAAACCACGACGAAACTTTGACCCAATCTACATGACTTACTCCAAAGCTACTGCAAAGACTTGTGAGCGAAATGTGCTTCAACTCCTAGGACCTACTAGCGAGCCTCCTCGGGACAAGAAGCCTAAATCATGGGATCAAAATGCCTCTTGTGAATTCCACGGAGGAAAGGGACACGACAGAACAATGCTTGCCTTTGAAAAACATAGTTCAGGACCTGATCGATGACAATACCATCGAGAAGCCTTCTCCGTGTCCTAAACCCTCAAACCAACTCAACCCCCTGCATACCCACGCCATCTTCGTAGGTACACACCCCATCCTCGACTGTTCTCACCTGATTGTCTCAAGCGACCACGAAATCAATGGTATCTGGGATAGTTCTGATGAGGAAGATAATCGGGTAGACAATAATGGCTACCTTTTTCCTCCAGAAGAAGAGGAAGAAGAAAATCAACGGCCCACGAGGATATACGGGAAAGTGCCCCGCAAATATCCGATCAGATTGTCCGACAGCGATGACGAAATAGCCTACTTGACACGCCTGCGTGCGTCCGTGCGAGCCTCGGCGAGTTTACTTGAACCCGAAGTTTCTGTCCAAAAGCAACTAGCGAGGACAAAAACAAGGGTATAGTCATGAACGAGGTAACACCACCACCTGCGGCGGCTACGCCACCACCTCAGATCACTACACCTATTCCTGCAACCACTACACCAATTCAACCTGGCCCGGCGTCGCATCGTCGAGTGCCACTCTAGCACGTGCACGAGGTGGAGACTCTATTCAAAAACAGCTCCTCAAGACAAAAGCAGATATCTCAATCTGGCAACTCCTAAGGGAATCGCTAGAACACCGCGGAGCCCTTTACCGAGCCCTCCAAGACACGCCTATGGCGACAGAAATGTCACCTGAAATACTCATCAGCCACATCACTCGTGAATGGCAAGCCAACGCCATCACTTTCTCCGACAAAGACCTCCCGCTGTTCGGAGGCACGCACAACCTAGCACTCTACATAAACGTAGAATGCCATGGCATGACACTACCCGTCGTCCTCATCGACAATGGATCCGCAGTCAACGCCCCGCCTTTAGAGCGACTAAAAGCTAGGAATCAAGGAAAGCGACTTCATTCCTCGTGCCAGGCGGCATCAGAGCCTACGATGGCACTCGCCGCAGCATAAAGGGAACTATTTCTTTTCCTATCATGACAGGACCCGTCATAAGGGAAACCGAATTCCAGATAATCGACATACCCCCCGCATACAACATGTTATTGGGTAGACCCTGGATCCATGCGACCAAAGCAGTCACCTCAAGCTTGCACCAAAAGGTTAAGCTTCCCCTGGACGACGAAGTCGTCACCATCCATGCTTCAAACTTCCGAGCTTCCTACTGACAAAAGCTCGATAATGACCTTTGTAAGAATAAGCAAAACCCCGGACATCACATGTGGTTTTGATTTCGATTTTGACATCTGCGCATTGACTCGCGAGGAGGAAATCGCGGACTCTATGTGAAGGATAACGATAATGAGATGGCCAACCATGGGCCTAGGTTATGTACCATGGTCCTCTGAAGTCACCCGTGGGAACAAGCATTCAAAGACCGTAAGAGATGTCGTGACTTTCACATGGAACCATATCACATCTTCAGCGACAAATACTTCGTCAAGGAAGGTGTGAATAAAATGCCCAGAGACTTCTTCTCGTGCACCATCGCCGGATCGAACTCGTCTCCGACATCCTCGTAACCCACGACTTTAACCCCAGGCACGATTGTCCCATTTGAAGAAAAGACACACGACGGATGGTCAAAGACTCTTCAGTGGACCGATGAGCAGGGTCGCACTTTCAAAATCACTACTGGAGAAGGCTACACCTTCGAAAACTCCGACTCTGAAGAAAACGAAGACGAAAACCCTGACAACAAACCTATCATAGAGTTTAGGCTTCCGCGTCAGCATTTCAAATCTTTCACCCCAACTAAGCCTCCGGGCTATATTCCTGATGTGATTGACATAGACAAAGAGTTAGAGTCTCTAAGGTTGTCCAAAGCTCCCCGGTCTGAGCTATCTGCAAATGTAACTGCTTTTGAAAACACTAATAACAACAACGTTTCTGGTTATTGCTTGCCCTGTTCTCCTTTAAGGAATGCATTTTCTAAAAATCACGATAAAATTGAACAAAACAACATTGCATTACATAAATACATTGCAAGTACCGTTTCAAAACCCGAACAAGACCCTATTATCGAGGATACAACAATCATCGATATAGGAACGCCTGAAGAACCTCGAAAACTACAGCTAGGAGCTTCCTTAAGCATGGAAGAAAACGCTACGTACATCGAGCTACTCACAGAATTCAAAGACGTCTTCGCCTGGTCCTACAAGGACATGCCTGGCATTGACCGCGAAATAGCCGAACACCGCATCCCACTCAAACCGGGTGCCAGGCACATCAAACAAAAACTCCGCCGTATTAAACCAGAATGGTCTCTCATGGTCAAGGAAGAGATCGAAAAGCAACTGCAAGCAGGTTTCATCCAAGTCATCGAATACTCAGACTGGGTATCAAACATGGTCCCAGTCATGAAGAAAAATGGAAAGATCACGGTATCGCGGACTTTCGGGACCTAAACAAAGCTTGCCCTAAAGACGATTTCCCACTGCCTCACATGGACATACTTGTGGACAATACTGCTGATCACGCGTTACTATCGTTCATGGATGGATACGCAGGATACAACCAAATCAAAATGGCGACAGACGACATGTCTAAAACCACCTTCGTAACACCCTGGGGCACATACTGCTATACTGTCATGCCTTTCGGACTCATTAATGCAGGCGCCACCTATCAACGTACCGCCACTACTCTGCTGCACGACATGATGCATAAGGAAGTAGAAGTCTACGTCGACGATATGATTGTAAAATCAAAGCAAAGGGAGGATCACATTACCAACCTCCGCAAATTCTTCCCCAGAATAAGGCAATACAAAATGCGACTAAACCCTCAGAAATGCACTTTTGGGGTTACATCAGGCAAGTTATTGGGTCACATTGTAAGCCAACGTGGAATCGAAATCGACCCTGTCAAAATCAAGGCCATAATAGAGATGAAACCTCCAAGCAACATTGATGAGATCAGGAGTTTCTTGGGACAAGTCCAATACATCTCTCGATTCATTAGTAAACTCACGATGGTCTGCGAACCAATTTTCAAGAAGCTAAAAAAGGAAGAACACACAAAATGGGACGACAACTGTCAACAAGCATTCGACAAAGTCAAAACCCTACTCACCAATCCACCTGTTCTGGTGTCACCCCAGAAGGATCTACCTCTTTCACTCTACCTAACAACTACACCAAGCGCCATGGGCGCTATGCTCGCCCAGGAAGTTAACAACGAAGAAAAAGCAATCTACTACATTAGCAAAAAATTCCAAGATTATGAGACTCGCTACGAACCTGTGGAAAAGAGCTATCTCGCTCTAGTCTGGGCCACCAAAAAGCTCAGACACTACCTCCTCGCGCACACAACCAGGGTTTATTCCTTAATGGATCCACTCAAATACTTGTTTGAAAAGCCAGTATTAAACGGCCGTATGGCCAGATGGACAACTTCGCTAGCAGTATGAACTCAAATACCTGCCTTTGAAAGTCATCAAGGGTAGAGCCGTTTCAGATTTTCTCGCAGAGAATGCTATCATTGAGCAACCTAAAGTTGACACAACATCATTCCCTGACGATGGAATTTTATTATCGGCGATCTTGGCAACTCTACTTCGATGGAGCCTCAAACTACCGCGGCTACGGCGTAAGAATACTCCTAATATCTCCTAATGGCGATCATACACCCATCTCAATCGAGCTCGACTTTAACGTCACCAACAATGCCGCAAAGTATGAAGCCTGCATCTACGGCTTACAAGCAGCCATAGCCCTCAACATAAAGCACCTGCGAGTACATGGAGACTCCTTCCTCATCACAAATCAAGTGACACGAGCATGGAAAATCATGAACGAAACCCTCGCAAAATACCAAGCAAAAATACAAACACTCCTGACAGAGTTCGACTGCATAGAATTCTATCACCTCCCAAGGGAAGAAAACCAATTTGCCGACGCACTGTCAAAACTTTCATCCCTTCTCAACATGCCACCAAATGTTGACACACTACCCATTGTCGTCGAGAGACGTGGTGAGCCCGCATACATCCACACCATTGACATCGACGAAGCAGAACAAGCAGAGCCATGGTACCAAGCCATACTTAACTACAAAACAAGCAATTCCTATCCTCCGACAATCGAAAAAGCAGCGGTAAAGAGCCATTAGACTCCTTGCCTCCCGATTCGTGCTAGAAATGGAATGATTACTCAAAAGACACCCCAAGGCGCTCTACTCATGTGTGTCGATTATAAGAAAGAGCGGAAATCATTGCCCTAGTACCACGATGGCGAATCGGCCCACACATGAACGCAAGAGCCCTATGCAAGCAAATCTTACGACTAGGATGGTATTGGGCGACTATGGAAGCGGTCGCATTCACTATGTCAAACACCGCCATAATTGTCAAATATTCGATAACGTCGCAAAGACGTACCTCCTTCACCACTATCTGACCTCACGCGTCTCCATGGCCCTTTTCAACTTGGGGCATTGGCGTGATAGGCAAAATCCATCCCATCGGAGCCAGGAGGACACCGCTCGTACTAGTAATGTAATCGACTATTTCACAAAGTGGGTAGAAGCGGCGTCTTTTCGCACCCTCGGCTCGAAAGAAGTTGCCAAATTCATACAAACAAACATCATATGCCGTCTGACATACCACACGAGTTCATAAGCGATCAAGGTTCACATTTTCAAGGCGAAGCAGAAGCCGTACTCGCCAAATATAGCATACAACATCACAAATCCTCCCCTTACCGACCCCAAACCAACGGAGCCGTGGAAGTAGCAAATAAAACTGTAGTCACCATCCTGGAGAAAATGATCGACAGTTGTCGGGACTGGCCCAACAAAATTCCATTTGCACTATGGGGGTATCGCACAACCATACGCACACCCACAGGCATGACGCCTTACTTTCTCACCTACGGCATGGAAGCCGTGCAACCCGTAGAAGTCGAAATGAAATCCCTACGAATACTGATGGAAAGTAGCATCCCAGAAGCAGAATGGGCTCGCGAACGCTACGAGCAACTGATGCTCCTAGACGAACGCAGGCTAAATTCCTTAAGCATTGTGCGAATGTACCTGTGGACCAGGGATTTTGATCCACGTGATGTTTTATTTCAAAAACATTTTCAATTTGAAAAGAGTCGCCACTAAATTTTATATGGAATTTAGAAACCAATTTTAGAGAAAATGAGTTCGTGTGAGTTTACGTGTTAGGAAGCTTAAAAGAATTTCATTAATTTAACGCCTAACCCCGCCCGTCGTAAAGACGGTCTCTACTAAATAAAACCATGGCTATTACGAGTACATATGCGGATATGCAAACAATATTTTAACCCTAAATAAAATACATCCATTCTATGTCGTTTAATGCACATGTAATTTCGTCAAAGTTATTCAACATGGGTTCATTTACTATTCTAACAAACAAAGAAAAGAAGCAGAAATACTCACCGACAGCATAAGATAGATTAACAAACGTTAGCGACAGACGAATAAAAATAATCAAATACGACTAATACATGAGCAAATATAAACGACTAATCATGAATAACCAAACTCTGCACACTAATATAAGGAAGTAACAAAAATTCACACACGCAAACAGACACACGAATTAAATAATTAGAGTACACTTAGTGGATGTGCAGACATACGCAAGTTGAGCCAAACACATACAAACTACCAATCAATTAAACACAACCAATAGTCTACTAATAATCACACAAATAAAAACTTAAGTGATCAAGTCCTGCTAACACTCACAAATAGATAAGCAAGCAACGTGAACACTAAAGCACGGCGTACGAAAATAAGGAAGTAATAGACAAACATGTACAAATCAATAATCACGGGCAAACATAACAGGATGTCACTAATAATCAAACCAAAAGTCTTAATAATTACACAAACGAGAGACTAAATAAACAAACGCGACTAATATGCACAAATAAACCAGCAGATAACGAATGCACCATAACGCACGAAAACCCAAACTATCTGACTTTTTACAACCTAAAATCTGACAGGCGAAATAAAACCAGCAGGCAACAGCAAAACGCAATACACAGCTCTACGAAACTAGTTACCATACAAACGCTAAGTAATGAAATAAAATCACGATAACTAGGTTGACACACAAACATGAATTACACGTTTAAAAGAAAGCATGACAGATCAGTTCGGACAAGCAATATAACTAAACATGAACGAGATTTGATTATACAACAAGCTAACGAGCAAATTATCCTAACGAGGAATTTCAAATCATATATACCACGCAGGAAAAATCGAACTTGCATATTAGACAAACAAGAAATACGACCTACTCATGCATACATATCAAGATCATGCTAAAAATATGAATCTAAAATGAATGACGAACGTGACAGTCACGATGATAAATAACAAAGCGACAGAAAGCGATAAAGAGCGACAGAGAGCTATAAAACAATAAAAAAACGATAATTTAACAATATAAAAAGGAGTTTTTGCACCCTCAACTTACATGTATCGTTGACCAAATCTCCGAGTCGTAATCGATTGTAAGATTTTATCCCGAGGGGCCGTCGTCGACGAAAACCAATAATGAATCCGTAGCTTTACACAAAACTGACAGCAATTTTCAAAAGCTTGTAACTTCTTCGTTTCTCAACGAAATTTCGAACCAAAAGATGTTTTAGAATCGTGGTAAGGTGAACTTTAAGATTGGGTAAACAAATCAGAAAGACTATGATGTTTTCAACACGAAAATGAAGCAGAAACAGTGATAGTTGCACGAAAAATCAGAAAGGTTGTGCTCTGTTTTTCGTACGACTATCTCCACTTCTTTTTGAGTTTTTTTAGGGCTTTTTGTGACTTGATATTGTGTATGTGTGTTTTATATTTCGTGTCTCTTGAAGGCTTGTGGAGGGTGTGTATATATAGGGTTGAAAAGTAGGGTTTAAGAGGGAAAAGAGCAGCTTTTCCCCTCTCTTCGAGAGCTGCTGATGAAGGCTCGTTTTAGGGTTTTTTGAGTGGTGTTTCTTGTGGGTTAAGCAAGGCTAGATGGGTCATGAAGGTTAGGTGTGGGTTCTTGTTCTTGGGTACGAGTTTGATGGGTAAAAAGGCCTCAAAGTTCGTGCTGAAACGGGCTCAAAATCGCTCTTAAAAAAGGGCTTAAAACGAGCTTTAAAACTTGCTGTTAAGAAAACGAATTCATCGAATACGATTTAATAAAGTGTCGTAAAAGCACGAGAAACGACTTTTCAAGTCAAATATCAAATTTGTAAAGGCGATTTTTCAAATCGAATAACTTAAAATGATTTTTCAAATCGAAATATTTTATTTTCAATAAAATAAACTTGAGGCAAATAAACTTTGACAGAAATAAATTTACCCTGTTAAACATTAATTTAAATATCATTTAAATTAATAAAACATTATGTCGACGACGCTCGGCTTACATCGTAAAACGAACTCAAATAAATGACACGAAATACATGTTGTCCTATCATCATTGGGTGTTTGTCGGGTTTTCTATAAATTTCCATATCGACAGATACGGGTATCTACAGAGCCCCCACTTTGACTAAGGCTTGGACAGGCGAAAGTCAAAGTAGACTCTCGAGTCGATCGAAGATCACAACTTGAGAGCCTCACGGGTCGTTTATGGTCCCTTAGACCTGTGTATATAAGCTCACCAGCCATAAGAAGAAATCATACCTGAAACACGATTCTGGATGCCTTCATTTTCATCGAGGTGTGGGTTGAGCCTTATCCTTAGGCGCCTACGTATCCGTTGTGACAGAATCAAACCCGTATCGTAGTTCGAGCTCGCTGGCCTGTAGCTTTCTGCTGCTTCGGCCCAAAACAAACGATATTTGTTTACTCGATTGAGTAAAGCCTTTATCTGTATTATTTTTGGGAGTGTCACTCCTTTTAGCTTCTGCTAGCACTTCTTCATTTCGAGGATGTCATCCTGTCGTCAGGGTCTAAGGTCGATGACTTTAGAGCCCCCGGTTGGAGCGTTCCTGCTCAATCTTAACAAGAAATCATAGCACACGACTCACATAGTGAATTCTGCGACTTTTGAAACAAAAAGGATGGATCATCGATCCGAGCTGCGAATTTTATTCGAAAATGGGTCATCGACCTACTTTTTAAACAAAAGGGATGGATCATCGATCCGAGCTGAGAACATTAATTTGGAAATGGGTCTTCGACCTGATTTTTAATCAAAAGGGATGGATCATCGATCCGAACTGAGAATTTTAATTCAAAAAAGGGTCTTCCACCTGCTTTTTAAATAAAAGGGATGGATCATCGATCCGAACTGAGAATATTAATTTGGAAATGGGTCTTCGACCCGCTCGGCGAATATCATTCCAGAATGGGTCCTCGACCCGCGTTTTGAAATAAGGTGGATGGGTCATCGACCGGAAACCGTAAACATCTTTTGAAAATGGGTCGTCGACCCGCATCTTGAAAAGTGGATGAGTCATCGACTCGAACTATAAACATCTTTTGAAAATGGGTCTTCAACCCGCATTTTTATTTAAGTGGATGGGTCATCAACCCGAACTATGTTAATCATTTGAAAATTGGGGCCATTGACCCGCATTTTGAGGAAAACGCGGATGGGTCATCGACCCGAACTATAATGGTTATTGAAAATTGGGGCCATCGACCCATATTTTGAAGGAAAAGGTGGATGGGTCATCGACCCGAGCGCAAGACATCATCTGAAAATAGGTCATCGAACCCTATAGCAAATTTCATTTGAAAATCGAAAGTGGTCCTCGACTTGAACTTTTGGATTTGAAAACAAGTCATCGACTCAATTTAGGGCACTTCGAATAATTCGGCTATTAACCTAGTTTAAAAACATCGTTTTTAAAGTTGGATTGCGAGTGCAACCTAGACTACGAAAATTACTTGGAGATTGACGTGGGGTATTGGTTACTATGCATCAAATCGAATTGGGTCCTCGACCCGCATTGCAAATATCATTTTGAAAATTAAGAAGAGTCATCGACTCTGAATGTAAACATCATTTGGAAATTGAAATGGACCATCGGCCCGCAAGCATCATTTTGAAAATTGAAGTGGGTCATCAACCCGCATTTGAAATTTGACCTCGGGTCATCGACCAATACTTTGCAAAAAGGTTCTTGAAATGTTTGAGATTAAAGCATGGCCAAGTGAGAACGAGACGCGACACGAATGTGACATGAATGCAATAGGGACGTGACACGAACAACTGTCATTTGAACGTTCGACCATGACCGACTCGACCTAAGACAACGTTTCACTGACGGGTAGACTAGCAACTGTGCAAGGTCTTTTAGGATGATTGACACGTGGTCTAAAATAGACGTGGGTTAATAGTATCATGTTCTCCCCCTATGCAAAGTCGAGATGCGAACTAACTGTCAAAATAAACATATTTGCCAATTTAAGAAAAAGATCATTCCGAGACTGGACAATTACTTATCAGAACATTGATTCTCATCTCAATCTAAATCGAGCACTAAGACAGACTCAACAAAAGTTGCTTCATTTGGACTTTGTAAAGACCCGTAAAAAAAAAATTGACAAGATGTCAAATTTGATGATAGGTGGTGGTGGTGGATTGTATCCCATATTCTAAAGGATTGCCTACATATTCGCGTGGAACGAAATCAAATCCGATGTAGTTCGATCAAGGTGCATAAACATGGCATTTTTGTGTGTGTAGCACTCGAAGGTTTCACCTAAGGTTTCGTGTCGTATCCCGTTCTAGCTTGTGAAGTATTGGCGGACCTCTTGTGGACCCTAAACGCTTGGGTGCAACTACATAAGCCAAAGATTCTCGGTACTCAAGGCTATGTCTCCATTACCGTTTTGAGAACGGCTTAAAAAAAGAATTGATGGTACTTTCTGACCGTTTTGGCTTCGCCTTTCATTTTGACTTTGATCTTCGATCTTCGACGTGTTGCCACTCAATTTTTGTATTTTCGTATTTTTGTTTGCGTTTTTGAGAATATGCCGCGCCCTTTGTGGCTCGGGCTTGTTCCAACATTCCTAGATCTTGCGGTGGGCGGTCGCATGTGGTAATATGTATATCACGCCGGACTCCTCTGACAAGTTCGTTTGCTTATTAGGCACGCGATCGAGTACACGGAGGGCGATCCATGAGTACTCGTACTTTTGGTTGCGATCAAATTCATGACCACTGTGGAGCTCCAAATTAATGGATCCTCCTCCAAAGGCAGAGAAGTAGTGTACCACAAGTTGACTACCGGAATTGAAATCCTTTTATTTTTGTTGTCGGAAACCCTTTTGTCTTTGTTTTTGTTTTGAGTTGGTGTTGCACCTTACCATTTAGAATTGAACACGTATTTCTACCCCAGGGACACCCTTCGAGTGCGTTGTGCATTTTCATCAGTTGGATTATGGAAGCAAATTAGAGACAAGATCAATTTCATTGATTTTGAGAAGGAGTTAGAAATAATTGTGGAAAAAGGAATCTTAGACTCAACTCAGACATAAGACTTGAATACGAATTCTGACTTATAATCACCAACCCCGGCTTTGAACTTTTCTCCTTTCAGGAGTTGATTCAGATGTTTGGTTCGAAAGTTACTCCACTTTTCCAACTTGATTTTGATTTAAGGAGGAGCATGTGCGACTCGGGTTCAGAAATCGACACGGTTTTGACACTATTCGTAAATTGGTAGAGGTTTCATTCTATTTAACACCTCGGGATGCAAATGGACTGGACCAGATTAATCATGAAAAGACTCAGAGCTTAACGACATGGTTTACGACCTAACTATGCAAATGTATGCGACATATGGACTTGAAAACAGACTCACGGTATGAGACTTAGACCCAACTAGACATGGACTCGGTGCATTTCATGCTTACTCGCGACTTGAAAAAGAAACTTGTTTTTTGAAGTTGAGGTTTGAAATGGGCAGCACTTCGACTTACAAAAAAACTTACTTGGTTCGAAATTTCACTTTAACTTGGGCTAGATTTTAACTTTGAAAAACTTCGTTTTGGTTGGAAAAAATTCTATTCCCAAATGGGTAGCATTTCAAAAGCGTTCGAGATTATTCTAATCCTAAAAGTATAGCATTTCAGCTTAAAAACTATTCCTTTTTCAAAAGAGTTAGTGTAAAAATTCATTTGGGATTAGTCTAATCCTAAACGGGTAGCATTTCAGCTTAAAAGGATTTTTTTCAAAAGAGTTAGCGTCGAAGATCGTTCGAGATTGTTCTAATCTTAAACGGGTAGCATTTCAGCTTAAAAAGGATCTTTTTTCAAAAGAGTTAGTGTTAAGAACTGTTCGAGATTATTCTAATCTTAAATGGATAGCATTTCGACTATAAAAGGATCTTTTTTCAAAAGATAATTTTCTTTTAAAGAAAAAAAAGTTTTAGGATTTTCTAATCCTAACGAGGAGCATTTCAGCTTAGAAAAGATCTTTTTCAAAAGAGCTAATATTGAAAATTATTTAAGATTGTTCTAATCCTAAACGAATAGCATTTCAGCAAGGAAGAGATCTTTTTTGAAAAGAGCTAATATCGAAAATTGTTTAAGATTATTCTAACCCTAAACGGATAGCATTTCAGCTTAGAAAAGATCTTTTTTCAAAAGAGCTAATATCGAAAATTGTTTAAGATTATTCTAACCCTAAACGGATAGCATTTCAGCTAGGAAGAGATCTTTTTTCCAAAAGAGCTAATATCGAAAATTGTTTAAGATTATTCTAACTTTAAACGGATAGCCTTTCAGCTAGGAAGAGATCTTTATTCAAAAGAGCTAAAAATCGGAAATAATATAAGATTATTCTAATCCTAAGAGGATGACATTTCAGCCAAGAAAAGATCTTTTTTCAAAAGAGCAAATATTCAGAAAATATCTAAGATTATTCTAATTTTAGAAGGAAAGCATTTCAGCTTAAACAAAAATCTTTGTTTTCCGAAGGAGATAGTGTGGGAAAATTTTAAGATTATTCTAATCCTAAAAAAAGAGAGCGTTTCAGCTAGGAATGAATCTTTTTTCAAAAGAGCTAATATCGGAAATCTTTTAAGATTATTCTGATCCTAAAAGAATAGCATTTCTGCTAGGAAAAGATCTTTTTTCAAAAGAGCTAAAATCGGAAATAATTTAAGATTATTCTAATCCTAAAAGGAAAGCGTTTCAGCTTGGACAAAAATCTTTGTTTTTTCGGAAAAGAAAGTGTTGGAAAATATTTAAGATTATTCTAATCGTAAAAAGACAAAGATTTCAAATTAAAGGAATGATTTTTTTTGAAGGAAAGCATTTATTTCGAATCAAAAATCTTTTTCAAATGAGGTAGTGTTGGAAGATATTTAAGATTATTCTAATCCTAAAAAGACAGCATTTCAGCTTAAAGAATGATTTTTTAGAAGGAAAGCATTTCAGCTTAAGTCAAAAATCGTTTCAAAAGAGATATCGAAGATTATTCTAATCCTAAAAAGACGGCATTTCAGCTAAAAGAAATGATTTTTTTTTTTTTAGAAGGAAAGCATTTCAGCTTAAGTCAAAAATCGTTTCAAAAGAGATAGTGTCGGGAAAAAAAATTAAGATTATTCTAATCCTAAAAAGACAGCATTTCAGCTAAAAAAGATTTTTGGAAAATATTGATTGAAAAGAGATCTTTTTTCGAAAGAGCTAAAGTTGGAAAATATTTAAGATTATTCTAATCCTAAAAAGACAGCGTTTCACCTAGAAAAATCTTTTGGAAAAAATATTCGATTGGAAAGAGATCTTTTTTCAAAAGAGCTAAAGTTGGAAAATATTTAAGATTATTCTAACCCTAAAAAGACAGCGTTTCACCTAGAAAAATCTTTTGGAAAAAATATTCGATTGGAAAGAGATCTTTTTTCAAAAGAGCTAAAGTTGGAAAATATTTAAGATTATTCTAACCTTAAAAGGACAGCATATGCATTTCAGCTAAGAAAGGACTTTTGGAAAATATTCGATTGAAAAGATGACAGTTTTGACGAAAAAAGGATTGAAAACATGGGTTTGGAACACACAGAGCATTTAGTCATACGCAGTTCAAGGATGCAATGCATGAGCTAGACTATTCTAAGTCTCGAAAAGGGTCCATGCCAATGATCCCACGTTGTTAGGTAACCTACGCAACCACCATAAGTTTGTAACTATATGGCGAGAGTGCGGTTGCTAACCTCGGCGGAACCACCTTGGTATTTAAACCAGACACAGTGAACGTCATTTCCCTACTTTGAGGTCGACCCAAAGGGAGAAATGGTTCGAATCCTAACAGTATGATGCATAAAACAACATAAAGAAAAAAAAAAAAAAAAAAAAAAAAAAAAAGGTACTCTAAATAGCCATCGTTTTACTTTTCAAGTTTCACTGTCCCCAGCGGAGTCGCCAAATTGTGGACAAGGGATTTTGATCCACGCGATGTTTTATTTCAAAAACATTTTCAATTTGAAAAGAGTCGCCACTAAATTTTATATGGAATTTAGAAACCAATTTTAGAGAAAATGAGTTCGTGTGAGTTTACGTGTTAGGAAGCTTAAAAGAATTTCATTAATTTAACGCCTAACCCCGCCCGTCGTAAAGACGGTCTCTACTAAATAAAACCATGGCTATTACGAGTACATATGCGGATATGCAAACAATATTTTAACCCTAAATAAAATACATCCATTCTATGTCGTTTAATGCACATGTAATTTCGTCAAAGTTATTCAACATGGGTTCATTTACTATTCTAACAAACAAAGAAAAGAAGCAGAAATACTCACCGACAGCATAAGATAGATTAACAAACGTTAGCGACAGACGAATAAAAATAATCAAATACGACTAATACATGAGCAAATATAAACGACTAATCATGAATAACCAAACTCTGCACACTAATATAAGGAAGTAACAAAAATTCACACACGCAAACAGACACACGAATTAAATAATTAGAGTACACTTAGTGGATGTGCAGACATACGCAAGTTGAGCCAAACACATACAAACTACCAATCAATTAAACACAACCAATAGTCTACTAATAATCACACAAATAAAAACTTAAGTGATCAAGTCCTGCTAACACTCACAAATAGATAAGCAAGCAACGTGAACACTAAAGCACGGCGTACGAAAATAAGGAAGTAATAGACAAACATGTACAAATCAATAATCACGGGCAAACATAACAGGATGTCACTAATAATCAAACCAAAAGTCTTAATAATTACACAAACGAGAGACTAAATAAACAGACGCGACTAATATGCACAAATAAACCAGCAGATAACGAATGCACCATAACGCACGAAAACCCAAACTATCTGACTTTTTACAACCTAAAATCTGACAGGCGAAATAAAACCAGCAGGCAACAGCAAAACGCAATACACAGCTCTACGAAACTAGTTACCATACAAACGCTAAGTAATGAAATAAAATCACGATAACTAGGTTGACACACAAACATGAATTACACGTTTAAAAGAAAGCATGACAGATCAGTTTGGACAAGCAATATAACTAAACATGAACGAGATTTGATTATACAACAAGCTAACGAGCAAATTATCCTAACGAGGAATTTCAAATCATACCACGCAGGAAAAATCGAACTTGCATATTAGACAAACAAGAAATACGACCTACTCATGCATACATATCAAGATCATGCTAAAAATATGAATCTAAAACGAATGACGAACGTGACAGTCACGATGATAAATAACAAAGCGACAGAAAGCGATAAAGAGCGACAGAGAGCTATAAAACAATAAAAAAACGATAATTTAACAATATAAAAAGGAGTTTTTGCACCCTCAACTTACATGTATCGTTGACCAAATCTCCGAGTCGTAATCGATTGTAAGATTTTATCCCGAGGGGCCGTCGTCGACGAAAACCAATAATGAATCCGTAGCTTTACACAAAACTGACAGCAATTTTCAAAAGCTTGTAACTTCTTCGTTTCTCAACGAAATTTCGAACCAAAAGATGTTTTAGAATCGTGGTAAGGTGAACTTTAAGATTGGGTAAACAAATCAGAAAGACTATGATGTTTTCAACACGAAAATGAAGCAGAAACAGTGATAGTTGCACGAAAAATCAGAAAGGTTGTGCTCTGTTTTTCGTACGACTATCTCCACTTCTTTTTGAGTTTTTTTAGGGCTTTTTGTGACTTGATATTGTGTATGTGTGTTGTATATTTCGTGTCTCTTGAAGGCTTGTGGAGGGTGTGTATATATAGGGTTGAAAAGTAGGGTTTAAGAGGGAAAAGAGCAGCTTTTCCCCTCTCTTCGAGAGCTGCTGATGAAGGCTCGTTTTAGGGTTTTTTGAGTGGTGTTTCTTGTGGGTTAAGCAAGGCTAGATGGGTCATGAAGGTTAGGTGTGGGTTCTTGTTCATGGGTACGAGTTTGATGGGTAAAAAGGCCTCGAAGTACGTGCTGAAACGGGCTCAAAATCGCTCTTAAAAAAGGGCTTAAAACGAGCTTTAAAACTTGCTGTTAAGAAAACGAATTCATCGAATACGATTTAATAAAGTGTCGTAAAAGCACGAGAAACGACTTTTCAAGTCAAATATCAAATTTGTAAAGGCGATTTTTCAAATCGAATAACTTAAAATGATTTTTCAAATCGAAATATTTTATTTTCAATAAAATTAACTGGAGGCAAATAAACTTTGACAGAAATAAATTTACCCTGTTAAACATTAATTTAAATATCATTTAAATTAATAAAACATTATGTCGACGACGCTCGGCTTACATCGTAAAACGAACTCAAATAAATGACACGAAATACATGTTGTCCTATCATCATTGGGTGTTTGTCGGGTTTTCTATAAATTTTCATATCGACAGATACGGGTATCTACAGTAACAAGCACGACTACAAAGAGCATTCAACAAGCGAATTCGACCACGAAACATAAAAGTGGGAGATCTAGTGTTGAAATCAGTACGCGCGCCACTTCCTGTTGACCCACGAGGAAAGTTCAAGCCAAACTGGGCCGGGCCTTACCTCGTCAAAGAAATCTACACAGGAGGAGCGGTCAAATTAACTGACCTAGACGGTCAAGAGTTCAATCGAGCCACCAATCTCGACCAGCTAAAGAAGTACTATCCATGAAACATTTTGCAATGTATTTATAACATGTAATTAAACACAATTCCACGGGCCGGCATGCCCCTAAACATGCACACACATCTCAAAAAGCAGAACACAGATCCGAACTACGCCGGCTTGATTCCATTCATATGGATACGTAGGCAGCTTTTTCAAAAGCACAGCCGACATTCAACACAAAATAACATGCCCAAAACATCTCAGGTTAAGGGTATAATCAACAGAGTTCAAAAAAGAGACACGAATCTTTAATTCTAAAACGAAACAGGGCAAGTTTTATACAAAGAACCTTCGTTTTATTAGTAAAAGCAAAGCAGTACAATTTGGATTTTCCTAATCGGGAGCCTCACCAAACACTACAACCCCTACCAACATTACAAAACCCGGCATGACCTTCGGGCTTTAGGGAATTAAAAACAAAAAAAAGAAAACAACAAGCATAAAAACAGTAACTAGATAACAACACGAGCAGACATTCCTCTTCACGACTGAAAGGAGATCTCAACCCATATGCGGGGCATGACCGCTACCATCCTGGCCCGGGGCGTTAACCATGATGAAACCAAGATGACTGAGCTCCGTCTCCATGGACCCTGCACTCCCAGAGCTCGAGCTCCCACGACTCCCGCGACCAAAACGTACTGGATCAAAGGCCGACGTCGGCGGTGGCTCATTTTGCTCTATAGCACGAAGGCGGGCCCTCTGACGAGTAGTTGTGGCCGTAGTCCACCGGATATACGACCTCGAAACCCTCACCGTGGCCGGTATCCCTGCCACCTGCCACCGGGGACGCAGAGCCCATCCTCGCGACCATGCATCAGTGATTTGGTTATTAAGTACGACCAAATCCTGGATCGTGGTATCCTGCCCTGGGATAAACTGGGCATAGCCCATTTGCCTTCTCACCCTCAGGGGGTGAATGAACACTCCAATGTCAAAACCGCATAACATGACCCCGGAAGGACCATCACCAATCGTGACCGCCGTCGCCACCGAGGTAACCTCCCACCATGGCACAACCCAACGAATAGCCGACGCCCTCACAAAGGTGGAGAAGTAGTCACGAGGACGGCCATTGGGACCCATCCACCTCAGGCCCCGACTGGTTACGCCTACCGCCGTGTAGGATACACCGTAAGGGATGGCTCCAAGTACGCTCAAACGCTCCATCAACCAGACCTGCAAAATGAGAGGACAACCACGATAGGCATGCGCTCTATTACACGCCCGATCATCTAGGCCTAGGATCGTCTCCGCCAGGATCAGCGCCGCAGGGTTGTAGCCCATCTCCATGTGCTGCACAACGCAGACCAAACGTGCCTCGCCAAACCCCATCCCGTCCACTGAATCGGGGAACATGAAACAGTGCACAAGGCAAAGGGCCAGGGCTCTCCTGCGAGCAACAGCGCCAATACTCCCATCATCATAATTCATGAACCTCTGGCAAAGTCGAATGATATTCAAGCGCCCATCTAGGAACAAGTCCTCCGTCTCGGGCCTCGTCATCTTAAGGAAGTTTTGCATGTTCCTTTGATAACCAAGCTCCTGACGAACACACACTGGAGTCACAGTGCGGGTCCAACCTCCGATGGCAGCAAATTCCTCGACCAAGGGACAAACTTCCCCGTCAGGGAAGCGAAATACATGGTAAGCCAGGTCCCAGTAGTACAGACAGGCATCCAAGAACTCAGGCTCCATCCGAACCTGCCTTAAGCCTAGAAATATGCCCAGGCCACAGCCCCTGAGATTCCTTTTCTCGACTCCCGACAGCATAGCACACCATACTCTCACAAGTCCCTCCAAATGCTCCATTACTCACAAAAAGGAAAACGCTCTGCAGGATATTATGAATACTCTTATAATACGAGTAATGAAGTTGCAAGTCAAGACGTAATATGAAGTGTGATTGGAGAGATGGAAGAATGAACTAACACAAGCATCCTTCTTATAGGCAACGTCTTCAAGAGGCGACGACACAAAGTATAATCGCTAGTAAACCAGCGATTAACCATAAAATCAAAACAAAAAGGCAGAAGACACCCCAAAAATCGCTAGAAGACAGGTGATTATCACAAAAATCGCCAGTCCTCTGGCGATTTTCAATAATCGCCTGTTTTCTGGCGATTTTTGTGAAAATCGTTGGTATTCAGGCGATTTTCCGTAATTTTCCGACATTGATGCGACGACTGCGCACCGTCTTGCAGCCTACGAGTTGCAGAGAAGCCTTTTCACGACCTACGACCATTTGTTTTTACATTTTACGGCGTACTATCGGTTACGTTTTCGCTACCCGGCTTTACGTCGTATTGTGTCATTTTATCATCAATTTTCGATTATTATTTTGCACATACATTTCACAAATTTTAATCGTCACTTTTCGTAAGCTTACGTTAAAGCACGACGTTCTTAATTCACATTTTACGAACGTCAAAAACACCTTTTACGGTCTCACGAAATTTAATCATCCCATTTCGTAAAGCTTACGTTGAAGCGCGACGTTCTTAATTTACATTTTTACGAACGTCGAAAATACCTTTTACGGTCTCACAAAATTCAACTGTCACGTTTAGCAGGCCTACATACAAGCACGATGTTCATAATTAACATTTTTACGAGCGTCAAAAGCGTCTTTTACGGACTCAAAATATTTTTCTTCAAAAAGCATATTTTACAAAAAATCTTTACGTATGCATGTGCTTACTATGAGTAGGCCAATCTCAATCGAGATTTGTGTTTTTTTTTTTTTACGACTAACAGTTTAATGCAGGAACACCAAATAAGCAAGTCGCGACGACTTCAAGCGCAAACGATAACACAAGCAGTCATACTACAAAACGAGGCAAAATAACTGACGAGGCTCGTGACACTACAAGGACGAGTGAAAACTACGTCATCAAGGACGGTTAATATAATCGACGAGTGAACCTGCTGCATAACCAAAGCACACATACAAGACCGCGGAACATACTCACGTCAAGCTATGGCCATAAATCGACGTCATATGATTCCTGCAAAGTACAACCATACAAAATAATCGACGCACGCGCACGAGGTCACAGGGCTCTCCCGCGTCAAGCCATGGTCACAAAATTGACCTCGTACAAACTCCTACACATACAACCGAACACAAGTACAACCACAAAATAAGACAAATCCATAAAATAAGCCTACGATCCTAGCATACATCCCAAATCAATTAGCTTGGTCTCTGCGACTAAGCTCCGCGCGCAACGAATCAATCTGAGAACGATAGCCGCCTAGCTCTCGCCACGCTGTAGCTCAAATTCGATTCGCAGACGTGTCTCTCACCACGGCCCGCCCTAGCTCTATCGACTGCGCCAAGTGCACCTCGCAAGTCGGTCACATACTTACACCTTGCAAAGCGCGACCGCTTTATCATTCAACGCCACTCGCCAACGGTTGGCCATTCTCCATAAATTCTTGTGGACATCGAGAGTCACCTGCAAACCAATACGGCCTTCATATACTCAAACTGGGGGCTATAATCACAAGCAGCTTCAACAAAGTTTGATTAACGATTTTAGGACAAAATCTAACTCAAACTGGGGGCTATAATCAAAAGCAGCTTCAACAAAGTTTGAATAACGATTTTAGCACAAAATCTAACTCAAACTGGGGGCTATAATCAAAAGCAGCTTCAACAAAGTTTGATTAACGATTTTAGGACAAAATCTAACTCAAACTGGGGGCTATAATCAAAAGCAGCTTCAACAAAGTTTGATTAGCGATTTTAGGACAAAATCTAACTCAAACTGGGGGCTATAATCAAAAGCAGCTTCAACACAGTTTGATTAACGATTTTAGAACAAAATCTAACTCAAATTGGGGGCTATAATCAAAAGCAGCTTCACCAAAGTTTGATTAACGATTTTAGGACAAAATCTAACTCAAACTGGGGCTATAATCAAAAGCAGCTTTAACACAGTTTGATTAACGATTTTAGGACAAAATCTAACTCAAACTGGGGGCTATAATCAAAAGCAGCTTCAACAAAGTTTGGCTAACGATTTTACCTCAAAATCTTACCCAAACTGGGGGCTACACAGTACAAAACACGCAAGCATAGAAGATAAGAAGACGAGTCATACCTGTTTCACCCGAGGGCTCCAACCATCCATACCAGCATCAGCCACCGCAGATAAGCACGGCTGCAATACGACCGAATGCCGACAACCATCATCATGCTCAAAATCTAGACTCTCATAAAACGGAGGAGGCTGAACCTCAAGATCAGGATCACGCGGCTACGAAACACAAAAATCGTGGTCAATTTTGCTTTTCAAAACAAGCAATATGCACAAGCTAACGCAAAGCAACAAAGACACCTCAATCACGGCAGCGCCAAAGCAAGACGCGCCACGACGGATAATCTTCGCCTTGCCTCAAAGAAGGATTACGATTCACCCTCCGATATACATCACGGCGAATGCCTGCATCCGACGTCTGAACAAAGAGAACCTTAGGAGGGGATGCAGCACGACAAACTCGCCCCTGGCGTGCGTGGCGACAAACGCTCACCTAAAAACCCGATCTGAGTCATACTGAGTCGCGATGTACAACCTCTGCGTGTCGCGAAGAGCAAAGCGAGCCGCAATCGATGCAGGGACTTCCGTATAATCTGCCCAAGGATTACGAACAAACTACAAAAACAAGAAATGAATCAAGATCTGCAAACACAAGCAAAGCAACAACACAAAGCATAAAGGGAATACAGACTCCTTTTACCTTATCAACGGTCATCCCGTTGAACCACACTCGATCAGCATCATAAGTCAAACGAATACCCTTCCTATTCGCCGTCGCATAGGCGTGAAAAGCAGGATACTTCGCCTTCACGGCAAATTTGTCAGGAAGCAGCGACGGGAAATGAGCATAACACCAGGACTACAAAAAAAACAAAAATACATCACCAAAGGAGGGAATAACAGAAGCAAAGCAATAAAACATTACAAAAAGAAGAGAACAAAGCAATCATACCTCCATCAGCAGACCAGGACCAACCAAGGACGGTCTAGATCCATCATCGATCTTATCAGGACGAACTGCGTCCCTACAATATCGAATCAAAACACCCGTGGCAGGAGTAACCCAGTCGAAGTCACCCAACCTAGACAAATCCCTCAGCGCCATTAAAACAGCAGTTGATGCCCGCTCGCCTTTATCTCCAAAATGAGTGGCCGACAGAAACCACCATAACCACAATCGAGCATTCTGCTCATGACTCACAGCACTCACCCGCTTCTTCCCACGGCCTTTGAAGTAATCATCGATCCACGACGTCCGAGGCTGAAATGTGTTCCGCTCCTCCTTCGCACATCTAATACCACCTCCAATCAAGCGAACAACGGCTGCACTAGAAATAGCAGGACGCACTCTGTCCCACTTAATCACCTCCTCTCCGTGGGGGAGTCCCGAGACAATCGCAAGAGACGAGAAAGTGATACCAACCTCGTATCCAGGCATATGGAACGTATTAGTGGTATCCCAGAACCTATCTAACAACGCTCGAAGTGCGAAGGTGCGCATTCACATTCTTTTTACGCACCTCGCGCCGCCGTCACCAACGAACCAAAAGCCGTGGTCGAGAATTATTTTCCGCGATTAGGAGACAATTTCTTGTTAAAAGCGTCCATGACAGTACGGAAGCTAGAAAAAGTCCTCATGATGCCTAACTTGAAGCCAACTTTCACTCGTGTAGACAGGTGCTCCAGTGGGTTCCAAACTAAGCTCACGCCATCCCAATCCTTGGCAACATTCGCCCACAATCTCGGCCCATGGGAAATAGCGGCCTCGAAGCCTAGCTCATCAACCACGCCCATAAACATATCTTGGCGCGGCCCGACTAAAGACCATCGCACCACGGCCGTAACGCCACCTTCAACATCACCTGCAACCTCACCTCCGACTGTAGCCTCAGCCGCGTCGTCCGCAACCTGCTCATCATCCTCTTGCTCCTCCTCGGGCTCTGGAATGGCCTCAAAAGCATCCTCAAGCCGACGGGGAGGACCACGCCTCGGTTTGTCAACAGCAGGATCATTTCCAGCCTCGTCAGAACTCACCTCACCAGAAGCGCCCGCACTACTACTCTCACCCCGCTCGCAACTACCACTAGCCTCGGCAACACGACGACCACGCGTCCGAACGCCACCCTCAAAGACTACCCGTGAATAAAGATCTACCTTGCGCTTCCTGCTAGGCCTGTCGTTCTTACGATTAACCCCACGACCTCTACCTCGACCTTTCCCGACGGATCTGGGTGGCTCGGGAACCCCACGCCCACGCCAAAGACCTCGCAAAGGTGCAGAACCAACTCCACGCCGCCAACGAAGGCCTAGGGTCGCTCGGCTGACCCACGCTCACCAACAGAAGGCGTAGGTAACTCCACAGCAGGCCCCGCGGTAACTCCAGTCGTCTCTACGGTACGCCCTACATCGCCAACAGAAGGCCCTGTCGGCTCCACGGTAGTGCTATGCTCACTAATAGAAGGCATAGGAGACTGGAGCAACCCCACTGTACCTCGTTCCTGGCGTCAAAGCAGGAGGAGTCTTGAACAAATCGGTGAGACGGACCCTCGAAGTCGCTAAATGATGACGCACTCGGACATCGAGCACGCTCCTCCCCTGTAGCACTAAAATCAATGCTTTCGATAACGTCCTGCATGGCACTGGTCGTAGGTATCACGATCTCGCGGTCACCTGCATAAATGCAAGAAACATTCTTAAGCAACGCAACCATATGATATGACAAAATACAATCCAATCAAAGCAAGTTCACGACCAACAAAAGAATGCACATGTACAATGGCGACAGAAAAACAAGCTCCAGGCCTATCTTTGACAGAAAGGGCTAAAAGAGGGGCAGAAATACAGAGATACATATTTCATGACACAGATATGATATCTACATTAATACACATTTAATCCAAGGAGCAAGAATGCACAAAGACAGAGAAAAAGTCAAGCAGAACAGCAAAAAGCAAGCTCCAGGCCTATCTTTGACAGAAAAGGCTAAAACAAAGCAGAGATGTGAAAATGCATATTTTGTGACAAATATACAATATACACGACATACACAGCAAACCTGAAGAGCAACGGTGTGTAAAAAGCAAAGAAGAAGCAAATGTAACAGCAAAAAGCAGACTTTGGGCCAAATTTTGACAGATAGGGCCAAAACAACGCAGGAGTACAGAAATGCGTATATTATGACACGTATGCGATATATACGTCATACACGACCAATACAAAGAGCCAGAAAGTACAAAAGATGACAAAAGACCAAGCAAAGCAACAGAAAATACGCTTTAGGCTTATTTTTGACAGATAAGGCTAAAACGGCGCAGAGACACAGAAATACCAGGTTCATGACACGATATCGACATACAAGTCATAATGAACACCCACAAAAAGTTTCGTACAAAAATCATGCCCCGAACACCTCGACTGAACAGATTATGTAAAACGCACGCAAACTACAAAAACGGCCTCTTCATGGCTTTTTCTTGACCTAGGAGCCCCTAACCTCCCACGAACCAACACTTTAGCCCACCCAGACGGCCCGCATGACAATACACCCAAGACTCGAAACACGAGAAGCAAGAAAGACGAGTTCAAGAGGCCTAGTTCAACTACACAGAAACGTTCCAAAACACTCCAAAACACCTCCAAATGACGCGTGATCAGCAAAAATGCGCAGGCCATACACCATACGAGTCATCATGACCCAAGACAAAAAATTTCGACAAGTTTCGGAACCAAAAATTTCGTCCCAAGAAACCGTCTCCACACAAAAACACACGAAAATTACGGATTTTCAAACCGTTTTTCACACAAGACACCCAAAGCCTCATCATTAGCATACAACGACGTTTCAAAAACAACAAGGCCATCCGGAGTCGTTTCACACGTTAAAAACAGAACACAACCACCAAAAAACACCCCTTATACACGGTTTTTCGACCCAAACACCCGACTTTCGCGCCGATTTCAAAGAAACAAATTTACCCACGCATTATACTACTAATGGGTAACCTATATGGAAATTTTGGGCGTATTCCGAGACGAATAACGAAAAATGACCAAAACGCCCTTGACCATATACACGAAAATCAGCCCCACAAGTCGGGTTTTTCACATACAATCATCAACAATAGCAAGACAAGCTTCTTACTACTCTCAAGTATCGATTTCAAGCAACAATGATAGCAAAATTCGAATCATGCAAGACGGTTTAACATAAACCCTAAAAAACGAATTTTCAGTTAAAACCGACTCAAACCGACTTCAAAACACGAATTAGCAACTTGATTGAGTGCATACCTTGGTCCATTGTGAATCGTAGGAGGCGAAATCACGAATTTTGGTTAAAAAATAGCTGAGAACGAGTTTTTCGATTTGGATGTGTTTGCGTGTTTGTTTTCGGCTGCTCTGCTCTTTCTCCTTCCCGTGTTTTTGAACAAAGTAGCACACACACACACTAAATCGCCAGAGGTCTGGCGATTAAGTGGTCAGGCACGGGTCAATTTTTAGTTTGGGCTGGATATTACGGTCCATTACGCTATTAATTCACTCTTTTATGCGCTACTATGATAAAACACGAAAAATACACATGCTCGTTACGAACCAAGAGCCCAAATTTTACAAAATAACAACACAAATACACTCTTTACAAGTCTAATACGTATACTCCTCACGAGTTAAATACATATATTTTTCAAAAACAAATACACTCTTTACGAGTTGCAAATCAAAAATACGTATACTCCTCACGAGTTCAATACGTATATTTTTCAAAACAAATACACTCTTTACGAGTCACAAAATCAAAAATACGTACACTCCTCACGAGTTAAATACGTATATTTTTCAAAAACAAATACACTCTTTACGAGTCACAAAATCAAAAATACGTACACTCCTCACGAGTTAAATACGTATATTTTTCAAAAACAAATACACTCTTTACGAGTTGCAAATCAAAAATACGTATACTCCTCACGAGTTCAATACGTATATTTTTCAAAACAAATACACTTTTCACGAGTCACAAAATCAAAAATACGTATACTCCTCACGAGTTCAATACGTATATTTTTCAAAACAAATACACTCTTTACGAGTTGCAAATCAAAAATACGTATACTCCTCACGAGTTCAATACGTATATTTTTCAAAACAAATACACTCTTTACGAGTCACAAAATCAAAAATACGTACACTCCTCACGAGTTAAATACGTATATTTTTCAAAAACAAATACACTCTTTACGAGTCACAAAATCAAAAATACGTACACTCCTCACGAGTTAAATACGTATATTTTTCAAAAACAAATACACTCTTTACGAGTTGCAAATCAAAAATACGTATACTCCTCACGAGTTCAATACGTATATTTTTCAAAACAAATACACTTTTCATGAGTCACAAAATCAAAAATACGTATACTCCTCACGAGTTCAATACGTATATTTTTCAAAACAAATACACTCTTTACGAGTCACAAAATCAAAAATACGTACACTCCTCACGAGTTCAATACGTGTACTTTTCAAAACAAATACGCTCTTCACGAGTCACAAAATCAAAATACGTATACTCCTCACGAGTTCAATACGTATATTTTTCAAAACAAATACACTCTTTACGAGTCACAAAATCAAAAATACGTACACTCCTCACGAGTTCAATACGTATATTTTTCAAAACAAATACACTCTTTACGAGTCACAAAATCAAAAATACGTACACTCCTCACGAGTTAAATACGTATATTTTTCAAAAACAAATACACTCTTTACGAGTCACAAAATCAAAAATCGTGACACTCTCACGAGTTAAATACGTATATTTTTCAAAAACAAATACACTCTTTCACGAGTTGCAAATCAAAAATCATTATACTCCTCACGAGTTCAATACGTATATTTTTCAAAACAAATACACTTTTCTTGAGTCACAAAATCAAAAATCATTATACTCCTCACGAGTTCAATACGTATATTTTTCAAAACAAATACACTCTTTACGAGTCACAAAATCAAAAATCATTACACTCCTCACGAGTTCAATACGTGTACTTTTCAAAACAAATACGCTCTTCACGAGTCACAAAATCAAAATACGTATACTCCTCACGAGTTCAGTACGTATATTTTTCAAAACAAATACACTCTTTACGAGTCACAAAATCAAAAATACGTACACTCCTCACGAGTTCAATACGTGTACTTTTCAAAACAAATACGCTCTTCACGAGTCACAAAATCAAAATACGTACACTCCTCACGAGTTCAATACGTATATTTTTCAAAACAAATACACTCTTTATGAGTCACAGAATCAAAAATGCGTATATTCCTCACGAGTTCAATACGTATATTTTTCAAAACAAATACACTCTTTACGAGTTACAAATCAAAATACGTATACTCCTCGCAAGTCGAATACGTATATTTTCAAATACACATGAAACAAAAGCAAAATACATACTTTTATTCAAATCAAAACACAGACACACAAGCAAGCATGCAACAAGACGCAGGAGATGGCCAAGCTTCAAAACGCCATCGAATCACATCCAAACAGCTGCAGGCCGGCAAGCCCTTAAACATGCAGGACCGTCATGTCCTTAAACATGCCGTCCCTCCCCGCATTCCCGACACTAAGTCCTCGTCTCTCCCCGAGACACATGCTTAGCGTCGCCAGGTAGTATCGAGACTGTAATGGTCCGGATACTATCTTCTAAGTTTGACTAGCGCTTTAGTCCAAACTCAGCCAAACTGGGGGCTCTGTAGATACCCGTATCCGTACCCCCCGAAAACAAACCCGATGACGAAAAGGACTTTCATGCATGTTTTAAAATGAGACGAAACGGTACATAAGTGTCTAAAACATTTTAGTCATTTTTAACGTATTAATTTTGAATTTGCATATTTCGTAAAAATGAATATTAATTTAGTCATTTTAATCGTAAGTCAACACAATACACACAAGCACGACACAAAAACGCCTCACAAAATGGCCCGAGAACACAAAAACGACCCAAACACACGAGAACGGCCCAAAACACGCAAAAAGGCCTAAACACACGAAGCGGACCAAAACGCGTTCCGAGTCACATTTTTACGAAACAAAATTTCACAAGGTCGTAAAATAATATATTACAATATTATTTTATTTCGAGCCAAAGTCGAAAAACACGACGAAAAACCGAAACACGAAACACGAAACACGAAACACGAAAACCGAGCCAAGACAATTCAACTTGTGACAAGTTGAATCATCAACTTGTACCACTCGACATGCCAAGGCCTCAAAAGTCAGCCCAATTGCCCAACAAAGCCTTACACACCTACGTTGACAAATGCGGCGCTACAAATCTGTCAGAAAAGAGACAGAAAATCGCCAGAATACTGGCGATTTTATGGTAAATCGCCAGACCTCTGGCGATTTTCTGCTCCTCCTCTGACATTCTGGCGATTTTCTCTTTAATCGCTGTTTCACTGGCGATTTTCTGAGCAACTAGGCATAAAACACGAAGCATTTGCTATAAATAGCAGCCCTTATACGATCATCAAAACAATCAATTCACAATATAACAACAATCACAACAAATACCTACAACAACACTTACAATCAATTCAATCCAATACTTATACTCACATAAAGCCTCTCGCACTTATAAAATTCCACTCTAAAAACCGTCTTTGCATTTCAAGGTAAAGAAATTTTACCTTCCGATTGGACGTTTGAGACTTATAGGGTTACTTTAACCCACCCCGATATTGGCATTAACGAACTCGTATTCGCAATACGATTGTAGTAATTCGAATCAAATGATTCGTCTAAACCCCGCCAATATCGCATAAATGAACGACTCAGAATCACTAAATTAAGCACCCACTTTTACATTATGCAAATTCTCGATTCATGCATTAAATTACGACTAAAACACGGATTCGACATTTAACTGTACCGTTTCATATAGTCTTTTAAACATGCAAAACCGAGGGTTTTACAAAATCTTAGAATTGAACACAAGTCGGAGAATAACGTTTAGTTATTAATTCAAATGCAATGAATTAGTAATTTTACGTATATTTCCTATAGCAAATCGTCATAGCTTTGACGGCTTACATTTATTTTACATATTTATCGAGTCATATATTTGCATTTGTACGTAGCGTCCTATTAGCCCAAATATCGAAATTAAAGCATTTGTTTTCAAATTAGTAAAGACTACTTTTACGTAGGCTTTTTTATTACAGTTTTCATAATACATTTTGTCAAAACTTTCGAAAAGTAACCTCACTCCGAATCCTCTCTGGTTTCACAATAACCTCAGACGGATAGGTATCGACGCACCTTGAAATCTGAGACACCCGTGTCTTATATTTTAAGACACGTTGAATGGGTTCCAAATTCCTTTAATATTTGGTGGCGACTCCAAAAATACATTTCAAAAGGATTTTTATATTTCTTTTTGTCACAACTACATGCAATGACATCCCCCCATTAAGCAAAAGAACGCTCGAGCGAGCTGAGCCAAGCAACTAAGAAGGCAAGCTCCTGCGAGCGAGCTTCTTGCAAAAATTTTCCCGCGCCATGCATTCCGCCCCATGACACGAGGGCGGGCGCGAGCGGGGCGTCGAGAAGGGATATCCCCGGTATCCTCAAAGACCTATTGTATGATACGACAAAACCTCATCCTAATGTTCCTGTAGGAAAATATAGGACTAACCTTATTGCGGAAGCGATAGGATCATTGTATTCGCTTACTGCCCACGTCCGTATTACCGTACAACCGGGACTACTAGAGTGCCGGTATCGTTCACACCTCAAGACCCAAGTCTCATATGATGGTAGACTTAACATAGAGCTTGTGTGACTATGTGTATTGTATATCATTTCAGTAGTCCCCATCTATCTCATATATGGGACGTAATCAAAAATATAGCCTCACATAGAGTCATTTATAATGTGAGAATTAAAACTAATTTAATTCACATTATTATATTCAATAGAGCTATTGAATTCGGGAGTTACAAGAATACGAATCGAAACCATATTAAGTGGCCGCATTATTCACAAAATTCAATACTCCCACTCGGCCACACAACCGACACAATGCTCTATCTTGGCTACTAAACCAAGAGGATACTACACTTGATCACAAAGTCAAGTTACTTGTTCTTCCTTAATACAAAGATAAAGAAATGACACTTACTTAGGTACACAACCAAAGTTTATCATAACACAATACTCCATAACAGTCTCTTATGCTTCATACGGGAAATAAGGCATGAGACCAAAACGTAACAAGGTACTGTTATATTAAGCTACCATCAAACTAACATAACACTTTTCACAATATCGGTTCCCCAAGTCGTTCAAAACATCACCGTTAGCATACACCGTCCCTATATGCTATCATAATCATATTAGTTATATACACAATATAACCACTGGCCAGGTAATTATGGTGAAGCTGAACCGACTATTCCTCAAACACTCATGATAATCCATCTTAACTTAATTGCTTTCCTAACATGATCCATTGAACCATCATATGTGTGATCCGTAGGAGTCATATTAAAGTAGCAACATTAAGTCTCGACTTCATAGCATAGCTTTAAGTCAGAGGGCACTGAACAACATTGGACACCACAATCCATAGGGCTCACACAGTGACAAAGCAAGGAATCATTTGTCACTCCTAAACGGTCGAATAAAACACATATAGTATGATATATGTGTCACGACATAGCTCCCACTATGATAGGCATGTCACTCTCCTATGTCGAACGAATCACAAGTCTAGATACAACTCATGTATCTAACCCAAGCCACTGATTGATATACTCAGTATCCAATCTGACACTTTAGATTCGGTTTTGAGGCTTAGTGTGAAATTAGGGTGTTTTCACACTTCGACTACTGAAAATCTCATCTTAGACATACTAAGGCGACTACATTACGAGCCAACATCTTTTCGCTACTCCGCAAGCATAAAGATACTCCACACACACACACACACACACACACACTCAGTGTTCATATGGCTCAGTCTCATCTTGCACGCTACTCAAGCGTCAAGGCGATTACCTGTGTGACTAGGTCAATCATAAAGCCTGGTGACACCTTTTACGTGCCTAAACATGCAACATATGCGTAATAGGATTCTAAACTACATAAGTTCAAAAACTCCAAAACTCTTCAAGTCCATATCAAGAACGTGCACTTAACACTCTATCGTTAGCGCACTTAATTCAACTTATGAGCTTGAAAGCACATCCTTTGAAGACGATCTCTTGTCATACGTACGAAATGACATGTCTATGTATACTACAAAAGTATCACGTAACGCTTGCTATTATACCAAACTTACAATAAGTACCAAATTTATTGTTAATCATGTGCACAACATGTTATATATAATTTTCATCTGCTTTAGACAAGGTCTAAGATAAGAATAAACAAATCACTAACAAAACATATACGCAATCTATTTTTATTAGTGCACGACATATTGATACTATCCACTATCAAGCCAAACAAAAAAAAAATATTAATGGCTCAAAGGAATACAAATATCATCACTTGGAAGACTCAATTTAACATAGATACCTTACCAAGATGGCACAACGATTGTCATCTTCCACCAATTAAGACAAACTTAATCGATCAGTCCATGTACTGCTTTATTTTCCGCATAAACTCATTATTCAGAAAATAATTAAGTCTTCACGCTCATATAATTTAAAACATATCTAAATAAACGGACAACCAAAAATTAGAAGAACACTTAGACCAAAACTCAACATATGAGAACGTCGATCATTATAGTCTTCTATCGTATCAACTTAGACCATTATAGTCATAATGTCCATCATATCTCATATTAGTCATCCATCTCAAATTAGGCGACTTGCTCTTGTTCAAAGAGTAGAAATTTAGAAGAAACATATTCTCTTACTTTCTTCACATAAGCACAATTATCAACATAAAGATTAACTTTCGTTGTATATTGTTCTTTAGTGAATGAATTAATAGACAAACTTCAACACTTGGATTATAGGATTGCTCCCACTATCCAAAAACACTTGGAGAAGTTACTCTATATCCTTGGTGTCCATAAGAGTTCTGAAATCTTCCCACTCACCAAGAGATAGTTCTTTTAACTTATACAAGATCGAAGTCTATTAATCTCAGTAAAACTTATGAACAAATCCATAAATTGTTTGTAAAACTCATCCCAATAAAAATTGATCTCATCCCAAATTCTCTGCTATGGCAAAGAAAAAGGGGGGAAATAAAAAAACCCTAAATTCTCTTCAAAATTTGTCCCTTTCGTTCGCAAAATCAACTTCGCAACCGTCTCAAAACGATGAGCTGGTGCTACCTGAAGATAACCCTAAATCAGTAGAGGAGGGGGAAGTTCAGGTTGCTCAGCCCAAGGATCGATCTGCAATTCCGATGGATCTCAACCGACTGGAAGGTGACATTTCATCTGAGAAGTCTGGCGTCAAATTGAGGCTAGGTAAAGAGGATGTTGCTGACGAAATTAACTACTGGAAAAATTCGTTGGTTTGTTTCATCTTGGGTGCGAATCCACCTCCTGAGGTCGTCAAGGGCTTCTTGAAGCGTGTCTGGGCCAGGTATGAGTACGACAAAGTCTCTTTTATGGCGAATGGAGTCTTTCTAGTACATTTTCCGTCTGCTGAGAAATTGAGTGAGGTGTTGGGGAGGGGTTACCACTTGTTTGAGGGGAAACCACTCATTGTGAAGGCATGGACGGAATCGTGTTCCATGAAAAAGGATGATGTGAAGACTGTGCCTACTTGGGTCAGACTACATGGGTTAGATCTCAAATTCTGGGGTGAACACTGTATGGCCAAGATTGTAGAGCTTATTGGGTCTCCTTTGCAAGCTGATGCATACACAATTCTGAAAGAGAGGGTTGGTTATGCTAGGTATTTGGTGGAGGTGAAAGTGGGGGCTGATTTACCCCAAATGATTCAGTTCTATGATGAGATGGACTTTCTACAGGAAATTAAGGTTGAATACGAATGGAAGCCTGTCAAATGTGAGAAATGCTCCATGTATGGACATGAGAAGGACAAGTGTAGAAGGCAGTCTACTCAGCCTCCTCGCAAAGTGTGGAAACCAGTGATCAAGGAGGTGGAACCAATTGTTAGGAAGGACAAGGGCAAACAATTGACAGCAGTAGCATCTACTCCAGTGCATAATAGTTATGATGTCTTAAGTGGAATGGAAGAGGAAGATGAGGCAGGCCCTTCTCAGCCTGTCACTTTTCTTGAGGTGTTAAACTCAGCTATACAGCAGACGGTGGCCAAACTGGGACCTAGTACCCAGTCTGGTCATGGATAGATTGGGTTTCTGGAACATAAGGGGCCTAAATAAGCAGACCAAACAAGCAGAAATTCAGAGCTTCATGACAAATCAAAGGGTCTGTCTATTTGGGCTCCTAGAGACCAGGGTTAAACCTGGTCATAATAATAAAATATTAAGTCGTATACAACAACAATGGTCTTTTGTTACAAACTACAGTCATCACAATGGTGGGAGAATGTGGCTTTTATGGAAGCCTTCTGTCTTCTGTGTTACAGTTGAGAAGATTTCTGCTCAATTGATCCATATTAGAGTTGAGATTCTTGGTACAAATAAGGAGTTTTGGGTTTCTTTGTGCTATGGTTATAATGATAGTAAGGAGAGGGATTTGCTTTGGCAGGAGCTTGGGAGTGTGGCCACAGTGAATCCTTGGATTGTGATGGGCGATTTTAACAATATTTTGTTTGCTAATGAAAGACTTGGGGCACCTGTACACAGATTTGAACTTCTGGGTTTTCAGAGGTGTACGCAACATCTTGGTTTGAGAGATTTGAAACAGACAGGAAAATTTTTCACTTGGAACAACAAGCAAGAAGGAAGCAGTAGAGTATGGTGTAAGCTTGACAGAGCTCTGGTGAATGATGAATGGTGTCTACAATGGCCTGATTTTCATGCTGATTTTCAACCTGAGGGCACCTATGATCACTCCCCTTGTATAGTTAGCATGGACTCTGAAGTGGGGAGACGCAAGAGGGCATTCAAGTTCTTTAACATGTGGACTAGGGTGCCTGAGTTTGAAGGGATTGTACAGCAAGCCTGGGATAGACCTGTTGCTGGTGTGACAATGTACCAGATTGTTACTAAACTGAAAGACATGAAACCACAATTTCGAGAACTGAACAAGAAGAAGTTCTCAGAAGTTGAACAAACTTATGAAATAGCCTTGCAATGGTTGTATGATCTTCAGAAAAAGCTTGATATTACTCCTGATGACCAGGGGCTGCAACATTTAGAAAGAGAAGCATTGGCGGCTGTGAAGGAGAATCAGGCTCGTGTCCATAGTTTCTTGTCTCAGAAGGCCAAAGTTGAGTGGGCAAAAGAAGGTGACTCCAACACTGCACATTTCCATGCCACTCTGAAAATGAAGAGAAGTACTAACAGGGTTCTGAAAATCAAGGACATGAATGGGAATGAATGCTCTGATAATGTGGCTATTGAAGAAGCTTTCCTTCAGTATTACACGGCTTTATTGGGGACTTCTAAGGAGACAATTAATGTGATAGAAGAGGTAGTGGAATGTGGGAATTTGGTTACGCAGGAGATGGGAGTTAACCTAATGGGCTGTGTGAGTGAAGCAGAGATAAAGGCTGCTGTCTTTTCTATCCATGAGAATAGTGCACCTGGACCTGATGGTTTCTCCAATGCTATGTTTAAGAAAGCTTGGCATATCATGGGGGCTGATGTCTGCAAGGCAGTGAGGGATTTCTTCTCTAATGGTAATCTGTTAAGGCAGATTAATGCAACCAATATAGTTTTGATCCCTAAGACTGCTAATCCTCAATCTGTGCTTGAATTTCGACCTATCGCTTGTTGCAATGTGATGTATAAGATTGTATCCAAGGTGATTTGTGGGAGATTGGCTAAGATTCTACCAGAAATTTTGTGTGATAATCAAAGTGCTTTTATTAAAGGTAGATCAATTCTTGGGAATATTCTCATTTGCCAAGATTTGGTCAGACTTTACAAAAGGAAATCGTGCTCTCCAAGGTGTCTCTTCAAAATTGACCTCAAAAAAGCTTATGACTCTGTTGAATGGTTGTTTGTGAGCAGGCTTATGAAAGCCATGGGCTTTCCTGTTCAGTTCATTGCCCTGGTGATGCAATGTGTGACTACACCCACCTACACCTTCTTATTGAATGGCTCTAGCTTTGGCTTCCTGAAAGGAAAGAGGGGTCTAAGACAAGGGGATCCCCTATCCCCCTTGTTGTTCACAATTTGTATGGATTATCTTAGTAGGATGTTGAGGAGAATTGGAAAGTGTAGAGAGTTCAAGTTCCACCCAATGTGCTCTCCCATGAAACTGAACCACCTTTGTTTTGCGGATGACCTGATCATGTTTTGCAAGGGTCATGCTCAATCTATGCACCTTCTGATGCAGGGATTCCATATTTTCTCACAGACCTCGGGCCTGGAAATGAACAAGAGCAAATCTGAGTTTTACGCAAATGGGGTTGAGGATGAAGTCATTGCTGAGTTCAGAAGATCCACTGGTTTTGCTATGGGTACTTTGCCTTTTAGATATCTTGGGGTTCCTGTCTCCTCCAAGAGATTGGCTGTCCTAGATTGTGATAAACTGATTGATAAGATTGTGGTTAAAATCAGAGGCTGGGGAGCTAGGAAGCTATCATATGAAGGAAGGCTAGTCTTGGTTAAGGCTGTCCTACACACTTTGCATCTTTATTGGGCTCAAATCTTTGTGTTACCTGTAAGTGTGATAAAGAAAGTGGACGCTATATGCAGGAATTACCTATGGGAGGGCCACACTCATTATACTAAGGGCTGCCCAGTTGCATGGGAGTCAGTCTGTACGGCTAAATCAGCTGGTGGTTTGGGGCTCATGAACAGTAGAACTTGGAATTTGGCAGCTGTAGGTAAACTGGCCTGGTGGGTACACACCAAGGCGGATCATGTTTGGGTTCGATGGGTGCACCATATTTACCTCAAAGGGAATGATTGGTTGAACTACTATCCAAGCATCAATTCAAGTTGGTGTTGGAGAAAGATTTGTAGTGTTAAGGAGAAAATTAAAGCAGGATTTCGAAGTAGGGGTTGGCTCCAACAAGATCAAGCTTACACCATACAAAAATGTTATCAATGGTTACAAGGAGATGCTGTTAAACATGGCTGGACCAGCTTCATTTGGTCTAGATTCAACGTGCCTCGTCACAGATTCATAGCTTGGCTTGCTGCGCAAGACAGGATGGTGACCTTGGACAGAATGACTAAGTTTGGAATCATCAATGATGAGATGTGTTATCTTTGTCAGGAAGAGAAGGAGAGTATTGCCCATTTGTTCTTTGTCTGCCCTTTTAGTCGAGCTTGCCTGAATTTCGTACAAGCAAGTCTGAATGTCCAAATGAGCAGCAGAGATGAATGGATGGTGATGCATAAAAGACGAGGTGGTTCTAAGTTCCAGAAGCAGGTTATGTTTTCGTATATAGTTGGCTTGATATACCATATTTGGCACGTACGTAATGAATGTCGACTCTTTGGTCGTGTCCTGCGTCCTGTGCTAGTATATAAGCAATTACGAGCTGAAATTAAGTTGCGGGTTTATAGTTTAGCTAATGATCTAAAAATGAGCGATAGTCTCTGGTTTAGGAATATTTGTAATTAGCTTTTTGTCCTTTGAAGCGTGTCTTGTACAAAGCAGTTTTGATTTTAATGATATTTACCTTTTACCAAAAAAAAAAATCCATAAAAAATTAAAATCGCCACACTGCGGGTAGTACATAACTTAACAAATATTAAAATGTAAATGAGTCAAATTATCGTTCCAAAAACTAATTTGAAACTATCACCAACTTGCTTGACATAAACTTACAGATACACACCGCCATAAACAGTGACCTCTCCTTAGTTTAAACGAACAAAAAATGACCAAAGTCAAAATTCCTCTACGTATGTCAAGCATACATGTTTTCAACTAAACACACAATTACAGTACTAAGAAAATGTCTTATTATCTTTGAACTAATCAAAGAAACATTGACAATCAATATTACGAAAGAGTTCTGACTCTTCACATCCAATGAGTGACCACTCGTATATGAAAAACTGAATCTATCAATCATTTTATAATAGATGAATTAATGGGTACACAACCACATTAAAATGGTCATCGCTAAAAGGTAAAGTGAAATGGTATCAGTTACATCATAAAATTTGAACCCCGCAAACATATCAAAATGGACTAAAATATAAGAGATTTTAGACAGCAAACAAATGGAATAAAGAAAATAAAAACAAGCGTAAAAGTAACAATAAAGTCTGTCCAAAATGAGAGAAACAAAATCCTCATAGAATTATGGCTAACAAATAACCATAAAAATAAAAATTACTACGAAAATGAAGGCTTAAATTAGAATACAAAATATTTCAACAAACTAATTGTTGAAATAATAACATCGTGTACGAGAATTATAGAAAATATTATATTTATGCAACACTTTGTGTAAATACAATTGAAATGATAAATTTCACCAACAAATGATAAATATAAATATAAACATCTCATTACGAAGTAGACTGTCCTCCTCTTATAAGCCTAAAAACTCAAGGAATTGTAAGATGGACCATACCACTTCCGCTTCGTACAAGTAAACCAAATTGGTTTTCGTACAAATTTATTTTGTGTCCCTTAATTAATTACACTTGACGGACCGACATGTCCTTAAACATGCGCCTTCCAAATCTTTTCCAATCAACTTTGAATTTGATTATGTAAAATTCAGTTTTGGGTTTTCTTACTTTTTAAAAACTACTAAACAACCAACTCAACCAAAACCTTAAGCTGTTGAAGGCGTCGACTCGTGTATAAATGCATCTCACAAGGCTCGAAAGCATGAGGCTCGAAGACGGCAATTAGTGGAAAAACACTGGACATTGTCAACTTTGTAACGAAGGTCGAACCTAAGACCTCAGGACCCGAGAGACTTGTATCATATTAGACGAAACCAAAACCCTAAGGTGATAATTAACGCCTAATAATAGAGTTTATATATTATCCACATATTATCAATTATTTTCCCTCAGGGCTGAGACATGTCGAAAAGAATGCTTTCGTCAACAGTGAAACACATACGCTCCGTGTCAAGCAACTCCAAAATTCAAACAGTACATTCCGTGAACATTTTCCACTCTAGGTATTGATAATTTGATATTACAATGTAATTTATTATGCCGTAGATAAATACATCAACCCAAATCGTTTATAATGAACGCCGAGAAGTAGAAAAATAACCTTAAAATGAACAAATAACAGAAGTGATAGATATTAACATAATACATGCCAATATCATTTGTTCTTGAGAGCCCTACAATACTATCTATCCTTCCTATACACACAAAATATGGTACAAACTCTCGGAACAAGGTTGACGGCAATGCAAGTGGATTTCTATGTCGTCTGCGTTAAATTTTGGGTGCTCTGTTCAGTTGGTGAACCTGGAACAAAGGGTACGAACCCTCGCCCACCAAAGACGGGCCTCATGAAGGAGTCGTCAAATTTACGCCAGTAATAATGAACCGTGTGAGTTGGAGCGTTTAGAAGCATGCGAAGGCTGCCAGGGCGACCGATGCCTCGGTCTGTGTGCCCGTTGAGGTTGCCCACGTCAGATTCGGACTCCCCTCGGCTCTCAAGGAGGGGCAAACTGAGTGATTTAGGAATATCCAAATCGGTTGCTGAGATTGTGCTCGTACTGCTGAAGTGTTTTGGGTGCGGGAGGAGTAACCGTATTAGTGGCTTCGTCAACAGGCCAAATAACTACAAGAAATACAACGGAGTTGAGACACTTTAAAACACTCAAGAAACTACCAATTTGTTACTTTCATTCCTGAGATGCACTAGTTTACCGAGACTATTCTATCGTTGAGTCGTTGACTGTTGAGTATCATTAGTCAATATATTTCTCGACACAGTTTTCATCACATAACGTCGTAGGTGGGATCCTTCGGGTATTGGAGTAATGTTTTAGCAGTTTTCACTAGACCTCACAACAAAGATCCAACCTTAGTCGATAATTTATCACAAAACAAATCAATCCATCCTTTGTCGACAATTTTTCACATGCCAGAACCTTAAACAAGCGTCACAAAGACCAACGTCTTCTGCATGACTCGAGATGAATATTGACCAAACTTCTTTCATTAGCCAATGGGTACATTTGCTTTAATAACACCGAGATAAAATTCAATGTACCGTAATCACTCATAGCAGCAACGCAATCAACCAATCACCAATGAATGAATGAAGCTGAAATAGCACAAGACGACTTACCACAGTGCTGAAGAGGACTACGGTTATAGTGCTTGTGATCATGATCGCATTTCCCCGTAACTGCGTATGCCCTCCCCTTGTAAACTGCATAAGCATGTCAGCATTTTCAGTCCACAAAATAAACGGATATTTTCTAATTATCTAGGTCTTATTAATGAACGCGTGATATTTTAAAAGTTGAAGATGGTCGAATGCTATAGACTTTGCAAAAAATTTCTCAACACAACAAAATACCTGATTGTAAGCGAGGGCCATAGAGACGGCACCCCTCATTAGACCAGCCCACCATATGATGACCTACAAGAATTTGAGAATTTAAAATAATCTCTGCGTCAAAGGACATACAAAAAATCCTCCGCCAAAAGAAGAAAGGACGCACCTGCTGCCTGAACGAGACTTTTTCACTAGGGTTTTTCTTGGAGAGGTTTATTAAGAACGACAACGGAAAAATGAAAGCGGCTCGACCAAGCATGAGCAAACCAAGCAAGATGGAACTCACAGCCACTGATATACCAGGACTGCAACGATATCAAAATCCCGAACGACATAGAAAAGTTGATGTCAGACGATTAAATAGTACAGACATTAAGTCAATCACTGACAAAACATTGGGGAATTACCTGTCACTAACAAATCGCCATTTCTCAATGTCTAAAGCATCCATACCGACGTACAGAAAGAGGAACGTCTCAGCGAGAAATGACAGCGTTGCAAAAGCGTGCCTGTGATGTTTTTTTTTTTTATCAGAAAACGGAGGAACCATGCATCTTGAGTCTTGACAGCCATGACAAACAGAAATAACTAAATAGTTTAGTCAGAAACACAGGAGAAAAAGGGATGGGAATGTACTTGGTAGTTACTCTAGAACTCTCGGTCACGTTGTGCCATGTATAATGGGACATTACAATCCCGCAGAAAAATACTGTAAGAATTCCACTCAAATAGAACAGCTGCAGGTAACAGACAGTATTAGCTGCTGACATAACGAAAAATCAGAAATGAGAAATTGCCATTTTGAATAGAAAATATGTCACCTCAGCAAGCATGTAAGACAGGTAAGCCATAAGCATCATAAGAGCAACCTCGCGGTCTGTGGAATGCCTGAAGTTTACGTAGGTTTTAGTTAGGAACTACAAAGCCTGTAAAAGAAAAACTAGGGTTTCGAAAGCGAGACCCTGCTGTTGATAAGATTAAGGACTAAAATAAAAGTTACCCAGTAAAATATACCTTCCAAAATACAGCTTTTTTATTATGAAGGCACTAAGCAAACCAGTCTGCAAAATGAATAGGCATGCAATCGTATAACCATGTCAGAGAGACCATTACATACTAAGTATATACCTATAGATCGACGTAATGAAGGAACGTTGATGCTTACCAATGCTCCAAGCAATGTGCTCGCGAAAAAAAGATATAAGAAGTTGCCAGAGAACTGTAATGCGATTCTATGATCGATATGAGTGAGGTCAAAGTTCTGGATCGCATTAAAAAGCACAACTGATGTGGCGTCATTTACCACACCCTCACCGAACACCAGACTGTAGAGTAAAGGGGTCTCATCCTGATTAAGCACCTGTTCCATCAAACGCGAATATATTAACAACTGTACGATTTACAGCGAAACTCAGTTTTTGGTTCCAAATTTTTTCATGGGTTTGATATGCACTCACTTGCAATGTGCAAACCGAATCAGTTGCCGCAAATATCGCACCAATAGCTGAAAGGAGAGTATGAAAACCAAACCATATCAATCCCAATGTAATGGAAGCAAATATTCTAGAATATCAGAAGATGGATGCTGTGAAAAAATACCAAGATAGTCGCCCATATCTAGAGAGCCGATATCGAAATTCTTGAACAACTCCATAGCTCCTGCAGCATATGATAGATTAATACGCTTTTCTTAGGCATAACTCCACGTTATGAATACTAATCTATACAAATAAGAGATGTGTTAATGAGACTTGCCTAGCGTTATGATGAAAAATGATACTAATGTACCAAGAGCTCCAAATATTACGATAGTAATGAAATTACGGAAAAACTGCTTCTTTTTCACCTGAAACCTGGAGAAGAACAGACAAGGACAATCATGTTAATACTAAACTTGACATTCTAAGAACACCAACGAAGATGTAAAAACTAAAAGTGAATTCAAACAGGTCAAAAAATATTTGTATAATTAGTGAGGTTGATTTCCCCAACAAAAAGTCGAAAACCAGCTTACCCAGCATTAAATATAATCGGTGGAAGAAGGTAGATGAAGAAAAGATCTTCACTGAAGACCAACAAATGAGAGCTCTTTCCTCCACTAATAAGCAAAATCACAACCCCTGTACCCAAACCCTGCCAACAGAAATCAAATCATCCCTCAGCCACATCACATACTTTACAACATGATTGAGCGAAAACCCATCAACACATAAAATAATACCCCGTAGATTGAAGAACTTACAATAAGTAGTGCGGTGATGGACTCGTTCATCCATCGATTCTCTTCGAGCAGGTGGCCAATCACAATACAACCACATAACAGAGCTACGAACAAATTCATTGACACTATGGAACTGTGGTCAGAGGTGGACAACATGTCCACCTTGCTCGACAAGAACGAAATCAGGTGAGATGTCATGTCTAAATGACTTGTTTCTGCACCCACAACAGCCTAACTCAAGAATAAAACTACGTAAAATTGTTTGCTAAGCGGAATGGGATCCCTAGTAATGTCCCCGTATTTAAGCGTCATTCACATTCGACTGTAGTTGCTAAATCTTTGTCTCTGTACATTCCATCTCACGACCCCTGGAAACTCATACGCCGTGCTACCTCTGCACATCATACATTGTCCAATGTCAACAAAGAGCAGAAATGTACGGAAATCGCCATAACAACATTGTTAATTTGTAAAGACCACTCTACCCTAAGGTTTAAAACTTCTGACCCATGGACTGATCACCGATGATCATCAAAAGAGCGCATACTCCATGCGCCTCTCAAAGTGATCCGAGGATCATCCACCTTCCTTTCAGAGGAAACAAATGACCCCTTCTTTCAACACTATGATTATACTCAAATAACAAGAACAATAATTTACAAACCCAATAACTAGACAAATATCTTATGATGAACTTATAAACTACATGCACAAAAGTACAAAACTACAAAACTACAAAACAAACCAAGTAACCTTAATAAATTAATTATCTATGATTACAAATCAAAGAAACCTAGGTGCTCAAATTAACACCATGATCAAAAACACAGATACAAAGTATGATAAAATACATCAACTACTTTGGTCATTTGTTTACTTTCAATTTTGAAAATAAAAATAGGTTAAACTGGTTTTCTTTATATAAAAATTTGATACGCTCTGTTTATTACCCGTCACTTGAGAATTATTAGATAATACCAATTCAATTCTCCACAATACAAATTAAATTACAAAAATTCAAAAAAACAATTAATGCAAATCATTGATTAATAATTTATTAATGAACATACCACAAATAATAGAAAATTCCAAAAAAAATAAAATACATTCTTATAAATTTAGAGTGTAACCTTTTTTATAAGGCTTACTCTTAGAAGAAGTATGAATGATTATCACAAATAAAATAAAAATTAGGAACATTAATTATTTTTTGAATGATCAAAACATACCAAAGTGTTTCCCACTGTAATGAATAGAAGAGAAGAGTTAGTAAATATCTTCTGTGAGCTCAAAGTACACAAATTTTATATTGATTTCTCAAACCCTAAAATAATTTCCCTCCAAAAATCAAAATTCAGCAGAAACCCAGAAAAATTGAGATGAATATCCAGCAGAAAGTCTCCACCTTTGTGAAAATTATCACGAATTAAAATCACCCAGAATTCTCAATCAATAATACTCCTTTTTAAAATGGTAAAATAATATGATTTGAGTTTTGCAGGAGAAAAATCTGGAAGAAGTGAGAGAGAAAATTCAACGGAAAAATCAAAATAAAACAAAAAAAAGCGTATAAAGCAGAAAATTACACACACAACGTATTATACGGAGTACAGAATAGTAGAGTAATAATAAATGGTGCAGCAATAATTGGTGTTTAATTATAATCGAAAAAAAAAAGTTTGATGTAATTATGATTGTTTAAAGATCACTGCTTATGAATGTGACAAATGGCAGATACAAAATGGGGGAAAATTGGATCAAACTTTTGATGAATAGATGATTTAGAATTGCGATGTATGTATGGGGAAAAGTTGATCACGGATGTATTCATTTACGGTGTGACTTCATCACACTTTGCCAATTGGGTTGGCCACCCGCTCAAACCCTCGTGATTCTTTCCCAAATCCCCTTTATGTTTACGTTTTCGTTGTCGGTTTATGTTAGCTCGGTTTCTACGTGTGTAAAAGTAAATAAATATCGTATCCGACGAAATAATATCTTTATTTCCTCAATTCCAAAAGCTTGTCAGACTTAAGTTGTATGCCGCAAATTAAATATTTAATAATTAAAGGATGTGTAGAACAAGTATGAGAAAGGTTTTGACCCAAACAGATATGCACAGACGATAACATAACCGATCACATAAAACAACCAATTTACTTCACTTGAGCACATTATTGTGACAATCAATGTAGTTCATTTACACCAACTATTGATTTTTCTCTTAACTTAGCAATTAGGTCAAAACGAATGCCTTAATTACCCTTTCTATAATTAACTCGAGTCACACGAAACAAATTCAAATCAAAAGAAGAGATAGAACGAGAAACAATAAAGATAACTAGTACTAACAACGGCACAACGCTGTCAACATTCGAGTTACAAATTCAATCCCTTTCATGGTCAATTCACGACAAACTAAGTACGATAAATTGAAAACAATTACTATCGCTTAAACCGAGCAATGTCCCCATTGTCAACTAGGACACAAAGAGTAATAGGAGGAAGGAAATGTACCGAATCAAGTGGATGTGGACCCGATGTAACACCCCCATTTTAGCCAAATCCATTTTCGGCAAAATGGGAGTGTCACAAGGACATGACTAAAGCCAAGTCCATGTGAGAACGCAACAACCTGTTATGACCTGTTAAAAACGGAAACGATAAAAGAAACTACAACTGAAAACGAAAGAAACTGGTATAAACTGATCACTCGAAAGGTGACCACAACTCCAACAACCCACACAAGTGTGGTAAAATAAAAGCAAAAATGAAACTAAAAGTGATAACTAGGTGAGTCCAAAAGTGAGTATCAAAAACGGATGCTCCCAAAAACGATAACTACACAGCTGCATCTAGGACTGGTCACTTACTCCAACCCGCGCATGCAACCCGGCATCCAAATATCGTCATAAGTACCTGATCCTAAACTGCTCACCAAAAGGGCGGAAATTCCAATTGGGTCGTAGCAGGCCACCAATGAAAAGTTTTGGTCAGCAGATTTTAAATCATACAACAACAAACACGTCAACCAAAGGTCGAGTAAGGATGATACAAAAGCCAAAACATAACAATAACAACACCACTTACAAAGGCTCCATAATGACGTAACAAGCAACATATTATAGATAAAAAGGAACCCATAAGATACCAAAACAACCTGTAGAGCAAAATCACATTTATAACCAATGAAACAATTATAAAATTTTTCCACAATTCCACACACTAACTCATGCCGCCCAAACTCATAATAATCTCCGTATTCAATCACATACTCTCTAGAATCCCTTCGTTCCGAGTGTGCACACCCCTCGTAGGACTAACCCCTACAAGGAGAACTCAGGCGGGTCCGTGATCAATCGGACCACGGGTAAGCCCCCGTGGGGCCTACCCCTCAATCTCACAACCCAACGACCCCATCAAGGGCCCTTATACAATTACACATCTCCGCAACATCTCCATCATGAAAATTTAACAACCACCACATATATAATTATAACCAACAACATATCATAATATCACAGCACTTTTCACAATCATATCAAGGTTCCACACTAGCATGAACAACCCACACTAACACATGAACAGGGACGGATTCAGGGTAGGGCGCTCTGGGCCTTGGCCCAAGTAATTTTTGGACTTCGAAAAAAGTCTACTGCATTAGTATATTTAAAAATATTTGAAGTAAATTTTTAAAAAGATGATAAGTGGTGCAATGGTAGAGTTATTCACATTTTCTTCACATGGTCAAGGGTTCAAAACCCAATACCCCTATTTTGGGTGGAATTTATTCAAATTTTATTGTCATTGCAATAAATTCATATTGTTTAAAAAACCTTTTTTTTGGTAAGACGGTTTCAAAAACACATTATTTCCTTTGAATTTATTTTCTTTATAGTCTATTTTACAATATAAATTTTCAAATTTCAAGTACAATAACTTTAATAATATAAATAAAAAGTTAACTAACAATTTTCGCCTTATTTTTCCAAATTATGTTAGGACATACTTAACAATAATATAAAAAAAACGAATAATTTAACATGCCCTTGCTTACTTTGTAAAGTAAATATTTGTCCTCGGTTGACAATCATATTCACTATTATTTTGCGTCCTATAATAATTATGAAGATAGGTTTCACTTTTTTGTACAAATTGAAATTGTCGGGAAAAAAAAAATTTAGCCCAAGGAACACTTGATTCCTGGATCCGCCCCTGCACATGAATCACATAATGTTGACAATTGTGGAACCCGGGAACCGCGTCGAGGGACCCAGCTCGGCGTCTTACTTAAGGGCGGATTTTAAAGTTAAAAAGATTAAGTTGGAAAAACCTTTAAGAACTGTTATGGAGTCGCCACCTAATTATCGCGGAAATTAGGAACCTGCTACCATGTTCTAAGTTAAAAACATGTCCTAGATTTAGGAGCACGCCGACACCCCTAGATCTAAGGTTGTGAAACCAGATTAGATTCGGGGTGAGGGTACTTTAGAAAAAGAGTTAATTCAAATAGTGATTTATGAAAACCTTTTAGAAAAGCCTATGTAAAAATAGCCTCTACTGACCTAGAACAATCCTTGTAAGATGATATTTAAACTAATGTTATCGCTACGTACAAGTGCGATAAGTTTGTAAAAGAATGCAGATGCAGATGCAAAAAGATTGATTAAAACCCTCAGTTTAGCATGTTTAACTTGTTAACGAATACGGTTCAGTTAAAGGTCGAATTCATTGTTTAAGTTGATTTAATGCAAAATAAGAAGGTGCAAGATGCATGCAAATAAAATAAAGTTCAATTGTCCATTGGTTCATTTTATAAGGTCGGTTGCTTATGCGACTTTGGCGTGTCATCGGATATGGAGTGTGCAGTAAATAGAACACTTGGATCGCAAGCGCTGGGTGCCAAAGCGGGCGGCGCTAAAGTGTAGACCCTTTGTTAGTCCATAGAAAATAAGAAAAGCTTTGATCCAAGTGGATCGGCACCTACCTTGTCCTCGACGCCAGATCTGGCGAGCAGCTTCTTGAACTTGAAAGGAGGATGAATTCAACACGGGATGGTGTGTTGAACTCAAGGATTTGAGTGCTTGAGGCTTTGTGAGTGTTTTTGTGGAAGGGTGCAAGAAATTATGTGTGAAGGATGTATTCTGAAGAGAAATTGTGTATTTCTGGTTGTGAATTGTGATCTCGAGGTCAGGGTATATGGGTGTATATATACTAAAAACCTCGGAGAAATTAGGAAATCCGGGGATAAAAACAGGCCTGGGAACCGCATAGCCTTATGCGGTTGCCAGGGCAAACCGCATAGGCTTATGCGGTTGCCTCCCCAAACCGCATAAGTTTATGCGGTTTGAGGGTGTGGTTTTAGCGTAGTTTCCTAGTTTCGGTTGAATTATATCTTTGAAAGATTTCGAGATAATCTCAAACGTGAAACTCAAGAAAACCCCTAGGATATTTCTGAGATATTTTGTGATGCTTAGGGCTTTGGAGTGCTGGCCAAAGGCTGGGTTTGGGCTCGGTTTCGGGCGCGAGACCCGGAAAAATAAAAAGGGTGTGTTTGCATAGTTTTTGTGAAATAAGGTAAGACGTGAAGCCGTATTTTGTGTAAGAGGAGGCTAAATAGCGGTTTTAGCTACCGGGCCTAAATTTAGGAATTTAGGAATGCTGAATTAGACCTTGTTAATGTAAAAGGGCTAATTGTAGTGCGAATGCGAAGCTCATGCCAAATGAAGCAGGACAAGGACCTAGCTAGACTCCAAATGGACAAAATGAACGTTTATTTAAAGCGATGTAAAGCGACCTAAATCATTTTAACATTTCAAACGACTCAAAAATGAATTCGACATTAGTTAGAACCGTTTAAGTCAACGTTAAACATGCGTAATAAAAGTCCGTGATACATCACAGGGTTTTGTTTGGGAGGGTACGGATATGGGTATCCACAGAGCCCCCGGTTTGATCGAGCTCGGACTAGGCGCTAGTCAAACTCCTCGACCATATCCAGGACCATTACGGTCTCGTCTGATCGGCGGAGCAAGCATGTGTCCGCGGGTGAGACGAGGACTTGGCCGGGCTAAGCGGGAGGCGTGCGCATTTTAAGGACTTGGCGGTCCGTGCATGCTATAAGGGCCTGCCAGCCTGCTGATGTCTTCGGTCGTGCTTGTTGTCGTTTGTTGGTGCCTTTGCGTGTGCTTGGTATCGTCAGATGTTGATGCTGGTGCTTGTAATGTCTTTATGTTGCATGTGTATAAGGGGCTATAGTGCTGGGGTGCAGGTGCCTTTGTAAGATGTTTGGGTATGCGTGAGGTGTATAATTGAGAAGGGGTGCTTATGTAGGTGTAGGTGTCGTGAAAGAGCGTCCGTGTAATGCTTGAACTCGCCGAGGAGTGTCTATGTAGAGTGGAATGCTTGGAGTTAGGCGTATATTGCAGAGTGCTTGTACTTGGGCTCGCCGAGGAGTGTCTTTGTAGTCGTGATTGCATATGATTACCTTCCGTCGAGGGGAAAAAGATGTAATGCTCGTGAAGAGCGTTCGTGCTTCTGCTTCTGTACCGTACATTAAATGCTTAATATACGCGTATGGCGGACTGTAGGTGACGCCTTAACCCAAGCACAGGACGTACTTGGAATCGCATTAGGGCCAAGATGAATTAGGAATTCAAAAGTAGAGGTAAAACGAGAAAAAACCGAGAAAAACCAGGGGCAGGAACCGCATAAGCTTATGCGGTTCAGGGGACAAACCGCATAAGCTTATGCGGTTTCCCCTGTTGGCTGTAGGGGCTATATAAGGCTCGAGCAAGCCGTGGCTAAGCTTCATTATACTCTTTTCGGTTTTCATCTCATAAAAACGTCATTTTTCGATTTCTCAACCGTTTTTGCTCATTTTCGTTACGTTGTCTTGCTATGGAACGAGGTAATGCTCCATTTTAACTTGTTTTTACGTTATTTGTCGTTGTAATTAGCTAGTTTTGCCTTGAAATGTTGAAAAGACGGGTTTTGAATGAAAACCCGAGTTTTGCTTGAAATTTGCCGTTTGAATGCTTGAAATTGTCGTCATTGTGTTGCATTATGCCATGCGAACGTGTATGTGTGAATTGATTGTGATTTAGACCGTCTTTGTGTGAAAAACGTCCAAATTAGGTTTCGGGCCCGAAAACGGGCCCGAATTTTCCGACCCGGAATTTCAATTAAACTTCGGTGTAGGATGCCCATAGCGTGTATAGCATGCCTATAGCGTTAGTTTTGCGAAAATGCCGAGTTAAGGCTTCCAAATCGCCGTCTTAAGTCGTAGTTATACGGAGTAATTAAGGCGAATTGGGGGTTTTTGATCGGGATGACCAAAATGCAATTGCTTGTAATGGGTTGTTGTTGGGGACTATTATGGCGCGTAGAAACCATAAAGTTGTAATTTTGAGGTGTAGAGAACGGTTTTCGGCTTAATTGTGAATTAGGCCTAAAAATGCTCTGTAGGGCGTATGGTGTAATGTGTTAAAGGATGTATATGTATAATGTGTGTATTATTTGTGTGTATTTGTGTATGTGTATGCCAAGTTGTATGCTTGCATGTATTATAGCTGTATGTATTGGTTGTGTTTGGTTGCAGGGGAAGATTCTAGTCGTGTTACGAGATCGAAATCTCGTAGGAGTGCTAGTTCGAGGACCGAGGGAGCCTCTAGTTCGAGTGGTTTGAGGCGTGCGCGTAGTGAGAGGGAAGCCGACCCTCGTGACTTGTCCACGAGACGTGGCGATCCGCAGGTGGTCGAGTTCGTGGGAGGCATGTCCCTGTGCCTGATCCTGAGGAGGAGGAGGCAGATGCGTTTGCTCAGGAGTTTGTGGATGAGCTGGAGGCTGAGATGGATGTTGCTGAGGAGGCTGAGGAGGTTGAAGAGGCTGCGGAGGCTATGGCTAGAGCGAGTAGCTCTAGGCCGCGAAAATCACGTGTGAATAGGGCCTTTGCCAAGGGTTGGGATGGCCACAACCTTCTACTTGCTCCGGAGAGACACGTTTCCTATCGAGCGACGATGGGTTGGCAGAAAGGTTCGATGAGGACCTTCTCGGGCGTCTCGTCCGTGATGTGTGCTTTTGAGGAGAAGCTTGCGCCGAGAGCGCAAGCTTGGGTGCTGCGTAGTGCTTTTGGCCCGTTGGTCGGCCATTGGAGGGAGATTGCAAGGAAGAAGCAGACGGCGAACCTGATGTTGATTAGGGCCTCCCTGGATAGGTACTGGGACACCACGACGACGTTCCATATGCCCGGCTTTGAGGCCGGCATTACCTTGTCGGAGTATCTTTGTCATAACGGCCGCCGTCGGGGGACCGTGACATGAGCTTCGAGTTTGCGCCGTCCGTTGTGGACGAGGTTGTGACTGATGCGATCGGCGGTGGTTTGGAGGTGATTTGTGAGGGTGCACCACCTTATACTTTCAAGACGAGCTACATCTTGGAGTATTTTGAGGGGAAGACCGAGTATGGCCCCTCGGAGTGGAGTGACGGCGGAATGCTCGTATGTGGGTCGTGGTGGTTTGTCGCCGTGTACTTTGGCCGATAAGAGCGGCGAAGCAAGGCCGACATCGGCCCTTATGCATCTCTGGATTGGAATGCAATTGGGACGTTGACCGCGACGCCGTCTTTGGGTTTGTGCATTCGTTTACTGCATGGATGCCGTGAGACCGCGTCATGGATCGAGGGTCGAGACCGCCCTTAGTCTCGCTGGATTCTTGATGGAGGTGCGATTAATTACATTTTTGTTTGGTGCATTCTTTGTTTGTTTTTGTTGTCTTTGTCTTTGTAACGTGTTTTTGTTTCTTGTGTGTGCAGTCGTGGATTCTTAGCCATTTTCCTTTTCTGCTCCCCCCGCATGCTGTGAGGATCGTGAGAGAGTACCCGTGATGCGTACTTGGGAATGCGATGTAACCGTCTTTGCGTTTAACTGGTCGTATGACGAGGTTCGGGATCGTCTGAACCGAATGCGGTTTGATGAGGTTTGTGCTTGAACCATTTTAGATAGAGTGTACTTAAAGTGGTTGTATTGTATTTGTATTTATGAGTGTTTGTCTTGTCTTTGTTTGTAGTTCGTGCCGTTCAGTGGGGCGATCTGAGGATATTCCCGAGGGTATTGGAGCTAGGTTTGCGGTCACGAGACCAGCGCAATACTGGCGACGCCGTATGACGGGCTTTGGTACCTTGGAGAGCGTTTGGTCTTTCAGGCGGTGGCGACTCGGTGGTGCTGAGATCCGCCGAGGGTCTGTTTGAGCGAGGGTTTCGGCCAGGATCGGCCGGGCGCCAGACGGAAGGAGAGTCGGTGAGTCTTCTCTGTCCTGGGGAAGACTATGGCCAGTTTGCTGAGTCTCGGCTTGCTTGTGGGCCAATTGAGGTATGCTTGCTTCTTTTGAGGGTGCGTAAGGTAATTTTGCGAAAAATTTCCCTAACGAAAAATTTCCCTAACGTGTGCGTTTTGTACTTGTTTTGTAGGAATTTGATCCGGAGATGGCGGAGCAGCCTGGTGATTTCCCTACCACCGTTGAGTACCAGTCGGGTGCGCGTCAGATTTTTACTTTACCGTCAGATTGCTGCGGTGACCACTAACGCGGCATGGACAAATTTGGGCGCAGGCAGGGTGAAGAAGGTATGTATCTTTGTATATGTGAGTGAGCCCCCAGTTTGATCGAGGTATGAAACATGGCGATGATCAAACTAGTGAGATGCGTGTTTTTGTGTTATCCTCTCGAGTTTGGCTTAATTTGAGTGAAATTAAGGCAAAGTGGGGATGAGCGCTGTTAATTTGAAATTTCCCCCCTAAGTTTGACTTGATTTGAGTGAAATTAAGGCAAAATGGAGAGAAATGTGAAGTGTTTTGTGTTGTGTATCACAGGTGGCTAAGGAGGCTCATAAGAAGCTATGGCGGATAGCCAACAGGTGGAGGATGGCTTGGGCTGAGCAGCTTTGCGGTTGTGTCGAGCCGTGAAAGCAGCGCAGATTCGGCGGGAGTTTGACGAGTATCGTCGTCGTCATCCTGAGTGAATTTGTGAAATAAAGATTGTATGAACCTTTATGTACATGCCGTTGTAGCTTGAACTTTGAACTTGATCGTTGTAGCTTGAACTTGATTGTCGTCGGTAAACCTGTTTGGTAGGCTTGTTTGAAAAATGATATGATTCCCGAGTGGGATGCATTTGATGTTTGATTTTAGATTGCTGAAATGTTTTTGTGAAAAGTTCATTTTAAATGCTGAAATGAGCTTGTATGAATGTCGAAATGTTATGTGTTGACTCGTGGTATGAATCGTATTTGCTAAAATGAAGTGTAGTGCTGCTGTGTGGGGAACAACAAGAGGATGTCGTAGGGTGGTGTAGTTTGTGCGGTTCGGGTTGCAAACCGCATAGGTTGAGAAAATTAGGAAAGACGAAATTAGGAAACGTTGAGAAAAACCAGCCCCTGAAACCGCATAGGTTTATGCGGTTCGTGGGCTAAACCGCATAAGCTTATGCGGTTTGGGTTGCAAACCGCATAGAGCCATGCGGTTTGCTGGTCTGTCTGGTAGCGCTGTATTTCCATATTTCGGACATTGTTTTCCTATATAAGGAGAGGGGGTACGTGCCATAATCTTCATTCACAAACACTTCTCTTCTTTTCTTTTGCTTTAGATTTTTGCTCTCATAAATATATTAGGTATATTCATAAAAGTTTTTGTATCCAAGAAAGATGAAGGAGCATTTTGATGCTCTCTTGAAGAGGTGGACTTTCTCGTTAAGCCCGGCAATGAAGAAGGCGGCGTATGATGATGGTGCGGGTGTTTTTATCGGCTTTCGCCAAATGAAAGTCGATCTAGACTTCCTTGATGTGTGCTTAGATTATTGGGATCCTAGTTTGCACGTGTTTAGGTTTCCCGGGGGAGAGGTGTGTCCTTTAGTGGAGGAGTTCTCGGCCATTGCGGGGTGGTCGAAACGGACTACTCCTGTGGTTGTAAGGAGTGAGCTTTGCTATAACGGGGTGTTGCGAAACTTCCTTGGGATGACGAATGCTCATGCCGCAGGTTTGTTTGAAGGAGGCAAGGTAAACATGCTTCTCTTGTGTCAACGATACATGAATAAAGTTGATACTAGTATTTCGGACCGTTCTAGGCGGAGGGCCCTTGCTTTTTGTTTGGTTCATCGTTATGCTTTTGCGGGGTCCATGCCAGATGGAGTGTTCGGAAACGCGAGGTATGCTCGTGTTGTCGAAGAGATGGAGAGGGGATATGATCCGTCTGCGTTGATCTTAGCGGAGACCATACTGGGTTTAGACGACCGTTGCGCTAATCGTCTGAGCTCGTACAGGGGTTGCGCTAGGATTCTCAACGTTTGGCTCATGGAGAGGCTAAGTGTGTATAAAGCTCTTCCCCTTGGAAGTGCTTTCAAGGTCGCGCCACGACGTCGCGAAAGATGGAGTGGCCGACCTTCTGAGGCGTTCACTAAACTGCTACCGGGGGTTCGTGAAGGAGAGCACCATTCGTTGGTATGTGTCATGGTGGGGTATTACGGCGATTACGGCGCCGTCTGTTGTGAATGCGGCTCGTGGGTTGATGTTGTGTGGGTTTGAATGAGGAGTGTGGATTCATCCTCTTCGCTTGAAGAGGCAAATCGGGCTTGTTCAGACCATACCCGAGCAGGATACTCAGGTTGGAGGGGTTGTTATGCTAAACAACCAAATGATCGATGCGTGGATCCGAGGATGGTCTGACCGTGTTACCTGGGCATTCCGAGCATATAGAGTCTAGCCGTGTTACTGGACTTATACACGGTGGTACTGCTCCAATGATCCTCGAGGAACGGGAGAATCAAAGGAGGAGGGAAAGAATGGGCCAAGGCCCTCGCTTGGCGTATGAGGTGGTGCGCGAAAGGAGGGACTATGGTGATCTTTGTCTTTGTTAGTGCAGGTGCTTCTACTTGAGACCGTAGCGGGAAAGGCTTGGACCAGAAGGTGGCCGTTAGGGATCGTCTCAGGAGTCAAGGATCGAGGAGCCCCCACGAGCAGACGAGGATCCGATCGAGCCCCAGGTTTTGAGAGATCATCCTGTCTTGGCCGAAGTTCGAAGATTGTGGCGGAGCGGCCCCTTGAAGATGAAGAGGCTAATCCGAAGCGTCAGAAAATGACTTGAGCAGTTTGCTTTTGTCTCGTTTAGAAAAATTCCTTTATTTAAATGCGTGTTTTAGATTCAAATAAAGGGCTAAAGAGGCTTGTTCCTAGCTCATTTCTAAATTGCGAAAAATTCTAAATAAAGTAATAAAATAGAATTAATTTGCTTTTGCCTTGTCTCGTTGCTTTCTTTTGTTTTGTTTTTAAATGTTCTCGACCTTTTTAAGCTTCGAACATTCATACTTTGTCTTAAAATCCTCGACCTTTTTTTTTAGCTTTGGATCTGCCTGCTTGATTTGTTTTGTTCTTAAGTCCTCGACCTTTTTAAGCTTTGGACTTGGATTTTTGTTTTGTTTTGTGTTGACTGTGCTCTCGACTTTTTTAAGCTTTGAGCGTGTCTTTTTGTGAGTGCATCGCCCTTGACCTTTTTAGGCTTTGGGCATGCGTGCTAAAAAGTTCGGTTGTGCTTTTGATAAGCTGCCTACGTATCCGCTTTTTAAATACAGAATCAAACCGGCGTAGTTCGTGTGATTCGGTTGAGCCCTTTGCAAAACTGCCTACGTATCCACAGTGCGTGGAATCAAACCGAGCGTAGTTCACCCATGCGAGAGTGAGTTTTGTTTTTGAAATACATTGCAAAAGTGTTTGTGTTTAAGGGTAGTATTTCTTGAGTTGATCAAGATTTGTTGGTAGTCGGAAGTCCTGACCGTCAAGGTCAGTTAGTTTCACGGCTCCTCCGGGAAGGATTTCCTTGACCAAGTATGGTCCGGCCCAATTGGGTTTGAATTTCCCTCTTGGGTCGACTGGTAATGGTGCTCGGACTGATTTGAGTACTAGGTCACCCACTTTGATGTTTCGTGGCTTGACCCGTTTGTTGTAGGCGCGTTGTAAGCGAGATTGGTACATTCGGACCGCATTTAGTGAATGTAACCGCTTTTCGCCTAACAGATGAGTTGTTCGTATCGTTCGCGTGCCCATTCTACTCAGGAATGTCCGCTTCCATGAGGATCCGAAGCGGATTGCATTCGATTTCTACAGGTTGAAAGACCTTCATCCCGTAGGTTAGGAAATAGGGTGTCATGCTGTGGGTGCGCGGATGGTTGTCGCGGTATCCCCATAATGCGAATGGGATTTTGTTGGGCGATCGTGGCGGTGTCGATCATCTTTTTGAGGATTGATACGACGGTTTGTTCTTTGCCTCGACCGCTACCGTTAGTTTGTGGTCGGTAGGGTGATGACTTGTGTCGTTGTATCTTGTATTTGAGGAGGAGTGGTTCCACCTCTCCTTGGAAGTGTGTGCGTGGTCGCCATGAATTCGTGGGGTATGCCGTAGCGACAAATGATGTTGTTTTGTATGAATTTCGCGAACTTCTTTTGTGCCTAGCGACGCGGTATGATGCGGCTTCGACCCATTTGGTGAAATAGTCGATGGCCACGAGGATGAAGCAGTGTCCTCCTGCTCCCACGGGCTGTACTTTGCCAATGACGTCAATCCCCCATGTGGAGAAAGGCCATGGCGAGGTTAAACTGTATAGTGGTGAAGGAGGTATGTGTTGTACGTTTGCAAAGATTTGGCAATTATGGCAATGTTTGACATATTTCGCGCAGTCGGCTTCCATGGTTGTCCAGTACCATCCTAGCCTCATGATTTGTTTGCACATGGCTCGTGCGTTCATGTGTGGTCCGCACTCGCCATCGTGTACTTGGGACATGATCTCGTGTCCCTTTTTGTGATCGACACACAAGAGTAGTGTGCCTTGGGGTGTCTTTTTGAGTAGTTTTCCCATTTCCATCACGAATTGTGATGATAACAGGCGTAGGGCTCGCTTGGCCCGTTTGTCGGTGTTTGGTGGGTATTCACCGTTTGTTTTGTAGTTGATGATTGCTTGGTACCAAGGATCGGTTTGTTCTTCCTCGGTTTCAATGTCACAGATGTAGGCGGGTTCATTCCGTCGTTCCACGACAATGGGTAGCGTTTCCATTCCCGGGGGTATGTTGATTAGTGACGCGAGTTTGGATAACGCGTCGGCGAATTGGTTTTTCTTCGCGTGGGAGGTGTATGAATTCTACGTGATAGAATTCGTTTATGAGCTCTTGTATTTTGTTTTGGTATAGTGCTAGGTTTTCGTTAAGTATCTTCCATGCTCCGGATACTTGGTTGATTATGAGGGAGGAGTCCCCATAGACTCTTATGTTGCGGGCGTTGAGTACAAGCGCTGCTTGGAGACCGTGCAAGCATGCTTCGTGATTCTCGCGGCGTTGTTTGTTACGTCGAAATCTAGCTTGATTGATAAGGGTGTGTGTTCGCCATTTGGGGATATGAGAAGTATTCCTACTCCACATCCTCGATAGTTGGAGGAGCCATCGAAGTATAACTCCCATTGTTCTTGGTTGATATTGTAAATCCCATCGTCTGGAAGGGATGTTGTGTCGATGATCGGTTGTTCGTTGATAGCATTTTTCGGCCAGAAATCGAGACTGCTCGTCCCTTGTTTGCTTTGAGGGGTACGTACTTAAGATCGAATTCGGCTAGGAGCAATGTCCATCTGGCCATTCGTCCGTTAAGCACAGGTTTCTCGAAAAGGTACTTTACGGGGTCCATTTTGGAATAGACCTTCGTTTGGTGTGCTAGCATATAGTGACGGAGTTTCTTGGATGACCATACTAAAGCTAGGCAACTCTTCTCGACGGGTGAATATCGAGTTTCGTAATCGAGAAATTTCTTGCTGATGTAACAGATTGCATGTTCTTCGCCGTTTATTTCCTGAGCGAGCATGGCGCCCATGGCGGTAGGGGTTGTTGTAAGGTATAAGGATAGTGGTAAATCCGCTTGGGGTGGTCGTAGAACTGGTGGGTTGGTTAGCAATTCCTTGACCTTGTCAAATGCTTTTTGACATTCTTCGTCCCATTCAACATGATCGGTTTTCTTGAGTTTCTTGAAACCGGTTCACATATCATGGTGAGTTTCTTTGATGAAGCGCTTGAGATGTATTGGATTTGGCCCAAGAAACTTGAATTTCGTCGAGGTTCTCTCGGGGTCGATTTCAAGGATTGCTTTGACTTTCGAGGGTCGACCTCGATGCCTCTTGGCTCACTACATGTCCTAGTAGTTTACGGATTTAACTCCAAAAGTACATTTTGGGGGTTCAGCGCATTTTGTATTGTCGTAGGCGAGTGAAGAACTTGCGGAGGTTAGTGATGTGACCACTTCTCTCTTTTGATTTTACGATCATGTCGTCGACGTAGACTTCGACTTCTTTGTGCATCATGTCGTGTAAAAGGGTTGTAGCGTTGCGTTGGTATGTTGCGCCAGCATTGATTAGGCCGAAAGGTATGACCGTGTAGCAGTATGTGCCCCACGGTGTAATGAAGGCCGTCTTTGCCATGTCTTCGAGTGACATTTTGATTTGATTGTAGCCTGCGTAGCCGTCCATGAAGGATAGGAGAGCGTGATCGGCGGTGTTGTCGACTAGGACGTCCACATGGGGTAATGGAAAGTCATCTTTGGGACTAGCTTTGTTCAAGTCGCGAAAGTCAACGCATACTCGAATCTTGCCATTCTTTTTCAAGACTGGGACCATGTTTGAGACCCATTCAGGATACTCGATGACTTGGATGAAACCGGCTTGTAGTTGTTTTTCGATTTCTTCCTTGACCATAAGGGACCATTCGGGACGTAGTTTTCTTAGCTTTTACTTGATGGGTTTGTAACCGGGTTTAATGGGGATGCGGTGTTCGGCGATGCTTCGTTCGATGCCGGGCATGTCTTTGTATGACCAAGCGAATACGTCCTTGAATTCGCTTAGGAGTTGTGTGAATTGGGTGTGCTCGTGTTCGTCTAGTGAGGCTCCTAGTTGTAGTTCCCTTGGTTCTTCGGGGGTTCCCACGTTTATGGTTATGGTTTCCTCGATGATAGGGTCTTGTGTTTTTGGGTGCACAATGTTTGCAATGTATTTGTTTAATGATTGATTTGTTTGTTCATTTTCGCATGAGTTAGTGTCTTTTGTATTTTGTGTGTTGTTTGTTGCTTGTTGATTTTTGTTTGTTTGTATTTTGTTGTTTGTTTTAGCTTGAGACAAGGCGTAAGCAAATTTATTCATTTCATTATTTTGAAGAGAATTATTCGACAAATCAGAAAATTGCTTGGAGCTAGCCTCCATAAAAAGGAAATCTAAACTAAAGCTAAAGTCTAGGATAGATGGGTCGACAGATGACCCGACACTAAGAGCATTAGAATTTAAAAGAATTTCTTCTTCTTCTTCTTCATCGTCTTCTGTGCCGCTGGAGGTGCTTGAGCTGCTTGAGTTGCTTGAGTTCGAATCACCCTCGTCCTTGTCTTTGAGATTAGTGACATGGTCGAAGAGTGGTCCTTCACCGGTGATAAGCTGGAAGTGGTGACCTTGCGCATCGGTCCATTTCAGCGTCTTATACCATCCGTTGAGGGTTTTGTCTGCGGCGTCGGCTATGAGTAAGTTAGGATTGAAGTGACGGTCTCGCATGATTGTGGAGACAATTTCTTCGTTTTTGGTGCTCGGTGAGGCCTTGAGTGTGTTGGGCTCGGCCTCACTAGAGAAACAAGCTTCGGATGAATGGATGATGTCTCGAAGGGAAGTATTCCGTCGGCCAGTTCCTCGGGGGTGAAATATGCGTCGTGTCGAGGATGTAAGGTCGCAGGGTGACCTTGTGGGTTGACTTTCGTCTTTGGATTTCCTTAACCATCTTGTCCTGGTCGCCGTTTTTGGGCTTGTAGCCTAAACCCATGGTGAGCCAAAGGCTGTTGTTGTTTTTTGTTCTGAAAGGTTTGTAGGTTTTGATTGGTGTACGTGTGATAGCGCCGACTTCGAAGTCGAAACCACATAAGTCTTCTGCGGGTTCAGCCACAATTTCGGCAGAATTAGGCTCTTTTGGTGTATCGAAAAGGGCCCGGAAGTTGGAGGCATTCAAGGTTATGATCTCCTCGTTGAGAGGGATTTTAACCTTTTGATGTAGAGTAGAAGTTACGGCTTTGGTGGAGTGAATCCACGGTCGCCCCAGGAGTATGTTATAGGAAGGGGTCATGTCGATGACTTGAAACTCGACTTTTCTTTCTATGGGACCCGCTGCGTGCGTGAAGAGAAATGGTTCCTTTCACGTGACGTCGGGTTCGTCCGAAAGCTTTGACTCGGCCCATACTCGGGGTGAAGTCTTTATCGGATAAGTAGCGAAGGCGATGTCGCGGTGGCCAATGGTAGAACATTGACTGCAGATCCGTTGTCAACGAGGGACACGGGCAAAGTTTTCTTCATACACTCTACGCTAATGTATAGAGCGAGGTTGTGGTTTGGTCCGAATTTGGGGAGATCATCGTTTGAGAAGGTGATAGTTCCTGGTAACCAATCCCTTGTGACATGGCTGACCATTTGATCTGGAGAGATCTCAGCGTCTGCGCATGCTATTTGTAGAGCGCGAATGAATGCATTCCTATGTTCCGCCGAGTCTCGTAAAGGGCCCGGGATGGAAACATCGGCTTTTGTGCGAGCGAGTTGCTCCTGAACCGCCTCACTGGTGTTTGGTGTTGAATTTATTGTAGAGGTGTAGGGTGTACTTGTAGAGGGGTTATCCTCTTGGGCTACGGCCTTGCCTTTCTACCGCATGATTGCTTTTTCGGCATGTTTATCTCAGAAGATATTACGATAAGGGCGACTGCAGGCGTGTGAGGTGTGAAACCTCGTCTTGGTTTTTCTTTCTCGGCACGCCCTTTTCCTTTTAGTCTTTGTTTTCGGCCGCTTTGCCCTTCTTTTTCTTCCCCTTCTTGTTCTTTTTGGCTTTATTCGAGGAAGGAGTAGTTGAGAGTTGAGCTCTAGTTTTGTTAGTGGGTGGCCATTGCTCGTCTTCGTCATCGAACCGAACTCAGTTGATTTGGTTCTTTGGTGGGTGTGACCAAGTAAGAGCAATCTATGACCAGCCGATCCGAGGAAGATTGCAGGGTTGTCATAAATTGTGGGGTTGCTTTGGGCTCCGATGCCGATTTCAATGAGTTCCTCGAAATTCTCGGCATCGCCGTAATCGAAGTGTCTTTGCCACTCGGGTCGTAAGCTACCGAGAAATGTGTATATGAGCTCGTCCTCGTGTGGAGGGTTTGGAACTTGGGCAAGTAATTTTCTCCATCGAGCGAGGTATTGGGTAAAGTCTTCCTCGTCCCCTTGGAGTTGGGTGACGAGAGTATGGAGGGAGACATGCTTGTTGACCTTGTTCTTAGCGCGTTGCTCTAGGCGTTCAACTTCGATCTGATGCAAGGTCTTCAAGTTGTCAATGTCTTTGGTGAGCTGATTAACACGGTCACGGAGAGTTCTTAGTCTATTGAGGTTAGCCACCTTTGAGGAGCGTTTGAAACGAGGAGTGATGATGCGATTCATGGTGAGTATTCAGCTGAGGCCTGCATTTCACTTCATATGTTAGGGACACGACTCGACCCACTAGACTCACATTCATTTTTAAGCATTCATTTTAGCTCATTTCTTTGTTTAGAAAGACCTTTTTTGTTTTGAAAAGAGGAGATTTTCGAAAAGGTTTTAGCTAAAGGAAGCTTTTGAGACGAGGATGTGTGCGCACATCTCGCCTCGATGTTAAAATGTTTTGCTTTGCACCCGTCGAACTAGTATCGGCGATTTGCCGAGGTGAGCTCGAGTTTGGATGTGTAAAAGAAGAAGGATTCGACTCGAGAGTGGTTAACAAGTCGAGTCGAGGATGTTAAAACAGAGTCTAGGCCGTGTGACCTAGAGGATCGAAATCCACGAGCTCGGGTTTTAGTCCTTGCTCGGGTTTTTGCTTGTTAGTGAAAAAGGAAATTTTGAAAAAGTTTATTTCAAAAATTCGCGAAAGTGTTAGTTTGTTAGATGTTAGGTTCATTTATCTTGGAAACGTTTAAGCGAGTTTTCGAAGATATGTATGCAAGTGCTCGTTTTGAAAAAGACCATGGAGTGCATAGCCTCGAACTCGTACGTATGACTCAAAAAGGGTGAAAAAATGAGTCAGTCGGGTACACCTCCAACTACCTCGAGTACGCTTTGGCAGATACTTAACCCCTTCATTTCCTTACGCCGGGGCGATAGGTTTTCTGAAGGGAGCACTGGGGCGGTCGAGATAGCCGTTTACGGCAAGCCGTGGAGGGGCGAGAGGAAAGCTAGTCCGGCATGTGCTTTATCGAGTGGACAAGCCTGCATGTGGGAACCACCTCTCGAGGGGGTAAAGGGTGCCTAGATTCCAAAAAGAATGGACTCTAAACGAATGTGCATGGCTCAAACATGTTTACAAGGATTGTTCAAGGCTTTCAAGTTTCACCTCTTTATTTTTAAAAAGAAAAAGCTAGTTTTTAGTTTTAAAAATAAGATCTCTCCCCAGCGGAGTCGCCAAACTGTGGAACCCGGGAACCACGTCGAGGGACCCAGCTCGGCGTCTTGCTTAAGGGCGGATTTTAAAGTTAAAAAAGATTAAGTTGGAAAAACCTTTAAGAACTGTTATGGAGTCGCCACCTAATTATCGCGGAAATTAGGAACCTGCTACCATGTTCTAAGTTAAAAACATGTCCTAAATTTTGGAGCACGCCGACACCCCTAGATCTAAGGTTGTGAAACCAGATTGGATTCGGGGTAAGGGTACTTTAGAAAAAGAGTTAATTCAAATAGTGATTTATGAAAACCTTTTAGAAAAGCCTATGCAAAAATAGCCTCTACTGACCTAGAACAATCCTTGTAAGATGATATTTGAACTAATGTTATCGCTACGTACAAGTGCGATAAGTTTGTAAAAGAATGCAGATGCAGATGCAAAAAGATTGATTAAAACCCTCAGTTTAGCATGTTTAACTTGTTAACGAATACGGTTCAGTTAAAGGTCGAATTCATTGTTTAAGTTGATTTAATGCAAAATAAGAAGGTGCAAGATGCATGCAAATAAAATAAAGTTCAATTGTCCATTGGTTCATTTTATAAGGTCGGTTGCTTATGCGACTTTGGCGTGTCATCGGATATGGAGTGTACCCGAAGTAAATAGAACACTTGGATTGCAAGCGCGCTGGGTGCCAAAGCCGGGGAGGGGCGCAAAAGTGTAGACCCATTTGTTAATCCATAGAAAATAAGAAAAAGCTTTGATCCAAGTGGATCGGTACCTACCTTGTCCTGACGTTTCAGATCTGGGCAGAGCTTCGCTTCTTGAACTTGAAGGGAGGATGAATTCAACACGGGATGATGTGTTGAGCTCAAGGATTTGAGTGTTTGAGGCTTTGTGAGTGTTTTTGTGGAAGGGTGCAAGAAATTATGTGTGAAGGATGTATTCTGAAGAGAAATTGTGTATTTCTGGTTGTGAATTGTGATCTCGAGGTCAGGGTATATGGGTGTATATATACTAAAAACCTCGTAGAAATTAGGAAATCCGGGGATAAAAACAGGCCTGGGAACCGCATAGCCTTATGCGGTTGCCTCCCCAAACCGCATAAGCTTATGCGGTTTGAGGGTGTGGTTTTAGCGTAGTTTCCTAGTTTCGGTTGAATTATATCTTTGAAAGATTTCGAGATAATCTCAAACGTGAAGCTCAAGAAAACCCCTAGGATATTTCTGAGATATTTTGTGATGCTTAGGGCTTTGGAGTGCGGGTCAAAGGCTGGGTTTGGGCTCGGTTTCGGGCCCGAGACCCGGAAAAATGAAAAGGGTGTGTTTGCATAGTTTTTGTGAAATAAGGTAAGACGTGAAGCCGTATTTTGTGTAAGAGGGGGCTAAATAGCGGTTTTAGCTACCGGGCCTGAATTTAGGAATTTAGGAATGCTGAATTAGACCTTGTTAATGTAAAAGGGCTAATTGTAGTGCGAATGCGAAGCTTATGCCAAATGAAGTAGGACAAGAACCTAGCTAGACTCCAAATGGACAAAATGAACGTTTATTTAAAGCGATGTAAAGCGACCTAAATCATTTTAACATTTCAAACGACTCAAAAATAAATTCGACATTAGTTAGAACCGTTTAAGTCAACGTTAAACATGCGTAATAAAAGTCCGTGATACATCACAGGGTTTTGTTTGGGAGAGTACGGATATGGGTATCCACAACAATGTATAAGGCTATTCAAACTAACATGATCAAGGATATACAAAGAATAACTCAAGCCAAGAATTTCCAAGTATCAAACAACCAAAACTCATTTAAGCTCCACCAACAACATCCAACCACACTATTAAGGCCAATTCAAAGCTTAGTTAGGCTATTATATCAAACTTACCTCGAATTAGAAGGTTCAAGAATACAAAATTGTCAAAACCGCTCCTCTACGAAGCCGCGCTCTACAAATAAACCATACTACTATCAAATACTATCTTAAAACTAGCTAATTAACACACTAATTCAATAAAATCGACTATAAATTGAAAACCCCCAATTTCTAGGGTTAGGGTTTGACGAAAAATTAAAATAAAACGATTAACTACGAATTATACCTTTAACAACTCGAGTAACTAGGCTAGAACTTGAATTCCCGACGAAAACACCCAAAATTGACCCCTAAAACGCCCCCAACGAAAACTACCGAGAATGGGGGAGAAAACGGTGGTGGTGCCGTGACGATGGTGCGGCGACGGTGATGCAGTGGCGGTGGTGCGGCGCGGAAGGTAGTGGTGGTGGCGTGAAAGCAGTGGCGGACCCAGGATTTAAAGAGTAGGGGGGCACAATTTTTTATTTTTTGACGACATTATATTAACTATATTAACGTGCTACAATTTTTCGAAAAATAGGTTACTTTATATCATATAAAGTTTACGTAAGTTTAAAAGTTTATCACACATATAGAGAAAAAAAATCAATAATTATAATGAAAAAAATTTAATTTAATTTTTGAAATTGCGATAAATACGAATATCAATGAAGAAAATAAAAATTTGTACGCACCATATGAGATATTTCACATAAAATTTATTAAAATGACATATTATGTGAAATACAAGATTGCTAACAATTGTAATAAAAAGAACTATGTGACTAATAAATAATATTAAAGTGTAAATATTAAAGTGTAAATATTAAAATATACAATTATTATACTTTTAAAAATCTAAAATATAAATGGTAAGACCTAATTAAATAAATCAATAAATAATAAGAAAATACCAATGAATACATTATTTGGGTCATAGAATGTTACGTCTTGGGCCATAAGCCCATGAATTTTTAACTCTTAAAATGTGAGTATAGGTAAAAAAAATGCTCTTAGGAAGAATTGAACCCTCAATCACTCAGGTTGATAAACATCTCACCAACCAACTAACTATGCTACTTCAGTTTGATGGATGTTATTACACTGAAACTTATTTATTTTAAAATTGTGAGGGGGGGCACGTGCCCCCCTTGGCCCCCCCTTGGGGCCGCCCCTGCGTGAAAGGTGGTGGTTTATGAGGATGGTGGTGGTGATTGAAAAAGTGGTGGTGGTGATGGATGAAACAAAAATGTCGATGCTACTCTCTTCTCTCTCTCTTATTCTTTATTTTTATTTTTATCATTTGGTCGACTAATGTTTTTGGTAGGGTTTTGTTGGACCTATTTGGGTCTATTCTATTTGACTCTTATTATTATTATTATTATTATTATTATTATTATTATTATTATTATTATTATTATTATTATTATTATTATTATTATTATTATTATTATTATTGTTGTTGTTGTTGTTGTTGGTGGTGTTATTATTACTACTACTATTATTTTAGTTATTATTATTATTACCACTTACTCTTAGTCAGAACTCAACTTAACATATAATACTCGACTTTAAAATATATAAAACTCGACTGACAGCTCTAATCCTAACTTAAATTAAGGCACTAAAAATACCGGGTATTACACCCGAAGCACGCGCCGAAGCACAAGCGACTACGAGCCCGTCGAACACGCTCTTTAGCACGAGCGTCTCTCGCCAAGTTCCTATGCGCAATCTCATCATAAAAGGCCTGTGAAGGGGGTGATACGCTTCGGGATGCAGCTGCAGATACATGTCACCAACCGCGCGTTACAGCGCCAATGTCTCAAGGTTTTGATCCCGAATGCACCCCATCTCATCGCGCAGCTCCTCCATATTATCCTCCATGATGACCCTCCAGGACTAGTCACCGAAGGAGGCTCTAGGCTGACTCGTCTCAAGAGCGCCCTGCTCCTCCTCCTCACCTGCATCATCATCATCTCCACCATCGTCATCCGCTCCCACAGTAGCGTCAGCTCCCACTGCTACAACGCCCAACAAAGTAGGAGGGTCGGGAGGGATGTATAGGTCTCTCGTAGTCGGCCCAACGGGGATCACCACCCCTTCCGGTCGAGGAAGGCGTAAGTACGGGACCTTCTTCTTCGTCCCAAATAAAAGAACATAAGCTTAACTCCGAGCAAGTGGGGTGATCATGCGTATAGTCTGTAAAGCGGCGATATTCATCCTCGGAGAACCAGACACCGCCTACTCCGCACTCAAACCAAGACCCTAACTAAGGGCAATCAATGTCACCATACCACCTAACAGAATTTTGCCTGAAGTGGCACGTCGCGAGTCTCAGCACAACTCTTCAGAAATGTAAACGCCTAATCTCTCCAGACGGGGTCCTGTGGAATCATATCATACAACAAACACACCCCCTCACGAGGTAAGTGTGTAGACTCTCCTGCGCCGAAAAATCCCATCGATAACCCTATGAATCAGACGGAGGCCCGGGTGAGGAATTCGAGTAGCCTTTTCCGTCCCCATAGCGATAGGCATATTAGTAATATTACTTCAGAACTCCGCCAGAACCCGAGTCTCAGTTTCTCCTACCAACTGTTCGGCAAGCTCCTCGCAAGGCACGGCCCCAAAAACAGTAACAAGCGCTAATGTCATGCAATACTCCTGATTAAACAACCGAAATAAAAATGGCAACGGACGCTCGTCAGTGTGGAGACGAAAGGTCGCCAAAAAACTCCAAAGTGATGCGTTTATAAGTCAACGCACACTTGTCCAGAAATCCGAGGAGTCCGACCCGGTCAAGTAAAGTGCTAACAACGTCCAACAAACCCAACTGCTCTAACGTAGCGCGGTCAAAGAATTTAGTAGCAAGTATATCACGCTTCGGTTGCACTAAATTACTCCAATAATCTTTCTCTTTTGTATTCAATTCCCACCCTAAATAATCAACACTCACTTGGTCCCGTTTATAAATACTAGAAGGGGGTGGGGCCTAGGATGTCGAGGCCCTAGGAGTAGCTTTAGGGGCCGCTTTGGTAGCCTTCAATTTAGCTTTCGTTCGAGTCATCGAATTCAACAAACACAACACAAGTCAAGGGCAATTCCACAGACAAATCTCTCCAAACCAAACGAGGAGCACATGAGCACCAACACAGCTTCCATATGTAGTCAAAACAAAGCACAACCACCCGTTATCAAGTCGAAAAAGAATCGACAACAACCGGTGCACCAAATCAATCCAAAATTGTCGCAAGACTCAAATCAAAATCTTTATCCACTCCATAACTCCATATAACACACTTTGAATCATAAACCGACTTCAATAGTAGCAATAGCAAGGATCTAAAGCAAGGAGAGGGGGCTACCACCAAGTTCAGGGCAAAAGCTTCACCGAAACCACATGAAATTCAATCAACCAAGTAAAATAGATGAATAAAACTGATTAATACTTGCTTGAAGTAGGATTAGAAGCTGAAAGCCAAACCAAATCAATGAACAAAGCAAAATCCCAAATTTTACCAAAATAGGGTTTGAGGTACATTTGAGACTCCGGTAGGCCGAGTCGATGCACGGTGAGTGGGGTGCAGTAGAGAGGTAGTTCGGCAGTAGCGGCGTGGAAGAGGTCGTGGGGTGGGGTCGTGAATCCTTTCTCTTCGTTCTCCTCTTCGCTGCTCTTCGTCTTTTTCTTTTTTTTTTTTATAATTGTGTTTTGTTTTTTGTTTTTTTCGAAATATAAGGAAAGAGGAAGGGCGCCCGCGTGTGGCCGCCCCTGGCCCGCGTGGTGGTCGCCAAAAACTGTTTGTACCTCTTTTCGTTCTTTTTTTTTTTAAATGAGGCTAGGCGCCCGCGTGTGGGTCGCCACCTCCACACGGGTTGCCTCCCCGATAGCGCTTTTGTTTAACGTCGTTCGCTCGACGAAAGGATATGATCTCAATCCACCGGAACCGCAGCTTGCTCGGGAATAAGTGTAGACGCGACTGATACAAGAGGACTTGTTGACCCACTTCAAAGGTTTTCCTTGCGATCATCTTATCGTGCCACACCTTAGTCTTGTCCTTATAAATCGCCGCATTCTCGTACGAATCAAGTCGAATCTCCTCCAACTCTTGCAATTGGAGCTTCCTATGGATACCGGCTTCGTCGAGTTGCATGTTGAAGCTCTTAACCACCCAATAAGCTTTATGCTCAAGCTCCACGGGCAGATGACACGGTTTACCAAAGACAAGTCGATAAGGTGACATACCAATGAGTGTTTTGTACGCAGTCTGATACGCCCATAACGCGTCGTATAGTCTCAAACTCCAATCCTTTCTCGTAGGATTCACCGTTTTCTCGAGGATGGATTTAATCTCTCTATTGGACACTTCAGCTTGTCCATTCGTCTGTGGGTGGTATGCAGTGGAAATGCGGTGTATGACGCCATATTTCTTCACAAGAGCCTCACTGGTACGGTTACAGAAGTGCGTACCTCGATCACTAATCAATGCTCTAGGAAACCCAAATCGAACAAAGACATGAGTCTTAAGGAATGTCGCTACCACTTTAGCATCATCATTTTTGGTGGGAATCGCTTCCACCCATTTAAACACATAGTCAACTGCTAACGATGTAGAGATAGCCATTATATTGAGGAAATGGACCTATGAAGTCGATACCCCACACATCGAAAATCTCACAATAGAGCATAGAATTCTGCGGCATCTCCTGCTTCTTTGATATAGCACCAACCTGTTGACAATTATCACACAGCTTGCAGAAAAGATACCGATCATGAAATAGCTTAGGCCACCAAAAACCACAATCTAGAACCTTCCTTACAGTTCTCTTAGCACCGAAATGGCCTCCACAAGCATAGGAATGACAATGAGCAAAGACCGATGCAATTTCTAACTCCGGCAAACACCTTCTATCTAATGATTTGATCCTAACCGTGCTTCCACAAATATAGATTATCCCAAATGTAGTACTTGGCGTCGCTCTTAATCTTGTCCTTTTGGGACTTCGAAAAACCTGGAGGAAATCTTGCCGAAGCCAAATAATTAACAATGTTAGCATACCATGGCTCCGCGGTCGTGATCGCCAAGAGGGTCTCATCGAGAAATGTGCCTCTGATAGGCTCTTGAACAGCCTTCTTCTCATCGTCATGCACTAATCGACTCAGATGATCGGCTACAACGTTCTCGGCCCCTTTCTTGTCTTTCACTTCCAAGTCAAACTCACTCAAAAGTAGGATCCACCATATCAAACGAGGCTTGGCTTCCTTCTTTGACATCAAATAACGCAAAGCGGCGTGATCCGAATACACAATTACCTTTGTACCGAGCAAATAAGACCGGAACTTCTCCAAAACAAACACCACAGCAAGTAGTTCTTTCTCGGTAGTAGTGTAATTCTTCTGCGCCTCATTCAAAGTCATTGACGCATAATGAATCACTTGAGAAAACCATCCAACTCTTTGGCCTAAAACCGCACCCATCACGTAGTCACTCGCGTCACACATAATCTCGAAAGGGAATGACCAATCCGGAGCCTGAATAATATGAGCTGTGACTAAATGCTTCTTTAAATCATCAAAGGCTTCCTTGCATCCATCATCAAACACGAACTCACTCTCCTTTTGTAGTAGCTTGCAAAGCGGCGAAGCTATCTTCGAGAAGTCCTTAATAAACTTGTGATAAAAACTTGCATGGCCTAGAAAAGGACGAACTTCGCGCACACTAGTAGGGTAAGGTAAAGACTGAATCGTATCTACCTTAGCTTTATTAAATTCAATACCACGCGAAGAAACCACAAGCCCTAAGACTATCCCTTGTTCTACCATGAAATGATATTTTTCAGAATTCAAAACGAGATTAGTTTCCACACATCGCTGTAGAACAAGGGATAGGTGGTGTAAACAAGCATTGAAGGAATCACCATGAACGGTGAAATCATCCATAAAAACCTCAATAAAGTTCTCTACATATTCAGAAAATATGCTAACCATACAACGCTGAAAGGTATCGGGCGCATTGCAGAGCCCAAAGGCATGCGCCTATAAGCAAACGTGTCGAAAGGACACGTAAATGTAGTCTCCTCCTGATATTCAGGAGCAATGGCCACTTGTAAGTAGCCCGAATAACCATCAAGAAATAAATAATAAGCCTTACCAGGTAGTCTTTCCAACATTTGATCAATGAATGGAAGAGGAAAATGATCCTTACGAGTCACGACACTCAATCAGCAATAATCAATGCGTACCCTCCAACTGTTCTGGACTCGCGTCGGCACTAGCACTCCTTTTTGTTTTTTCACAACAGTAATTCCCGAGTTCTTTGGAACTACTTGAGTAGGTGATGAGGTTAAATCGTCACACCTAATCAAAAGTAAAACCTAGACAAACAACTAACAGAAGCTAGCGGTAAACAGGGTCGAATCCACAGAGAAACAGCGTAGTTATTAGTTAAATTAACCGAATACAGGTTTGACTCAAGGGTATGAAAGAGAGTTGGTTTGAACCATAAACTAAAGCAATAATAAAGACGAATAAAATCTATAAGGGGAGAGATTAGGGCATCGGGATCAATGTGACATGATTCAGGAACTCAACTCAGAAGGAAATAACAATCAATTGAAGCTATGCAAGTGACTAGGTTTAGGAATACGCTCTCTCGAGTCAATATTAACCTTAAGCAGATTTAGCGGGCTCTCGCTACGTACTAAACATGGCTTATCAATTACGCGTGAGTCTAGTTTCAATTCGGCTTTCGATCTTAAACTAAAACAACCTAAGTTCAATTCAATAAAGGCGTCCCTAAATTCAATTGATAATGGAAACGCGTAGGAAGAAATCAACTTGCACAAGTTCAATCAATTAAGCAATTAAAACATGTTCCTGAACCAATCTCACAATCACCCTAAACCCTAATTGAGAAATTAGCTACTCATAATTGAAATCAAAGCAATACAAAAATAATAATAAGACATGATGAATAAATAGCAATTGAAATTAAACCTGGAGTTTGAGAGTTTGTAGAGAGAGAACTAATAAAATTCTAAAGCTGTCAAAAATAAAGTAAAAGGATCCATTAAAACCCTAACTCGAGTTATATATATATAGGCCAGTGAAAAATCGTAAAACAGGGGACAGAACCGACCGGTTCGGGGCCAAACCGATCGGTTCAGGTGTGGAACCGATCGGTTCCAGTGCAAACCGATAGGTTTCACTTGTCTTCAGCAATTTCCAGCAACTTTCGAGCTTTAACTTCAATTTAGCAACCCCCTGAACCGGTAGGTTCACTCCAAACCTATAGGTTTGACGTCCCAAATCATAGTATTGCTTCCGAATCAGCTCTCGAGCTTAGTCTTGACGTCACGATACTCGCAAACGCTCCACTCAACTCAGGTTTTAGCTCAGGACCGCCAAAACCTGCAAAATATAAACGGGGAACAGCAGTATCGCAATATAAAGTAAATAGCTCCTAAAATAATAATGAAATCAAATAAATGCGAGCTAAATGCGACTAAACCGGGGGCATATAATCTATATAAATAGCACTTATCAAACTCCCCCAAACCAAACCTTTGCTTGTCCTCAAGCAAACTACCCAAACATAGCACATAATCACATATTAATGGTGTGGAAAGTAAAAATTGGGTGCACACAAGTAGGGATGGCGATGGATAGGATCTGGATAGGATCCTTCGGTATCCAGATCCATATCCATGCTACCATGAATGGATCCATATCCGATCCATATCCATTGGATCCAAAATATTTAAATCCATATCCAAATCCGTTGGATCTGGATAGGATATGGATCTTTGGCGGGTCCATTATATTTTATACATGTTAACCAATTTTAAGAGATGAAAAATAAACGTCTTACTTTTTCGCTCAATAGAACAAAATCGAAATTAATATTTCAACAATTTATAAGTGTGTCCTTAACAAGGAAGTACACTATATTCAAAATACAAATTATTACCAAGTCTAATACGAGTAATAAAGTTTAGAACATCAATTTTTCATAAAAGGTTACCACTAAACCGTACTAATTAAATTCTTAATGAAAAATAAACATCCAAGTAATGTGAAGTCATTATCGCAGAATATCCTAGTAATCTACCACACTACCACTAAATATCCTTGTAATCTACCACACAACCACAATTTTAAAAAAAAAAAAAAAATATGATATATAAAAAAAAAAAAAATAATTAATTAAAAACGGGTCTTAGGGTCGGATCTGGATCTCAACATCAAAACCCGTATCCAGATCCGACCCTTCAAAAATGGATCTGGATCGGACCCTTATCCGTAGGGTCTAGATTTTTAGGATCCATATCCGATAAAATTGTATCGGGTCCAACGGATCCGGGTAGGATCCAAGATCCATTGCCATCCCTACACACAAGTGTCATAACTCATAAATGTCCTCTTGTATTAGTTTCAATGGTTTTCTTTTACAACTAAGATAGTTTTTCTTGTGAAATGCATAAGTCACGTGTAACTCGTAGCAACAAAATTGGTCACAAGCCTGATTAAAATAAGGTACTAACTAAATCTTATTGTTAATTTTCCAGGAGTTATGACGCAATGAGGATGACAAAGAAATAGGAAGGACGTCGAGACGGCGACCTAATTCGCTCTTAATCATCGAATCTCCCTAAGACTCCACAAAATCGAGCCATTAAAAAAGCCATTTACATACACGAAAGCCATCGGCGCAGCGAGAAAAAGTTTACAAAAATAAAATCCAAAAATCATTCTACGAGTTTACAAAAAGTCAAGCTATGTTACAAAACACCCCACAAAACGAGCTACAAAAAAGCCGGAAGTTTGGAGTAATTATCATGCCTATCCCTTGTTTAGACGACGCGTCACACAAGAGATGGCCAGGGGGCAAGGAGGGGGGACTCCCCCGAGAGCCCGAGTAATCATATATTTTGATTCAAAATGTGGAATTTTTAAATTTTCACTAACATTTTGCAGGAATGAATGAATAAAATACCGGAGAAGGATAAGACCTTCCCGGCACCCGCCTGGAAGGCTCCCACCGCACGATGCTCATCCACGGTTTCCACACCGGGGTGAGGGTGCCATGCAAAAGAGTCGGGATGTCCAGGACCTGCGTGCCCTTTCTCACCGCCATGAACGGCCCGATCTCCACGGCAGCTCACTTTGGAAGACGGTTGCGGACCTTCCATATGCAAAAGAGTCGGGATGTCCAGGACCCTCGTGCCTGGGCTGCTCTCACCGCAACGACTGATCTCCACAGCACTCCCGCCTGGAAGACGGTTGCGGACCTCCCATATGCAAAAGAGCCGGGATGTCCAGGACCCTCGTGCCTGGGCTGCTCTCACCGCAACGACTGATCACCACAGCACTCCCGCCTGGAAGACGGTTGCGGACCTCCCATATGCAAAAGAGCCGGGATGTCCAGGACCCTCGTGCCTGGGCTGCTCTCACCGCAACGACTGATCTCCATGGCACTCTCGCCTGGAAGACAGTTACGGACCTCCCATACTTAGAATACTACCTACGTACGGAGAGTCCACGGCCCGGGGCCTGGGCGGCTTCTATGTCCTTTACACTACCTACGTACGGAGAGTCCACGGCCCAGGACCTGGGCGGCTCCTGCGTCCTTTACACTACCTACTTACGGAGAGTCCACGGCCCGAGGCCTGGGCGGCTTCTGCGACCTCTACACTACCATCAGAAAAGACCACTAACGGCCCTCGTGCCTAGGTGGCTCCAATCGTATAAAGAGTCCGTGGCTACTTGCCTGGACAACTCCTAGATCACCCTTTATCAGCGCCACTGACCCCTATCGGCGCCGCTGACCTCTTATTATAGTGACGTTGTATTTTCAGCGTCACCCTGACCGCGCCGGGCGACCTTGTCCGCGGCGCTAGTCTCTTTTTTCCTCGTGACGCAGTTTACCCTGAGTCATCCTAGGCCGCGCCGCGTGACCTTGCCAGCGGCGCTAGCCTCTTTATTTACCGTGACGCAGGTCTATCTGCGTCACTCTAGACCGTTCCCCGTGACACACTTGCTAAGGAAGTTATAATATACCATCGCCTGATATACAATTTTATTTTTTTTCTTTTAATAATAAATACTAAGAGTTGCAACAATTGCAGCACAATTATCGACTTTTAAAACACCAGTACACTAAACACATTTGTGTGAGTGTGTGGATTGCGCTAGAAATATTACTAGTTTCAAGTGACGAATAAACCATTATATGTAATCTATATAATATCGTCTACATCCATATAAATCATAATCATATTCTTAATTAAACATTTACGTCATGAATGCGAAATGTATGTTATTTCGTAATTCAAAATCAAAAGTCGGATACAGCGTGCATTTCAAATGATAACATTACTCCGTACCCTAACACTTACAGAGTATAATTAGTAGAGTAATACTACTAAAAGTTGTTAATTTTTACTAAAAACGTGTATCATCTTTGTTATTTCAATCCATTCCCATTCAGATTTCACGCAAGTCTTTCCCGCATACGACAGGTATGTCATTTGAATTATTGATTTTAAGAACTCAGCCCATAAGTAGGTGAATATTATTGATTTTATTTTTGCAATAGTGTATATATATTTGATTGTCACGGATACTCCGTGGAATGACAGTGACATTATTTTTGAAAATATTACCGTGGTTGACAGCGAAATATGTCCTACCCTTTTAATTATTGTCGATTCATTATACCCACTGAAAAAATGTAGAACTGGTATGCTATCTGAGTATGATAACACGAGACTCGGTCAACGACAACGTAAAACTTATTGGGATCATGAAAATATGGGTGCCGAATGATAGCATGTTAGATGAGCTCGTCGGAATTTACCTGAACATTAAGGCTGCTCAGGTTTTTGGGTACGAGAAACAACAAGTCATTATAGCCAATGATAATTATGATGTCGTCGAATACTTTGATAAAATTGTGTCTAAATGACTCGAAAAGTATTTGTGATAAAAAGTGTAATCATTACCCTTAAATATATTTTTCCAAACCACAAACAATAAAATATCGAGAATTAGTGAGTAGTTAAAAAGGTTAAAAAAAAAAATCAACTTCTGCTTACAATAAGATTGTTAAAAGATAAAATTGGGTCGAAATGCCTCGAAAAATATTTGTGGTAAAAAAAATGTAAATATTACCAACAAATACGTCATTACAAAACACTAACAATAAAATAATAATAATAATTCGGTGACTTATAGTTAACAAGATTAAAAAAAAATAAAAAAAATTAACTCGCGCTTAAGATAAGATTGTTACGTGATAAAGTTATAATGAACTTTGTCGACAAGCAAGCAACTTTTGCTATAAAACCCGCCAAAAGGTTGCTGAAGAAAGTTGCGAAAATGCGGTATAAGTGTAGTCACTTGTGGCTTATATTCATTTTGAAGATAAGATTGAAAAATATAAAATTATGTCGAAATGCCACGAAAAAAATTGTGGTTAAAAATTACAGAGTAACTAATATATTATGTGTTTGTTGATCAGGTTAAACGATACATAGCTGAAATCTCGAAAAAGTCTCGTCCACGGTTTGACAAAACAAAGCCGTGGGAGGTGTCTCACGTGATATATGAAAAGATGACGGTACTGGACCGATAACTTTGCCCCGAATTAGTTATAACTTGTGACTACTTAATACCCATTTATGATCCAAAAACGGAAATATCGAAAAATAAGACATATGGTCCTTTTGCATTTATGGGTGTCATCGGCCGAGCGGGGATACGGGAGCCGTCAAATTTCTCGTCCACGGAAAATCGAGCCAAGTTTTCAACGACTCCATGTTGGGAGAGATGATCGGGTTGTATGTGGCTTTGAAGTCGGCATACGCTCTTTGATATTAAGAGGATTATGTCTAATGATAATTCAAATACAGTTGACCGCATCAACAATAAAAAATGATAATTCGGTGACTTATAGTTAACTAGGTTAAAAAAAATTAACTCGCGTTTAGATAAGATTGTTACATGATACAATTGTAATGAACTCTGTCGACAAGCTAGCAACTTTTGCTATAAAACCCGACAAAAAGTGGCTGGAGAAAATTGGAAAAGGAGGTGTAAGTGTAATCACTTATGGCTCATATTCATTTTGAAGATAAGTTTAAAAAATATAAAATTATGTCGAAATGCCACGAAAAAAATTTGTGGTTAAAAAGTAAGATATATCGTGTTTATTTTCGTATAAAGTTCATCTTCAAATATGATGTCGTCGCCAATGAAAATTATGATGCCGTCGAATACTTATAAGCAAATATCGAGAATTCGGTTGATAAAATAGTGTTGAAATGACTCGAAAATTATTTGTAGTAAAAAGTGTAACCAATGCATTAACATTTTCTTTTTCCAAACCACCTACAATAAAATATCGAGAATTACGGAGTAGTGAAAAAGGTTAAAAAAATCAACTTGTGCTTACAATAAGATTGCTTAAAGATAAAATTGTGTCGAAATACCTCGAAAAATATTTGTGGTAAAAAAAATATAATTATTACAATTAGGTACATCGTTACAAATCACTATAAAATAATGATAATTGGTGATTTATAGTACTATCAAATATATATTTCCAAATTATTAATGTACTAAACAAACAATAAAATACCAAAGATTCAGAGACTTATAACGGGTCATCAAACTACAGTAAAGTTAATAAGGTTGAATAAATAAAAATCGTAGGGTCGTGAGTTTTAATTTCCCATTTGCAATGTCAACGGCGTCAACGGCATCTGCGTTGTCATTGCAAATTATGACACTTCTATCTTCATAGCCACAGACGCAAGCTGCTCTATGGCTCAGATAGATGCCAATTAACTCGCCTAGGATTGTGTCGTTTCCTACCCTACCTACTAGCAGGCGCCCAATAAATTTAACGGTCCCGCTAGTAGCATCACTACCCACCATCCCGATATAACAGAACAATCGCTTGTCGGTGGCGGTACTGTCGGCGACTACAACTTCATTAGTTTTTAAGGAGGCATCTACCGTAGTCAGCAGGTCACATGTATCTCTATCACATGGAGTATATTTGTGGGATTTTTTTGATTTGCTTGAGCCATTTTTAAAAATAAGTAAATAAATAATATTAGAATATTTTTATCTAGTAAAATATTAATGAGTAGTCATAGAAATAGAAAATTGAGGAAAAATAACGGGTACATTAAGGAAGAAAATAATGGGTAAATACAAAATAGACGCATATATGATCAAACAAAATCTTCAACAAAATAGACGTATATATACATTACAACAAATTAACACTTGAGCCATGAATTATGCCACTGTAATTAGTGAAACGTGGCATAATTTGCTTTAGCCACGGAAAAAACTATTTTGACTGGCCACGGGAGAAAATTTATGGCACGAAACTAATATGTCGTGGCAAATAATCACTTGCGCCACGGAAAAAGTTAAAATCGTGGCAACAACATTCATTTAGCCACGATTATAACTTTTTCCGTGGCGCAAGTGAGTATTTGCCACAACATCATTTTTCTAATGGCAAAAAAATCTTTCATTAATTGTATTAGATTATAACTTGTATGTCACATAATAAAGCTAAAATAAACTGATACACGATATATAATAAGAAAAAAGAATTGTGTAAAAGTATAAATTTTTCGTATTAAATCTATCAATTTATATTAGATGTACTTAAAAATATCAAGTTTTAGTTCATTTTTTTTATCAAATCAAAATAAATTTCATTTATATGAAAGTTAGATAACAATTAAAATAACTTTCATGTTTACTATTTATAAGACTTTAATGGTGTAAGTGTTATAACTTTAACCATAAAAATTAAAATGTAAACAAATATCTAAGATAGAGACAAATATTTTTTTTTTTTATTTTTTTTTGGTAAATTAGGGCATTTACTCTTAAATAATGTTAAAAAAAAAAAAATTGGACCCAAAAAAATACGGAATATATTCATCTTATAAATCAGACCAAAAAAAGGATCAAAGATATTGCTTAGAAATAATTTAAAAACGAGGTCAATAAAAAAAAAAAAAAGAATAACATAATCTCATAAATATTAAGTACAAAAATTTATCCCTAGTATGTTTATTTATAACCTCGTTTCTTTAAAATAATATTGAAAAAAAAAATATTTTTAAAAATATTTACTATTACAAATTAAATAATGAAAAATAAAAATTTATAACTTCAAATATTATCGCTAAATCTCAAAATTAGTAACCAGATTAAATTTTTAATAACTATTGACTGCATAATTAGTCAATAATTTCTAAGTGGTGCAATGGTTAATACATCAACTAGTAAGTGGAAGGTTAAGGGTTCAAATCTCATTTCCAACATTTTTTTAGCGACGGAAAATTCGTTTCGTGGAAAAAGAAATGTTAGCCACATAGTTTCTTAGCCACGGGATTATCCGTGGCAAAACACTTAGATTTAGCCACGGGATAATGTGTGGCAAAAAAATAAAATTTCGCCACGATTCAGTTTTTTCCGTGGCTATTTATTTGCCACAGCCACTTGCGGCACGCTTAAATTTCCGTGGCAAAATGGCATAGCCACGGAATTTAATACTTGCACCACGAATTTTGCCGTGGCGCAAGTGACAAATTGTTGTAATAATATGATCAAACAAAATCTTCAACAAAATAGACGCATATATGGTCAAACAAAATCTTCAACAAAATAGACTCCCACACAATTAATGAAACCAGAGACTCACAAGTCAAAAACAAGAAATTTTTCCAAAAATTGTCTCTAAATCAAATAATACTACTCCCGATTTGTTTCATTATTACTCTTTTTTTTTCTTCTTCTTCCTTTAGTCACCCCTTTTTCTTCCTCAAGTCACTCGACTCACCCTCCTTAATGGGAAACATGTCTTCTCATGACCTCTGTCTCAATTTTCTCCAATACCACTTCGGTTTGTTTTTCAGTAAACTTCGCAAGGCGGTTTGCAGATTTAATAACATCCGCTATCTTATAACGAACGACAAGGTTTTGGACAAAATTTGCCCGAAACGCGTTACAACCCTCATTCAGATTCATGAATCTCGCTTTTTTGCCAATCTTGATAACGTCAGTCTAGTTGACGTGATAAATTGCACTTTCATTGTCACTAGTGATCTGGTTTTGATAACCAAATATCGTGGCGGCCTTGAAAGCTAGATAGATGCCTACCATCTCGCCTACCGTTGTATCATTAAAGACGTGGTCAGACTTAGTGTGCAGCAGGATAGGTTGCCGTTATTGGCATACCTAAAATTCCCTAGTACGCATATGTTCCAAACTTTTTCATCTTATCTTATCTCGGACAAACTGTATCGTCAATAAGGATTGGCTTCTCGTAGATAAGGTCAGTTACCCTCCACAGCCGATTCGGGTCTTCATAGTCATAAAATGGTACCTTCGTCGTAAATGCATGCAGAGTCATACGCACAATTCCATGATCAGTAGAGTACATGAGAAACTGTCTAATCTTTGTATATATACCAAATTAAAAATAGAGAGACTATTGTTAGTAGTTTGTAATGATGTATTTGATGGTAATAGTTACATTTTTTTTACCACAAATATTTTTCGAGGTGATACCGAGCTCACTTGAGCTCGAGTTCGGCTCGTATAAAATTACTTGAGCTCAAACTCGGCTCATAGCTCGACGAGCTTTTCCAATTGCAGCTCAAGCTCGACTCGTATAACCTTTTTAGAGCTCGAGCTCGAGTTCGGCTCGTATAATATTTTCGAGCTCGAGCTTTATAACACATTTTATTAAAGTAATTCAATAGGCAATACGAAAGTTTTGAATAGAAATAGTGACTTGTAACTTTGTGATTTTCAGGAAATTTATTTATATTTTTAATTTTTTATTGGTATAAAAAATTTCGAGCCGAGCCGAGCTCTATAGGGCTCGGGCTCGAGCTCGTTTTCAAAAGACAGAGATCGAGCTCGGCTCAGCTCATTTCCACCCCTAATCGGACCAGATTTGAGTCGGGATCGAGTCACTTATTATTGGGTAGTATCTAGAGGCGTATCTCGAATTTGAGAGCGAGGGTGCAAAAACATTGTAGGCAAACATATAAACAAATTTGACATCTTTCATGAAAAACTTAATTTCACAAATTTAATCTAAATAAGAATTGAACCTATGACTTCCATAGTCATACTTTTCACTCATAACCATTGAACAAAATGCTAATTTATTACAACAAAATTAACATATTTTTAGGCCATTGGGGGTGCAAAACTGCAAATGCACCCCCTACACCCCCAATGGCCACGCCTATGGATGTATCGTGTCATGGATCATCATCGGGTTGGGTCGGTTATGGGTCACAATATTTTCGGGTTTCATTTAGTCGGTTCTTGCTCGAATTCGAGTTTGGTCAGGCTTGCCAACTCCTATATACAACACACACTTATTTAGGCTTATATGGTTTTTGGGTTGGTTTCTAAGAGCATTCATAAGACCACCTTTATTGGTGATTTTTTTCTTCTACAACCTATACAAAAAATTAATATTTTATTCAACAAAACCCCACAACTTACAGCCTCAACCTTTCTTATTTTTGATACACTTTATCAACAACCCACCTCAACCTATATTATATCTATTATTTTAATATAACTTTACCCCACTCTCTTTTTCTTCAACCAATCAAGTTGTAGGTTGTCATGGGTCTCTAACCAACCTACAAAAACATGGGTTGCCAACCCACATGTATACTACATGTATTTACTTTTATTTTCCTTATTTTCATATGGCAACCTATACACAAAAAATCACCAATAAACATGGTCTAACAATGGAGAAAAAATTCTCCATTGAAATGAATGGAGAGAAAAAAAAAAATGGTCCCTACATTAATGGAGAATATCTCCATTTTGTGAAGAGAGTGCACATTCTCCGTAATTGTGGAGAGTTTTGTGTAGAGAATTGGTCCCCACTTTATTTTATTTTCCTTGTTTTTTTTACTTTAAATTCACGTGGGGTTCACTCAAATTTACTTCTATTTCCTATTTTTGAGTTGAATTTTCGCATATATAGAGATAATTATTCATCCATGGATATATGTGTTTTTTATAACGGAGAGGTAAGAATGAAGAATTAAGAATTGTGGAATTTGGGTCCCACAATGAAGAGAAAAACTCCACTTTGATAAGGATGCTCTAAAAAGACAGTCTTGTAGAACAATTTAACATTTATTATTATTTGAAATGTTGATGAGTAAATGATAAAATAAAGTTAAAAAATGACAATCAACGGTACACATGAGAAATGAATTATTTTGTATTTAGTTTAATTTGGGCGAGTAAAGATCTTATATACAAGTACATTATTTGATGGAGTATGCGTAGTAGAGCAACAAACTGAGTAAATTTACACATATCTTAATATAGAGTAAATATTATCCTTTATTCCAAATACATACTCCGTATTAGATATCAGCCTAATTACGATTGTTTTAACCGAATACGAATCACTCTAGTATGGTCAATCAAGGAGTCTATTTGAATATATGACTTGTAAAATTTAACAAATTGCTAAGTTATATACTCGGGCCAAGCCCCATAATTAACTCTCAGATTTTTCATACATCGAACAACCCCATAAATTTGTAATCTTATCCGCTAACTTATCACAAGCCTCCTAACTCCATTTTCTGAGAATGAAATATGACTTTATGAGTATATCTCTATATTTTTCGGTGTCAGATAAAATATAACATGTATATATATTATATACAGAGTGATTCGAACCTAAATCCCAATATCTCGATTCTCGATGCTCCGTCCTAACGACTAAACCGATATCAAACCCGCAATATCACCCAAAACACAAATTTATGACAATCCTGTTGTTTAAGGGGGTTGGAAAATTGTCGGTGAGTAAGAATATGGTTATCGCCAGTTAGACTGGCTTTTACAATTTTTTTTTTTTTTTTAACTGAATCGCCAGTTCAACTGGCTTTTTTAAAAAAAAAAAAAAAATTTATTTTAACTGAAACGCCAGTTGAACTGGCTTTTGTGTGTTTGTTTTTTGTGAAATCTTTCGCCATTTGAAGTAGCTCTTAGTGCTTTTGTTTTTTTTTGGGTGCATGTTTTGCAGCTTTGCAGTGTGTGAAGGCTTTTATTTTTTTGCATGCTTTTGCAGGGTGTTGTTATTGTCACATCAATGCCCATTTTCCATTATATAACACCTCTCCTTAGAAATCACTTCCTGCGTAAAAAAAAAAAAAAAAAAAAAAAAAAAAACCTTAGTTCTTACAAAAAAAAAAAAAAAGCTCTGGTCGGTTAAAAAAAAAAAAAAAAGTTGTTAAAAAAAAAATAAAAAAAAATCAGTTGCTCTACTAAAAAAAAAAAAAACAATTTCAGATTCTCCGGTTTTATACTTATCTAAGTAAGTGTTTTTTTACGTTTATTTGTTGTTATATGTATAATGTATTTCTTATTATGTACTCCGTATTACTTATTATTTGTTTATTATTATGTAGTTTTTAGACTTAATCTGAACTACCCCTATATGAAATGTATTTCGTTTGTCATGGAATCATGTTTTAGTTGTGTATGTCCGTACCCTTTCTATTAGTATATACTGGACAAATTTTAAAATAGAAGTTGATTCTTATAAGTTTTAGATTAAATTATAGGATACTCTCTCCATTACTTTTTATATGCCGTTTATGTGAAATGCACACTTATTAAGAAATTAATTTAGAGGTAATTATAACATTAATTAACTATTCAATGAATGTTTAAGGAAAATCAAATGCTCTTGCAACTAACCAATCAAAAGTTCTTAAATGAAATAAATTGAAGAGCCATAATTAATTATATCATTGAATTAAGACAAAAATACTTTGGGAGATGTAAAACGTCTTCTAAACAGTAAATTTTGTATTTGTCTAAAATGACTTATAATAAGCAATGGAGAGAGTATTTATGTTTGTAAGTAAACAGTAAATTTTTTATTTAGAGGAAACTTTTGTTTTTCATTTGTAAGTAAATTTTTAATTGTAAATAAAAATTTTTTATACTTGTAAGTAAATATTAACAAAAAAAATTCTCATTTTTTATTTATGTTTGTTTTTTGTACTTGTAGTTTTAAAACTTAACTATTAATTAAAAAACAAAAATGTTTGTAAATTACAGATTTTTAGTTAAGAGTATTATTACTACTAAGTAAATATGTTAAATAAGGTATTTTATCTAATTTTTTTATGTTTATTTAAACGTAGGTAATAATTGTACTTTAATATTTAAGTAGATAATAAAAAATGTATTTAGAGGAAACTTTTGTTTTTCATATATTAATTATTTGCATTGGGAAAACGATGTTTTTATTAAATAAAAATATTTAGTTAGACAATACTTTATTGATCATATTTTTCCTGACGCTTTGTTTACTTTTTGTACCCATTTTTTGTGGTTGTTACGCTTTGTATATGATGTGTAATTGTTTACATGTTAAAACCATTAAAGAAGCTAATTCATATTTAAATCTTTTCTGATTATGGCATCTTCTTCTTCTTCCCAAATTTAGATGTTTTCAAGGCCCTCAATAATCTGATGTTTTGTCTCCAGGCAAAGCATATATCCGCACAAGTTTTTAAGTCTAAACGTCCATCTAATGTTGTCGCCTTAGCACGTAGAGCGGACGGTACTGTATGGAGCGAGTGGTCAAATGAGATGGAAATTTGTCAAGGAACGGCAAATTATGTCGCGCAGATGGGATTTGGGACATTTTTCAAGTTAGGAAACATGAGAAACGACCACTCTCTTTTGCATGCACTTCTTGAGAGATTTCGTCCCGAGACCCACACATTTCACCTTCCAGTAGGTGAGGTGATGATTTCTCTGGAGGATGTTGAGGTCCTCCTTGGTCTTAGGGTCGATGGTTATCATGTGGGGTCTAATCCCACCGGTTTGGTGGTTCCCGACACTGCTTGGGAAGCCTATGTTCATGAGATGCTTGGTATAGAGGAGCTTCCCCATGGGCGTTCCATTTTTGAAGCCGATTGGTTGGTCACCTCACACTTGCAAGCTAGGATACGTAGACCTGCTACGTTTACTGAGGCCGACATGCAGCAACGTGCTCGTTGTTTTGTTCTTTGGATGTTAGGAAATGGGTTGTTTATCAACTCTAAGAAACAACATGTTCACAAGGATATGGTACTGTGTGTAGCTGATTTTAATGTGTGTAGTGGCTACAGTTGGGGTTCAGCTGTCTTGGCTTACTTGTTGCATGATATGTGCAAATGTTGTTTACGACCCCCCACAGACACTATTTACATGAACGGAGCCACACAACTGGTGCAATATTGGGCTTACGAGCGGATATCTATTTTAAGGCCTGAATTCCGCGAGCAAAATGATGCGCCGTCTGGCATGCCAGTTATTGGAGGTCCTTTAGGTAGTCGTTACACCGACGGTCGTTGCATTCAGCGAAAAGTTAATTTACCGTATTATCGGGATCAAATAGCCGCCTTCTCATGGGAACAGGTACTACTCCTTTTATTATACCGGATATTTATTTTTCTGCTACGTGTTTGCATTCGTTATCTAATTTTTTTGCATTTACATTTTTTTGTAGTTCGAGTGGACCCCTTATAAGAACATCGTTCATACATTACCAGTTGAGTGCAAGAGTGGTTGGGGAATATACCTCTCTACCGTGCCTCTCATATGTGGATTGTTGGTTGCCTTTCACAACCCGCATCGATGTATTAGACAGTTTGGTAGTGTCCAAGCGGTGCCTGTGGGTGGACTTGTATTGACAGAGACCAACTTGTCATGGCATTTTGAACATCTGCCTTTGTTTCAAATAGCGTCCCTCCGACTCTCAACCGTTCGATACGAAACCCCTCTCTTCGAAGACTAACTTGTCATGGCATTTTGAACATCTGCCTTTGTTTCAAATAGCGTCCCTCCGACGATATTGTCAACGTTTCCATCAAACATTTTGGAAAATAGAGACCGCGAAGAACGGTCAGGCTCATCACGGACAGCTGAATAAACATAATGGTCAATAGGGACATGAGGTACCACCTCATCATCTGGGTCTGAGCTAGAGGGGTCTAAACTTGACTGATAGTTGTTATTTTTATACGCTTTTACCCCCGTCCCGAGCTGCTTTTTATTGTCAAAATGCGTCCTACGGGGCCATTTTGTTCTCACATTACGTCCTAGAGGCGCTTTTGTTGTATTTCCGTATTTTGCAGGATTTTATTCATTTCCTAGGCATTTGAGCTGAAAAGTGGATAGACGGAAATCCAAAGGACGATGTAGAGTTGAGCTCGGGACCGAAAGCCGAGAAGTAAAGTAAAGGGGCCGAAATATTGAAGGAGATAGCATAGGCCCAAGATTGGTGGAAGATTTAAGCCCAAAACGTTGGGCTCGATGGATTATCTTGTGAGCTCTGGCCCAGATCTGACCGGCCGTCGGGCCGACCGTCGTACGCAATCTGCTCACTAAGCTACTGTTTTGTGATATATTTAGGAAAACTTAAGTTTAATTTCGATCTTATGTTATAATTAGACCTAGACTACGAATTAGTATTCTCCATTCTCTCTCATAGTTGATTTTACTGCTTTTCATCTAAACTTTAGAATTCAAGTCTGGATTTCAATTTGAACTTTGTAACCGTCGGTACTTCTCAATTTCAATTCAAGCATTCAATTCTGGTAATTATGTTTCCTCTTTATTCCTTGTTTAATTTGTTATTTGCCCTAGACATGAGTAGCTAATCCCCTCGCTAGGGTTGAGGGGGAATTATGCCTTTAATCCGGTGTTTTGGTTGAATTGTTGCGGTCAATTAGTTTAATGCTTGTGCGATTTCTTCCTGCGCGATTTGATTGACAATTGAATTTAGGGACGCCTTGATTTAATTGAACTTAGGGTTATATTGATTTAAGATCGAAAGCCTAATCAGTATTATACCACTACGCGTAATTGATAAGTTGGTTTAGTAAGTCGCGAGAGCCCGCTAAATTGAACTTAAGGTAACATTGACTCGAGAGAGCTTGTTTTATCCTAATCGCCTTGCTTATTCTGATCGACTGCTATATTGGTGAAAGTTTATTATCCGGATTATTGTCATAAGGAACCCGAAACCCTGGTCTTTTACCCATCGTTTAAACCCTCTTTACATTGCTTTAGTTTATTCTTTTAGTCTATTAGATCTTACAAAACAAACCTTTTTCACACCTTAGGAATAGCCTAGACTTAGTAAACCTGCGAGTATACGTTTCCCTGTGGATTCGACCCTACTGCCACTAGCTACCTTGTTAGTTGACTTTAGGTTACTTTGACTTAGGTGATACGACTTAGCCTTGTCAATTTTGGCGCCGTTGCCGGGGAGACGGTTTTATTTCGCTTTTACTTAGTAGGTTATTTCTTTTGTCTCAGGGAACTCCAGTTCCTTGAGACCGTTTCTCATTTCTCCTTGTAGTTTTTGTTTATGCGCAGGTCACCTACAGGTTTAGTTCCTTTCGATCCCGAACCTGAGCGGACTTTTCGCAAAACGCGAAACTTCTTTAAGGAGATTGCAGCAACTTACGCCAACGAGGTTGTGGAAGTTTCGGACGCAGAATCTAGGTCTGAAGCATCGACCTACGAAGAGGACACTACTCCACCTTCTACTTGAGTGTTGTTTCCGAGGCATTTGTGATCATGCCTAAACTCGCTTAGTCACTGCGTACAAAGACGGAGTCCATTCCTAATGGATTCCAGATGCCCGCCACTCTACAGGGCAACTTTGAGATTCGCCCCGCCTTCCTTACTTTGGTGGAGCGTAATCAGTTTGGAGGTAATCCTACGGAGGATCCTGGTCGTCATATGCAGGTTTTTACGGACTATTGTTCGACTATTAAGCAGGCCGGGATCACTCAGAACCAGATCAGGGAAATGCTGTTCCCTTTCTCACTACGTGATCGCGCTCGTGAGTGGATTACTGATTTAAACAAGGAAGCCGCGGGTATTACGGATTGGGATGGATTAGCTCTTGCATTCTACAAGAAGTATTATCCTCCAGAACGAACGAATCAAATGCGGAGCCAAATCCAAAGCTTTAAGCAAACTCATGACGAGACACTTGCTGAAGCTTGGGAACGTTATAAGAAGCTAATTCGCGACTGTCCTCACCATGGTCTAAACGAGTGGCTAGTGATCATGACGTTTTATAATGGGTTGTACGCCGAGAGTCGGAATATTTTGGATTCGGCTGCAGAAGGGAGGTTTGCCAACAATGTCGACGACGACCAAGCATGGCAACTAATCGAGCAAATGGCGGTGCACTCCGCTCAGTATGATCGACCTAGGGGAAATTCTCGCGCGGCTCATAGTGATCGCGAGAAGGATTCTATTAATGCTTTAACGAGCCAAATCTCGGCCATCAATGCGGTCGCTAGGATGAGTGGTGCAGGTTCGCCTAACGCGCAAAGAGTTAACGTGGTTACGGAACGGTTGCAACAATCATGGGTCAGCCGGGTCATTATGCATATGAGTGCATGGGTTCGCCGGAGCAAGTTCATGCTTTCAACACCTATCGTTCTAACTTGCCGTATCAGAACCAACCGGGTTACGATCGTTCTTTACAATTCTATCGGAGTCAGAACGTTCTCAATCCTACTCCGCAGCCGCCGCAACAACAACAATCAACGTACGTTCCGCCGCATAAGACCTTTCAGTCGACTTACCAAAGGCCACCGTACAATCCGCCACAACAGTACAATAACAATCAGTCGCAACAAAGCTATCAGCCTCAAGCACAACCGGCTAACGATCCTGTGGCCGAGATGCGTACGATGATGATGTCGATGCAGAAAATGCAGATGGAGACTCAGAAAATGCAGCTGGAAACTAATCAAGCCGTCAAGCATTTGGAAACGCAAGTGGCGCAACTTGCTACATCACAATCGACTCGTCAACCGGGACATTTACCTCCACAAGGTAACCCGCCGCAAAAGCATGAGCAAGCGAATGCTATTCAGCTACGAAGCGGCACGACGTATGATGGTCCGAAAATGCCCGGATCCGATGAGCCTGTTGTTGAAGATATTGAGAACGAAGAGGCAGATAAAGTTGAATCTGAAGTGATGGATGCTGAAAAACGGTTAGAATTTGCTGAAACGAGTATTCAGGCACCGGAGCCGGTCGACCGGCAGCCGGTCAGCCGGACCGACTCCAATGTTCTGACGTCTTCGGGAGTTTTTGATAAAAACTCAAATGACTCCAAAGGTAAAGGGATTAAAGGTATGGATTCTTCTTCTCCTGAAATACAGATTAAGCTCCCGTTTCCTAACAGCGCTCGCAACAAGAAGGTTGATCAACAATTCGGTAAGTTTATGGATGTTGTGAAGAATCTTCAAGTTACCGTTCCGTTCACCGAGCTCATCATGCAGGTACCTTCCTATGCTAAGTTTATGAAAGATATTTTGACTAGGAAGCGTTCTATTGGTGATGTTGAGACCGTAGCCTTTACGGGAGAGAGCAATTCCCTTTTATTAGGTAAAGCCCCTCCTAAGCTTAAAGACCCGGGTAGTTTTTCTATTCCTTGTACTATAGGAACCCAGGTCATCGATAAGGCATTGTGTGATTTAGGAGCGAGCGTTAGTGTCATGCCCTATTCCGTTTGTGAGAAGTTGAACATGGGGGGGTTGAAATGCACTAATGTGACCCTACAGATGGCAGATAGGTCGGTTAAGCACCCCTTAGGTGTCTTAGAGGATGTCCCTGTGAGAATTGGGAAGTTTTTCTTTCCGGTTGACTTTGTCGTGCTTGATATAGCTGAGGACACCCACATACCTATCATCTTAGGGCGACCATTCCTACACACGGCGGGGGCGGTGATAGATGTTAAGAATGGGAAGTTGACCTTAGAGGTCGGTGAGGATAAAGTTACCTTCAACCTCACTAATGCTATGCGTAGTCCCATGATTGAGGAGTCTTGTTGCATGATCGACGTTGTTGATACTATTGTTGAGGGGAATTGGCCTCCGTCCCATTTATGACCCTTGAGGCGTTTATGGTTTTAGGCAGCTTGTGCGGGTGACCACAGGTTATGGATGTCGTGGATGTCTTCTGGAGGCGACTTTGGAAGGGCAGCGGTGAGCCGTAAGGAGAGGCGTGTTAGTGAGTGAGTTGGTTGACTACCTATCTTTGCGGAGGTAGCGCTGACACGAGCTCAGCCGCCAGACTCATTTGAAATATGCTTTTCTTGATGATACGAACTCTTTTCCTGTTATTGTTAGTGCGTCTTTTCCTGTTGTGCTTGTTGATTATGTTTCAAAATGGGTTGAGGCGGTCGCTTCTCCTACTAATGACGCCAAGACAGTCGTTCGTTTGCTAAAGAAGACGATATTCCCTCGTTTCGGTGTACCTCGTGCTTTGATCAGTGATGGTGGAACTCATTTCCACGAACGACAGCTCACCGCTCTACTAGTTAAATACGGTGTCACTCACCGTACAGGACTAGCTTACCACCCACAAACTAGTGGGCAAGTGGAGATCTCTAATCGGGAGATTAAATCGATCCTGGAGAAGGTGGTGGCTAAGTCCCGGAAAGATTGGAGTTTGAAGCTTGATGACACTCTTTGGGCGTATCGAACGGCATTTAAGACACCTATAGGCACCTCGCCTTATCGGTTAGTCTACGGTAAGTCGTGTCATCTCCCCGTCGAGCTCGAGTACAAAGCTTATTGGGCAATCAAGGAGCTTAACCTCGACCCGACTCTGTATGGGGAGAAGAGGCTACTGCAGCTGCATGAACTTGAAGAATTTCGGCTGCAGTCGTACGAGAATGCGCGTCTCTACAAGGAGCGCACTAAGCGTTGGCACGACGCAAAGATTTTGCCTAGGGAGTTCACCGTTGGAGATAAGGTATTACTCTTTAACTCTCGTTTGAAGCTGTTTCCCGGGAAGCTGAGGTCCAAATGGTCTGGACCGTATACCGTAACGAAGGTCAGCAAGTTTGGCTATTGCGAATTAGAGACGGACTCGGGAGAACGATTTCAAGCCAATGGTCAACGGCTCAAACTCTACCATCCATCTGCTGTTGTGGGTGTCGTCGAGGTACTCTACCTTGCGCCCCCGGATTCCTCTTGCTGATGAGGTAATTTAGTCGTGCGGGACTTTAAACCAGCGCTTACGGGAGGCAACCCGCGTATTTTTGTATTTACTGTAGCATTTTAATTTCTGCATCTCATTTAGTTCTTTTGGTGAGACGAGAGTGAGGGCACTAATTATTCATTGAGTTGTGCAGGATTTAGTGGGATTCGGTACTTAGAATTTTTGAAACTTCCACGAGTAAAACGCACCGAAAGCCGTGGCCAAGAATGCTCGACCTACGGCTCATAATTTTGGAAGCTCGAAAAAGACTTAGAAAAAAATTGAAAATGCATCGAAGCCGGTCGACCGGCCGCGGTCTCGACCGGCCGTCCCGCAAAAACTGCTGGCTTTAAATACTCCGCGGAAGCTAAAATCATATTATAATTCCATTTTCACTTTCACTCTCTACCTTCTCTCTACCTCACTCGACCCAAAACCTCTCTAAAAACCCCAAACCCTAACTTCATCTCTTCCAAACACCACTACAAGTTACTACTCTATTTCAATGGCGGATCGTGGACAACAACGCAAGCGTGGTCGAGTCACCCGTCACCAAGCATCTCTTCCCGATGTCGCGCCGGACATCGACTTTCCCGAGGTAATTTTCGCATCCGAACAACAAAAGACGAATTTTCAATCTTTTAAGCATCGTCCCCTCCTCCCTACCCGGTTTATTTGCCGGAATACCTTGCGTGCCCTAGGTATAGACGGTGTTACCGAGAAGCTATTTAAGGGTGTTGGCATGGATAAAATGTTCGGTATGATGCACTTGACTTATTCTCGTCTCACTTGGGAATTTTTGAGTTCGCTTAAGGTTGAACGAGGGCGTTCGGCGGATAGTATTGTGCTAACTTTCCGCCTCATGAACAATGATTGTACTTTGACGGTCAAACAGCTTGCTACTATTTTTGGTTTTACGCACCACAAGGAGTATACTGCTCTAGATACGTTTAATGTAGGTGAGCTTTGGAAAGCGATCTCGGGCCAACGACCAGAGCCCGGGAAACACATGAGTGCCCCTTACATTCATCAGCCTGCCATTCGCATTTGGCAGCGGTTCATGGGGTGGACGATTTTTGGTCGTAACGAGCCTCATAATGTTCGGACCGAGGAGCTTGCTATCCTTGGTCAGTACTTGCGTCAAGAACCAAAGCGGTATCACATTGATCTCGCCTACCACCTTGCCCTCTATTTGAGGAAGCTTGCCTCGAGCCCGACTTCAGCTGTCGGCATACATGTGGGTGGTCTCATCACCCGAATTGCAATCAAACTTGTTGGGTTCACCGAAGACGCGCAGAAGGCGGTGCAAGGCGGTGTTCTTTTAGATGTATCTTACTTGACTGCGCCATTAAATTGGCTTCGCCCTGCGCCTGACGGTAGACGTATTTGGATGATCGGCGGTAAGGAAAGCGTTCGCCTTCCTGCACCTACATTTCATCGAGCCGTGTAGACCAGGCTACTTATACGCTTCTCTTGAGGGACGCCCTACCCCCTCTGTTCTGTCCCGGACATATGGCGGCGCTCGCGCTTGTGGTGCCTCTTCTTCTTCTTATCTTGCTTTGTTGAGGCCGCCGGCGGTTCTGGCTCCACCACATACTGCTGCTGGTGGTTCGCAATATTTTGCCCTGCACCCTGACATTGTATCGATGATGGGTCGTATGGATTTGGGGCTGACTGGGCTCCGTTCTGATTTCGATGGCTTTCGCCATCAATACGGCGATGACTTGCGCGCGACGCACGCGCGAATTGACAGGGTGTATACCGATATGGCGTTGAGTCAATACCCCGCGTATGATGCCTATGCGAGGCAGGGCTCCGTCCCACCTGAGGGACCTCACCCGTCCTACTACACTTGGCCCGACGGCGGGTATACAGACCCGAGCGTCCATGGAGGGTTTACCCTTCAGCCTGATTATTACTCTACTCCTTACAGTTGGCCGGATAGTGGATATGGGGCTCCGCAGCAGCCCTATACTGGTTTTGGTGACGCGGGCGCGTCTGGATCGGGTGCTGCAGCCTCTGGGATGCCGATTGACGTCGACGATGAGGAGGATGATGAGGATTTTGAGGCGGCCATCGATGAGTACGAGCCCGACGATTCTTAGTGGCACGCTGGCCACTAACCCCTGAGCATCTGCTGGCTTGGGGGAACTCATATGTACAGTACGTTCTCTACTCTCTGTTTCATTTTCGTTCCTTCCCCAATTATTTTAGGTCCTTCAGTTGTGCTTTTATGGATGTTGGTTATTGTTTGCTGCTGATCACACTGAGGGCATTGTGATGTCTAGGCTTGGGGGAGGAATTAGGTTGTTTTTATTTCTATTTTTGTGTGTTAGTAGCTAGCTTTTATTGCCTTTGTTTAAAAAAAAAAAAAATCTAAAAAAATTACAAAATGTCAAAAATTTCAAAAAATAGAGTCAGTTTAGATGTAGAAACGTGCAAAGCGACGATGATTTCATTTGCTTAATGCTTGTCCTTTTTCTATGCACTTGACGTGATTGAGTATGCGCTTTTCATGCGGTCTTGAGTCGGTCTTACGAGTCAGTTGTTTGGTATGCTGTTGTTGAACCTAGATTTGACCGTGTTTTAGTGAAACTACATATATATAGCGAGGATTAGAGCCTCCAAGGCCAGTGACATCTCCGACTGGTCTCCTTGTTTGTTAGGGTGTTTGTAGTTCTCCTCGTGCAGGGCGTAATATTAACATGCATAAGTGTGAATTCGATCTGCTTAATACTGAGTCGTGTCGGGTTGGTGGCTAGCGGTATTACATGAGGAAAGGCAGCATTATACTTATTTTTATGAGCTCCACATTAGCCAAATAGCCTATTTTTCCTACCCTTTAGATTATAGGTTACCACTTTTTGCACCCCGTCCTAGCCTTAAAGCTTGTTTTTGTACCGCATTTTGATTACCCACTTACCTTTTTCAGTTTACCTACCCTTTTCGGGACAGTTGCATATTGATTTTGGTTTGTTGGTTATTGCTTGAGGCGTTGAGCAGAGGTCGCAAGAAAGAGTACAAGTTGGAAGGATCTATTGTCTTCTGTCGTCAACCGTTACCCTTTTTAATTTTGTTGCATTTTATTTCGGAAGAAAAAAACGAAAAGGCCTGCAGCCGGCCCCCAACCGGCGCCGAACGCAAAAAAAAAAAAAAAAAAAAAAAAAAAAAAAAAAAAGAGAAAAGAAAGAAAAACACAAAAATATGTTGTTTCATTTGGGGTTTTGTACATAATGCGGTTGTATGACGTGATTATTCGACTACTCTTACGGAGGTTGTTATTTGAGCTTGACTTCAGTTTTTGCCTCTTAGTCGATTGAGTTGGGTTGATTGTTGTGGCGAGTTGGTTTAGTAGTTATATGCAACTACCGATCTTAGCTCCTCTTATCCTAAACGCGCTTGGCGCAACCACCTTTCACCCTTTACCCTGGCCTTCCCGCGTAAGTCCTTGGCATGTATTCTAGTCATTCGTTTGGTTGGACACGTACTTTGGTTGTAGAGATCGTTTTCACATTAGATTGCAGGCGTGTTTCGCGAGTCGAGTAGGTGAGTGTGTTTTCTTGCATCTTTACAGAATATTCACATATACTCACCATGTTCTCTTATGAGTGTAGAGTGAAACCCGTGAGGATACTAATTCAACGGTCTTGCAAGGTCGATGGTTCAACGTATTAGCTTCCTGCAGCTTGATTAGTTTGTATCGTGCTTATTTCCGCAGTTGGGAATTTATTCCTAACACATTTGATTGCTCATGATCGTTATGTTGTATATGTTTTAGTGACTATCGCATGTCTAGCTCTGAGTCGCTGTTTCTCGTCTTTTGTATTGGTTTGTATGGTTTGTTTAGTTGTTAGATGAGTTGCTTGCTCGAGGACGAGCAAGAGTCTAGCTTGGGGGAATTTGATAGTTGTTATTTTTATACGCTTTTACCCCCGTCCCGAGCTGCTTTTTATTGTCAAAATGCGTCCTACGGGGCCATTTTGTTCTCACATTACGTCCTAGAGGCGCTTTTGTTGTATTTCCGTATTTTGCAGGATTTTATTCATTTCCTAGGCATTTGAGCTGAAAAGTGGATAGACGGAAATCCAAAGGACGATGTAGAGTTGAGCTCGGGACCGAAAGCCGAGAAGTAAAGTAAAGGGGCCGAAATATTGAAGGAGATAGCATAGGCCCAAGATTGGTGGAAGATTTAAGCCCAAAACGTTGGGCTCGATGGATTATCTTGTGGGCCAGGTCAGATCTGGCCGTGACGTCGGCCGGCCGTCTTCGCAATCATTCCGAAAGCTTCTGTTTTGTGATATATTTAGGAAAACTTAAGTTTAATTTCGATCTTATGTTATAATTAGACCTAGACTACGAATTAGTATTCTCCATTCTCTCTCATAGTTGATTTTACTGCTTTTCATCTAAACTTTAGAATTCAAGTCTGGATTTCAATTTGAACTTTGTAACCGTCGGTACTTCTCAATTTCAATTCAAGCATTCAATTCTGGTAATTATGTTTCCTCTTTATTCCTTGTTTAATTTGTTATTTGCCCTAGACATGAGTAGCTAATCCCCTCGCTAGGGTTGAGGGGGAATTATGCCTTTAATCCGGTGTTTTGGTTGAATTGTTGCGGTCAATTAGTTTAATGCTTGTGCGATTTCTTCCTGCGCGATTTGATTGACAATTGAATTTAGGGACGCCTTGATTTAATTGAACTTAGGGTTATATTGATTTAAGATCGAAAGCCTAATCAGTATTAGACCACTACGCGTAATTGATAAGTTGGTTTAGTAAGTCGCGAGAGCCCGCTAAATTGAACTTAAGGTAACATTGACTCGAGAGAGCTTGTTTTATCATAATCGCCTTGCTTATTCTGATCGACTGCTATATTGGTGAAAGTTTATTATCCGGATTATTGTCATAAGGAACCCGAAACCCTGGTCTTTTACCCATCGTTTAAACCCTCTTTACATTGCTTTAGTTTATTCTTTTAGTCTATTAGATCTTACAAAACAAACCTTTTTCACACCTTAGGAATAGCCTAGACTTAGTAAACCTGCGAGTATACGTTTCCCTGTGGATTCGACCCTACTGCCACTAGCTACCTTGTTAGTTGACTTTAGGTTACTTTGACTTAGGTGATACAACTTAGCCTTGTCATTGACCCAGAACATGAACTGGCTACATCGGTGTTATAAGTAGGGTCATCGCTATCCTCGCCACCATCGTTTTGCGCTTCTGGGAACACATTCAAATCTAATTGATGTCGGTTGTTAAGCTCAACAACATCCCTCACCCCTCTACCTACCAACACAGCACCCTCACTAGATCCCCCAAACTCATAAAAGGGTTGAATGAATTGGGACGATGACAAAGGAGGAGGAGTGGTTTCTAACATAACATATAACTCCGGAAGATTAAACGCATACATATAAATTGCACATACAAACTGGTTATCTTTGATATAAACATAACTTCTCCTACCAGACAAGTCTGTCCACACAAGTGTGAACGACATCTGCGTGATTCTGAGATTGACATTGCAATATCTATTAACCTTCTCAACCAGATCATCAAATGAGAGCTGACGATCAACGAGAATCATACCATCAGCTCTACACACCGTCTCTCCCACAACACCACCGACCCAAGGAACTCCGGAAGTCCAGAAACAAGATAAAAAAAATGGAGCGTTAAATGCCATTTTCAGATAATATTTCGTTTTTTAAGTGGTGAATGTTTAGCTTAAAAAAAAAAATTGTGAATGTTTGAATATTTATTCGAAATGAATGGTAAGTAGCAGAAACGACGATTTATCAATTTATAATGAATAACAAGAAAAAGCTAGTCAAACTAGTTTATCCTAAAAATAGCAATCAAGTTATTCGAATAAATACTAACTAGTTATTTCTAATAAATCACTAACCTGGCTATTCACTTTGCCTCATTTTTGCGAATAGTCAATTCATTTGGCTATAACCCTTTTTTGTTTACAAATAAAAAAAAAACTAATTCATAATTACAAATAAAAAATGGACCACTAATATTTAATGCACCCAATTTATGAGCCCAAAATTAATCAACCAAAAACCCTAATCAAATCACAATCCAACCCAAAATTATTAAACCCTCCTAATATTCGCCCGATGCATGAAATCTACGGCCCACAGAAAACCCTAATTTCACATCAAAACCAATAAACCTTCGCCTCACTTCAACTTGTTCTTCATTTTCTTTCTCTTCACACTTTCTCCAATTTTCAGGTCATACTTCCTCTCTCTATCTTTCTTTTGTATAATTGTATATGCATTGTATAATTTGTATTTTGTATTTTGTATTTTCATTTTAAATTAATTGTTTGTGATATGTCATAGTTTGTTGTAAAGGAGGTTTTTTTGGGTGTGATTTTGGTGTTTTTGTTATTTAATTAGTAAATTAGATGCAAGAAATGATTTTTTTTTTTCATGGGTTTCTTTGATTTTGCATGTTTTAAAGTGCTGCTTTAGTTAGTTATATGATTGAATATTCACATAGAAACATTGATGGGTGTTTTATCATCGTTAACAAAATGATTTAGCTTTGATTTATAGTTAACTGAGTTCACACTCAAGAAAAAAAATGGTGGCTTTGTGTATGTTATGGTGATTAGATGGATGCAAGTTAGTTTCCCGTAAGACCATCATGCGATGTAGAATGATTTTTTTATCACACATTCTGTATCCCATTCAAGAATTCGTGAATGTGGTATTTGTTGCGGAAAGTCGAATTTATTTTACATTCTGTATCCCGTAATACCTTATTAGAAAGACAATTTTTTTTTGATGTAACGGTCTCACAATAACGTTATTGTGAGGTTGTTAGAAATTGGTGTTTGATCAAATCGATGAACTATGTCTACAATCTACCCATTAATACTGAAATGAAAGTAAAAAATGGTTCTTTGTGAGAACCTCACTACTGCCTTTGGTATTACTCCGTGCAAAACACTTTGAGAATGTATTTAGTTTAAGCATTTAGTTCGGTCCTTAGGTATATGTTTGTTGTTGCATGAATACACGATCAGCTGTTAATGGAAGAATTCTGATTTTGCGTGCTTGTGACGTGTTGGTTGTAGGTAAATGGCTCCAAAACAGCCGAACACGGGTCTTTTTGTTGGCCTTAACAAGGGTCACATCGTCACCAAGAAGGAACTTGCTCCCAGACCTTCCGACAGGAAAGGGGTAAGTTGTGCGCGAATTCCTAGGATGGATTTTACAATTATTGCTGTGATTTGAGTTTGATGCTTTGTTCTTTGTTGCGTTACTATCGCACATCAGTGCCATTTTTTTTCATTATCCTTGTCTTTGTTATCGTCGACCATTAAGAACACTGCTTATAACTTTATCGAACTTCAGAAAATACAAGAAAAAACACTACTTAAAACATCACTTAGAAATACACTAAACTGAGTAAAATGTAAGACAACTTCAGAATTCACACAATTAAGGACTAAGAGAACAATTTGTAGTTAATACGAAAAAATTTCCATGTTGGATCATCGATACAACTTGTTTTCCGTTCACAAAGTATTACATTATGTTTATATCGATGATATCGATTATATGACTGGCACTTGTATCTCGTAACGCCCATCCAAGTTTTCACGTAAATGGGATGAAAGGAGTTGCATTATTTTAGTAAGGATAGACGCTTTCACTACTTCCTATTCCCTTTTTTTTCTGTTGAATGTGTGTACTTCTTTTAACGACGTATGCTCTGTACTTCAGAAAACAAGCAAGAGAGTCCACTTTGTAAGGAACGTCATAAGAGAGGTTGCTGGTTTCGCTCCATATGAGAAGAGGATCACTGAGCTTCTAAAGGTTGGTAAGGACAAGCGTGCGCTGAAAGTGGCCAAGAGAAAGCTTGGAACCCACAAGAGGGCAAAGCGAAAGAGAGAGGAGATGTCGAGTGTTCTCAGGAAGATGAGGTCTGCTGGTGGTGCTGAGAAAAAGAAGTGATCTTGTTATCAACAAGGTTTTTAGTTTATTTTCATCCAGTTTCCGTCATCTGTAGTATCAACTATTTTCCGCCATTGCTTAGACTTGTCGATTCTGGAAATTTTGGATTTGCTGCGTTCGAGCTTTTTCTTAACTAATGTTAAAGATTATTGTGTTGAGTTAAACTTCGTATGTGTTTTCTTTTGTTTGATACTTCCATGTTCTCGAGTGTCAATTACTTGTTTTATAATGGCTAAATGATGTCGAAACCCTTCTAATTTCAGTTAACTTACGAGGTTCCTAGCGATCAGTAATCTGTCGCTTCATTGGGAAATACATTTTCGTTTTTCGTTGCATGTTTATGACGGCCTTAGTTGAGACTTGGTAAATTGGTAATCAAAACTTAGTATAGCCTGTGTGTTGCCCAGGCCGTTGATATCATTTTGTTTCACAGACTTAACTATACCAATCTTAAGTAACTGATACGGAGTATATTTCTCTTGAATGAGAATGTGTCGAAGAAAAATATTTTCACCTATTATTTTCTTTAATTTTATTTGATAAATGAATCATGATTTCTCTTCAACTTTGTGATCCTTTCATTTACATTTGGGTTTTTCTACGGTGTCTTCCAAGTTTTGGCTTACATCGTGTACTCTATTTTTTTTTTTTATACCGTATACCTTCAACTTCATTACTCATTCTATAAGCATTTAATTCCAAAGTCGAATAAACTGTTAACTAAATACTAACACCGTTAGAATAAACTCCTATTTTTTCTATTTTTTATGTTTTCCCTTCAAAATTATGAAATATCCCTTTCTTTTTTCTAATTTTCCACTATTTTTCATCTTTATTCATTTTTTTTCTATAGTATATAATTTTTTTTTTAAATTGTTGTTAAAAGTCATAAACTTTATTGATTTATTTTAGAAATTCATAAATTTAGAAGGAAATATTAAAAAGAGAGAGAAATGAGAGCTTAATGTAACGGTGTTAGTGTTTAATTAACGGTTAAGTAACTTTAGGTCACGGTTGAGAATGGATAATGAAGTTTGAGGGTACACCGTGTAAGTGAAAAAAAATAGGGGTATACGATAGAAAACAAAAAAGTTGGAGGGTACACCGTAGAAAAACCCTTTACATTTTTATAGGCGATGTCGAATTCAATGTTTTGAGTACAATTTTCCCCACTCATGTAACTTTCCTTTATTGAAAATATAATTTTCTGAAACATATTTTAATGATAAACGTAAATATATTTTTTTGGTTTTTATCATATTAACATAATTTTTATTTGTAAAGTTACATATGGTCAAAATTTTCAAAGTGAAATGAGAGGATCATAGTGGTATACTGGTATGGGGGGAATGTGTTGTTTAGCTTTGTTTATGTGTTGTGTCACGGTCTAGGTTTTTGCTAACGGATATGACGTGCGCCCTTGTCTAGCACGGGACAAGGATGCAAGCAATTCGGGGGTTACGCTTGGTGGGGGATCGCCCACAAGCACTTGGCAAGGGTCACAAATTTCGGGACTTGTGGATTGTGTATTGAAAAATCTAGTTACAATTATCAGTGATCGACTCAAGAGTTTCAATTTCGTGAGAACAAGAAGTTTTCATTGATTGAATCTCTATCAATAGGGTTTTTTCCTTATACACTTTTCTAGACAGAAAACATGAAACGAGTAGAATAGTCAATAGTGTCTACAAATTTTAAATGACGAGAGTTTTGATATTTTTTTACAAAGTTACCATACACAACATTTATTGAGAATATTAATATTTTTGATATTCTTATTATATTTAATTGAATTTTAATAATTCTATACACTATAATATTGTCATGTATTTAAACTTAAAAATTAACTTTTTGTGGTGAAAATGTAATTGGCGCAATGAGGGATGGCAATGATTCGGGTTCGGATCGGGTTTAGCATGATCCAAAATCATCCACTTTCTTAGTGGATCATTGATCCAAATCCATACCCGATCCAAACCCACAACCCCAAAGTCCAAATTCGATCCATTATGAAATCTTCATATCCAAATCCATATCCGATCCATAATCGAACTCATAATCCGATCCAAAATCCAACCCAAACTTGTTCAAAATTCAAATTTTCGACATCCTGTATCATTTTTTACGAAATTTTTCATATATAATTTTAAAATTTAGAGCTTAACTCATTCTAGAATGAGATATTTTGGATCGAGTAGTGTTTGGATCTGAAGTGGATCGATAATAGATATAGATCGGGTTGTTTTTGAGTGAATATGGATATGAATTTTAAAGAAGTGAGTTTGAACTCAGTTCGAGCTGGGTTGATTCGGTTTTAGGCATATTGTCATCCCTAGACGAGAGTGTGGTCTAGGGCCAATGGAGTACAAACTAAAAGTAGCCTTATTTGAGAGATTTTTATGGAGGTCCAAACGGAGGGAGGCCTGAAGGCCCACTGGCCCACCAATACAACCCCTGATCAACCAACAACAAAAGAATTTTATTTTATTTTATTTTTTTTCCCAGCAGGAAAGAGAGTGTTTAACGACTAGTTGTACGGCACTCCAACCCGTACTTACAAACTACAATTACAAATATAATAACATAATACTCCGTACATATTACAACCTAAAGAGCTTCGGTTATTTGAGACGTGTTGGTGGAGAACGGTGCATTGGTCACGAGCTTCATCTTTCGTTTCCTCGGCATAACGAAAACCTTCCATAAGCCACCGCATCACTTGAGCTACCGAGTGACAAGAACAAGCTGCACTTACGCCACGAAAGAAATTAAAACTACAATTTATTTATTTTGGATAAATAAAATAAAATAAATAACTCATCAAACATATTTAGTGATGTGAGTTGATCTTTTAGTAAATAATTAAGTTTGTGACGTAGAAGAAGACAATTTAAACATAGGATTTACCGTTTTAATACCTTCATTCAGAGCTCAGACCATTAAATCAGGATAATTTTTCACCTTGTATTAATACCGTCACCAAAAAATGCATGACATGGATCGGAATCAAGCGGGGCAAATTGGCATATGGATCTTTGGCAATTCACCAAACCGCATCTTCTATATCTATCTATATATCTATATCTATATCTATATATCTAATAAAAAAGCAAGTTGATGGTAAGTTAATGATTTTTTTGATGCTAAATGAATGACACATAAGCTAATTTGGTCTCTTATTAAGCCATGTGTTTCATAATAAATGATCTCATGTTTAATTCATGCATTTATAGTTTATTTTTTATTTTTTATTTTTCATTTGACATTATAAAATTTTCAATTTATAATAAAAATCTAATTTATAATTCATGTACATTGTTTTTATTTCTAGAAATAAAAAACAATTTATAATATATTTAAATTTAAAAACACTAGAATTAATATTTTTAGCAATTAGAATAAAAAAATTCACAAAACTTTGTTGACTTATTTACACAATAACAAAACTAACATGCTTACTTAATTTTAATATTGAAATATGTATTAAGTTCAGCGAATAAAAAATCATAAAAAGTTCAAAATATGGAGTTCTTACAAAACTGTTACTCCGTAAATAATTATGAAATAAAGGATGAAACAAATAAAAGGCAGATGTAAGGGGAAGAAAAAAAAATAGTGAATTTAAAATTGAAAATCTACTTTCAAATTTTAAGGTAAAAAGGGGATAAAATTTAAAATGTTAAGTGTAAATATGATAAAATTAAAAAGATGAAAAAAATATTCATACATATATTGTTTCAAATAATTGAATTCATGCATAAATCTTATTGTTAAAAAAAATTAAAAATGTATTATACTTCGAATAAGTTTACTAAGGAAAATTGTTTCATCTTTTTATATAGCTTTATAACCTCCTTATATTTGTACTAAAATGAATGATTAAAATTTGCGAAATATGAGGAGTTAGAGATAACATTGTTATCGCTTAAGTACACAATTGCTGAACTCTTGATTTTAGCGAATAAAATACTATAATGTCAACATTCGTCTTCCTTTTTATTTTGTTTAATTTATGTGATATAAGATAAAAGATTAATATTCTTAATAATAAATAAAATTTCTTGTAAATAAGATATAGAAGCCAAGAACAAAATATTGTAAATAAGATATAGAAGCCAGGAACAATAACAAATACCCGTAAGAATTACGGGTCGCATAACTAGTTGTATGTAATAAAGCCCAAAATATTGAAATAGAACTTTAGATGTTTGTACATTACTCCTCTCTTCGACAATGGTAGTTTCATTTCACTTCTAAAAAGTCAAATAAGATATTACATTTGTTATGAAATATATTTTATAAAACTATATTTTGGGCCAAAAATAATCATGTATAAACGGAAAAAAAAAAAAAATACGGTCAAAGTAGTGCATTGGATACCGCAAAAAAATGAAGTTGGACTGACATTGTGATACAGAGGAAGTATTACGAGCATATTTAGTAATTTTAATATTTAATCATTCCATACATTGTCAATGTAAATCATGTAGTTGCCAAACATTTTTGGATATGTATCACTATAAGTTACGGAGTATAATAATACGATTGTATGATACTTCGTACTAATGTTTTACGGAGTAGGAAAAAATCAATGTAACTAGACTCACCTAAGTGTACAGTCCGTCCTGGCCAAGATGACATAGTCATCCTATCGGGCGACACTTGGGCTAGCCCAAGTGAAGCACTAGGCCTACAACGGCTCAAAATGTCGGGTTTTAAACAAATTTTGGCCAAATTTGATCATTTATCTCAAAATGTCAAGCCCGACTCATGTCAAAAATTTCAAACTAACTCGATCCTTAGGCACCTCTAGACAAAATAATGCATGTATGGGGGGTCATTAGTTTAAGAAACCTTATTTTTCAAATTGCTGAATTTACGTGAAACAAACAAATGCTCTCACAAAAACCGAGCAAATAATTAAATAGATTTCGATCGTGGAAAATGGAAGTAATAAATGAGAAATAGAATCTAAAGTACAGAAATTAGAGAAATGGCAGTAAACTTGTCAGTATTTATAATAATATATTTAATTTAATTTAATTTAATTTAATACTCCGTATAATTTAATTATAAATAAATAAATTAAAATGGAGGCAACACCCATGAGCACTCCATACAAAGCTGCTATAAAATGGGTGGTCTTGAAGGAACCAAAACTATACGCCTCTCACGTGGGTTCACCCCAATTTTGCCGCTAACTATACTACGGACTACCATTCATGGTGGTGTTGTGACAAATTATCTGTTTCATTTTTGTGTTTTATTATTCGATTTTTTCGAAATTATTTATTGTTTACTTAGGAAAAATGTATAATTATTTGTGTTTTATTGTATTCAAAGTCTAATACGGAGTAATATTACTCCTATATAAGTGAGTAATTGTAGGGTTGAGTTTAAATTAGACGGAATGTAACATGAAAATTTTAGCACGGGCAAGCTAGGTGGTAATTAAGCGGGTTTGATACGAGTTAGCGTGCCAAGGTTTTTAAAATTTATGTACTCCCTCTGTCCCGGTCATTTGTTTACACTTTCCATTTATGGGTGTACGGGTCATTTGTTTACACTTTCCATAAATGTCTATGGTGACCCACTTGTGGAGGTGGACCCAACTTCCTTAACCAATCACATTGTTTTATTTTACCCACTTTGTACTTATATTATTATTTTTATAGTTTTTTATTTACCTCTCTCCTCACATCGATAGATGTGTATAAAGTAAATGTAAACAAATCACCGAAACGGAGGGAGTACAAGTTTTGTCTAGACTCGCTTTTTCTAGAAATGTGACTTGATCAAATTTGCACAATTCTATTACTCCGTATTATTTAAAATAACCGCAAATGCGTGGTGATCCTCTTAAGTCTTAACCTTAGTTGACCTATGTGCCAAAACACAAATTCTTGTGTAAGTCAGGACTTACATTAAACTATTGTAAGTCCACCGCATTTGTACCCGTTTATATAGGTTTTGTACTATTTAAGTGATTTTAGTAGATTTGTTTCATGATTTTGTACCATTTTACCTGCAATTTGTACTTTGGTCTCACATTAATTTTGTGTAAGTTGTGCCTTACAGGAGAATTACTGGTGCCAAAATGACTAGTTTTTTTTTTTTTTTTTTGCCAAACCGTAAATACATAACAAAATTACAGTTTTAGGGCTAGTTTTGCTAGTCTATGAGCCCTTTTATTCAAGATTCTAGGGATATACGCAATACTACAACAATACAGTTCGAGGCATTAGCCCATATATCAGAAATAAAACATTTTATTGAGTGCTCAACTCCTTCCAAGCTTGCTACCTGTATTAGAAGATTTAAACAATCCGAGAAGATCCTTATATGCAAATATCCTCGAGAGATAGCCCAATTAATTGCATCCCTTAATCCTGTACCTTCTGCCCGCAAAGAATTCTCCACCCGTATCTTATAACTACATTTTGAGTTAATAACCTTCCCCGAAAATAAAGCAACCCATCCCACCGCGCCGCTCTCTGGTTACAAATCCAAGTTGCATCAACCTCGATATGTAACATGGTGCAGCTCCTTTCTTTTCCTATAAGAAAGGAGGGATATCCATTAAGAATGCCAAAATGAAGTGGATGGAACCCTCTAAGCCTAAAGGCTAAAGGCTACTCCTCCCATCACCAATTGGTTTTGGGATGGAACCCTCTAAGCCTTATGAAGTGGACTCTCTCCTTTCATTTGTGGGTGTGGCCCGGGCCCGTCTCTGGTTTCACAGTACGTAACTAAATTGCACAAATGAGAGACATTCATTGCAATTCAAACAAGAATAATACGAAAAAAAGTGTTACAATAAAGATTATGCATAAATAAATCAATAAATAAATAAACGATTGGCTTTGAGCATGACACATAATTAAATTAACAATGAACGTGACACAAGTATGACACAGTAAAAATCTTGAGAATTGAATGTGTCTTCTTTCTTAATAGTCTTAGGGGGCGTTTGGTTAGAGGTCTAAAACAAAGGGAAGGAGAATCAAAATTAATGATTCCCTTTGTTAGTGTTTGTTTATGACAAATAAAGGGAATCCAATTCCACCCCTAACCTTCAAACCCCTCTAATTTCTATCCCCCACCCCCAAGAGAGTGTGATTCCATTTCCACTTCATCTCACTTTCTCACCCACAACCACCACTCACCACCACCAACCTACGTAATTATGACCACCACCATAACAACCACCACGCTGTCACCCCGTCACCTCTCGGTGGTGGGTCGGGTCGGGTAAAATGGGTCGATACTTGAGTTTTGGAATTCCTTTTGATAAAACAACCAAACAACAAACTAAATTTGGGGTAATCTCATTCATTTCCTCCTCTTTCTCTTTCTTGATTCCATTCCTTTTCCCTTATACAAACCAAACGCCCCCTTATAGTTGAATTTGTAAGTATAGGATGACTTTAGTAAAAACAATAATGCTAATTTGATTTAAATAGGAAAAAAATAATTCTAATTGTGCAAAGATGATGTGTATAAAGTGGGGGTAAAATGATATTTTCATTGTTAAAGTTAACCATAAATAGAATTGTGGCCAAATGAGTGAAATTGACGAAAAATAGGAAAATGAAAATGGGGCTAAATGAGTGAAATGGAGGGAGTAATATTTTACTATAAATTGAATAATTCCAAATTTATCTATTAAACTTGAAGTTTAGTAAAAAAAAAAAAAAATTACTTTTGTTATTACTCCCTCTTTTTAAATTTAGTGTTTCTGTTATATCATCAACTTTCATAAATAAAATTCGATTTTAAACTTTTAAATTGGAGTTTGAGAAGCTCACGCATAAGAACACTATTATACACTATATTGACTCATATTATTAAAAAAGAAACATACAAAGATAGTAATCAAGAACTAAAAATGTTCAATATGACATTATTAAACACTTTTATCAAATATACCTTAAAAAATAGAAATGACACAATTTGTAATCGTAATCATAATTATAACTTAATAAATTATATACAAAAGGGTTCAAAACTTACCTAAAAATTATCTAATGCATCATAATTAAATAAGAAAATTATGTGTAATATATTATTTATTTCCAAATTATAATTTTTTTCAATTTAAATTATTTAATTTATTTTATAAATGGAGTTTTTATATTGGATGAAATACCATGATATTTATAGTCATTTAATAGCATTTTTTGATACAAAACTATTGATCTTAGTTTTATACTATTTCGACAAATATATTTTATAAAACATAAAAATCAAAGACTTGCCTAAAAATTATCTAATGTATCATAATTAAATAAGGGAATTCTCTCATATGTTATTTCCAAATTATTATTTTTTTCTCAATTTAAATTAATTAATCTACTTTCTAAGTGTTGTTTTCTTATTGGCTAAAATTTCCTTGAATTAAACTAATTATGTGTCATATAATTATTTATTTCCATGTTATTTTTGTTCACAATTTCATTATTTAAATTATTTTACAAATAAAGTTTTTTGATTTGTTGAAATACCTTGATATTTACGCTCATTTGATAGCATTTTTCATTACGAAACTAATGAAGTTAATTTTATATTATCATGGAAAATACATTTTATAAAAAATTAAAACAAAAGATCTGACTAAATATTATCTAATGTATCATAATTAAATAAGGAATTAATGTCCCTTATAATTATTTATTTCCAATTTACTATTGTTCTTAATTTAAATTATTTAATCAATCTTTTAGGATGCAATTTTCTTATTAGCTAGAACCTCCTTGAATTAAGGAGAGCACGCGAAAAAACCTTCTTTTATATATATAGAGCGATTGATTGATTGATTGATTGATTGAATTGAGGAGAGCACCCGAAACTACAAGAAGCTTTGGGTAGCAACTAGCAAGTTGAAGATGAGTACGGCTTTTCACCCAGCTACTGACGGTCAGACAGAACGAACTATCCAGACTCTGGAGGACATGTTGAGAGCTTGTACGATGGAAATTATCATACTACGGACTACCATTCATGGTGGTGTTGTGACAAATTATCTGTTTCACTTTTGTGTTTTATTATTCAATTTTTCGAAATTATTTATTGTTTACTTAGGAAAAATGTATAATATTTGTGTTTTTATTGTATTCATTCAAAGTCTAATACGGAGTAATATTACTATATTAGTGAGTAATTGTAGGGTTGAGTTTAAATTAGACGGAATGTAACATGAAAATTTTAGCACAGGCAAGCTAGGTGGTAATTAAGCGGGTTTGATACGAGTTAGCGTGCCAAGGTTTTTAAAATTTATGTACAAGTTTTGTCTAGACTCGCTTTTTCTAGAAATGTGACTTGATCAAATTTGCACAACTCTATTACTCCGTATTATTTAAAATAACCGCAAATGCGTGGTGATCCTCTTAAGTCTTAACCTTAGTTGACCTATGTGCCAAAATGACTAGTTTTTTTTTTTTTTTTTTTTTTTTTTTTTTTTTTTTTTTTTTTTGCCAAACCGTAAATACATAACATAATTACAGTTTTAGGGCTAGTTTTGCTAGTCTATGAGCCCTTTTATTCAGGATTCTAGGGATATACGCAATACTACAACAATACAAGTTCGAGGCATTAGCCCATATATCAGAAATAAAACATTTTATTGAGTGCTCAACTCCTTCCAAGCTTGTTACCTGTATTAGAAGATTTAAACAATCCGAGAAGATCCTTATATGCAAATATCTTCGAGAGATAGCCCAATTAATTGCATCCCTTAATCCTGTACCTTCTGCATGCAAAGAATTCTCCACCCGTATCTTATAACTACATTTTGAGTCAATAACCTTCCCTGAAAATAAAGCAATCCATCCCACCGCGCCGCTCTCTGGTTACAAATTTAAGTTGCATCAACCTCGATATGTAACATGGTGCAACTCCTTTATTTTCCTATAAGAAAGGAGGGATATCCATTAAGAATGCCAAAATGACTAGTGTAAGTGATAAAATTAGAAACTCCCTACATTTTACATTCATTCATATAATTGTAAATAAATAAATAAGTGATACAATCTCGCTTTTTACATTCATCTATGTAAATATACAATCTCGCTTTTTACATTCATCTATGTAAATAAATAAATGTATGACGAACAGCTAAAATAGATATTAAACTTTATTACTCACATAATAACATTTGAATCATGATATTGAACAAGTTAGTAATGTTTGTACTCCCCCATTATTTCCATTTTGCCCCATTGATCCAGCCACTTGTTGTGAGAAGAAAAGTGGAGGGAGTAATTGTTAAATTCAGCATCAGGCTCGAATATGGGCCGCGCCTCATGAGAGAGAAGAATACTTGATAAGTCGAAGAAGGTTTAATGTTGGAGATGGATCCAGCCTAATATAAATTCCCACATTGCGTCCCACATCGGTTATGAGATGAGAGTTAGTGTTGTTTATAAAGCCTAGGGGCTACTCCTCCTATTACCAATTGGTTTTAGGATGGAACCTCCTATACCTTATAAGCGGACTCTCTCATACTCTCGGGTGTGGCCCAGGCCCGTGGAATTTAATATGGTATCAGAGCCCGGGGTTCGCCCTGGGTTCGATAAAGTTTAAACTGGTCCCTGAAAAATATGCCACCGGGGGAGGTCCTCTTTGAGGGTTTGTTGAATAACCACTCCGAGTGCGCTCCCATGGTTTCGCCCTGGGTTTCCGAGGACCTCACATGTGAGGGGGAGTGTTGGAGTATAATACCCACATGTGAGTGTCCCACATCGATCGTGGAAGAGAGGACAAAAATTTCCCCCCAATTTGCGTTGTACAGCTGGAAGAGAGGTAAGTGCCCCCCAGTCTGGTTTGAAAGTGGGCTCGCATGTGAGGGGGAGTGTTGGAGATGGATCCAGCCTAATATAAATTCCCACATTGCGTCCCACATCGGTCATGAGATGAGAGTTAGTGTTGTTTATAAAGCCTAGGGGCTACTCCTCCTATTGCCAATTGGTTTTAGGATGGAACCTCCTATACCTTATAAGCGGACTCTCTCATACTCTCGGGTGTGGCCCAGGCCCGTGGAATTTAATATTTAATCCCAAAATCAATTTGCAATGAAAGGAATGACGTATACAGTATTCAATTTTCTTTAACTTGGTAGTCTGGTCGCTGATAATGTTTACTATATACGGAGTATTTTCATATTTGAGTGTCTCTACTTGAGATAGTTTTAATTTTAATGTAATCGAGGGAATTGAAGATTAACTTATAGGTAGACTGTCAAATCCGTTCAGGCGAATTCGGGTTAAGTTATACGGTCGGGTCAAAATACGCCTGGGTCAATACGGGTTTAGCTCAAATACGGTCGGGTTCGGGTCGAAGTCGGTTTAGGAGTCAAAATCACGGGTCAAAAATCGTTTTTAGCCTTTTTATTTATTATTTTTTTAATTAAAAAAATTCTTTTATTGTTATTTTACATTATGTACATATTTTATTGTACATATGTAATACTAAAGTTGATATATATTCATTCTTGTAATTTATAAAACTAAAATAGTCTATTTATGAATATATTCATAATATTTCAATCATAATTTTCATTATCATTTTGATATTTCAACTTATAATATTGAGGTTGTAATAATTATTAATATTAAATTATTTTTTTCCATGAAATATTAATTGTCACAAGTTGGAACCCGTCAATGTTAAAGACACTTCCCGCCGCACCGTTAGCCCCAAGGCCCTGGGGAAAGGCCAACAACCAATTTAATCGCCGAACCTAATTTTGTAGGTTCAAAAAGTCTTATTACACGAAATTACACTTGACCCATCGGGTCGAACGGGTCGGGCGGGTCTTGACCCTAAATTAACGGGTCATTTCGGGTTCGGGTCATTTCGGGTCACGGGTCAAATTTTACGGGTCTTGACCCTAAAAAAACGGGTCGGGTCGGGTCGGTTTTTCAGGTCGGGTAAAATTTTGAGTAAATCAACCTCCCTTATGTTAATGCACTATGTACGTTGTAAACTAGAATCAAACGTACATATATAGCTCCATAGACGATACCATAAAGTGGTAAAGATTGATGAATAACATCATGTCATCATACAAAAGCGAAAAGTAAAAAGAGTAAATAGTAATTAAGAAAAGAAAGATCTTGCAAAAAATACTTTTTTTTTTTTTTGAAAGAATTTAGCTCATAATTTCATTTCATCCAAACAAAGTTACAAAAATTACCCGTTCAGGGCATGTACAATAGCCATCTCATCACATGCTCTCGAAAGATTGACTAATCGAATACTAACATCACGCTTAATTTGTCGCACAATGCAATCAACAGAAGTTGAAATTTCAGAAAAAATACGCCTATTTCGCTCCATCCAAACATGATAAATGGTAGCTACAAGGCTGCAAGAAATCCAATGTGCCTTCCAATGCCTACCTTTACTCATGTGCACACAAGACCGCATTTCATACCGCAAGCTTCGAACACGACGACAGATACCAATCCAACGAAATATTTGCTGAAGAATATCCTGAGCGACTGAACAGGCAAAGAACAAGTGATCATGACTTTCACACGCTACCTTACATAGAATACACCAATTTACCAAACTCATACCCCGAGAACAAAGGTTATCCACAGTTGCGAGCTTTCCTTGAAAAGCCAATGTAGCAATATAACAATGCTTCGGCACATTAACAGAACACCATACGAAAGGGGCCCATTTAACCAAAGTCGACTTATACCTGAAGAAATCGTAAGCCTTTGCAACACAGCCACCCCATTCAAGAAGCAGACCCTTGGCACTACTGATTCCCCCTGCTTCACTCAACAGCATATCGCGAACACAAAGTATATCAGACCAACCCTCCGCATCCGAACTAGTAGAAGTGACAGCCCACAAATCCTTTCGACCAAGCTTGTATGATCTCAACCAGTGAAGCCAGACACTCGACTTCTCGTGCTCCAAGTCATACAAATGTCGACAAATCACGGCTTTATTCCAAGATAAAAGTTCCTTCATACCAAACCTACCTTCGTCTTTCGGCAAACAGATATCCCTCCAACTCTTAAAGGTGATCTTCCTCCTACCGTCTTCAATCTGCCATAAGAAGTCCTTACAAATTTTAATCAGCCTCTTAACCACTCCTTTAGGCAACAGAACAGCAGCACACCAGAAATTTTCAAGACCAAATAACATCGAATTAATAAGCTGTACTCGCCCAGCATAGGATAGGCTTTGGTTAGCCCAATTTGTAATATGTTTCCGCACCTTATCAAGTAAATGATTATACATATCTGACCTCAAATTAACAGAAGCAAGTGGGATCCCCAAGTATCGAAACGGGAAAACGCCTTCACTAAAATGGGACTCCAACAGAATTTGTCGTTTCACCTCAGCTTTAACTCCTCCAAGGTAGATGTCTGTCTTAGCAGGATTCGCAGTCAGCCCAGAAAAACCAGCAAACCGATTAAGAACCTCAACTACAGCCATAACAGAGGGCACGTCTCCTCGAGTAAAAATCATAAGATCATCCGCAAAAACAAGATGTGTTAGGCCAAGACGAGAACATTTAGGATGATAGGAAAAGTCTTGTATCTTCGGAACACTTCTCAAATATCGAGATAGGATCTCCATACTCAGTATAAAAAGATAAGGAGAAATGGGATCACCCTGTCGAATGCCCCTTTTTCCTTCAAAAAACCCAAAATTAGAGCCATTAATCTTAAGGGTGTATTGGGGAGTGGAAACACAAAGCATCACCCAGTCAACAAAAGTGGTAGGAAACCCGAGAGCTTGAAGAGTGCGTGAGATGAATGCCCAATGCAATGAATCAAACGCCTTTCTTATATCGACTTTAATCAAACACCGTGGCGAAACATTCTTTCTAGTATACCCCTTAACCAGAGTCTGTGAAAGCAAAATGTTATCAAAAATACTTCGCCCACTAACAAAGGCAGCCTGTTCATACCCAACAAGAGTAGGAAGAACTTCTTTCAATCTATTAGCAAGTATCTTACTAATAGTTTTGTAAACCGTTGAGCAACACGAGATGGGCCTATAGTCCATGACAGAAGAAGCATTCTCCTTTTTAGGGATGAGAGTGACCACTGTCACGTTGGTAGTCTTGAGCATTCGGTTAGAGTGAAAAAAAATCGAGAACAGCATTCACAAAATCATTTCGCACTATAGGCCACGCGGCCTTAAAAAAACCAGAAGTAAACCCGTCTTGACCTGGACTCTTGTTTGGGTCAATCTCCCACAGAGCCCTCTGAACTTCGTCTGCTGTAACAGCACGACTTAGCAAGACACTTTGATCAACGCTCAGCCTACCTTGTCGACTAATAAAGTCCATGTCGAAAGGAAGTACAGCATTCGTGGAACCCAGTAAAGTAGAGTAATAGTCGATGAAAGCTTGAGCAACCTCCTCCTGCCCTGTACAGCACCTCCCATTCGCATCTAAAATTTGACCAATATTGTTAACGTGCTTTCTCTCTGCCATCTTCTTAAAAAAATAGGAAGTATTCCCATCCCCTTGACAGATATTTGTGATCTTTGCCCTTTGCAAAAGCATGCTCTCTTCAGCCCTACAAAGTTGAGTATACTTAGCCATAGCATCCCTTTCCCTCAACATAAGATTAATGTCTAAGGGATCAGCCTCCAACTGCTGCTGCAGCCCAGCCAAAGATAGTCCAGCCTCCTTCACCCGTTGAGACAAATTAGAGAAAAAACGACTATTAAGCACCTTGAGTTGCAACTTCACCTTCTTCAGTTTCTCAAACAATACAAACATTGGTGTCCCTTGGATGTCAGCATCCCACGCAGCATGCACATGCTCGTGAAACTGACCATGTATAGTCCAACAATTCAAAAACTGAAAGTTCTTATAACCCATGGTACGGTAAAGCACAGAGACCAAAACAGGAGAATGGTCTGAAATTCCGGATGGTAGAAGATTAGCAAAAGAGCTGGGAAAACAAGAAATCCAGGTACTATTAATCAGAGCTCTATCAAGCTTAGACCAACACCTAGCCAGACCAAATTGTTTATTGGTCCAACTAAAATGACATCCCTTACTGTTCATATCCAGAAGATCACAAGACAAAATAAAGCTGTTGAAGTCATCCATGTCTTTCTGAGACGGCAAATTACCCCCACATCTATCCTCCTTACACCTGACTACATTAAAATCCCCAAGAAGTATCCAGCTGCCATTCATGGTAGTGCCAATCTGTAACACCCGGTGTTGTCCGAGGTTATTCGGGCCGGGTACCCCGTTGAAGAGGTTCATGTGTTGGCTCAAGTGACATAGTGCTTAAAAGGATTGTAAGTACTACTCATATCAACAAGATGCATCTTCTTTTCTGGTGGCTCATCTTAAGAACTCTTCAGTTAAGCGTGCTTCTTTGGAGAGTAGTCTTAGGATGGGTGACCTCTGGGAAGTTCTCGGGATGCGCACGAGTGAGACAAAGCTATTTGGAAAGGGCCCGTGTTGGTCTGTGGGCGATGTACGCAGCCTGGCGAGCTACCGTGAATGACATTCCGGCCTTTGGTTGGGGCCGGGGTGTTACACAATCGATTGTAGAGCAGACCACAGCCTCAGCCTATCCCCACCATCATTAGACCCATATACCATTGTCACATAGAAGGATTGATGAGATACATAATATAACACCTGACAATGAATAAATTGATCTCCTTTACAGAGAACATCAACTTTGCATGACCTTGGATTAGAGAGTAGCCAAATTCTTCCATTATAGTGATAATCATAGTTATAATGAAAAGTCCAATCTTGAAATCTAACTCGAACAATGGCAGCAGCCTTATTTTCCTTCACCCTGGTTTCAAAAACACCCAAAAAATCTACCTTATTACTCCTAATAAACTTTATTAATTCGCGTTGCTTCAGAATGGTGTTACACCCTCGTATGTTCCAACTTGCTAAGTTCATTACTTATCAGGGGGGACTGTTACCTCACCTTCTTGCTCACCCTTCGAACCAAACATCTCACAACCAGCAGCCAACATGCCCATCGCATTAGTACCCAACTTATCAAACTTATTAGTAAGTGACACGCCATTCACTGAATGCCTCGACTTGGTCGCTGAACCCTTCCTAACAGAAATAAAATCATCCACAGAGTCTTTGATAGGAGGGGGTGTATGCACTACAACCGCTGTATCAGGAGCAACCAACACTTGCTCAGAGACCACTGCCTTGGGTCGATATTCCATCTTTGGCCTGTTGAGCCTACATCTTCCCGACTCATGGCCCAACCGTTTACATGAGTGACAGAAGAAGGGGAGCCATTCATACTCTACTTTTTGTGTAATCTGCTCCTTGAAGGGTGTATTTACCCGGACCATCTCAGGAATCTCCTTGGCAACATCTACCTCAACCAAAACCCTTGCAAAGCCTAGCCTAGCTTTACTAGTAGTGACCTGATCAGCAAATAGAGGCTTACCCACTTTGCTAGCAATCTTACTCAAAGCTACCGACGACCAAAAATGAGGATCAAGTGCCGGAAAAAGCACCCATACAGGAACTTGCGAAACATGGTCCAACTCTTGGGAGAAAGTGGGCGACCACTTCTTTAGCAATAGAGCATGACCCCCTATCATCCATGGCCCTCCCTTCAAAATCTCATTCATATCATCCTCGTTTTTAAATTGAAAACTATACCAACCCTTCCGATAATATTGTACCAATGGTTGAGAGACATGATTCCATGTTTTATAAACATAGTCTTTGATTTGCTGCAATTGCATTCTTGAACCAATTATACTGCCCATCAATGTTCGATTCCACACCGTCAACTGTTCGATTCCACACCGTCAACTCGTCAGCTATATCCTCCTTCTCAATACAGACCTCCTCAGATCGAGCTGTTTCCTCACAATAGAAAAGATGCATACCCAACTTCTTCGGCCCAGCCGTGACCTCACTCCACGAAGAATCACCATCCTTATCCTTCTCAGACAAATCCTTTCCTGAAACAGCACTTTGAGACACAGGTGCTATAACCGGAGATGATTCTTTCCCCTTCAAATTCGACTTCCCAATTGCATTTACTAACACAGCATCAACAAAAGAATTCAATAAAATAGGTGACTTAGGGGCCTGAGATGAGTCACCTGAAATTACACAAGTTTCCGTTGTTTTCGATGGAGGTTGGGCTCTCCAATAGACGTAGGAACTTCACCCAAAACCAATTTTGAAGGACGACCTCTCCCCCTTGCCATAGAAGCACAAATCGAAGAGAAAAAAAATGTTAATCAGAAACCCTAACCATGGGTAAGAGAGAGTGAGAGATAGAATAAAACTTTTCACATCATTCACATCATTTATCTTTGTCAGATTTGTCAAGATACATATTGAGATGGAAATATATACAGTTTTACATTAATAAATTATACTTCCTCCATTACAAAATAAGTCTTTCATTTTCGATTAAATTTTTCCCAAATTAAGTGTCATCTTTCTATTTAAAGTAAGTTTTAACAAAGAATTTTCAAAAAAAAAATTCACTATCATTACCACCTCTTAAATTCACTCAAAATAGAAAGGAAACACTTATTTTGGAATAGAAGGAGTATTAATTTGATATTCTTATTGTACACATAGAAGACGTATCATACAAGATGTTGCATGATTATGTTTTCTTCTATATATACAATGTTAGAAATTACGAAAATTATCTACTTTAATAAAAAGTGTAGATATTCTCAAAGATGTGAATAACGTTGAAGGGAGGAAATATGATTCATCCAAGTTCCCGTCGGTGACTACAGTGAGGTAGAGTTGTTTTAACTACTCCGTACTTTGTAACATATTCATCTACTTTCTCAAAAAGAAGTTATTTAGGGGTATTTTAAAATCTAATTCGTGTAATTTAACCCAAAACGGAAAATATCTAACAAGTGGTAGGAGACCAAAAGCGGTGGTCCTGATAATTGGTGAACCGAATGGTTTGGCTGGTCAATATATGATGTGGGGCCGATGAAGTGGACTGATACTAAATGAACCACGATATGAAACACTATTACTATTGAGTAAAGTTATTGTCACGTTATTAGTTTATATCTCTTCAAAATATAAACTATTATTGCACTTCACCATGAAAAGTTAAATAATACTCGTATATAAAGATCAAAATAACATACTTTCTACTCTCTCTATTCTAGTCAATTATTGACATTTACTGTAATTTTTTTTATCACAATAAATGAAAGCAAACGTTAATAATTTACTGAAATACTTGAAAATATTTGTAATACGTCAAAATATGAAACTCAATTATTTGCGTTGTTGAATTGTTACTCCGTTACTTTGTTAAGCAGTGTGAGCAGAGAGAATCAAAGGTTATACTCGTAATGTCATATGAATAAATGATGATGAGACAGTCACAAGTCAACTTATGAAACATGGTTCAACAGTTTTCTTAAATCGAATTGAATGACATACACTTTACTATTATCATCACTATTTATCGACTTGTCGTTTGTTTTGCACTCTTTCACTACTCACTTTTTGTGAACTTATCAATTATCAATTCATTTTACGAGTAACAATGTTCAATACTTCCTCCATTCCGTTTGGTTCTATACATTTGACCAAAACACTGTAATTAAGGTAGAAGAAAATCAAGTGGGGTAGACAATAGAATTACCAAATTACTCCTACTTTATTCTTTAAAAAAGGACATTGCAAGTGGGTTGGGTGGGGTATTAATGAAGAGTATATTGGTCTTTTAGTTTAATAAAGTACAGATCAAAATAGAAATGTATAGAATTGATTGGAATTTCCGAAAAAGGAATATGTATAGAATCAAATGGAATGGAGAAAGTATTACTACACTCCCTAATTAACTACAAAATCACTTTGTTTTTGATTTGATTAATTTCATATATACGTAATACTCCATTTATTTTAAATTAAGCGTTTCCTTTTTATTTTGGGTGGATTTAAGAGATGGTAATGAATTTTTTATTTATTTTTTTGAAAATCCCTTCTTAAAACTTACTCCGTATTATATATTCTTGTTTTAGGAAAAAAATTGATGGAAATGGAACAACTATTTTAGTATAGAGGGAGTATCTTTTAATTATGTGACACGGAGTATATATGGAGTGGTAGAGTAGTGTACTTGGTTGTTCTTTAGTGTGGCCATATGATCCGAGCAAGAATAACTTGTCGTTTGGTTAATCAAAGAATTAAAAGACGTTGGGGAATCCGATTCATTTGAATGATTCTCTCCTAAATACAATTCACTTGAATTCATCAAATTTATTTAGTAGCCAATACTCCAAAAGTATTGTTAAGTAGTCCAGGCCAATTCTCCCCTATAGCTTTGTCAATAACATGTTTTGAAATATTTTAATTATTTTAATTATTTATCTGAAATTATTTATCTAAAATATAAAATAGTTCATATATTTTAATTATTTTTAAGGTAAATGGGATTATATTTTCGTTTAAACCTTAACCATTATATTGTCAATATCATGATATTTTAATTATTTATCTAAAATTGAAATATTTTAGTTCATCTACTATAATAATGATGCAACCCCATTTTTCAAATCTATCATTCAAGTAAAAGTATGGCAACTTCTTTGCCAAAAAAAATTAGGACAACTATGATAATATTTTATCGCATACTCCATAATAAGGAGTATTACATTGTACGAGTATATATATGATTGTGACTTGTAAATGTAAATGTAAATGGTGTTACAATGAAAAATAAAATGTGACGACTTGTAATTATAACAATTAAATGAATAGTTAGATTAGATATAAGATATGGTCTTACAAAAATTAAAAAAAAATTAAAAAAAAAAAAAAAACCTTTAATTATAAAGTATATGTAGACATGTAGTGCAGTCAAATGTGAAGTACATGACGTAATTAACAAGGAGTTGGTGGTTCTTAAGCAAATTACAGTGATTCCAGTGTACTCGTAGTGTTTATCCTCGTGATTTCTAATTTGTTGTGTTTCATATTTAGCGGATACAAACACAAGTGGTTAACCTTTGGGTTTACGTAGTTTTCTACTTTATTTTTCCAACATTTCACGTACTAATGGTTCACAAATCATGTTGACTCTTTATATCTTTTCTTTATTATTATACTAAAACACATGTCGCGATTTTGTGTATTTTTTCTCTACCAAAACCTCATGCATGCTGCAAGCCTGCAAACATCATCCATCCTATTATATACTCCGTATATTACTTCCTCCATTCCGTTAGATTTTACACGTATTTCTTTTTTGAAAATTCCAATCAATTGTATACGTTTCTATTTTAGTCCATACTTTATCAAGTTAAAAGACTACACTACCCTTAATTTACTACTCACCCACCCACTCACTTGCAAAGAAACCTAGGGTTATTTTGGTAATAATATTCTCTACCACACTTGATTTTCTTCTACCTTAATTATTGTGTCATGGTCAAATGTAAACAACCTAACGGGATGGAGGAAGTATTAAGTTTAGATTCATTACCTATAATTATCATTACTCAATAATCATGCTCACATTATTATTATTATTATCATAAATTAATAAAATCTAGCTTTTAACAATGTATTTATTCCAAATTCATTATTTTTTATTTTAATATTTTACTTTCCGTTTGATTCTATATTATAATTGAAAACTAAGTAATTAATGTAATATTTCGCTATAAGCCGATAACTCCACTTTTACTTTCAAATATGTAGCATCTTTAATATTTATTTTAGCTTTGTGAAAAAAAATATTTACCCTAAACTAAATATTTGCTTAGTTACGTTAATTGAACATAACCCCCTTTTATAACATTTTTTTTTTCAAAATAACCCCCTTATATATTTTATAACATAACCCCCTTTTAAAACACTTTTGCTTCAAAATCACCCCCAACGTCAGGGCCGGACCGGGTCACCCACGGGGCAGGAGCCCAAATTGCCAACTTTACAATCCCTCCTACTCGTAGTGTTCCTCCTACCTCATCACTTTTTGGGAGTTAAGTTTTGCAAATATTGACCAATAATAATTCATAATATATAGATTGTTTTTTTTTTTTTTTTTTTTTGCCAAATTTGAAAAGGAGTGTTTAATTCACTACATGACAGACTCCAACTGCATTACAAACTATTAATACAAATACAAAAGCAAACATAGGAAACGAACTACTATAAAAGCTTCGGTTATAGAAAATGCGTTGGTGGAGTACGGCAGAATGGGCACGAGCATCATCTTCTAACTCCTTGGCATAACGAGAAAACCTCATAGACCAGCTAACCACTTGAACTATTGAGCGACAAGAACAAGTTGCACTTACGCCTGGAAGGCGTAGAAATAACAAGGTGAAAGCAAACCAAGAAAGTCTGCCTCGAGGGGAGAAACATCTCCTACAACTTGGTGATCGAGCTGTGTAGACAGTAGTAGACAAGCCAAAGGCAATCTGAAAGCACAAAGAAGGGCACAAATCACGCCCCTCGACCAATCCCCTGGCCACAACCACCACAAGAAGTCTATCTTGGGTGTAACCAACACAAACCGGAGGCCTATGCCCTACGACACTACCATAGGGGAACCACCACAAAAAGAGGGACAGGACACCCTGCTCCATGATGTAAATTATTATTATATCGCTAATGACAAAATAAAGTAAAAGGCTACTAGAAAAGGGACATGACACCCTTATCGACCCTAGCGCTATCATCCAAAAGAGGACTAGGGGAGCTTGTGAGAGCTGGGACAGGACACCCAAACTCCACAGAGCGTTTATTATTAAAGACTCACCCAACAGATACATAATAAGGGTTTAAAACCACCGCTACCAAGCCAACCACAACCGCTAATCGAACAAAATCATTACAGCCCCGACAACCCACGAAGCTTAAGACGATACCAAAAAACTACATGCAGCCACAAAAAAGTCCCCACAGAAACACGATCCAACATCTCCAAACAACCAAAGGTACACACCTCCAACTCAAGACCGACGTCAACAACTAAAGACCAAGATAATAAAACCCCAAACCCTATGAGCCAACGGAAGAAGCACCAAGACATACCCAAGGAAGATTCATTTTTGTTTTAAGCTTCATTAAGAAAATTCATTTTGTTTCAAGGGTGGATTCATTAAGATTTAAAAAACACATAACATTCCTATTTGACCCGAGGAATTTCTTCAATTACGAAAACCGATACCAAATTATAGAAAGTCACAACCTTCGACGCTGCTTTCTTTTCCAGAAAGATGAAAACCATTTTTATTTAAAAACATTTAAATTTGAGAAAACCATCCCCCGACGCGATTCTTTTTTTTTTTTTTTTTCAGAAAGATGAAAACCATTTTTATTTAAAAAACATTTAAATTTGAGAAAACCATTTTTGACAAAAGTCTGGTGATCTTCAACCGCCATCTAAAAGCTCATAACTTCAACAACAACATCTAAAAACCCTCTACTCCATCTTCAACTTCAATAACACAGGTTGAAATTACCTCGTCGGTGATCTTCAAGTAGCCGACAGAACGGAGGGTGCGAAGCCAAAAAGCAATCGGAGCATGACGGATCGCGAAGAAGGATTATGGATCAAGGCGTGGTGGGGCCTGCATGCATACCCAAAACCCAAGGAGAGGGTTCATGTAGCTACGAGGGTTGATCCGCCAGAGATAGGCCAAGAAATGGCCATAGCTCCGGCGGAGAAGGCCTGAAAATGATAGAGGATTAGACGAGGGTGGCGGCAGCGGCGGTTTGCAGAAAAATTGAAGTTTAGGGTTTCTACTTTTTTAGAGAGAAGGAGGAGACTTTTTTAGGAGAGAGAATAACAAAGTTTTTTGTGTGTGTCAAAATAGATTGTTGTAATATAGTTATTGAAAATTAATATTTGAGGAAACAACTTTCATAAAATAATATTACGTATTATCAGCGAAACGATTTACATATGTACAAGGAAAAATATGTTCTAAAAGTCGCATTGAAGACTGTGTGAAAAGTAATCAGAAGAAACATTTTATGTAGGAGAGAAAATATATATTCCCGTTCCAATATTTGTCTTAACAAACATAAAAGATAAACAAATGTGATTAATAATTTTTATTTAAGATTATCTGATAGAAAAAGAAAAATTACCAATGTTACACATAAAAATCAGTTTTTGTAGTACTTTGTAAATAGTAAAGCTACATTCCATGCATATGATGCAGAAATACGTAAACTATTCTCAATCAATCATGCTCACAGTATATGGTGCATGTCCATGACAAGAAATTCTTTTGACCTCTTGTTTTATTGCTTTTACACGCAATCATTCTCAATCTTTTTAGTCCAAATTACAGTACATTCCACAAAAATATACCGGAGTAGTATTCATTTCAAAATTTACATTGCACCTATTTATATTCTTGTTTGGCCATCCAAAATAGTTTCGATAATACTCCTATATGAGTTAACTAATTATATCGAATAAAACTAATCAAATCAATCAAATTAAATTTCATTTAAGAAAACAAAATTTACTAATAATATTATAGAATGACAACGTGTCTTCTACATGATACTCCGTACCTTCCCACAATAGGTTAGCGTTGAGATCAAGATCAGCTTAGCATAGAAACTATTTACAAAACAAAAATTAAAAGAGTAAGCCTAGTGATGTAGAACGGACTCGAAGTTTTGCAGCGGAAAATAAAAGATATAATTAGCTAGGAAAATCTCGCAAGACCCCTCAACTAAGACTAGAATTAAACTAGCAATCTCGCAAGACTACTCGAATAACTCATTTTTGTAACTCTCAACCTCGCAAGGAATCAAGTTAACAAGAATTCTACCTCGTAAGGAAGAATTAAAAATATTTCACTCTTACAAGAACGAAATAACAATCTTATAACTCGCAAGTTAATAAGAACATACAAGTATAAACTTGAATTAATTTCTCAAAATAATCTGATGTTCATAATGTCTGAATACAAGGTCCCTATTTATAGTACAATTTATTAAACTAGAAATTAAAATACTTTCTCACCTAAATTATCCTAATCAAACTAGAATTAGGAAACAAACTTTCCTAATTTTTTTAGAAACAACTAACTTTCCTAATTTATTCGAAAACAATAAATTAATTTAAATAATTAATCTCAATCGATGACGCTACTGCATCACCTAGTAAAACACCGTACGGAGTATTTCACTAATAAAGTGTAATTAAACGAGTTTGTGATACATAGAGTGTGATCACATTTAGGCTGATTATTAATTGTAACCATTAATGATTACAATATGAACACTTTTGTACCTTTAAATATCGGTCACCTTATACTTAATATTAATCACATTTTCTTCATTACAAAATCCGTCTTTCACTTTCTTAGCGAAAGACTATCTTTCTTAAGACTTAAAAGAATCTCTAACACTTTGTGAGAGGTCGAACAATAAAAAGTTATTGTGTGATCAAGATCATCTCACTCAAGTATCCGTGTTGGCATATTTCGGAATATGTTGAGATATCAACATATTAGGTCAATATCTCGACATATTCCAAAATATATATCGCAACAATCCGTGAAATAGTTTTTTTTTTTTTTTTTTTTTTAACAATAAATTGTCATTAAATAAAGAAAAGGTGACTTACATGTGGTTGGGGTTTTGGTGTTTTTTGGGTTTTAAAATAAATGAGAATAAAGGATCTTATTTGGCGACTGCTTTTGCAGTTGGTCGCTAAATTTGGCGACTGAAAAACAGTCTCCAAATTGCTTTTTCAGTCGCCAAATACCCTCGGATAAAATAATTCCAAAACTAGGTGGTCGCCAAATTTGGCGACTAAAAGTAGTCGCCCGAGGGTTCTTGTGGTTGCCATTTTGGCGACTAAAACATTCAATCGCCTGATTTAGTCGTTCGATTTTGATTTTCTTATAGTGTACATAAATAATTACAAGTTATAAAATTTTAAAAATAAATAGTTAGACGAAAATATAGGAAAACATCACCCATCACGAGTCAAAATTAATATGAAAAAAAAAAAAAAAAAAAAGAGTTTAATCATAGTTTTAGTTCATATTGAAAAAAAATATTAATTAATGAAGTAATAAATAAACTTCAATTGTCGTGAACTAATGTGAAATGAAGGAAGAGGGGCTCGAACCCTAGACCAACAACTACAATTTTAAAACATCAAAGCATGACAACCAACTGAACTATTGTAACTATGTATTTTATTCTTGTCGATTTAATACTTACTGATTTTCACTAATTGTTATGTGAGGCTGTCTCACCATAACTTATAGTGAGGCAGGCCCATTTAACATATCAGCCCATATTTTTTAAAAAAAATAATAATAAAAAATAGGAAGTTGCTTTTCAATGCAGTTTGTTTTTATCTAATTCAGCTTACGTTTATTTTTTCCTCTTCTTTATTCTCCAACATTAAACCCTAAAAATTCAAAAATTCAAAACCCACATAATCCAAATTCTACTGTAATCAAAATTAATGACAATCCAGGTTTGTGATCTTACATTCTTTTTAATTTGACAATGTATGATTTTAATTTTTAAGTTGATAATTTATGAGTTTTTGTTGATCATTACTTCTTGGTATGATTTTAATTTGACAACCTATGATTTTAAGTTGAAAACTTTTGACTTAAATTGAGAGACTATGATGTCGTTATTATATCTCTAATTTTAGGTTTAAAATCATACTTTTTAAGTTTGAAACCTATGATTTTAATTTTATACAGACTGCAGTATAATTTGTTTTGAAACCTATAATTTTAAGTTTGAAACCTATGATTTTAATTTTATAAAGACTGCAGTATAATTTGTTTTGAAACCTATAATTTTAAGTTTGAAACCTATGATTTTAATTTAATACAGACTGCAGTATAATTTGCTTTGAAACTTATAATTTTAAGTTTGGAACCTATGATTTTAAGTTTAGAATCAAGAATTTATAACATAATTACCTCTTTTTTTTTTGTTGATAAACAATTAAAATAACTTTTTATTTGGATGAAAAAAAATAGTTTACAATTTGCACCTTGAAATTTTTTCCTTCTTTTGGCTTGATTTTCAGTTTTGGTGTTTTGAAAGCGATTCTTCAAGTTATTTCTGCATGATACTACTACTATACTTGATTCAATATTCTTTTTTTTTTTTTAAATTGTAATTGATTGATAGTGGGCCATCTCCTATTGGGCTTGTCTCACCATAACTTATGGTGAGACGGTCTCATAGGAGAGTTACTGATTTATTTTTCCCTAAAAGGAGTAGGGGGCACGAGCTCCCCTTGGCCCCCTTAGGGCCGCCCCTGCTAACTACCTTATATAAACACTTTTTAACCTTTTAATACCTTTTATATTTTTTATTTCAAAAATAAATAATTACCTTTTATAAGACATTTTTTTTACAAATTGCTACAACTTTATGTATAATTAAAGAAAAATTAAAAAAGAATCATTTTTTTTTTTTAATTTTTAGGACGTCGACACAGAGTGAAGGTATGAATCATTAAGTACAGGGAAAATTGTGGAAGGAAAATAAAAAGGTGAAGGTGAATGAAAGTGAAAGCGGAATAAAAAGTAACGAAAAAAGTGTGCTACAAAAATTTTACAAGGTCATTTAAGGAATATTTTAGGATAAAATGAGATATATATTCTGAAGGGAGATGCAAACATGTATTGATTTGTAAAGAAAAGAATCCTAAAAGGTAGTCATTTTCAAAAATAATTATAAAAGGTAGTAAGTTGTAAATATATATATATATATCCTTAACAAGTTCTTAAAAGCCACAAAATTTAAAACTATTGCCACAACAGTATTTTACCAACTCCTGACCCAATTCTAACTCTTCTCGTTACTTCCTCTGACCAAAGTTAAGCCCATACCCACACATTTACCTGCTCTTTTCCTGAATTTACTCTTTCTTCCTCCATCCACACATTTACCCACCTTTTTTCTCCAGAAATTACTCCATTATTTTCCTCAATTATTTTCACTACCCACCTTTTTTCCCTAAAAATTACTCCTTTATTTTCCTCAATTATTTTCACAAGAAAACACACCATAAAATAGGCAGCCCACATATTATCATATGATTCGTTAGTATGAATTGCAGTGTATGGTCTGAATTTTAATTCTCGAGGTTTTTACATTTGTTCCAATAAAATCAATTAAGATTTTCTGGTGGAGGTATGTGGATTTTGATTGGAATATTGTTGTTTATCAAGTTGCTTCAGCTATTCATTTTTGAAGTAATCATCTATCTGACATGGTTTCTTTCTTGCTGTGGCAGTGTATTAATATGTTACCCTAGACGATTCTATTTCGTCATGGAATCTTCTCGCCCTTTATGAAGATAATATAACTGCTGGTATGTGCGTCTTTCTCTGCCTCCTTTGCTTCATCTGCAATACGAGATAATTTACAGAATTCGTGTTCTTTTACATTCTGCAATTGGTGGTTTCACATGTAACTTACATATCAAGATGACTGACAGCCTATAAGGTACGTATTTGGGAAGTTTGAGTGTACTTAAACTTATGAATTGAGATTGATATGCTAAAACTCCGATGAAATAGCTGTAATGAAGGTTATGAGGTTGATGGTTTGATTTAAATAATTGTTTGGATAATTGAACCAAGTTATTAAGTCGATTCTTATATTTAATTTTGAAAACCCATGTTTGTTAGATTTGATTGTTGTGTTTCATATTGTTTTTGCACTCCTTATGGTACTATATCAAAACATCATACGAACGGAACTTAATGGATCTAAACTAATGTCAATATTTTAGAATAAATATGTACTTCGTACTTCTGAACAAAATATTGTTTGTGCACAGGTGCGCTGCGTGGACAAATTTACTTAATTACAACCACTTTGCGGATTGGAATACAGGAATACTTGAGTTTTGAAATCACAGCTTGTGAATCATAGTTATGGGTGTGTATATCTTATGCGGTAGCTACTTCCCGGCGTTTGTCGTATAGTTGAATTTCGAAAGTCTTTAATGTGTGCCTATCTAAACAGGTGATTTCCCTTATTATCCCCCGACCCCGGGTGCTGGACCATCAACCCGACTGAAGCGCAACTACTCACAGATTACTATTGGCCAGGCTAGGTTAAATCCCTCTTCTGCCTCACATATTTGCTTATTATCTCTATGCCGTAAACTGACATAATCTACACAGGGGTTCGGTTAATCGCAGGCGAGCAGTTAGAGGCCGCGCTCGGCGCACCCTATCTGAACAACATTGTAAATACCTAAAGCTTCTCTTTAAATGTCATTTCAATGCATAGTTATTTTAGTTGCTACGCAGGCTTATGTAGGGGCTGATTTTTTACTTTTTTTTTTTTTTTTTTTTTAAAATGACAGCACTGCCTGCTGCGCACACTGGACAGCCGCATCCCCATCAATGTTTGAAGTTGCCTCGTAATACACGTTGTCTCAAATGTGGGGCATTCAAATTTGCTTATGAGACACTACATTTCTGCTGCGGAAATGGAAGTGTAGTCCTAGCACAGAACCCTTATCCTTCAGCACTTGTAAGATTGCTCACTTCCCAAGACGAAGACGCAATTCATTTTAGAAAATATATACGCCTGTACAACAACTTATTTGCATTTACCTCTCTTGGAGGCAACTTTGAGGCTTCCACTAAGAAAGGAATATATGTATTCAAATTGCACGGACAAATTTACCATAACATTTCAGGATTGCTCCCTAACGAATCCGCACCAAAATATTTACAACTCTATTTTTACGACGGCCAACATGAATCTGAAATGAGAACAAACTGCTTCACAGAATTACGACGTGATATTATTGATACGTTAATGAAAATTACTGAAAGAAATCCGTACGCACAATTTTTCAGATCGTTACGAGAAAATAATATTAACGAGAACACACAAATTCTAATCAATACCGACACAGTTCTTGACCAAAGGGTGTATAATGCACCAACATCTGACGAAGTCGCTGTCATTTGGAGTGAGAACTCGGCATCCAGCGAATCCAGCAGCCCACATATTATTGTCAGTGGCAAGCACAATGAAAGACATCAAATCAAGCACTACTACGGTTGTTACGATCCACTTCAATACCCGCTGCTATTTCCAAATGGCGAATGTGGTTGGATAAGAGATTTGCCAAAGCCTACACCGAATAAAACGCCCCTGGACGTTCACCTACAAAATGAGAGTGAAGCTGCAGCAGTTTCCGTTGACAACCTTCTGACGGACGAAGGTAACCGTAATTTCCTCATCTCAAACTGCTGAATCCGCACCACATATATTAGGCGGTATTATTTCCAATATAACCCCAGTAAAAACGAACAAATAGGATGTATAATTAGACTTACCTGTTACTGTAGATACCCAAATCCGCACCTCCCGCAAAAAACCCAGTGATGTAATAATGGACTTTTATTGCATACTTTCATGTTGACTTAAATGGTTCTAATTATGATGAATTCGAGTTAAATGATTTCAAATGCAAATGAGGTTTCCTTATGGGTCATCGCTCTTAGTGTCCTTAGGTCTAGAGTCTAGCTTGTCTCGAGTTCAGGTCATAATCGGCATGCGCACACCCCTTTTTCAAATACATATAACACATCGATCCACCTAAATCCCTAAATTTAGGTCCAGTCGCTAAAACTACCTTTTAGCATTAGCAAACCTTTAGGATAGCCTTACGGAATGTCCTATTTCACAAAATACTACAAAATACACCCTTTTTATTTTCAGGGCTCGCCCGTAACTGAGCCCGAACCCATGCCTGGCCCGCTTCCCAAGGATCAGGATTGACCAAGTCAAACCCTAGAACAAACCCTAGCAACCGTAGCTTAGAGCTCAAGCAAGGTTTTTTCGTATAATCCTAAAAGATAATTTGGAAATATACGGAGAAAAGAGTATCTTGCCCGCCCTACCAATCGCAAGGGGCATTGCGATTGGGAAGGGCTATCGCAAGACATGTTGCGATTGCCCCAGGCGGCCGCAAGGGGTCTTGCGGCTCCTACGTCCGGTTTTATCCCCTGGATTTCCTAAAATCTGCCGAGCTCTACACTATAAATACGACCCTACATTCGTTCATTCAACACACAATTTCAGAATACAATTCACATCCAAAACACTCTCAAGCCTCACGCATAAACATCTTTAGAATTCTTCATTTTCTTAGTGTTGAATTCTTCCCTTTGAAGCGAAGCGCTGCCGGTTTCCTAATTCAAGACAGGTAATACTTAATCCTACCATGGATTAAGGTTTTCTTTACTTCTTTGACTAGCAAGGGCCTACATTAGGCTCACCCCGACTTTGGTACGCGAGTCTGCTTTTTATAAGGCGGCCATGCACCTCGAATACACACCCTATTCGTAACACCTTTCCAAAGTCGCATAAACAACTGACCTCTCTAAAATAAATCAATGGTTAATTGAACTTTATTTTATTGTATGCATTTAGCAAATCCTCTTATTGCATCTAAATCACTTAAAATGAATTCATCATTAAATCAACTGTTTTTAGTTAATAAGTTAAGCATGCTTAACTGAGGGTTTTAAACAATCTTTTTTTGCATTATTTTTACATATTCATCGCACTTGTACGTAGCGAATTACTTAGGCTCATGTATCATCCTTTGCATTGTTCTCAAGTCTAGTAGAGGCTATCTTTTGATAGGCTTTTCCAAAAGATCTTTCATAAAAACATTATTTTGATTTATGCTTTAGAAAAGTACCCTCACCCGAATCCGAATCTGGTTTCACAATAACCTTAGACGGATAGGTGTCGACGTGCCTTGAACTCTAAGACGTGTCTTTGAGCATGAGGACACGGAGGCGGGTTCTAAATTTCCCTCATAATTTAGTGGCGGCTCCAAAACAGTTTTAAAGGTTTTTCTTATTTAATCTTTTTAACTTTACTACCCTAGCAAGACGTCGAGTGGTTCCATGGTCGATCCCTGCACTACTGATTGGCGACTCACTGGGATAGGTTTTATTTTTAAAACTAAAACTGGCCTTTTTCTTTTAAAAATAAAAATGAGACTTGAACGACTTGAGAACAATCAACATACATGAGTTAAGCATATCCGTTAGAGTCGAATCTAGTCGGATTCACACACAAATACCCCGAGAGGTGGTTCCAAACGCAAGCATCGTCCATTCGACGAGGCACGTTCTGGACTAACCTTCCTCTCACCCCTCCACGGCTTGCCGTAGCAAACTGGTTTGACCGCCCTAGGGCTTCCTTCGTATCCTACACGTTATACTGTGTAGGCGGAGGGCTAAAAGCACCTGCCAAAGCGTACTCAAATCAGTTGGAGGCGTACGAGACTTGACCAAACGACCAAGAGTCATACGTACAAGTGCGAGGCTATACGATATAGTCTTTTCAAAATTTGCATATCTTCGAAAACTCACTTAAAAACTTCTCAAAGATAAATCAATCTAACAACTAACAAGCTAACACTTTTCAAACGAAATAATCGCGAATTTTTGAAACAAACGTTTTTCAAATCTCCTTTTACAAAAAAAAAACTAGCATAACCCGAGTCAAGGTCTTATGACCCAGACTCGTGCATTTTTATTCTTCGAGTTTCACGGCTCAGATCGTTTTTTTTAAACATCTAACATTTTACAACTAACATTTAACGTTTTACAACTAACATCTAACTTTTTTTTACAAACAAAACTCTCGCGAATTTTTCAGATGAACACTTTTCAAATTCCCTTTTACACAACTATCCAAACCCGAGTCAAGGTTTACAACCCGAGCTCGTGGATCTTCTCTCACAAATTTTTGAAATAAACATTTTTCAAAACTTCCTTTTAAAAGACAAGCAAAAACCTGAGCAATAATTAGAACCCAAGCTCGTGGACTTTATGGATTAAATAACCACGGTTATCCTAACCCATTTATCGTATGCTTTTTCACAAAGCATAACCCAAGAGTGAGGACACATTCTTGGTGAGCTTTTCAAAGCAAACTCACGGCCCTTGGCCTTTTCAAACCTTTCTAAACAAAATCTTTTCATACAACCTATTGTCAAACCGGCCCAGTAAGTAGCATCCCTCGCCAAACCCAAGAATGGCCAAGCCCAATCTTGTGGATTCTAGCAAAGGATCGAATGGCTCAAACCACCTCGATCCATTTCTTCCCTGACAAAATCCATGTGGACGAGCAAGCTCGTCCTCATCGCATTTTGACACCTTCGACTCAAATAGCTTAAACGCCATTTCGAGCACCCACCAATAGGATCTTAGCGACGCACCTTTAACATAAACCTCTAGCATTTTATCACCAAACATCGTCGAGCATGAAACGTTTTAAAACATTTCTAGCCCAAAATCGGCCGCATAACTCGCGGTCATCAGAACCCATTTATCGCAAAACTCTTTTCAAACCCGAGAATGTCAGCCCCTTTTTGAGGAATTTCACAAAAACAAATCAAACGGCTTAAGGCCTTTTCTTTTTTACACCTCTTTCAAAATAAACTTTTTTTTAAAAAAAAAAAAAAAGTTATCACTAGCCCAAAGCCTTTTAGGTTTAAGCGTCCATCTTTTTTAAAGCACAGAACCCGGGAATGTGGAAACTCAATCCCGAGGTTTTCCTCGTGTTAGACCAAGTGGTTCTAGGCGCGTCGGTTTAACTCTCCCTTAGGTAAATGCATGAAAACGGGCACTGCCGTTTCCATCACATTTTCAAAACACCCTCGATTCGAGTAGCTTATCACTACCTCGGATCGATTTTCGGCCACTAGGTTCAATCTAAGGACACCCCTTGCACAGAGTCGAAATGAGACAACGCATCTCAACTCGAAACACCCTTTCACTCTCAAACCGTTTCAAAAACAAAATCGAATCAAAGTATGCGTTAATCGAGTCTCGACACCAAGGATATCGACGTGCACCCATGACACGTGCGTCACAAAGCAACCGACTAGGCGTCCATTCAAGAACCATCGACGATCTCGCGGATTTCAAGCAGCTCGAGTCTTTTCAATACGGGTCAAGTTTCTAAGCGTCGAGTCAATCTCCGTCAGTCTAGAACAACCGAGTCTTTGACGTACGACATTTTAACAAAACAATAAGGGAATAAGTTTGCCTACAACCTAGTTTCCTTTTACCCATTTTTACCCACATTTCTTATACAAAAATATTTTGCACCGACATACATTGCATCCTAGGAGTAGCTATCCGAAGGAGGTCTAGGCCGGGTACGAAGGTCCAAGTCAATATCAAGTACAAGACAAAAACCAAAAGGATTTCGACCACTAGACACTTAAGGTTCGGTAGTCTTCTTGTGGTCTACTACTCCGCTGCCTTTGGAGGAGGATCCATTAATTTGGGGCTCCACAGTGGTCATGAATTTGACCGCGACCAAAAGTATGAGTACTCCTGGATCGCCCTCCGCGTACTCGATCGCGTGCCTAATAAGCAAACGAACTTGTCATAGGAGTCCGGCGTGATAGACACATGATCACATGCAAACCTCCCCGCCGTAAGGTCTAGCAAAGTCGAAACTCGAGCCCAAGCCACAAAGGGCCCGACGAATTCTCAAAGGGAATACAATCAAAAGTGAAGACAAGGGCGAAAGAGCAAAGTCGAAAGGAAACAAGTTTCAAAGTTTCCAAGAAATCAAGAAGCAAACAAGTCCCAAAGTCTTTAAGAAAGGGGCAAAGTCAAGAAGCAAAAAAGTCTCAAAAGAAAGGGACAGAATAACATTCAAAAGCCCGAAAGTCAACAGGGCCGGTGGCTAAGTAAACAAAGGTCTGCTCAAAAATGGACCCAATCAAATACTCCTTCGAGAAATCTGTGCCAAATGGACAAATGGCACGATGAACATTGCTCTTTACCAACATCAATGAAGAAGCGACATACTTTGATGGTTCATCCAATTATCGAGGTTGGGGAATAGAACCCCTCTACATCAAATTGGACTTTGATGTGACAAACAAGCGGCCAAGATCAACTAAGGAGAACCTACCTTTAAGATGCAATGTATCAAGGTCAACTACATAAACACCCCTTTGGACCGGCGGGTCCTTAAACACACACCTTTCCACAAAAATACCCTTTTGGACCGGCGGGTCCCTAAACACACACCTTTCCACATAGACGCCTACTTACCAAAATAAACACATTTCACAGACACACCCTTTCGAACAACGCTAGGTTTGATTCCGTACTCACGGATACGTAGGCCGCTCACCCGAGCTCAACCAACCCTTTTACACAAAACATCCCTATGTCTAAAGCTTCCAAAGTCGAGGACATCCTCACAAAAATTCACAAAAATCCACAAAAATCATGGGCAAACTGTTTCTTTATTGAGGCGTTAAAACGACTACGTCGAGACAAAGTTGTGCTAGACCTAGGAGATAGTACTCTGCTTTTTCGTCTAACCTTGTTTGTTTTGCAGGAATAACAACATGCCGCTGAAGCAACCATATGTCACCAAGTCGGGGGCTTTACCGATGCACGTGTCACAGTCACTTACATCCATATCAATGTCGAGTCTCGAGTCACGCATACGATTCACCTTCGTCTTTGAAACACTTCAAACACTCGTCTTCTTAAAATGTTTCATCGTTGTCTTTGAAACATTTCATAGAGCACCTTTCAAAAATTAACTCAGTACTCAAGTTAACGCACTTTAGCACCCGAGTCAATGCACTTTAGGAAGCACTTCCCGAGTTAGTACACATTAGGAAGCACTTTCTAAAAATTAGCTCAACGCCCGAGTCAATACTTTTCAAACAAAAACACGTCCTTAAGCACTTTTCAAAAACAGCATTTTCAAGACCTTCTTTTGAAAAAAACAGCATTTTCAAATTCTTCTTTTGCAAAACAGCATTTTCAAAATCTATTTTACGAAAACGGCATTTTTCAAAATCTTCTTTTGCAAAAACGGTCTTAACTTCAAACAAAAGGCATTTCCAAAAAAAAAAAAACGCGAGAGCATTTTCAAAAAAAAAAAAAAAAAACTTTCTTTCTTTGAGTACTAACTATGCAGGTACAAATAAGAGACGAAGAAGACATCAAGCACGACACAAGCAGACATTCGCCATACTCAGAATGCAGTCAAGCCCATGGAGTACACCCGACGACACTGGATGCACTCTACCCCAAGATGTCCAATCACACAAGACACGCTCTATCCAACGGCATTGGATACAGCCTATCCAACAACATTGGATACACCACGAAAGACGTTGGTACAAGATACATTGTACCCAAGCCAAACGACAAATGAACAACTGTCGTTCACCCGTTACAACAACAGCCATACCCGATGGAAATAACCCATCCCGAAGTACCAAACCTCAAGACTGGGGGCTGACACTCCATTTTAGGATCGTACTCCTATACAACAAAATAAATATCCTTCACGGACGTCCCAAAACTCTACAAAAAAAAGAAAAAAGAAAAAGCCGAAGCAAAAGTCCTACTAAGCCCACAAGCCGAAGTAAAGACCTTACCTTGATAAGAGACACCCTCAAGACAATTACACCCCAGAAGCAAAAGCGAGTCAAATTCACAATTCGACTTAGCTCAAACACCCCCCCGGGCCGGCATGCCCTTAAACTGCATTTCCGAACTACGCTGGTCTGATTCCACACACCGTGGATACGTAGGCAGCTTTGCAAAAGGCACGACCAACACCCCACACCAAAATATCATTTCATTCAAGGACAGAAGTAACATTTCCAGTTTGATTTAGTTTTACACCAAAACTTAACCAAACTAAGGGGGCAAAATTAAAAGCATAGTCACAATCCTGACTTTACTTTTACACCAAAGCATAGTCCAACAGTCAAAAAAAGCCAACACCAAAAGCCAACACCACTTTGCTTTAATTCCAACCAAATTAAGCCGAACTAGGGGGGGACCTTTAAAGCAAGTACATTCCATCATACTTTGGCTCAGTTTTCATACAAAACTTAGTCAAACTCGAGGGGGTAACTCAAAAACCCTTTTCAATCGGACAACCTTATCACCAAGTTTGACCATCGTTATACACTTTAACTCGGTCAAACTGGGGGCTCACACCATACACCCCTCAAGATTCCGTCAACGAAAAATAAGGTAATTTTTCGCGAAATGACGCCTGAAGAAGAACAAATCACGCCCTCAAGTTTCCGTCAACGAAAAATAAGGTAATTTTTCGCATGACGCCCGAAGAAATCACGCATCTACGGTTGGCGACACCTCCAGAATCGCCTCAAGAACGAATCACGGTTGGCGACACCTCCAGAATCGCCTCAAGAACGAATCACGGTTGGCGACACCTCTAGAATCGCCTCAAGACACGAGCATGCACACTAAAAGCATAATACTTTCACGTGTGCACAAAGCAGCAGACACCCAAACATTAGATCAAGCACCAAACATCCCAAGTCCGAGAGACGAGTATCAAGTGAACCCAAAGGAATCGTAATGATGCCACGTTTCATGGCTGAAGCAAGCGAAGACTGAAGATCTTTAGAAGAGCAAATCGCAGATTCGAATTATTCCGGATTTGAAACCGCGACATGTGCGAATGAGTTCAAGCTTGAAGTCGCCAGTTGATAAGAGATTTCCCGGAAGAGTCACTAGTCGACAAGGCAATTTCCAGAGCATGTTTTATTCCACGTTTACTCTCCACCTTGGGCTCGATTAATTTTCAGGCCTAAGTATTTTCTTCGGAATCGCAAGCTTTCGGTTAAGGCGTCACCTAAAGTCCGCCACACTCTTAAACGAGTTTGAAACACTATACACAACCTTTGCGTATACACTAAACATAAGCATTTTCCTCGGACGATAATTCCCGGCGGACATAAGCACTCTTTTACGAGATGAGCACCAGCAAAAGCACTAGCACGAAGCATGAAGCATATACGCTCTTTTACGAGACTAAGCACGCACGCTCTTTTACGAGACAAGCAACAGCAATAGCATGCAAAGGTATTTAGCAAGCGCAGGCAGGCATGCCCTTTCAAGTATGCAAGGACCGTCATGTCCCTAAACATGTCCGTCCCTCCCCGGATAAGCCCGGTTCGGAGTCCTCGTCTCACCCATGGACACATACTCGCATGTGGCCGATGACATCGAGATCAGAATGCGGTCAGGATGTTGTCGTGTAGTTTGACTTTCGCTTTAGTCCTAAGCTCACCAAACCGGGGCTCTGTAGATACCCAAATCCGCACCTCCCGCCAAAAACCCAGTGATGTAATAATGGACTTTTATTGCATGCTTTCATGTTGACTTAAATGGTTCTAATTATGATGAATTCGAGTTAAATGATTTCAAATGCAAATGAGGTTTCCTTATGGGTCATCGCTCTTAGTGTCCTTAGGTCTAGAGTCTAGCTTGTCTCGAGTTCAGGTCCTAATCGGCATGCGCACACCCCTTTTTCAAATACATATAACACATCGATCCACCTAAATCCCTAAATTTAGGTCCAGTCGCTAAAACTACCTTTTAGCATTAGCAAACCTTTAGGATAGCCTTACGGAATGTCCTATTTCACAAAATACTACAAAATACACCCTTTTTATTTTCAGGGCTCGGGCCCAGAACCAAGCCCGAACCCATGCCTGGCCCGCTTCCCAAGGATCAGGATTGACCAAGTCAAACCCTAGAACAAACCCTAGCAACCGTAGCTTAGAGCTCAAGCAAGGTTATTTCGTATAATCCTAAAAGATAATTTGGAAATATACGGAGAAAAGAGTATCTTGCCCGCCCTACCAATCGCAAGGGGCATTGCGATTGGGAAGGGCTATCGCAAGACATGTTGCGATTGCCCCAGGCGGCCGCAAGGGGTCTTGCGGCTCCTACGTCCGGTTTTATCCCCTGGATTTCCTAAAATCTGCCGATCTCTACACTATAAATACGACCCTACATTCGTTCATTCAACACACAATTTCAGAATACAATTCACATCCAAAACACTCTCAAGCCTCACGCATAAACATCTTTAGAATTCTTCATTTTCTTAGTGTTGAATTCTTCCCTTTGAAGCGAAGCGCTGCCGGATTCCTAATTCGAGACAGGTAATACTTAATCCTACCATGGATTAAGGTTTTCTTTACTTCTTTGACTAGCAAGGGCCTACATTAGGCTCACCCCGACTTTGGTACGCGAGTCTGCTTTTCATAAGGCGGCCATGCACCTCGAATACACACCCTATTCGTAACACCTTTCCAAAGTCGCATAAACAACTGACCTCTCTAAAATAAATCAATGGTTAATTGAACTTTATTTTATTGTATGCATTTAGCAAATCCTCTTATTGCATCTAAATCACTTAAAATGAATTCATCATTAAACTGAACTGTTTTCGTTAATAAGTTAAGCATGCTTAACTGAGGGTTTTAAACAATCTTTTTTTGCATTATTTTTACATATTCATCGCACTTGTACGTAGCGAATTACTTAGGCTCATGTATCATCCTTTGCATTGTTCTCAAGTCTAGTAGAGGCTATCTTTTAATAGGATTTTCCAAAAGATCTTTCATAAAAACATTATTTTGATTTATGCTTTAGAAAAGTACCCTCACCCGAATCCGAATCTGGTTTCACAATAACCTTAGACGGATAGGTGTCGACGTGCCTTGAACTCTAAGACGTGTCTTTGAGCATGAGGACACGGAGGCGGGTTCTAAATTTCCCTCATAATTTAGTGGCGGCTCCAAAACAGTTTTAAAGGTTTTTCTTATTTAATCTTTTTTAACTTTACGGCCCTAGCAAGACGTCGAGTGGTTCCATGGTCAGATCCCGGTACCTACAGTTACATATTAGCCTAACCTACTAGCCTTCGTTTAATGGCCTTGCAACAATCCAAATTACGTAGGCCTGTATAAGTTTAAAACGAATTCAGATCCTCAAAAACCTGTTCACAACTGTGCTCTATCCACCTAACAATGTCTATATTTTAATACAACTAATCAATGGATTGCAGGAGTTGGTGAACTTGAAACACGCGCAGACAGGCATATATCGCCACGTGAATATTACTGCTACAAACTTCAGCATCGGCCAAACAATCTACTGGTGAGAGCCGGTCGTTGTGTCCAACAATACAATGTCGACATGTACGTGAAAGTTGAAAATACCCGCCTTGATTATTACAGAAACAATCAGAAGACGATTAGGGCAGAACTATACCAAGGCATTCTTGACACTTTCGAGGCGGGGGAGAATTATGCAGCAAACGTTGGGCGTCGGGTAATATTGCCTCCCACTTTTCTCGGTGGACCAAGAGACATGAAGAAGCGATATTTGAATGCTATGTCTCTTGTACAAAAATTTGGTAAACCCGATTTGTTCGTGACAATAACAAGCAATCCAGCCTGGCCGGAAGTTAAAGAGCTATTGGCACAAGGGGAGGAGGCCCAAAATAGGCCGGATTTGGTAGCCCGCGTCTTCCGAGCTAAACTTTTGGCTCTGAAGAAAAAGATAATGGAAGAGAAAATTTTTGGAGAGGTTGCTGCTTTAATATATGTTGTCGAGTTCCAAAAAAGGGGGCTGCCTCATGCACATTTTCTAATCATTCTAGCCCCGGCTTCTAAACTTAAAGGTACATCAGACTTCGACAACTTTGTATGTGCTGAAATACCAACAACGGAGGCCCCGCACTTACGAAGAATAGTTTTAAAACACATGATGCACGGACCGTGTGGCTACCTAAATCCCCAATGTCAATGTATGCAACATAAAAACAGTGTAGGGAAGTGCAAGTATGGATACCCAAAAACCTTCAAAGCTGAGACCACTAACAATGATGAAGGATTTCCGATGTATAGACGCCGTGACACTGGAGAAACTGTCGTCATTCGGGGAAGCAAACTTGACAATAGATGGCTCATTCCATATAACCCATATTTGTCTGCGCTCTTTGATTGCCACCTTAATGTTGAGGTCTGCTCTACAATTCAAGCTGTCAAATATTTGTACAAGTATGTGTACAAGGGCCACGACAAAGTTTCCTTCAACGTCGTTGACAAGAGCCAACAGCGGGCTGTTGATGAAATTAACCAGTACCAATCTGGACGTTGGGTATCCCCGTGCGAAGCTGCTTGGAGAATTTTTGGGTTTGATCTTTTTGAGATGCACCCACCAGTATTGCCTCTACCGATCCATTTACCAAATATGCAATCACTCCAACTTCGGCCTCATGAACATTTAGATGACATAATTTCAAATCCCGTTAGAATACGAACACCGTTGACCGATTTTTTTGCACTGAACAGTAGGAACGGGAATACCAACATTCTGTACGGTGATGTACCCGATATCTACTGGTGGAATAAAAGCTCAAAAAAATGGCTGGCACGAAAAAAAAAAAAAAAAAAAAGGGTGTCGTGGGCCGCCTAGCATTTGTATCCCCTACGGAAGGCGTGCGTTTCTATTTAAGGTTACTACTACTGCATGTTCGTAGTCGTAAGTCCTTTGAAGACCTACTAACAGTTGACGGTATCAGATGCAACACTTTCCAGGACGCAGCACTGAAGCGCAGATTGCTTGAGGATGATGACGCTGTCAATTTATGTTTTCAAGAGGCGTGTAGTGTGCAGATGCCAAGTGCTTTAAGGCGCCTATTTTCCACTATATTAACTTTTTGCCAGCCAAGCGACCCGGCCGAATTGTGGTGCCGATACTTTGAACATTTTTCGGCTGACTACAAACATAAGTACCCAAACAACACTGCCAAAATTCGTCAAAGCACAGTCCGGGATGTCGAGAAGTACTTAGAAACTATGGGCAGATCTCTTGCGTCATTTGGTTTGGATCAATTTGCTGAGACAGAGAATGAAGAAGTCTGTAGGACGCGAGACATTGTTGATGCGTTAGATGCCCCAATACCTCAAAAATGCATAGATTGTCGAGCTCTATTAAATAGTGGACAACTGAATGCATTCAACATTATAATGGACCGTATTCGCCAAAACCAGCCCGGAGCCTTTTTCATAGATGGCCCAGGTGGGACGGGTAAAACATTCCTTTACAATGCGCTATACGCTGAGGTCCGCCTAATGGGCCACATTGTACTTCCGACAGCCACATCAGGAATCGCTGCGGCCAATATACCATCAGGGCGAACTGCCCATTCCAGATTTAAAATACCGATTGACCTGGAAAAATCAAGAGCATGCGACATCTCAAAGCAAGGGAGCTTAGCGGCACTAATACAAAAAGCCAGCTTGATAATCTAGGACGAGGCATTTATGGCTAGGCGTGAAAACGTTGAATCACTTGACGTGCTATTACGAGACCTATGTAGCAAAGATATAATTTTTGGTGGTAAGGTTGTTGTCTTTGGAGGAGATTTCCGCCAAATATTACCTGTGGTACCTAATAGATCAGCCGTAGAAGTGGTTCAAGCGAGCCTTGTTTCGTCATCTCTTTGGCCACATTTCATGAAACTTAGCCTGACCGAAAACATTAGAGCACGTGCAGATCCTGCGTTTGCAGACTTCCTACTAGCCCTGGGCAACGGTGCACTTCAAAGTGAAAATCAAAGCCCTGTTCCACTTCCAGCAAACGTGCTTACAGAGACAAACTTAGACACTGAAAATACGTTGACTGAAGTAGCAATGAAAGTGTTCCCTGAAATGTTTTCAGGTTGTTTCAGCCCAGAAATGTTTACAACCAGAGCAATTTTGACCCCTATGAATGAGGATGTCGACGCAATAAATACAACACTGATATCTAAATTCCCGGGAACACCAGTGACCTACAAGAGTTTTGACACAATGATTGACGACAATTGCAACATCTACCCGACAGAATTTATAAATAAATTGTGTCCGGGTGGTATGACTCCCCATGATCTGGTGCTCAAGGAAAATTGTCCGGTCATTCTCTTACGAAACTTACTCCCGGCATTTGGCCTTTGCAATGGAACGCGTTTAATCTGTCACAGATTCTTCCCAAACTTGATCGAATGTATCATAGCTGCTGGCCACAATAAAGGTGAACATGTTCTAATCCCGAGGATAACTCTACGCTCACCGTCATCAAACAGCTATCCATTCCAATTCCAACGGAAACAATTTCCAATCAAGCTTAGCTTCGCAATGACAATCAACAAATCGCAAGGGCAGACCTTAGAAAGGGTGGCTATTTATTTGCCTCGGCCATGTTTTTCCCCGGGGCAGCTGTACGTAGCATTATCGCGTGCTAGACAAGCGACTGAAGTCAGTGTCATCTCTGCAACAACAGATTCTGCCGAACATACAGGAACGGTTCGAAACATTGTATCCTTTGAGGTTCTGCGGTTGGCAGGTATTCTTCAGTAGCTGCAGTCGCTATTCTGCAGATCAAGTTTAATTTAAAAGTACTTCACCCCATATGTAATCTCGTAGCAATAGACAATGGAATTTTATTTTGCTTGGTTGAAATGAAAATGTAAGTGCTAATCATTTTATTCAAACCATCTTCTCTATGGTTTTAAGATTATTGTAGTTTTTTCGTTTTCGTATATTCTTATGCACTACGTACGGAGTATGATTTACTGACTCAATTTTAAATGCAGCCTAAAGGCCAATGCTGGCGCTCTTACTAATTTCCAAGTCTGAATTTCTACTAAAGAAAGCAACTTCAACTCATCCTGCTCAATGTGTGATGACTAAAATAAGACCGTCTGAGCATCTCAAGGTTGAATTGGGATGTAATTGTTCCAAGAGCTACACATGAAACGCTTGTACAGGCACTTACGTCTTGATTACTATACTTTTGCTTTAAGTTCGCCATACATTAATATTTAATATTATATGAACTGCTCTCTACGAAGGTATGAAATTTGAAGCACTTTGATTTTAATTCTCCATTATTTATTCTGCTTAATTTATATTTAATTTTACATGAAGTGTTGTATGAGTGTGTTCTGAAATTTTTTGGGTTAATATTAGCTTCTTGTAATAAATGCATGGAGTTTTGGTTGTTATTATAGTGTAAGCCCTTACTTTGCCTTCTGAATTATATTGATGATCAAGTGTTGGTAAATCCTCAAATTATTTTTCTTACATATTTGGTCATACAAATTCACCCAGTACTTTATAATGATTGCATAACACGTCATTAATAAAGTGTAGCTGTAAATTGAGTTTCTGTTTATCCACCCAAAAACAAATAGATGGTGCAGCATGCTAGCGCCAACACAACGTTCACGAAACCGTTTTTTGTAAAAATCGATACAGACGGCTTCCCACATTGAAGAGTAATAGTACAGGATACGGGAAAAACTATACTGAGAAAGAAAAAAAATTTGCAGTAGTTTGGGGAGTAAGGAAAGAGGAGAAGATGAAAACGATACATAGGGAGCATAAATAATGAAAAAAATAGAGGGGAATGAGTGAGAGGAGATGAAATGAAGCGTACGTAAGATGCTTATAAAGAAAAATAGAAGTAATATGACAACATCATTAACGAGTTATATATTGTACAACCAAAATGAATTCTAACGATAATCAACGAAAAAAATGACAACCAAAAAACTTAACGACAAACTAAAGATCACTTTAAAAAAAAAATGAAACAACACAACAATTTAACCCATCAAGAAAACCCGCATTGGGGGACTGTGCGCGCTAGCGCACAGTCCAACAACTAGTATATATAAAGTAGTTATTACCAATTACATGTAGGTGACTATTTAATATTCATTATACTAACAATTAACCGTTTGACTTTTTGTTTAATGTTTATACTTAGCAGAAATACATAATACTGAAAACTATATGAGTGTGGTACTATTAATATACTCAATAAGATGATTCAAACAATATTTCAAACGATTATAAACTCGTTTGTTTGCCACTTAAAAAGCAAATATCTTGAATTAAGAAATAATATAGAGAATATATTTTCTGAAACACTTTATTATCTATTGAATTGAATTGTCATGAAGACAGAACACAAAACATTAGAGAGGTATATGATAATATATAAAATCTATTGTTGGGCCTCAACCATCATCACTTAGGGTTTTGGTTGAGTTGACTTTCTAATATGGTATCAGAGCCTCAGGTCCTGAGGTCTCAAGTTCGATCCTCCCTCGCCACACAGTTGACTATGTCCTGTGTTCCTCCACAGATTGACGTCTTTGGGCCTACCACTTTCGAGCCTCGTGTGATTCATTTATCCACGCGTTGACGCTTTCGAGCCTTCGCGTGCGTAAACCTTAAATCTTAGTATCCTAACCCTAGGCTTAATCTTAATGGACTAATATCCTCGGACTCGTCAATTTTTCCGTGCGTATAAGACTCGTCAGTCAATTTTTAATGCGTATACTACTCGCTAGTCAATTTTTTTTGTTGCGTAGTAGACTTGCTAGTCAATTTTTTTAGTGTGTTTAAGTCTGGCCAGACAATTTTCAATCACGTTTTTAACTCGTCGGTCAACATTTCAATGACGTTTTACACTTGCCAGTCAACTAGACTCTCAAAATAGCCATCTGCCCTTCTTCCATAGACTTGGACGTCAATGTGACCATCAACGTAACCCGATTCTTCTTCGTGAATGTACCGTGAATAAAATATAATTTTTGGAATATTTTCTTTCTTTTATTTAAAAAAAAAAAACAATATTACAAATATCAAAGGTGGAATCATGCCAGTGAACAACACTGCTCACTGGCAAGAAAGCGGAAGCGTGTCTAAAAACCACAGTAAACAAGGTTCTAATGCGCGCAGTGTGAAAAAATATTATAGAGAATATATTTTATAAGATAAAACATTAGAGAGGTATTTATAATAATACCTCAACCTAGCAAACCCATATCTCGATATCCAAACTTTAAGCCTAATCTTAATGGGCTAATATCCTGATGAGACATTAGGTCGTCAAATTTTCTTTTTCTTTTAGCATGTACTATCATGGGGAAGTTTCTTCCTTTTAGATGCTTTTTCATGTCCTTATGATTGCAAGACTTTGAGAGTTGTCCTCAAGATAAGAGGACTCCTCTCTCTGTAAAGAATTAAGGGGTGTTGGCCTTTGAGCAATTTTATTATATTTTATTCTTATAGTCTATAAATTAATAATATAAATAACATAAAGTATTAAAAATAAGTAAATAACAAAAACTTATGGTTGTAGAAAATGTGAAAGATTTTATGAGGAGTAGATAAAAAAAAAAAAAAAAAAAAGGTGTAAAAAATATAGAAGGAGAGAGAATAATAAGAGGAAAATAAATATCCTATGGTTGGTGGTGATTTCGTGAATATGGGAAGCAAAACTTTAAGGACTTCTCAATGTTTACTAATGTAGAAAGTTACTTCCACACTCTCATTTCAATAATTGAAACTTTCTATTTGCCAAATTTAATTCCTAAATGAACAACCAAATATTTATATGCAATTAACCTGAATTTGATTAGAAAACTTAATTTTTATTTTAAAGTTTTTAAATAAGTTAACTGACTCAATCAATCAAACGATTCCTAAATTTATAGTCGTATTTTTGAAATTCTTATATAAAATTGGGTTTTTTTCCATGGTAACCCCGTGTGTTTTTTCAAATTTCATATGGTAACCCTACTTTCTAATAATTATACATGGTAAGCCCCTACTTTATTAATACGGAGTATCTATTAGCATGACCCTAAACTTGTATTCCGTCAATTATTCTGTTAAGTAGTTGACGGAAAGTTATGCGTCATTTTTGATTTTGAGTTTTTCTGTATGGTAAACTCATTCTTTTTCAAAATTCTAACCTTATTTTTTTATTTTTTTGTTATAAAACACACATGCTTATATTTAAAACACACTCAGTATATTAATTAATTTTTTTTCTTATTTTTACTTCATCACACTATAAAATGTCAAACTTCAACCATTGAGTGAATGGAAAATATTATGTCTCATTTCTTTCGCTCTTAAGTTCTTTTTTGTGATTTAGAGGAACTTGTTAAGGAGAATTTTAAGACTCATTTATACGAAAGACATCGAAGGAATGTGATTGATAGAGTAATTTGTCTTTGGATGGACTCACTTTCTTCATCTCATTTTGTTTAGATCGTGAATAACTTAGTATCCCTCCTTGAAACTCGTTCATTAGTTGCTGGGACTTTCACTGAATGAGTAAACCAAGAGGCAAATGATCTATTGTTTGGGCGTTGAAAATACTCCGTAACAAATAATGTAAAATATAACATCGAGGATTTGAGGGGGTGAAGGTTGAAACAATTCATTAGCTTGTCCTAATATAAACTCCTGGGATTAAGGATTAATTTAATGAGTATGTTTTTAAGCATGCGTGTTTTGTAAAAAAAAATATGGTTATTATGTATGATTTAAAAAAAAGGGGGGGTTACCGTAAAAAAAAAAAATGAAAACCAAACACATAACATCAATTTCCGTCAACTACTTAACGGAATAATTGACGGAATACAAGTTTAGGATCATGCTAATAGGTATTAATAGAGTAAAGGGTTACCATGTATAACTTTCAGAAAGTAGGATTACCACGTAAAATCTGAAAAAACAAAGGATTACCATATAGAATAACCCTATAAAATTTCATCGCTTACAAATAATGTCAAAGAAAAAAATGTAAACTATTCACATGAATATAAACTTTTTTATTGATTTAAAAATTAAAGGGAAAGTAAAACTTGAAATTTACTTTGGCCTTCAATGCATTCTCACGTTATTACAAGCATAAAAATTATAGTAATAATTCAAAAAGAAAATGTTGGCCAATAACTTAATTGACGAGTTCATGATTAACAAGATACAAGAGCCAAGAGGCAAGCAATAATCCAAAGGAAAAACCAAAAAACCAACCCACAAACCAGTTAGGTAACAAGCAAATGTAAGTGAGAAGTAGGGGCTCCATTACTTTTATGTATTTATTCATTTTTATATTTATTTATTTTATAAATAATGAAGATGATATGAGATAAGAGAGTCATGAGACCATCATAACCCTAATCATTATTTGACCCTCTACAATTATTCACAAAAATCATACTTATAATATTTTTTATTTTTTAAAACATGCGTATACATTAAGTACGTTTTAAGTATTTAAGAAATAAATATAACTATAAAGTTCACTCATAAAAACTAAAAAGAATTATCACATATTTTTTTAAAAAAAATTTCGCAGTATGTGTCTAGTAAGCACATGTTATAAGAATCATTATTCATATTAATTTTACTCAATCACACTTTAAATGTGACACATTTATATGTAATAAAACAGATATATTATATGAATTATTTGACTTTTAAGAAAATATTAAATCAATAAAAATATTAAGTTAATTATTCTTTTATCCTTTGGATAATAATCCAAACTATTTAGCTCCATTTGGATCATTTAATTAATTTGTCACCTTTCCGAAACAATTTTATATTTTTCATTTTATGGCGTTGTTTAAAACCACTATTTTTTTTTTCAACAAAAATTAAAAAGGTTAAAATTAAATATTAGTGTGAAACTGCAATAAGACACTTTAAAAATTAGCCAAATTTGTGTTAAATTTTTTTATATGGACAAGTATTATACTTTAAAATAATTATAATATTTTTAAAATTAACTTCATTTTTTTTTAATACTTCATATGTCTAAGAACTTAAAATTATAAATTATGTCCATTCAACTTTAATTATTTCAAACTTCGTGTTTTCTAAAATTGTCTAGAGGCCGGTATATTGCTCTGTTAATCATGGGTGAAGCCAAGGGTAGCATGGGGTGACACATTTTACCGAACCCCAAAAAGTTGATTAATAAAACCATTTTTTTCTACCCAAGTTAATTTTTAATGCACATTAAATGAATGTTAACAATTGATAGCAAAGACGGTTAGATTACTGTGAAGGCAACTTACATTTAGTGAGTGCGTGGTGACCAAGGTCTAAATCTCCCGTCTTTTTTTTTTTTTTTTTTTTTTTTTTTTTTTTACTCCATCACTTTTTTTAAAGTCATTTCCGGGGAACAAGCTGTTACATAAACTATATTCATTAGGTTTTTTAAAAATATTTTTTCACGATTTGAGTCTATAGTCCTTTATTTTCTTGTTTAATTAAATTATAAAATGAAAATTACTCCTATAATGTATGCTAGAAATACAAAAGTTAGTTGCTACTAGTAATACTTATAACTAAAAGTCTAATTTATTTTTAAATTTTTGAACAAAAATGTAAAATCGTCACTGCATTCGAAGGTTTGGGTAGTAGAAACTCGAGAATTGTAATGATGGAGTATTATATAGCTTAGAAAAATGATGCGTGTTTTATTGTGTAGATATGTCACTAAAATCTCTACTACCCCATTTACCAAATCCTAGATTCGCCCCTAATGTTAATATTATACGGAGTATTTTGTTTCATACTCCGCATTATAGTTTTTTAGATATATTTTGATTGCATTTAAAAGGCAAAATTAAATAAGATCTATATTGTAAAATAAGATAACTAAAGATAGATGGAGGGACGGTTATGAACAACGAAAAACACATAAAATAATAGATACACCCATTTTCATCATCGTATTTGAAATACTCCCTCCATCTTTTCCATTTAGCCTCGTATATATACCCTTTATAGAAAATTTTTCCAATTACCCCCATTTCACTTTTTAGTAACTTTTTCTCTCATATAACCTATTTTTTCTCACACAAAACTCTTTTTTCTCACCCCCAACCAATATCTATATCTATATCTATATTATATATTAAAAGAGAATCCTCCCTAAGTGTTTTCATGGAAAATACTCAAAAACAAGCACTTTTTTCCCCTTATTCCGCCACGTCATCTAGTGGGTCCCACGTCCTCATTGACTTCTTGGGTCAAATTTCATGCCTAATCGTCTTCCCATTGTTTTTTCAACTTCTTTGTCCTTTCATAGTTTGAGGATATGAAAAGACCATAATCAAGAAAGATAATCAAGTCCATCATTCATTAGCTCGCATTCAATTATCCGTGTTAAACAACTTTTATCTCAACATGACCGTTTTTCTTCTCTGGCTTACATTTTCACCGTTCACGACGTACAACATTAGAGTACCCGACAAACAAATGAAACCAAAAAATAGACTACTTAATTGGTATGTACTTACTAACATAAAATGTAAAATTGAAATAATACAAATGAAACTAAAAAATATTCATCAAACAGATGTAATAACACAAATATTATAATAATTATAAACAAAGAATCAAACTTTTCAACTACATCGTCTTTTATTTCTCATTATATTCTAATTTTTTTGAATTAATTATTTTGTCTAAACTAATTAATATAAAGAAAACCAAAAGACATAAGTTATTACCTTATAAAATCAAGCATCAATTCTATAAATTCCAAAACTTTCAACGTCATGTAAAAATTATTTCAATAATTTTTATAAATTTATATGTAGACACATTTTACTTTTGTTTTTATAGCTTTGATTTTAATATGTAATATAGATATCGATATGTAAATATTTACATATTTATTTAAAGTTTTATAGTACAATGTTAACTATTTTTTTTTTATATTTGCAGGAATAAATCGGGAAATAACAAAGCTCACAATAATTTCAAGGTATAATCTATGTGTTAATTATTCTATTAATTAACTTTATTTTATTTTTGAGTAAAATTTTGATAATTATTATTTAATGAGAGGATAAATACAAGGTGGATCAAATTTATTATTTTTAAGTTCTCAAAATTTTAAAAGTCATGCATCAAATATTTTAATAATGTTTAAAATTTTATATTTTGATTTATTTTGCTTTTGATTCTGTGGCTTTGATTTTTTTATTTTCCTCTAATGTTATTTTATAGTACAATGTTAACAAATTTTTATGTTTGCAGGAACAAATCGAAAAATAAAAAAAAGTCCACAATTTCTAAGGTATAATCGATGTGTTGCTAATTTTTGGTTAATTATTTCTGAATGAAAGGATAAAGACAAGCTAAGGCAGATTATTTGATATTTGTTTCATTAATCTTTGACTCTAATTATTAACTTTAAATATATCAAGATGATGTTTAAGAAGAGTTTAAAAAATTAATTGTGATGTATTTTTTTTTTATTAAGGCTTGATAGTATGCAAGGAGATGAATAAGATAAATATATTCATTTAAATTGTTATTTCTACACAGTCAAAAACTATGAGAAATTATAGTTTTTTAATGTGATTTGTATGGTAATTGTTTTAAAATAATTTATTTACAATATCATAACTTTACACTTGAACCAATAAAATATATTGTCATTATTTTGTATTTACTTAACTTTCGTATAACTAGAATGATTTTTAAGTCATCATCTAATAATAATTCATTTTTTTCCCTTAATTTCACTTTTTAAAATTTATTTTAACAAATTAGTTAAAATAAAAGAACAAAAATACAAGAATCATTCATTCAGAAAATTACAAGAATCATTTATTCAAAAAATTGATGCATTAATTTAGTTGGGGTGAGAATTAAAAAAATTTCAAAGGTCATGAAAAAATAAATTCATTATTTCTCATCCATCCCTTTATCTTTAAATGCATTTGCGTTCTTAATTTCATGTTTTTATTTTGTTTCGAGAATTTATATTAAGTTTTGATAGTAATTACTCCCTCACTACAAAAAAATGCTGCTCTAGCGACCGATTTTTTGCGACCGAACTAAATTCCGTAGCAAATTTTTCTTTTGCGACGTAATTTGCGATTGATTTACTCTAGCTACGAAACTAGCGACGGATTTTTTTTGCGCGAATTTTTTGCGACGGAATTCCGTCGCAATGTCCGTTGCGAGTTTCGCGCGAAATAGTTGCAACCGAGTATTCGTCGCTAATCCGTCGCAAAGATTTTAATTTTTTTTTCCACTTGGGTTTTTATTGAAACTGTTTTATTTTTAAAAATTTTAATTTAATTTTTTGCGACGGACGTATTTTAATATATTTTTATAAATAAATAGATTTTTCGAGGAAAAACAGCGCGGATTTAAAAATTAGTGAAATCTTGCGACGGAATTAGTGAAATCTTGCGCGGATTGGCGACGGACGTATTTTAACTGACGATATATTGTTTATTTCAGGATAAATTTAAAAGCAAAAAAAGTGAAATAATCGAAACCCAACTCGAAACGCCTATTGACGACAACCAAATTTACTATGAGGTCGTTGGCGGTCATAACAACAAAGGCCGTGTATATGGTGTCGGACAAGCAACGTCTCTATACTACGGGGACGCAAGAAAGGCTGGAGCTGGAGGGTCTTTATCATATGCACCGGGAGTATTGTCCCGGATGACACAACAAAACGAAGAACTCAAACAGAGGATTGCCGAATTAGAACGTTGGAAAGAACAACAAGAGCAATCTCAACAGTTTGATCCTCCGACCCAATCTTCCAATCCGGACATTCCTAACTATTTTCGTGACGATTTCTTTGATGGAGACGACGGAGGTGAAGGTCGTAGTGGAGCTTGTGCTTCCACTCCTGTTTATTAGAGTCTCGAGAACGAAGTAAAGTTGTGTATTTGGAAAACTTTGACTATGAACATGTATGTTTGTTATTTACGGTGTTTAAGACTTTTTAACGTTTAAGTTTATGTATTTGGAAACTTTGAACATGTTTATATATGTGTTGATGTGTTTGACAATCTTCGGATGTCATTTGATCGAAATGGCCGAATAAAATTGGTTTTGGACAGGTTTAGGGGATGGAAAAAAAGCAGCCGAAACTGGAAAATGCAGCAGAACTTGCGACGGCCTTTTGCGACGGAAACAAATTTAAAAAAAAAAAAACTTGCGACTGAATATTGTGACGGATTTCTTTTTTTTTTTTTTTTTGCTTTTCCGGAAAATAATAAAAGGAAAATATTATTTTAGAAAAAAAAAAAAAAAACTCCGTCGCAATTCCGTCGCAAGAATTTTTGCGACGGAATATTTAGTCGCAATTCGTCTCGCTTGCGACCAGATTTTGCGACTACTGTTTTGGGTAGCAATTCCGTCGCAAAAACTGTTGTAGCGACGGAATTCCAGTTCTTGCGACAGATTTTTTCGGTCGCAAGACGCACAGTATTTTGTAGTGCCTCTATTCAAATCCAATGGCATCATTTGCTTTATGAAGTCAACTATCGTTAAATTTGACTCCTTAAATATATCGTGAAATACAAAAACTTAAAATATGAAAATAATATATTTGAGAACATTATAATATAATCTTTCACAAAATCAAATTTTTAACGAGAAATTTTCATCTATACATAGAAAAATTGACGGTCAAAGAAGCGCCTCGAAGACCACCCAAATAGTGAATGATGCTATTGGATTTGAATGGAGGGAGTAATATTTTATATGTGTTCAAAATTATTCTCAAAATTACAAAGTTTGAGGATGATTATTGTGAAATAAATTCTAAATTACCTTTTATAAATTAATCTATACATATTCGAAATAGATGGAAAAAAATAACTTACGATAAGTAATCTAACATACCTACTTATTATAAGTATCATATTAAGTTTGATGTATAAAAATGAACGTGTACTTTTTAAAATGTGAAAAGTGCTTGATAAATTTCTCAAAAAAATTAGAAAACTTATTTGGAATCATTTTGGTATTATATAAAAAAGAATGTATCCACCATTATACGTGACTATAAAAAATTGTATCTCCTATTCGAATGTACGCAATATGTTTGATCTTTATTCTTAAATAATATTGTAACAACCCGGTTTTCGTGACTTAATTAAACTTAGGCGAAAATATTAATTACGAAGTAAGTACTTTGTATTACAAACCAGCTGTAATCGTCTTACAACTCAAAATACATAATCATAGTTATAAATAACCATGAATTTAGCATCTCTCAAATTGCAAAATAAGACCTCCAATCCCCTGGTGTTCATCGCCAATTAACCTCGCGGTACCTACGTATAACCCGTAAGACTCGATTTCAGCCGACACACGCTGAACCATAAACCCATAGGAATTAAAATATACGGAGTAACATTATCATATACATGTGTAATTACATCATAACACACATAAAGCATCTAAAGAATACAAGATTATTAAGACGTAAAGCATTTTAAATCATATTTTAAGCATACCTCATTGCAATTTCATATTAATTAAGCACACCTTCAATCATATGGTGTTCATTGTCAATTAACCCCGAGGTATATACGTATAACCCGTAAAACACATTTTTAAGACACAATATTAGTTTCTCCTCATTTAACAAAACACGTCAACAATACATAATGTAGAAATTTTTATCTGAAATAATCAACAACAATTCCGTAATTGACCTAAGGAGTCTATTTGAAATATGTACTAAAATGTGACTGACTCGGCTCGTGGATTCCACGGGACACACCACTAGTTTTATTATTAAACTATTCTATTTTTATTTTTTTTTTATCCTACCCCATCTTTTTCACTTTTCCTTAAAAATTGTGAAAAAGGGAAGGGGCCAAATGAAAAAAATGGAGGGAGTACATTCTAAAAAAAAAAAAAAAAATTCTTACATGAGTCAAGCCATACAATAAGTTATTGTAAGTCAATCTTATTTGTACGGAGTACTCGATTAAATAGTTTTTGTACCATTTTAGTAATAATTATTATTAATTGTAACTAAATTTTTTTAGTACCCTTAAAAGTGACTTTAGTAGATTTATTTCCAGTTTTTGTACCCTTTTAACCACAATTTGTATTCTGATTTCACATTAACTTAGTGTAAGACTAGTCTCACAGAGTCACAGGAGATTTACTGTCTAAAGAAACGCCTATAACAAATGAAATATACTATTCGTAAGATACTAAGATATTAAACACAATAAAACTATTCATACTCCTTCCGTTCCAGTGATTTGTTTACAGTTTAACTTTTTTGTAAAGTAGATTTAAGGGAACTGTAAACAAATGACTAAGACAGAGGGAATATATAATTTCAAATATAATATTGACTAAAAAAATAAAATTTCTTTTAATTCAATATTTAAAAAGTTTGAAAAATAAATAAGTAGTATATAAAAAAGGGTTTTTCCCATATGTACCCTCGTACTTTTCACTTTTCTCAGTTGTACCCCTGCGATTAACGTATTCTCAGTTGTATCCTTAAACTTATAAAATTAGCCCCAACTGTAACCAAACTTGAATAATCCGTTAAATTTAGCCGTTAGTTTTGTTTTATATGAATTTTTACCCTTTTTTATTTAGTTTTTCCTTCAATCTTTTCGCATTAAACACTTTGTTTCTTATAATGGAGGGTAGAGTAGGTTATTTAATGCAAAAAACTGGAGTAAAAAATCGAAAAAATAAGGGTAAAAGTTTATATGAAACATAATTAACGGTTAAATTTAACGGTTTACTCTAGTTTGGTTACGGTTGGCACTACGTTTATAAGCTTAAGAGTACAACTGAAAATACGCCAAATGCAGGGATACAATTGGAAAAAGTGAAAAGTACAAGGTATAGATGAAAAAAAAAAAAAAAAAAAAAACCCACAAAATCCATATGAAACACTCAAAATTAAAGACCCACTTGCTTTTACACAACACATACACTCACTTTCCTCACCGGCTCACCCAATCATCTTTTTTTCTCTCTTTCTTATCCCTTCCTCCCTTTCTCTTTTCTTTTCTCTCTCTAAACAAACCAAAAAAAAAAAAAAAACAAAAAAAAAAAAAATAAAATAGAATCTTCTCTCTCCACCGCAAACCACCGCATTAACCACCGTGAGATCCAATCTCTCAGATCTCACACTTCAAAAACCCACTCATTGAATAAATAAAAAGAAGAAAAAAAAAGTGAAATGGAGCAATTATCCAGTGCATCACACCCACCACAAAAGTGCCTTAAACCCACCGCAACAACCACCGCACAACCGCGGAAAACAACGCCGTTTCCGGAGGAGGTGCTGGAGCACGTGCTGACCTTCATTGACTCACACGCGGACCTCAACACAGTGTCGCTCGTCTGCAAGACGTGGTACGACGTTGACCGGTGGTCTCGCCGGAAAATATTCGTCGGAAACTGCTACGCGGTTGCTCCGTCGGCGGTGGTGCGCCGGTTCAAGGATCTCCGGTCTGTGACGATTAAGGGAAAGCCCCACTTCGCGGACTTCAACTTGGTCCCTGATGGTTGGGGGGCCCACTCATTCCCGTGGATTGCGGCGCTTTGCGAGGCGTTTCCGGCGTTGGAGGAGATTAGGTTTAAGCGGATGGTCGTCACCGATGAAGGTCTTGAGTTGATTGGGAGAAAATTGAGGAATTTTAGGGTTTTGGTTTTGTGTTCTTGTGATGGGTTTTCCACTAATGGTTTGGCCTCTATTGCTGCTAATTGCAGGTGGGTTTTTCGTTGTTTCGATGTCGGGTTTTTGTTTGGTTGTTTGATTGAGTTCATAAAGTTTTGCGTATTTTGATTGATGATCTATATTGCAGCTGATTAAAGGTTTGTTTTTGTTTTCTTTGAGTCGAGTTTTTGTTTGATTGAATTCGAAAAGTTTGTGTTCTTTTGTTGGTGGTATTTTATTGAAGATCTTCTATTGCAAATAAGTGCAGGTAGATTTGTAATTTTTTTTAATTCGAGTTGAATAAATGGCGTGTTTGGTGTTGAATGTTTGATTTTAAGTTGTTGAAGATCAAAAAAGTGTGTTGTTGTTGAAATTAATGGCTGACTTGTTGATGTTCAATTGGAAAATTGGTGATTATTTTGAGTGATTTAGTGTTTTGATTGAATTGGAAAAATGATGATTTTTCACTGTTTCTTTATTATTTTTTTTTACAAATCAATGATTTGATCTAAAGGCATATAATATATGTTGAAGTTTGATTATTTCAATTAGATTTAAAATCATTGACTGTGTTGTTCTTATAGTTGGTTTTATGTTTGATTGCTGCATTGATTGAAATTAATGTGTAATGACAATTGTAGATTAGATCTAAAATCGACTTAAATGTTCTTACTTCGAGTCTTATACAAGATTGAGCTTTGATGTCATTCGACATCTATAAATGGTGCTTACGGGCAATGAAAAGATCGATTTTTTTTAAGTTTATGATTCCAAAATTGCATTTCCAGTTTTTGACCAATCTTCTCATAGACGGTTTAATATTCAAAATTGTTCCTTCTAATCCGCCATTAATGGTACGGCAATGAAGATTTATTTATCAGTCTCCTACTTCATTTTTGCGATCTGACTTCTGCTTACTATGTTCTACGGAGTAATTTTTAAGCTTTGGCCGTTGGTTGATTTCATGGTTGATCATTCATTTTAGCTTTATTTTGTTAAATGTCTAAATTTTCGTCTTTGACTTTGCTTTGGCAATCTGTGCTCTGTTAAGTTTGTTGTAATTTGTATAACTTCGACGTGTTAAACTGTTCAACTTTGATGCTCATGCCTCTGTTTGAGGATTACAAATTTAGTTTTTGGGTGTAATATGCTTTCTGATTGGTATCCTGCAATTTTTGAATATCGTCAGCGTCTACTTATTGATTTGATACCTTTGCTTTTCGACTATCCCATTTAAACCTACATTTCTATAATTTGTTATCTGGGTCATTTTGATGATGCCATAACACATTTTTGGATATTCGGTAATAAACATCACAATTAAATACTCAACTTTGCTGCTGATGTACGTTTCACTAGTATCTTCATGTGCTGACTAATCACGCATTTCGCTCCTAATACCACACTTAAAAAATTTGATGTCGTTTTGCTAATAGCTTGTTAGTTCTTAGGTTCCGTATTAAAAAAAAAATAATGCACGCAAATTTTGTTTGTCAATGCAATTTGTTTAATATAGATACTGTTTTCACAGCTCGCCACTTATTTCTTTTTTAAAATTGCCTTGTAATCACTTGCATCGACGAAGAGGCAAATATAAGAGGTACCTCACTCTATGGTGTCGTTGTCTGTTGCGGTATCTGCGGATAAATAGCGTGACGAAAGATTTTTGATACGTTGAGGTGGCTGGACCACTAGAGTATATCTCAGGGCTAGTTTAGTTGCTTTCTATATTGGTTTAGGTGATTGCTATGTTTTTGAATCAAATTTGTCAAGCATGAGATCCCTTTACTATTTTACTACTACTACATTAATTTTTTTTTGATTAAAATGGTATCACTTTCCTTTATTTTTACTTCCACACATACCTCAATATTGAATCTCGGTTTCATTTCAGATCACGGTGATCTTCGAAACCTTTATAACGCAGTCGTGTTTCGTTTAATCGAAATTTTGTGTTTTCCTGAGTTGGGTGTGCATGGAAAGTCACTATCTAGTGTTTCTTTTAATTATCTATAATAATAATAATAATAATAATAATAATAATAATAATAATATTATAATATAATATAATATAATATAATATGGATTTCTTTAATATGTGAAGGACCACAATTTATGTGGTTTTTGTGCTCAGTTTTTGGATGGTTGCATATTGGACAAATGCAGGGACCCTTTGATATGCTGGCTTTGTTTTTGTTTCTAATTTTTTTTTTAAAAATATTTATTTTAGTTTATTTCAGTCACTTTTTTCCTTTTTTATTGTGCTCCTAAAAGAACAATTAATTAATTGCTTGCTTTTTTAATGTCTTGCCTTTTTTTTTGGCTGATTCAGCCCTACTTGATTCTATTACTACTGAATCCTAGATTGTGAATCTCTCCTTTTCAGCATAATTAATGATTAAAACATTATTTTTTTTTTTAAATTATAAAATACTTAAATATTTTCCTTTACATATACTTTGTATGATAATATAATTTGCAACTTTTTACTAGTTATATTCCTTATCGTCATATATCCGACCAAAAAATCAAACATGGAGATTACAGTGAAGCATAGACAGCGTAAAGTAATTTTCTCATGAATTTTTTTATGCTCGTATGGTTAATTATAACTGTTCCGATGTGTTCTGTCCAAACAGGAACTTGAGGACTCTCGACTTATGCGAGAGCGAGGTTGATGACCGCAGTGGGAACTGGATAAGTGATTTTCCAGACACCTACACATCCTTAGAGTCCCTTAACATCGCCTGCCTAGGGTCGGAGCTAAGATTTTGTTCTCTAGAACGCTTGATCGGGAGATGTCCGAACCTAAAGTCGCTAAGGCTTAATCGTGCAGTCCCCCTCGAGAAGCTATCGATTCTCTTAGAAAAGGCTCCTCAGTTAGTCGATTTTGGTACAGGCTCGTTTTTGACCGAGCTTAGCACCGACGCATATTCACGGCTCTCAAAGGCCATTACGGGATGCAAAGGTCTCAAGAGTCTTGCGGGATTGTACGATGTGGTGCCAAATTACGTACCAGCCTTGTATCCTATTTGCGCAGGGCTTACGTCTTTAAATCTGAGTTATGCCCCCATCCATTCCCCTGATTTGATTGAACTCGTGGGCCACTGTCCTAACCTTCAGCGCCTCTGGGTATGTGTGCGTTATTATCTTTTTCGCAGCACAAAATGAGTTCTTAGAAATATTTTACATAAAAGGTAGTCATTACTGATCTTGTGTGACATATCTGTTTGTCGTGATTGGTACAGGTACTTGATTATATCGAAGACAGTGGTCTCGAAGTGCTTGCTCAGACGTGCAAGGACCTACAGGAGTTACGGGTCTTCCCGTCTGAGCCATATGTTCAAGAAGCGAATGTTTGCTTGACTGAACAGGGTCTCGTCTCAGTTGCAACCGGTTGCCCTAAACTTCAGTCTGTTCTCTATTTTTGTCGACAATTTTCTAATGAAGCATTATTCACCATTGCCAAGAACCGCCCGAACCTAACCCGCTTTCGTTTATGTATTATTGAGCCCCAATGCCCTGACTACCTAACCAATCAACCCCTAGACGACGGTTTTGGCGCCATTGTTGAGCATTGTAAGAATTTAAGAAGACTTTCGTTGTCCGGCCTCATAACGGACCGTGTATTCGAGTACATTGGCTCGCATGCCAAGAAGCTCGAGATGCTCTCCCTTGCATTCGCTGGAGAGAGCGATCTAGGCCTTCACTATCTACTTTCGGGGTGTAACAACCTTCGTAAACTCGAGATTAGGGATTGCCCTTTCGGAGGAAAGGCACTTTTGGTAAATGCAGCAAAGCTGGAGACAATGCGATCCCTTTGGATGTCTTCGTGCCAAGTGAGCTACGGGGAATGTAAGCTTCTTGGCGCGAAAATGCCGAGGTTGAACGTTGAGGTTATGGACGAAGGAGGGCTGCCGGAATCTCAAACCGACAATTGCCCGATTGAAAAGCTTTACATCTACCGGTCACTTGCGGGACCCAGAGTTGATAAGCCGGATTTTGTGCGGACGTTGAACGGGAACCCTGCTCCAGATGTATGTTCGGACAATGAATGAAAGCTGTCCTTAAACTTTGGCTTGGATAATCAAGATGGCGTTAACTTGCACAGGAGAGCAGGCGTTGATGGTTTTTCGACGGAGATGGCTGTTGGTTTATCTGTGCTAATGTTGTTGTATTTTAGCGTAGGCAGGATGATGTTACATTTCATCCACACTTTGGGACATTCAAAGTGTATTGTAATGTATACTTAACTAGGTTGGTAATGCTCTTATTCATTTTATTTCATTATTTACTGCAACACAGTGACCCTTTCAAAAGGACATACTCGTAGTTGTTTACTGCAATTTTGACAATAATTGTTGGCTCACTTCCGATAATTTAGCGTGATTGTGTTGTATGCAAATTTTCCCATGCGACTGGTATATAAATCTTGGAAATATGGTTCATTTACGCTTTACATGTATTCGTCATACGCATGCACCCGTTGCACGTGAGACTTGCTATAAATTGCTCTATGTTGCCTAAAATGTCAAAAACCTCATATATGCAACGAGATAAAACCTTCATTACACTTGCATCGTATTAAATCTAGGACGTATTGTCTCAGCACAACCATTTGTAGGCCTTGATAAGCATGATACAATCGATGAGACCACGGTTAGGTGATAAAATCGATTTTAATGTTAACGCTATAATATTGTGCTTATACAAGAGTACATCCAAATCCTGATTATTTGTCACATATTTATATCATATCTAAGGTTCATAATATGGCGTATTTTATTCGACCAAATAATCAAATTGATAATATAACTTTCACGATGCGCATTGGATTGATGAAGTATCAAACGAAAAAGTGTCTGAGGCATTAAATGCGATACAAAATGAGACAGAAAATCTCGACTTTTAGATCCATAACCTGAACACCAATACAGTTCACTTTTCTCAAAGAATAGAAACCTCTATTATAGAAAGATGATTGATTATACATAAGGATTAAGGAAGCAATTTTTCCACATTCTAAGTAGAACATATTCATTTCCTCTTTTGAAGAAAAGTGAAAAAAAAAAGGGGTTCAAAAAGAAATAAAGGAGAAAATAAGAATATTATACCTCAGTAAAATTGTTGACTGTTTGAAACTCTATCAATAGAATTGAAATCAATGTTTCGGTTTCCTGGATTTTATTTGCCTCGAATTTTAGAGCCGCTACTGGAATCTCGTCGGCCTGTCGACTTAGGTTCGTTGCCCTCAACTGCGTTTTTCTTTCGCCTGGGACCACCAGCAGAAGCAGGGTCCACCAACTGTCCCGACCAATGCTGACCTGGCCCTTTTGTGTACGTAAATGACGTGGTACTGTACGGAATATCGGTCGGGATGTTACCAGGATCGAAGTGCTGCGAAATGCCTAAAGGGTAACCGAGGCCTCCGTCTTGGTGAGGTGGCGGAAATTTTTCACTCTTGCTCTTTGCGTTTGCTTGTGTTATCATACGACGCCGCTGCTAATTGATAGTGAAACGAAGACGATTATAAGATGAATTTACACGTTTCAAAAAACAATATTTTCTCCATCCTATTTTTATCATTTGGCTAATAGTCAAAGTTCACATTAACAAAGTAAATAACAGGGAGAAGTAACATAAAACACATACATCGAGGTTAGTTTGAAGCTCGGCGTTAGCTTCAGGGGCCGGCATTGCCCTAGGACGGTCACGCGTCCGAGATTTCTTCGTACCATCACCCTGTGCTTTGTTGGCAGCTCTTAGTCTGCCAGGAAACATATGCAGGTAAGAAATTTTCGCTGAATAAACTACCAATGTCTTAGGGTGAAGATGTACGTTATTTTAAAGAAGAGCACTATGGCCACGAAGTGAGTCTAGTGACGTGATTTTATCATTTATCATGGCTTTAGTGAGGTGCTGAAATTTATCTACCCCATTCAATTTAATAGAAACGTGTAACACTGTAACTCACATGCGAAATAGACAATTGCAAGAGAAAAGGTGAAAATTATTAGGACATTCTGACCTTCGAGCCTCATCATCACGTCGCTTTGCGTCCATCTCCTTGGTTGGTGGATATTTTGGTAGTGTTGATGGATCACAGGCAAGTGGCTCGGTGTTAAAAAACTGCGCAAAGTTAACTGCGATTAATTACCTTGTCAACGTGGAAAATCTAGTAGATTAAGCCCTTTACAAATAGGGAGTTTGATATCCTTAAACGTTTCAAGTAATTTTCGATACACGTCGTTCAATGAGGCAATGTCAGTTACATTTCGTAGTTTCAAAAGTTCTAATTATCGCAACAGTATCGAGTCTCAAAACCGAAAACAAAAACCGTAAAATTTCGATGAAGGTGCTGATAATGGTTTCACGTCACCAGTAGTATTTTCTTACATAGGTGCTGATAAGACGCTTAACTGTAATGCTCAATGGTTTCTTGACTGTATATCTTATCCTAGAGACTAGCGTCATAAATTGGTTGGAAAATCAACTGATGATTTCTCGAATAGATTTGTTAGACCTTTAAACCGTAACCAAACTGGTGGACAAACGCACAAATTACATGAAATCAACTGAAAGCTATTCTTCACGAGATAGAAACACTCACATCACTATTCAGAGCATCCGTGGCAGTTAACCGTTCAGCTGGATCAATTGCAAGAAGAGTGTCAATTAAAAACAACGCTGACGGTGGAAAATCTTTAAATGTCTCTCGAATGGATCTTTTGTATGGTTCTCGTGGCTTGAATATGGTTGCATTCGGCAACTTCGATTTCTTCCAGTATTCTTCAGAAGGCGAACCACACAGCTTATATATCTTATGGAGTTGTTCCACCTACAGTCAAATAATATAATCATCAGATACACTTCATCACCTAAAAATACTACTCGTAATTCCAGCGAAGGTCTACACAAAAACTGTCGGTTTACCTCGGTTCGTCCAGGCATTATAGGCCTACCAGCTAACAATTCAGCCAAAATGCAGCCAGCGCTCCAAAGATCAATGCCGACACCGTAATCAGTCGCGCCAAGAAGTAGCTCAGGAGCACGATACCATAAAGTGACGACACGGCTCGTCATAGGATGCTTTTTATTGGGATCGAAGAAAGTCGCTAACCCAAAATCGGCAATTTTGAGTATTCCTCCATTGTCAAGGAGGAGATTTGACCCTTTTATATCCCGGTGAAGTACACCACGGTTGTGACAGTGCTCTAGCCCAGAGATCAACTGGTGCATGTAACATTTTACCTGTAGATGATTAACTATTTAAAAAAAAAAAAAAAAACGTGTAATGATCTACTTATATTATTCAATCCTAAACGGTAGGGTTTAACACTAACCTGAGGCTCGGTAAATTTAATGTCTGGACTTGCAGCGAGACCAGCTAAATCGTGTTCCATGTACTCGAACACCAAGTACAAACTACAAGACATCCTCGACGTTACCAAACCTTCAAGCTTTACAACATTAGGATGGTCTAATCTACGTAAGATCAAAATCTCACGCGCCATGAATTTTACACTCTCAGGCTCCAAGTTGTCAAATCGAACCTTTTTAAGTGCAACAATCTTCCCCGTTAATGAATCCTTGGCTTTATATACATTACTATACGTTCCTTGCCCAATCTAACCAATGCCAAAAGAAGCACTATCAGCAAAATACACTAACCCTAAACTACTAAATTAGGACTGTTTTATTTGTCTTAAATTGTCCGAAGTCTTAAAAGCCGAAATCTGAAGCTGTCTGAAATTATTTTAAGACCTTTTTTCCTTATTTTATTTTTCTTAACATATCAAACACATCAACAAACTTCATAATATTTCAGACACCTTCGAAAGACTACTTCAGACAACTTAAGAAAACTAAACAGATCCTTAAAGCACAAGCCATCTGCAACCTACCTTATCAATTTTCTCGAAAGTGTCGGCTCGTCTAGGAACCCAGCCATTAATTGCCTCAGCTGCGACGGCCGAGAGCCAAGCAGGCCAACCAGCTGCCACTTGCTCACCATGTATATTTTTCGACGGATTACTCAACCTTGGGTTTGGCTTTGACCTTCGTCTACGACTTTTGACAACCACCACCTCCTCCTCATTTTCTCCACCCTTTTTATCTTCCACATCATTCTTCACACCATCACTCACCTCAGAAACACCATTCTCTCCCTCCTTCCCTACACTCCAACTCGAAACGACACTCGTTACCGGCAAATCAACCTTTCTACCACCATCGCCGCCGCCTACACCACCAACTTCACTTGTTTCTCTACTCTCAGAAGTTAAACCCTCCTTCCCAAACACACAACCCATGTTATATCAGCTCTAAAAACCCTCATTTCTCAACATCATCCAATGATCTATGACATTTAACCAAGAAACAATCACTACCCAGAAACCCTAACCCACAAAAATCTTCAATTTAACAGCATATACACACACACACACAAAAACAAACAAACAAACAAACAAACAAACAAATTACAAAATCAAAAATAATCAGCAATATGCAGAAAGATTGCAACTTTGGAACATAGATTTGTTGGGTAATGAGTAAAGTGACTTACAGAAGCAAGATTGTGCAGAAATGATCACCTTTTTTTTTTTTTTGGTTTTAATAGACTTCAGTTATTGCATTGATTACTGAAAACTGGGAAGTCCAAAAGCTACCAACAACAAAATTAGTAAAAACACTTAAATATAAAAAGTAAAAAGTCCGGTAAATTTGTCTCTTTACTTATAAATTATAAGATCGATGATAAATTAGTGAAATATAAGTGAAGTATAGAGTAAAAATCTAAGAAACTAAGTTGCTTCAGTAAAAAAAAAAAAGAAAATAAGTGAAGTATAGAGCAAGTAGCGTTGAATGTAAAGAATGAAATTTGTGTAGTTTTTCAAGGTGTTCAAAACTTCAAACTATGGAGTGAGGAGAAGTATTTTACACTTTGATTGTTGTATTTTTATTTACGTTTTTTTTTTTGTATTAAAGTTTTGAAATTAATTAATTTGACAAAAACATTTGTGTTACTCCTTCCATTTCTTTCAATTTTTTACATTTACTTTTTTGTACGTACGTCGATGCACGTTTTCTTTTGTTTATATCTTTAGTTACATAATTCTAAAAAATATGAAATTTAAATATTAAATGCTCTCGAAAAGACAATTAAAACAAGATCTCACACGACTATTTTTTACTTCATATATTAGACGATATATCGAAAATTCTCCTCATTTTTAAATAGTGTACAGAAAGTAAATGTATAGAAGTGAATGAAATGGAGGAAGTAAAATTTCAACAAGAAATTATTTTTGAGGATAAAATAATTTTTACTCCGTAAATTTTAATACAAACTCAAATCACATGACGTAACACTCATTTTATTAAACCATTTTTACCTAATTTGGGTTCAACAATGTGGGACTACTTTATTCTATGATGGCGCTTACTTCACCAATTGCTTTTTGACATGCACAATATTTGTTCAAGTATTTCTAGATTGCAAAAGCTTTAATTAGCAACTCTTCCCCTGTATTTAGACAAGTATTTTTTTTTCCCGAAAAAACTGTAAAGTTCGACTCGATCCGAGTAATCCGACTCGAACTCGAGTGAATTCGACCCAACAGTGCACGGGAATATTGTGACTCGAAATCGACTCTACCCAACCCAATGGCGACCCGTCACCTGACACGACATGAAAATCAATGACTCGAAACCGACCCGTTGACTACCCAACCGTTATTCCTCGATTAATTTGATGATCCGATAATTATCTACCTTAACACTGATAATTATCTAACTTAACTCTTTGAGGGTCTACCGCTCTGGTTGGATTTGGATCCTTTCCACCCCATGAGTTCAGATGTGAATTACATTCCTAAGGGACTTTACATGTGAGGAAGAGTGTTGCCCACATGTGTGTGTTTTATAAAGTCCAAAAGTTTTCCTTCTATTGTCAATTGATTTTAGAATCCCTTAGACTTGTAAAGTGAGTTTGTTCTCTCCAAAGGTCAGTTCAAATCACAATCACCACGGACAAAGAATCCAGCTGTCAGATATTAAGGATAAGGACCACCTCTTAACCAATCTATTGACCAATTTTACTCGAAAAAAAGATTATGTGTGTAGATGGGGATCGATTGCATATAAGTTTTCATTTTCTATTTTTTGCTTGTTTTAGTATTTTGATTTTATCTAGACATTTTATGCATAATTATACAATTTGAAATTATTCATTTTTAATTTATGAGTTTGTTGTTAGACACTACCTTATATTTAGGCCAAATTGTGAGGTACTATTTTACATTTTTTTTTTGTGAAGAACTAACTTACATTTTTAAAATCTTGTGGAACACTACTAAGTATCATTTGCCGTTAAATTTAACCCTTAGACCCTCATTGACTACGACAACTTCTTCCCACCCTTTGTAATGTAATTTTTCCTCCATTTTTAAATTAAGTTTCCCCTTAACTGCTTATTTACATTAGTTGTGCTCCAATTCTAGGTTATTTGCCTCCTTATTCTTCTCTCCTCTTTTCTAGTTCTCTTTTTTCATTTTCTTCCTCGGTTTCTCTAATTTGTGAATAGTCACCCACTCCATTGTCGAAGATGCATAAATGTCAGTGTGGAATTCCAGCGGTGTACCAAACTTCATTGACCTAGCTTTCAAGCTTACTAACCTACACTGAAATTGGCTCTCCATTTTAATTAAGGATCTTCCATTCTCGAATATGCATAGATGTCGGTTTGGATGGTTGAAGAATTGAAGGTAAAGAAGTTAATAGGATTTTCAAGTTTGAAGAAGTACTTGAGAATGACTTTGACAACTTAAAAAAGAGAAAAAAAAAAAAAAATAAAAAAAATAAAAAAAACTTGAAAAAAAAAAAAAAAAAACACTTGAAAAAAATATTAGGGTTTATGTTTGTGTTAGTACTTGTGTTGTACAGTAATTTAGAGTTTAAAGCTTATTAACACACACTGACATTGGTATTAATTGCATAACACAAGTTTAGTTTTAAGCTTAATGATAGGGCTTTGAAGTGGATAATAAAAAAAAAATGGTATATTTCTCATGATACCCTCGAATTTTGTCAGATTACACATGGTATCCCATGTATATAATTTGTTCATATAGTACCCATAAACTTGGTTTTATGTGCCAATATGCCCTTTTTCTAACGGAAAACTTGACCGTTGGACATAATATTAACAAATTTACTTACACTTGGCTAGTAGACGGTCCCTTGACTCTTGGTTAGAAATAGAGCATATTTGCACCTTATTTATAAAAATTAACGTCGTCAAGTTTTTTGTTAGAAAAAGGGCATATATTGGGCACATAAACACAAAATTTAGGGGTATTAAATGTAGACCTGGCAAAACAGACCCGACCCGAAACCCGAAAGCGACCCGATATTTGAAACCCGAAATTGACCCGAAACCCGAAATGACCCGACCCGACCCAGACCCGACCCGCAATGCCTTGACCCGAAATTGACCCGAAAACTCGAATTGACCTGATACAAAATACACTTATTGACTTCAAATGACTTAAAAATAACTTATTTGATATGAAGTTAGCAATTAACACCAATTATATACATAAAATCCTTAAAAAGTAACCTTTTGACAAAAAAAACGTATTTTTTAACAAAAAAATTCATTTTGACCCGAAAGGGACCCGACCCGACCCAAATTGACCTAAACCCAAAATGACCCGATAGCTACCGACCCGAAACAGACCCGAAACCCGAAATCACCCGACCCGACCTGATACATCAATCAGATCCGAAATGACCCGATTCGAATTGACCCGACCCAGACCCGACTCAATGGACCCGTTTGCCAGGTCTAATTATATGAACAAACCTCAGATATGAGGTACTATGTGTAATTTGACACAGTTCGAGGGTACTATGTGAAATATCCCTAAAAAAATTAGGGTTTTGATGATGAATTTAGGATTGTATGTGGGTTAATTAGGGAGAAAGTTGAAGAGGGGAAATCAGAGTAAAATTGAATAGGGTGCTTGAGAAAAAAGGGTAAAAATGAATGAGGTTGGTTTGGGGAAGAAGGGTCGTCTGTCAACGACGTTTAATGGTTAAATTTAATGGCAAAATGGTATTTGGTAGTGTTTCACAAGATTTTAGGAAGGTAAGGTAGTTTTTCGAAAAAATAATAATAAATGTAAAGTGGTTTCTTACAATTTGGCCTAAAAAAGGTAATGTCCGACAAAAAAACTCTTAATTTATTCGTTGTTATTACTATAGAGTACTCCGTATTTGATTGTCAATGTTATGGTCATTTTAGGGCTTTAATTATTATATTACTCGGTTACTCCGTATTCATCTCTTTATATAATCTCTACTATTCAACGTGTTCTTTGGATATCACTCTAAAGTCGACTTGTTCTAACTCTCAAATTCAAAGTAAATGGTTAGATCTACATTTTCAAATAAGAAAACTCAATAAATAACTAAAATGATGGTTGTTTTGTAAACAAAAGACATCGCAATAAAATCGATGATTCTTCCCGACATTGTATAAAGAATGTCATTGATCTCATTTCGTTGACAAGCAAAGTGATGAATAAGCCAAGATAAATATTACTGTACGTAAATGAACACAAGTATAAATGAAGTTACTAATAACATTATTTAAGGCTGTAATTAGTAGTCAAGTTAAGATTATATTTCAAGTTTTGCAAGACAACATTGTTCAACAAGTTTAGTATTCCCTCTGTTTCAGTGATTTATTTATAGTTTGACTTTTTTGTGAGGGAGATTTGAAAGAAGTGTAAACAAATGACTGAGACAGAGGGAGTAACTAAATAGAAACATAAATTTTAACTTACTTTTATGTCTGATTTTTCTTTTACACATACTCTGTATCATCTTAAAGTCATACGAGTAATGTTTATGCTCGTGGTTTAGACGAAACTTTATTCATCGTACATTGTTAGAGTATATATAATCGATCTTGGGCCTCCAACCATCAGCTTAAGCTTTTGGTTGAGTTGTGAGATGAGAGTTGATCTACTTTATAAAGTTTAGGGGTTACTCCTCCTATTGCCAATTGATTTTAGGATGGAACCTCCTAAAACCTTATAAGTTGACTCTCTCATACTCTCGGGTGTGACCCAGGCCCTGGAATTCAATATAGTATCAGAGCCTCACGCTCTTGAGACTTAAATAACTATTTTGTTGCCCTGCCGGTGGGTTAATATAAGACATGTAGTGCCCACCGGCGAGATTTGTTGTTTGCCTACAATATTATATTAATACATTATATATTTTGATTTTAATAAACTAAAAAAAATGGAGTAATGTACGACAATTGCTTCCGTGTTTCGTATATGCTCAAAGGTTGTTGCCTATGGCATTAGATGACATTATGTCACTGTGTGTTGATTTGATATATATTCAAATCCTAATTGTGTTGGTGATTCGAGCGTGTGGTACGTTTGAATACTTTTGAATACGAGTGGTTCGTAGAAAATGGCGTCCCTTTTAAGTTTGTTTGTTGTAAGGGATTGTAAATCTATGATCTCCTTACAAGTTCAGAATATATTGACGGTGTTTGTTCCCGTCTAATTGAAGTTGTGACGGATGTTTTTCCCGTCGATCTTTTATGGTACGTTTATGGCGAGATTGAAAAGTTGTGACATTCTTGCCTTGGTGTGACTTTGGCTTTTGTTCTCCTTTGTTAAGAGTACTGAGTTCGAAGTTTTCAGTTACGAAGATTGGTTGAGTCTAAGTGATTTGCAAGCTAGTCGGGCGTTCGGTACTTTCACGCTCCGACTTTGGGGGGGGGGGGGGGGGTTAGGCAATATTTACGAAATTGACAATATTATGATAGGATATGTCGATATCGTAATCAAAATAATATATTATCTTATAGAATAATATATTTAGAATTTCCGTTATTACATGATTCTCATATCTCGGTTTAGTATTATATATAGACTTGCGTTGTAATTTGTTTTAGAACAACGAACAATAATAACATTATTTTCCCTTTCATGAATTATCTATTCTCGTATTCCAATATGGTATCAGTGCCCATGGTTGTGTGACCTGGGACTCTCGTTACTGGGCCTTTGTACAGCTGGAAGAGACGACAAATTTTTTTCCCCCAATTTGCGTTGTACAGCTGGAAGAGAGGCCAATTGCCCCCCAGTCTGGTTTGAAAGTGGGCTCGCATGTGAGGGGACGTGTTGGAGATGAACCCAGCCTAATATACATTCCCACATGCGATCCCACATCGGTTGTGAGATGAGAGTTGATCTACTTTATAAGGTTTAGGGGTTACTCATCCTATTGCCAATTGGTTTTAGGATGGAACCTCCTAAAACCTTATAAGTTGACTCTCTCATACTCTCGGGTGTGGCCCAGGCCCGTGAAATTTAATATACATACAATGTGCGTATATATACGATTTAGACTTTAAACATTAAACATATGATTTAAAGCTTAAACAAAGTCATTTGTGTATGAACTTACTGTAATAGTTTTTGCACAAATTCTCATATGAAACGGGTAACCCGTTTCTTGTGAGAAACGGGTCAAATATTAAGCAAAAAGACAAAGGACAAGTGGGAAGAAAGATGTTCTTCCCCACTTGTCCTTTGTCTTTAACAATATTTGACCCGTTCACAAACAAGTTACCCATTTCACACAAGACTTACACTAGTTTTTGTACTCCGTTATAGCAAATTGAAACATACTGTAATTATGACATTACTATTTTGTCAGTTGCATTTTTGTCAATTGCATTTTTGGGAAGGTGATACACTTACATCTAATGTACCCAAGCTTTGGTACATAGCCATTAGGCTTGCGACATGTGGCAAGAAAAAAAAAAACTGAAGGAATATTGAGGGATTAGGCGGGAGTTTAGGGGATAGTGGGATAATGGCGGGAGTTTTATTGAATAGTTACGTCCAATGTGTATGTAATTAACAATCTAATTAAATTAATTAAAAAATCTTTAATCCTAAAATTATCACTAAATCCTAATTAACAAAAAGAAACTTTTCCAGGAAAAAAATCACTAACGTTACCTAATTAACCCAAAAAAAATTGATTAATTGTAATTAACTGTATTGAACATTTTACGAATGATTTTGGTTGTGCCAATATGACGTGGTTACATGGAACCTATGTCATATAAAAATTAGTATTATGTGTAGAGGCTAAGGGTTCTACTCCACAACCATTTTTTTTTTATAACTAGTATTCTTTTTTAGAACCGTCTTTTTAAAGAAAAAGTCATAACCAAAATATGATTCATTAATTATTTATTTTTTATCGTTTAAATAGCATTAAGCGATATCGACTTGATAAATTCCCTATAATTGTTACATTATCGTTTAATCGTTTAAATAGCATTAAACGATATCTAACATTATAACATTATACAATATCGAGTTTTCATATAATCACTGACACATTAAACAATATCTAACACTCTAATCAATCGCTCTATATATATAAAAGAAGGTTTTTTCGGGTGCTCTCCTTAATTCAAGGAGGTTCTAGCTAGACCTGTCAAACGGGTCGGGCGGGTCGGGTTCGGGTTTGGGTTATACGGGTCGGGTCAAAATACGGGTCGGGTCAATACGGGTTCGGCTCAAATCTGGTCGGATCGGGTTGGCTCAGGTCGGTTTGGTCAAAATCTGGTCAAAATTACGTTTCTAGCGCCTTTTTATTTACTATTTTTTTAATTAAAAAAATTCTTTTATTGTTATTTTACATTATGTACATAGTTTATTGTACATATGTAATACTAAAGTTGATATATATTCATTTTTGTGATTTATAAAATTAAAATAGTCTATTTATGAATATATTCATAATATTTCAATCATAATTTTCATTATCATTTTGATATTCCAACTTATAATATTGAGGTTGTAATAATTCTTAATATTAAATTATTATTTTTCATGAAATATTAATTTTGTAGGTTCAAAAAGTCTTGTTACACAAAATTACACTTGACTCATCGGGTCGAACGGGTCGGGCGGGTCTTGACCCTAAATTAACGGGTCATTTCGGGTTCGGGTCATTTTGGGTCACGGGTCAAATTTTACGGGTCTTGACCCTAAAAAAAGGGGTCGGGTCGGGTCGGTTTTTCGGGTCGGGTCGAAATTTGACAGGTCTAGTTCTAGCCAATAAGAATATTGCAACTACAAAATAAATTAAATAATTGAATAATTTAAATTAAGAAAAAAATAGCAATTTGGAAATAAAGAATTATATGAGACATAATTTCCTTATTCAATTATGATACATTAGATAAATTTTAGGCAAGTCTTTGATTTTTATGTTTTATAAAATGTGTTCGTCGAAATAATATAAAATTAACATCATTAGTTTCGTATCGAAAAATGCTATCAAATGAGTGTAAATATTAAGGTATTTCATCCAATAATAAAAAAATTACAGTTAAATAACAAATTAAAATATTTTAATTGTGAACAAAAAATTATAATTTGAAAATAAATAATTACATGACACATAATTTTCATATTTAATTATGACACATTAGGTAACTTTTAGATATGTTTTCAATTCTTTTTGTATATATAAATGAACAAATTTAGTTTGGTCATCCTAGGTACTACGTTAAATAGTTTTAGTTTATTATGTTTTAGTTATGATTACGATTAAGATTTGTATTATTTCTATTTTTTTACGGTATATTTGACAAACCCTAATTATAAATTATACTTAACTTTATTATTAGTTAATAAAATTCAATAATTTAAACACAAAATTGAAATTAAAAGACGATTGTTACTTCATTGAATTTACTATCAGAGTTCATGATTGAAAAGTTAGAAACTTGAATAAATTTGATTTAAGATTAGTTAGAAAATTAAAAAGAGAGAATTCTGTATATTTTAGGAGTAAAAAAAAGGTAGGGTGGGAAAAAATAATGATAAAAGTATTTAACTTAAGTAAAATCCGTATATGAAAAACCAATTACGATTTAAAAATGTAAAAGTTGTACGTAAAAGAGTAACGATCAAATAACCAATATATAAACTTAATGCGACATATACTAATCTTAATTCAATATTTTGGGGGCTTTGTACAAAAATTCAAAAAGTTCACAAATTGAAATTGGTAAAAGTTTGAGTATTTATGTAATTCTGAATAAAGAGTTACATGTTTAGATCATGAAAATGTTTAGAGCATATAATTCCGTTTATTATCTGTGTTTCACATACATATCGACATAATAAGAGCATCTCCAATGGTATTAAAGAAAGGCTTGCTTGCAATAATTGTAAAAATTCAAGCTACATCCTAACCATTGGAGATGATAAAAAGAGAGTTGGTAGAAAGCTATTGTAGCTTGTTCATGCAAATGAAACAAAAAAAATAGGAAAAAAAGTGGAAAAAAAAATCTTCATTGTGCAAAAAGCAATTTTTTTTTCCCATGTAAGCTACATGATGTTGTAGTTTAACCATTGGAGGTGTTTATAATTTTAAAGTGGTTTCCGTGAAATAGCGATGTGGCAAGGTAAGCTACAATGTTCTATAACTTGCCATTAAAAATGCTCTACTCAAACTCTTTTATTGTAGGTTAATCTGTACAATTATACATTGATTATATTTTATATATTGATCATATTTTATCTTACAAAATAGTTTACGTTTTTCAATATGTATTAATATTATTTTAAGAGTCTGATTTATTTAAACTCTTATATTTATTTTTTAGGGAATATATTTTATAAGAATAATATACGAAGTATAACTAAAACATAGATAAGCATTATAATTTTCATAATTCAAATTTTAAAAAAATCCCTTATTTTTTAGGGGTATCAGTTAAATTTTTTAAATAACCTAATCCTATTAATAATATAGGTGTATTGTGTCGTGTATGCCTATGTATATAAACACTTCAATCTATACATAACACAACCCCTAACAATTTTATCGTCCCATTAACTAATTTTATTTTAATTAATTACTTTTTGTTTTTTCTTTAGCTTTTGGTCGGATTAAATCCAAATTAATTGATTGTTTAATTTTTGGCTATTTATTTTCTTTCAATAAAAGTCATGATAATTATATAATTCCAATTGATTGTTTAATTTGTCAAATTTTTAAAACAAAATGTTTATTATTCATGCTTTATTTTAATAAAAGTTTCATAAAAAAATTAATAATTCCAAGTGATTTATGTTTGTCAAATTTTTGAAACAATTTGCCGATATTGAATTAAACAGGATCATAGCTCACTAATATAATAATTTAAACTGTAGCGAGTATTTACATTTCATAGTGTTGTTTACATTTAACCTAAATTCTATAGGAAATGTTATTTTATAATTAAATTGAATTGTATAATGGTGATCCTAAATGTTGTCATAGATATATATTTTGCTTCACGATTAAGAAGTTAGAAATATAAATACCGTTAGACCTTAGTTAAACAGTGCAACATGTATCTACACTTAATTGTATTTGTTTGATAAATTAGTCAACAACATTGATAAAGAATATTCTAGGTCTTCGGCGATGGAGTCGTGAACTGAGTGTATTGTACTAATTTGTGTAGAAGTGGGCTAACGAGGTCAAACCGATCTCGCGGTGATTCTAATCAGCGAGCATAGATTGCTAGTGGTGGGTACCACTAACTGTATCTGGCCTTTGGTTGAAGGAAAATAATACCCGTGACTTAGTCTTGATTATTTAAAAATGTAAAAAAAAAAAGTTGTAACCATCAAATAACCAGTATATAAACTTGATGCGACATATCTAATCTTAATTCAACAATTGGGGGGGTCTTGGACAAAAATTTCAAAACAGTTTACAATATTGATATTGGTAAAATTTTGAGTATTTGGGAAATATTGAATAAGGATTTTCAAGTTTAGATCATGAAAATGTTTATATTAGATCATGAAAATGTTTAGTGAATATGATTCCGCTAATTATTGGGCACGTAATGAAGATAGTAGCTCAAAATGAACTATATTAGTTTTAGTTAACGGAAATCCGTGCAACGCACGGGCATTTCACCTAGTATATATAAGTAAAAGAGGCTTTTTCGAGGGATCTCCTTAATTCAAGGAGATTTTAAGCCAATCATAAAATTACATTAAGCAAATAAATTAAATTGTGAAAAAATAGTAATTTGGAAAGAAATAATTATGCGAGAAGTAATTCCCTTATTTAATTATGAACATTAGAAAGTTTTTAGTTAAGTCTTTGATTATTATGTTTCATAAAATGTATTTGTCTAAATAATATAAAAATAACATCATTAGTTTTGAAACGAAAAATGCTATCAAATGAGTATAAATATCAAAACATTTCATCCAATAAAAAAAATCATTTGAAATAAAAAATTTACATTGAAAAAAATAAAATTTTTTTTGGAAAGAAACAATTATATGACACATAATTTATTTGTTTAATTATGATACATTAGATAACTTTTAGGTAAGTCTTTAAACCCTTTTTTGTGTATATATATATCAAAAACTTTAGGCTCGTCTTCTATAGTACCGGGTTAAATAGTTTTAGTTTATTATGTTTTAATTATGATTACGATTTGTGTTATTTTTATTTTTTACGTGTATTTGATTTGATAAGTGTATTAATTTTGAAAAGTTTTATTTCTTAATTATTATGTTCGTAATTTAAACATAGCTTGATTGAATTTATAATAATCTTTTTCCTTTTATATGTTGCAGATTTATATTTTAAGTTTAAGATCTGAGGTATTCATAGAAACTTGATTACAAAATTAATCGAATATGTGACGTGATATGAATAAATTGATTGAAATTAATCGAATATGTGACGTAAAATGAATAAATTGATTGAATAACTTGGTTACAAAATCAATCACGGAAAAATTCGGCAGCATTTCGACTGTAAATGAATAAATTTGAATTTACTGATTTAGCTGTTTTTAACTGTTATAAACTAACTAAATTGATTGAAATTAATTCTTTTAATTTCATTCTTTTTAATCTCAATCACTTGAGTATTCTGGTGGTATATCAAATTTATATGTTAGCTAAAATTAACATCCAGCTTAGTCAATTAAATCTTTTAATCGTCAAAATTGTCATTATAATCGTATTTTAGCCATTTTAGTCGTATAAGCGATAAATAAAGCAATAAATAACAAAATTTAAAATACAATCAAAATAAATAAAGTAATATAACATTAACATTCAGGCCAGAAAATTCATAATTAAATTCTTTTAATTACAAATTTTTGGCCTAAGGTGTTAAACCTCTATTTTTATGGTATAGTAAAACATGCAACAACAGCTGGCTCTGATACCACTTGTTAGGATCATGGCCCTTTAAGGACTCCTCTAACCTTGCCACTAAACATATTTAGTGGACTTTAGAACCTAGTTGTGCATGTAAAACTAACTGTAAAATATAGTTGCATAAATTAAATTACGATAATTTAAATTGCAATAAATACAAATAGACCTTTTAAGGTCTTTTAAAGGAGCTTCAAAATACTCAAATAAGAGTATCTCCTTCCTTAATCCACCCTAGGATTAAACCAACTTATATTATATAATTAGTCTAGATTATAGTAGTACAATACTTAATATTATATAGGTAATATTATGAGTAATATAGTGTAAAATTGATCAACTTAATTTGATCAATTTTGATCAAAAACATACGGCCAAAATGGGCTAAATTTGGCTGGTTTTTTTTTCACTTGTTTTTGGTGATTATTATGTGTGTATCCAATGCCAATTAAATGGTGATGCATGGGTATTTATAGGCAAAAATAAGTGGATGAATTAGGCATGCTTTTGACCCAAAATTTTTGACCAAAATTTGCTCCTAATGGAGCTTATGTTATACGACTAAAATGGCCCTTTTTTTTGGGTCAAATTTGATCCATTTAATTTGGGCCATATTATCAAATATATAGTCCAAAAACAATTTGAGTCCATTTAATATTAATTAGTCCATTTAACACTTAAATGAATTAATTATCAATAATAAAATATACTTAACAATTAAGTAGTATAAAAGACAATTATATCAATATTTAATTTATCACATTGGACTCTTATATCCTCCATTTGATTAACCTATAAATCATATTAGTTACTAATCTTTTATTAATGACAAATAACCCTTTTTCGTAAATTAACATTTAATTACTAATTCACAATATCACAAAAATCCTTTATTATTCAATATCGTATAAAAGAATAATGACACTCTAGTTCCGTATCTATTATACGTCTCATAATATATTATCTCTTGACTAAAATATTGGCCTCAATATTAATTGTCTAGTTATACTATATTAAATAACTAGCTTATGTTGGTCTTCCTCCCATTAGGTGTGACCGAAAGGGATCAGTTGATTACCGCTGTCACACGACAGTAACGTCAAACTCTAGCAAGCCGAGCGTTACCGATATACGTTAATCAACTGAATTATAATAAGCTATATTCCCTTTTATTCCTTTAATGAGATTTATTAAATATTCGCAATATTGTGGAGGACACTAACTCCAACAATCTCCCACTTGTCCTTACAAGTGTTGCGATACCAATTCTCTTGTCACTTTTGATCTCGCACTCAATGCAAGGTGTCTTTCAGGTCGCACTTGCAATTGATCTGATCTAGAGTGATTTTCTTGATCAGGAGAATAACTGTCCGACCGGAAAAATCTACCATAAATTACTTCCGAGCGTCGTCATGCATTTCTAGTCATTTCTCCTCGAGTGGCCCTGAGATACTAAACCCCGACGAGGGTAGACAATTCCTGTTACCCTGTAAGCCTGCAATCCATCACAGATCACCATGACCCAGAATATACCCCGTAGCCTCCTTTTACTGCACGACGTAGGATATAAACCAAAGTCACTGGAAAACTGTACTGACTCAGACAAACAGTTAACAGTCTAAAGAATCGACTCAAAGGAATACTTCAGAGTTCCTTGCCACGACCAGGCAACAAAAATTAGGACTCTGGTTAATGGTCACTGCCCAGCAGAGTATCTGATAGTCTGTCAAAGTAATCGACTGGTCATTACATCTGAGACCCATGGTTACTAAACACACCATCAAATCGACTTACAAACTAATAACAAGTGAGACGTCACCTCTTATAAGTGACTAGGGGCTAAATACTAAGTTGATTCCGTTCACTTTAATAGGGTTCAGTGTTGTCTCTACAACCTATTGGGATGAACCAAGTATCAATCAATTCTTAATTAACTAAGAACAAAACATAAATGCTATATATGTAGTAGAACTAGATGATCATATATCAAAATAATTTACAAATCCAAAACCTTCTTTATACCCATCGAAACTACATGACGGTCATGTTTCGATTGACGTAAGGGTTTGGTTAAAGGATCAGCGACATTGTCGTCTGTCCCTATATTACATATCATAATTTCCTTTCTTTCCACATAATCTCTAATTACATGAAATTTTCTTAGTACATGTCTAGATTTATTACTAGACTTTGGCTCTTTAGCCTGAAAGACAGCTCCATTATTATCGCAGAATATGGGAATTGGATCTTCGACTTTAGGGACTACTTTTAGACCCTCCAAAAACTGTCGAATCCAAACTGCTTCTTTCAACTGACCTACGATGCGACTATGTACTCGACTTAGTTGTATAGTCTGCTATTACTGAGTGTTTGGAACTCTTCCAACAAACTGCACCTCCGTTCATAATTAAAACATACCCTGACTGAGATTTCAAATCATCTCGATCAGTTTGAAAAGTAGCATCCGTATAACCTTTCATACGTAGCTCATCTTCACCTCCAAAAACTATAACTGAATCCTTAGTTCTTCTTAAGTACTTAAGGATATTATTTACAGCTATCCAGTGACTCTCACCTGGATTGGCTTGGTATCTACTCGTCATACTCAGAGCATATGACACGTCTGGACGTGTACACATCATAGCGTACATGATTGATCCAACAGCTGAAGCATATGAAATCGATTTCATGCGTTCAACATCCTTTTGTTCAGTAGGACACTGTGATTTACTCAGAGTAATCCCATGACCCATAGGTAAGAACCCTCTCTTGGAGTTCTTCATGTTGAACCTGTCAAGGATCTTATCGATATAAGTTTCTTGACTTATCGCTAAGGTCCTTTTGGATCTATTTCTATAGATCCTGATGCCCAAAATCCTCTGAACTTCTCCCAAGTCCTTCATTTGGAAATGATTTCCTGGCCAGTTCTTTACAGAAGTGAGCATAGGTATATCATTCCCTATTAGTAGTATGTCATCCGCATACAAAACTAAAAATACAACCTTGCTCCCACTGAATTTTGTATACAGACACGGTTCCTCAACACTTCGAGTAAATCCGTTCTGTTTATTCACTTGATCGAATCGGTGATTCCAACTCCTGGATGCTTGCTTAAGGCCATAAATGGACCTCTTAAGCTTGCAACCTTTCTTAGGATTTTTATGATCGATAAAACCTTCAGGTTGTGTCATATACACCTCCTCATCCAGAATCCCATTCAGGAAAGCGGTTTTAACGTCCATTTGCCAAATTTCATAGTCATGAAATGCAGCAATTGCAAGAATTATCCTAATGAATCGCATCATAGCCACTGGAGCAAAGGTCTCATCATATTGAAACCATGAATCTGAGTGAAACCTTTAGCTACTATTCTAGCTTTGAAAACATCTAGGTTTCCATCTAGTCTGTATTTGATTTTAAAAATCCATTTACACTGAAGAGGTGTTACTCCTTCAGGTAAATCTGTCAGGTTCCATACTTGATTTTCGGACATGGAATCCATTTTGGATTTCATAGCCTGAATCCATTTCTCGGAGTTGGGACCAGAAACAGCTGCTTTGTAGGTTGCAGGTTCATCACTTTCTAAACGTAAGACGACCTGTTCATTTCTTTCTTCGATCAAACCTAGATATCGATCAGGTGGGTGACTTACTCTGCCTGACCTTCTGGGTTCAGAAGGAATGACTACTGAATTTGAGACAGAAGAACCAATTTCTTGTGTCACGGCTTCAGTTTGTGGCTCTTGAACTTCGTCAAGTTCAAATTTTCTCCCACTTTGTCTCCTAGAAATGAATTCCTTTTCTAGGAAGACAGCCTCACGAGCCACAAACACTTTGTTATCGTGACGGTTATAGAAGTAATAGCCACGTGTTTCCTTTGGGTAACCTACAAAGACACATTTTTCAGATCTTGGTGCTAGCTTATCGTCTGTCTTACTTTTGACATAAGCATCACTGTAGGTATCAAGGTTAAATGGGACCACTCGACGTCTTGCTAAGGGCGTAAAAGCTGAAAAGATTAAGTAAATAAAACCTTTAAAAACTATTTTGGAGCCGCCACTAAATTATGAGGGAAATTTAGAACCCGCCTCCGTGTCCTCATGCTCAAAGACACGTCTTAGAGTTCAAGGCACGTCGACACCCATCCGTCTAAGGCTATTGTGAAACCAGATTCGGATTCGGGTGAGGGTTAGGGATGGCAATGGATCGGGTTCGGGTCGGGTGAAGCGTCACCCGCATCCATCCGTCTAAAAAAAATCTTCATCCAATCCACCCGTCATCCGCGAAACTTATCATCCATATCCAATCCGTCCGTCATCCGCGGGTGAAGCGGGTGGATCGGGTGACAAATGGATTGCAAACTAATGTCATATGAAAATAGAAAAATAAAAATGTGTCATGTTTCGTTGAAAAAACGAAACTAATTAGTGTTTAAATTAAGTTAAAATGCGTCAAAAGTAAATATCTTAATTGATTATAGGTTGAATAGTAAAAAAAACATGATAAAAGGTTACATATAATAAATTTTCTATATAAAAATATAAATTTTACATAAAAACTTAAAGAATCGGGTGATAAATCGGGTGATGGATGGATGATGGATTGGATGATGCTTCATCCAACCCACCATCCATCCATCATCCGTTACATCCATCATCCACCCGTCATCCATATAAGTCGGGTTTTCATCCGTTTTTTAGGGTCGGGTGGATCGGGTTTGAGCGGGTTCGGGTGAAATTGACATCTCTAGTGAGGGTACTCTTCTAAAGTATAATTCAAAATAATGTTATTATGAAAGATCTTTTGGAAAAGCCTATCAAAAGATAGCCTCTACTAAACTTGAGAGCAATGCAAATAATCATACATGAGCCTAAGTAATTCGCTACGTACAATTGCGGTATAAATTGTAAAAAATAATGCAAATGCAAATGCAAAAAGAGATTGTTTAAAACCCTCAGTTAATCATGCTGAACTTGTTAACAAAAACAGTTCAGTTAATGACGAATTCATTTTAAGTGATTTAGATGCAAGATGAGGATTTGCTAAATGCATACAATAAAATAAAATTCAATTGTCCGTTGATTTATTTTAAGGAGGTCAGTTGTTTATGTGACTTTGGAAAGGTGTTACGAATAGGGTGTGTATTCGAGGTGCATGGCCGCCTTATGAAAAGCGGACTCGCGTACCAAAGTCGGGGTGAGCCTAATGTAGGCCCTTGCAAGTCAAAGAAGTAAAGAAAACCTTAATCCATGTTAGGATTAAGACATACCTGTCTCGAGTCAGGAAACCGGCAGTGCTTCGCTTCAATGGGGAAGAATTCAACAAGAGAAAATGAAGAATTATAAGGATGTTTATGCGTGAGGCTTTTGTGAGAGAGAGTTGTGAAATTCTGGTGTGAATTGAATGTGTTTGGGACGTATGTGGAGGGTTGTATTTATAGTAGAGAGCTTGTCAAGAATTAGAAAATTTAGGGGATAAAACCGGACGTAGGAGTCGCAAGACACCTTGCGAATGCCTGGGGCAATCGCAAGGACTCTTGCGATAGCCTGCCCTAATCACAATAGTCCTTGCGATTGGTAGGGCGGGCATTATCCTCTTTTTCCGTATATTTCTTAAATTATTTTTTAGGATATATACGGGATATTCTTGCTTGAGTTCTAAGATACGTTGTTGTGGATGATTGTAGGGTTTTGATTAGGTTATCCTGGACCTTGGGAAGCGGGCCAGGAATGGGTTTGGGCTAGGTTCTGGGCCCGAGACCCAAAAATGTAAAAAGGGTGTATTTTGTAGTGTTTTGATAAATAAGACAATCCGTAAGGCTATCTCGGGTGTTTGCCAGTCCTAAAATGTGGTTTTAGTGACTGGGCCTAAATTTAGGGATTTAGAAGAATCGAATTAGGCCTTATTAATGTAAAAAGGCCAATTAGATTATGTGTTTGAAAAGGGGTATGTGCATGCCGATTAGGACCTAGACTCGAGACAAACTAGACTCTAGACTATCCTAAGGACGCTTACCTAAGAGTGATGACCCATAAAGAAACCTCATTTGCATTTTAAAACATTTAACTCGAATTCGTCATAGTTAGAACCATTTAAGTCAACGTAAAGGCATGCAATAAAAATCCATTGTTACATCACTGAGTTTTTGGCGGGAGGTACGGATGTGGGTATCCACAATCACAACCCCATATTCTGAGAAATGACAAAGTGGGGATTTTCCCTCTCCATAATTCATATGGAGTTTTCTCAGCTACTTTAGTCGGGCTACGATTCAGGTTAAGAATCACGCTGTGAAAGCCCCAAAATGAGTGCAGTAGCTCGGTCGGACTCATCATCGGCCAGAACCATATCTATTGGAGTTCAGTTTCTTCTCTCGGCCACACCATTTAATTGTGGTGTGCCTGGAGGTGTCAATTGTGATAAAATACCACAATTTACAAGATGATCATCAAAATCATTAGATAGGTATTCGCCTCCACGATCTGATCGTAAAGCTTTGATTTTCCTATCTAATTGATTTTCTACTTCATTTTGAAACTCTTTGAACTTTTCAAAGGCTTCACTTTTATGCCTCATTAAGTAGACGTAACCGTATCTACTTAAATCATCAGTGAAAGTAATGAAGTAGTTGTACCCACCTCTGGCTGAAATTGACATAGGACCACATACATCTGTATGTATCAGTCCCAGCAACTTACTAGCTCGTGTTCCTTTTCCAGTAAAAGGACTACGCGTCATCTTGCCTAAAATACAAGATTCGCAAACACCATATGATTCGTAATCAAATGGTTTTAGAAGACCAGTTGAAACCAATCGTCTTATGCGTTTATCATTTATATGACCTAAACGACAATGCCAGAGGTAAGTCGTATCGGGATCACCTGTTTTGAGCCTTTTGGTTTCTATTGAATAGACGTCTTTCACCAAATCAAGAATATAAATGCCGGCAATCGGTATTGCACAACCATATATCATTTCATCGAATGAAATAGTACACTTTTTGTTTTTAATTAAAAAAAAAAAAAAAAAAAAACCTTCTGCATCTAATACAGACATCGATATTATATTCTTGTTCAAAGTTGGTACATAATAACAGTTATTTAAACACAACTCTAAACCAGATGGCAAAACAAGTACATATGTTCCTACTAAGACGGCCGCTACTTTAGCTTCATTCCCTAGTCGTAGGTCTACATCTCCTTTAGCTAGTTTTCTTGTTCTTACCAGCCCCTGCAAATGATTACAAAGGTGAGAACCGCAACCTGAGTCAAGTACCCAGGTACTAACTGAAGTGTAATTTACGCCTATCATATAGAATGAGGAGGAAAGCTTACTTTTGGGGACGACCTTTCCAGTCTTTATGTCCTCCAAATATTTCGGACAGTTTCTTTGCCAGTGTCCGACACCTGAGCAATAGAAACATTTCGTGTCCGGTTTGGGCCCATTTTTCTTGGACTTGGACGTACTCTCCATAGGAGCCTTGCCCTTATCCATCGCGCTACTTGACTTTTTCCCTCTTTTTGGACCGGGTTTAAATTTCCCCTTACTCTTAACCGATACATTATACACCTCTCTTCGGCTACTCCCACTCACTTTCATATCAGTCTCTGTTTGCACAAGCAGAGAGTGTAACTCATGGAGGCTTTTTTTCATATTATTCATATTATAATTCATACGAAAGTGAGCAAAGCCTTCATGTAGTGAGTGAAGAACTCGATCAACCGCAACTTCTTGCGTGATCGCAATCCCTAATCTCTGCAATGTTTCCACATACTCAATCATTTTGAGTACGTGGGTCGATACAGACTGCCCTTTTGGGAGGCGAGCCTCGAAAAATTTAGCAACTGCGTCATATTGAAGGATTCGGGGAGCCTTCGAGAAATTGTTCATCAATTTTGTGTAAATTTGATGCGATGTCAAACCTACACACCTCCTCTGTTGTTCTTGTTCCATAGAAAAGAGCAGAACATTTCTGATCGCATTGGACTCCCTATGATACTCATCATAGGCATCCTTAACAACAGAGGTGGACGTTGATGTCGGTACTGGAGGGGAAGGGTCAACCAAATACCGCAGTTTACCATCTGCTATGGCTGCACTGCGGAGATTGGCTTCCCAATCCAAAAAGTTGCTACCGTCATCCTTCAGGATAAACTTATCCATAAAGGAGCGGAGCCATGAGTCTCGCGCTAAAGGAGCAGCAATAGAAGGAGGAGTAGGATTATTAGGAGGAGGAGTAGGAAGGAGAGTAGTATCATTAGATGCAGACACCATAATTAATAGTAAATCTACAAACGAAAAAGGAAAAACATAAGCTTTCATGAAAAAAATTAAACATAAACACATTCATATAAAGATATCCCACTGATTTATATGAATGATGCCGAGATCCAATTTTAGTTAAAATTAGGGACGGTTTAGCCGTTCCATACCAATTTTAAGTAATTTTGGTGAGTCAACCTTTGACTGATTCTAATCTTTTAGAACTCTCGGTCGTTAGATTTCACTTAAATCCAACTACTAGCCCTAGAATACAAGACTTGTCTTGCATTCTATTGAGTCCAACCAATTTTCACTTGTAATAACTCGTTTATTACCCTATTTACCCAAGGTAGAAAGAATACACCCCGCGGAGGCGAGCGTGCTTCTGACGAACAAGGGATTTATAGGTGTTATATATTGGTAAGGCTAATCTCAATTTTAATATGTGGAAGATCTTGTCGATTAATTATCAATTCCCTTTAAAGTGAACTAATAGGCAAATTCTAGATAATTTATATCGATAACCTATATAATTCTAGTAGGTTATTTGATTAGTTTGACATGTTTTTAACGGGTTAATCACGCGTAATAACAAATAATGAAACGAACACGAATACCTAGTATGGCCTTCTAGCTAATCTAATTAACTAGACTAATACAAGTGATTACAATTTGGAAGCCAACGCCTTTGGCCCCTAAATTGGATCTTCATTTGGAACTCTTTTCCAAAAATGGCACCGTCTTTGATATTGGATCACCGTCTTCTTAAATAAATACAAATATAATCATATTATACATATATTTCTAAAAGAATAAATAATCAATGCAAGGGCAATACAAGATCGCAATTAAATTACAAACCGATCGGTATTCCCTTTCATTACGGGTCCTAAATACCGATTAAACTAGGCTATACTAGGATTAATGCATTAAATTAGAATCTCATCCAAACCACATGCATAATAAAAATAAAATCTCATTATATAAAACATGCCAAACTATCAATTTACCATTTACCGATTTTACGACCCTTTTATTTAAATTGATTGTCAACTTTTGACCCTTTTTAAATTTTGATCAACACTCAAACTTATTTTGAGCTTACACTAACCATTCTAATCTGGTTTTGGAACAAAATATAAGCCTTTTAAAAAAATATACAAAAGGTTAGTGTAATTTGATCGTTATTGCTTACTATTATCGCCTTTTATCGTAACTTTTACGATTGCTTGCCCATTTTAATTATAATTTTAATGAAAATTATCAAAAAATAAAATTTCATAATCTGGTCATATTCCAAAATAATACTTTAGCAAAATTTGAAGCCAACAAAAGTGGATTTAATTTAATAGCAAAACTAGGTGTCGATTTTATCGGTTTTATCGTATAAAACAAATAAATTGACGAAATATATTTAGAAAATTCCTAAAATTCTCAAATATTATCCTTATTATTCTGGTAATATGGTTTCAACAATCACGGAAAAATTCGGCAGCATTTCGACTGTAAATGAATAAATTTGAATTTACCGATTTAGCTGTTTTTAACTGTTAAAAACTAACTAAATTGATTGAAATTAATTCTTTTAATTTCATTCTTTTTAATCTCAATCACTTGAGTATTCTGGTGGTATATCAAATTTATATTTTAGCTAAAATTATCATGCAACTTAGTCAATTAACTCTTTTAATCGTCAAAATTGTCATTATTATCGTATTTTAGCCATTTTAGTCGTATAACTGTATAAGCGATAAATAAAGCAATAAATAACAAAATTTAAAATACAATCAAAATAAATAAAGTAATATAGCATTAACATTCAGGCCATAAAATTCATAATTAAATTCTTTTAATTACAAATTTTTGGCCAAAGGTGTTAAACCTCTATTTTTACGGTATAGTAAAACATGCAACAACAGCTGGCTCTGATACCACTTGTTAGGATCATGGCCCTTTAAGGACTCCTCTAACCTTGCCACTAAACATATTTAGTGGACTTTAGGACCTACATGTAAAACTAACTGTAAAATATAGTTGCATAAATTAAATTACGATAATTTAAATTGCAATAAATAAAAATAGACCTTTTAAGGTCTTTTAAAGGAGCTTCAAAATACTCAAATAAGAGTATCTCCTTCCTTAATTCACCCTAGGATTAAACCAACTTATACTATATAATTAGTCTAGACTATAGTAGTATAATACTTAATATTATATAGGTAATATTATGAGTAATATAGTGTAAAATTGATCAACTTAATTTGATCAATTTTGATAAAAAAAACATACGGCCAAAATGGGCTAATTTTGGCTGGTTTTTTTTTTTTGACTTGTTTTTGGTGATTATTATGTGTGTATCCAATGCCAATTAAATGGTGATGCATGGGTATTTATAGGCAAAAATAAGTGGATGAATTAGGGATGCTTTTGACTCAAAATTTTTGACCAAAATTTGCTCCTAATGAAGCTTATGTTATACGACTAAAATGGCCCATTTTTTTGGTCAAATTTGATCCATTTAATTTGGGCCATATTATCAAATATATAGTCCAAAAACAATTTGAGTCCATTTAATATTAATTAGTCCATTTAACACTTAATTGAATTAATTATCAATAATGAAATATACTTAACAATTAAGTAGTATAAAAGACAATTATATCAATATATAATTTATCACATTGGACTCTTATATCCTCCATTTGATTAACCTATAAATCATATTAGTCACTAATCTTTTATTAATGACAAATAACTCTTTTTCGTAAATTAACATTTAATTACTAATTCACAATATCACAAAAATCCTTTATTATTCAATTATCGTATAAAAGAATAATAACACTCTAGTTCCGTATCTATTATACGTCTCATAATATATTACCTCTAGACTAAAATATTAGCCTCAATATTAAGTGTCTAGTTATACTATATTAAATAACTAGCTTATGTTGGTCTTTCTCCCATTAGGTGTGACCGAAAGGGATCAATTGATTACCGCCGTCACACGACAGTAACGTCAAACTCTAGCAAGCCGAGCGTTATCGATATACGTTAATCAACTGATTTATAATAAGCTATATTCCTTTTTATTCCTTTAATGAGATTTATTAAATATTCGCAATATTGTGGAGGACACTAATTCCAACAATATAATATAATATAATATAATAGTGATAATAATAACAACAACAACAATAACAACGACAAGTTAAGATGAACTGAACTGAACTGAACTGATCTAAACAAAACAAAACTGAACGAAAATAAATTACAGGTATAACAAATGTTTGATGGTTAGATCCACATGAGAGATACGGAGTATCATATATGAGTTGATTACAAATATCTACCAAGATAATAAAGCAAGCATCAATTGAGGTTGGTGTCTAATTTGATGTAGTGTAGTAGTATATATAAGAGCATCATTCTTACTTTCTTAACAACATCTAATCTAATTAACATAATTAAGAACAATTCCAAAGAAATGTTTTCCTTCGCAAACAAAAACATGAGGTCATTCAATATTCACACTTTCATGATCTTGGTTATCCTAACTACAGGTATATATATAAAAACCTCAATTAATCCCAAGTTCGCAACGATTTTATACGATAATTTTATTTCTATTTTTCTTAATATATTTTTTTCATTTACTCCGTATATATACAAAATCGTACTAAATTATTAATTTTTTCATTGTGTAGGGTTCCTTGGGAATGTAGTGTCAGGAATGAGGACAATGGATGAGCCGACATCGACGGGAGAAGGACAAGACGACTCGACTGCAAGCACTGTGCACATAGGGATCGAGAATTTTGGCGGCGGCGATGATTATTATTGGCCCCCATCTGGCAAGGGTGGCTTTGAGGGCACGCCGGTCGGCGTGGTGGGCACGCCGGTCGGCGCGGGTGGTAGACAATGTAGCTCTAAAAGCCAAACGGATAAAGGTATTTGTTTAAGTCAAGAACACTGCGATCAAGACTGTAGGTTAGAGGGATTTCAAAGCGGTCGATGTGCTAAGTTTCATAGATATTGTCGTTGCTACAAATCTTGTTAGAAAAAGTCGAAATTAATGTATTGGATATTAATAAAGTCGTAAAATAAATGAATAATAAGTGAAGTACTCTGAATATTATTCAGTGTTTTGATACTTGGTATCGTGCCTTGAATAATTGTATTATTGTTTTTATTTAATTAGGTGTTTGAATGTCGAATCGTGCTTGCTATGACAATCAAGCATGCATGCTTGAGATGAAACACGTTGAAAGTTTGATACACGTTGAAAGTTTGATATCATGTCGGGTCGTGCCTTGCTACATCTAAATCTCAACCGTGGGATCTTAAAGATCAAATGATTCAAATCAAATCTCACTAATTAATTTACAATTCATGCTTATTTATATATACATAAAAAAATTAGCTTGATCTTCTTAAGTATTAGTTTAAGTTTACTATGTTTTTGTTATGAGTACGATTTGTGTTATTTCTATTTTTTACGGTGTATTTGATTTGATAAAAATATTTAATTTTGAAGAGTTTTATATTTTTTAATTACCATGTTTGTTATTTAAACATAGCTTGATTGAATTGGTGATGATCCTTTTTTCCGTTGTATATATTGTAGAATTATATTTTAAGTTCAAGATTTTTTGTTCTCATTGAGTAAACTTGATTACAAAACCAGTAGCAAAACTATACGTAACGTGAAAGGTAAAATAGATATACAAGATTTATTGATTGTCATATATCAAATAAAGTCATTAATTATCGTTAGATGATATTTTTTTATAATTTATAATGTTTGACCTTTTAATTAGTTTCATCGTATTAAATTTTGATTTAATAGTTAATGTCAGTTTTGTAGGAGAGCATCTGAAAATTATGGAAAAAAAAAAAAAAAACTAATTTACATGGCGTAGATGAATGTTGGTAGTTTTTTTCCAAAATAAAAATAATTAAGGCAATACTTTCCATTTTTTAAAAATAAATGTAGCATAAATAAGGTAGTTTTGGACAAAATACCCAAATTTTACATTCAAAAGTATTAAGTCGGTAATATACTATTATATTATTCGTATAATATATTACCATTAAATTAGGTTATAAATTATTATTGATAATTAAAAATATTTTTAAAATTACTTATTAATCAAAGTGAGCAACACTTACCATAATTATTTGATAATCTAAGAAAAATAATCATTTGATAATCTATTAAAGTGCAAATTAATCTAATAAATTCTAATAAGAGCAATTAGCTTTCTACAAAATTTAAATGAAGAAAACAAAGATAAAAAAAATATAAAGACTAACATTTTCCTTAATTTCATATGACTACCCATTAAAATTTTTCCATATATTATTCAAAGTAATCAATTCTCTAAATAATTTGAAAAAATACTTACCCAAAAATATTAAGACTGATATTATGGAAATTAAGTTTATTATATTATTTTCAACAGGATACATTTACCTCTTCATATAAATTGAACAGCTCATCGGTAAAGCTTACCATAATTATTTGATAATCTATAAAACTAATATTTTTATAATCTAATAAAATTTAAAGCAATTAATTTTTTTTCTATAAGATACAAATATTTAAATAAAACTCTCCTAAAAAAAGTTTAATTCAAAGCTAAGTCTTCTTTTGAGACAATCTCAAACTAATTTATTGTGCATCTAAGAGAATACTCCGTAAATCATAGTTAAAGGGGTATAGGAATATAAAATTAATCAACTAAAGTTACAAACAAGGTACTAAGAAAATTTAGGTATAATTAGTAATGAAATACAAATATTATGAAAATAATAACGACAATATAATATCATAATTCATAAATAAGCTAAAAACTGTACAAATTTATATAAACATTTTTACATTTATATAATTCTATATTCCTCAATATTTTTTTATATATTACAATGAACATGATATCAATAACCCTTCTTCATATTTATTGATTTTTTTTAATATTTGTACTGAATCCAAATTAAAAACGATAAATCATGAATTAATTATTAAATACACATTATTGAAACCCGTGCATCGCACGGGCTTTAAAACTAGTATTATAATATTACAAGATTATAACATTATAACACTATACCATTTTACTTACATTATATCATTATACTATATCGAGTTTCGACATTATCACTAAGGCCTTGATTTATTATACGATATCAAGTTTTGACATAATCACTAAGACATTATATCATTATACAATATCGAGTTTTGACAAACTCACTAAGACATTATATCATCATACCATATCGAGTTTTGACATAATCATTATACAATATTGTGTTTTGACATAGTACCTATAAATTATAAAAATATTGTATTAACGTTATTAAAAATTATATTAATGTTTTCAAACCCTATAACCGTTAACCTAATCACCCTCTAACCCCAAAAACCCTCTTTACATTAACTTAATCCCCTAAAACCCTTTTTCCGTTAACTAAAATACCCTCTAACCCCAAAAACCCTTTTTCCGTTAAGTAACTACACTTTTAACCCTATTTCCGTTTAGAGTTTAGACTAAGGTTTTATTCTTCTTCTACGTCCATTTTTTTTCTTACCAAAAACCGTTCACTTATTGTCGAAACTAAACTTATTGGATCAAAATAAAGGTTTAACTCTTACTAAATTGATTTATTTTAATGGGTTATTTCACGAGAATAATCCAAACTAAGGTCATCCTTCTCGTTTTAATCCAAACTAAAGTTTAACTCAAAACAATTCATACTATGATATTATTTAACTTTCATTAAACTATGTCTATAAGTGACCTCCTATAACAGGTTTTCCAACAAGTGACTTGTGGGCCCATTCCTTTCTCTATTTTCTTTTCTTATTTTTTTTTTCTAATTTTCGGCTCTATTCATTGTTCATTCCTTCATTTTTCACTTCTTCATCCTTCTTCCTTCTCCATTTTTTCCATTGTCAATCTAATTTATCTCTTCTGTTTTTCACATTTTTCTCTTAATTTCTTAATCTTTTTCTAGTTTCATATTTTTCCCTTGAATTACCTCATATTTCTCTCCTTTTTCTCTCATAAAAACCACCCACTCTCCACGAACAACCCTCCACCACCGTCGACTGTCCTTCTCACCGACGTGTGGCGGCGCCATCTCCTACCACCGCCGCTTCCCATGTCCAGAAGAGTAATTAAGTTTGATTCTAATCCCGACAAAGGGTGCGCTGGTTTTGTCCAAAAGTTGTCCAAAGTGAGTTTTAAATTTGAATTGAAGAATGTTGGTGCATTCGATTAAAACTTTAAGTATTTGGGCAAAGTAATTTTTTGGGGTGTTCTAGATTTGATTGATTATTGAACGAGTTTGAATTTTTTTGGCAAAGATTGTATCTTTTCTTCAAATAAATTTGTGAGTTTGTTTTAATTGTTATTCCATTTTATATTAGTGATGACAGAAATGGAATTGATGAGAAATGGAGGTAAGTGGTGGATTTGATAAAGATGAAGATTTGTTGAAATGAAATAAGTAGTACAGCTTTAATTAAGTGAAAAGTCGAAGGAAACTTGTTGTACAGGTTGCCCTTCCACAGGTTCATTTGAAGTTAAATGGGGATATAATTGGGATTAATCTGAGTTAAACTTTAGTTTGGATTAAATCGAGAAGGACGACCTTAATTTGGATTATTGTTGTGAAATAACCCTATTTTAATTGAACAACGATAAACAATGATTATTATAAATTAATTTCAAAACGAGTTACATTGGATTCAAACTAACATAGAACCCTAATTGAAATTGGAGATAATTCAAATTGAAATTGGAGAAGGACGTAATATTTAACTAACGGATTTGTTGATGAATAAGATGATGAACTCATCTTCTACAAAAATTATTATTATTTTTGAAAAGGAGACAAATAAAATTGAAAATAAAAACTTAACTAAGAAGGAAGAAAAATATTTTAAGAGAAAGTGAATATTCAAAAAAGGAAGTTGGACGAAATAAATAAATAAATAAAAATAGAAAAAGTTTGAAATTCAAAGTCAAATTAAATGGATTAGGAAGGAAATTAAAAGGGAATTTATTGGTTTGGAGGGAAGTTAAATTTTGAAAATAAGTCTAATTACATTATTAACCTTGCCACATGTTGTCCTACCATTCGCTATGTACCAAAGGCTTAGTACATTCAGTGTAAGTGTAGCCTTTTTGGCATTTTTGTGCTTACTAATAAATTGAAACATAAGTTATTGAGAATTAAACCCACGTCCTATGACATAATGTAATAAACTAATGATGACATCTATAATGGTAAGCTACAATTTATTGTAACTTATAAATTTTTCAAACTATATGCTTTGTAGCTATTTACTTCTCCAATGGTAAACTAGTTTTTTGTAGTTTGAATGAACCCACGTCAATTTAATCAACCAATAGAAATCAGACAAATTTGTTTCAAGCAAGTAGCTTTGCCAAGCTACATGAGTTTTTTATGCTTTATTACTCCGTAGTAAACAGCATGCTTGACAATTTATAAAAATTGCAAGTAGGTCTTCTTGTAGAACCATTGGAGATGCTCTAATACGGAGTAAATTGCATTTTGTATGTCTAAGTTTTCCTAAAATGTAGAGGGGGCCATATGCTCTCTGCATCCTCCTTGGGGCCACTCATGGACGCAAGATAGAATTTTTGAAAGAATATTTTCTCTTAATATGGAGTATTAAGGTCTTGTTCTTTTGGACATTTTAGATCTGAACTGAACTGAACTGAACTAATTTTATATGAGCAAACCAAGTGGTGGTTGCCCAGGTGGAATTTGGGTTAACCTGGAAGTGTGCAACAAAGCCTAAGGTCCCAGGCTCAAATCCCACCTGGAACCAAAAAAGAATAAAAAAACCAAAGCACCCACTTGGCCACCGCAGCCCCCGTCGGGGGTGACTTACATGGTACATGTGGTGGTGCGGGAATGCATGTACCCGGGGGGACTCAACTCCTCGTCATCAAAAAAAATAAATTATATGAGCATATTATTAAAACAAATTAAATTTTAAAATAATACTATAAATTAAGATAATATATTATTAGGTCTGAGCTTAATTGAACTGGTCTGAACTTAACTAAACTAAACTGAATTGAAGTGGTCTGAATTAAAGTGAACTGGACTTATTAAGTTCAAAAGAACGGGACCTAAATAATAATCATAAAATATTTGATTTGAAAATCATATAACTTTGTACATTTTCATAGGACTTTCAACAAGGGTCATCCCATAGGGGCTTAGGGCACATTTTTTGAAAACATATGGCTAAATATTTTGCAAAGGCTGATCAATCAGACTGACTTTTTTCTCAACAGACTCAAAAAGACATCAATGCCCTTTTCATTTTCTTCCCCACATATTTCTAAACCTAACAATTCCCTCTTCTCTCTCCTCTCTTCATCCTCATTAAACCCTCTCTCCTCTCTTCATCCTCATTAAACCACCACAACTAAACTACCACAACCACCACCACTTAGGCCACCACCTACCACCGCCTCTCCCACCAACCACCACCGCCCATTGCCACTACTCTATCTCTTGTTATAATAATAATAATAATAATAATAATAATAATAATGAAAAAAAAACGTTAAACAGCAACCACCACCGCCCATTGCCACCACCGCCCACTGCCACCAAAGCCCAATCGAAAACCCACCACACCGCCCGACCCACGACCGCCCAGCGCCACCACCATAGCCACCACCCACCACTACCACACAACCATACACAACCCAAAAAGACAACCCGATGCCCCCACCACACCTAACGCCCACGGCCGCCGACCCCACGACCGCCGACCTCATCCCTACCACCATCAACCACACAAAATAACTCATATAAAATCAAATTAATGAGAGAAAATTAAAATAAAGAAAAAACAAGAAAATTACTTGAAATATATCGTCACTATAATCCATAATTTGAGAATTGAATTTATCGTAGGAGGAATTGAATTAATTGAAGGAGTAATTAATTGATTTTAGGTTGTTTTAGGGTTTTTTAGGGTTGGTGAGAGAAGAGAGAAAATTAGGATTTAAAAGGGTGAGTGATGGAAAAATAATGAGCAAAAAGGGTACAACTGAGAAAAAATCGGGTACAATTGATCAATTACGATATTTTTTGCCTATTCTTAAATTAAACTCATTTTTATATTCAACATATTTTGCAGATTATTAAAATATTATTTTCTACTCACATGCACTGATGCACGGGTATCCTAAAAAGAGGAGAAAAGATGAATAAATCAATTTAATTTAGTAAGATTCAAAGACTAAGATACATCGTCAGGGTGAATAGAGGATAGTACATACTCGGATTTAGCAATCAATTATATTCACAGAAAATGGCACCCATGGATGAATACAGTTAGAACTTAGAAACGATCATATAAAATGCAAATAATAAGTCAACAAATTGGATGGTCATTTCAACCTAGAAAGAATTTGTTGATGATCAAACTAGCAAAGTTGGTGATTACATGATTCGTTCAAAACAACCACAAGAATAGAAGAACGATGACATAATCATTTGGTTTTTCTTTTATAACGAGGACTCAAGTCACCCGTATATCCTATGTGACGCGAGATTTAAAAAGAAAAAGACCGTTTATAGTCGAGTTTAGGTAACACAGGGTTTCAAACAAAGTTCGTCACATTACGAAAGAAACTACTCCAGTAGAACTAGAAATTCTGCTACAAAACTAAACAAAATACATGAAAAATGAAGCTAACAAAATCCCAACAAACAGCAAAAGATTATACATTGGATATTTAGCCAAAAATTTTAGATTCCTTGGAATGAATATCAGTCTCAATCTTCAGTAACCTTCTTCTTTTTCTTCTTTTTATCTTTCTTATCACTCGCGGGTTGAGCTTCCTCGACCTCATCAGCGTGCTTCCTCTTCTTCTTTTTTGACTTCTCTTCTTCTTTGCCTTCCTCCTCGTTCTCCGCATGTTTTTTCTTCTTTTTCTCCTTTTTGCTCACCTCGGCCTCAACCTCGACTTCAGCATCCTTCTTTTTCTTTTTCTTCTTCTCCTCCTTTGTCGCCTTTTCGCCTTCATCCTCCACATTTTCATCGGGGACGTCTGTGACAGTAGACTTCTTTTTGTCTTTCTTTTCCTTTCTCTTTGATTTCTTAGAATCATCAGCAATAGGGGACACTGTTTCCATGGGTACCACCTTGTCTTCGGACTTACCAATGCTGGAATCCGCTGCAGGATTATACGTCTGCAGCAAAGATGGAAATTAGGAGGAGGATTAGATGGCACCGCTACATTGTGGAAAAAGTGTTGAATTATAGAAGAGCATTGCCATATTAGAAAGACAATTAGACAAGTACCTTGGCAGGTGTAATAAGCGCTCCTGCACCCTTCTTGCGATCTTTGTCGTACACTTCAATGTTCGGTTTGCCCTTGGCTGATCCAGCTGACTTACCCAACTCTCTGCCTTCGAGGTTTCTAAGCCGTGCTTCGAGCTGTACACACGTAAAACCAAAGACAGTGCAAATGAGAAACCTACCATCTAATAGAGGACGCTGCAACATCTTTCATCAATAGCCAATATATCACTAATGGTGACAAATATTAGCACTACCCAAAAACAAAACATGAACCCGACACAAAATTATTGAGTTGCAGGAGCATCACACAAAACCTATTTGGCTTGAGTTAGGGTTCAGGTATCTCAACATAAATTTTCTCATTTATTTGAGAATAGGACTGTATCTTTTATCAGAAAATATATTCTTACTTCCGCTAGAAAATAATGCTGAGCAATACCACTTTAGGATTCAGTGAGTTGTTACCTTGAGACGGTTTTGAAGACCCATAGAATTATCAGGATTATCTCCAAGAGCATCATAGCGAATTGCCAACGCAGCCTTGGCTGCGAGGGAACGAGATACTTTCCCCTTGTGTTTCGGGGCAGCCTGGCCAATCAAGGAAGCATGATAAATAAGTCCGTATTTAGGCGTAGCATGCTTGGTCTTCAGGGCTCTGAAAAGAGCCTTCTCAGCGCCAAGAATCTGTACTGTACTCCCAGGCTGCTTTGCAAGGTTTATCAAACTTCCACCATGGGCGATAAGACGAGCACCAACGAGCTCACCGACAAGAGCAGTCAAATTCGGTGCAATGGTGTTCATTCTACTTTTGAGGTAGTCGTAAAGCTGAGCTCTATATTCTGACAGAGATAGAACCTGGTCGCAGAGTTGCTTGATGTTTACTAAATCGAGATCGCTCACTTCAGTTCCCATGGAAATTACTGATGCCTCTTTGAGTTCCGCTTCAACCTCCTCGGGTAACACCTGTAAATCATGGAAGCAATATGAGATTCCAAACAAATATCCTACAAATATGTACAGAAGAAAAAATGAGCATTACAGGACTCTATACCTCTGAGAAGTCTAACTTAGCAGCATTGACACGATTGCCCATCAACTTAACGGCCTTGGCGTAAAGAATGTTATCTTGCACAATCTTTGCGAGCTCGGGAAAATGCCAGCCATACCATTCTCGAACCCTCATCGCATATGTGTTCAGCTCTTTGTCGAGATCATCCAACAATCCAATGGCTTGAATGATCATGGTATCCACCTGCACAAACATAAGGTGCAAGCCAATACAGAAACGAAACATAAGTACGGGGTGCTAATAATATTGAATACATAAGAAACTCTCAAGACATTTCTGCACCGACCTTTTCGGGACTAAACTTCAGCTTGTATCTCGATAAACTATGCGATAAACCCAAACTCATAGGTGCTAGATCTTGAGAGCCTAGACCAGAAATAAGTTCCGTCAACTGACTCCTTATACCTCTCATTAGCTCCATCACAGAATTATTGTGGACACAATCAATTTGCTGCACAAAAAATGACAATCCAATTAAGAAAGACAAACCACGAACAATACTGCATTATTATTATACGGAATACCATTTATAGTTAAGAGTTCACGCTAAATCTGTAATGGTAAAAATAAGACGGGGAGTATTATACAGAGGGCTACGAACCAATTTCTCCTTTATTGCATTCCCAAGTTTAGAATCAGCAACAGCTAAAGTTTCACCAGGGCAATGAGCTTTCAGAAATTTCCGGAGACCCTTGCTAGGTTTGCCATCTATCAAAAGAGTGGCGGCAGATAATGCTTCTGCGGTGTTCTCAAACTTGTCGAAAGCTTTTAGCTTTACTACCTGAAAAATATTACCACAGTTCAAATTAAATGTCATGCCTACTGAAACTGTACACGTAAGTAAGCTAGCATCAGCGGGTCCGAATCATTAGCCCCTCCAAATATTCAAGACTGAACAAGTAATCTGTTTACACTAGTTTGTTTCCCAAGCAATTTGTTCAATAGATAACACCATATCATGAGATTTATGACTAGTACAGAGTACCGATTTTGAAGGAAATGTGGATATCATCATAGAGATGAGGAAACAAAGTATGAAGCTATAAAGTGAGTAACTTCATCCGAACCACTATACACCCACATAAGTTTGAGTGAAACAAGCGCTTAAAACGTGCAATTTATGAGACGCTAGGTTAATCTCTCGACAAGCATGCCTATACATGACTAGTACCTACATATAATGGTCAAAATTCATACTGTTAAGTGTTAAATCGTTAAATTGAGAAGGTTGGGATTGTTCCACGATCATCAATTAGACAAGTCTAATGAGATAAAGACGTTTAATACTCGAAATTTAGCGCTGTCATTCCACTTATGACAAATTCAAATCAATATACTACATCTACAAAACAGCTTTTTTCGAGATTTCAAACAGTGTCATGAACTCAAAAACTACAAAATTTAGCTAACATCATTGATTTTTTTTTTTTAAATGACAGATTTACAACAGCACATTATTCACAAATGGGTATCATTCAAATCAAAGACAAAAACATTTTATATAATGAAAAACAGCAAAAGAATTGACCTTTCTAGCTGAATCAGTAGAAGAAAACTCCTTCCATAAATCCTGCAAAACAAAAACCAAAAATCATCTCAATGATAAGTACTCACAAAAAAAAATAGTTGCAATTTTTGAGTTAAAAACACCATGCAAATTAACAACAACAAAATGATATTTAAAAGAAAACCCACATCAATTTGAGAAAGTTTGCCTTCATCTAACACTTTGAAAAGGGCAAACCCTGCTGGAGTTTCAAACAACACCAACATTTTTGCGAAAACCCTCAAAAAAAAAAGTCTCAAACTTTCACCTGTTTTCAAACAACCAAAATCAAACAAACATATATCAATAATAAGTAAATTAAAAAGGTTGAAGTGTAACCCTAAAAAATGGAAGTTTTTTTTGGTAGATTGAGGATGAACTTACAAAAGAGGCAGAGAAGAAATTAGGGTTTTGGGAGGTTTGAGGAAGGGTTTTGAGGGTTTTAAAGTTGGAACACTTTGAAACAGATGATGACTGCGACGTTGAATTGTCGATAAATTGAATTTATATAAATAATGCAAGACTTCCTTTTTATTTGGGTCGGGTCGAATATCCGATATGTTCAGATTGTTGATTTACCCTAATTAATTTGGATTGGGTTCTGTTTCAGTTTTTAGTTAACCCAATTAAAAAGTGATAATTGACAATTATTAACCTGATACAACAACACGATAAGAAGCTGACACGAAACTAGTGAGTTAGTTTTGAGGTCGTGGATCCATCTATGTAATTGAGTCAACATGAACAGGCACGATATTTAATTGGATCAGATTAGGGTTGAAGTCTTTCGACATGAACATGACACGAGTAACCCGCTAATTATCTAAATACATTCTTATTGGGTTGGGTGGGTCGGTAATTTACCTAAAATATGATAATAGTACGATATATAATTTTGCTACTTGGGCTAATGAATCATATACGAGTCACTCACGCGAAATATTTTAATAGGTTATTTAGGTTAAGTGGATTGAAAATGATTTGCTTTAAAGGTAAATGGATTAAACAATTCGTGACGGGTTATATAAAAATTAAATGGGTTTGCTTAAAAGTTGAGGCAACTGACACGATTATATAAACGGGTCGGGATTGAGTTGGGATGATAATGATCTGTTTAACATTAACTCGCACACGACCTATATGTTTGGCAGGTCCATAATTACTAAAAATCTATTAACATTTTTTCACGACCTATATTTTTAACGTCTTTTTATGGAAATGACAAAAATGCTCATGTGATAATTTCTTTAACACTCTATTGTACCCAAAAAAAAAAAAAAAATCCTTCACACTCTCGCTTCTTTATCTCATCTCCCAAGTCTCCCAAACTCTCAAAACTTTTCACAATTTTATCTAAACTAACAAATTAGTAACAGGAATACTATACATATAATTGTGCCTAGATATTAATACTCGTAGTATTTACGGAGTACTTCAATAATAAAGATAGACTTTGAATTACTACCCTAATATCTTAGAGTAAGTCTTTGAGAAGACCGTCTAACACTTAAAAAATGTTAGACCAATTTTTTAATCCACATTATTAGCTACCAATTTTCTAGGAAGTGGGTTAGAGTATTAATTGCTGCTTTAATTAAGGGTACCAAATTTTCCACGGAAGCTTTGTACTCTTCCACGGCATATCTTTGTGCATTATTCAATGTATGGGACCCACTTTTCCAAATTTACTTCCTTGTGTCCCGTGGCCTAGTTCAAAGAGACTTTGGCATTATCACTTGCCTTAATTAATGTGCTTTGAGTTTCACAAATTATTTAATTATTCTTTTTATTTTTATTACGGAGTACTTATTTCCATTTTTTATAATTAATTTGGTTTTTTAATTCTTTAATATTGTTTTCATCAAATATCTTAATGTTTATTATGGGCGCTTTTTAAAAAATACATGTCACTTTTTGAATATATGTACTCGACATATGTGGTAGACAAATATTGAGTATGAAACTAGCGTAAAATGTTAGGACCCTTTTGAAAAATATCATCTATTAAAATGTAGGTGAAATATAAATTATATATAATGTGACCACGTAAATTTTGACCACTATTTGATATAATGTGATTATTGATAATTTTTATAAATGTTGTCAGTTATTAGTCAGAGATGGTTACGATCAATTTAAATGTGATCACATTTTTATGAACTACGAGTAATAAATTACTCGTTCACTTTGTTAGTGAATAATATACTTTACTTGGCTAGTAAAAAAACAAGTTGTATCATGTATAAAGTGTGGTTACATTTAGATTGATCGTAACCATTATAAAGTATATTGTGATATTATTAATACATATATAAATTGACACGTTTTAGGTAATAATGGTCACAATTTTTTTCAATGCGGTCACATTTCGTACACATAAAATCCGACCATCAATTTATTAGTAAAAAAATTAATCTTTTGAAATACTTAACAACTTATTAAGAGTACCAAAAAACAATTTATTAAGAACCACTTATAAATGTGGAATGTTACTAAATAGCATTAAATGCTTTATTTTGTTAATCCAATGTAGTTTTTTATGTTGTATTAATATAGCCTAATTAATTGTCCAACTAATTTTATTTTTTTTTTTTTTTGGTACAATAGAGGGGAGAAGCTCCCCGAAAAGAAAAATCTAGCTAGCGACTAAACGCGGAAAGGCAACTCAAAGGATTCTTTAATGCTTAGTGTTAGACCGTATTTTTTAGAATTATTCAATATCTTAAGGTCGAAAGTTGTAATGTAAATTCAACGACTCGTACTAATACAATTTTCATTCGCCCTTTTAAATGTGTAGAGTTTGTTTAAGACAACTCTTTTGGACGATTCAGTAACTAAAAATGTCCGTCATTATGGTTACACATAATAATCGAGAACCGAGATAAGATAGAGTAAAGGTTTGGTTACTAGGCCATATCATTTTTTAACAATTTCAGGAATTAAAAACTTTTTCTTACCATGGAAATACTTGATTATGAAATAATTATTTAATGTAACTGATTAGTTAATTACCCAAAAAAAACCTTGTTTGTTTGAAAGAACTCGACTCTTTAATATCAAACCAAATTTGTTTACAAACTTTTCATGTAATGGGACAATTATTTTTAAAGGTTATTTTTTACAAACTCAATATTAAGAACCTTCAATTGCACTTGCTTATAAGGCCTTATTATTTTATCAAATTGGTAAAACTTATATCTTCACTTTAGCCTTTTTCCGATCTTGTTTTTACAAAATTAATGCTCATAAATAATTCGTTCATTTAGCAAAATGGTGTGAAAATCAAACTATTTACTTAACCAAGGATCGAAAATATAGGGGGAAAAAAAAATATTCCGTTCATCTTTAACGTTTCGCCAAGTTAAACCCTGAACAACGTAGAGAGTTCAACCTTGACAAGGGTACCGAAAATCACCAACCTTTCACAGCACAGCAGGGCTAAGTGGCTAGCGCTCAAGTGGAGATAGGGCTTCAACTATTTTGGGTTTTTAAGCATACCCTGCTTGTATGTGTACGAGTCGTGAAGAGAAATGCAGTCAACAGAAAATACAGAATAGTTAACGATCCATGCGACTATGACTGAAAAATGCGTCAAAGAAGTTCTGGTACGATCTGTCAACACTATAAAGACCAGTAAATGAGTACTGGACATTGTACAGTGAAATGAATGGATAAGTTTACAGAAATTATTCAGCAAAAGATTGTGTTGCGTATAACCCTCCTACATTTTGTCTTGTGTAGAAAAGGTAGGAATATCCGTTTTATCGGATAATAGACGGTACATTATCCTGTCAATGTAGTTTCGGTAAGGATCTTCTTTTCTCTTCTTGAGTAAATAGGCTATTCCTGAACTTATTTCAGATTTTATCCGAGTATACAACTTTTCTGCACCCTCTTTGTCTTTCAGTAGCTCTTGTTTCCCTCGCGTTTCTATCGGTTTTGCAAAGAGATAGTAAAATCGACCAGGAAGTTTCGGCATAACGCCTGGAATGTACAGGTTTTCATCGCCAATCCCTTCTGTGCCATCCCTGCGACCAAAATATGTTGCAAAATTAGCAAGAATTTCCACTTAATTCTCATCGGTTTTCTATAGTGTGTTACACAAGTCGGATATATTCAAGTTTTGCTCAAGCGGACTCAATTGAATGTAGGCAACCTTTGTTTTATAAACCTCAAAGAGACCGTTTCTCAATTACTCGAACTTAATATTGCGGTGAACATTGCGTAGGTTGATTGCGACTTCACAATAAAAGCACACACAATGTACTGATCGAAAATGAAACTTCGTTTTTGTTACAAGGACAACTTACCTCACTTTCTTCATCTGACCAGTAATTGTTCGGATGATATCTCTCACCACCGGGATTCTCATGTAATCATCATAGTCCAGGATCAACTGTCAACCAAAAATAGTACTCCGTTACTTAATCTCATTTTATACAGTTTTCGAAATTATAATCACATGCTTGCTTTCTTTCTGTTTTATTCATGTTTCTTCAATTAGCCTTGTTTGACTTTAATTTTGCTCAAAAACAAGCACAAAAGAAGCGCATAATATCGCATTGTTGACTCATCTCTATCAAGGTGATCCTAAGACGAATCCTCCTGTGTTGAAAACTCACGCGTGGGATCAATTCGATGAATACCAACATATATAACACAAGATGTTACCTCTACTAAATCGTCCTCTCCCACAACTGCAAAAGGTACTATGGTGGCACCAAATTTTGCAGCCATGCGAACAAATTCTTGTCGGTGAGGCCAAAGTAACTTGTATTCTTCGCCCTGCCAATTAGCGAACAACAAGCATATATCAACTCCGTGCTTCAAAACTTTAAAGAGCACACATATAAAATTCAATTTGATGAAAATATCTCATCAACCTCATCGAAGCGGATTATTCACATTTCCAAATTAATGGTATCATAATAAGATCACTATCTCATTATCTGTTTTTAAAAAATACACAGCGGAGGGTGAGAATGCTGCCCTCCAAAGTACTTCCATCCAAACAAATTACTCCTTATTACAGTAAAGACATTGAACTCATAGTGAATCATAACACATGTAAGTATGTAACAAGGATTAATGTCTCGTAAATCAAACTAACATAATTATACTGACCTTAAGATGGAGAGCCTCACGTGCACCGCCAGGGTAAAGAAGTATGTGCGACTTGGTGGAAAGCAATTTGAAAAAGTTCTTGGCAGTCACAGGTGTTGCACCGAAAACTCGGGTGTAATCAGAATAAGAAAGCTCGTTTGAATATTTAAGAGTAAATAGTTCGGGATGAGCTAAACCTCGAAGCATGATATTTTTCTCGTTTAAGAATGCATCATATATGCCAGCAAGTTCGAGGCCCATTAACATGTGATAACCAACCAACAAAACAGGACCTTCACTCGGAACCCCAGTAAGGCCGCGCACTATTTTACCATCTTCTAAGGTCGATAAGATAACGGGACTGGTAAAATACTGAATCAGTCTGCATTTCAAACAATACATATCTCAGTAATTCAGTTGAAATAGTTTTAGATATGAGAGTTGAAGAAGAATATTTGGAAAATTTGCTTTAGGTAATCCTAAATTGGAATAATCTTCTTTTAATAATCTCAAGTTGACATCTTCCGGAGTTAAAACTGCATATGTAATACTATTTTCAGCCATACTTGACGCCAATAAAATAATATAAATATTATTTTCGAAAAATTTATTGAATACTTGTATCGGTTGGTTAATACTTGAACTCATCAAGAGATTTTGAAATTTTCCATTTAAACAGATTTTGAAAAAAATTCAAAAGTAATTTTTGATAGTTCCTAAGTTATTCTGAGATGTACCTGGTAAGCTTATCGAATCCAACTTTAAATTCTTGCTGACTTGGAGGGATGAAGTCATTAACAACATCCCGCTTTCTTGAACGTCGATATTTGCCTGTGCCTTTGATGACTGTGAGTAGATTAACACCGTCTTCCTGTTACACAATAAGGATCATATCACCCGTACTCATCAACGTCTAGACGAAGATGAAGTGAACAAAAGAGTTGGTATCATGGTCTCAAAATAAATGTGAGACTATTTAATTAAATAGAGAGTTAACGCAGTACAAAAGAAAGCGTATACTGCAATTAGTAATATGTTTACCAGACAAAAGCAGTGACTACCATCAACAACACAGTTACGAAATCAATGAAAATGATTACGATAGGTCAAGATTTGCACTGAAATCTGTACAAGAATCATATAAATGCCTAAATGACCACGAGCAAAGTGGTCATACAACAAAAAAACTGTCTCAAGCAAGAATTAGTATAATAATAGAAATTTACCTAACAAAACAAAGCTATAGAAATACATAAGATAATAAAACATATACACTATTACACTCAGTACGTATTTTGTATCAGAAAAGACAGAAGATGTATGAAGGCATATTCAGTGTGTTTAAACTTTTTAGAAAAACAAGCCTATTGAATGGTTGAAAACAAGCACAAAAACACGATATGATGAATGCGCCGAACTCAGACACGAGAATCAAGTTTGGTTGATCAAGAATGCGCTTAATACATGTTAAATTTCTTCATTTCAATGGGAAACTCTTTCTTCAAAGAGTGCATATACACATAAATTATACCGAGTAAGGGAACGTACCAGCAAAAGTGTGTGCCCGTTATCATAAAAGGTTCGAAATTCACAATTCTTCAGCACACGTGAAAGCCTTTTTGCTTCGTCTTCACTCGGAAGGATGTTATCCTTTCCACTAAAAAGCACATATAGAAATTATTGCAAAACCGCAAGGACAACAACTTGATCGTCATTCGATTATCGTATTTGATCTGCCCTACCACATGAGAAAACTACCATGCTATCTACTAAGCAGACAAACATTGATTAGCGCCATACAACAAACCTGGCCAGCACAAGTACTTCAGCTTTGACAGCATGCAAGCGACGATTCGTGTAATCAGCAGCTGATTTCACAAGCTTAATTTTCCAAGCAAGAGATTCCTTCGGTATGATGTCTGACATAATCTAAACAGAATGATAAATTGTCTGAATTTACTTTAAATTCTGAAAATGGATGGGTTATCAAGTTAATCGATGATAGATAACATCTCGTCTAAAAGAAAAAAAAAATTACGATAATTTTAAGAGAAATTGAAAGTTTTTCCGGCAAAACATCTCTCAAGAAGTCAACCGTTTTAGTCTTTTATCCAAAAATCGTCTACCCTTGCTAGTCATTATTGGAAAGTTTTCATACTCTAGTTAGAAGGCATTGAAAATATAAAATCACAAGACATAATTACAACTGACAAAACTTTCAAGAAGCGAATATACATCGTAAGAGTCCACTCATTCCGATCAATGAGAGAGAATACCAAATCAAGACAAATTGATTTGCCTTGAGCATGATAGCAATATAGCAAAGAATAGGTATGCGCGGAAGAGAAGAATATTAGGCGGCTTACAGAAAGGCGTGGAAACAAAGAAATCATGTTTTTAGCCATTTGCTTAAATGCTGGAATAGGCGGGAGATTTGTGTCAACATTAACCGTCGCCATCTTCTTTCCCTCACCTGGATAAGTGTATACATGAAGCGTCAACATCCTCATCAAAATGAAGTGTCTAGCAGTGTCAGCACACAAGAACAAACCAAAGCGAAGCGGCAAACAAGGATTTTCAAGAGCAAATAAACGGCCCATATTTGTAAATTTAGTACAACCATGTGAATAACTATGCTAAAATTATAGATACGATACACTAAGTTGCAGATCAACGCTTTCAAAATTTAAAAATCACAATCTCTGTGTTCAAAAGGAAAATTGTACACACTTTATATAACGCACTTGGCTATAGGTATATTACAGATATATAGGCCCAAACATGAAATAGTTGTACTTACAGAAAGCCTTAAACGACACAACTAAAACCAAAATCACAATGATCAGTCTTGTTTGGTTCGCAGTTTCACACCTGACCCATAATACAATTCCATTTAACGTTAACTTGAAAGCGCATAATAAATCTAAGAAAATGGAACATACAGATTACTGGGGTGAGGATATATGGGAGTGTCTTGTGAAGTTGATTAGGCAACGCCTTGAAGATAGGAATAAAAGGTTTAAGTTGGCTCCTGTTCATCGATGTTGCTACCAAGTACCAAGGGTACACAGTAAATTACTATTGTTTACAATTCAAACACGCAAAACCGAGAAAATGAAACGACGCTATATTTCTGAGGCATACCAGGGTTTGAAAGTATCAAAACCAAGTCAATAGTTGGACAATTAGCAGCAACAGCTAGTGCTAGACATCCTCCAAAGGAATCACCCACCAGATAAATTGGCTTATTCGGAGATAAAGCATGCTCCTCCCTAACGGCTTTTTCGACGAAATCCACCAACCCTTCACACAAAAAGAAGTGGAGATTTAGTCATTCTTTTCCTGAAATATTTCCTAGGTATAATCAATTGAGAACACCATAAAAAATAGGGAAAATAAAAACTCTATATCCACATTTCCAAACACTGTGACTCCACCAAAGTTGGAACACTTTTCCGTCATAAAATATTGTTTCATTAAAGTCTTAACCCATGACACTCGATCAATAAGTCAAACAGTTCATACTCCATACTTCCACTAACCACCTTTAAATGTCATACTCTCCTTTTTGGTTTGTCCGAAATTGGATGTCCTAAATAATTTTTGTATATTTTTTGTCACGTCTTGTTGATATTACATACTTGCAGTAAGGAGTTAGGAAGCTTAAAGGCGTCAACAGTATAACAAAATCTTGGGTATCGAAACTTAGACTTGTTTGTACAGATATGTTTGTCTGCCTTACTATCAGTGATGACGCACAACTTATAAATTAATGCTCATAGTAGTATAAAAATGAAATGCACCTTCGAATGGTGTCCTATCATAAACTGGAATGTGGAGGCATCGAACTTCAAACACCCTGTAATCAAAGGGAATTATTAGACATTTGAAGCAACGAACGGATCAGAAGAAGAACCTTAATGACAAAGGGACAGCAGAGATCACATAAATCAAATATTTAATCGTAAATTTCCAAAGAAAGAGCAAGGATTGCAAAATACGTAGTAATAGTCTTACTTGTTAGAAGGATACAATTCTTACGATGAAAGGCATATTATCTCATTGGCTATATCAATATGTTAAGAGTATATAATCAATTGTGGGCCTACAACCACCAGCTTAAGCTTTTGGTTGAGTTGGCTCATGACATGGTATCAGAGCCTTGTGACAAAACGTCACGGGTTCGTATCTCACCACCCCTCACTTTCAAAGTGGTATATTTCGTACCAGGTAGGTGGGCCTGTAGTTGCGTCCACGCTTCAAGCCCAAAGGGCATTCGCGTGAGGGCGCGTGTTAGAGTATATAATCGATTGTGGGCCTACAACCATCAGCTTAAGCTTTTGGCTGAATTGGTTCCTGACACAATTGAGTTTTCAAAGTTTAGCAATTTTTGCAACTTAGGACCTATTCTCTTCTTCGTCATTTTATGTTGCAAGTCTGAAGTTTGCTTAAATTTTCTGAACTTTAGTGTATTTAAGCTGTGTATTTTATGTAATAGATTCCTGTGTTTGATTAGAGAAGAAAACATAACACGAGGAGAATTGGTCCTAAATGTTACTTTGTATCTTGTACCAGTAATATTAAAAAAAAGTCATGGAAGTATAATTACGAAAGAGTTAAAAAGACGAACCAGACTTACTTCCCCAGGGACTTGTGATGCCTAATGAGACCCAACCCGACACCATCCATACCTACATGAGGTAAGAATTTCAAATTAACTTGAAAACACCAAACATAAAAAATAAAAAACACTGAACTTGTTGATACATAAAAAGCCAACATGAGCCTTTTACCAAAAGCAAAGGCTATCATCTGATATCGGATTTTCCGCTGTTATCTCATTAGACATTGGTTGGATAAGATATTATGAGGGAAGGGGCCGAGAAAATAGGGGGTGAAGAGGGATAGAACTGGAGTGCATTACTTCATTAAGACAAAAAAAACAAGGGGAATTCTAAAAACAAGGGGCCAAGAGTCCGAGACACTTTTAACCGAGTCTCGTAAATGGGAAAATGGATCCCTCCATTTCCTCTTAACCGAATTTTGTTTCTGTTAGAGAGACAACTCTACCCCTACCTTCGCCTTCCCACGATTTCCTTCCCTAGTTTTCCTCCAAATTCCTCCATCAAAACATGAGGCTAGACAACAATCAAACTTGAATGTATAATCACTTCTAAAAGGTAGATATGAACAGTATAAGCCAGAAATTACCCGGCAAAAACAGAAGTAATGGTGAATCCTCTAACGGACGCCCACAATCAACCGGGGAAAACCACCTAGGCGGTCCACCATCCGACTTTATCATCTCCCTAGAAAGATCAAGGTAATCCTTCATACTTGCTGTCCCATATCCGTCATCCCAAAGTCCTTGTAATTCTACAGGGCTTAATTCCCGACTTACAGCTCCTGAATCCCCAATTTTCCTACTCATTGCAGACACAACTTTCCTAACAAAGCGAGCTTTATGCAACCTGACCAGACCATAACACGCAGCTCTCGGCTTCTCTCCACTTAAACCACCCGCAATTCCACCTCTAAAACCAAGCCTATACCCTACATTTTCGGAAGAACAAGGACATACCCTAGAAGCAAGCACTAAAGCCATAACTTCTTTAATTAAACAACACAAAACCCACAAATACTCTAACATATTATAACAAATGCAGTACTAATAAGCTTAGCAGAGAAGTCCCATACAACAATGTAACAGTAACATATCACACTTTTTAAATTCCAACATTTAGCATAATAGAAGGGAACACAACAAATGTGACTTGTGTTCAAATCATGCAAGCAATTGGCCATACTAAAAATTATAGTATATATTTCTTAGGATGGTGAGATAATATATATGTGTGAGACCATTAATACTGAAGTACAATTTTGACTTATAAACATAGTTAAAAAAATGTATGAAAATGGTTATTTGATAAATATAAATACTAACAGTATAAAATGTTTCCTAATATAAAATAGTCACGAGATCATTCCATACAAGAATTATTATAGACTAAATTGTGGGGTATCAAATTAGAGTTCTTTAACCTTAGATTGTGGAGTACCTAGTAAGTGCATTGTAAGATGGTTTCAAGTGTACGATGAAGTATCTATAACCAAAATATGACCATTTAACGCTTAATGTCACCACTTCTAGAGGTGTTAAAGTGGTCACATTTTGGCCACAGATAGCCCGTTGTAGTCACATGACACCGTCTTATTTTAGAATGTACTTGGATTGTGATGGGTTCACAAAACAAGACCCAAATCACACATATTTGGTAGAGCAAATCAAGTATCACATTTGATCAAGTATCTAGTTTGGCTACAATTTTACCTACCATTATACATAATACACTACCATGTACTTATACCTCATTGTAGGTAAAATCTGCTACTTTTCACTTTGTTTTACGAAACACTATCGCCTCTTCTCGGGCAATTTTTCCGTAAACTTTTCAGTTTTTAGCTAACTTCAATATAATCACAATGTAGCAAACACATCGACGTTCCTTCAACAATTATTGCTTAAATTAAGGGAACCCATAACACAAATTAACACAAGAAACATGCTTTATTTAGTTTTTGGCTTTTTCAGCCCAAATTTGGTGTGATTACAATGTGCCCATTACAGTTGAACTGATAAACTATTTGTGATTTTATGGAGCATAGAAAAAAAAAAGGGGGAAATTTTGAAATAACATACAGTATTCATGTGTGTTTCCTCTATGTTATACGGGGTAACTTATAAGCAACCGCCATGGATTCCGGCGACCGTCATCGTAACCGCGCTGTCGGTGGTGCGGACGGCGGTGGAAGAGAGATGAAAATGGTTTACTTTCGCAGCATTTATATTTTAATATTTTCCTTTTTTATATATTTTAATTTAATTACCTCTCAATTTTCCGACTTTTTAGTACCCCTATATGGATAGGTGAAGCGGGTGAAAGCGGGTCCCGCACCGCATCCGCTTCAATTAGACGGGTGTGGAGGGTGATTACGTGGGTGGTGGAGCGGGGGTGGATGTTAAAAGTTTTCCGGCCGCGGGTGGTGGAGCGGAGTTGGGTACAACATCTCCTTCGCCCCGCCCCCGTCCCGCTTAACCCGCATAATTTATACGGAGTACATGATACTTTTAGCAATAAGTCAATTATCATTTCTACTACTACTAATACTACTACTAGTAGTAGTAATTAAAAAACATGTGAATTGTGAAAGTATAAAAAAAATGTTACTTAAGAAGTAAAATTTATAATATTGAAACAATAATATTTATACAAATTCTACGGTGAGGCCGTCTCATCGTATGAGACGCCCTCAAAAGTAACTGTATTATCCTTCAAAAGTAACTTGATTATTGATTTCAAAAGTTATTGTATTGTACGTCAAATGTAACCATGTTGTATGTGAAACGTAACGACAGTTTATCAAATAGAATATACGGAGTACGAATCTATGCGAGTTACAACAAATTCTATAACAACATACACTTCTCAATTTGGTGCAGATCTCAATACAACTCGCTTATACCCTAAATAATCGAGGAAAGCTTAAAATTATCGGCAACCCTAACTCACTAACTCACTCTCGCTATCATCAGGCAAATTGCATCACCATATGTGTTTATCAATGACCAATCTATCTTTTTCAATGTATAGTTGATGTGGTGGAGGGATCCAATCACTGAACATTCATGGTGTGATCGATGGGATAAACCATCAATTTGACGATGTTGTGGTGCTAGGTCGTGGAAGGGTAACAGAGTTCATGTTGATTGTGGATGTGACTCGAGAACAAAGGTCGGATCTTTCGGGCGATAATGGTAAAGGAGGTGGTGTGGTGTTGCCGGTGATGGTGGTGATGTGGTGTTGGCAGATGAATTAAAATTGTTGTTTACTTGTTTGTGAATTAAAAAGGACGAGGGAGGTTTTTTTGTTGGTGATGTGGCCTCTAATTAGTGTGTCTTATTCTATGAGCCAGCCTCATAGTAGACATACTCTTAATGACGAGTGAGTTTTTTTGTTGGTGATGTGGCCTCTAATTAGTGTGTCTTATTCTATGAGGTAGCCTCATAGTAGACATACTCTATTATTTATTAATACGTTCGAAAATTATAATCTCAAAAAGATAGATATCATTGACATAATAATTTTTGTTAATAATAAGTTCAATTTAATTGAATTTCATTAATTTCAATTCAGTTTAGTTCAATTCAGTTCAACTCTAAAAAGTCCGAAAGAACAGTACCTATGTAGGGATAAAATGATGTAGCAATGCAAAAACGATCAAAAGCAAAATGAAACATAATAATTTTGATAGCTAACTTGATATTTGGTGCGCTATACTAGATTCAAGCTTCTTTCAATGCAATTAATTTTGTTTTGAATCGATCCCCAATGACAGACAATGAGAAACGTCAAGTTAGCTTTATGATGGAACGCATTTAGTAGGTGCTTTGGAGTTAATTTTATGTAATTCTGAGACACCTAGGAAGGTAATTAGGTCTGTTTTGATGTAATTCGGAGTTGTGATGATTAATGATTAAATGTGATTTTGAATGATTTGATTATTTTAGTTGAAATATAATGATTTTGAAGTGCGTGTCGAGCCAGGATGTGAAGAATAAAGAAACTCAAGAAGAAGAATTACAAGACCGAGTCAAAAAACTGTTTTTGAAAATAAGGAAACTTGTAAATTATTTTATTGTAATTACTCTACCAAAAGCGATACGCGTTAGGACTCCTAACAAATACAAGTAAATACGTAAGTGCATGACCATCGGAACGACCAAATAGTTCGATATTGCGCATAACATTTGAGTGACAACAACACTAATTATATGCAGGCACCATTCCGCACCAATCACAGCATTTATTTACCTCAAAAAATTATAACTTGAAAAAAAAAAAAGGTGTTTTCCTACTATCTCAAGATTGGAATCCTTTCAAAATACAAATTTAAATGTCTTTTCGACATCATATTCCTCATCCGTCTACAGAGCTTTGAAATTAGCACCATTTTGTGACGAGGAAAATCTGCATCACAAATCTCAAGAGAAGCTGAATGAAGGGGCCCAAGATGATGCTTTTGATCAGTCGACGACTATGCCTGAGTGATTCAACGTCGTCGGTGGAGCAATAAAAAACTGTTAATTTAGTAATGGAACATCTTTCTTCATTTACAAGAGGACGCAATCTTCAGACCCAAATCAATAAGCGACCATTGAGATAATAACGATGCCATAAGAGCTACGCACACTTCAAATCCATTAGTCCGGAGTTCGGTTCAAGTCAAGAGCAACCCATGATATATGAACAATCGCCTAAGAGCTACGATCCAAATCCATTAGCCAGAGTCCTACACTGCAAAGTAAAACTATGAAATTTTCCGTAGTTGATTTAGGAGGCTGCTCACAAAATAGAGTCTTCAATAAGATGATTTATAAGAAATTTTATCGACATATCATGTCTTGAATAAAGCTAAGGTGTCAATTTGTAGTGCCCAAAAGAGAACACTACCAATAAAGATCATACATTCTAATTGGTAATAATGATCGCTAGCGGTTGGAATGTGGTTAAGACCAAAACCGACTTTGTATCTGTTGCAAATAAATAATTTCATAAGAAATCAAAATATCAAGACATACCTTTCATCGTTAAATAAAGTTACTTCCCCTGCGACAGCCGATAGTTAAGTATCAAGTCGTCAGGTTTCTTCCATACGTACGCTCGAACAGTTGCGAGGCTCATGTCAGGAGATAACACCTGAATAATTAAGATAATCAACAGATTGTAAAAAACAATTTTGAGACAACATGAAAATCTTTGAATAATTCGGCAGTGTATCACTTTCAAGTTTCAACTAGTTAGTAAAAAGGAAAGAATAAACTCTATTCTGCAGCAGAAAAGTAGCAAATTTAAACCGTGGAAGATATAAACATTATGCAATTTGCACCCTCTACTGGCTTTGTAAATCACCGTGTGTCGGGGAAATGGAAAGCTTTACTTTCTTCTTACTACAGACTAGAGGATCAAACAAGCTCATCATACACAAGTAACACAACCATAAAATGCATTGTTGAACTAAAACAACAAAATTCATCAAACAGAAGGAAAAGATGGAGCGGTCTCACAAGAGGAAGTTATAAAAGGTTAAAAGACCAGAGATTTACAATATCAATGACTCACCTGATTATTACATAAAATTTCAATAGAAGTCTTCAGTCGTTGCCATGGGCGTAAACCAGTTCTAAGAGAATCGTCTCCTACAGCTCCCGAGTTCTGTAATGGGGTTCCAGCCACCCCAGGAGCTACTGTCTGCTCTCCGGCAACATCTTCTAGTGATTTCTCAAGGACCATCTTCTCAATTACATGAGTTATAACCTGAATCAAGAAATTATGTTGAGCACTTCGAAATACCACCAGATATGAACCGTATGATACTAATGCATCACTTTATTACTCACTAGAGAAACGGAGCCCTTATGAGCCGCAGAATGAACAAGAGTTTAGCCTTCACTAGAACGTCACTAACAAGCATAACTCTGGCACCCAGTATCTATAGAGTCCAGGAGATAGATACACTAACTTTTACATACAGCAAAAAGGACACGTGAGACATGACGCTATGAAGCGAAGGTTTCACTAGCAGCTAAAAATTTGCAACAATAGAAAAAGCATTTGCTGTGTGATTTGCTTAAGGAATATTTTTTGGCTAAATATGGTATTCCGTATCTATGAATTACGAAGAGTGAGAATTAAAATTTCAAAATAGACATCATATTTTGTCATCTATGAATTACGAAGAGTGACAATTAAAATTTCAAAATAGACATCATATTTTGTCATCTAGTTCAAGAATTCAAAGAGAAAGTTCCTACAATGTGATGAAGGAAGCAACTTCAGGAAGTTTCAAGTTCAACATCTTTACTCTTTACTTCAACACACTCTTAAACTTGAAACGGCGGACACTGATAATAAATATTTCAGACACACCAAGGATCAATCGCACTGAGTCCATATATGTAACTGTTAAAAGGTGGATGTAATTTGAAGTACTATCAATGCATATTTGAAATTTACTTAGAAAATTACAGGCATAAGCAAAATTACGGTAGCTAGTGTTGTTTACATGCAGTGCCTACAAACAGAAGCACTAACCTTGTGTATTCTTAATATGCGGGGGGCGCTCAGTTTTCCTTGTGTTAAGATTTGGATTGTTGATCCCTCACATGGTTGCAGGTAAAAGCTGCATCTGCAGATATACAGCCAAGTCAATCAACGATCATCCATTATCATTAAAAAGCATTTACAGCATCGCCAAACACATAGACAGATGAAAGACGCCCCAATGAACCAAAAATAATAAGTAATCCTTAGGGATCGCTTGGATTGAACTTTAATTATTACGAAGTAATGCTGGCCAGCACAAGAGCGAAATGGAGAAGAATGGTTACCCTCAATCTAACAAAGGCCCTGTTCTTTTCAGCTTAATTTAAGTTCGTTCCAGTTCAGTCCAGCTCTTAAAAATTCGGTTCAACCCCAACAAGAACAAATTTACAAACAAAAAAGTTCACTTCAGCTCCAATAAGCCAAAAAGAACAGAGCCTACGCCCTTATTTGAGTTGGTCCCACAACAGTTTTATCGTGAAGCCATCTCACGAGAATTTGTGTTGAGATAAGCATTATGAAAAGTATGAAGTAAAAATTCAAATAATAAGACAGGTGAAAAAATAAAGCCGTTCACACGGATCTTTCCTATAAACCTCAAGTAAACCCATACCATTTCCATTCACCTTTATCCATCTCTGCTCAAGCTTTCATTTTCCCTGTCAGAATCTATAAATTCTCACTTCTCAAAGCCTCCATACTGGACCTCACTCAATTTCATCTCACAAGTGCAAATAACCTTAATTCCTAAACAATTAGCACTAATTTTCCATTCATGGGACTCACAGCTTCTCCTTAATCATACCACAACAATTCTTTCGTATGATAACACATTCACTGTATTACACACATCCTAATCACGTTCATATACTATGAACGTGACACCGGCAGTATATAATTATTAGTGTCAGATAACAGTAAAGCCCTAACTACAGTTTCTCCAGCGGACAGTACACAAAAAATAATGAAAAAGTAAAAAGAAAATAGGTTTTCTCCAGGGGACTATATCTGATTAAAATATAGAGGGTCCGTGTTTCTCCAGGACAGTATAGTATGAATAGCTCTGGACAAAAAGAATAAATAAAAGCAGCAGCAACTGAAGAAAAATTACTTTGTACTCTCTCTCGGAGGTAGGCGATTGTTTAGAACGCAATCCAAAACCCACCAGGGGAGATCCTTTTCATCTTCAGTACCAACCAAGTCGGTCATTTTTTTACGCAAAGCAACCCCTTGAGAACCCTCAGTAATAATCGAAGGAGGACACTGATCAGAAAACTCAAATGGATGATACACGATCGAATCATTCTCCCCACTACCATCAACCTCAAAGCGTGAATGGCTCATACTTTTTGCAGATATATCCTTCAATTGGATGTCACCATTTGCCAATGTACGTGATTCTAGTCTCTGCCTTCTTTTTGCACACCATTGGGCTAACAAACCCTTGAGTGTTTCTCTACCTAGATTAATCTGCAAACATCAATGTCAAATGCTTACAGTTAATCTAATTCCAAAAACAAGTACAAATAAATGCACTTAGAGTCTTTCTTCACGAGAACAGCTCATTTTTGGCTGAAAGCTTAACCTAGAAATTTTTTCTTTCACGACAATAAAACCTTCCACTGGATATGGATCATGAGGGAAGAACCTTTGCAAGAGAATCTAAAGAGAATGGCTGACATTACACTACAAGTCTAGAGCCCATGATACCAAATATAGGGCATTATGACCTACAACTGTATGCTCCTGCAATTTAAAGTTGCTAAACAGCACACAGTTTCTGTGATGCAGTCCATACAGCAGGATTAGATATATGTGTGCTTTTACAGAGTGGCAAACCTCTAATTACCCTGCTATACAATGTTAATTCAAGAACCTACAAAAAAGCCAAGATCCATCCACACCCATAGATGATGATTGTCAAGGTCACAATCTGTAGAGGAAGACACAGTACAATGACTTAAAGCTGAAGGTCCTGACTGTTGACATGTAGCATTGGTATCCTATTTGACGCATATAACTGCGATCTCAATATTTATTTTTTTAACATTAGTCATGCATATACAGCATCTACGACAAAAACTGTGTAAGAATGAGATTCTGGAGTAGTACCTTGTCATCCTCAGGCTTCCCTGCAATGCTGAGATCAGCAGAATACATCTCTGCTGAAAAGCATTGTGGAGTATCCAAGTGAATTGATAAACTACCAAGCCTAGTGCTTGCTGTGAACCAAGCAGGAATGCTGACCTGAAGACAATAGTGAGTAAACGTAAACAAGGCAAACAATTAACCACTATATAAGCATCATGTTAACAGTAAAATCCTACCATTTCAAATAGCTTCTCTTTCTTTTCATCAAATTCAACCTGAAAAGGTACAGAGGAACTTGAACATGAGAAAAATGGTGCCAACAATATATTTCAGGAAAAAGTAAGCATAAATCTGAACATATATAGTTATGTCACCAAAGCACAGCGTGTTATGTGTCTTTCATCCAAAAGAAGAAGTATATTATACTATTGTAATATAAAAACACATATTCATACTTCATCCATGCATAATCTTCGTTCTTGGAGTAGCAAAAATATAAGGAACGCAAGAATATCATAAGAATAACTGGATGGAAATGAAAGTTTGTAAAATATGTGGGGTCAGACTTAATAGACTACAAATAACATGCTACTGAAGGAAAGAGACAGAGTAGGAAGATGAAGATCATCAATGGCAGAGGGAGAAGTGAAACTTGTCACCTTGCCATAATCTTCAATAACGACACCCCTCGTGATCTCCCACAACTTCACGGAGCCAGAGGTATCCTATAATGCATAAACACTACATATCAGGCTTCAGAGATTCGAAGACAAGCAAATGTTAAAGCATGGGATGACTCACAAGGAAGATAACGTCTACATTCAGCAAAACATATACCTTGGTTAGCACATGCCTTCGATTATTTAATATTTCATGTTGTACAATTGCTGGAGTTCCAGGAATTGTTAAAGTTGGCCTCCTATGAACCGCAACCTATAAAGCACATATACAAGTCAATCAAATAACAGCTATCACAGGTTTAAGGTTCCACAAATATTAAAAGGCTCCAATTTGGAAGCAACAGGATTTAATTCCTATCTTAACACAACATTTGTTACATTTGAAAGAATATCAACGTGAAATGACTATTATATCCTTTACAGTTGAAGTCAATTAGTCATGTGACTCAACAACCCACCTAGTTTACCTATCAAAGTAGTCTAGAGCCAAGATACAAATATAATCAGTTAGTTGACCTTTGGTTAGCTTTTACACCACGGAAGGAACTTGCAATTACCATATGGTTGCGCATGACCAAAAGATTCACAACCAAAATGCTTTGTGTGCATCAGATTGAAAGAGCATCAAATTCCATCCCCAACACATATATAATTCAGTCAAGAAGAGATATAAGTCAAATATCATAAAGGAAAGCAATTAATTCCAGCAATAAAAAGGAGAAAAGACAAGAAGTTCCTAGTTTTAAGTGTAGACTAAGCACTAAAGAGTTGTTTTCCCCTAAGCGGATTAACAACATTATCACAGTGCCTTGACGGCTCCTCCCAATGCCTTAGTAAACTAAAGGGAATCTGGTGTGCACTACCTTACCCATGTATTTATAGACATTGTTTTATACTTTATGACAAAAATGCAAGTTACATCCCAGAATATCCTTCACAATAGAATAATAATTAAAAAGGGAAACTGATGTTAGCTTACAGGAGTAGATCCCTCGAGAGAAACTCTGGCTCTAGAAAACGACAAATTTCCAGCCAAAAATGAACCTCCATTTTCAAACACTTTCTGAGGATTACGCACTTCAGCTGGCCATCTATGCACAGAAGAATCTGTGGTTGCAACCCATAAGCTTTCATCATTTAATGCCATCTGGAGAATAGGATGTTCTTCTTCACATATCAAGATGCTCTCTCGGGTGGATAAGTCCGTCAAATACAACTGCAACATATAAATTGAAATAATAAGAGCAAGATAATTACAAGATCAAAATCAGGCAAAGGTCTCCGAAGAACAGAGGAAAATAATTGAGGGATTCAGTAAATTAGAAAAATCAATAAGCAGCTCACTGATTGGTCTCTGCCACCACTGTAAACATGAGTAAAGGATGCAGTGCTTGCAAGAGCCCACACGGAATCTGTATGAACAGCGTATGAATGTACACACCGTTGCTGACCAAGATCCCATAGTCTACCAGAAACAAGAGTTATGGTCAGAATACAAATATGCATATTCATAAAAAGTGATAACTTACAATAAACGTGATAACTGATTATATAATATCATGACCAAACCACTTATCGTGGATATGCCTTCAACATTAGAAGCCTTCTATGGTCCACTCACACGGCAATAATAAAGTTCAGCATGAATTAAATGAGAAAAAAAAAAAATTCAAGAAATAACATAAAATCCATCACCAATGAGCCAAAAACTATCAATACTTTGGTTTTGAATCATGATAGGCTAAAGTGGGGAACATTGCTATTGTCGGTGGTGGACTGGTGGTAGTCTATAATAAAAATTATGCCAAATACGTTGCTGGCAAGTGGTAAGCTAGGCGAGTAACGATAAACATTACAAGCATCTTACTGTTTTACATTTTATCGGAATCTGCGCTGACAAAACATGCAATCTAGATCACTTCAATCCAAAGTTGTTGTTTTCTTTTTTTTGAAGAATTCAATCCAAAGTTGTTAGCACAGTAGCGAGATGTGCAAATTGTCAAGGTGCTAAGAAATGCATTTAATAGCATAAAAATTAACATGTGTAAATTCTTGTTGTAATCTAGGGCATGGGTTGCATACACATCATATTCTCCTCATATAGTGACAAGATTACACCAATGCCGCTAATTCTACTGCCAAAGGCAAGGTAAGGGGGTTGAATGAGCGCAGTCTCATCTCTGTGATGAAAACACAGTCTTTGTGGAAAACCCACCATGCAAATTGCATTGAAAATCATATTGACTAGTGCTACTTCATAACATAAGAAGCAGAGAGGATTATTCTGTTTCAGTTAATGATATTTCAAAGGCACAACACAGTGAATCTTTGACTCCATCGGAAATGAAAATGATAACATATTTTTCATGTTTTCTTTATACATAAACTTACAAAAAAGGTTAAAGAAAGATTAGAAAAGCAATGATATACAAGCTAAATAAGGTAGGATAGCAATATAATGTAAGGGTACCTGATCATTGAATCAGAAGAACCAGATATGCAGTACCTATGTAAGACAATAAAACTTAAGTTCAATTGACAGCAGCAGCATAGAGATCGCAGAATTATAATGCAATCCTAAATTCCCTTAAAAATGCATATAGAGAGGAAAAACACACTCGATTACAGATTTATAACGTTCACATATTCTGCTCATGTTCTAGATAGTTGTTATATGGCTAACAAAGTACATAGAAGAAGACAAACAAGATGACACCCCCAAATACATGGAAGGCAGAGATCATATATAAAACAGAAAATCAGATACATAAGCCGAATAACATATATGCAAGTCCAAGCTAACATGGATTATTCAAGCTGTAAAAAGAACACCAGGAAAAAATCTTAGTTGAGAAATAGTAAATAGATCTTAAACAAACCCAAGTGTAACAAGCAAAGTGATTTTCAAAATATTGTGAAGAGTAAATGGTTTGATGTGGCTGCAACAGCGATTTATTCGAAGTAAAATTACAGCATCAATCCAACCTGCCAGTAGAGTCCAGCAGCAATGCCCTCACATTATCAGTATGTCCTCTCAACTTCATTGTCTTTGAGCCAGATCTAGGATCCCAAACCCTCACAACCTACAGAACAATAATTGAAACAAAAATATTTGAGAGACATGGTAAACTTAGAGAAGATCCTAGAATATTATTGAATTTTCAGAAGAAAAGAGTAGATGATTATGCAATCACTATGTAGAGATAGTCAGCTGATATTCAACCCCCTTAAACTCGTTAGTTGAAATTATAACATAGCCACCCCGATGCCTCAATCTCCCCTACGACGATAAAAGGAGGTTGGGTGTACGCAATCTTCCCTTGGTATTTAAAAAGCGTGAGGAGATTGTTATTGGATAGCCCATAAAGAAAATGGCATTACAATAGAAGAGCAAAAATTCCGAGTCATTTTCCATTAGTCCATCGTATTCCCAAAGGCAAAGAGCAGAGAATATTAGGATTCATTAAGGATAAAAGTTTAAGCAACTGTACGAGCTTTCTACTAACAATATTGATTTGCATGCCACTCAAGCACCCTATTAGAAGATATTATACAAGACAACACTGATGCTAGATGTTCTCTTTCTCAAAGACAAGTATTAGATTATCAAAAAAAAAAAAAAAAAAAAAAGTATTAGATGTCATCCTAAATTAGTTATTAATCAAAAGCACTAACTGTACAAACTAAACTACAGTAAATGGAATGGATGTACCTGAACTGAACTCAAGTTAATTCAAATATATGATATATATGAAAGGGGCCAGAATACATGATATTATTATCCTTATGAAAGATATGTCCGTTTAAGACCTAATAAAGGTGCCATAAAGTTTTGTGATAAGAAACTTCCAACGAGGTAAAATCTAAAATGATATAACTAGCCGAAGCAATGATAATACCTTTTCTGTTCCACCAGAAACAAGTATGCTTCCACTGTCGTTCATCGCTAGAGCGTAAACTGACTCTTTGTGACCTTTGGCAGCAGTAGGAACATAACCATTTCTCGGAGTATGTGAAGAGATATTATTACTGGAGTTGATAGTATGTGAACCGGTCGATGAAAGAGTATCAGTTCCACCATTAATTCCCTTAAAAGATTCTTCTTCACCACAATCATTGGACTTGGAAACTGGAGCAAGGGCAGCTTCAATATCCCATAGGAATATCTCCCCGCCGAGGCCACCAGAAGCAACAATATTGCTCTATAAAGAATACAAACTATTAAGGAATGATCAATTTACTCCAGCAAAACAATTATCAAACTGTGAGGATATATATAGAAAATATCCTCGAGAACATCAAAGACTGTGTTGAACAATCAACAGAGTTCACAGCTTAATGTGTGCCAAAAATGTTAACTCTCAGCAAATTACATTATTTTCAGCAGCAGCAAGACAAGTAACGTAGTCAGAATGCTGACGTAAAGTCTTCGTACAAACACCATCAGACAAGCAATCCCATGTCTGCAGCATAATATCACACAGGTCAAAACTGAGCTCCAACTAAAACAGAAACACCAGGAATATAATAGTATAATACTACAACTGTCTGCAATTCCAAACCTTGAGTGTAGTATCTGAAGAGCAGGACACAAGCGTGTGACCACCTAAAATAACCATGTCATTTACCTGCAGGAAAATGAGCGTTGAAATATCAGGTGGGGACACTGGTTACATAAAAATTATAGCTTACAGGAAACTCCAACAAGAGGGGAAATTATAAAATATGTTTTGAACTTTGCAGTTTCAGTGTCTAGAACTGAAGCACAATACCACATATCCCAAAATAAGAACAATAACAAAATGATGGCAAAACAGCACACGAGCATAGATCATACAAAATAAACAACAATAAATTTGAACATGTACCCAATCCACATGTGATTCAAAGCTAGCAGAGCAGCTAGCAATATCTTGGTCTATAGCCCATCTCTTCAGTGTTCCATCACGGCTCCCAGAAAAAACATAATCACTTCTGTCAGAGGCATTTGACTTCAAAACCGCCAAGCAATTAATACCACTGCAATGCTGAGATTCAACAAGCAACGTAACAGCCCAGTTTCAGTATACAAAACAGGACACAAGCATAGATTCAACAAGCAATTAGCCATGGAAAGACATCAAAATACATACAGGGTTGTGCCAGTAATTAACAAATTGATTTATGAGAAGCACTTATCACAAGCAGAAATAGCAGTGGTAAACAAATCAAGCAATGCAAAGACAGAATTAGGTATGTCCTCTACAGGTTGATTATTGTACAGGGGTTGAAAGATACGGAGTACATAACTATAAGGCAATTCCAATAGAACATTGCAGCTAATGAACAACCCCACATCAAAAAAGGAAGTCAAAGGCGGAAAGCAATTGCTACAGCTGAGAGATAATAGAATCGTGAAACATATAGGAATAGAGAAATCGTTATGATGAAACCAAACATCATCATCAAGAGTAATCTTAAAGCATAGCAGCTATCCCCTTCAAAAAGTATCACAGAGCTAACTACAGTATCAGTATCAGTATCAGTTCTGTTTGCTAATTGCTTCAAACTATGTCATATTTCCTCAAGGAAAAAAAAAAAAAAAAAAAAAAAAAAAAAAAGAAAAGCAAGTAACAACATTCCTGAAGACAAGCTACGATGACACTTGCCCACGACTCTCATTAGCATAACATCGATATTCCAGTTTTTCAAACCATATTAGCATAACATCGATATTCCAGTTTTTCAAACCATAGTTCTCATAAGTTTTGCCTCATAGCTTTTTACTGTATGTGCTACTCAAACTATTTTGATGCCATCTTAGTGAAGTATAAAGACACTACTATTCATAAATGAAACACCCCCCCTCCCCCACGAAAAAAAAAGGGGAGAGGGGAAGGTGGGTGGCTTTTTTCTTGTAGCCATCAGCTATTGAGGCCTAATACTCATGAAATTCGGAATATTGTTTCATGAAGCGTTAAAATAGGTCGTGGTGATCTTCAAAACCTTTATAATAAATTGTAGCCTTGATTTAAGGCCATGCTGTATAGTATTAGACTACTAGCATACAAGCTACAGCAAACTTCTTATCAAAGTCAATGTTTTGAAGATATAATATTAACTTATGTATCAGAGGTTAAGAATAAAATAGGTTAATTTACATAGGTCAGTCATGTGAATCTGTGTATAGAGAGTTCAACCCGATCCTGGCCCAATTAAATCTCATGTCGTGTTCATGTCGACCACTTACATAAATGGGGTAATTAAGCCCCAACCAAAACCTGTTAATTTTATATTGGATTCGTGTCGTGTTTACAGATCATGTCATTGTTTACCGGCTCTAGATGAAAGAAGGTAAAAGTTACAAAAAGGAAAAAAAATAAAAAAAGATCAGACCATCTCTCAATCTACAAACATATTCATTATTACTGATTAACATTCACTTAACAGGCACACCACACACGCTACCACAAAAGAATGCACAGACAGACCCATTGACAAGTCACCCTCCAAAACATGTCATTGATGGACACAAAATTCTAGTTTAACTTCTTCTCCAGCATATCACATCAATCAAAGATTTACACTGAATGACTCCGGTGTTGCAGGAAAACAAAATGTCATTAAGGCTATCTATTATGCGAAAAATTCAACTCTATGAACTACTAATTATGTTACTCTCCTGACCCTAAACACAAAGTCACAAAGCACCAAGATATAACCAAAAACACAATCACGACTTCCAAAAAAGTAAAAAAGTAGCAGCAGTATACAGACCTTTGTGTCATCAGAAGCATTCAGCACATAAGTAAATCTCTTCTCCTTGCGAGGGCGAATTGACCCAGATGCATTACCCACACTACCGACGCGATGCATCCCGTGAACTCCTAAAAGTTACTTCAATGCAATTATCCGATAATGTTTTGAGAGAACTGGCGAATCAGAAATTGGAAGATATTACTGATTAAAAATAGAAATGCTAATTTCACACTAAAAAGTAGAGGGAAAATATCAAAAATGAACTCAAATCCTAAAATTCAGTGGGAAATACACTTTCCACATTTCAGGGTGTAAAGCCACTTTAAGGGGAAAAAATAGGCTGAGTGATTAACTGACATTACCTCCCCCCATTTTTTTGTCTACAGCTATGAGCTGAGAATTTAAACCAAAAATCAAGAAGTTGGTCTCAAAGTTTACACCATAACCGACATTTGCGCAAAAAACCCACATTTTTAATACAATGACTAATGCTAATGTCTTCACTTGTTAATATATCCACAATCAAGAGCTTTCTACATGTTGTGTTTCTTAAGACTCACCTACGGGTGGGTGATTGGTACGAGTACATATCCAAGCATCAACTCACCATAACTCGACTTTTAAAACACACAGGGACTTTGTTCAAAAGAGAAGGCACATGGGTTCAAAAGAGAAGGCACATGGGGACAGGGACAACAATATTAGAGTTTTTTAGGTGAATCGAGAAACGATTCAAATGCAGATGTTACAATCGTCAAAAATCATTTTGAAGCTTTATAAACAGTCTCTTTCTCTACTTGTGTCATGCTCAGCACCCTTTTTGGTCTGTGATAGAAGTGTAGGGTTAACAAGGTAGAATACACATTTCTAACCTATATCCTTAGGTATCGTGTTAAACATAAGTACGGTCCCGGAAGTGCAGAGCCGGTAAAATAGGATACGCGCACTATGAAATAATACCCTACATTTAACCCCCTCGACTAATTCAGATTCCACACCATTTACACGACCAATTTTCTACAGTGAAGCTTTAATCCGACACATATTTTGAGCGAAATTGTTTCATTGGTTTAATTCAATGCTTAATTTTGTTAACTCGAAAAAAGACATTCGGCTATTCCGAGCAAGCAAAGCGCCAAGAATTCACAGAAATTCATTCCTTCATATACCTAGTCGTGTAGGAAGCGAGCTCAATCTACGGCATACTATCGGGTAAACACACCACTAAACCTTCCTAATCAACAAAACCAATCTTCAGAAACCCTAATCATTCATCAATTTTCCCCCAAATATACACTCATGATTCGCCAATACTCAACCCAATTATCAAATACAACCAACAATTGAACTAAAAACGACGCACAAACACTCAATCAAACCACAATTTAACCTAAAATAAAAACAAATTTTGAAAAAAAATTAATCACGTCAATCGCAAAAAAGTCTACTAAAAACGGAAAAAAAAAAAATCAACGACAATGAATATAACAATAATTGAAATCATACAAAAAGAGGCAAAATAAATCGCCAATAATGAGACGTTGATGAATTCGTCAACAAAAGAGAGAGGATGGTGAGGATGAATTATTTACCGGGAGAAATTTTGCAGAGGAGAAGAATGAATTTACGATAAAACAAAAATATCGATTATGAGAAGGGTCGCCGTAATATTGTACAAACGGTGATAAGTTAAAAACTCTTATAACACGGTCCCAAATAACTAATTCAATCGAAACTACCTTCGTCACTTGATGCCTCGGGTCTAGTGATGCTCTCGTCCATGTAAGGATATTTTTGGGCGGGACGGTGGTGGATATAGATTTTTCATATGTGGACCCATCAAGTAAAATCTCTATCCGTACACGCCCTATCACTTATAGCGGGTACAAGTTTTTAAACCCGTACCCGCCCCACTATCCATGGCAAGTACAACTTTTCATTAATTAAAGATAAAAAAACACTATAAAATTACTATTTTTGACATATAAAACACGTGTATGATAAGCGGGTATGCGGGTATTATGCGGGTAAGCAAGATCCACCCCCGCCCCACTACCCATGGTAGGTACAATTTTAATATCCATACCCGCCCCACCACCCGCCATACCTATACCCATTCCCAACCCAACTGGGACAGGTGCGGGGCGGTACCCACTTATACCCGCCCCATTGACATCCTTTGTCCATGTGCACGAGTTATATCGTTAATTACTACGGAGTATATTCGATAATATATGCTCTGTAATTTGTTTTTAACTGAAAATAGTTTACATATCGTGGAACTTGTCAATCGGACCGGACCTAGCAAGCGGGCCAATCGGTTGGGTTCAGATCAGGCTAGGTTGGGTCGAATTATTTTCGGGTTTAGTTTGACTCGGGTCAGGTTATTTTGGGTTCAGGTCATTTTTGGGTCACCTTATATCGAGTTTTTCATGGATAATAATTTGTTTGCTGTAATAAACATACAAGTTGAGTTATACTTGGTCAGGTCAATAGGTTTTGGGTAAAGTTCGAGTCTTAATTTCGGGCATCAGATGAGACCTGGGTCAAATTTGTTCAGGTCAGGTCAATTTTGTCAGGTCTAATCGTACCTAACTTTACTTAGACTCTGTCTGGGAAAAATATTGAAAGATGATTGAAAACTGAAAAGCTAGCTGGAGACGGAAAAGGTAGCTGAATCTAAAAGTTAGCTAAATAATCTGAAAAGGTAGCTAAAAATATCAATTAATAAGTTTGCTGAAATTAATTACGGAATATATTGTTTATTTAAACAACATAAAATAATGATTGCAATTAAGTAAATGACGTAAAATGACATAATTATTATTAGTGTAATTATTTTTACATAGTACGAGTACGGAATATTAAATTACTTTTAACAGTTCATTAAGTTATTGTAGGGGCTTTGGACACAAGATGGAAGACTGTAGGAGAAATACTTCTTCTCAAATGGTGTGGAGCAAATTATGAGTGCCCTTAATTTTCCTGCACATCGTATTAAGATGATTATGGTGACTGTCACAAGTCCTTGGTACACCTTATCTATTAATGGTTCTTCATTTGGTTTATTTAAGGGTGAGAAGGGTTTAAGGCAAGATGATCCATTGTCACCACTCTTATTCACCATCTATATGGAATATTTGTCCAGGATTTTGGATGTGGTCTCTGACATGAGTGATTTTCATCATCACTTGCTTTGTAGGAGAATGAAGTTGTCTCATTTATGCTTTGTAGATGATTTATTAATGTTCTGTAAAGGTGATGAAGGGTCTGTGAGGCTTTTGATTGGTAGGTGCATAACCTTTTCTTCTACCTTTGGTTTGACCATGAATAGAGAAAAATCCGAGTTGTATGTCAATGGAGTTTGTCAGTCAGTTTTGGTGAGGATTTTATCTTGTTCTGACTTTAGACAAGGGGTATTGTCATTCAAATATTTTGGTGTCCCTATTAGCTCGAAGAGGTTGACTAGTATGGACTGTTTCATCTTATGTGAGCAGATTTGCAGGAGGATTAGAGGTAGGGGTGCAAGGAAACTCTCATATGCAGGACGACTTGTTTTGGTTAATTCTGTGCTTAATAGTTTACATAATTATTGGGCATCTGTCTTTGTTTTGCCTGTGGCTGTTTTGCATAGGATTATGGCTATTTGGAGGAACTACTTATGGGAGGGTTTGGAGGATTATCATAAGGGTCTGCTTGTTGCCTGGAAGAAGGTGTGTATGGAGAAAAGATGTGGCGATTTGGGGGTAATAAAATGTCAGGTTTAGAATGTTGCTGCCCTAGGAAAGTATTCATAGTGGATTGAGGCTAAGAAGGACCATTTGTGGGTCATTAATCATGTGTATGTTAAGGGTACTTTATTGATGGACTTTAAGGTTTCGGTATCTTCTAGCTGGGCGTGGAGGCAACTTTGTAAGGTTAAGGACATGCTTAGGCCTGGTTTCGCTGGTGGAAAGTGGTGCTCATCAAGTGGTGAGTATAGCATAAGTTCAGGATACAAATGGCTATGTGGTAGTATGCCGAAGGTGCCGTGGGCGCATTGGGTGGGGAATAGGTTTAATATACCTAAGCATTCCTTTATTGCATGGTTAATGATGCATGATAGGCTTCTCACTTTAAAGTGTTACGTTTTCATGTTGTTGAGATTAATGTCTAATTCTTGTGTTGAGGTGACAGTGAGAGCTGTCTGCACCTTTTCTTTGATTGTATATATAGTAGGTGTTGCTTACGACTGGTGGAGCGTTGGCTAAGGATGAGCATACATCCAGTGGAAAGGAGAGACATATTTCGGTGCAGGTCTCTGTCCAGGCTCCAAATAAGTTGTTGTAGTGCATGTTGGGGATACTAGGTGTCCATCAACAATTGTGCATAGATTTCGTATAAGTCATGGACCATATATGAGATTATGATAATCGGATAAATTGGGTGGTTATAATGTCTTGTTAGAGGCCGCTTATGATCTGAATATTTAAAATATTCTACCAGTTTAGTCTGGTCCAATTAGATCACACAATGGTACCCTAATGGATATACATACTTTTAATTGACATAATTGGATTAGTGCATTAACCTTTCGGATAGAGGTGATCATTTGCGGGTTCGGGCCGGACATGGGCCAGGCCAAGATTTTTTTTGGGCCCGCGGGTCGAAGATGGCCCGTCCCGTCCCGGTTATTCGGACTCAACTTTTTACCCGTACCCGCCATTTTTTAGCGGGCTGGGCTACTCACGGGCTAGCAGGCTTCATACATATGTCTTAAAAAAATCAATTAAAGTTACGAAATTTTCGATAAAATTAACTACTCCGTATATAATTGGGTCAAAACTTCTTAATATATATATCTCTTAAAAGTAATAATATTGTACCCCCACATATTCTTTGTTGTTAATTTCTTATCACTTCTTAAATGTGTATGAGTAGGGATGACAATTTCATCCGCACCCGCTTTATTATCGATCCACCCGATACAAATGGATGGACGAAAACCCGAATTAAATGGATGAAAAGCGGGTGATGGATGGATCGGGTGAAGAACCGGGTCGGATTCGGGTGGAGGTCCATCCGATCCGTCACCCGACCCGTTGTCATCCGTTTTAAAAAATCTCTAACATATTATACAAATATATTTATAATATATATATTTTTGTAAATATTTATGAAAATAGGTTATTAAATAAAGGGGAGGAAAAAAAATTTGGTCCACCCGATCCATCCGTTTCACCCGCGGGTGACGGATGGATGGATGCGGGTGATGTCAAAACCGGGTGGAAAGCGGATCGGGTGGAGCGGATGAAACCGGGTGACGGATGCGAGTGACGCTTCACCCGATCCGCATCCGATCCGTTGCCATCCCTATGTATGAGTAGTATTATAGTGAAGTCGAAAAATATTAAAATTGGAAGGGGCATTATATGTACCAAATCACAACAAAGTAATATTTACCTTTATTATTCATTAATTACTTGAATTAAATTCATAAAATAAAATATTTTCAAAATAAAAAATAATTAATGTAATAAACTAAGCGGGCCTAACGGGTCGGCCCATGGGATTTTCATAATGTCCTTGTCCGGCCCATTTATCTTGGCGGGCCGGGCTAGGCCCGCCCAATAATTTAATTTTTTCTAAATCACTTGTCCAAACTCGCTAAAAAAGCGGGCCGGGCGGGACGGGCTTCTCGGACGGGACAACCTGTGAACAGCTCTACTTTCGGGTTAGACCCGAGAGCGTGTGTGTATACCGAAATCTATAGTAGATTGGGAAGCGGTCTCGGGGTGCGTGCCACACTCGTGCATGCATGACAAGTGTCACACATGCATAAGAGTGACAAATGGCACACAAGTGTGCATGCATTGGACATGTGTTTGGTGGTCATGCATTGGTCCCTTTTGTGCATGCTTTTCCATTGGCAAAAGCTAATGATTATGTTGGACATAATCTTAATAAGATGGCTGATTTTTACAGCAACAAAACATGCATAAACACACACCAAAATCAGCACAAAAGATAGGAGAAAAAAGAGGAGAAAAACTCGGTTTTGCTCCATACTTTCATCAAGCTAAGAGTTTGATCCTAAACACACAAGTTCCATTGATCTTCTACGATTTTAGTAAACCAAGGAAGGAGAAATCCAAGGGTACTAGTGGACTTCAATTGAGGAACAACATTTGGGGCTCTCGGGTTAATCTCGACATACCGGTGGAAATCACGCTACGAGGGTATAATATTCTACTTGAGCTTGTTCTGCATGTGATACGATCTTGTTTTAGTGTCTAATTTATTTTGCCTTAGTATTAGACACACCTTCAGTGCAGTCTTAAATGGATTGGTCTATGCTTTGTGGAGACAAAAAAATGAGTGTTGAGTGCTGTCTGTTTTGCAGTTACCCTCGGTTATGATTCAGCAGGTCAAGGAAACGTTTGTGTTGAGGCTTCAAATGATGGAGCTGGGATCCTTGTCAGATAGGGATAGAAGTTGGGTGAATTTGATTATGCACTAGCTATCCTCTTCTGTTTATGTATTCTTGATGTATGTGTATTAAAACGCTATGTATTGGTGATTGATGATATTAATAGAATTTACTTTTTATCAAAAAAAAAATTAAGTAAATATAATCAATAACTTAATTTTCAACAGTACCCTTTTTATTAAAAAGGTAGCTAGCTATAAGTTATTGATTATATTTACTTGTGTTTATACATGAAGATAACCAGATAATGTTCCACTATAAATTAAAGTAGCTGGCTCTAAGTTATGTAATAAACTAATCACTCATCGATAGGTATGTCATTGTGGCGGGGCGGGGGCGGGGGAAGCATCTCCACTACCGCATCCAACAACAAAAACCCAGCCCCACCTCTGCTCCATCACCCATGGCGGGTGACCACCCGTCCTCCACCACCTGCCTGACAGGGAATTTTTTAGACTCACCATCGCCCCATCGCCCCACCACCCACCCCAGACCCGCCCCACCCATCTCAGCCCCGCCCCAGACTCACCTCATACAATTGCATTATCGCAACGTAAATTTCAATAATTTTTTACCGAAAATTTTCGAATAACGACATAGCTACAAAGAAAACACATTTCAAATAACCAATCAAAGTATTGTGAGTACCAAATTAAAATACATACGACACACATTTAAAGTTTATTAATTAAAGAAATATGGAGTATTAGTCATATTCATATTTCAAAATTTTAAAGTTAAAAAAAAAGGCAAAATTGCTAAAAACTACCTTATAAAATCACTTTCGTGCAAATAACTATCTTATATACTCCGTAATTTTTTTTTTCAAATAACTATCTTTTAACGCCTTTATTATTCAGATCACTACCATAATGTGACGATTTGTATTCAAATCAGTACCAAGTCACCTGAAACCGTCAAAAAATCAAATTTTCCGACCAATTTAAAAAAATTCTTTTTCTTTAATTTGAAATAAGCACTTGAAATACTCATTCTACCCTTACTTATCATTTCTTCTTCTATTTAGCCTCACTTCTTTCATTCATCCTCTTAAACTTATAATTTTTCCATTGATTATATTTCTTCTCTCATATTATTCACTGCAACAATGGTGGTTTATATTTTCATCTCTTTTCCTCATTATTTTTTTTCTGAATGTTTTTCTTACCTTCTTCATCCTCATATCCTCACTTCCTCCCTAATTCTTAGTCAAATTTCACCCTTTTTTACTAATTTGAATTTTAGGGTTTGTTGTGTGTTGGCACCATGTCCACTAATTCTCATTCCGAAACTTTAATTCCGGCATTGTGTTACTGTGGGGAGGGTTGCTACTGTGAAATCCTGGATCAACAAAATTAAACTCAACACCAATTCCATAAACCATTAATCTCAAAATTTAAAAAAATTTAAAAAAAATTAAAGTAAACCCACAATCTTTATCAAAGTTGAATACTTTCAAAACAAAATCAACACAACTAAAGAGAAACATTAATCTGAAAAGAAAAAGGAAAAAAACGAACTTAAAAATCGCAAATTAGGGTTTTATGGAGTGAATTTGGTGGTGGGTGGAAGAAGCTGAAAATTGAACAGAAATGTGAAGGGGCTAATAAGAGGTGGAAGGGTTGGGAATCATTTATTTAGAGGGGTAAAACGGTCACTTTAAGCAAATTTTGTCTTAAAAGGGATTTTAGGCAAACTGGTATTGATTTGAATACAAAAAGGCGTTAAAAGGTAGTTATTTGTAAAAAAAAATTATATAAGGTAGTTATCTGCACAAAAGTGGTTTTATAAGGTGATTTTTAGCAATTTTGCCAAAAGAAAATAAAAGTAAAGTTTTAAATTGTTAAATTTTTCTCTAATTTATATTCTTAAGAATATGAATAAGGTGGGTATAGACGGAACAGGTATAGGCGGGACAGGTAAGGGCGGGGCGGGTATAGGCAGGCGGTATAAGCGGACAGGTAAGGCGAGGCGGGTATAGGTGGCGGAGTGCAGGCAAGGCGAGGCGGGCGGGGCAGGGGCGGGGCGAGGGCAGGCGGTGTTTGGATGAAATCCACCACCGCTCAACAACCCCCGGCGGGGATCACTTTTAGGATCCACCACCGCTCCACGACCCACTAAAGTGTCTCCTATCTCCACCCTAACTGGGACGGAAGCGGGGCGGTATCCGCGTTGACCCGCCCCACTGACATCCATACTCCTCGATCACAAAAAATGAGTTGAGAACAAAATATAAAAATTATAAATTTTTTTACAGTAATTAACATAAAATACACGAAAACAAATTGAATATGTTAGGTTTGAGATAAAAATGGTTAATTTAACGAATAAAGTTAAAAGGGTATAATTAGTAAATAAATTTGTAATTAGCTTATTTTTTTATTTTTTTTGACAAGCTATCTGAAATATGTTTTCATTTTAGCTAGCAGATAGCTGACACTCTTTTTTGTAAAAAAGATGATAGCTGAAATCTTGGTTAAACTAGGTAGATAGTCAAATAAGCTACCTAAAATGTGTTACCGGACAGGGGCGGAGGGGGGTGGGTGCACCAAGGTGCACGTGCCCCCACTCCAATTTTGATTTTTTTTTTTTTATATAAACAGATACCTAAGAATATATACTAAAACAGGTAAAAAATATCAAACAGTGTGCAGTGGACAAGTGGTTTGTGCACCCCTTTTAAGCCTACAACCTGAAGGTTGGGTGCTCGAGTCCCACTAACTTCAATTTTGGCTTTTTAGTATTAAGTTGAACTGAGGGCAAAGAGTTTTCAAACTTAATACGCAATTTCTTCTACTCTTGGTAATACACTAATACATTCCGTCTTTCTATTTTTTTTTCTATTCGAATCCCTAATTTTCCTTTTCAACTCTTTGCCATCAGTTCAATTTTTTTTACAATTAATCTCGCAATTTCTTTCGACGTCAACTTGATATTTTTTTTGGTGATTTGCGAAGAGATTCAAGATTTCAACCTTTAAAGAGCCTTGCTGAACTTTCAATAATGCTTGTCAAAAAACAAACAAGCATGTTACATATCCACTTGTTTATTTGCTTCTAAAACTTGTTCTAATACTTTCGGTGGCTATGGCAAGTGTCGAAAGAGTATTTTCCTCGATGGCTTTTATGAAAAATAAATTAAGAAATAGTATGAGTGATTCTCTCTTGAATAATTGTTTAGTTACATTTGTAGAGAGAAATTTTTTTGAACAAGTTAGCGACGATGATGTCTTAAAACGTTTTCAAAATATGAAAACTCGTCGCATGGTTGTAAATTTTCCTTAATGTTCATATTTCTATCCACTTATGTCGCTATGTAGTGGCCTGGCTAATATGAATTTTTTGTATAAGGTATGTTTTTTATATATAGTCCGTGTTTCTGTTAACAATGGTGCACCCACAATAGTAAATCTCTGCGTCCGCCACTGTTACCGGACATAGCTAACCTCTCACTAGACGTTAGTGTAAATACTTGATGGTGATGTCTATATATAACTTTGTTAGTATTTCAAATGTTATTGATTTAAAACCATTTTGATTATTTATATACTTTTTTTTTTCGATAGTCGTATTTTTATTCCCCGTCCCAATCATTTGTTTACCTATTCTATTTTTGGGGTTTCACTCATTTCATTTTTCATATACGAGTTTTACTCTCGTCGTATATATATATTTTTTTTATTTAATTGCTTATCTTTTAATTAATAAAGTTTGTACAAACACATGACCATCCCCGGCCTCCTGGCTTACTAGTCGTTCTCTGACAGCTTTGCCGGCGCCGCCTCACGCCGTACTTGCCGCTGCAAGCCATCAATACGACCACTTACTCAAATCCAAACCCTTAATTTCAATTAAATCTATCAAAAAAATTTATTAAAAATTGAAAAGTTATGAGCAAAATTGAAATTAAAATAAACTATTATGTGATTGAATCGGCTATTGCAATTCATGATTGAATTATAGAGAAATTGGTTGAATTTTGATTGAGAAAAGTTGAAAAAAAAAATTTGTAAATTGTAAGAGTAATAAAGTGTAGGTGTGTAAAATCAAATGAAAAAGTATATCACAAAAGTAAAACTTTATACGAGTACAAAAAATCAACACAAATGCTTACATAAAACCGTCTCACATGTGCAACGGGGTTTGCAACTAAAATGTATCTACTTTAAGGTTTAAACTGACTATTTTAACGTTTAAAGTGACCATTTTATGGAGCTTCAAAGTGGTCACATTTAGCGTTAAATTGGTCACTTTAAGCATTAAAATAGTCACATTTTACTCATAATAACTCCGTCGCACGCGTGAAACGATTTTATGCAAGACTTACTCAAAATCAATAGCCTTAACAATTAATAATGATACGGAGTACAATTTACTACAAACATAAATTTTAGACACGCCTAAATTAACTCTTGAAAAAAATAAAAAAAGAAAAAAAAAAAAAAAAATACTACTTGGACACCACGCACACCAAAAATATACTCGTAAATACTTCCGGATATGCATGCATGCCTTGGGGGTATGTTTTGCCTAATCCATGATTTTTTTCTTTCTTAAAATTAAATTAATTAAATTGAAAATATACAAAATAGATAAATTAAGGAAAGTAAGAGTTGTACTTGAAGCCCAAGTTTCATTCACTTATTTATTTATTTTTTAATTTCAATTTCCCTTATAAATACAACTCCCCCACAATTTACTTTCCATTCAAAAACTACAACAAAATCTCAAAAATTCAAAACCAAAAAAAAGAAAAAAAAATGCGATTTTCGTGGATCGAACCTAGTCTTATCGCTTTGGCACGTAAATACAACCAACACAAGAAGATTTGTTGCAAGTATGTAATCTTAATTTATACCGAGTATATTTTTAAATGAGTTTGTCAGCTTATGAAATTGATGAGTTCAAACGACTAACATCTTTAAATATTAAGTAGTTGATCAAGTTAAGTCCATTTAAAAAGATAAATAATTTATCTGATTGAATCAGATGAACTATTATTACTTACCGTATATGAATTATTTTCCTGCCTCAGTGATTTATTTACAGTTTTTCAAATTTTTGAGGGAAAAGTAAGAAAATGGTAAATTAATAACCGAGACAAAAGATTATATAATTAGCCACATTAAGTTGCTTAATTAATAACCTTAGTTATATGATTATATTGCACGTTAATTAGGAATTAGGATGATATATACCAATATGGTAGCTAAAGTTCATAATAAACTTATCACAACCTTTTAAATTTGTCAATGTGATTTATGAAGTGAGAAAATAATGTGATGTTGGGACTCTTGACTTATAATTTCATCTTTTATTTTACTACGTATTATTTTTATCATAATAACTATGAAACATTAGATTACAAGGAGTATAAGAAGATAAAATATAATGAATATTCCGTATATAATAAGGAGCAATAATTTAAATTGGTGATCATATCAGGTGCTATGCGCGGCTTCCTCCAAGAGCTACAAATTGTCGAAAGAAGAAGTGTGGACATAGCAACCAACTACGACAAAAGAAAGACTTCTATAGGCACTGATATTATACGGAGTATACTCTATTGTTATATATGCAGTCACTTTTTTACGTTTGGCAAGACATATATATATATTGTAATAATTGCACGAAGCATATGCAACTATTAAATTAAATTAAATTATTAAAAGTTGTTATTCTTATCATACTCAACCATTGAGGAAATACAAATTGAACCAAATTAGATCTTGCATGTTTGTATATAGTCCATTTAATTCAGACATTTGTTTATCAATTTTATTTTGTGAAGGTGTACATATTGATGTTTTTATGTTCTTGAACTAGTCTTATATTATGTCCGTGCAAATTGTACGTCGTAGAATAACTTTAATAAAAGCATCTTTTAATCCGACTAAATGTGTATGTGTATCACTGAAAAGCACTTTAAACAACAAAAATAAAAAAAATGAAGATAAAAAGAAATGATACAACGATAAGATGGTAAGCGGTACTATACTTTCTTAAACACTTCTTTATAAACTACATTATTTATCCTATTCGAGATCCGCTTTTGCTCGTGTATGATGTTTAAAATTTGCACTTTAAGAAACTTTTTATATTCATTAATTATCTTCTTTTAGTTACTTCTATAAATAAAATTGTAAAGTAAAGTACTAAAATCTCTTTACTTTTTGTTAAGCAATATAAATTAAAGTCATTTATAAAGATTTAGATTTAAATCCATAAATTTTATTTGCAATCAGTGTAAATTATATATTAGGGTCATTAGTCGAGTATCCGTTATATCGTCTTGCTTAGGTAAATGAATTTTATGTAAAGAGTTTGTTGTATTTTACACGGATAAATAGTTTCTATGCCCGTGCAAATTGTAATGATATGTCACGATATCCTATTTTTAACAATAATTACTCATTTAGCTAAACAATGACAATAAAACACTGATGAATGTGAACCCCGTCCAATTTGTACCTGTGCAAGGGTGCAACTGTATTAATTAGAAAGATTATCAATTCAAGCAATTATAGTAGAAAATTTTATCATTTTATTAAACACTTAATTTGAACAGGTCTAATTAATTAAAACCAATTGCAAAAGACACATCACACACTAATACATTTCATCTTTCAACGAGAAAAAGAAATCTCTAACTCTCTAAGTATATCACATAAATCCCATGATATTGATACATGTCACAATTTGACTTGGCCAAAAATGAGTAACGAGGAGTATGCAAAACTACAAAGCATGACGAACTAGATAAGTAAGTAAAGCAACGGTCACGTTACAAGGACTTGAGATTATGAAAGCAAAGTCTGAGGATTTCATTTACTTATTTTTTTTTATTTTACTAATTTTAAGATTATTTGAAGATTATTGCTTGTATTTTTAAAATTTAGTGTGTATATACTTTTGCTTGTCCACCAAAGATATTGAATGCTTCCCGTTCTCAAAATAATTCGGGTCCAAAATAAGGTTAAAAATATTCTATTTTACATATTGAGAACATTATCTTTTCCTATTCTTAAAAAAAAAAAGTATAATAGGTAAATAACTATCAAATTTATTAAAAAATCATATGATCGACTCAATAGAATTGTAGAAAAGCAGTTAATTGAGATTTGAGAGCATCGGTTTCTTCTAATACTCTTTCTTAAGACCGAGGCACTCACTTCATTGTTAAAATTGGCTACATATATAATATCATACTCCGTATCTACTTATGCTTTTGGTTTTTAAAGTAGAGATAATAAATAATCATTCATTGATGATATTTTTTATTTTGAGTGTGAAATACATTTTACAATTTCAATAGGTCTTGTATAAAATTTTCTTCCATTAAAATAATAATACTCCTTCAATTCAACTTCATTTTGTATATATTACTGTTTGACATCATGCATGAGCTTAGGGAATCTTTAAAATTACTTACTCCGTACAAAATATAAATGAAAATATAATTATGTACGATCTTGTTGCATCCGTCTTTAAAAATAGAATATTAATATGAAATTTTTATTTTATGATATACAACTATAGATATTATCGTCGTAAAATACGTCTCGACAAATGTAAAAACGAAAGTTTACAAAATAAAGTTAAAAAGAGGGCGTATCAATTTAATTATTTTACTTATAATTTGTGTTAATCAGTAATTTTCCTCATGAGTGATAACTCACACGTAATTAATGCTGAGCCAAATTACAAATCATAGCTTAAAAGCAGATAAAATCATAAAACAAATCTACTAAAGCTTACTTACAGAGTGATTAAAAAAATAAGAATAATTAATTATAATTATCACTTAAATAGTACAAAAGCTATATAAACGGGTACAAATGAGGTTGACTTACAATAACTTATTGAAGTCCTGACTTACACAAGAATTTGTGTGAATTAAAAGAAGAAATTAATTTAAAAAAATATATCATCAAAATTTATGAGATTAAAATCTTACGAGTATAAAATTACGAAAGACTACAATCCAAATAACACATTTAGTTAACCAAGTTTGTAAAACAGTTCGATATGAAACATACAAAAGAGAGTATTAACAATTTAACACTACAATCCAAACGACGCATTTAGTTAACCACCACGTACAGTCCCTATCAATATTAATAAACAATATAAATATAATAATCAACGATAAATTCACTTAAAAATCACTAGATTATTAGTTAATCATTGCCGACAATATAATAGGATGTTTGATAGAGAATTTAGAGTTTAAGACGAGTAATTGATTAAGACATGTCTCATTTAAACTCAAAAATTTATAGAAACTATATTTAATTGGGTGTTGCTCAACTGTACCCGGCTTTTTCTCAGTTGTACCCAAAAAAGACCCCATTACCCTTTTCATTTCCTCCTCCCATCTTTCAATACTTACAAACTCTCTCTTCTCTCTCCTCTCTTCATCTTCAATTTTTCCCCTAAATTCAATCCAACCTCCATTAAACCATCCCAACAGACTCAACAACCCCATCCATGGCTATAATTTCAAAACTATACTAACAACAACAACAATAATAATAATAATAATAATAATAATAATAATAATAATAATAATAATATATTCTCTGTCTCAATATATTAATACTCCGTAGTATTTTGATTGAACATTTGACCTGCCATTCATGTGATATTCTAGCTATGCATCTTGCTTGATTGAATTACTTAGCCATTACTCCGTAGTATTCAATCACAATTTGCACCGTCACACACCACCCTGACTACCACCATCAAACACCCCAAAAAACCCTAAATAAATCAATAAATTATAGACTAATCAATAAAAAAGAACTATAAAAAAATACTACGGAGTAATTACTTGCAATTTGTCATTATTATTGTCCATAATCGAAATATTGAACGAATTAAGGAGGTAATTGGTTGATTATTTATGATTTTAGGTCGTTTTTAGATTGAATGTGTTGAATGTGAAAAAAGAGAGAATTGTTAGGTTTACCAAGGGCAGAGGTTGGAAAAATTATGAGAAAAAAGGGTACAACTGAGTAAAAGTCGGGTACAGTTGAGCAATTACGTTAATTAAATACACGATATCGTTATATGCATGCTTACTTTAGAATAATTTTATGCTCAATTTAAAACAAATTCTATAGAAGTCGAGAAGGTCTCACAACAAGATTATTTTATGACCTATTACATGAAGGAATTAAAATCTCAGCCCTTCAAAAATCCCCTTGTAACTATTTAAATGATAAAAATAATATTTAATCTTTCAACTACAAATGATTGTCGAAATTAAATATCTATAGTAATAAAATCTTACAATCATATTAATTTGACAATACGATCTTACAATCTTACAATCATAGTAAAAATTAAAGTATACTCCGTAATTATTATGGAATATAGATTTCGAATAATTTGTTGAAACACTTTCGTATATAATATTAAATATATAATAAGTTATTCATTATTCTATATTATAATAGTGTCAGACTTCATACATGAAGCATGACTCAGAAAACAGAGGAAGAAAAACAAAAACGAAAAAGAGAGCAAATTATAAGAGAGAAAATTAAAGAGAGAATTTTGATGAATGTTTTGTATAGAATGAAAACAAATTTCTGTATTGATTGAATTGAATGAAGTCTGACATGGTATCAGAGGGACTTCACATTTGAGGGGGAGTGTTGGAGTGTTATTGCCCACATGTGAGAGTCCCACATTGATTGTGGAAGAGAGTTTGGTGTGGTTTATAAAGTCTAAGGGATCTCCTCTCATTGCCAATTGGTTTTGAGAAATGTGGATACCTCGGCCAGAAACCGCCGCTTCTCTTCCACTTTGGCTGCGCCAGTACATGATTCTAACATGGTATCGAGCGGGTTTGCCTCAGGTTCGATGAGTTTAAATCGCCCTTGAAAAATTATGCGGAGGAGTCTCTTTGAGGGTTTGCAGCTCAGATTGGGTTCGGGTTATTCACGCCCTCATGAGTTCGGGTTGTTTATACTACGGTTTTGAGAAATGTGAATCTGGCCATTGGGAGCATGGCAGCCATTTCGCTTTCTCTCCATTCGGGTTTGGCCAGGCCCGTTACATGATTCTAGCAAATAGTCTCTCCATTCAACTCCATACCACCACTTTATTTTTTCATATTGGTCAAAGTCTGTTTTGCGTGCTATATATCATTAGCTGTGTTTTAGCAAAAAAATCAGAAAGTTTGATTTTAATTACGTACTCATAAAAACGAATCAAATAAGATCGCACATGAATATTTTCACTTATATATCGAGAGGTAATTGAAATTAAATACTTAATAATACATAGTTGCTAAAATAGAATGTTGTAATGTAGAATTGAACGAAAATAGTACTCCGTAGTACAAATTACCAGTATATAAAATTTTTAATCTTACCGCCTATATATATCAATTCGATTTATAACTTATAACCATTTCATCGACTCAAAATAAAATTTTGATCCTAACAACATTAACTCCATTTACATCAGAAAAATCAAAAACTGATGTCAAGTTATCATATCATTTCCCACAAATGAAATAAATCCATATTTGATTCAAATATACGCATAGGTTGCACTTTGATGTCGATACCAAATAAAACTTGTTCAACTATACAACTTTTATACGTACATTTCCTCACTTCACCCTCGTGTAAAAAGTCTTCATTTTGTCCCTACACCCTCCATGCTTTTTCCTTATCAAAAATCATCACATTTCCTTCTATATATTCCCACCATTCTATATTATTTTAATTTCCACCGTAATTCCTTCATTTAATTTAATTTTATTTCACAATGATCAAATTCGACACTGTAAATAATATTATCCTTCTCTTTTACCTTCTCCTCTTAGGCACGTTGCTCTCACGTGTCAAGGCAGACCTGCCTGGCACGTGGGAGCTGCTGGTGGAGGACGCGGGGATTGCGTCCATGCACACTGCTGTGACCCGTTTTGGGACCGTCGTGCTCCTAGACAGGACCAATATAGGCCCAACCCGTCTCCTCCTCCCCCACCGCCACTGCAGAGACGACCAAAACGACAATGTTTTAAAGCACGACTGCTATGCGCACTCGGCTCTGTTTGACCCGGCAACCAACCAAATCCGACCGCTGAATATCCAAACCGACACATGGTGCTCGTCAGGACAGTTTCTGCCAGACGGGACCCTCCTACAGACGGGGGGCGACATGGACGGGTTGAAGAAAATTCGGAAATTCGTCCCCTGCGAAACCACCCAGTTCTGCGACTGGGTGGAGCTGCAGAACGAGGAATTAAGTCGTGGGAGGTGGTACTCTTCTAATCAAATTTTACCGGACGGGTCGGTAATTATTATTGGGGGTAAAGATGCCAATTCCGTAGAGTATTACCCGCCTAGGGAAAAAGGTGAAATTTTATTTACCTTTTTAGCTGACGTGGAGGATCGTCAAGGTGATAATCTTTACCCGTACGTGCACCTTTTACCAAACGGTAAATTATTTGTTTTCGCTAATAATAAGGCCGTCTTATATGATCAAGGGAGTAATTTAGTGGTGAAAAATTATCCGCCGTTGGATGGTGGGCCTAGGAATTACCCGTCTGCAGGGTCATCGGTCATGCTTGCGTTACAAGGTGATTTTTCAAGGGCTGAGATTTTAATTTGTGGTGGAGCCCAAGACGGGGCGTTTATTAGAATGGAGTCTACCGTGCCCGCCCATGGTAGTTGTGGACGGATTGTGGCAACGTCCGATGACCCGGTTTGGGTAATGGAGGATATGCCATTTGTTCGAATCATGGGTGATATGGTCATGTTGCCAACGGGCGAGGTATTAATTATAAATGGGGCCCAGAGTGGGACACAAGGGTTCGAACTGGCCTCGAACCCTTGTCTTAACCCGGTTCTCTACCGACCCGATCAGCCTCTCGGACTAAGGTTCATGGTCCTTAACCCCGGGGCGGTCCCTAGGATGTACCATTCCACCGCTAACCTATTGCCTGATGGGCGGGTCCTTGTCGCAGGGAGCAACACACATTATTTTTACAATTTTACATTAGAATTCCCGACTGAGCTGCGGCTAGAGGCTTTCTCACCAGAGTATTTAAGTTCAGACCGAGAAGACCTACGACCCGAGATAATAAATTGGCCTAAAATACTAAGGTATGGAGAGGCATTTGAGGTTGAAATAGTAGTTACATTGCCAATAGTTGGAATAAATGAGGTGAATTTGGCAAGTGCACCTTTTGCAACACACTCATTTTCACAAGGACAAAGACTAGTTAAATTGAGTGTGACACCAGCCATACCAAATGGAATAATTGGTAGTTATAAAGTGAATTGTTTTGCACCCTCTAATTCAATTATTGCACCACCATCGTATTATATGATGTTTGTGGTTAATCAAGGAGTCCCTAGTGTTGCACAATGGCTTCAATTAGTCCTTTGATGTAAATGTTTGGTATAATTAAAATTTGACTAATTGTTATATAAAAGGATACTCATAATTGATAAGGTACGATAAAAGCGGCTAAATAATACGAAGTAATTAAATTTCAAATATTGTAATGTATAGAATTTTATTTGACAATTTATTATTTATTGTAATGATGGATATTAATAGTTTAATTTTGAAGTACTTCGTAAATAAATTCATATTATTTTATAGTAGAGTAATAGGTTATGTAAATCATAATATTATTTGATTATGATTATTATTTGATTGTAAGACGGTTCTGTACTCCGTATTTGAATTGATTAAAGAAAAAAAATATCAAATGTGCTATTCTTTTCTCAAGAACATAGGTTAATTGTCTTAGAAGAATACAAGCTCTATGTGGTCCTTATATTACACAAATGTAGGCCATCTTCTTTCTTCTAAGGTAATTGGTAGAGATCTAGACAAAGGGGTGTGCATTAACGGTTACGATAACCGAAGGCAGATTAAGGATAATCTAGCAGTGATAACTTGATTATCTTAAAATCAGAACTATTAATTCTCAAGTTAAGAACGGTTATTAATGGATTGCTAACCATTATAATCTGCATTTGCTAATCCTAAGCTAACCGTTAACCACTATGTTACATTTTTCTATAATTCTACAAGTTCTCAAAAAAAAATACTAGCTACGTAAAAACATGATAAAATATTGAACGGTTTTAATAAACTGGCCAAATTTAAGATGTCCATGTTTCATCGAGTCGATTTAACAACAAAGCATTCAATATTATTCAAACATTTACATAAAAAAAAGTCACGATTATATAATTAAAAATAACCATAAAATAACCAAAGTCCAACTATTATCGCATTTATTGATTTGTGAATACTTGATTGTAACTTGTGACAAATTAACATTGTGTTCTAAAAAATTGAAGAGGATGAATGTGAAATTGTAGATCTAGGGTTTAAGTTTTTTCAAAAGGAGGAAGAAGAGCTAGTAACTTTAGAAGACGGCAGAAACAAATAAAAAAAATAAAAAGGAATTTTAGGTTTAGTGGAACACAAAAGCAATATGCTATACAAGTTACTCACTCCCTCTTTTTTTCTATTTTTTTTTAATTTTTAAAATTTTTAAATTTTCTTAACGGTTAATCGCGGATCGGTTAACCGTTATCACCAAAAATGCTAACCTTTACCGTACCGTTAACCGCTATTTGTAATCTTGATAGCTTAACCGCACTGCTAATTTTTAATTCCAGACGGTTAACCGAACCAATAAAAGGCACGGTTATCGGTTAAACGGTTCGATTATTTCGGTTCGGTTATTTATGCACACCCCTTACAGTAGACATAGATGCTTATTTTTAAGTTGTACAAGTATAGAGTATGATTGATGAAATTAGTAGTTGTACTCATGGGATAAAATTTACGAGTTTGTTTATCTAATTTCAGTTTAAAAAACTTAAAAGATTCACTTTGTATGATTTATTTATATTCATTTCAGTTATTTTTTTTTTTTTTTTAGAAAAAAGATAAGAAAATGAATATCATAATGAATTTTGCAGAGCGGTTAATTTAGAATCACTATAAGTCTATAAATATCAATCTTAATAATGATTTCACTGTACGAAAATATTTATTGATAACTTTAAATATAAATAATACAGAGTAGTAGTTATGAACTACTCCGTAGTAGAGTATTGGATGTGTTCTAATTGATTCTACTAATATACATTTACATTTTTCAAAAAAAGAAAAAAAAAGTATATTGGTTAGAGCATCTCTAATGATAAGGTACAAAACAATGTAGCTTACCTTGTCATGTAAAAATATTAAACAATTTGCTTGAAAGCTACAAAGCCCTCCAATAGTTAAGCTACAATATGTTGTAGCTTACACGAGACCACAAATAATAATATTTAGTTATTTTAAAATTGTATTTTTATATAGAATAAAAGCTGATTTTCAACATTTTCTCCTATTTTTTCTGTTTTAATTTTCAATTGATTGAAACTTGTAGCTTGAACAAATTACATTTTCTTTCAAGCAACCCTATTTTTTCACCTCCAATGATTTAGCAGGTAGCTTGAATATTTATCATAATTGCAAGCGAATTTTTTTTTTCCTACGGAGTACCATTTAAGATGCTCTTACCATATATGAATAAATGAGTAAAATATGACCCCTAGAATCAACCTTTATTTTGCCTTTTCTTATAGCTTTTCAACTTTGTTCTATGGGTTGTATAAATATATCATTGGTGGAAAGTGTAACTTGTACGACAATGTAAGCATATGTTATTGAATTATGATTTAAGCTTACTAACTATTCGATCATTGGATGCCAAAACTAGTAGTGAACAATAGTCAAGTGTAACTGTGTAATACTGTAATTAATTAGTACTCACGTACGAAATATAATCATGCATGGTGTTTTGATCGAAAAAAAAAAAAAAAAGTAATCAGTTTTTAAAAAGTTAGTCTTTTATAAAATGCATTATCTGTTTTAGGTAAAATGAGTTAAATAATTGAACTTTTAAACAAATAAAGACAAATTTTTTGTTGGTTTTTAGCATTTTACCTTTATCTTATCTAATTATTTGGTTAGTTTCTTGCATAAAATGAATATACCCGTTTTATGCAAGAATTTATAGCCTTTTAGATATAATATGAATACAAATTCCGTCTAATTTTACAATCATTATCATATATATATTTTTTTCTTAATCAAAAATAGTTTTCTTATTACTCCGTATAATTTTCGTCACAACACTATATAAAAAGTAATGGCACGAAATCTCTATTTATGAATATAATTCAAGCGTTTATACAAAAACATCATGAATGTTGCCAAACCTTAGCTTAGAAGACAATTTGTATGTGGCAAATTTGAAAACCCTATTACTGCATGTAATAAGTAGTTGCAATTCCTTTCGTTGGGTGAGTACAAAATTATGATTTTGATACTTCAATAAATCCAAACAATAAACAAATCAATTTGTTCAGATGTGATTTAGAGGATCGAGCATGGCTATTGGTTGTGTTTGAAAGGTTATGTATATATTGGGGTTGAAGCCCCTCAAAAGGGATTTAGAGAGAATGTTTCATATATCGAAGAACATCGGATTGATGCAGTACCACGTAGTGACATAGGAAACCACTTCAATAAAAAGTGAAAAAAAAAAAAAAAAAACACCTTAATTTGAAGCTTAAGAATTCAGGCTCTTGACTCTTAGGCTGCTTTTCGAACGTTCTGAATTCAATGAGCATATGATTTTTTTCAAATGGCATAAAGTAGGGATGAACTAATGTTATATGGAGGTCGGTTAACGTACCTTAGCACTTGATTATTGTGTGCCTAGCCATTAAGATTAAATTAGCTACGGTTGACAATCTCTGTAAACGAGGTATGGTTATTGTCAGTCGTTGCGTACTCTGTCGTCATGCCTTTGTACGCATCCGTCATATTTTCTTTGTTCGTCCTTTTTGATGCGAAATATGAGCTGCATGGTATCTGCAACTGGTTGGGGATCCATTTATCGGGTAATTTAAGGCTCGTACTGAAAATTGCTCATTGATTCTGGGTCGTAATTGGGAAGCAAATTGGATATGTTGTACTTTGGTGTCTACCATTTATACTCCTTAGGAGGAACACAATTCTCGTGTGTTTCGTGATTAATAAGATTGGCTACTTTCTTAAAAATAAAAAAAAAATAAAAAGTTTTTCTCATTTGTATCCTTGTACTTTTCACTTTTCTTAATTGTACCCCAACGTTTGGTGTATTCCTGTTGTGATTTTACTCTGATTTTTTGTGAGATTAAAAGAGAGTAAAATTAATGAAAGGAAAGGAGGATTTCATTACTTAAAATGAAGTAAAGATACATGCTTAAATAGAAGAGAAAGTCATGGAACACAGTCCATGTTTCACGCACAAAAGAAAGAAGCACAAAAACAGGGTACCAAAACCCTATGCCCAGAAATTAAGCAAAAGTAGATAGCAAATCACAATTATCCTCAAAATACTAATCCCTACATTCTTAGGGTAATACTAGACTTTGAATTACACTTCAATACCTCCCCTTAATTCAAACGTCTTGAATTCCAATCTTCTCCATGAAGAACTGATGCTTGACTTGAGCCAAGCTTTTTGTGAACAAATCAGCACACTGATCATTTGTTCCACAAAATTGCAACTCAATTTTCCTTTCACTGACAAGCTTTCTGATGTAATAATGCTGAACTTCAATGTGCTTTGTCCTTGCATGATACGCAGGGTTCTTTGTCATTGCAATGGCAGATTTGTTGTCACACCAAACCTCTGTTGCATCCTTCACTTCTGCACCCAAGTCTGTCAACAACTTTCTCAGCCACATAGCTTGTCTTCCTGCTGCACCAGCAGCTACATACTCAGCCTCAGTTGATGATAACGCCATCAGATTCGCTTCTTTGAGCTCCATGTGATCGCACTGCACTCCAAGGGTGAACATGCACCAGTGACGTGCTCTTCCTGTCATCTAAACTTCCAGCCCAATCACTATCTGTATACCCAATCAACTTGAAGTTCTGAGTAGTCTCATACCATATTCCCTTCTCAATTGATCCTGCAATGTACTTTAGGATCCTCTTTGCTGCTCCAAGATGCTGTTTGGTAGAACTGTGCAGAAACCTTGACACCATGCTCACACTATAGGCAATGTCAGGCCTTGTGTGTGTGAGATAATTCAGTCCTCCCACAATACTCCTATACAATTTCTCATCAGCCTGACCTGTGCCATCATTTTTCTGCAACTTCTCATTCATATTCATTGGAGTAATTGCCACATCAGAGTCTTGTATTCCAAACTTATTCAACATATCCCTTGCATACTTTTTCTGAGACACAGAAATCCCTTTCTCACTTTGATGTACTTCCAATCCAAGAAAATATTGCAACTTCCCTAGATCAGTCATCTCAAACTCTTGCATCATGGCCTTTCTGAATTCATTCAAAGATTTCTTGAAGAATCGACATAAATAATGTCATCAACATACACACAAACCACCAAATACTCAGCACTTGACACCCTTTTGATATACAAAGTAGGCTCATTTTCACTTTTGTCAAAGCCATTCTTAACAAGGAAAGTGTCTAACCTGTTGTACCAGGCTCTTGGAGCCTGTTTCAGGCCATACAAGGCCTTGTTTAGTTTGTAGACCTTGTATTCTTCCCCCTCTTTGACAAAACCAAGTGGTTGCTCCACATAAACTTCTTCCTGCAAGTCACCATTCAGAAAAGCTGACTTCACATCAAACTGAAAGACAGTCAGTCTGAATTGTGCAGCCAAGGCTAGGATAACCCTCACTGTCTCAAACCTTGCCACAGGTGAAAAAGTCTCTTCAAAATCAATTCCCTCAAGCTGAGCATACCCTTTAGCCACAAGTCTAGCTTTGTGCTTTTGTATGCTTCCATCTGTGTTGACTTTTGTTCTGAAAACCCACTTCAAACCAATCACATTTTTGTTTGCAGGTGGATCAACCAAATCCCATGTCTTGTTTCTTTGAATTGATTTGATTTCTTCTTCCATGGCAAGCTGCCATTCAACATGTTTTGCAGCTTCATGAAAGTGACCAGGTTCTGCAGCAATAAGAGCAAATCCACAGGTTGCATATACCTCAGCTAATGGTCTCATTCTTCTTGGTGGTGACTCATCTGATGAGTCTTCTGATGCATTTTGCCTTTCTGAAGGAGAATCAGGTGGAGTATCATTCTCTTCAGCTTGCTCAGCATTTTCTTGTGCATCATTCTCCACTCCTGCAATTTCAAATGTAAATTGTCTCTGACCATGGTCTTGTTGTGACCAATTCCATGCTTCATTCTCAGCAAATATCACATTCCTGCTGATTAGAATGCTGCCATCCTTAGGATTATACATTTTGTAGGCCTTGGACTGTGATGCATAGCCAATGAAAATGCACTTGATGGACTTCTCTTCAAGCTTTGTCCTCACATTGATCAAAGTGTATGCTATGCAGCCAAACACCCTGAGATGATCCACATTTGGCCTTCTTCCTTTCCACACTTCATAGGGAGTTTTGTTGTGAATAGCCCTGGTTGGAGAAATGTTCAGAATATACACAGCAGTTGCCACTGCTTCTCCCCACAAATCATTGGGTAATCTCTTACTCTTCAGCATGCTCCTTGCCATCTCTACCACAGTTCTATTCTTTCTCTCAGCCACTCCATTCTGCTCTGGTGTGTATGGAGCAGTCAGCTCCCTAGCTAGTCACTCCTTGATCTTCACAAAAATTTGCAAACTCTTTTGAGGTGAACTCACCACCCCTGTCAGTTCTGAGACACTTCAGTTTCTTTCCACTCTGAACTTCAACCATGACTTTGAATTTCTTGAAATACTCAAATGACTCAGACTTTGCTTGCAAGAAATACACCCAGCTCATCCTGCTATGGTCATCTGTGAACAACAAGAAGTACTTGCTTCCCCCTAAGGACTCAGTTTTCATTGGTCCACAGAGGTCTGCATGAACCAACTCCAAACACTCATGAGCTCTCCATGCCTTACCCACTGGAAATGAACTCTTAGCATGCTTTCCAAGAATACAGCCTTCACATAGGCCCAAATCACCAATCCTTGGCAGACCTTCAACCATTCTTTTGGTACTCAATGATCTCAGACTTTGCACATTTAAATGTCCAAACCTTAAGTGCCATAGTTCAGCGCTTTCATCTTCTTTACAATAGAGCTTTTCCTACATTCCTCACCAAGTCTAAGGAAAACATTTTATTCTTTCCCATTGAGGTCATAGCTACTACTTCATTTGATTTTTTATCCTTAATTTCACAGGAATTATTATCAAAGTGGACTGAGTAACCTGATTCTAGCAACTGACCAACACTCAACAAATTGTAGGCTAGTAATGGAACATACTGCACATGTTGAAGCAATTTAATGTTACCTTGCTCAGTTTTGACAGCAATAGTCCCAACACCTTCTACACTCAGCTGCTTATCATCTCCAAGTCTCACCTTGCTTGTCTTGGATTCATCCAAGTCTTTGAACATTGACTTGGAACTGGACATGTGGTTGGAGCATCCACTATCAATGTACCAAACATTTTGAGCAGCCATTTGTGATCCATTCTTGGTGAAGAATAACTTCTCTTCTGCTTCTGCAACATTAACCTTTGAATCAGATTTCTGATCCTTCTCTTTCTTCCAACCGGTTTACTCCTGGTGTCAAAGCTACTGCGAAGAAGTGACACTTAATTGGTCCTCTCAAGATTGACCTTCCTTGGGTGAAGTTTCTGAGGACTGATAAGAACTCCTGCCTCGTCCTCTTCCTCTGAAACCACTCCTTCTTCTTCCTCTACCTGAGAATCTATTTGACCTGTCACAGTTGGTCTCTTCTTTGGCTTGAAAAGCCTTCTCCTCCTTCTTCTCAGTTCCTCTATTCAGTCTATCTTCATGAGACTGTAAGGAACCCATCAATTCCTCAAAGGTATACTTCTCTAGATCCTTTGATTCTTCTATAGCAGCAACAACATGATCAAACTTGGTTGTAAGACTTCTTAAAACCTTACCAACAACATGCTCATCTGTGATCTTCTCTCCATAAGCCTTCATCTGCTGCACCACGCCAGAAATCCTTGACAAATACTCCTGAATGGATTCTTTGTCACCCATGAGAGCAGTTTCAAACTCTCTCCTTAAAGATTGTAGCCTTACTTTGACTACCTTCTTATCTCCTAGGTACTCTGATTTGAGAGTATCCCAGGCTTGCTTTGCTGTGATGGCAGATACTATACGAAGAAAGATCTCTTCATCTAAAGCCTGTTGAATTATGAACAAGGCTTTAGCATCTTTCTTCCTCTTTTCTCCGAAGTCAAGGCCTGGTTCAAGAAGCTCGCTATATCTTCAAACCCCTGATCTACCAAATCCCACAACTCCTGTGATTTGAACAAAGTTTGCATCTTTAATTCCCAGTACTGATACTTTGTTCCTTTGAAAATAGGCAAATTAGAGAGACCATTTGAGCTATTTGATGTTGCCATTGAAAGAGTCCCTGAATTCGAACCCAACAAGCTGATACCAAATTTGTTGTGATTTTACTCTGATTTTTTGTGAGAGTAAAAGAGAGTAAAATTAATGAAAGGAAAGGAGGATTTCATTACTTAAAATGAAGTAAAGATACATGCTTAAATAGAAGAGAAAGTCATGGAACACAGTCCATGTTTCACGCACAAAAGAAAGAAGCACAAAAACAGGGTACCAAAACCCTATGCCCAGAAATTAAGCAAAAGTAGATAGCAAATCACAATTATCCTCAAAATACTAATCCCTACATTCTTAGGGTAATACTAGACTTTGAATTACACTTCAATAATTCTCATCTGTACCCCGAAACTTATATAGTTTGTCCTTACCGTAATCAAACAAGAGTAAACCGTTAAATTTAATTAGCCGTTAGTTTTGTGTTATACTAAATTTTTACCCATTTTTTTCAGCATTTTCGTCCATATTTTTGCATTAAATACTTTGTTTCACCCTCCATTATTTTCAGACATTAGTCCTTCCCAATTTTATGCAAAAATATGGAGGAAAAAAAGGGGTGAAAATTTATAGAAATCAAAACAAACGGCTAAATTTAACGGTTTACTCTTGTTTGATCACGGTTGGGACTAACTATATAAGTTTAGGGGTACAACTGGAAATTCACCGAACGTTGGGGTAAAAGTAGGAGGATATATATAAGGAAAAAACCAAAAATAAAATAAAATTGCAACTTGCAAAATTATTGATTTCAAGTTGGGTTTAAATATGAACTTTATTTTGGATCGTACCTATTATTAAGAACAACCACGCGCCACGCCAATTAGACGCTATTGTTTGACCATTTTGACTGGGACCTACCATGTTCTATCTACTAACTAATTTGAGTTTTTGTGTCGAAATACACCAAACATTTACCTCAAATGTACCCTACATTTTTTTTTTGTCAAAGAGTACCAAACATTTAGCATTTTCTTGTCGAATGGTACCAAAATGAAATTCTGTCAAAAAGTCGTTAAATTTAATGTGCCATGTTGACATGGATTTTTTTTTTTTTTTTTTTTTTCTGGGTTTCTTACTTATGTTTCTTTTTAATTTTCACGAAAGACTTAGCCTTTTTTTTTTTTTTTTCCAAAATTTTGTCCTTATTTATCCTCCACTTATTTTTCTATTCTTCCTTTTGTTTTCAACCCTAATTTTTTTTTCTTCAGATTACATTCATTCACTACTCATGTAAAGTTGACATCAACAAAGTCGTAGTCATTTTCATCATATTTACATAAAACGGTGAAGGTGTGTTATTCCAGCAACAGTGGAACATATAAATGTGCTTACTTATGTGTGTATGTGCTTTTATGACGAGGTGATACAGAGTCAATTTTACCCACAGCCAAGCCAAAGGGTATCTGGTTGCTCTTCATCTACCCAACCACTTCTACTCATATTGGATCGTAAGATGTGTGTGTCGTGGATATTGCAAATGTGGAAGTAATGCCAATATGTGGCGTTGGACTTGTAATGTATTGTTTTATTTGCCATTTGTTATTCGTCGTCGACAAATTACTTTGTGCAGTCGGCTTATCTTTTTACTAATTACACTTAAGAATTTTAATGAATAATTATTTATTTAGTTATTATTATCTATTATTAAGTTTGAAATTATTACTTTTATAATTTTTGAAGTTTTTATGAAAAATCGTTTAATTTTTAACACGGTATTAAGAAAATAGTAAAAAAATGGTTAATTTTTTTTATCGTTACGTTTAGGTGATTGTTTAATTTTTTTTTTTTGAGTTACTCTTAAGAATAATTAATTACTCGATTTAATTTAGTCGATTTAACAAAAATTATAATTTAAAAAAAAAACGATTTATGCACATAAAATATAAGGTTATTAAAAATAAACCAAATACTTGCAGGATGGCGAGAGCCATCTCGCCATTCGCATCTGCATCACAAGAGGCATCTCAAGATCGCATTTGCATGGCAAGGAAGCCTCGCCATCCGCACGATTCGGGTTTTTTTTTTTTTTTTTTTTTTTTAAATCGTTTTTTTTTTAAAATTATAACTTTTGTTAAATCGATTAAATTAAATCGAGTAATTAATTATTCTTAAGAGTAACTCAAAAAAAAATTAAACAATCACCTAAACGTAACGATAAAAAAATTAACCATTGTTTACTATTTTCTTAATACCGTGTTAAAAATTAAACGATTTTTCATAAAAACTTCAAAAATTATAAAAGTAATAATTTCAAACTTAATAATAGATAATAATAACTAAATAAATAATTATTCATTAAAATTCTTAAGTGTAATTAGTAAAAAGATAAGCCGACTGCACAAAGTAATTTGTCGACGACGAATAGCACATCCCTTTGTTTTATTTTGTAGCTTTGATTTGGATGTCCAGTTGTTTGAACTTGATGGATTTTAGATTTAGACTTGACAGCCTAATCCTCGTAACAAAAACATCCTATTTTGCAATCATGTTTTTCAAACAATTAAAGGCTTCATGTGTAAGCCTACTCCTTGCAATATTTTGCTATCATGTTTTACAGGAAAATTTGAAACAAGAATTGAACATTATAACATGCATGTTGTAAATGCAAATTTTTGTAATCTGCAAAAATTAACAAACACAAATACAATGCGAACAAAATAATAATTTTATTAATTTGAATTTGGGTTACAATTTCTAATCTCCACTGATTCGATTTCCGCACTATTCTTGAATTTGACTTGACTTCGAAAAGGGGTCTTGGAAGACTTGGTTCTCCTTCTTTGGTCATCTGTCTTCTTCTCCTTTAAAATTCGACTGCACTTGAATGCTTGGCGCCGGGGTTTATAGAGATGAATTCTCTCTTTTGAATGTGAGAGTTAAAAGAGTTTGATTTTCTCTTTGAGAAGAGAGTTTGTTTTAAATTTTGAGAGGAATGAATTTGAGAGAGTTTTGTTTTCTGAGAGTTCTGCGTTTCTGTTTTGGAGAGTGATTTTCTGATTTATAAATCTTTAACCTTTTAAATGAAGGATGAGTATTGTATTTATAGGAAAAATGTGGGCTTGAGGACTTTGGAAATCATTTAGCTCATCTAAAGTATTTAACCCATTTTAGTTTTCCATTTATTTTGTTTAAATGAGTCGGGTTTGACTTTGACCCAAAATAATTTATTCATAGACATTTTTTTTAGGATTATTTGATAATAAATACCTAATAAAGTTCACTTTTTACAAATTACTACCTATTATAAAAAACTTCAAAAATTACTACCTAATATGTGCTAATTTTTTTCAGTTTGCTACCATAAATGAATTCCGGCGTAATTAATTTACAAAGTGACCATTCTACCCTCATTTTAACTCATCATATTCTCTAACCCAGAAAAATTCACAGACTTTCAAATATCTTATACTTTATATTTCTCTAACCCAAAAAAACTGCACATTTCACAAAAGCCCTAAAAAATTACCCAAATTTTCGTCACTTTTTTCCCTTCAAAATTCATCAAAATCCCAACAACAATACAAACCAAAATTCATGACTCGCTTCCACTTGCAAATTTCAATTTGTCCTTCAATATTTTGTTTTTTTTTTTTCTTCAATTTTTCGTTATCAAACGACAACTTCTTCATTTCTTCTTCCAAAGTAATGACCTTTTCTTGCATATCATCAATTTCCTTCACCATTAATTTCTTCTCCCCTAACAAATCATTAATTAATAACAGCCCTCTGCCATTCTGTTTGACACTCATCGTACCACTTGAAGTGTTTACAACCACGCCATGTGTTACTCGATTTGAAATACTTACATCCTTCAAATCATCTTCCGGGATTTGTAGAAGTCCAAGACTTAGATATAGCTACTGGCACATCACATCTGCACTTTCGTATAACTGATGATGAACCTTCACTTCGACTCTCGCTCGACATCGATCACGTTTTCTGGAAAAAAAAATACACCAATAAGACGGTAATTTCGTACCATAAATACTTCACAAATTAAGAGATAATGAATCATAAAGAAAAGGATTTAAGAGTCAAAAGAAATCTTACCTTAGATGTGGATAATAGTGGGTAAAAAAAAGGAAAGAGTGTGAATAATTGAAATTAGGGTAGTCAAAGTAATAAGGTAGCTGAGTTTTATAAAAGTTGCTTAAGGGTATAATAGGGATTTAATAAATTAGGCTTTTGAGTTTTAGAGGGAGATTTGAAATTTGGTCGATAAAGAGCAAAAAACTATGACGAAATTCATTTATGGTAGCAATCTGAGTAAAATTAGCACATATTAGGTAATTATTTTTGAAGTTTTTTATAATAGGTAGTAATTTGTAAAAAGTGGACTTTATTAGGTAGTTATTATCAAATAATCCTTTTTTTTATGTCTACAAATTTGTCCCCTCGGAACATTGTCACGTACACATCTATGTTTCAGCGTGGCGAAGTTCCGATCAATTCTTTTTTTTTGACTTGTGAGTTTCGATCTATTTTGTCGACTTGTGAGTCTCGATTAATTTTTTCTTCGACTTGTGAGTCTTGATTAATTTCCTCGACTTGTGAGTCTCGATTAATTTTTTTTCGACTTGTGAGTCTAGATCAATTTTCTTCGACTTATAAGTCTTAATCAATTTTTTTTCGACTTGTAAGTCTTGATCAATTTTTTTTTTTGACTTGTGAGTTTGATCAATTTTTTTCTTCGACTTGTGAATGTCGATCAATTTTTATTTTTTTTTCGACTTGTGAGTCTCGATCAATTTTTTCGACTTGAAAGTCTCGATCAATTTTCTCTTCGACTTGTGAGTCTCGGTCATTTTTTTCTTCGACTTGTAAGTCCCGATCATTTTTTTTTTCCGACTTATGAATCTAGATCTTTTTTTTCTTCGACTTTTGAGTCTCAATCATTTTTTCTTCGACTTGTGAGTCTCGATCATTTTTTCTTCGACTTGTGAGTCTCGATCATTTTTTTTTTCGACTTGTAAGTTTCGATCATTTTTTTTCGACCCGTGAGCCTTGATATTTTTTTTTCCTCTTTGACTTGTACGTCCCAATCAAATTTCTTAACTAATGAGTCTTAATCAATAAGAGTATAATTTTATTCAACTCTTAATTTAATGTTTTTGATCATGTACATGATCATCATGATCCACTTACTTGAGTTATCCTAGTAGCAGTCCATTATTAATAAAAATTAACAATTATAAGCCTTATCCACCATAGGTGTTATCACAATATTAGTGCATTCTCCAACAAACTTGCTAGCTGTTAGAGACTTAAGGGTCCGTTTGGATTGAAGGAATTGGAGGGAAAGGAAGGGGAGCATTTTTCTTTGTTTGGATACAAAATATGGAAGGATGAAAATGGAGGGGAAGAGATTTGGAGGGATCCATTTTTCATCCTCAAAGCCTAATTGGAAAGGTCAAACGTAACCAAAATTGGTTTAAACATTAATTGGAGTTGTGTTGTTAAGTGTCACATTGACACTGTCAAACAAGAAAATTGACATCTTAATGAGATATAGAATTAATTGGAGAAAGAAGATAAACGAGTTTATTAACTGTTTGAACCATAATTGGAATTCATGTCAAGTGTTTAATCAGTTATTAGTGACAAGGTGACACTTAACGGCTCCAACTGATGTCTAAAACAATATAGAAATTGCTTAGATACAAGTGAGAAAAATCTTTCGTTAACAACACATACGACTATACGAGAATTTCCCAATTATTTATAAGAATATTATTAAACTAGTTGGCGTGCCCGTCCCCGTCCGGGCCATCTATCATTATTATTAAGATTTAAAAATAAGTATAAAATGTAATTTTTTATATATTTTTTCTAGTTTATATATTTACTAATTATGATATAATTTTATATGATATTTAATATGACAAAATTTCTAAAATATAAATACTAAGGCCATGTTCTTTTTGGCTTTTACCATATTTAATTGAGTAAATTCATGACTTATACCTAATTTATAACCACATTTCATGACTTATAGCTACATAATTTTTTCTTCATATCTTATACTTAGTTGACTATTTTCATTCATAACCCCCAAATTAATTCTTCCACTGTGATTACTTCATGTTTCCCTAATTTGTATTGAAATTTTTCTCTCCAAATCATCGACGTAGTTTGTAGTCGATATCGTCGTCAAGATTAGAGCAGGTATTTACTTTTACTTGAACTCAAAATTGATTTCATTGAAGTTTAATTGAAATTAGGGTTATAATTTCCATCTTTTGATTCGAAATTCGTGTAAAGGACCCTACTTTAACTTCAATTCCTCATGTAGAGTTTTTTACACCTTCAATCCCTTTGCGTATCAGTTTGTTCTTCATCCATCCACTTGAAAAAGCGACAAAATCGAAACTTGCAAGTAAAGAACCTTCTCCCCGGATTGTCAGTGGTCCACGACTTCAACAACGTCGCAGGAACGCTACGATTACATTTAATTGGATTTTGGGATGACGACGAACTACTAATAGTCGACATTTCTGCAAAAAAATCGAAACCCTAATTAACCAGGGGAACATTTTTTTCAGAGAAAAATAAAATTAAGAATAAATTTAAGTATAAAATCATCAAATAATTAAACAAATTTAAAATTTAAAGGAAAAAAATTTTACAAAGGTTCATGGAGAGGGAAGGCAGAGAATGTGAAATAATGTTATTTAAAAAGGAGGAATTTGATTTTGAATGAGAGAGATAAGAGTGAGTTTATAAGAATAAATTAAGAGGGGTAAAATAGGGATTTCATTAATTAATTAGGGAGAGATTCAAATTTCAGCCAATAACGGTCGTTTTTTTGGTCGGAATTCATTAATGGTATAGATTATGAATGAAAATAGTCAACTAGGTATAAGATATGAAGAAAAAATTATGTAGGTATAAGTTATGAAATGTGGTTATAAATTAGGTATAAGTAATGAATTTACTCTATTTAATATGATAATTTTCTAAAATCTATTATTTATCATATTTATTTTTCGTTTATTTGCTAACTATATTTTATAATACTTACCTAATACTATTTTTTTCCCCTTAACTTATTTATTAAATCAACAATTATTTTACTTTTTAAAATTCTACGAATTACCATATTTCTTTTGTTTTTTTTTTTTTATTATATATTTTAAAAATATAACTTACGTATATTTTTCTCTCTTAACTTGTATATTTAATCCAATATATTTAAGGCAAAATATGTATTCTTTAATTTTGGTATCCTACAATTTTAAGGATTCCAATTGTAGATTTAGTATTATATTTTAGATTACATATGTTAATAAAGAAATTGAAATTTTGTCATTAAATCAAACTTTACCCTATCATTATACTAAACATATTTTTTTTTATTATTCTTAATTACCAGATATTATCATACAAAATTGAGATGAACAATCAAATAAAAACTTAATACTATTAAACTAACTAACAGATTATGCATTAAGCGTTACAAATATTATTATACAACCATATCTAATTTCTTGATTTAAAAATAAGATAATCGATAGATATAGTACATCACTTTTACCTTTCATGTTACATATTCTTACTTTTTATGTTACATATTCATTAGTTTTGCTATTGGTTTATAATCAAGTTTGTTCAATAAAAAATTTCAAATCTTGAACGTAAAATATAAATCTACAACATACAAATAAAAAAAGATCAGCAATAATTTAATCAAGCTATGTTTAAGTATCAAACATAATAATTAAGAAATAAAAATATTCAAATTTTAAACACTCTTATCAAATACACCGTAAAAAATATAAAGTAAAACTATTTAACATAGTACGTACCTAGAAAGATCTAGCTAAAGTTTTTGATGTATATATATACAAAAAGGGATGGAGAGTTACCTAAAAATTAAATAAGGAAATTATGTGTCATATAATTGTTTATTTTGAAATTATTTTTTTTTTCTCAATTAAAAACATCTCCAATTAATTTTTTTTCTTTTTTGGAAAGTTCTAATATAGTAAAGATTTCAATTGTACATTTAGTTTTATATTTTAAGTTACATATGTAAATATTTTTTCATCTAAAATGCTAGCAATAGTAGAATTATAAATAATACTAATATTAATTTTTTAGACTAATTATATTGTGATAAATGTCGACCATAGAGACCATAATTTCTGCTTTATATATATACTCCGTATATTAGATACTCCCTCCATTCATATCCACAAGGCAAGTTTGCTTTTTGGACACTATTCATACTTCGACATTCAACTTCAATTATCTCTCGACACATAAATGTAGATATATTCATGTATGATCTTATTTGATTCGTCTTTACGAGTACAAAATTAAAATATATTTTTTATATTTTTTTAATAAACGTAGTTAAAGATATTTAACGCGCAAAACGCGCGTTGGCAAGTGTGAAAAAACAAACTTGCCTTGTGGATATGAATGGAGGGAGTATTAGATATCAATAATTAAGATAGCATTGCAAAACAGTAGACGATAGCACAAGATAGTTAGCACTGTGAATCTGCGATACACTCCACTCCACTACATTCAACAATAATCCCCCCAAAAAAAACGCCAAAAAAAAAAAAAAAAAAAAAAAAAAAAAAAAAAAAAAAAAAAAACTCGATCAAAAAACAATGGCGTCAAATTCATCAATAACAACATCAAAGGGAATAGTAATAACAGTACCAGTACTAGTACTAATACTCTCTTCCTTTGCAATTTTCCTGTTTTTTCTACTGACTTCTCTGTCTTCCCCATGTTCTTGCCCTCCTCCTCTTCCTCCTTTTTCGGATCCTTCCACCAGGTTTCGGAGCAACCCGGTTTCCGCCACTCCGGATGATATCGGGTGGGTCAAGGATCAGATCCGGTCTAACGGGTTGCACATGGCTGATAATGTTCTTCGTAAGGGGATTAATCCTCGTACTCGTGCTCAACAGCTTCAAGATCTCTTGCAGTATGTTCTTACTTTTTGTTTTTTTTTTTTAATTGGGTTTGTTTTGTTTTGTTGTATTTCGTTCAAAGTTTTGAGCTTTTTTGTTTTGTAATTGGGGATTCAATTATTGAAATTGGTAGAATTTTGGGTGAATTTTGATTATTTTGCCCAATTGGAGTGATTGTTTTGAATGATTTTGAGTTGGGTTTTTGCGTTTTTGTTGAAAGTTTTCATTGGGTGGAATTTGGGTGAATTTCGTTCATGTTTGTTGCTGATTAGAGTAGTTGATTGTGTTTATTTTAGGGTTTTTTTTTTTTTTTTTTAATTTGGGTTTGTGTTATTTGTTGTTTTTATATTCAAAGTTTAGATGTTTGTATTTTGCTATTAAATGAGTGAAATTGGTAGAATTCGGGTGAATTTGGTTCATGTTGCGCAATTAGAGTGATCACTCTGAATAATTTAATATAGCGTTTGGGAATGATCATTTCATTCGCAAATCCGCATTTGTTAATGACATTGAGTGAGGGTGAATTTGAAATTACCAATGTTACGCTGAGATTAGATTAGGCTTGGATTTGGCTCAAGTTAAAATCCAAATCTTGCACCTTTCCCAAACACATAATTCAGATCACAAATCTACAATTTGAAATGAAATCTTCGTATCCAAACACGCCATTAAGTTGGGATTTAGATTTTTCGTTGGAAGATTTGATCTTTGTTGGTATGGAGTATTTGTATTTGGGAATTAAATGATTGAATTTTGTTCGTGTTGGTTGTCAATTTTAGTGTTTTATTTTTCCGGAATAATTGTGAACTGATGTTTTTGATAGTGAATATGCTCAATTTGATACTATAATGGATGAAATTGGTGGAAATGTAGGTGATATTTGTTGCTTTAGCTTGTGAGATTATCTGTGATTCTTACAAGATTTGATATTTTTCAGTAAAATCTGCAGTGTTTTTACCAAGATGATATACCTATTAAAATTTGAGTGATTTTGTTTGACGTCGGGATGAGCAATGCTATGGACAGTATCTTATTAACCTTGTCGTCTCACACACTAATACTCCCTGACAAATACTCCTATATTACAAGCTGCCATTAATTTTAAGCACACACGTAGTACGGAGTACTCACTATTTATTGATTTGTGCGAGGAGAAGGTTACGGAAAGTATTGGAAAGAGTGTGTCCTTAGCACTACGCATGTAGAGATTGTTCAATTTAGATTGTGGAATTAGGTTCTGCTTGTTGATTTCTCAACTGGAGACTGATAACGATGAGATTGTCGGAAATGTGTTTTCTCTAGCTTTTCAGATTAGTTATTGTACGAGCAAATATGAATGTATGCTCTCTGTAGTTTCTTTTTGGAGACATAATGTAGATCAAAGTGTGTACATTCTCGCCTGCAGGTTTAAAATGCTGAAGTATTTTGGTGGTGTTTGTGATTTTAGGGTATTATGAATCATAAACTGTTAGAACAATCAAGGTGATGATTAATCATCACTTATAACTCCGTAAAATGTTATCATATGCAAGATGAGTGAATCTGGAGTGTTACTACATTAATGTTCTCGTTGTTAAGACTGATGGTGACTCGTGAACCCATTGTATGATACTCCGTAGCGTCGAAGGCCATTATCATTGCTTACGTGGAAATTATTCAAGCCTTAACATCTCGATTTAGAAGTCGTTTTCTTTTTCCAGAATTGTCTATATTGTGGCTGTCCACTTTTCTTTCCTAAATACGGAGTAGTCGTTATTTTAAATTCGAACATTTATCTTTTCTGGCTGCAGGTATAAAGGCATATCGCACTACGAAGGAGACGAAGCCAACAACCACACAGCCTTGCCGTGCCCCGGAGAGCTCCTCGTCGAAGAGCACCACAGCAACTACGGCGAGCCATGGGCTGGCGGCCGAGACGTTTTTGAGTTCTTAGCAGAGTCCAGCCACCTCACCCCCGACTCTCGGGTCCTCGAAATAGGGTGCGGGACACTTCGAGTGGGGTTGCATTTTATTCGTTACTTAAATCCCGAGCGCTTCAACTGTCTCGAGCGAGACGTACTCTCTCTCATGGCTGCTCTTAGGTATGAGCTCCCGTCTCAAGGCCTATTAAACAAGCGGCCTATAATCGTAAAGGGTGAAGACATGGATTTTAGCCGATTTGGGTCTAATGTCGTGTACGACCTGATATACGCTAGCGCTGTTTTCTTGCATATGCCTGATAAACTCGTGTGGGTCGGGTTAGAGCGGTTAGCTGATAAGTTGAAACCTTTTGACGGTCGAATATTTGTTTCGCACAACATAAAGTTTTGTTCTCGATTAGGAGGAGATGAATGCACAAAAAAGTTGACGAGCCTTGGGCTGGAGTATATGGGAAAACACACACACGATAGTTTGCTTTTCAACCACTACGAAATTTGGTTTGAGTTTCGGCGTGTAAAGGCTTAGTAATTGCACGTCGCTGAAATCTGGGGGTACTTCACAACCGCTTGTGGATAAGCAATTGGTAATCAAGCACATACATAGATGGAAGATAAGTTAATGATAACCACGATATTGAATCTTGGTTTTTAACCCTGAACTTCATCTTTGATTTCAGAACGGTTTTGTTACTAGTCGAGGCTCCAACCCAAATTTTTTCGGTAGGTCGTCCTTGTATAGGTTTCTAGAGTGCTGGCAATCAAAATAGAACAAGGTTTTTCTAGCAGCTCAAGGGCAAACCCTATGTAATTTTGTTGTAGATTTGAATCTTCATATTATTTATCGGAGAACTAACTATTCAATCTATGATGATTACAAAGTTTAACCATAGAACTAACTCTAGGTGGAACCAACAGTTTAATGCAATGAATAAGACTAGCTGGATTACGCAGTCTACATTGCACCCGACAGTCATTTCTCTCCATCCATATAATGTAGACCAAGGCGATCACACAAGCGGTAGCCACCTTCCTCTTGCATAGTGACCATTCACGCCAAAATATTGAGAGTGCATAGCTTGTTATGAATTAAATTGCCAGCCACCCTATGAAAGAGTGCTTGGGGACATTCAGTTGTTTCTCCCGAGTTCTTGTGATACAATCAAATTGTCAGCTTAAGTTACTTAGGAGTGGGGACGTGTTCTCTTCCGTCGTGCTATTTTTAGACTTAATTTCACTGCATTGAATTGAACTTGAATTGAACTTATTTCAACTGAGTGAAACTTAATCTATTTTATATAATCTACATCTATATCTATATACTCCGTAATATATATTAATACGTAATTGATTTTTCATATACGGATTTTACTCAAGTTATATACTTTTTGTCATTATTTTTCCCATCCTACCCTTTTTTACTCCAAGAATATACAGAATTCTCTCTTTTTTTTTTTCTGAAAAACCTAAATCAATTTCATTCAAGTTTACAACTTTTCAATCAAAAACTTCAATCATAAATTCAACGAGTAATAATCGTCCTTTAATTTTAATTAATTTTGTGTTTAATGCATTGAATTTTATTAATTTTTAATAAATTTATTTATAATTTTTAATTAGGGTTTGTATGGGTAGAAGGGGAGGGTGGCGGAGCAGGTGGCGGTGGGGAAGGTGGCGGTGGGGAAGGTGGTCACGGCTTCCTCCGCGGCCAGAACCTCGACCTCTTTCACTCCTTGCTTCCCTCACTACACCGAGAAAACAAAAAATTTAAGCCATGTGCTTGCCGGGAAGAAACATTATTCCACAAGAGTTTAGAGTCGAATTATTGGACTTCAACCAAGGAAGTGGTTAAGAAATATGAAGGCGTGTTAGAGATACCAATAATGCTTAGACAAACATAGTATTCGCGAAAGTATATGTACGCATACGCTTCCAGAGAATACAAGGAAGCACAAGACGCAAACTTTACAAACATCCAATACATAATACCAGAAGTCCAAAACAACCTACAAACTTGAATGAAGTTGATTTAGGTTTTTCATAATTGACTTTATAATTGAATTTATGATTAGAGTTCATAATTGAAAAGTTGTAAACTTGAATGAAATTGATTTAGGTTTTTCAGAAAAAAAAAAAGAAAGAGAGAATTCTGTATATTCTTGGAGTAAAAAAGGGTAGGGTGGGAAAAATAATGACAAAAAGTATACAACTTGAGTAAAATCCGTATATGAAAAATTAATACCCATATTAATATTATAAAGAGAATTCTAATTCACAACTTTTAAAACCAACCAAAACTTGCATCCTCCTTGCGCCACGTCAACAACACTCGTCACGTAAAACAACACTAAAATCTAAAAAGTCACGTTTACAACGTTTAATTCCCAACTTAATTGCTCCACTCAAAAGTCACGAAAGACGAAAATCTCAATATTCAATTCACCAATTAATTGCTTCAATCAATTCAAATATCACATAATTTACACCACCATCTTCGTTGATCAAATTACTAATAAATTCTGCTTCTTATCGTCTTTTCCCATAAACATTCTCCATTATTGTAAATCTTTTTTCATAGAGAACTGTAACGTTTGTATGCACTTGATATTTGTATTTTAATTCTTGAAATTAGTTGCTTCCACATTAAATTCAGTGATTGAATTCGATAATGTAGTTTATGATTTTGATGTTGTTATTTTGAGTACAATTGCCGATTTTTTTTTCTTATGAATCATGGTTTTGTTTTTTGGATGTTCTAATATACCCTTGAGTTACCTCTTTTGATTGAAGTTTACTGTATTTGAATTAGTTTTGCCGATTTAATAGCGGTTAAATTAAAGGGGACTGTGCTGTTGTTTGCTAAGTGAAAGAAATTTACTTTGTGACACATTTGTTTGCGTCATTGAATTTATCAAATGTTATTCCGACACTTGGGTTTCGCACGTTTTGCCCTCAACATTTTTTGAAATCCCAACATGACAACACACTCAGATGCTCTATATTACACCCCGGATCAAGTAGAGATAGAAGCGTTATTATTCGGCGAGAAGAGAGGGAATATGTTACTAGGAAATCATGGATAAAGATGACCATGAAATCGCTTGAAAATTCTCCAAATATGCTCTTCTAAAATGAGATTATATTGCTCCTCTTATATACTTAATTTCCTCTTTTATCTATTTATTGAATTTTGTGTTTCTTGCGAGCAGTAATAAATTATGGTGTCTCAAAATGAGATTATATTACTCCTCTTCTCCATCGTAAATTGCTCCCGTGAAAGGTTGTTGGTTTTGGCTTTGATTGGAGGGAATGCGTAAGAATTGTCTGAAAGAATTGATGATGAAGTAATTGATAAAGCTAAGTTTTTGATGTGTATGTTCACATATAAATGTATGTTCCCCCGATTTTGGTGCTAGGTTGGATGTGGTTGAAAATAAGAGCATTTTGTTGTGGCTAAATACTATGATTACGTTAGGTTTGCGTCTTTAATCTTCTTTTCGTGTTTTATTTCGATGATTTTGTGCGTTTTGTTATTGTTTTGTTTTGTGTGTTTTGCTTGCTAATATGTTGTTAGTGTTGCTTGAGATGATTATTTTATGATGCGATTGTAGTTACACAAGTGACTGAAGTAGAATATCGCAGATTTTCTGATTGGATTTGGTCATGGGTTTTCTTTGTCTCATATCTTGGCAGAAAACGTGAATGGGTCGGCTCCACATAGAGTTTTTCCTGACGACTAAGTGACTGCTTGTGAAGCAGCATAAACTGGCTAGCTCACATACTCACAAGCTGACGTTGAGTCCTGCTCGGAAGTTTCAATGACATTAATGTAAATACTTTTCTTTGCTACTCTCATAGAAACATCTTAGTCGATTCATTGTACTACTCACGAGTATTGTTTAACAGGCAAATAGAGAGTAATTAATAGAGTAATAAGCAACCTCTTTAGGGAATTCACTAAGAGCGAGAAGATACTTTGTAATCAAATAATATGACACAAAAGTGCCATTTTATTGGAGGATTCTCAGGTGCTTCTCACAGGAATATTTTCCTAACGTTTTTAGGAATAAATTTTCCAGCGGAACAAAACATTGGCCATGTTCTCATCATCTTAATTTTTCTTAACTTATCAAACACGTTCCCCTTTGGTTGTCTGACCTAAATAAGTGGCTCTGTCGTTCTGATTAGTGACGTGTCATGCTTTATTTTTTTTAGGTTGGTAATTTTGGGCTTGCGTGGTGAGTGGAAACAAGAGAGCTTCCTACATTCTGGTATACTTTTAAATTTTTAATACTCCATATGTTTTGTTTATTTTGTATGACAAAAGGCCATGTGTTCTGTGTTTTGTTAGAGCTTATGAATATGTTATTTCAGTAGTTCAAAAGCAAACTAGGAAACTTGGATGTAATGCAATCAAATTATAATCAATATGATAGTAACATGTCTCACATAGTGGCACAAGCTTACACCCGGTATTTTCTTCTACCTCCCTTTTATCACCATCATTATCATCTACTCGTATCTATTACCTTAAATCAATCGTTGATAATTACTCTCCTACAAAATTTGTTCATTGGATCAATCAACGGTAATTTTTATTATTTATCTGATGAGACTAAAGTCGTCACGCCTAATCAAAATAAACCTAGACAAACAACTAACAGAAGTTAGCGGTAAGATTATAGTCCACCAGTTGATGTCAATTGGAACTGGAAAAATATTTGCAAAGTCAAAGAGCGACTCAAGGATGGCTATACAGATGGGGTTTGGAACCATGACCCTAAAGGCTATTCTGTCAAATCAGGCTATAGATGGTTACGGGGTGAGATGCAACGGGTGAGGTGGTTCAAGGAGATTTGGGACCCCTGGAATGTCCCAAAACACGCCTTCATTGGATGGTTGATTCAACTGAAGGCTTTGAATACTCGAGATCATCTTCATCGTATTGGAGTGTGTGATACTAACAGCTGTGTGTTGTGTGAAGATGGAATTGAGACGCATGAACATCTCTTCTTTCAGTGTGTTTACAGTTGCAGGGTATATGATGAGGTTCAGTGTGGACTGAATTTACTCGGCCATGGTGGTCTGCTGCCAAAAATCCGGGTATGTAATATGGTGAATCTGATAGTTAAGTATAATGTTTGGGAGGAAAGAAACCAATGTCGTCTTCAGATGGAACTTAAACATCCTCGGCTGGTGATCTCCAGAATTAAACAATTGATTCGAAGGCGTCTTTGGATTATCAAGGACGATTGGTTACGTGATCAAAATGTAATGTGGCTTAGTGATTTTGAGCAATGGTGCTTATCTTAGTTGTGAAGTGATGCTATTGTAATATCTGTCATTGTAATTTGCGCTTAATGGAATGAAATTCTCACATTTTACCAAAAAAAAAAGAAGTTGGCGGTAAGTAAGGTCGAGATCCACAGAGAAACAGCGTAGTTTTAAGTTAAGTCGGACGAAAACAGGTTGACTCTAGGGTATGAAAAGGGGTTGATTTGAGCTATAAACTAAAGCGATAAAGGAAAAGAGTAGAAATCAATAAGGGGGAAGATTAGGGTATCAGGTTCATTATGACAACGATTCAGGAACTCAAATTCATAGGAAGGAAACAATAAACTGTGCAAATGATTAGGTTTAGAAAACGCTCTCTCGAGTCAATTTTAGCCTTAAGCAAATTTTGCGGGCTCTCGCTACTTACTAAATTCAACTTATCAATCTCGCGTAAGTCTAGTATTAACACGGCTTTCGATCTTAAATCAAAACTTACTCAGGTTCAATTAAACTCAGATGAATTCGTTGATCAGGCGAAATAATCCTAATTCAATTGGCATAAAACGCGTAGAAAGAACTCAATTGCACAATAAATTCAACCAATTTAATCCAAAAACATGTTCCTGAACCAAAGGCACAAATTCCCCTCAAACCCTAATAGGAGAATTAGCTATGTATGATTGAGATTAAAACAAAGCAATGATAATAATAAGACATGATAAAAGAATAACAATTGAATTAAACCTGAAGAAATCTTGAATTGAAGTGCAAAAGATCGAATCTTGCAAGAGTAATTAAAGCTAAACCTAATGTTTTTAGAGAGTTTAAAAGAGAGAGAACTAAAACTTAACCTAAAGCAGTAAAGTATAATAAAAGATAAACTAAAACCCTAACTTCGAGTTATATATATAGGCCCGTGAAAACTCGTGAAATAGAGGATAGAACCGATCGGTTTAGGGCCAAACCGATCGGTTTAGGTGGGTGAACCGATCGGTTCAAGTGTGAACCGATAGGTTTGAAAGCTCTCGACAATTTCCAGCAACTTTTGGCCCAAATTCACTCATCCTGAACCTATAGGTTTGACTTGCTCCAGAAATTTCCAGCAACTTTTGGCCCAAATTCACTCATCCTGAACCTATAGGTTTGCTCTGAACCTATAGGTTTGACTTGCTCCAAAAATTTCCAGCAACTTTTGGTCTTGTGCACTCATCCTGAACCTATAGGTTTGCTCTGAACCTATAGGTTTGACGTCCCAAATCATAGTATTGCTTCCATATTCGCTCTCGAGCTTAGTCTTGACGTCACGATACTCGTAAATGCTCCAATTGACTCAGGTTTCGGCTCAAGACCGCCAAAACCTGCAAAATATAAACGAGGAACGACAGTATCGCAATATAAAGCATATAGCTCCTAAAATCATAGTGAAATTGAATAAATGCGAGCTAAATGCAACTGAATCGGGGGCATATAATCAATATAAATGGCATACATCAAACTCCCCCAAACCAAACCTTTGCTTGTCCTCAAGCAAAAAGCGTCGGAGAAAATCAAAGTATCCAAATTCATCACGCTAGCATCTTAAAGTTGATGACCTATACACATAAACTTACAAACCATAGTCTATTTCACCGAAAATTGAGCACTATTCTCAACCATTCACACCAACATCATGTTACCAGCTTCTCAAGCTTTCGCAAAAATTAAACTTACGATAATTGAATTCAAGCAAGGCCGACCGAACATACCACTTTCCATTCCACCTTTCATTCCACATCATTCCATCTTTTTTATCTTTTCTTTTCCTTCTCTTTTTTTTCCTTTTTTTTTTTTTAAATGTGGAGCATCCCTCGTATGTTATACCGTTTAGCTTGACATTTAATCGTTAAAGATCGCGCTCGGGTACACATATTTCCTTAAGGGTTACATCATTGCTCATACTCTCGGTCACAACCAAATTCATGGCCATTGTGGTTACTCAAATCAATGAGTCCCCTCCGAAAGCATCGAAGCATTGCTCCAACATTATTAACATCCATCCATTTCATTTCACAAGCCAACTTTCCATACATTCCACAAACCATTGCCTCACTTGAATGCCAATATCGAAAGCAAACGAACGAAAAGCGATAAGAATTAAGCAAATAAGTGGGCTAGTGTTTGAGACTCGCAATCTATTTCTAGGAAACAAACATATAGTGCAAGCTACGACGATGGATTTTCAACTCGGACATACCAAAGATCAAAATTAGCACATTAATCAAAAGTCTAATCTAAAAATAAGTTTATTATTATTAATTAATTTTTTTGTTAATATTATACTCCCTCTCATTTTATTTGATCTTCTCACTTTCCCTTTTGGGTTCATTTCTTTTGTTCTTTCCATTTTCCTTTAAGTCTAATATTTGTGTTTCTTAAATTGATTGGCCCCATATTTTTTCCTCACTTCTATTTTGCACCTCAAATTTTTACTTTCTCATTTTCTACCCATAAAACAAATGGGAAGATTAAACAAAATGGGAGGGAGTATTATATTACATTCTATTATATTATTATTGTTATTATTTAATTTATTAGTAATATTATAATTACAATTTATATTATTTAAATTGATATTGTTATCATTATATTAGTAAAATTTTCTAAATAATACTAAAATAGCAATATTTTATTTCTATATTATTAGTACATTTAATATAATAAGAAATATAATAATAATAAAATGATATAATTATTTTTGCTATTTTAATTTATTATTGATATTATTAAAGTATAATAATAATAATAATAATGTATATTATTATTATTAACTAATGTATTAATAACTTATATTATCATTATTATTATATTACATTATGACTATTAATGATTATTATTATTATTATTATTATTATTATTATTATTATTATTATTATTATTATTATTATTATTATTATTATTATTATTATTACTACTACTACTACTACTACTACTATTTTTATTCTTCAAAATATTATAATTATTGAAATTTTCTAAAATTTCATATAATTTAAAAAGAAATCAAAAACTTAAGAAAAGTTAAGAAAATTTCAGACAACTTAAGATAACTTCAGATACTTAAAATAAATTTCAGAAAACTTAAGAAAGAACTTCAGACTTTAGAAAAAATAAGGCGAATAGAACTTGAAAATTAAAAACAGGTGAAGCAATTCAATACTAACCGCAGAGCAGACAGATGGATACGAGGGTAAATTCACCAAAGCAACTGGTATAAACTTGGAAGGATTTATTGTCTCTGCTGAAATATTTGCCTCTGACTTACTTTTGAATTGATAGACTTTTTTTTTTTTTTTTTTTTTTTTTTTTTTTTTTTTTTTTTTTTCAAAATAGAAGGCACTAGGCCATTACTACGGAGGAGGGAAGATTCAAATCTGAGACATATCGCTCAGGGTATCTCAGTCCTGACCACTAGGCCATGAAATCCTCGGCACTTGTAACAGACATTTTGCATATCATTTTCCATATTTGCTATAACTTTTGGTTAATAAAGTGTTGAGATGTTAATTTAATAAATTACGGTCTAAGTATGTTTACTATATATGTGTTCAGTGGTCACCCAAATAAAATTCAAGCGGCCCCGTGAAATTCACGGGTCGCATCACTAGTTTAGTGTAAATTTGTGAAGCAAAAATCTAAATGGAACTAATTTGAGTATAACTGCACCGATGGATATGAATATAAGTCCAAACGAACAAGACTTTCGTCTTAAATTTAACCGTATTTATGCTTACATGATATTTTAAACCAAAACATGACCACTTGTACACCTCTTAAGATCACTTTATATACTTATATTCAATAGTAATCTCGATAAGTCTAAATTTGGTCATTTGTATTTATCAAGAAATCAATTTTCATTTTTCATAATAAAAAAACGATCTTATTTAAGATTTTTCGTGATAGAAAATAGAAAACAAAGGGAAATACACATGATACTCTGGAATAACAAAGCAGTAAGGCGCAACTTAAAAATGCCGAAGATACAACATAAAATTTGAATAATATGCTCTCTACCAAAATGTATTTTGAAATGATAAAACGACCTATTAAGCTGAGTTTAGAAGTTTGGGGAAGCGAATGCAAGAAATTCCGGGTCCGACGCCAACGACTTCATGCATTCCTCCTCCAGGAACGTCCACGCTTCAAATCCCTCGCCGTCTGAATCATTAGACTCCATCAATATTATCATATTTATTTGCTTGTGATTCACGATATCGTCTATGGGTATGACCCGTTTCGATTTCCCATACCCGAAATCCAATTTGGTAAACCCGGCGGACTTACACCAAGGCGTGATCACATACGCATCTTTCCCCTTACACTCAATAACCGCGCTAATGAATCTACCCCACTGTCCATCCTTAGCTTCTTCCCGCTTTTCCCCTTGATATTCCGTAGCTAAATCTTTCATTTTCAATATCGAGGCATGGATCTTTGCGACCAATTCATGGAGCTCCATGTTCTTCTCGGACACTACAAGTGTTGTGTCGAAAAGGTTTCCTATGGATTCTACGGGTAGTGGCGGGTCAACCCTTGACCTCAAATCCACGGGTAAACTAAGCATCGAACGTCCTTCCTTGGTCGTCGAGTTGGCCAAGATCGATTTCCATAGGAAACCGGACACTACCTCAAATCGACTAGGCTTTGTCACGTCTTCGCTTATCGACATGGCCTTAAGCTTAGCCACTGCCTCGTTACTTATCACGAAGCTCCTCGCCACCGTATTTTGCTTGAAGAGGAAACTATACTTTGACCCTCCCTTTTCTTCTTCTTCTTGTTTTTGTCCCTCTTGTTTCGCGGGGGTCACTTCCGGTGTCACCAGCTTTTCCTCCATCGGCACAGGAGGAAAAGTCCTGACAGCGGAAGTGAAATCCGCTAGGTCCTGGGCTGCGTACTCACGTCGCTCAGCGACCAACTCAGCCCAGTACCTAAAAAAGTAAGACGTCGAAGTCCCGTCAGTGACCTTATGCGTACAATACCATGCAAAAGCAAACCCTCCACAGCTAAACACGTTAATCTGAATCGCAAACTGAATCCCATCCACAAGTAGCCGATCCTTGGGCGGGTAAAAGGGCTTCAAATCGACATCACATGCTGATGAAACCGACTCAACTACACTCGAAAGTGTACAATCGACATGAGCCTCGACGAAGGGAATCCCTTCGTCATTACACAAAATAGTGCTAGAAGACTCAACGCGACCAGCTAAAGGATAGAACACAGAAAGCGTCTGCGACAAGCATGTTTTGAAACGGTTAACATCAATTGGCGCTGCCCCCGGCGGACGCTCATAGAAATGAATCGCAGGGACAGCAAGGGGAGTATATTTTTGGTCGAGCATAGAAAGCGTAAATTTTCTAAGACTCAATGGTGTAGGGGACGACGGTTTGATGGTTTCGCTCGAGATTACTTTTACTTCCATTTTCGAGTTTTTTATAATTTTTGTGTTAACACTTACGGAGTACTACATATTATTTCCTATATACGGAGTATATATATACTACTCCGTAGTAAGTACTTAATACTCGTTAAGTTGTACTCGAGGAAAACGAGAGAACGAAAAGAGAAGAGGTTGACTTTGTAGACCCCGTGGCAAACGATATTCATGCATGTGCTTTGATACCCCAACTCTCGTACTTCGTAGGGGGAGTATCAATGTATCATCGACTACTATTTAAGGCAAATTCCAAATACAACAGATTCACGTGTATGACGGGTTCGTTATTGACTAAAATGTGATCATTTTAACGTGTAATATGTCTACTTTAATGTCTAAAATGATCATTTTAATGGCTTAAAAAGTAGTGATAATAAGCATTAAAATAGTTAATTCAAATGTTAAAGTGTCACATTTAGTCACTAATAGATCGTCGTACGCGTGAATCCGTCGTACAATAGACTTTTGTATTATTTAGTACTTCTTTCAATTCTCCAGGATCTTATCATTTTATTTGGCACCATTATTAAAGAGTGGTTGGATAAATGGTGGATCCACCTTTCTTTTTCATTTGTGTGGGCCAAAAAAGAAATTGATAAGAATTGACAAATCATTCAGATAAGAAATATGATTATTAATTGATGAATCAAGAGGAATTACTCCACTATATCCATTGGCTCAATGACATCCTCGCACGTTTGCCGAGACGCGTTTTGTAATGGTAATATTTATAGTTACACATTATAAAAATCAAATTTTAATATTAATATTTTACTCCCTACATTCAACTCCACACTACACTTTTCTATTTTTGACATTATTCATTACTATTATAAGTGAAAATATATTCATGCGGGATCTTATTTGCTTCGTCTTTATGATTACATAATTAAAATCTAATTTTCATGTTTTTTGCAAAAACGTAGTTAACGATATTTAATCCGTAAAAGTCGCGTTGGCAAATGTGTAGAAAGAAAAGTGTGGCTAATCAAACCAAAATCACACATGACTATATTTTCATTATATATTAGCCGGAACTTTGGAAATTCTGCAAGCTCGTGAATTGTGTCAGAAAGTATGAATGATGTGAATGGGTATGAATGGAGGGAGTACATGTTACTCCCTCCGTCCCGGTCATTTGTTTATTTTTCATTTTAGCACAAAGACCAAGGAAACCAAGGAAAAGACATTTTTACCCCTTGTCTCATGGATAAAACACTTCCCAATAACGTGTGAGAAAAGAGATGGGGTAAGATTATCTGATCTAATACTAATAGGATCATAAAATCCTCCCAAAACATAAAGTAAATAAATGAGTGATAAACCCAATATAAAATAAGTCTACAAATAATTTAGACGGAGGAAATACATTTAATTCATCTATTTTCAAATTGGTGTTAGACAGCAAGTCTCTGGCCGGTCATATACTCATACCTATTTTAAGGTTAAAACGGTTTGAGCCTGATCCATTTGGCCCATTTTTAATTTCGGAATTTTTGTTAAAGTTCAATTTAGTTACTTTCTGAAAACTTGTGTCTAAAAATTAAAAGCGGGAAAAAATAAGTACAATGTAATTTTTAAAATGGTAACAAAATCGATAAAAATCATAGTTCGTAACATATTATATTAAATTATTCACATAATAAAGAAAAAACAAGTTAATACATTTATACATTATAGTACCATGATTATATAAAATGTTACAGTTATAAATAAATTATGTTTACCATTCTGATATATTATGTTGTCATATATAACTGAATTGTGAAATGCGAAAAATGAATATATTTATATTTCAGTGTAATATGTTACTACCTCGGTTCCACAATGATTTGATTTTTTTTTTTTTTGTGTGTGTGTGGGATCTTTAATATACTTTGACCGGAGTTTCTCCGTTTATATGCAAAAAATTTTGGATGAAAATGAAATAATTTGGAAGATAATTTAACAATATATGTAAATATCTTATAATCGAATAACAATTTTATATTGATTTTATAATATGTATGGGGAGTAACGTTGTAGAACAGAAGGAGTACCTTTTAGTAATGATCGATTTTCAAAATATTTGAAAAATATATACGGAGTATACAATAATCGTAAAATATTATACAATTATGAAAACATATTACTCCCTCTATTTCATTGAAAAAGCCCCATTGGCTTTTTCACAAATTTTAAGGAAAATAAAAAGTTTAGGGTAATATTTGTAATTTGGTTGAGTGGGGTCCATTTTAAAGGATAAAGTGTGTGGTATTTTAGTGAAATGAATATATTAATAGGGGTAAAAGTGTTATTTTGATTGTATAAAGTTGTCCTAAATAGTAATGGGGCTAAATGAGTGAAATTGCCAAAAAAGGAAAGTGGGGCTAATTGAGTGAAATAGAGGGAGTACATAAATGTGGTAACTAGTTTTTGTTTTATATAATTGAGAATATATCAGCAATCTAATTTAATATAATATGTTACGAGTACCATTTTTGTCATTCTTTTTACCATTGTGGAATTATAATATTCAATATTGTACTTGGTGTTTTCCGCATTTTTACTTAAGTTTTCAAAAAACAAATATAAAATTTGTAAAAATAAAAAATAAAAATAAATAAATAAAATGGGACAAATACAGGTCAAATTAAACCCGTTTAAGCTTAAGATGGGTAATATCGTGTTCAATAAGAATTGGTTTTAGTCATAAAATTGTCCATCTTATCTTATTTACAATAATAAGTATCATGTGGGACGGTTTCACATTAAATTACTGTGAGATCAAAGTACAAATTACATTTAAAAGAGTAAAAAAATATGAAATTTATTTACTAAAGTCACTAACAAGGTTACTAAAAATTTTAGTCACAATTAATCATAAAAGAGATATAAACAGCATGAAAATGATTACGATAATATACTAATAGAATTATCACTAAAAATAATTTAGTAATTATATAATATAGTACAAATCATAAGGCCGTATAAATATTTAATATAAAACCGTCTCATATGATAATTACAAGAATGAATGTATTCATGCATGGGGCTTTGCATGGGTTTACATCAATGACAGAGTAGGGACCAGACCATATCATGGTTCCAATTATTGAAATTATGTGTACAATTGTACAACACAAGCATACATTTGTGAGATCAAACAAATTGGCCCACTTTGCAAAAGACTAACTGACTTAGATTTTGACTCACTAAAGTACATTGAAAGGGACTATCAATGAAAGGGACTATCAACTCAACTGCAGTGAGCTAGTGAGTATAATATATGTGAAAGTGAAACTAAGAGGGAGCTTTTTACTCTGTAAAATGATGGAAATTTGAAACATTGACGGTTACAATAAATACAACAGAAAACAGACGCAGCGGCGCCAGGTCCATATACAACCTGGAAACAGGGAAATTGACGCCCCCGTGCAACGATATAATGGACAGCAAACCGTAAAAAGACCTTTCAAGAAGATAGCTAGCTCAGACACCAAAGCAACAGAAACACAGTCTAGTTGACAACCAGGGACGAAGCCATGAATAAATCGCCGCCAGGGATCAAAGTCCCAAGTACTCGTACTCGATAATTATTAATGCATAAATAATTTTTGATTATAATTTCCTTACAAATTTTTAACTTTTTTTTTTTTATTATATACTCCGTAGTTGTTGTCAATTTACTAGCAAGAATGCACGTTCAATATTTTTGATATTTCAAAAAATAATTATACTAGTATATTTGTCTTGCCAATTATATTTACAACAAATATAGAGTATAAAACATAATTTTCAGTAATACCTCTTTCTTAGGATCGGATAAATATATTTGTTTATACTCTATAGTGAAAATGGATGTATAATTAGGATCGGACATTTTTCATATTTTAGAAGTATATATCCGTGTTAACAAGAATTTTGAAATTTTCATAGTGTTAATATTTTGTTAAAAGTCAAAACTATTTTGCACGGAAAAAATATTACATTGTATGCTTAACATTAATAAGAAAATTAACTACTACTCCGTAATTGTTAGAACAAAAGGACAATAAAGCATTTCATAAAAAAATCGTTAAGAAAAGGAAACCCAAAAAAAAAAAAAAAAAAAAAAAAAAAAGAAAAAAAAAAACAAAAAAAAAATAAAATTAAATCATACGGAGTACGAAGTAAAAAATAAGGTCACAGGGGAATTCGAACCCCTCCCCTAATGCACTCTGAAACCAAATGAGCTACAGCGGCAACAATATTTTGACACAATTTATATTTGTACCAAAATCTGCACCCGGGCCGAAGCCCATTCTGCCTACTCTTAGCTCCGTCACTGTTGACAACCATCAGCAGACACGAAATGAATCAGACGTAAACAATTCAACAACACAAATGGATGAGTAAAAGTCTTATTAAGCTCAATTTAGAAGTTTGGGGAAGCCAAGGCCACAAATTCGGGGTTCGACTCCAAAAACTTCATGCATTCCTCCTCCAAGAACAACCACGCTTCAAATCCCTCACCGTCTGAATCATTAGACTCCATCAATATTATCATATTCCTTTGTTTATGATTCAAGATATCGTCCATGGGTATGACCCATTTCGGTTTCCCAAACCCGAAATCCAATTTAGTAAACCCGGCGGACTTATTATACCAAGGCGTGATTAGGTACGTGTCTTGCAACTTACTCTCAATAACCGCACTAACGAATCTCTTCCACTGTCCATCCTTAGCTTCTTCCCGCTTTTCGCCTTGATAATCTTTGGCTAATTCTTTCATTTTCAATATCGAGGCACGGATCTTTACGACCATTTCATGGAGCTTCACGTTCTTCTCGGATACTATAACCGTTCTGTCAAAAAGGTTGCCCATGGATTCTACAGGTAGTGGCGGGTCAACCCTTGACCTCAAGTCCACCGGTAAACTGACCACCGAACGTCCTTCCTTGTCAACTGAGTTTGCCAAAATCGAGATCCACAGGAAGCCGGCCACTGCCTCGAATCGACTAGGGTTTGTCACGTCTTCGCTTATCGACATGGCTTTAAGCTTAGCGACCGCCTCGTTCCTTATCACGAAGCTCCTCACAACCATGTGTTTTTTTAAGAAGAAACTAGACCATGTCCCTCCCTTTTCTTCTTCTCCTTGTTTGTGTCCCTCTTGTTTCACGAGGGTCGGTTCCGGTGTCACCGGCTTTTCCTCCATCGGGACAGGGGGAAAACTTTTGACAGCGGAACTGAAATCCGCTAGGTCCCGCGCTGCGTACTCGCGTCGTTGAGTGACCAACTCAGTCCAGTACCTAAAAAAGTAAGACACAGAAGTAGCGTCAGTAACCTTATGCGTACAATAATAAGCAAAAGCAAACCCGCCGCAGCTAAACACATTAATCTGAATCGCGAACTGAATCCCATCCACAATTAGCCGATCCCTCGGCGGATAAAAGGGCTTCAAATCAATATCACCCACCGACGAAATCGACTCAACTACACTCGAAAGTGTACAGTCGACATGAGCCTCAACGAAAGGAATCCCTTCGTCATTACACAAAATAGTACTCGCAGACTCAACGCGACCAGCTAAAGGATAGAACACTGTAAGCGTCTGCGACAAACATGCTTTGAGACGGTCAACATCAATTGGCGCTGCCCCCGGCGGACGCTCATAGAAATGAATCGCGGGGACAACAAGGGGAGTATATTTTTGGTCGAGCATAGAAAGCGTAAATTTTCTAAGGCTCAACGGTGTAGGGGACGACGGTTTAATGGTTTCGCTCGAGATTACTTTTACTTCCATTTTCGAGTTTTTTTTTTTTTTTTTCACAGAATTTGTGTCAACTCTACGGATTTCTCTGAAATACAGATAACATAAGAGTATGAGTAGTTGAAAAATTGGCACTCGTGGGAAACGAGTGAATTTAGACATAAGACACAATCACACACAAAGTAAATGCTAAGCTATACTCCATTAATATGAAATTGTTTTTTTGGTTTTCCAACCGATATTCGAACCCATTTGGGCCGACTAATTCGGTTTCGGAGCCTGTCCCGGGGTTAAGGTTTTAAACTCTTCCCAACGGGATTGCGGAGGATCAAACCTCGGTTCTCACTACCAAGTCTAGCCCCTGGCACCACTAGACCAAGACCTCGTTGGTATTAATAATTAATAATTCATAATTCATGCATGTGCTTAAGTGCTTTCATACCGCAACTCTCGTGCGGGATGTTTGGTTGAGTGGATTTCAATTTGCCCTCAATTAAGATTCCAACCTAATTGTTTGGGCTAATTTGGAATGGACTTGGAAACTAATGGATTAATTGCCCAAAATCCAAACTTTTACTCTTTCCTCTAATCATTGCACGCTATTTAGGTCAAACAAATACTTAAATAATCAAAACTTATTTATTGATTTTCAAAATGGAAAAATCAAATACTTAAAAGAAAAACGATTTAAAAAAATAAAAGAAGAATAAAGTGCAAATTAGAAGCAAACCCAAAAAGAAAAAAAAAACCTTTACCCCGTCTCCGGCCACCGGCTCCGGCCAAATGATCGGCTCCATATCGGCCAGAAGCGCCATAATTGACTCACCACTCATTCTTAATCTCTTCTTAAAAACAAAGTATAGAGAGAATATGAGAGAAGGGTACTAAATTAGGAAAGGTGCTTCCAAAACTAGAGTGAGTGAGGGAGGGAGTAAATGAATCTCTTTTTTATAATTACTAGTTGTTGGACTGTGCGCTAGCGCGCACAGTCCCCCAATGCGGGTTAATTTGTTGGTAGATGTTTTTTTATCGGATTTAAAGGGGTTGTAGGCGTAGGATTTGAGACACTAATGGGCATATTATTCACGTAGATGTTGTAGTGCACACATTAATGTATATTCGAATAAATAAAAGTATGCATCAAACGAATAGCTATTAATAATTTGTTCTACCTACATGAATGCATCGCTTCACATATGCCGTTTCAGTAATGTTTAGTCCCTTATAATTTGCATATCACCATTTTGCATTTTTCTTTTTACGTTTTTCTTTTTATTTTCTGTCGTTCTCTCTTTCATTAACAAACAAAACAAAAAGGCATGATGCACTTTTCGCCATCATTGAGGCCTTACCACCTCAAGCGCCACTGCCGTCACCAGTCGAACAATATGGCCTTCTCATTCGCTTTTCATTTTTTTTCCCCTTCACATTATTATCAGGGCCGTGGATGAGCGGGTGCAATGGGTTCTAAGAACCAGGGCCCATTCTTGCAAAGGGCCTCAAATATATACAGAATAAGGTGAATTTAAATACATAAGTGGTTGGCGGCCTGTTGGTCGTCTTCTTCCTAATTTTGGTACTCCTTCTGAGATCAAATTCTAGTGCTCTCATTTTTGCAGTTTTTTTTATCTTTTATGACCCTTGTATGATGTCGTTGTCAATAACAAAAGTCAACTATTTGACATTGCAACCAAGAAAATTAAATTGTGTAATATATTTGTCAACATTCACAATATATTTATGTTTTCAATTTATTTTTTTACATACTAATCAGTATTTAAGAAATTTAGCATTTAAAACAATCAAAAGATTTTGAATACCTATTCTATTAGGAAAAATGTCGAAATATATAATTTGGGGCCTCAAATTGACATTCAGAACCAGGCCATCCAAATTGAAACTACTTACTCTTATGCCTCTTCTTTCCTTCGTTCATACCTTTTTGTCTGACTCATTTTCCCTCATTTCATTCCCTTCACCCCACTTTGTATTTCCTTCTCATTTCTCCTTTGTCTCTTATTTTCTTACCCTTAATTTTTTTTTTTGCCCACCCTCGACGCCTCTTATTTCCTCAATACTTTTACTCGCCTTATTCTTTCATTTTCCTTCCCCGATGAATTTCTCGTCTCCATTTCTCCTTTTACTCTTCCCTCATTTTCTCTCTCACCCTTCTCCTACTACTATTTTTTCGATCTTCGCTTACCATCTGTCTCTTCTTTTCATACCCCTCATAATACTCTTATTCTTGTTATTCTATCAGTATTTTCCTTGTAAGTATTATTTTCTACGCCTTCACTTCACTTACTAACAACCCTCCCCCCCTCTCTCTTCTTCTAATTTTCTGTTACTCATCTTTCCTAGTATATATATTGCCCTCTCATTTATGTTCTGCCGTCATAATACTCTCTTTTTTTTTCCACTCACTCCTACGCCTCTTCTTTCTGAACTCCTCGTAATAATCTAATTCTCATTATACCTTCTGTGTTCCCCATCAACATATTTTAGCTCGCATGCACTCGACTTACTCATTTTCCTTCTATTTTCTCTTATCATACCCATCCTCCTCGTCATTGTCAATTTTTCTCTCATTTCCATCTGCATCATCTTCATTACCCCTCATAATACTCTAATTCCTCATATATCTCGTCGTCTATAGTCCTCTTAATCATTTTCTCCTCATTTTCATTCTTCTTACTACTCATTTCTCCTCGCCTGTTCTTTACTTTTCCCTCATAGTATTTCTTTTTTCTTACTCCTCCACCTCTTTTTTCTTTACCTCTTATAATACTCTTATTCATATTTTTTTTTTCTTTTTTCTCAGTATATTTATCGTTGCATCGTCTTCTCTTACTCCTTTTTCCCCCACATACATCCATTTCCCCTCGTCCTAATACTTTTTCTCCCATTTTTTCTTACTCCTCTGCCTTTTCTTTTTTTACCTCCACAATACTCTTATTGCTCTTATTTTTTCTGAAATTTTTCCTTAGTATATTTCAACTCGCCTCCTTTAGTCTTACTCATTTTCTCCCCATTTCTTCCTCCGTGTTACCTACTTTCCTCTCTTTGTTCTTTCACCTCTTTTTTCCTTAACTGTCCTTATACTTTTCTTTCAGTCGCATATTTCTTTGCATCTTCTTCATTTGCTCATTATAAACTTATTTCCCTTATTGCTTTTATTGTCCTTTCTCACCATATTTAATCTTGGCTCTTTTCCTCTTAGTCATTTTCCCCCCATTTATTTTAAAATATTAATGATCATTTTTTTCTATCATCTTATAATTATTACTCTCTCCGTTCCAGTGATTTGTTTATAGTTTGACTTTTTTGTGAGGGGAATTTGGGAGAAGTGTAAATAAATGACTGAGACGGAGGGAGTACATTGACTTCTTTCATGGTTATGTATCCCTGACGAGCGCACTTACGCACGTCTCTTACCCACCCATTTCCTCTTCATTTGCATACTTCTTTTTCATAATACTAATCGCATTTCTTCTCCTCTTATTGTTCCACTCATCCCCTCATAATGTTTCGTCTCGCATTGAGGGACAGCATATTCAAAACTGGCAAAATAATATTAACAACTTAACAATAACTAATTATTTATTAAAATCATTAAATGTAATTAGTAAAAATAAATATCGATTGCGCAAAGTAATATATCGACTACAAATAACAATCGTGTTATACTCGTATAAACTACACAAATATATTCCCACTTGAGAATAAGTCGATAGTCAAAAAAGAAAGATAGAGTATCTGAATTGAGAAATTATGGCTTACAACTATTGAATGATAGATACGATAATGACCTTTGCCTAATATAGTAATCACTAATAACTGCCTTTTGCCTAAAACGTAGCTAACCCAATTCCAGTAATTTACAAACATAATCATCCCAATGTTTTCCAAAATCAATGGAGAAGCCATCGACTACAAACATAGTGCAAAATCAAATAATTGGTCCAAAAAATGAACTTAACTTAGCAATGACAACAATGAATTAAAAATTAAATTATCTCGAGGCATTTGATAATTCGTACACACATAAATGGCTACAAGCAAATCGAGTCGTTCCTTGAAAAACAAAAGCAGTTCTCCAATGGTTCACACTTCACAGGCGTTAACGGCTAATTCTCTTCACCCTCTCAACAGCGTACCCAACCACATAATATTTTCCCGTAGAATTCTTTAGGTATGAAAAAAAATCCCAAATTTTCAAGAAATAAAGGAAAAAAAATCCTCATCACTTGGATCAACACCTTTGACTGGTTGTCGGAACAGTGGGTAGCGCCTACTCCTTAGTCAAAAAATCAGAATAGTGGCGGTTTTCAGGATAAACATCCTCATCACACCACCAGCAGTCTCCAGCCCGAGCGACAATGGAGTAACATCCAACAGCAGGTCTTGCACCCTTTCATTACCTTCACCCCTCAAAGTTGTTGTCGCTTAAACAACAGCAATGCAACGGCCTCGTCTCACAACACGTTTTCACTAAAACATTGAAAACACTTTGTATAATTAAACTTCTACGTAAATATCAAAATGATTCGAGTTCTTAATGGCCAAATTTTTTCTGAAAGAGGGAAAATTTATGCAGTTTATACTCTACACCTATCTATTTCGTCATAATAGTCTTGGTCATTTATTCATTGGTTTTTAATTTTTAATTCAATTGCATTTTTTCTCAAACCCTAATAAATAATTCAAACTCCAGGAGTTACCGTCAATTATTTATATGCATTATATATCATCTCAATTACAAAGCGACCTAAAAAGACGGGCATAAAACCAATTCACGAAGTCAATAAAGTAAACAGTTAAATCATATATCGACCACAACTTGTTTCCAGACCGGAGTTCTAAAAACAGTACCCAAATGTTCGTATGAGACCATTGTACACGAAATTCAATTCCTTGTAGCGAAAAGGAGACCACTCAAAAATTTGCTTAAAACTTTTTTTGTCAAAAGTTATGTGTCGTCGTACATGTACAGTCATCGCCTACAAGACTTGCCACTTTTGATTTGTTACCAGTATTGTTGCTTTTTTTAAGAAAACTTATAGTTGCTCGTGTGTGTGGTTTTCTATTACTGTAATGAATGTCGTAATTAGTATTGATCGCAAATGGTAAAATGAGACCATCGTATGTGTACGACTGTTTGTTTGTACATACAAGGTGTCAAAATTAAATGCTAGTTGTGACTCGTGACCATTATTTAGTAAAATGCGACCACTTTAAGACGATTAGAACTGTCACACTAAGCCTTAACATGGTCACCATAATTGTTAAAATTGTCACTTTTTAGACACAACGGTAGATCATATATATGTATACAACCAACTCATAACAAAAGTAATCAGCATTGATATTGTTAACATTGTGTTCTGTGATACAAATAGTTTATGTTGCCTGTGGCTGTTTCACGTCAACTTAAGTGGAAAATAGATGATATATGGTGAGAGCTACTTGACTGTTTTGTAATATAGCAACTGTGCTGAAATCAAGTGAAATAAACTTTCAGAACAAAAGAATCGCATCGATGTTTGAAATGGAATTCGACAAACCTGAAGAGGCTCGTTTTCATCCGTTGTGCCAAGCATCTCATTAGTGAGAATTTCTCGTGGCTCAGCAGAGGAAGAAGTCAGCTTTTTCTCCCAACATTAGAAGCAAACTTCTGCTCACTCATTGTTACTACCATCCCAGCTAACTCTTTTATATAACAGCAGCTCATCCATGAGGTGTCCCTTGCTCAAGCACGAGCTGCCCAACAAAATATGAAAATGTAAATTTACAAGAACAAACAGAGCAGCTATAATATCGAAAGAAAACTGACAGAGATAAAGAAAATTTGAAACGGTACAAATGCGGAACTCTTTCCATTGAGGAATAGCCTAGAAGGCCTTCTCTAAACAAATATAGATTAAAAATAGAAATAAAACATATAAAATGGTAATATTTGAGGAACTTGCTGTGAAATTTACTGCTACATTAACAATTTAAATCAACAATATACAAAACTATAATTAATCAAAGAGAAAAAGTAAACGTGGATGATCGCGAAACCTGCTGTGAATACATGACTTTTTCGATCATCCACATTCATCCAACAAAGATCGAGGAACTCGGACTCAAATTTGGTACAGCAACCAGGACAACCACATCATTTGGTGATGACTTTGGCATCTTTACCACAAAGGTAGAGTTTGATTTCCGATCACTAATCTTACTTAAAGGATTATTTCGAGCTTATAACATAAGCTTCCATGAATTTTTTTTTGATTTTTAGTTACCGATCATAACATCGCGAAAAATAAATACGGAGTGCATGGAAATTAAATATGGAGCCCACATAATCGTGTACCTTAAAAGGTTTCCACACCATTTTTCAGAGCCTTAATTTCCTACATGAACGTAATCTTGTAAGGGAATCTCAAATTCCTTTTTGACTGGCTCTCCACATCGCTTTTAGGCAGTTCGATGTGCACTACTTTTGACAAGGGAACAGATGACTTAGTCATCTTCTTGGTTGACGCATCAACCTGCACAGCAGAGTAACATATCAATTTGGTTGTACAAATTACATTCATTCCAAATTAATTGCACAACAACAACAACAATAGGGTTTTAATTTTAAAGTTCATGACATTGCGGGATCAAAATCTAACAAAAGGATGGGCTTTCTCCCTACTACTCATAAACCGTGGGGCTAAAGCATGTTTCTCCGCATGTTGTTTCTCTACGCCAGTGGAACAAAGTCTTGAATGTAATCATCGACGACCTCCACAACCTGTCCACAACGTTCACGAATTTCGTCATTTATAATGCGTAATAATTTGAGATTCAGGACTTTCTCTGATGCAGATAAGGAAGCAACACCAAAAGGAATGAAAATAATTTCGACAACAACAGACATTATGATAACCAGAGAAGCAATTTTTCAGATTGTTTGCCTACTAATGATTTAATTGTAGGAGTTTGTACAACCACCGTGAGTGAATGATTCTTGAGGACGTAGTTCATACTAACTCCGTAAGTCAACTCCGTCATAGTTTTTTAAACGAATCAACCGGAAAACAAAATAATAAAGGTTCAATCATAAACGTTGGATTGCTATAATGTCAACCAAAAGTGATGTATAACAATCAATGGCTGCAAATTACAAATAACAACAAACATTATTCAAACCAACAAATGTGCAAACCAATAAAATAACCAAACACAAATCTGAAAATTTTCGCACATTAGACACACAAAATTTGGTAAATAAATAGGCTTATTCAGCATCTATAAAACTCTTAAGAGCACACATCAGTATGCCTCATCCATTCCACTGTCACCAATTCAACATCCACCGCATCCCCAATCTCCCCTTTATCATCTTCACAAACATGTTGATCAGAAGTAGATGAGGGAATTGAGGGATCAATTACCATATCTACCGAATCATTGAGCTGTGCTTGGAGGAAAAAGTGGGTAAACTTCTCTGTTCTTATGAACAAATAATCGACCTTGCAAACACAGCACAACCACGAGTAACACGGATTATAAAGACAGAGTAAATGGCTTACAATTACTAACCTGATACTCGGATTGTCTTCGGGTCCGTTGCGGGACTGAAATCCTGGCCGCGCGCGCGGCTCTGCCTCGAGCAGTTTCAGAACTCTTTTAATGGCTTCACAAGGCTGATGGTTAGCATGAAGAACGGTTTTGATGACCAAATTTTCTGCCAAGGGATCCATTATATACATGGCTAAACAACTCATATTTTTGGAAATTAAAAAAAAAATGTGAGAGTAAAATATAAGGGAAATCTTAGCAGGAGTTGATTTTGACTTTGAGAATTAGAAAGCATGATAAAAAAAAAAAAAAAAAAGGTCAGACTGACAAATGAGTAGACAGGTGAAGGAAAGGAGAAGAAATGTAGAAAATAGTTGGAAGAAAGTCAGAAAGAAGTGGAATTAGTTGAAGCAGAAGGGAAATAGTTGTAGGAGGAAGAGAGAATAAGTTCTACTGTTCTTATGAATAGTAGAACTTTTATTTACTTTTAAAGATTGTAGGATAGGAAAAACTGTATCTAGAAACGAGTACTCCGTATTACTTTCTCCGTTCCAATAGCTTATATGCATTTCACTTTTTGGACATTATTTATTAGTGTGTAGAATTTTAATACAAATAAAAAACAGTCAAGTGTGATCTTATTTTAATTGTCTTATCGAGCACATTATTAATATTAAAATTTTCAAATTTTCAAGAATACGAAACCAAATATATGAACGAAATAAAACGAGTATTGATGTACGTGCATAAAGCAAACATATAGAACCTATTGGAATGGAGGAAGTAGTATACTACTATCTCTCATTACTTTTTCTAGTAACATTAAGTTAACGCGATATTAGAGTACAAATTATAGTTAAAAGGGTAAAAAAAAAAAAACATGAAACAAATCTTAATAATAAGTAATTATCACTAAAATGGTACTCATACTATATAATCGAGTACAAATGAGGCTGACTTACAATAACTTATTGTGAGGTTTGATTCACACAATAATTTGTGGTTAGTAATATATATTTTCTTTTTTTATAAAATATTTGTTCATTCGGGGTTTTTCGCAATTATAATTTTTTAACCAATCTCTCACCTTATATACTACTCCGTACAATGTCTAAAAACACCACCGAATCTTCACTTCGACACCGTAAAACATAAAATAAAATTCGCTTCGGTTATAGTGCACCCTAAGTTTTGTTTTATGTGAATCTTAAACATACAATTTATTCGTTAATTAGTTTTAATTCACATCATCAAATTCTCATTATTCCTTCACAAAATAACTATTTGGTGGTGTTTTAAAATATTTTAGTCAGGTGGGAGTTTCGAAAAAAATTTATATAAGGTGGGAGTTTTGAAAATGTATATTATAAAAGGTGGGAGTTTCCGAAAAAAAATTACAAGGTTGGAGTTTTGAAAATGTATACTCCGTATTATAAAAGGTGGGAGTTCCCGAAAAAATTATAGGTTGGAGTTTTGAAAATGTATATTATAATAGGTGAGAATTTCGAAAAGACCCTTAATCTTATATAATAAGTGAGACGTTATTTGATATTTCTCACGTTTTATAACCTCAAATACCGGTAAGTGTAGCTAAGAAGATCAACTCTATTTTAGCGCATTTTTGGTGGATAGGAACGAAGGAAGCAAGGGGCATCCACTGGTGTAGCATGTATCTTCTTAGTCTTCCTAAATCGCGAGGGGGACTTGGCATTCGTAACATTTCATGTCTCAATCAAGCTTTGTTAGCTAAGCAGACTTGGAAAATTCTCACAAATAAGGATACTCTTCTGTCCCGCATTTTCACAGCTAAATATGGTTGCATCTTGGACGAACTCTCTACGAATATAGACGGCAAGTCTGCTAAGGGATCTTGGATATGGAAAGGTATTCTGTGGGGTTGGGAATTGCTGAAACCTAATTTAGCATGGAAGATTGGGTGGAATTCAGAAGTCAAGCTTTGGAGTGACAAATGGGTTCAAGCAACAATCCCGGTTCCAAATACAAACATTGATCACCACATTTTGTCGGACTGGAAGGTGGGCACTCTGATGGAGGGAGGAGGGTGGAATAAAATCATCATGGAGGAGATCCTTTATAAGGACTGGGTAAACAAGATTGCATCTATCCCCCTTACTTTGGAAAGAAGTAATGACTCCTTCTTCTGGTACAAGAATAGGGCAGGTACATACGATATCAAATCAGGTTATGGGGTAGCCCTCGAAGCACATCTGGAAGGTAATCTGTCAAAGAGGGACTCAGTAAGGGGGGAAGAAAGGTTTAGAGTATTCTTTAAGAAATTGTGGAGACTTCCAGCTTCAGGAAAATGGAAAATACTGTTATGGAAAATTCTCAACTCGTGTCTTCCGCTTGGGGAGGAATTTCGGAAGAGGAATATGGAGCGGACGATTGGATGTGCCCTTTGCCATGACTTGGATATGTTAGAATCTTACGAGCACCTGTTCAGGAATTGTACCTTTGCTAAACAGTTATGGTTTGGAAGATTTTAGGTATTAGGATCGCTGAGAGAGAATGTTGCAGTATACAAGAATGGATCTGCAACTGGTTATCATTCCTGGGGAAAGCAGATAAAAAAGACGGAGATGACTTAAGCTGGAGGCAGACTCACTTCTTGGGAATCCTGTGGACAATTTGGATAGCAAGAAATGAAGCTACGTATAGGAATAAGAGGAGTCTCTCGAAGGAATATATCTTTGCTTATAAGAGTCTAACGTCAGAAGCGGTGGAGGCGCAAATTTCTAAACGGAACAGATGTCTAGCCCCTTCCCCAGACAAGGGGTCCGACGTGCTTTCTGAGGATGATGACGGGGATAACACGACTCTCATCCTGACAGGTCGATCCATGTGTGATACTTGTTACTCCTTACAGGTGGATGCAACATGGTTGAAGGATGGGAAATCAACTGCGGGGTGGATTTTGGATAATGGCCTTTATAAATATAGGAAATCCTTCATTTTCCGAGCGGAATCAGCACTACAAGCTGAAGCAGTAGGTATTAGGGAAGCGTTAAGATGGGCAATTGAGGAAAATTTCCTTCACCTGGTGGTCTACACGGACTGTCTCAAGATTGTTCAACAACTACGTCAACCGCACGAAGCTGACCACGCTCTTTCTATCGTCTTTTTAGATTTTAGTTCTTTAGCCAAGTTCTTTCATTGTCTTTCGTTTTCTTTTCGTCCTAGGTCTGAGAATACCGCTGCACACAACCTTGTGAGGTCTGTTATGCAAAGGTAATCAAAGACTCTATCCTGCTGGCAAAAAAAAAAAAAAAAAAAAAAAAAAATATAACCTCAAATTTAAAAACTCCCACTTTTATAAATCTTTTTAAAATCTCTTACATTGTATATGCATTTTCTTTAAAAAAAAAAAACTCCCACCAAAATGCATTTTTTTGTGAAAATCAAAGAATTTTTTTAAATATTTTCATTACGAATATAATCTATTGTGCACTGAAACTCAAAATGTGAAAAAATAAAAGAAGAAATTAATATTTGCATGAGTGAAAATAGACGTTTAGTATGGAGAAAATTGTTGTGAAATGTGGATGACCATTATCGGTTATTGTATCTCTTCACGAAAGATTACAATTACTTCGTATTTGTACTATAAATATGTGTCGATGTAATGTAATACACACACTCGAATATCAATACAATTTTCTATATTATTCTCTTCATATTTGTATATTGCTCTTGATGCATTCATTCATAACAAAAATGAGGTTTTTGTGAGAATATTTAAGAAAATGTTCATAAAAAAGTGCTATTTTTCAATTACTTGGGAAATTTGAATTTCTTGTAGTATACAGTAACTTGACGAAACTATTACACATACGTACAACTATGAACGATTTTGTTGAAAATGTTACTCCATCCATTCCTTCTTTTCCCTCTCATTTAGGGATGTCATTGAGGCGGGACGGGGCGGGGGAAGCTTCTCAACCACCGCATCCACCTACAAAAACCCACCTCCACCTCCGCCCCATCACCCATGGCGGGTGACTACCTGTCCTCCACCACCCGCCTGACGGGGAATTAGACCCACCATCGTCCCACCACCCGCCCCACCCACCCCTGACCCGCCCCAGCCCCACCTCATAGAATAGCATTATCGCAACGTAAATTTCAATAACTTTTTACCTAAAATTTTCTAATAACGACATAGTCACGTAGAAAACACATTTCAAATAACCAATCAAAGTATTGTAAGTACCAAATTAAAATACATAAGGTACACATTTAAAGTTTATGAATTAAAGAAATATGGAGTATTAGTTGTATTCATATTTCAAAATCTTAAAGTTAAAAAAAAAAATTAGAAGTAATGTTTTAAAGTGTTAAATATTTTTCTAATTTATATCCTTAAGTATATGAATAAGACGGGTATAGACGGGGAGGGTATAGGCAGGATGGGTATAGGTGGGGCGGGTATAGGCGGGGTGGAGGTAAGGCGGTGTTTGGATGAAATCCACCACCTCTCCACGACCCGAGGCGGGGTTCACTTTTAAGATCCACCACCGCTTCACGACCCACTAAAGCGTCTCCTACCTCCACCCTAACTGGGGCGGTATCCGCGTTGACCCGTCCCACTGACATCCCTACTCTCATTTGCCAAAAGATGAAATTCCATCTTTTTTCTCCCATTTTTGAACATTCCTTTTTAACATGTCAGTTTTTAATCATATAAATTTTCATCTATTTCAATAAATTTAAATCATTTAATTTTAGTTATAAAATAATTTGGATGATTTTTTATTTTTTTTTTAATATTTTATATTAGAAATACTCTGTATTTCTTTTATTTTTTTGTATAAAAAACTAAAAATGATATAAATTGTCAATAAGTTAATTCTAAATTCGTTCGAATGTTAAATCAAACAAGTGTAACTTTCAATAATCAACTTAACTTTTAGTTGAATAGGAAAATTGTTGGAGAATATAATCGATCTTAAACTTTTAATAATCAAGTTAACTTTTGGTTTCAATTGATTTCAAACTTGGTATCAAAGAGTCAAAGACTTTTAATAATCAAGTTAACTTTTGGTTGAACTGGTTTTAAACTTGGTATCAGAATCTTGTAAACAGTGTATTAAATTGATATACGGAGTAAATTATAAAACTTTATATTAAAAAACTTTAATGTAAAAAAAATCAAACAGTAAATCTTTACAGATTGAAAGGAATATCATATTACCTCCGTGAGTAAAGTCTTACGAAGATAAGATTATCTTAGCACTTCATTTATTATGAACAATAAATGAACCGTAAATCATTACAAATTGAAAGGATTATCATATTAGCTCGGCGAGTAAGTCTATTACGAAGTACAAGATTATCATTTTAGCTCTGCAAGTAAGCCTATTACGAAGTACTCCGTATAAGATTATAACATAAAATGAGGTAATGAGAAAATTTTATCGGTTGTTTAATGCGTAAAACAGTTATAAAAATTTAGATATGTACATCCCGTGTTAAAAGAGAATTTGTAGGCTAGGTAAGTTCGTATGGGTTACTTTTTCTCACCCACTATCATGTTTCACTCACAAATTACATTGAAAGGGAGTTACACAATTGCACCTCAATTTTCATACCAGAAAAGGGCGTCGACTTACATTTCAATGCACAAGACGCTAAAAAAAAGGGGCTTAAAAACTTACACACAACTCACTGTACAAAGATTTTCAGTTCACGTCCCCTTCGGACCGTTGCAGCAGCTGTCAAAAATCAGTCACTACATACAGTATAAACTACTTTGTCGATTTTCTGTGATTCATTTACATACACATTTATCCATTTCTCTAATCTTTGGGCATTAAACTTCTTTTTCACTGGCTAGTAAGTTTATGTACTTCGTCAAATATGCAAGAGATGGGGGGTTATACTCACAGTTCGAACTTTGCAGTCTAAGGGGTTGAATTTACAGAAATCTCAGACGGCATTGCTGAACTTTGATGACCAACTTGGGACGGTACTGCAAGATGCTGTAAAGACTTCAAAGCGACACAAAGCTGTGCAAATGAAGGCCGGAGGTTTGGATCACTGGCCAATTGAGAAAATAAAGATGAGTCGATAAATTTCTGAATGATCTCAATCTCTTGCCATTTGAGAGCTAAGAAAGAGATTATATTTGAATGATTGAATATGTAACAATACATACGTCTGCCAACATTCCCATATAATCCGAGCAACTAGAGGGTCGAGTTCCTTGGGGATGTCGAGCCGCCGATTCTGGAAACCTACTGCCCCGACAACTTGCATCGAGTTCATCCCGCTCCAAGGAAGACTCATTGTTGCTAGCTCCCATAAGATTACCCCAAAGCTATATACATCACACCTGCACACCCCCGAGTACAACTAAATTAGTTACCCTATGACAGAGCACAAGTATCAGAAAAATGCGACTCATAAGCTGCGAACTGCGATTAACTGTTTGAGATCTTATACGGTAGCTGTTTTTCAATCAGTTACCATATTAAATTTTGCTCGGTATGACACAATTAGACTGGAAATCATACAGTCAAACTGTGACTGAAAAATCAGAGTAGGAACTTAAATTTCATCCTGAGCAACGTACACAGTAGCTGTAATGCCATAACCCATGGACAAAACAAATGAAACAGAAAATAGAGCTATGTACTCACTTCTCATTTGATTGCTCATTACGAAGTACTTCAGGAGCCATCCACTCAGGCTAATGCAACAAGAATATATACGTTAGCATCATAGAAGATAACCGCTCCATGAGAACAGAGAAAAAACAAAAAAAACAAAAAAAAAAAAAAAAAAAAAAAAAAAATGGAAGTCCTTCAATAAGTCAGAGTTGTTCTCACCGTGCCAGCAGTTGACTTGGATGACAAAAACGTGTTATGCTTCAGCCTTGACAACCCAAAATCAGCAACCTGCATACAATAATTCTCGTTAATTTCAGCAAAGGGACCATTATTATTCTCACACGCAACTCCAGTCAAGGAATACGTAGGCCTGTTATTCAAAATCGTTCGAAAAAGAATGAAGGTGAACAATGCGAACTAAAGTAGAGACGTGCAGAAAATCAGATAGAGGCCATCCAAAACAGAGAAGCTGAAACGACATATCAGGGATAAGTTATCAAACAATGTTGTATACTCCTACAAAGGAATGTTTTCAAAATTATTCGGCAATATCTATCAAACTAAAACTATAAGGGCATCTTTATTTTGGTTTTCTTTTCCGGTAGCAAACGATCAAGATTTAGACGAGGAATGGAAAAATAAAATGGAGAACATCAGCTTTTTCAGATGAAACTTCAAAATCACCTTCACATTCCAGTTCTTGTCAACAAGCAAGTTGGGGGACTTCAAATCACGGTGAACAATTGTTGGTGTGCTGGTATGCAAGCAATTCATTCCCCTTGCCTGCAGAATGAAGAAGAATGTTGCACACATATTTTCACTCAAAACAACATACATAAAGGGAAATGAATACCTACCACATCCAGCGCCATTTTTATTCGACGCTTCTCATCAATCTGAAAGTTAGGACGATGAAGGATCCGGTACAAGCTACCTCTGCAAAAAACATAATTACGAAAATCATTGACCTCAATGCAGATACAGTCATCATACAATCAACCAGAAAATAGAAAGTGAACTGGTTCACTGCTAAACGGTAAAATGTTATCGGCACAGATCTTGACTGAAATTGCATAAGATGACGCAAGGAATGTGCAAGATGCCACAAATACAGAGACATTTTACATTAAGAAAGCATAAGAAGTTTAGCAACACGTAAAGGGGATATGTTTGTATGTAGCAACCAATTTTCTACCAAAACTACGATATTGCTCCGCACTGCTTTCATTCAATACTAAAAGTGATTTTCACTTTTGAATTTACACGATGGACAATCACAATCAAGTTTAGGATTCTCAACACGCATATCAGAGACCCAAGACTCGATGAACTTAAGTTGCGAGGGATCCCCTGCTAGCATTTTTTTTATTGTTGCTTGCATTTTAGCGGTAAGATAGGTAAGGCCCGTAAGGGTCTCAGATGTTCCGGCTCAGATTTCGGATGGTGACAAACAGGAAGGGTAGACTTTGAGGCACGTGAGTAATGTGGTTGCTGTTTACCTCGAAGAGACAATTATATATAGTATAGATATAAAGTTTGCTGAATAACTTGTGAGCTATATCCAACCCACTACCGTATATACCTTGGAAGAAATTCAGTCACAATAGATAGATGAGGAGGTCGAGTAACAGCACCCATAAACAAGACAACATTTGGATGGCGTAATCTGCGCATTATACGGACCTGTAATAGCAGGAAACGACCAGGGAAAGCAATCAGATTCATAAATGAATATCTGAAACAATCAAAAACTGATTCCATGCTGAAACACAACATGCAAATGCTATACTTTGAACACAAGAGTCTAAGGAACGCAAAATTAAAACAAAGAGGGGACATACATCTCCTAACTTCACCGCTACAGACAAAGAGTGACATCAAAAAAAAAAATCACACTGAAGATCTAAATCATCTGTTAATCTGTTATAGCTGTTTTGATGACACTTGACATAAGCCTTACAAAGTACAAAGATAATTTTTGATCCCATACAGATCAAACAATGTAAGTTTTGGGTCATTTAATTGTATTGGATATTAACATTCATACTAGTACCGTCTTTCAAATTACTAAGGGTGTGTTTGGTAGGGGGTAATCAAGAAAGGGGAAGGGGATGAAATCTTCCCCCACCCCAAGGGTTTCCCATTCCCTTTCCCCTTATTAACACCCACCGCCACCACCATATCTGCCACCTCCCCACCCATATGAGCTGCCCCAACACCACGAACCACCACCCTCATCACCCGTAAGTCATCACTATCCCATATCCGTCTCCGGTCGGCGCTCCAAGGTCCTACAACCGTCACTCGCCGGCCATCCATCAGGGTCCCACGCTCGTCTCCGGCCAACACATCACAGGGTCCCGTGTCCATCTCTGGTCAGCAAACCACAGGGTCCCAAGCTCATCAATTGTCGACGACCTTCTCTTACCGTTGCTCACACAACCGGTTTTCGTAAATTTCAGGTTCTAATTATTGGGGGATCATAGGTGTATGACCTTCTCCATCCTTGCTTTCATTCCCTTTCCCTTTGTCATACCATAGGCCTCCTAAGAGAAAGATTTAGGGTGTGTTTGGATAGCAAAATAGGAGGGAAAGGGAGGGGAGGGGAAATGAGGGAAGGGGAAGGAAGGGGAGGGAAGGTGATGTTTGGATACCATTTTCCCTCCAAATCTTGCCTATTTTGGAGAGATTTCAATTAGGCTTTGCGGAGGGAAAATGGATCCCTCTAAATCCCTCCCCCTTCATTTCCTTCCCTCCATATTTTGTATCCAAACAAAAGAAATTCAATCCCTCCATTTCCCTTCAATTCCGTCAATCCAAACACACCCTTAGCGTCACCAATGACAGGCCAATGAGTGTCACTCTTTCACATATAGTTAATCGAAACTTTTGTTAAAATAGGGTTATTTAAATAAATATTTAGCGTTTTGGGTCGATTTAAAAAATATTCTAGGGAAATAGGGACCCAAAAACGCCACTACGCATGGCGTTTTATACCTTTCACTGTGCATTTTCAAAAAATTGAAAAAAAAAATAAATAAATAAAATTACCTGGAACACCAGAAACACCACGCCGCATGGCATCTTCAGTGAAAATGCCACTCGGGATGGCGTTTTTACCCATTCAACTTCTTTTTATTTTTTAGATACGCACATAAAAGGTAGAAAACGCCACGAGTAATGGCATTTTTGGGTCCGTATTTATCCAAGCTTACGTGGACCCTATTTCGCTAAATAGTTTTTAAACCGACCCAAAACGCTAAATATTTATTTTAAAAACCCTATTTTAACAAAGGTTTCTAGTTAATCCTCCCATTTTAATCTAATATGAAAATGATGCTATGTGAAAGCTCATTTTAGCAGCAACAAATGACATTTAAAAAACAGCATTTTCACAGGAGCCCACTCAATACTTACCTCTCTTTTGAACTCTTCTAAAGCAGCGCCAGAGAAATCCTGGTCCAGGAACTTCTTGACAGCAACTTCCTACATCAACAGAAAGGAGAAAACACCATTAAGCTTTAAAATATCCGAGTTATGAAAAATATGGTCCATCTCTTTCGGAGCATACAGTTAAAAAGCTTCAAGCAACAAACATTGCATCAAGTAGTTTAAGCCATTAACGGAACTAAATTGCGGTCCGCCAAAAAAAGGAATTTCTCCGTGCACAGCACATAATAGATGAATCCAAATCACATGTGATGGGCAAACAAGATCTTAAGTTACACAGTCGTACAATACTGCAAAATTGCAGCACATAATAGATGTGATCTTTGAAACGCAAAGCAATAAACTATAACAACCAATATACAGACATCCCAGACACACATGGAGTAAAACTGAAACAAATTCGAAAATCATATAAACAATAGAGTTCAGACTTCATAAAACTAGTGGATGAAACACATATGTAAAGAAGTTGGTCAACAAAAAAACAGAAGCAAAACGACGGGAACTATCTATAAAATGCGTAATTTTCTCACAGATCATCAACGACATAAATGAAAATTGTAGAACTCACTGTGCCATTCCAGTCTGCATGGTAGACCTCACCATATGAACCTGTTGTCCAGAAAAGAAATAAAATCAATCAAACTACATCACAAAGCTGCTTGCGTAGATAAGTGAAGAGCAAATATTTTTTTTCTTGAAAGAAATATGAAGAAACTGAAGCTATTTACAAAATGTAGCAGTGAGGTTGAACTCTGCTCCACTATCAAAATCATGAAATGTAAACTACAGTTGTAGCGAAGTCATTAAGCTATAGTAGTGTCAAACTATCAATAGTTTATGAGCGACCCCATCAATAATATGAAGATCTAAGTAAATAGAAGCACAAGATGGAATCATATCAAAAGAGGCACAACACAGGGGCATACTTATCAGAAGCTGTCACTGAAAAGAAAATATTAAATAGGTTCATAATTCGAAAGGGTATGTTTTTACCTAGACCTATTCTTTCGCCAATATCAAGGTCCTCCCACAAAATTTCACATTCACCCACATCATCTAGTTCCGGGTCAGCTGCCCTTCTAGTAGAATCGACAGGCCTCGAAGATCCTGTACCGTTTAATATATAGCCTGTCCCAACAAACCCCTCACGTGTGCATTTTTTGCCACCATGCAAATCATCTTGCTTGAACTGTTTTCCTGGAACAAGCATACCACTTGAAGAAGTTGATTCCTTAATGGCAGAGGGCCTTTCACCATCAATATGACTAGTAGTTTGAGCTGCAGAAGTACTAACATTGACAGAACTGTCAGTGTTCCCATTTACATCATTATCAGACTTATTCTTCACTAACTGGGAGTCAGCTCCAAAAACATTTTGGGGGTTAGTATTGGATGAAGCTTCAGGCGGCTTTCGACCGTCCTTGTTCCCATTGTTATGTCTTGGGAATAGCCCCTCAACAAACTCATGGTCTTTCTTCCTGGGGACATCATTGTTAACTGCCTGATGGTTCTTCCACATCATTCGCGGAGGTCTTCCAGGAGGCACAACATCATTTCTCACTCTTTGAGGCTCCTCGATCTTGAACTGAGGTTTATTTTGTTGCGAAGTCTGACCAGATACTCGAATGTGGAATGGATTAAGGTCCGCAAAAAGATTCTTTGAATCATCCACATTACCTTGACCATAGGGTACTACATTAAGATTCAACCTGGTACCATCACCAAGTGCAAGGGTACCACGATGAGCTTTAAAAAGAGATGCCCCTACTGCTGATGTAGAGGGCAAATCCATTTGACTGTGTGAATTTGACTTCGTTGAGATTTTTGATGGCCCAGCACCCATGTCATTATTGGCGCTTGAAGATGAAGGTAATGCTTCTGTACTTTCAACACTAGAAGCTGAACTATTAACAACAGATGACTTTGGTCTACGGTAAGCAAATTCAAAATCATTTGATGCCTTCATCGAGGGCATCTTGTTTAACTTCTGCTGATATGATGGAATAGAAGAATTATTGGCATTCAACACATCTGCAGGTATCAATGTCCCTGGGGCTGCCATAAGATCAACCAAGAACTCCCTATGTGAAGAGTAAAAACAAAAAAAACAGTATTGGATAGTTAGATGCAGAGGATTAGAGGTAATTAAAAGAATAAAATACTAAAAAATCAACTCGTCATACAGCACATTAATTGATAACGTATTAAACATCGTGTCCTACTGCCTGCACCCAGCAGTGATACAATACCAAGAAACCAGAAGGATCTTAACTCTTAAGCGGTCAAGGTTAAAGAAGACAGTCACTGAATGGACACAGAAAAAAAAACCGACTCTGTTGGCAGGAAGGGAACAGAATTTAAGGGTGAATGTTTCTAAGGTGTGTGAGCGTGTCTTAAAAGAAAAGGAATGGGAGTTTCACCCGAATGTCACAACAAGAGGAAGCTACAGCTAACAAGGGATTAAACAAGATTATGTGCAGCACTTCCATGGTTGTGTTAGAAGATCTCATACTAACTAAAAGCAATGCCTACTGGACATAAAGAGGTTCGTACAAGGCGCTCTTTCTCGGAGATGTGCGTAGACAATTCATTAATGCTCCAGTAGTCAACAGGTGCAACTTATTTAAATGTAGTACGAACATTAGTAGGCCACTCAGTTTTAAATTCATTAAAGTTTAATAAACACCATGTGCCCTGAAAATAAAAAAGAGGAAATAAAATATCCAAAGCAGAATCACTTGAAATACAGTTATACAAAAACAAAAGAAAAAAAAATTGAAGCATTGAGGGCAGGAAAGATCAAGAGCTAAACTAAGATTGAAAGGACTATAGACAGTCACTCTTAGCATGTCTTCAGATAGAAATAGGAGATCGCTGTAAGACAAAGTAGCCATAAAAGGATATAAGAATATATATACCTCTCATCAGCCATCTTAATTATATTAACAGCATCATCTTCAACACCAGTGTAATAACTTCCTTTTACAAGTCTACATGTGATCCCAACTTTGTCAGCCAAAACCTATGATTTGAGAAATTTGTTACAGCACATAAAGCAAAAAAGTAAAATGAGTGCTCGCAATAAATTGATACCTAGCAAATAGCTATCAAACATATTCACAGATAATTAGAGAAGCGGGAAGAGAAAGAGGGCCATTTGTTTATATTTTTATATACTCCTCCACATAGGTAACAAATAAATACACAGAAAACAAGAAAAGAAGAAAGTAATCAGCAGCTAACCTTAAAAAGCAAAGCTCGATGGCGAGACACGCCCACTTTCAAAGAGCCAATAGGAAAAACACTTGTATGCAGAGAGCTTTTCAATCCAGAGCTGATTTCCGTCCACCTTGCCAACACGACATTAGCATCTTTAACTGGTCCTCCCATGTGTTCCGTAACAAGTTCAGAAAGCCTTTGAACCAAAAGGCCAACCTCAGATGTAGCACAGTCAAGTGAAATACACTGAGCTACTTGCTCCAACTCAACTAGTATGGGATCAGTTGCCCTATTGACTATAACAGCTTCAAATCCACAATCGCCTGCATTTGTTTCAAGATCGGAAAGAGAAGGCATTTTTCCTTGGAGTGCAGGATCAGTAGAAAGACCGAATACATCGTAGAAACCATCTATTACTCTCTCTTGGTAGTCAAGCACACTGTAATCCTGGCAAAATACAAATCCAAAATCAGAGGAGGATGTGCAAAGAAGCAACTCAGAAAAACTACCTTTAATTAATCCCACTATTAAACGTCTAAGTAAAAGGAAAAACAATTTAAGGCTGGTTACTTGTGTTTAATACTAGAACTCACTACAAGGATACTAAGAACAAGTGTAGGCAAATCATCTAAGTACGAGAAAAATATTGTTTGCTTATAAATATTGGTGAAAATAGATCTTTGGCAGTCTAAAGTATGAAAAGACCTTTTGTCATGGCCCTATCGTTCAAGGCATCACCAATTACTCCATATCCTTTCACAAACAAAACCAATCAAGAAATTCACCATTGTCAACTTATGTAAACCGCAAACATATGTAGTCAAAATCTAGTGACACTGATCAAAGCTGCAAAACCCCAAAACACAGAGTTCATAGGCAGCAAAGTTATGACTTGGACTTGAACAAGAGCTGTCCATTATATATCTACTATTCATCACTCAATGACAACGCAATTCTAATTAACGATAATCTCCATAGACGAAAGTCAGCATTATGTCTCATACATGTGGAAGTCCAGTAATCCATACCAGCATCTAAACACAACAAAAAAGCTCAGAAATTCCTAGCATTTTATCGTTCCCAACTCCATTGTGAAGTACCAGGCACTTTAAAATTGCCCTGACACTCTTCTATTCCACATGCAAATGTGTGATCAATAAAAACTTAACTTCTACAAATTTTCAACGCTGTTATTAGTTTATTACTCCGTACAAGGTCATTAGTTACGTGAATGTTCAAATAAAGTTAAAAATAAGTTTTGCAAGGCGCAAAGCGCACCAACGCGACTCACACAACAAAGCTTGAGGAGAGGCACAATCTTAAGGCGTGTGCCTCTTGTAAATGAAATGCTTCCAAAATAAAATATTTGCGACAACACCTTTCCCAGCTTAAACAATATTGTATGGTATTTTCAAAGCAGTGCATATCGCTTGTTGCATCTTACGTACAAGACACCCCGACACAGATTTCGTCAAGTGAATCACTAAGTCGTGACCTCAAGCATGCACAAAGCACCATTTTTGTCAACTATGATAACGACATATGCTCTCCTCTATCAAAAGATGCAAACATTCTCCTTTCTATCTAGTAAAACTTCCTACAAAATCCAGATAAATGCACGGATCAAATCGATTTCCTCATACACTATCACCGCAATTCAATTTTTGTTTGGGAAAAAACCTACACGTAGCCTCATAAGTCACATAACTAAAACTGCAATATTGCATCAAAATCTCACTTCACATACATTGATTATCGAGTTAAACAATTCATAATCAAAACCAAAACAGGCACGCAATGAAAGTGACACATACAAGAACTAACACATTCATCCCCAATTCCAAACAACCAAGTCACACAAGAAGATGCCATTCAGTCTCATTAAATAACGAGTTAAACAATTCGCAATCAAACCGAATTTAGCACACAAGAAGTAATTCAATTGGAAGAAACAACGTATTCATCCCCAATTCCCACCTAAGGAGGACGCAATAAGACCGTCTCATACAATAATAACGAATCAAAAAGCTCACCCAATACCGCCTCGACAAAGACTGCGCAGAAACCTCAGAATCAGCACGGCGAACAACAGAATCATTCCTCTCTAAACTGAGCAAAGTCGCAGCACGTATCTGATCACCTTCATAATCACTCCGAAACTCGGAATTCGAGGCGCTAATCGCCAAAGCCAACTGCATCTGAAATTCTTCCTCCGACGATATGAAATCGCCTCCTCGATTACTCCCTAACAACCTCCCCGCCGTCGCCGCCGTCTCAGACGCCGCGGCCCCTCCCTCCGCCGCCGTCGCCGCGGCCGATTGATCCGAAGGACATGACTGCGACTGAGACTGTGCAGTCGACGCTGCCGTCGACGACGCCGCCGTCGACGGCTGTACTGTCGTTGCTGATGACGACGAGGAGGAGGATGATGAAGATGATGAAATTAGGGTTAGGGTTTCGTTGAGGTGAGTGCGATTATTGTCGTGGTTTTTGTGGAGTTTCTTGAAAATGTGCTTCATTTGTAAATTAATTAAATTTAATTTCTCAGGAAAACGAAGAATGTTAATGGGTTAATTGTTGTTGTTAATAGAAAAATAGTTGGAAGTGTTAAGTGAGATAGAAAGACTAATAGTGGTATTACTAAGTCGTATACTGGGGAAATAGAATGAGTAGATTGTTGGAGCCTGGAGGGGTTTGCTTATCGCACAAGAGAAGAGAGGAAATGTAGGAAAGTGAGAGGAAGGTGGTGGTCAGTTGCTGACTGCTGACTTTGTGTTGTTTCTGTTGCTCCATTTTGCTACGCTCACCCTGGATTATCAATTCAATAAATCTTCAAATTAAAATTGACCATTCAGACGATGGTAGATTGGTAGCTAGAACAGGTCACGGGTCGGATAGGGCCGGGCTCGGGCTGGGCTCCGAAATTGAAGCCCAGGCACGCCCCTTGGAGACAAGGGCCGGATCACCAACGAGTCGGGTTTTGAAATTGAGGCCCGAGCCGAGCTTGGCCCTTTCTACGTTAACTTTTTATTTTTTGGGGCTTAATGGCGGGCTTCGAAAGGACCGGGTTTCAAAAATCGGACCGGAGCCCGGCCCTTCAAAAATGCGGGCCCCACCAGGCTTTAGGAAGAGCGGTCTGGGCTCTAATTTTAAGGCTCGAAGGGCGGGTTAAACAGGCCAGGCTGAGCCGAACCGCGCTATTGGCCTGCTCTAATCGTAGCTTGTGCTTAAAAAGTGCTCACATTTAGACCAATAATAAACATTATTGAGTATATCGTGATCACTATTAAGAATTATAAACATGGTCACAATTTAGTCCAAAATAGTCACTAACATTTTAAATGTGATTACTTTTTATATATTAGAAAATGCTATTTATATTGCTCAGAGAAAGGCCGTCTTTTTTTGAGACTAATAACCATATTATATAGAATACAAATTTTGGTGTTGAATTATTTATATTGCTATTTTCTTCGTAATATACTCCGTATATTTTGTTTATACATTTTGAGGAAATGAGTTATCTTTTTCTTATGAAAATGAAAAATAAGCATGTATAAAAGCACTATTCTAAAAGCAATGTTATAAACTTCGGTAAAGCATAATGTTTTCTAAGGTCTTTTTACATAAACATTACTCGGTATCTAAAAAAAAAACATTACTCTCTCCATCCATAAAAGGTAAGGTCACAATCAATAATTTTCACAAAATAATACTCCGTAATATGGAGTAGAAAAAAAAAAAAAAAAAAAAAAAAAGTACTCACAGTATGTAAGAACTTTAAATACGAATAAATAAAAAATCAATGTATGAACTTTAAAAGTAGATAGAAAGAGAGTATACTAAAACCAATGACCAATTCTACTTAAATTATACGGAGTACTCCATAAGACCACATGTAGTGGCAAAATTTTACTCCGTACAAGGTGGAGACCTACTTTTGGATTAAAAAAATAATAAAATTTTGAGACCTTCACCCCATTTTTCTCCACCTAGGTCCCCATTAAGAGGTAGGTCTAGACCTAGTGTTATTGTGTTGGTAAATTAAGAGTTAGGTTTGGTGGGAAGGTGATGAGTTGAAAAAATAATATTTTAATGAAAAAGGTAGGTTAAGACCTACCTTCCAAGACCACCATTGCGAGTAGTCTAAGTAAAATGAAATTCCTGTTAAAATGATCATACAAGAAGTGTAGTCATTTCTTAGTGCTTATTTTTGTTATGTGAACAATTTGGGACGGATCGACATAATTATACAAATTAATAAATAATGTAACTCCGAGATTTTTATGATCAATCAGTTGACTTGTGTGTTGCGTCCGTCTGACCAGTTGATAGACGTACCAAAATCACAGAAAAAATTTGCCCTCTTCTGGTCCTAGAGTACTTGAATCTAGGATCTTGGTGCAAAGAATGGGGGATTGAAACGATGCAAGTTAAGAGATAACCTAGGCGCATCACATCAAGACAATAGTTGCCGCCCACAGTTGTGGAGGAGTCGCAAATAAATGACCGGCTCAAACAATTACATGAAAGAGTTGATGATATGATATGTCGTCAAATTATAGCTGCTTAGCAAAACACAAAACACAAAACACAAAACACAGCTTGTGAAACTAAACTGACGAAGTAGATAAGCATGTTGGACTCAAGATACAGAAAAGACCGAAACAAACTCGGGCATATAATTGACTCTAGTAAGCAATATGACTTGCTACGGGTCACAGGATATTACGACAGATGATTTCGACCCCTATTCTTTCTAGAGGAGACTGTAACCCATCCATCTTCATCTACACCCATGTGCTGGGAAGTGCTACCGTTTTTCGGCCCTGGTGTCGAATAAGTGTTTGGCAAGGACCCTTGTGGATCCACCATCATGTCATCATTCCCCATGCTCTCATCATCATCGTCATTGTCATCGTCATCATCACTATCATTTACGATCTGTATAGGGCAAAAAAAAAAATGGTTTCAATACCACTGTTTTTCTGGTAGTGCCCCCACCAGAGTCTTCAACCATCAGAAGGGGCAAGAGCGGAAGGAAAAAGGATCCTTTCATTTCACGACAACCCAATCTACCACCGATTTCCAAACGAGGAAAATTACCCTGAACTTCCTTTGCTCCCTTCATAACCCTAAAATAAAAGTCTTAGTTTCTAAAAGATATACCTGTCTCGCAATAGGTGCTGGTTTCAGCTCTCGTAACTTTTGAACTGAGTGGTAATGGTTCTCCAAACACTCTCTATGCATGATCATCAAATCCTCTGCCACCTGCAACAAAACGACAATCCTGGTATTAATCATAAGCACTTCGCCTAATCAATCATCAGGGTATCGGCAAAGATCAACCCTGCGGTAACGAAAATGATATAGGCTCAAATAGGTGTTGAGAAGACAACCTCCTCGACGCTACCATCTTCAGCAACAATACCAAGAGAAACCAGGCCGTGGTATAACATATCTTCCAAATCGTCAATGTATATGGGTTCTGGATGAAGGGGAAAAAGAGCAATAAGATTAATAAAGTCGGAAACTTGCTAAATAAACTTTTATTGAAACCATATCAACAACATCACAACAATAATCGGTTGCTAAATCAAGTTTAAAAAGCTCGCACAACTCAAATAAAATGGCACTAAGTCCCGCAATGGCTCCCGCCACTAGCAAGATAAGAGGGTCCAATGTATGTAGACATTAACTTCTGTCAAAACCATAGCCCCGTAAAAAAAAAAAAAAAAAAAAAAAAAAAAAAAAAAAAGATATGTCAGAATTGTGTTATTTGATAACTGCTTGACAATATCAGAACCAAATATTATTTAGTCATTTCCCATCATGCCATACTCAAGAACCAACAAATGGCAACTCTTGAGTTTCGTTGCACACTCATGCATAAAGTAAAGAAAGCCAAAGCATGAAGGACACGAATACCAAAATCCAAAAGTTCCATTGAAACTAATTACAGGCATTCAAATGATTAGCCAAACATAAAAAGAAGGTAGATGGTAAAAGGAATTGTAATCACAGAAGATTTCTGTTTTCACCATCGCCAAGGACCAACGAACGGGTTGAGGAAGGGAAACGGCAAGCTAATAATCACCGAGAAATGACTTGTTTTATGTATTAGGCAACAGAACAAGAGGATTGGCCAGGGAATTATACATGGCAAGCCCAAGTATACGACTGAACACTTAGAATTCTACTGGAGTAAGACAAGAGAGAAAATACACAAAATCATGAACTACAAATAACGCTGCCACGCTAATAAAGTATCAATCTTTGGAAGATTAACATTCATCCCAATATCATCCCTTATTCATGCTGACTTAGCTTCAAGTTTTTCTTTCTTCGTTATGATGGAAAGTATGCATTTAGCTTGACTACGCCAAGAAAGTATCCCATTCAAAACTTTACGAGTTCACTATGGCTTTTGAAATCTACGTATAACTAATTTTTATTAAAAGGACAATATTTCAAGTGACTTGCGCAGAACTGATAAGGAATGTGTAACAATCTACTATGAAACTGCAATTGCTCGTATGTTACTATGCATTAATGGCTTTGTTTGCATTGCAGAGAAAGGGAGTGAGTACTACGAAGCTACACAAAAAGGCCACAATACAATCAAACTACACGTACATAGGAAAGTCGATACGAATGTACATCTCCTTTTGCTGTATTGCTATAAACAATCATTCATAGTTCTGTTGCTCCCCTTTTGCCATTAATAATCCTCAATATCATTCATAGTTCTGTTGATCACATTGTCAGACACTGCTATTTTTCGCAAAGTTTACAACTTTTCGTCTAAAGTGAAGTGTCGAAGTAACATAGCTCACAACTGCACAAAATTCATCAAAAAAAAAAAAAAACCCCAAAACAAAATTATAGAAATAACGCTGAAATGAAGTCTAACAGCACAAATTATTCAATCTATGAACCTGAATTCAACTAACAATTTGAATCAAACACAGCAATTAGAATTGCGGAACGAATAGACGACGAAAAAACCTTTTCGATTAGGTTGATGGAAGAAGCAGAAGATAGTTGAGGCGAAATCGTGAACTTTAGCAGGAGTGCCGAAACCATTTGCAATACCAGCAGCAAGAGCATCCCAATTTGATAGGGTTAGTGAAATTCCTTCTTGGAATTGGGGGATTGATTCTGCTGATAATTGCTTGAATTCCGCCATTTCTTTTCTTCTGTGAGATGAAAATTGGGGGAAAAAATTAGGGTTTTAGGCAGTGAAAAATTGGTGAAGGCAAACCCTAGAAAACCAATAATATTAGATTTGTACTGTATTTTGTTTTATTTTTTTATTTTTTACTTTTCATTTACGGAATTCTCTCAAAATACTTTTTTCAGTTACTCGTATTTGTTTATGTCTACCCTTTTATTACTCGTACGTTATTCGTTTAACATCTAAATTTTTTCATTTATTTGTTTATGTCTACCTTTTTATTACTCTTTTAACATCTAAATTACCCTTTTTATTTACCCTTCTTATCTCAATAATCACATTTTCTTTCTAAAAAAAAAAAAAAAAAATCAAATCAACCACCACTTGCAAACCACCCATTACCACCTACCACGTCGAACCACCGCTAGCCAACGACCCCCTCCAACCACCCCTGCCCAACATCGGCCTTCCACCACCGTCCTCATCATTGTGCACCGCCCAGGCTCCCACTGGGGCACCATCGCCTACATTAGTGGACTGAAGTCGGCACATTCCCACCAAACGGGCACAAACAATTTGACACAAACCCTAAAAGCCCTACCCTAACCCATGGGCCAATCCAGCCACCACCATCCAAACCCTGACACGCCCCTCGCCCACAACCAGCAAATTAATCATACCACGGTCATGCGGCCACACGGTACCATGGTATCGCGCGGCCCAACCACCACCCTTGTCGACATCCTTTCCTCCAATCACAGTACAACACCAACCCTTCCCACCACCGGTAACCACCATCATCAATATTCAATACCCCATATTCAACCAAAACAATTAAATATACTATATACAAGATAAATTAATCAAGGGTTTTTTTGGTCAGACACTACCCTATATTTAGGTCGAATTGTGAGGAACTACCTTACATTTTATTTTTTGTGAATACCTACCTTACTTTTGTAAAAACTTGTGAGACACTACCAAACTCAGTTTTCCGTTAACTTTAGTGAGTTTACCGTCATTGACTAATGGAATTTTGTTTCTTACCACTCTTAAGCTGGTTTTTCGACCCTTTTTTTTCCCATTGTCTTTTTTTATCATTCTAAGACATGCATCTTTAGTTACATTCACTTTTAGTCACTCTCTCCATTTAATATCTAAAACTCAGTTATCCTCCTCCCCAAAACGTTGACATCTAAATGTAAAATTTCACCACCGCGCCATACCAAACTTCTTAGACCTTTCAAAACACTAATCTAAGTAAAAGGTATGTTGCTTATTAATTTTATATCCTGTACAAAGATGTTTGATGGTAGGTTGTTTAAGTGGGTTAATGAAGACATAACGGATTAACAAACATAATTTATTAATCATTACTTAAAGAGAATCAATTTTTGGAAAATGATATGAAAATATCAGTAAAAGTTGATGATAGAGTTGATTGCAACAAGTGAGTAAAAAAAAGATTGATTAAACTATAAGAAAATATGATTATAAAAAAATAGGAATTGACATGGCTTGGCTCGGGTAGCGGGTTTCCGGCAGGTGGTTTCTTCCTCAACTTTTCAAGGAAGGCACTCATCATCCTTTTCTCCTCTAGAGTCAAGGGCGTTTGTAGCTCGGTCTCCAGAGGAGTTCCGCCTGCACCTCCCCCGGGGGAGGAGGTCCCCTCGACTGTTTTCTTCGGCTCTGGTGGTGGATTTGACATGGTTTTTTGTAAGATTTTTTGTAAGAATGTCCCCACAGACGGCGCCAATTGTTTCGGGTACAAAGTCAGGAACTAGATACCAAAACTAAATACGAACGATTACGAGTTGAATATAGATTACAAACTAAATAAACTAAGTCCTGGAGCGGTCCTTAGCCTCTTAGTTGTCTCGGTCCTCCTCTCAGCCTGAAATAATGTAATAAACCTAGCCCCGGGGCCTTCCGGGTGATGGCCCTCCGACGCTCAAGTCAGTTATCAAGATCAATAAATTTTAGAGAGAGAAAGAGAGAAAAAACCTTTTTTGTGTAATCTTTTGTGGTGTGTGTGAATAATCCCTTTTTCTAGGGTTTTAGCCTCTATTTATACTTGCTCTTGGCTTGTCATCTAGCGAGGTTAGGCAGTACAGTACGGACCCGGGTGGGCCATATTCGCCCCGGACCTGGGTGGACCACTGGGCCCCTTGATACATGGGATGCCCCCGGTCCACAGTCCTCCCGGCCCAACTCTGCCGGGCCCGGGATATGCTACTCCCAACACAAATAAAAAACGAATTAATTACTTGATATATGCCGTTATTTAAATTTATAGTCTAAAAATTTAATGAATTGTAGAATTTAATTGATTGAAAAGATATGAATTTAGGTGATTAAGGAGATCTTAGGGTTGAAGATACTGAATTAAGAAAAAAGAGAATTCAAGAATTCTTAAGGGTATTAAAATGGAAAAAAAGTGACCAAAAAGTGTACAAGTGAGTAATTGTTGGGTACAATAGAGAAATAACGTTTTTTTATTAACTTCTTTATCAAAGATTAATCAATTTTCAATTATACAATTATGATTTCAAATTATCATTTTGATTAAGAAATGACATATTACAGAGTATAATTTTATTTATTTTAACTATTATTTTTAGATAGTATCAATTGATTCCAAAAAAATTAGAATTTTAGAAAGCGGCAACATTAGAGTAGCAGTGGTAGGAGGTGGCAGTTGTTGTAGGAGTATTGTAAGTAGTTAAAAGTTTGTTAGGATGACAATAGATTGTTACAAAAGTTAATAACAGATTACAAAAATGGAGCATAAATACATACTCATTAAATAATTTATTTAATCAAATTAATATAAACACACTTTCACTTTTAAGTTCCTATTTTACATTTACAAATAATTCTCTGAATTCTTCCCCAATTTCTAAGGTTGAGCTCGATTCCTCTTCAATCGAAATTAAATCTAAAATTGTAGGGTGTGATTTGTGCGCTACATCATTAATATAAACTAAGGTTCATCTTGGCGCCAAAAATTTGATATGAGAAGACGGTAATGGAGGATCAAATCAAGAATTTGCAGTCAAAATTGACCGAACAATCGGCGCAAACCCGAAAATTAGAGAGGCAATTTTCTCAAATGATGATGATGATGATGAAGGATATTCAAAAACTTTTGAAGAACCGCCCAATTCTACACACAATCCTAAACATATTTCAAATTCAGATAATCATCTACACAAATCCTTAAGATGTCATCTTCAGAATTTCTAAAGTGAGTGTAACAAAACTTTTCATGTTGTCCCGAGGGCTGCTAAACATGCAGGGTCAAGATGTATTCTTATTGGCTCTTCTACAAAGGAAGTTGGGTCAATGCAGAGCTGTAAATGTCGGGATTGTCAGCATCAACAACACTGGTGCTACTCTTGTGGTCAATTAGTGTAACACTCACACGAGGTTTTAAGTCCCACATTGAGAAAGAAAAATTAATTTGATCGTTTGTAAGGGATACCACCAACCATCTTTGTAACTAAGTCTTGTGTTTTTTAACTCAAGTGATGACATAAATGCGTGTAAAAGTGGGCATTTGACCTTTTAGGTGAGGTGTGTTACAATGTTGATCGGTTGGGCTAAAGGGAGCCATATGAGAATTTGCGAACAACTCGAATAAATCACATTAAATTTTCTACCAATGAAAAAAAGAGTATTGAAAATGCAAAAGCCATGTAAGAAATTCATACAAGCATGTTATTACAAATACTTTGCGTGTTACAGTAATGACGACAATGATATGGCGGTCAAACATATATCTCCTCAAAACACTAAAACTCACATGCACAAAACTACATCAAAATCAATTTTAGAAATGCGACAATTAACAGTAAATAAAACACGATTTGCCTGATTTATTCTTGAAATATATTGCAATCACATCACATTTCAACCAAAACATGATCTGTAGTTTTCACCACCTCCTACCAACGCCCATTTGCCTTCGCCGTCGCCATCGCCATCGTCATCGCCTTTAAAATTCTAGCCCTAAACCTTTTTTTTTAATCAATTAAAATTACTAATAGTTACGGAGTGATTATTTAACATAAAATATAAATCATAATATGTAATTATTAATTGAAATGATAATTCGACTTTGCAATTGCGTAACTGATTAAGAGCTTTGATTATGGGGAAAAAAAACTAATGAAAAAAAAAAAAAAAAGAGAAAACTCGTTTATTATGGGGGTAATAAAAGGGTAAGCATGGAAAAGTAAAGTGTCTATATTTATAGCATTCATATATTATATATATTTTTAGGAAAAGAGTATATTGAAAAAGTAAATTTTGTATATGAAAAAACATTGTCTTTTTTATAACCAAGTTTTTTCTCACTACGGTATCATATACAAAGTACAATTCATGTGTTTGAGACGGGGGAGTATTAGATGTAGGAGTATGTCAGTAGAGATGGGAAGTGGGTCGTGTTGTGTCGGTTTATGTGTTAGCACGCGGTATGGCGTGCCAGTTGGCATGGCCCAGACATGGTTAACCATATGTTATGTTACGTGTCGTGTCGTTCCTTGTCTTTAAAATGTAGGCTCGGGCACGGGCCGGGACCTATGGTCTGGTTTGACGTGTTGGTTCGTACCTTGGATCGTTAGTGTGCTGGGCCACCCGACCCACACTTGTGTTGTTTAACTCGAACGCTTAAATATTTGAACGAAATTGATTTTTAGTTTTAAAATATTGAAAATAAAAAAGCAAGTTCTTATTTTTAGTAATTCGAAAATTTCAAAATATTGAAAATACAAAACGTTAATTACCTCACATACACTCACTTAAATTTATCGGTCTCACAAAATATCAACGCATGAATGATTACATATAATGTATTGCACCAACATTCACAAATCTTAATACTTCGTATATGATATTATATTATATTATATTATATCATATTATATTATATTGAGTAGTGAGTAGGACAAAAAAAAAAAAGAAAAATTATAAATGAAATTAACCGTAATTTATTAAAAATGCGAGCCAATGGCAATATGGCATATCATGCATGCCACAAGTGGACAGACGTGCGTGCCTATGACGGGTCTTATCTGAGGTGGGTCGTGCTAAATTGTGCCTTGGCATGCTATTCCTTCCAAAATAAGGCTTATGCACGACCCCTGATCTACTGCGTGTCGTGCCGGGCTGTCCATGAGGTGCATCGTGCCAACTTGGACCATGTGTCGTCAGGGGCGAAGCCAGAAAAATAATTTTGAGGTAACATAAATTTATTTATCTCAAAAGAAAAATTTGGACGATATATGATGTGGTAAATTTTAATTTAGTAATTCTAGTTTTTAGTTTGGAAATAAAATAACAAGCAAATTTTAACACTTATAAATACTTGTTTATTAATTATGAGTGATTTTTGCTTTATTTAATCTCAATAAATGCATGTATGATAAAGTTTTACATGTAGAAAATGAGTAAAAATAAATTATCATGTTCATTACTCTCCATGAGGTTTGAACCTTGGCCATTTGTGTGTCGTGGTGGGCCGTGTCGACCCGCTAGCCCACAACCTAGCTTCCATCTTTAGGTGTCTATTTTGATCCATAAATAACCTCAATCGTTGAAGCGACTAGTAGCCGCTGAACTAATCAATTCTTGTGTACAGTGGGATTTGAATCATGGTCATTCAATTCCTTTTGCGCTAGTCCGTGAGCAAGTTCTTCTCTATACCATTTTTATTTCAAACAAGCATATCCGCACTTCACATGTAATGTGGGTGCTCGTTTTTTTTTTTTTTTGATCTACTGTATCAAACTAAACAAAGGTAAGTTAGATATTAGCAAATTACTCCGCATTAGATAAGGTGATAAGAAGTCCAAATCAAAGTCGTTGAAAAGAATGAAAACAATCTTTTGTCGATTCATGCATTCTTTTTACTAGTTTTATGAGATATATATACATATAACAACATTAAATGGTATTTTTGTAGGTAAAATCCCGTATACAATTTTACAAAACTTAGTCCAAAACTACAAACATTCAACCTTCGAAAATTAAAAAGAGGAGGGAAACAAAGGCAGAAAGTAGTACCATCCCACATCGAGGAAACAAAAAAGTAAAAAAGGAGAGACAAGGTATAAAATAAAAAGGGAAGGCAAGATGGAAACTTACATACCTGGACGGGGCATAATGGGTGATCAAGAAGGCCCAATGCCTAGGCAGATGGCTTTCCATTGCACGGATAGGGAGGTGCATCCGCTTAACATCTCCCCTTTGTTTGGGAGACTGTACGTCTTAATTTCTGCTCTTGAGGGCCTGCGCTTTGTCGCGGCCCTCGCCTATTCCTACACTTAATTTTTTACTTTTTCTGATTTGTTTATGGTTTTTATTTCGTAAAACTTTTTCTGATTTGTTTATGGTTTTTATTTCGGAGTTTACGGCTCAGCTGGTTAATGCAATTTTTTTTTTCACGATGGTTAATGCAAAAAAATTTTTATGCAATTTTTTTTTTCACGATGGTTAATGCAAAAATTTTTTTTGTTAAAGTACGTGGTCAAAATTTTTTTTTTTCTATTTCTAACTTAGTATGTGACGATCTTATATAAATCTTTTACATTATAAATTATTGCAAAATAAATTTATAATTTTCGGTACTATGATTTCGTTGGATGTGAAATACAAAGCTATCTATATCGAATCAATTTTTATTTTTATTTTCAAAACCATAGTGAAGCAATTTTAATTAAATTAAGTCAAATTAAATGGATCATAAAAAGGCATTCACTATACGGAGTAAATATTTGTGTTAAGCTATGTCCCACATCGATCTAATAACATACACAACATGATACAGCAGTTATAAATAAAGACGGAGGTGAACAGTAGTAGTCACTTACCTGGACGGGGTCAATGAGTGATCAATAAGGCTCATGACCTAGGTTGGTGACCTCCATTGCACATCTGGACGTGTGTCTGCCTAACGTCTCCCCAAGTGGGAGCTCGTACGTCATAATTTATTCCATTGGGGGCCTGCGTTCGCGCGGCCCCTATACAATTTCAGTCATAATTTGTTCCATTGGGGCCTGGGTTCGTGTGGCCCCTATACAATTTTATGGCATTGTTTGTTCCATTGGGGCCGCCTGTGTTCGAGCTTCCCCTATACACAATTTTAGCGTGGTTTATTTTAGGTCATAGGTCATGTCATTTAGGCTCGAAGTGAAAGGATTATTTAGGTTGAAAGTTAATGTTTGAGTCAAGTTACTTCCGTTTTATATTTGGTCACTTCGTGGGGTTGAGCTAGAGTTATTTAGGTTAAGAGTTAATGTTTGAGTCAAAGTTACTTCGGTTTTTTATATGGTCATGTCGAGGGGTCGGATTAGAGTTATTTGAGCCAAGTTATTTCGGTTTATTGTGGGTCATGTAGGGTTAGAGTTATTCAGAGTTATTCAGGCTGAAAGTTAATGTTTAAACAAGTTATCTTGACATAGCCTAATCTAGTCGGCTTGGTTTTGACAGATTTATGAATTAACTTGGGGCATTATATGAAGTAACTTTAGTGTAACTCTAATTCTATTAGATGAAAGAAACTTTTAGGTCATATCAAATACATGTGTGAAATCAAACAACGATAAAGTAACGTATGTTGTTTAAGTTTTTTTTTTTTGGCTCCAATATGAGCCACAAGGGCAATACGACAGAGGATTTGGGATTTGAACCTGTGACTTATCGTCACGGTTACCTCAATCTTAACCACTAGGCCAAGACATCCTTGGTACGTATGTTGTTTAAGTAAAGATTTGGGTGGAATCAATCTTTTGTATGGAGTACATGAAGTTGTATGAAAGTAATTTACGCTTCGTATTAATAAATCCATGTAATCGATAATCATATTTTTCTAAGCGCACGCACTCGCCTTTTCTCATACAAGTCATACTTTATCTCGACATTGTAACGCATAAATTGTTACTACAGAATTATGCAAACAAGAGAGTCATTTACAATTTTTGTTTAGTCGTACGATTTCATACTCCATACTCGTATCATATACACAATAGAATAAAAGGACGTCTGCCAAGGTAAAACTTTAACTTGCACACAACATTTCATGAAAAAATCACTAAAAAGACAATTTAAAATTTACTCAAAATCATTTGCTTTAATCTTGCATCTCTTTAACTTTTCATTAATATTAATTTTGTGCTTCGTATAGCAATGGAGATGACGAGTGAGAGTCTGAGAGATCGTTGACAAACAAAAAAGAATGTAAACTTCATCATCCCACATCGACGAAGTAAACTTAATAAGACGACGAACGTCGTATAAATTGAGAGGGAGGGTCCTCTTGCAAATCACTTACCTGGACGGGGTCAATGGGTGATCATGAAGACTCATGGCCTGGGTTGGTGATCTCCATTGCACATTTGGAGAGGTGCTTGCTCAACGTCTCCTCAAGTGGGAGCTCGTACGTCATAATTTGTTATTGTGGGGGCTTGCGTTCGCGCAGCCCCTGTTCAACTTAAGTTTAATGTTTAAGTGAACGCAAGCCCCTGTTCAACTTAACTTTAATGTTTAAGTGAAGCGTGGAAGGTTTGACGACGTACCATTTAATTTAATTGCGCATAGCCCTTTAATGTTTAAGTGAGGCGTGGAAGGTTTGACGACGTACCATTTGTGTTAATGTGTTGGTCTCCCTTAAAACGGGTTACCCGTTTCTTAGGAGAAACGGGTCAAATATGGGGGAAAAAGACAAAGAACTAGTGGGGGAGAACAACTTTCTCCCCCACTTGTCCTTTGTCTTTTGTGGGGTATTTGACCCGTTTCTTGGTTTAAGACGGGTAACCCGTCTTAAACAAGAATTTGTGTTAATTTAATTGCGCATAGCCCTTTAATGTTTAAGTGAGGCGTGGAAGGTTTGACGACGTACCATTTAATTTAATTGCGCATAGCCCTTTCTTTGGTTGATTTAATTGCGCATAGCCCTTTCTTTGTGAGGCGACAAACTTTATTAGCCTTGCGTTCGCGCAGCCCCTTCAACTTAAGTAAACTTTATTAGCCTTGCGTTCGCGCAGCCCCTTCAACATATGTAAACTTTATTGACCGTTTCAGACCAATAATTTTATAGACAACTTTATTGGCCGTTTCGGACCAACAATTTTTTGAAACCAACAATTTTATAATAGACAACTTTATTGATCGTTTCAGACCTACAATTTTATAATAGACGACAAACTTTATTGGCCGTTTCAGGCCAACAATTTACAATAGACATTCGTTCTTGTATATTTAGAATCATAAATTGTGGGAAGTAAATTAACAGAGGTAAATGTCTTTTGGTGGTTAGCATCATAGCGTGTAATATATCTCCCACATCAACTCTAGTAAGGATCTACATTACTCCAATAACGAATATATTACAACGATCCGGTGCATTAAAACGTGAAACCTAACTATTGTTGTGGCTTGACCATGCTGAGGATCGAATTGGCCTATACAATTCTTAGTGTCTGAGTGTGTGACGTCCTAGAAAATGTGTTTTGGCTTGAAGGACCACCTTGACATTCTCTCGACTTGACATTCTCTCGGAGATGGAGATCATCATTTTTGGTGACCGTTACGAGATTTGCGTCTAGAAATGCATCAATGAACCTGTACCTAATAAGATAAGAGGTTTATACGTGCTTGAAAGGCTCTTATGGTTTTATCATATCTCATTCCTAAGCCAAACCTAATCGGATTGTTGGCTGTCCTCGAAAATGGGACTGAATGAAATGTTAGTACGTGGGCAACTGAAGACTTGCCCGCTAAAAAGATGAAGAGTACATGTCGGATTGTCGGAGGCACGCAATTACGGTGTAGTGAGTGGAACACCAATGTTCATAACCGTAGACTCAACCCCCTCGTCATCCAAAAAAATAAAAATGTTCATAACCGCCTGAAAAGTGGGGATACATACATCTGATGCTGGAAACATGTATTTCAGACCGTACGTAGGACACATGTCATCGGTTAAAAAAAATCACATTCGGTCTTAACAAATCCATGTAATCGATAATTATATATTTTTTGTAAGTGTACTTGACTTTTTCACATACACGTCACATTATATCACGGCATTGTGAAGTATAAACTACGAAGTATACTATATAACTCCATTGTACTTCATAGAGTAGGAAGGTTCATCAGCAAGGTAAAACCATCAATAAGAATAAGAGTAAACTTATCTTGTAATTAAATCAATGAAACCTCATGAGTGTTATAATGAGTGAGAGTAAGAGCGATTAGATTGTTGACAAACAAACTAATCGTATGAAATACGGAGTAGAATGTAAAGCTTATCATCCCACATCAAAGAAGTAATTTAATAAGATGGCCAAAAACGTATAAATTAAACTGTAGAGACAACGTTCAAAATACTTACCTGGACGGGGTCGATGAGTGATCAAGAAGACTCATGGCTTGGGTTGGTGATCTCCATTGCACAATTAGGAGAGGCGCCTGTCTAACGTCTCCCCAAGTGGGAGCTCGTACGTCATAATTTGTTACTGCGGGGGCTTGCGTTCGCGCAGCCCTTGTTCAACTTCAGTTTAATGCTATAATGTAGTCCGATACAGCCAAAGGTGTTTACGATTGTTTTTTCTTTACACTGACCAAAGCTTAGTCGGACTATGTCTAGGGTGAACGACAGGAGGAAACCGATGAGCCACACCTACCTAATAGAGTGATAGGCATGTTTATATGGCATGATAGTTATCAACTCTTACTACAACATCAACAACCTCGGGATGTATTGAACCACTCTAAGTTGCCTTCTGATGCATGATGAACACCAAGGTCGAGCTAGGATAGGTTACCACAGCAGCAGCATTATCGATATACAGAGTCCAAAAGTATATACCAAAGTTTTGAAAAACATGGAGATCATTGTCGACAACCGCTGTGAAATTTGCGTCTAGGAATGCATCAACAAACCCCTACCTATTTAGATAAGAAGTGGATTTGTGTTTGAAAGGCTCTTTCTGTTTTACCACGTCCAAACAAAAATTTATCCGGTTGTTGGCCGTGAACGAAGATGGGAATGGATTGATAGCATGTTACAGAGTAGTATACAAGCGACCGAAGACCTTAAGCCAAAAAGCACACCAACAGTTTATAGTGTGTGGAATGCAGACACTCGTAACTGTTTGAAAAGTGCATGAATAAAACTGATGCTCAAAACATGTATTCAGACCGCAAAAGACATTTCCTTGGTGATAGGTCAGGCAGTGTATCGTGCCAGAGATACCTCAAATCTCAACAATACAGATAGTAGATACGAGTACATAATTGACGAATGAGAAACTACAAAGATAGGTTGATAAACTGTTTGATTAATATGTCTAGCGACCTTGATTTGCTTAGCCTCGTAGGAGGGTAAAACAAGCCACTCCATTTCCTTCCAATGCAACTTACTGTCCAAACACGGGAAATCGCATCCCTCTCGTCCCTCCAAATCTCTCTATCCTAGTGAAGGCATAACGCATCACCATTTCGTGAAGCTAACACCACTCAACCGAAATTCATATATTGATCTATCTTAACGATCAACAATGTCGCTCCACATCCTTATAAAATCTCCTAAACACTCCTAGTCACACTCTAAAGCTGCGACTTAATTTCAGTTCGGTTCAGTTCAGCCTAAACACTCACAAGTGCAAAGCGCAAGTATAAAACCACGAAACAAAGCGACACCATAAACCAAACCAACTACACTACACATCATTCCTGCACCACCATCGACAACCATACTCAATTTCACATTCGATATATATATATCAATTAAACAATCGTACAACAATTACAACTCTCCAAACAAATCACATTATTATTACACAGCACACCTACGGCAAAAAATACCCAGACAAAAACAAACCAAAGAACAAAAACAAAGAGCCATAAATCAACACAGCTTTTTGGCCAGAAGTAAGAGAGTTACCCCCCAAACCAAACTGCTGATTCTGCGCAAACCCAGCAATTTCCACACTCTTACTATCGAAAAAACTCTTGGCTGCGCCACATGTCGGACACCTCCAGTCGTCGGGCAGCTTCCCGAAAGGTAACCCAGGCGGTACCGGGTAGCTAGGATCACCTGCTGCCTCATCATAGTTATATCCACATGACCTGCATTCATATATTCCTGTGTTTAACACTGCAAATTTCTCCTCCAATCTTTTTTTGTCGAAAACTTCTTCAGTCATTTCGTCGGATGATGAAGTGGGTTCCTCTGAATTCGGGTCTTCTGAAATGGGTTTGTCTTCTTTCGAGACGTCGACCGATGAAATGCTGAAAATGAGCGTGCTTTTGGGATTTATTAGGGTGTTTTTTTTAATGTGGGTTTTTGGTGAAATTGTTTGGATTTTTTGTTGGATTTTGGGTTTTGGATGACATGGTGATGAGTTAAGTTGGAAGTAAAAGGGTGTTGGTCTTGTTATTGTTGAAGCCATTTATTTGTAAATTTGAAATTATTTATTCAAGGAAAATATCCTTAGGTTGTTGTGAGAAATGAAAATGATGGGGTGAAATGGGTATGTGAATTAGAGGGTTTTGGGAGGAAGAAGGAACCATGGGAAAGCATATGCCATGTTTGTAGACCTTTAGTTTTTGGGCAAGTTTTTGGTGGATAAGGTGTGTGTTTGGTTGTTTTATTGGTTTATGTTTTAGGGTGACCCTTTCTCCACACCACTATTACACATAAATTCATATTTTTTCTTTTTCTTTTTTGAAGACAACTTTATTACTTCTATTTATTAATATGAATTAGTATAAGATTGTTTCATAATTTGAATTATAGTTACGGAGTATATCATTATCATTATAATATTAAAAAGTAATACTCAATTAAAATTGTTCGGGGTGATTTACTTACTCTACTCGTATTTATACGGTGGGTTTATTAATATTATTCTTTTGTACGTATTTTGTGTTTATCGAGGTTGATTGTATGACGAAAAAACGAAAATGTAAATAATGCAAATAAAGGAAGACACGTGATTTGTTTACGTGGAAAAAACCCTTAGAAATAAGGGAAAAATCACGAGTACCAAGACAGGAGAGAAGTTTGCACTATGGTCAGGACTGTCTACACAGGACAAAGTTACATGACTTGACTCAGGACTGTATTTCGAGAGAGTAATTTCACTAATAACGAGTTTTGAAGTATAAGTTTTCTCGAGTGAAAAAAAGATGTCTTGCATTCTGTTCTCCTTTGCCTTATATAGCGTCTCCAACGGTCAGATTGCGCGTTTAATGCTCCCCTGATCTTCAGCTGGTCATTAACTTCCCCCTTATTTCTCTCCTGTAACAGCTGAGTGGTTACTGCTTCAGTTGAGTATCTTTCTCCCTCAATATAGGTGTTGTTGTTGACTTGTTCTTTGCCCTACTTAAAACGTCACTCTTATCTTCTTTTCGTGGGCTTTTAGTCTCATGAACCTTCTTTCTTTATTTGCCTCACTTTGACCATGACCCTTTGTATTGACTTGGGCCTTTGTTTTGCACTTTGAGCCCATGTGTATATTTTGGCCCTAACAAAAATACTGGAGATGATTACTACGGAATTAATGATAATACGAAGTACGGAGTAGCTAATAATTAGTATTATTGATATTTTGAATAATGGAGTAGTTTATAGATATTATCGTGCTTCATAATGATCATATAGTTTGGAGTTTTTAAGTTGACTTGATGTTATGTAACTCCCCATGATATATGACTTGGGGTAAGAGGACAGCGTGGCAGACCGACAACCCAACATAACGGTGACGGTTACTCCTCTTAAATTCCAAAGTTGGGAACCAAAACCGCCTCTTGCTCGCCGTTCCATTAAGTTGTACGAAGAGATAGACAATTGAAAACAAAAGAGGAAAACTGTAGATATGAGAAAAGAGCTTAACTAGGGATTCATTCACACGTAATACAAAAAGATTTATACCAACCCTCTCTTACTAAAGCATAATATTCTTATTGTCACTCCTAAAAACCAGACTTAAACATTACGAGATATCCTTGAAACTCCCCGAGACTAGATTTGTTCGTCTAGCAGGCATCGACCTTAGAGTATTGAAAGAATGAATTAGTAACCCATAAGACTAATTACAAATTTAATCCGTTTGTGATAATTATTTAATGTATTTAAGTTATCCTAGCTATGTAACCAAAACAATATAAAGCTTTTGAATAATCCTCTATAAATACTCCTTATTATACATGTATTTTTTAATTTTTAATTTTTTTTAAAAAAAAAACCCATTCATCTAAATACTACATTTTGTTTTAAACTAATTTTCTAAAACAAAATTTATTAATTGAGTGTGTTGGTGTGATGACTTAAACCTCCACTTTAATGTCTCACATGTGTACAACTTGAAGAGCTACTGACAATTACGATTGACACCGAGGTCATGTTGAATTTAACTTCAAGTTAGTGGTCTTCGCATTATATCTGCCAGCCCGCTTCTTATAAAAGTTTTTATACTACAAAGTAGTAATTTATTGTGTTTTTTTTTTTTAACTTCAACAAATAAATAGTTGTTACCGTATTTAAATTATTGGCATAATCAAACGTACTATAGATTATCTTTATATTATAATTATTTTAATCGTCTATCCATCATGGGTAATAGAGCGGATACGGGTTCAAAAACATATATCCACCATGGGTGGTGGGGTGTGTATTGGTAGAGATTTTTCTTGGTGGATAAAGGGATGGACAGTACGCAGCACCTATATCCACCAGACCACCACTGTTTTGCCCAACGATGTCCCTAGCGAAGACACCTACGACATGCATATTCATACGGAATAAACATCATACCTAATTTATATAGTTCATTTTAAATATAGAGGATTAGAGGCAGTGAGATTTGAACTCGTGATCATAAATTATAAAAGACGATTTTACCGAAAACCTATTGAAATAATTAATGAAAGGCAAGAGTTAATGCAAGCCACACCCACATACCTACACACCCACACACCCACACACCCACAGCATGATGATTGGTGAGCAATGACTCAACCACCCTCCCCCAAAGAAATCTACTCCTAACCACTCATCTCTCTTAACCTAACCTAACCTAACCTCCTCCACCACCAACACCAACACCAACACCACCGCCCTCATGGCCTCCGAAGATGACCCCACCATCTTCCCCGATGACGACTTCGATGACTCCCTCATCTCCTCCTCCTCCTCTTCCGACTCAGAACCCCCTCCCCTCCTCCACCACCCAACCACCGCTTCCGCCTCCGCCGCCGCCGTAGTCACCGTCGCCATCACTCCTCCTCCTCCTCCTCCGCCGTCGCAACCACTCCCTCCGCCACCGTCCTCCGCCGCATCCGCTGACTCTCGGCGGCTCTTCCAGCGGCTGTGGACCGACGAGGACGAGATCGAGCTCCTCCAGGGGTTTCTCGACTTCACCGCCTCACGCGGCGGCGCCACCGCTTCCGGCCACTACCACGACACCGGCGCCTTCTACGACCAGATCAAAAACAAGCTTCAGCTGGATTTTAACAAGAGTCAACTCGTTGAAAAGCTTCGTCGTTTGAAGAAAAAATATCGTACTGTTGTTTCTAAGATGACTTCTGGTAATAAAGAATTCGTCTTCAAATCTCCTCATGATCACGCTACTTTCCTCATTTCTTCTAAGATTTGGTCTCATTTGTCGTCTTCCTCCTCCTCCGCCGCCTTTCGCGGTGGTTCCTCCACCGTCGAAATCGACGACGACGATCCTAACCCTAACCCTAACCCTAATTTTAACCCCAGCCCTATTTCGAGTTACAATCCTGTTACGATTGCGGCTGTCACGCCACCGAGACCGCCGAATAGTAGTTATGTTATCAGTCAGATTAATTTGAATTCGGCGAGTCCTGCTGGCGGCGGTGTCAGCTGTGGTGGTGGAGGAAGCGGGGGTGGTAGTGGTGGTTTTGATTTGATGTTGACAAATTGGGGAGGGAATGGACCAAACGGCGGTGGTCTGCCGAAACTGTGTACGAGAAAGCGGTCTAGAGTGGCCGAGAAACTCGTTAACACAGCTGTCGATAACAGTTTGGTTTCAGATAATAATTACAATAATAATAAGGGTCCTAATAATAATAATAATAATAATAATAATAATAATAATAATAATAATAATAATACTGTGGGTAGTAATGTGGGTTTGAGCTCACCAATGCAGGCATTGGTTGAGGAGACTGTGAGGAGTTGTCTGTCACCTGTGTTGAAGGACCTCGTCAGCAAAGTCGTCAACGGAACGACTGTTGCTGATTCGAGTGTAGCAGGTGGAGGAGGAGGAGGAAGTGCCGTGTTTAAGGGAGTCGGGGAGTTGGCAATGAACTCGGTGCCGTTGAATTTTCCAGGGAAAATGGACGAGAAATGGAGGAAGCAGCAGATAATGGAACTTGAGGTTTACTCGAAGCGGTTAGAGTTGGTTCAGGATCAAATTAAGTCGTCGTTGGAGGAGCTGCGGTCGATGGAAAGCTGAGAAAATTTGCGGTGTTAGGGACGCTTAGGTATGTGGTTAAAGGTTTCTTTTGTTTATGGCTTAAATGAATAGCCGAGTGTCGGAAAGAGTACATGGGTTGTAATATGACGATCCGTAGCGATGTAGGAGTAGAATAGTAGAGAAGTGAAGTGGTGGATTTGCGGGCGAGTATCGCTCGTGTTATGTTCTTTGTTTGCAGATGATTATGTTTATGTGTAGGTAGCTGTAAGTAGCGACTTAGTTCATGTAATATTCCGGTGTAATATCGTTGTAGTAGGTGTATAGAGTGTTATTTGTGACTAAAGTATGACCATTGTTATGATTATTGGGCCTCTTATTGAGTACATTGTAATCGTTATTAGATGCTTAAAATGGTTACAATTTATTCAATAATGGTCATAAAGTTACACAAGTAACCCTCGACCATTGTATGCATATGATGGTCAAAATTTGTGACAACGTTTTTAACTTAGCAAACGGTGGTGGGGTTGAAGAGTCAAGAGTGTGTGTTCATCTGCGTGTTGTGTAGTCAGTAGCAGTAGTTAGTTGTTGTTTGTGCAATTCACTTACTCCCTCTGTCTTTTACACTTCTCTCAAATTCCCTTTACAAAAACTATCAGAGTTCCCTTTACAAAAAGAGTCAGAGTGTAAGTAATTCACTGGAACGGAGGGAGTAGTAGTATGTATAACTTGGATTGAGACTAATGTGTTTAAGTGAGATTCTTGTTTAGATGCAATGTTTGATGATAGGGTGTCGTGTAACTGTTCTTTTCTTGTGTTGGCCAACGGCCATCCTGTTTGTGAGTAGATTTTGTGTTCTCAAGTGGTCGAATCGATGGGTTTAACTTCTTGGGTGAGAATTCACCAAATGCAAACTCACTACTGCGTCGTCTGATGACTTTTGCCTACGTTTGTGAGAGAGGTGAATCAGGGGAGTGGGCCGAGTGGCTCTCGCTAAGGGGTTAGAAGTCTCATCAGAAAATTAAGTACTCCGTATAAGGTTATACGGAGTAATATGTTTATAAAAGATCGTCTTCTAGTATTATCTTTTGAACAAGGTCTTGTGTTTAATCTGTTTAGTGTCTCAAAAGTGGACCATTAATTAAGCTGTTTAGTTGTAGGTCTTTGGGAAAGAGAGCATACGGTGCTTGTTTGGTTCACGTAAGAATTACATCCTATAGGAAATTAATTTTCTATGCATAATTTTCATGAATTGACTAGACTTGTTTGGTTGAGACTAAGTAATTACAATTTTACATAAATTGATTTTCAATGTTTTGACCATGTTTGGGAAAATTAGCTGAAAAGGTAGATGAAAATTTGAAAAATAAATTTGAAATTGAAAAGTTATCTAAATAGTAGCGAAAATGTAAATTTAAAAATAGCATGACTGTTAAAATTTGAAAGTAACTAACTTGTTTGGTAAAACAACCTGAAATAATAGCTTAAATAAAGTAAATGACATAAAAGGACGTTATCGTTATTTTCTGGATAAAGTTACAAGGATATAATAATAAATAAACTTGTAACCAACTAAACTTATTTTTTGATAAGCTACCTAAAGTAGCTTATCATTTCATCTAGCTGAAATCTTAGTTGGCTGAAATATTTTTCAGTCAACTTTACCAAACACTTTTAGGAAAAAAAATTAGCTGAAACGTTGGTCAGATCAGCTAGCTGGTTAAATAAGCTAGCAGCGTTACCAAACAGAGCCTTTGTTTGGTTGCACTATTTCAATTCATACATAATTTGTACATAATTTCATTATTGCCCGTATTACGTTAGCCTTTACTTGTGTTATTTTCCGAAGCTTGTAGTTTTGTTTGTGTGGTTCTCTTGTTTACATACAAAAAAAAAAAATTCGATATATTTATGTGTCAAAAAATAACAAAAAGAATGGGAAGAAAATTGTACCAAAGAGCAACCGAGCAAGGCATACTTCACTTTCAAGAGAAGAGGAAGTGAGATGTAAAAGTGGAGAAGACAATTAGACTTTAAGGGTGTGTTTGAATTGAGGGAAATGAAGGGAAAGGAAGGGGAGGGAAAGGGAGGAATTGAGTTTCCATCGTTTGCTTACAAAAAATGGAAGGAGGGAAATAGAGGGGGATGGATTTGGAGGGATCCATTTTTCCTCCTCTAAGCCTAGTTGGAAACTTGGAATCCCTCCAAAATAGGCAAGATTTAAAGGGAAAATGGTATCCAAACACCACCATTTCCATTCCCCTCCCCTTCCTTCCCCTTCCCTCATTTCCCCTCCCCTCTCTTTCCCTTCTATTTTGCTATCCAAACACACCCTTAGGGTGTGTTTGGATTGAGGGAAATGAAAGGAAATGAAGGGGAGGGAAAGGGAGGGATTTAGTTCCCATCGTTTGGTTAAAAAAAAAAATTTGATTTTTGGCTCATTTCAAAAATAGAAATATTAGTAAATGATTTTCTTAAGTTTTTAAATTTTTATTTTATAACGGTTTTTCTATCCTATGCCCTAAGGGCATAGGATAATAATTCTAAATAGATAGGTTAGTTACTTTCTATGTCATTGTTTTTATTTAATATTTCTTCCTATAATTACTCCTCACTTTTCTCTCCTTAACTCCCCAAATAATATTCTAATTAGTTTTGCTAGCTTCACATAATTCTTTTCAATTTACGACTGATATTATTTCTCTTTCTTGAAATCCCTAGTTATTAGAAAAAAAAATATTACGAAGTATAATACGCAACAAATTGAAAACTTTTTAATAAAAGAATTAAACCCTTTACAAGTTTACTCTATCTATGTGTTCCGGCGGCTTCGCCGCCGTATCCAAAAGACAAAAAAAAAAAGAATTGATAAACCCGTTTGGCGCATTGATTAAACGAGGATATTGACCACAATAAAATGACATGTATAAAAAGGAAAACAAAAATTACGAACTTTAATTTTTAGAGAAAATAAAAATTAATTGATTTTAAAGATATAAAAATTTTGATAATCAAGCTTTTTGAGAATGATGTTGGTGAGAAAATTAAACATGTGAGAAACAACTCTTCCTAATTAATAGTGGTAGTTAATAAAATAATAAAGTAAAATTAAATTATTGTCTTAACCTATGCATTTTTTTCTCTTATCCTATGCACATAGGGCATAGGATAGAAAATCCCATTATAATTATCTATAATTTCCTAAGCTTTGAAATTTTCTGAGTTAGTTGAAAATTTAAGATGAATAAAACATGCCCTAATTAAACGGAATGAGAATATTTGATATTATGTGATTTTGTTTGAGTAATAAATCATAAAGGGTATTAATTTTTCATATACGGATTTTACTCAAGTTATATACTTTTTGTCATTATTTTTCCCACCTTACCCTTTTTACTCCAAAAATATACAAAATTCTCTCTTTTTAATTTTCTACCAAATTTTAAATCAATTTCATTCAAATTTCTAAATTTTCAATCATGAATTCCAATCATAAATTCGATGAAGTAATATTTGTCGTTTAATTTCAATTTTGTGTTTAAATTATTAAATTTTATTAATTCTTAATAAAATTAATTATAAGTTTTAATTAGGGTTAGTTGGGGTAGAAGGTGAGGGTGGGTAGAGAGGTGGGGCAGGTGTTGGGGCGCGGTGGTCCGACGGTGGAGCGTGGTGGTCCGGCGGTGGGTGCATTCAAAGAGAAAAAAAAAATGAATAAAAAAATAAAAAAAATTAAAAGAAAATACAAAAAAAAAAAAAAAATGCCTCTCACTTCATACACGTAGAGTCGTAGCAGCAATTCAAGGAGGAAAAAAAAAAGAAAAAAAAAAAAAAAAAGAATAATGGTAGCTACCTTATGTCAACGGCCATTGGCTTCCACCGGCCATCGCCGGACCATCGCGCCCCACCGTCTACCCCACCTCTCTACTCACCCACTCATCCCCACCTTCTACCCCAACAAACCCTAATTAAAACTTATAATTAATTTTATTAAAAATTAATAAAATTTAATAATTTAAACACAAAATTGAAATTAAATGATAAATATTAGTTCATTGAATTTATAATTGAAGTTCATGATTGAAAATTTAAAAAGTTGAATGAGATTGATTTAAGATTTGGTAGAAAATTAAAAAGAAAGTATTTTGTATATTCTTGAAGTAAAAAAAGGGTAGGGTGGGAAAAATAATGACAAAAAGTATATTACTTGAGTAAAATCCGTATATGAAAAATCAATTACGATCATAGATTATTTGAAGTTAATTAAGAACGATGATATTTGCTACTTTTAAGTTCTTATAATAAAAATGTAAATAAATGACAGAATCCGATCAATTATGTTATTGTCATATATAGTATTTACCTTAGTACCTTACAAAGCAATAATTAGCCTATAAAAAAACCATACATAATTGTTCAAAAATAATAATCTTAGAGGATATGTGAAGATAGTATAATCCGTACTATTTAATGCATATTGCTACATTGATTAAATTTAAAACTTAGTATCATAATTTGCAATTACAGATATAATTATCAAAACTCAGTCGATATTAGTTATACAAAATGTGTCACATAGTCATGATTACTTTGTACTTGATAATCATGCTCCTTCTTTCAACAACAAATAGTTTAACCATGGAAATGATACCAATTTATTCTCCTAATCTTAATGTATTACCCCGATATTGGAGTGCAAACGATAGGCACCAATACTTCGTCAACATATCTTTATCTCGAGCATATTATAAATTTCAAAATAATAAATCATTGTCGTCGTCCACAAACTCATTTGAGACACCGCTCCATAGATCTTTAAATGGAGCTTATTTTATGACTCAAATTTACATTGGCGACACCTCGGGAGTGTACTCGACTCATGTACTTATTGACACCGGTGAATCAGACACTTGGATTCAATGCAACGGGTGCCAAAAGTGTTTTGCGTTCAAAGGTAAAAAGTACGACTATAAGCGATCTCGACATTATTCAAGAATAACATATTTGGATCGACTATGCATCGAGCCAAAGGTCAATTATGATGGAACTTGTGGGTTTTACCGTGAGTACTACAACGGCCAAACGGTCAAGGGCTTTGTCGGAAAAGATAATTTTTATTTCAAAAACTCTAGAACGCAAAATATGGACGTCTATGAAGGTATAGCTTTTGGGTGCGCATTTGAAACCGATGGTCTTTCGTTTGGCGGGCCCAATAGTCGTATATCCGGCATACTTGGGCTTGGCACCGGAGTTAGATCGTTTAATAACCAATTAGACAAATATATCAAAGGTCGATTTTCTTACTGCTTACCACCATTCAATAAGAATAATCCTCAAGGGTCAACTATATACTTTGGGGACGACGCCCAGATAAGTGGGGATGCTACTAGACTCGTCCAGGTAATCTCGATGAAAAGTGGGTCCGGATACTATTTGTATCTAAACGGTATAAGTGTAGACGGAGTTAGACTACCAATTGACCCGTCAGTGTTTGATGTAGACCCATCCCATACCAAGGGATTCCTACTAGATTCGGGCGCTCCCTATACTATGCTCGATAAAAAAGCGTATAATGTTTTAATCGATTACATGGCTAAGTACTTCTACGAAAAATATAATTGGCACCCCGAATCTCTCGCAGAGACTAAAAATATGTTATGTTATAGGGATAAATACCCGAGCGATGATTCGGGGTTTCCTTCGATGATCTTGCATTTCTTGAGAGGTCCAGGGGAGGAGGTCAATATGATTTTAGGTCATGAAAAAATGTTCAGTAATGTTTACAGGTCCGGCGGATTTTGTATGATGGTGTTAAGGAGCGATTATCCTGGCGTATCCATTTTTGGATCGTTTCAACAAGCCAATTTCAACTTCTTGTTCGATGTTTACAACGATCTCTTGTATTTTGTACCTCAGAGGTGTTAACAGCAGGGGCGGACCAATGTACAAGTTTGGGGTTGCACTTGCAACCCCAAAGAAAATAAAAACGATTATATATATATAAGGAACAAAATTTAAGCATCAATTGGAGTAGTGGGATAGTGGCTGGAAGTGAAGATGTTATGTTATTTTTGTGTTGCATATCCCATGTTCGAGCCTCTTGAGCTGCATTTTTTTCTATTTTTTTTAAAAAAAAACTCCACATTCAATGCATTAAATGACATTTAAGTAATTTCTTTTTCATTAATCATGCGATTAACAAGTCCTTAATTTTCATCATAAATTTTGTGTTCAAAGAATACTACACCATTTTAATAAATATTTAAGACGATTTGTCAAAAAATTCAATTTATTAATTGAAAATTTCACTTAAAATTCACAATTTTATTTCGTATAGATATTTTTAGCTTGAACTATTGTATATAATTGATCATAGGACGAAATAAATTCTCACTTAGTTGAGTAATTTATTATTGTACGTCACACATATATATTGCTACCCCAAAAATAAAATCCCGGGTCCGCACTTAACAGAATTTGGTTATACTGATATTGTATAATACTAAATCATTAATAGAACCAAAAATTGAAGGGAATGAAGATTACAAATAATACCATGTCATTTTCAGTTTAATTTCAGTTTTTATAAGTTCAATTCAACTCCTATAAACTAGATTAAGGTTTAATTTCAACTAACTTAAACCCTCATAAGTTCAACTTTTATAACTTAAGTTCAACTCCTTTAAATTTAGTTCTTATAAGCCGAAAATAATAGGCCTAATGGAGTGAGCTATTAATTGTTAAACACATAGGATCCTTTGATTCCTTTCATTTCATTTTTGGGAAATTCTCACCTGTACCCCTAAACTTTTTTGTTTTCTCACGAGTACCCCTCTTCTTTTGAAAAAAAAACTTTGACCGGCGATAACTCTTAGTTATGATTTCATAAAAGTGTAATTTTTTTTTTTTCTATCGTAAGTCTTGACGAGATCTTTGATTTGGGAAAAAAATCATCGATTTTGGAATTTGTACGTGATAGTTTTAGGCGGTCAAAGTTTATTTTGTCAAACGACTTTGACCCGGTCATAACTCCCTAATAAAAATTCCGTAAATTCTATTTTCTTTTTCAAATAAAAGATCTCATAAAGATGTACAATGAGAAACAAAAATATCGGGTTTTAAAGTGATAAGAAAAAGTTATTGTTGGTCAAAGTTTTTTCTTAGAAAAAGAGAGGTATTTGTGAGAAAACGAAAAAGTTGAGGGGTACAAGTAAGAATTTCCCTTTCATTTTTATGCCAAAGTTAAGTATGAAAGTGTGTTTGAAAAAAAAGTTGACAAAAAATGTGGGGTTAGAATTATGCATGAGAAGCGTACATTTTGAACATTAAAAGAAATTAGAAGAACAAATAAAATTGACCAAAAAAACGTGAAAAGAAAATATGAAATGAAAGGAATTACACTCTATATTAAGTAAACAGAATTCTCCGCTAACACTTACATGAAAATAAAAAAAATAAAAAATAAAACTATAAATAAATAAATAAACCAAAGAATCAGTAGTAAAATGTGACCAAATTTCATTTAACCTTCTCTTTATTGCTTCTCCAAAATCACAAAAGTCACTTTAAAATAATATAACGAGTTAATGACGACATTCCATTTATCTTTATGTTTATTTTTTTTAAAATATAATAATTAACTAATTAAAATTAGTGTGTCTATGGTATTGAAAAATATTTCTAGAATCAATGTGTAAAATTATACACAAATTAATATCGATCTATTGAATAAAAACAAATGCTTATTAGTTCGTTGTTCTCGACTAATTCTTATTCGGGTTTTCTAAAAACAATTTATCAAATATGGTAAGATTATTATTATTATTATTTTGAACTTTTATTATAAAGCTTTTGTGAATTATTTTTATATTTGAGTTCTTAATATATGCCTTTTGAACAAATAACATAGAATTTGTTCTTATTTTTTTATTAGCAACTTAAAATAGCATAAGTACACCACATGATCAATGGAGATTATTGGACTATAATACGCATTAATAAATTATCATGACATTGTCACACTTTGATATTATTAAACTAAGATATAAATTATTTATCTTTTCTTTATCACTTAAATACTCCTATATATACATTTTTGAAAATTATCAACACCATATTTATTATGCTAAATCACAGTTATCGCTGACATCCTCAATGCTACATGTCGCGATCCTGTGCGTTTTTTTCCCGCCAAAACCTCATGCTGACATCATCCATCTTATATGTACTTCTTCCATTTCATTAGATTCTATACATTTCGTTTTTGCATGTACGTCGATGCACGTTTTCTTTTAATTTGTTTATATCTTTAGTTACATACTTCTGGAAATTATAAAATTTGAATATTAATAATGCTCTTGAAAATGCAATTACAACAAGATCTCACATGACTATTTTTTATTTCATATATTAGACAATATATCGAAAATTCTCCTCACTTGTGAATAATGTCCAAAAAGTAAATGTATAGAATCTAATGAAATGAATGAAATATTATTAAGTCTAGATTCATTACTTATACTTATCATTGCTCAATAATAATGTTCATATTAGTATTATGCACAAAATAATAAAATCTTAGCTTTTAACAATATATTTGTCCTAAATTCATTTTTTTTTCTTTTAATATTTTATTTTCGCTAATTCTATATTAGAAATTTAGAATTGAAAACTAAGTACTTAATGTATTATTTCGCTATAACTCCAATTTTAATTTCAAAATGTACCTTAATATTTTTTTTCCTTTGTTAAAAACATATTTATCATAAACTAAATATTTGATTATTTTAATGTTTTTTACTTTTGAAAATAAATGTTATACCGAAATTTTATACATAAAGTCTTAGGAAATAAAATATATACTTCGTATGCATTTCATATATGTTTGTTATTTAGAATCTATGTTTTGTTCGTTTCTAAATGTACATTTGAATTTCATTCAAATTAAAAATATTACTTCATATTATTTTCACTTGATTTATTACATATCTATATTAATTATATAAAGCAAAAACCATCCCCACAAATTTTTCCCGCCAAACTATTCATGCCTAATTTAACATTCTTATGTTTCCTAAATTGATCAATATTATATTATTTTACATAATATTTTGCATTTACTTGGTCTACAATTTTATATATTGTTACTTAAAACAAGTATATGAAATATTGTTTTAATTCATACTTAATTTAGGAAGACAATTTTTATTATTTAGCATTTACATGATCCATAATTTTATAACTGAAATAATTTGTTACTTAAAAATAAGACTATGAACTATTGTTTTATATTGATTTTCCATTTACAAATTATATATTTTTATGAGTTCTGATCATTGAACACTTTAAATTAATCATATCTTTAACATATATTTCTTATTTATCTTTTAAAGTATTTACTCTAATTTCATTTTACCTCCATATATAAAAATTTAATTGTATTTCATTCTATTAATTTATTTTGTAGCCTTTAACGTAATTAAATCAAAATTTTGACACGGGTTAGTTGAATTTAAAATTAAAAACTTTAAAAATCTTTCTGTTTTCTATTTGATCAAGATTTCTGTAAATGTTAAAACTCATACATAATATTATAATTATATTAATATGTTCTATGACTAATATCTACATTAAGCTTAACACATGTTTTTTTTTTTTTTTTTCGCAAATAGGCCGATCCTAATTCGTTTACTCCAACATTTATGAAAAATTTATTCAATATAATTCCAATTAATACTAAAATGATGTTGCCCAATTATAAAATTTAAAATAAAATTACTATAGCTACATAAGAATACAAGACTAGCCTATATTTTGATACAGTATTTTAATCTAAGACGAGTTGAACATTTTTATTGGATTCTGACTGTTAATCCATATAAACATATATGGCTTGACCGGGTTAAATATAGTAATTTGATTATGAGAATTATATTATCATTATCCTTATTTTTAATTAAAAATTTAATTAAATCAGTTTATTTCAGTTAACTAATAAATATGTCTACACATGCCCGTGCATTTATGCACGGGTATTGACCTAGTAGTTTTATAAATTAAAAACAATAATATCTATAGTTACCGTACATTGATGCACGAGATCTAAACTAGTTTTTTTTTTTTTTTTTTTTTTTTTTAAGATGAGATGTATTTATGAAATTTTTAATGCGGTATGATTTTAAATTATTTTATTAATTACCTGTTACCTTCAATAACACATACGGAATATATTTCTATTAATGTTTGTACATGATACTTAATTAATACCAAACCAAGATAACGCATTTACAATTTTTCCACAAATGGACATACCGTTACATAATTGTACACTGCATATACAATTATTATAATCATGTTTGTTATCATTGACAAAGAAAATAAACCATGTCTCATATCAATATGCTCCTAAAATTCTTACTTGTAATGTCACTCGGATTATCACTTATCTCCAATACCAATGGATTCACCTTAAAAATGATTCCGATAGACTCGCCTCATCTTAATGTTCGACTAAATCGATTCAGTGCCAAAGAACGACTTCAATTTCTTACCAATATATCTATGTCGCGAGTACAAAATCACCGAAAGGAATTAGAGGCGGCATTGTCACCCAATTCAATAAGAATGACAACATCTCGATCGACACATAGTTATTTTGTAACTCAATTATCGCTTGGGGAGGGTGCCGGCGCCTCCACCCCGTACGTGCAAATAGATACAACCATGGACGTGACCTGGCTTCAGTGTCAAGATTGCAATCCTTGCTTTATGGCCCCGAATTTCCAGTACAAATTATCCACTTCTTTTAAACAAGTAGGCGTGCACGACCCAATGTGTTTCCCACCCGTGTTTAATTACCAAGGCGCGTGCGGCCTTTCTCTCGAGTTCGATCTAGGCACGGGCAATATTGTCGGCATTTACGGTCAAGATAACTTTCAATTCCAAAACACCACGACCCAAAAGCCGGATGTGTACTACGGTCTAGTATTTGGGTGCGGCTTGAAAAACGAAAATATCCATTTTCCAGTGGGCAATATAATTGGTGTATTTGGTCTTGGAACAAGCCCAATCTCGTTCACAACCCAATTACAAAATGTAATTAAAGGTCGATTTTCTTACTGTCTGCCATCTTTACAGCCCACGAATCCAACAAACTTGGATTTCGGGGATGATGCAGGAATTAGTGGGGACGCCATGACCCAAGTCAAAACCATTGCAATGCATGTGGGGAAACAGTACTTTTTATACCTAACCGGCGTCAGTGTTGCAGGTCAAAGGGTATCGATCGATACAAAATACTTAGATCCAGGTACAGATTTCAAAAACGGCTTTTTTATAGATACGGGTAGCCCGTACACTGTCCTAGCAGAAGGCATACATAATCCGATTAAAGACGCGGTGGCCAAATATTTTAAGGACAAATATAATTGGGAACCGACAGGTCGACAACAATCATGGGAGCTTTGTTATAGCCTATCTTATTTTCATGAATGGGAGACTCCAAATATAATTTTACATTTTTGGAACATTGATCATACTGAAGAAGTTGATATGATTTTGGACAAAAATCAATTATTTCAAGATTTAAGTGAAGAGTATGATTTGCAAGGGTTGTTTTGTCTTATGATGATGGTCATTCCTGACCCTGGACCTAGTTTTCTAGGTGCATTTCAACAAGTTAATTACAAGTTTCTTTACGATCTTAATAATAAGGCTTTGTCTTTTGTTCCTCAGACTTGTTAGTAACATTTTATTTTTATCTCAATCGATTATTATTTACTGCGTTTTATAAGAGAGAAATTTTGATTATAAATAGTAAGAGATTGAGCCAAAGTATCATGTTTTGTTGAAATGAAATAATGTTGTTATTTGATGATATTATTTGTTCTTCCATGAGTAAAAACATTCTTATGGTTATGAATACAATTTTGTTGGATGTGTATGGATAAAATATTGGGTAGGTGAAATAGTTTGTTGAAATGTTGATATTGAGTGTGATGAGTATATTTGTATGGGTGAATAAAATTATTTTGTGATGATTTATTTACATGATTTGGTCAATTTAACGATTGTACAATAAAAATTATTTGTATCCCCATTTTTTGACGGAATCACTAGCCCTTAAAGAGGTCGAATTTCAGTTTTTGAGAGCTTTAAAATGTACAATAAAAATATTTATCAAAATGTAAAATAATAATTGAGGATCAGTAATAATTATTTTGTTGGTACATAATATGGAGAGTATATTATTGAGTTTAGGGTACTACTGATAACTAAAAGGAAAACGTACTAAAAATGGTCGAGGTTCATTTTAAAAATACAACTAAAAATAATTACAAATGTATTACTCCATTTAACATAGGTAGAAAGTACATTAAAACATTATCTGAATACACAAAGTTAAGTTTAGTTTTTACTGGAATCAGGGAAGCCATTAGGTGGGCTCAGGATAATTCAATTCGACATCTTGATCTGCGTACGGATTGTCAATCCTTGGTACTTTAGCTGCGTCAAGCTATACCTACTAAGCATTTTAATAGGGTTCTTCTTAGTGATATTAAGTTTTTAGCTGCTTCTTTTCACTGTCTTTGTATTTCCTTTAGCGTTCGATCAGAGGTCAGGGAGGCTCATTGTCTTGCGAAGGCAATGAACAAACTCTAATCTTTGATCTATTACCGACAAAAAAAAAAAAAAAAAAGTTTAGTTTTTACTACTCGAAGTACTAAAAAAAAAAGACTTGAAAAAAGCTCTAATTACTACTTTCGTTCAAATAAGATTATTAAAATAATTTAATAACCGCTTTTAATTTATTTTTCCAAAGAAAAGTATTTTCACTTACTTATTACTCCTACTAAATGAGTAACTGTAGTTACCACATAATTCATGTGATCATTTTTCTCCAAAACAACTTAAATTGATTTCCTAAAAAGAAAATAACATACTTTTAATGGAAGCTCCCCTAATGACACATAAAAGTGATCATATTTCCTCAAAAATTTTGAAGACATCAACACATTCAATATGTTACAAACACTTCTTATGATCTTGCTTTTCATTTTAGTTTCTTTCATTTCAAATACTAATAGTTTTACGCTTAAAATAATTCCAATAGACTCGCCTGATTTAAAGATAATACCTAAACATTTTACGGTCCTAGAAAGGCACTATTTACTAGCCAACATATCTAAGTCAAGAGTGAATAGCTATAGAAAAAAAATGTAAGAATATAATCCTCTGCTTGGGTTATTATCATTAACTCATATTTATAACATTTACATTATTGACTTTCCTAATTACAAGGCTAATACTATGGCCAGAGGCGGATCTAGAACTTTAAAAATGGGGGTGCAAAATCAATGGTCAGAAAACAAAATAATAAGCTACGTAATTTTTACTTTTTTTGAGAAAGGAAAATATATATCCACCAACTCCAAAACGGCATTCAAAAAATTCTACACGTTTTCATCGTTCACAGATGAACACAAACCTCGCCACGAGATGTGCTACCGACCTACCATATTCCCCTCTCTCTTAATGTGCGACCAAGCAATCGAAGTAAAAACGCAATTTTAGTATGATGTACTTAGATAAAAAAAAAAAAATCACATACAAAAAAATTCTAAATCCTATGAATTGGATATGAAAATGAAAAAAATACATTATAATATAATTTATCTAGTATTAAAAAGATAGAAGTTCTTTCAAATTAATAAAATTAAAAAGCTGTAAAAAATTGCCCATGATGGGAATCGAACCCTTGCCATTGCTATGGCACCTAACTCTTACTCCCACCAAGCTACAACTTCTTTCATGTCTCTTCTTAGCCTTTAATAAAAATTTGTATTTTTCAACTTTGGGGGTGCAAATGAACCCCTTGAACCATATCTCAATCCGCCTATGACTATGGCAATATTACAGGGAATCTTCTAATACAAGGATAATGAAATATTTACAGAATATTTCCTAATACTCCCCCGCAGTCGGAGCGGTAGGAGAGCAGACGCTCAGGCTGGTCCTGAAGCGAGTGAAGAGCTCACGAGGCAGGCCCTTAGTAAAGATATCAGCGTATTGGTATGCCGCGGGGACGTGCAGTACACGGACCTTGCCAAGGCGAACCTGATCACGCACAAAATGTATATCGAGTTCAACGTGCTTAGTGCGTTGGTGTTGAACAGGATTGCCGGAGAGATAAACAGCAGAAATGTTATCACAGTATACAAACGTGGCACGCTGAACAGGAACATGTAGCTCAAGAAGAAGGTTGCGAAGCCAGAAAGTCTCAGCGACGGCGTTCGCGACACCACGGTATTCCGCTTCGGCACTGGAGCGAGAGACAGTAGCTTGGCGCTTGGAGGACCAAGAAACCAAGTTGTGTCCAAGAAAAACACAGTAACCGGAAGTGGATCGTCGAGAGTCAGGGCACCCGGCCCAATCCGCGTCGGAGTAAGCGGTCAATTCGTGGGACTGGGTTTTCGTAAAAGTGAGACCATGGTGTAAGGTGCCTTTGATGTAACGTAATATCCGCTTGAGAAAATTATAGTGCGGTTCATGTGGAGCGTGCATGAATAGACATACCTGTTGGACAGCGTAAGCGATGTCGGGGCGCGTAATCGTCAAATATTGAAGTGCGCCAGCAAGACGGCGGTAAAGGGTAGGATCAGGTATCAGCGGACCAGACGTCGAGCTGAGTTTGGTGCCGGGTTCAACTGGAGTCGCAATTACAGTTGGACATTTTTGCACGGGACAAAATGTCACGGGCAAACTGGGTTTGAGATAAAAACAGGCCCGAGGAGGTACGGGTGACTTTAATGCCGAGGAAATGATGGAGTGAACCAAGGTCCGTCATGGCGAACTCGGTGGACAGGGCAGCGATTATGCGACGAAGAAGAGCAGGACTGGACGCGGTTAATAGAATGTCGTCGACATAAAGTAACAAATAAGCAATTTCAGAGCCTGTGTTAAGTATAAACAAGGACGTATCACAGCGACTACCTTGAAAACCGCAGGATAAGATAAACCTTGCAATGCGTTGGTACCATGCTCGAGGGGCTTGTTTGAGACCATACAAGGACTTTCGAAGCTTGCAAACGTGGTCAGGCGCAGAGCGATCAACAAACCCAGGTGGCTGGTGCATATATACAGTCTCCGTAAGATCACCGTGGAGAAATGCATTCTTGACATCCAACTGGTGGATAGGCCAAGAGCGCGTCACAACAAGGCTTAAGACGGTGCGAATAGTCGTTGGTTTGACCACGGGACTGAAAGTTTCATCGCAATCAACACCCACTTGTTGTGTTTTCCCATTGACGACGAGGCGAGCCTTATGTCGTTGTAGAGAGCCATCTGCACGAAACTTGTGGCGATATAACCACATACAGCGGATTACGGGGGCATTAGTAGGCCGAGGAACAAGTTCCCACGTCCCATTTTCAATTAAAAAACTCTCCTAAACTAGGCCCCGAAAGTTTCAAGTCGCCCGTGCATTTGGCGGAATTAAGTTATTACGCAACCATACATTCATTTGGTTCGTTCGGCGGCTTTACGGATCCTTTACTACTCCTTGATACCGCTTCTCCTCAGACTTGGGTTCAGTGTGAAGGTTACGACCCTTGTATTGAGTTTAAAGGCAAAAATTTTAGCTACACAAATTCTCCTACTTTCGAGAGAATGAGGCTAGACGATCCATTGTGTTACGAACGAAAATCCTACGATGGTTCATGTGGATACGAAACCTATTTCGGCCATGGTGACACAATTGGTTTTGTATGAAAAGATAATTTTTATTTCAATGATGCTAAAACAGGTCAAACTTCTACATACCCTGGTTTAGCATTTGGGTGTGGACTTAAAAACAAAGTTATTGAGTTCGGTGACCCGGAAAAATAATCTTATATCTGGTATACATGGGCTTGCGCCCGGTACTAGATCATTTCTAACACAGCTGGATCCATATATCAAAGGTCGATTTTCTTACTGTTTACCAAAATGGACCGAGACAAGAAAAGCAACATGGATGTCCTTTGGCGATGATGCGCAAATTAGTGGAGATGATACTAGGATAGTTCAAACGATTTTAATGCATAAATTGCTTAGGTATCATTTATATTTGAATGGTATTAGTGTGGACGGAACTAGAGTTGCAATTGATCCCTCGGTATTTGAATTAGATCCAACTACCTATCAAAAGGGTTTCTTTATCGACTCTGGGTCACCGTATACGTATCTAGTGAAAAGCGCATCTGATCCTCTAAAAGACGTGGTGGCCAAGTACTTTGCTGAAAAGTACAATTGGCAACCGATGACCACTCAACAATTTTTATTTGAATTTTGTTACGCAAATAATCCAAGTAATGAGACGGTTTTTCCCTTGGTAATTTTCCATTTTCAAAGGATCGGACAAGGAGAGGTCGATTGGGCTTTGGACGCGAGTCATATGTTTGAATTGCTCGACAATCGACAAGGATTTTGTATGACTATATTCAGCATCGATGACCCGGGTCCAAATACTTTTGGAGCGTATCAACAAATTGATTTTAGATTTTTGTACGATGTTGCAAATGGACTTTTGCCTTTCGTACCTGAAACGTGCCTTTAACCTTCCTCATAGTTGTTAATTTCTAACTTTTATTTGTGCTACTTAAATTATTATTTCAAATAAAATTTTACCCCCTCTGTTCAATTATATATTTACATATTTTATTTTCGGGTATCATTCATTGTTTACTTTTCAATTTTGGGATGACTAATTAAATATCGTCCCTTTCCTTTTGTACACATGGTTACAATTTGGACTCCCATTTGGAAGTAGTACATCCAAAGGGGACATGGGTATAAGTGTCTTTTATGACATTGCCTTAATCTTTGTGCCAAAATGAAAGGTAAACAAATGATTGAAACGGAGCGAGTTCTAGGTAATAGTCGTACCTAATTATATACTTCGTATATGTCAAAACCTTAGACTTTGTTGAATACACATAACCCGAGGTGTAAATGACTAGAGACGCCTTGATGTGCCCTCGCCCCTTGGAATCTAATCAGCCGAAGATCTATTCAAGCTCGATCAAACAAATGTTGAGCGCGGCTGCCCGAGCCCAGGCCGAGGTATTAATAAGTCCATATTTTACCTATTTTATATATCCTTAGTCTCCGTCATTTTACGATTATCACGACATTTTTAGTACTTTTTATATAATATTTTCTCCTTTTGCAGTTTACTACGAGTTGATAATATTATTTGCAGAATGGAGAATTAAGAGCTGAAATTATCGTGGAGCAAATGCGGGTCGTGAATTTAGTGAAATTATGAAGATCAACACCCGAGAAGATGGAGCATGATGGGCTGGATAATTTAATAAAGAAGCGGGCTAAAGAGACTAAAAGCCCAACTTGTAATTAGAGTAGAATAAAATAAAAGAAACCTGACTTGTAGTTTTACTTTTAGTTTTATTTTTAGTTTTAGTTTTAGTTTTAGTTTAGTTTTAGTTTTAGTTTTAGTTTTTACTTCCAAGTTTAAAAGTACGTTAGTTTAGCATTAGGAAAACGCACTTTTCATTCCAAGTTCTCCTTTGGCAAGATTAATGCTTTGATTCAAGATTCAATTAAAGATTAAGTTTTTTTATTCCCTTCTCTTTATTTAATTGTTATTATGTTTATTATTATGATTTTTTATATTTTCTCCACAATCTATGGATAGTTAACTTTAGGGTTTTATATCATCGTTAGTCATACAAGCATGTTTTAATTGTTAATCAATACGATTGCGAAATTGTTTGTTCGAGTTTGATTAGGTTTATCATGATTATTAGATGACGATTATTGATTGATTTTGGCATGAGATTATTTGTAGCTATCAACGGAAGTTGGGCAATATTTGGGTTGAGTGTTAAGTCGGTTGATTTAAGTCGGCTATTACCGTTTTAATTAATTCAAAATGCGGAAGCTGAGAGTTATTCAGGACACAATCTGATCAAGGTTATACGAGTTTTCATGGGAGTGCGAGTTTATATAATTGAGATTTATCTACGGTCTAATTTACATGCGGGAGCGGGGATTAGACTTGTTTAGGAAGAAATATCGTTACTCGGGAGAGATCGTTAATATTCCGTGGTTGTGGTAATCTCACTTGAATAACAATTAAGCAATCATGTCGTTATTTTTGAGCTCTAGCGATGATATGAACCCTTGTCATTTATTATTGTTGATTTCGTCTTCTTTTAGTAAAGTTACATTAGTTTATTAGCTTATTATCACCCTTGCTATTGATCCGCGTATATAACTCGTAATTTGAGACAAACTAGTACTCAGTCCTTGACCTCCCTGTGATCGACCCGTATGCTACGACACCCGTACGCTTGCGGTATAAATTTAAAACGTATCAAGTTTTTGGCGCCGTTGCCGGGGAGATCAACGGATTATTATTAGGAGAGTCTTAGATTTGTTAGACTACGCTTTAGTTACGTGTTACTTGGTTTCTTGTGTGCTCATTGCTTGCTTTTTGTGATATATTTTGTTGAGCACACCTTAGAATGCCGACACTTGCTGAGTTGAATAGACCAAACCTTAGGCTTCTTGGTTCGCCTATTAATAATGGAGTCATAGAAGCCTTGGAGTATGAGTTTGATCCCAATTTAATTGGTTTAATTCTGCAGGATGTCTTCTATGGTTTAGAGAGTGAAGAAGTTATAGACCATCTTGAGAATTTTTATGAAAAATGTGCTATAACGAGGAAGGCTGGGCTGTCTGATGATACCTTTAAGCTTATTCTTTTCCCCTTTAGCCTTAAAGATGGTGCTAGGAATTGGTTGTATTCTCACCCTCCGAACACTTTTTGTACTTGGGACACTTTAGCTCAAGCTTTTTTAGATAAATTCTACCCTCCCTCTAAGACCGCTAAACGTAGAGCTGAAATTTTCAATTTTCGACAATACGATTTTGAGAGTTTGAGCGAGACATGGGAGCGATATTAAGGTTTGTTGAGAGCTTCTCCCCATCACGGCATTCCAAATTGGTTAACTATGATGATTTTCTTTGAGAATTTGCTTCCTTCCACTAGGTATTGGGTGATTGTATCGGCTAGAAGAGCGTTTGATAAATTGAGTGCCGACGAGGCTAGAACTTTGAGAGATAACATGGCGACGGTTAATACTTACATGGGTTCTAATTGGGTTTCACCTAAAAGAGAGCCAGATTCTAGTGCTTTAAAGAGTGATATTAACTTGTCATCTTATGAGAGCTTTGATTTTGATTTGCCTCACCACACCCTCTCTTCTGATGTGAGTGTCATAACCTCTAGTAATAGAAGTGAGTTGGAATGTGTGAGATTTGATGATGATTTTGAGTTGTTAGAATCGAATTGTTTGAGTATGGTTGATGATTTTGATGAGAAAATCCATTCGAGTGAGTTTGAATGTGTAATGTTTGATGTAAGCCTTGATAATGATTCGGGTTTTAATGTGGATTTTGTTGAGGAATTTTCAAAAGAGGACAAGGTTGAGTTATGTGATGACATTTCAATTCATAAATCTTTGTTTGAGGATAATGAAATTTTTGAGAGGTTATGTGAGGATAAATTTGATAGTATTTTTTATGAGAGTCTTGGCGTGAAGTGGGATGTGTACCATGACGTTTTAGACGAACCTTTAGAGGAGAGTTCGGTTAATTGTCCCCACGATGAATTCGAAGTTGTTTCTATAGGTGATAGTGATATTTTTGAGTTCGATGATTATATTTGGCCTTATTCGTCTAGTGAGTTTAAAAGTGATGTAGTAATTGATTTTAAACATAGAGACTTGAAGAAAATTGTGATTGATGTTTATTTGTCTAATATTTACGACTTTTATTGGTTAATTTTCACCTTCTATTATCACTTTTCTGAATTTTGCGCCAGATTATTTGATCGGCTATTAAGGGCGTTGAGTTGCTCCGCTTTTAGTATGATTTGATGTTGTCTTGATCGGAATAGGAGCTAAGAAATTTTGGAGTCGAGCCCATAATTTTAAAAACAAGACGCTTGTGAAATGAGATTAAAGGTGAATGTAAGTCCCTTGGGCGTGGTAATTAATCCCTTGGGTGGGGAGAAAATTGAAATTCTACGATAAAATTAAACAGAGAAAAATGGTAGGATGCCGCAGCTCACCCCGGGCGGGGAAATTATATTGAATAATTAACCTTAAACCCTCACCAAACACATTCCAACCCTCAATTTTCCCTAACTTAAACCTGACAACCCAAACCACACCACCAACTCCCTCCAGCTCGACAACCACCACCAAAACCACCCTCACATCACCACCTTAAACCCGCCTCCACCACCGGAAAACATCACCACAACACCGTTATCTCCACCGCCTCTACCACCTCATCTTCGAAGCCATCCCCACTAACTGCTCACCAGCCACCACGCACTATTCCACCGCCGCCGCCCTGCTGCCCGTTGCTCTCTATCTCTCTTCACCGCTTCCTCTGCCATCTCTCTCTCCACCGCTTTCATCTGCCCTTTCCACCGCCTGAAGCCGCCTTCTCACCGCTTCAAGACTCGGCTAACGCCATACGACTGCTCGCTCTTCTCCCCGCCGATGACCACTACGAGACCCTATCCGGTCAGAACCCACCTATTTTCCTCTCTTATTTTGCTGAAATAAGGGTTTAGAGGTTCTTTGTGGGCCTAAATTCATCGTCATCCTCCAAGTCGGGTTCGAGATTGAAGATAATTGGTGCAATGGGGATTGATTTCTGGTTTACATGGCCTTAATAATTTGAATTGGGCGTTTTAGTGGCCTGATTTCTACTATCTCAATGCATCGAGTTGCTGCTTCTAACTCGATCGTGGGCTGATTTCGAATCAAAATATATTGGAATTTCTGCTTCCTGGCGTTCATCGTGATGTGGGTCGACTTTTGCTGCATTTTTGGGCTGGAATTCTGTTATATTTCTCGACTTGCTGATGTCGAGATCATTTTTGGTGTGTGTGGTCACTTTTGCTGTCGTGACTCAACTTGATACAATTGATTCTGGGCAATGACGCTCAATATTGTGTATTTACTGCTGCCCGCACCAGTTCTCCGTGTCCATGACTAACTGCCGCTGTATTGGTGAGCTCGATTCCTTCTCTCTTATTTTTAGTTCTCTGATTTGTAAGTCCATTAATTTATACAATGAGGACATTGTCTTGTTTAAGCATGGGGGAGGGACTTATGTCGAGTTTGGATTGTTGTTTACTGATTTTGTGCTGAATTTTTCAAAAAAATGGTTGATTTGTCATGTTTGGAGATTGATTAGTGGGTTAATTTTGATCTTTAGTATCTTTGAGTTGAATATTTATTGCCTTAGCTTACACGATTGGTGTGTTTCCTAGAAATAGATTGCGAATCTCAAACACTAACCCACTTATATTTGCTCAATTTTTATCGCTTTTCGTTCTTTTACTTTCGATATTAGTATTCAAGTAAGGCATTGCTTTGTGGAATGTTTGGAATGTTAGAATGTGGTATGTTTGGAAAGATCATATATGTTGGAGCAATGCTTCGATGCTCTCGGAGGGGACTCATTGAGTTGAGTAACCACAATGACCATGAATTTGGTTGTGACCGAGAGTATGAGCAATGATGTAACCCTTAAGGAAATATGTTTACCCGAGCTTGATCTTTAACGATTAAATGTTATTCAAAACGGTATAACATACGAGGGATGCTTCACATTTAAAAAGAAAAAGAATCTAAAGGAAATGTGGAAAGGAAAAATGACGGAACGGAAAGTGGTTCGAATGGTCGGCCTTACTTGAATTTAAATATCCTTTATCGTTAGTTTTATTTTGGCGAAAGCGTGAGAAGTGAGTAATATTTTGTGGTGTGAATGGTTGAGATTTGTGCTCTATCTTTGGTGAAATAACTAGGGTGGTAAGTCTTTGTGTATAGGTCGTCTAGTCCGAGATACTTACGTGATAAATTAGCTACCTTTTGATTTTCTCCGATCTTTATTGCTCGAGGACGTGCAACAGTTCAGCATGGGGGAGTTTGATAAGTCCATATTTTACCTATTTTATATATACTTATTCTCCGTCATTTTACGATTATCACGACATTTTTAGTACTTTTTATATAATATTTTCACCTTTTGCGGCTTACTACGAGTTTATAATATTATTTGCAGAATGGAGAATTAAGAGCTGCAATTATCGTTGAGCAAATGCGGGTCGTGAATTTGGTGAAATTATGAAGATCAAATATAAAACCCGAGAATATGGAGCATGTATGAACCAGATAATTTAATAAAGAAGCGGGCTAAAGAGACTAAAAGCCCAACTTGTAATTAGAGTAGAATAAAATAAAAGAAACCTGACTTGTAGTTTTAGTTTTAGTTTTAGTTTTTGTTTTAGTTTAGTTTTACTTTTAGTTGTAGTTTTTACTTCCAAGTTTAAAAGTACGTTAGTTTAGCATTAGGAAAACGCACTTTTCATTCCAAGTTCTCCTTTGGCAAGATTAATGCTTTGATTCAAGATTCAATTAAAGATTAAGTTTTCTTATTCCCTTCTCTTTATGTAATTGTTATTATGTTTATTATTATGATTTTTTATATTTTCTCCACAATCTATGGATAGTTAATTTTAGGGTTTTATATCATCGTTAGTCATACAAGCATGTTTTAATTGTTAATCAATACGATTGCGAAATTGTTTGTTCGAGTTTGATTAGGTTTATCATGATTATTAGATGATGATTATTGATTGATTTAGGCATGAGATTATTTGTAGCTATCAACGGAAGTTGGGCAATATTTGGGTTGAGTGTTAAGTCGGTTGAGTTGAGTCGTCTAATACCGTTTTAATTAATTCAAAATGCGGAAGCTGAGAGTTATTCAGGACACAATTTGATCAAGGTTATACGAGTTTTCATGGGAGTGCGAGTTTGTATAATTGAGTTTTATCTACGGTCTAATTTACATGCGGGTGCGGGGATTAGACTTGTTTAGGAAGAATTATCGTTAATCGGGAGAGATCGTTAATATTCCGTGGTTGTGGTAATCTCACGTGAATAACAATTAAGCAATCTTGTCGTCATTTTTGAGCTTGTCTAGCGATGATATGAACCCTTGTCATTTATTATTGTTGATTTCGTCTCCTTTTAGTATAGTTACATTAGTTTATTAGCTTATTATCACCCTTGCTGTTGATCCGCGTATATAACTCGTAGTTTGAGACAAACTAGTACTTAGTCCTTGACCTTCCTGTGATCGACCCGAATGCTACGACACCCGTACGCTTGCGGTATAAATTTAAAACGTATCAGGTATGCCAATTTTGAGTCAAGTTCGAACTTACTAAAGTTCGGACTAAAAGCTCAGACTTGAGCTTTGTTATAACGCTGGGCTTAGGGTTTAGATAATCTTAGAGTTTCAGTATTATCTAGGGTTTAGTAGTTTATGCGATTATAAATACCCTTCTAATACTTTGTACTTACAACACAATTTCATCACAATAAAAGTCTCTCTTACAAATCCTTCTTTCTATTATAAACTTATCAAGCTTTTTTTTTTTTTTTTTTTTTTTTTTTTTTTTTCTTTTTTTTTGTCATAAATATATGTTATTTTTGTATTTTATATTATTTTTTTTTTTTTTCAAAGTGTTTTATGTATAATATTGTTATCTAAAAACTTAACAGTATATTGTCCAGGAGTTAGCTTTATGCTTCATTTTTCCTTGAAAGCATTTGAAGGTACCAGGGATAATGCGATCGATCGTGCTACCTCTCGACGCCCCGCGCGCGCCCGCCCTCGCGAAAAGTCATGGGCGGAATGCACGGCGCGGGGAAAATGATGCGCGCTCGCAGAGCTTGCTTGCTTGAGGTTCTTTTGCTATGGGGGAATGTCATTGCATAAAATTGTGACAAAAGAAATGTAGAAAATCCTTTTGAAATATATTTTCGAAGTCGCCACCAAATATTAAAGGAATTTGGAACCTCTTCAGCGCGTCTTAAATCATAAGACACGGGGGTCTCAGATTTCAAGGTGTGTCGATACCTATCCTTCTGAGGTTATTGTGAAACCAGAGAGGATTCGGAGTGAGGTTACTTTTCAAAAGTTTTGACAAAGTGTATTATGAAAACTGTAATCAAATAGCCTACGTAAAAGTAGTCTTTACTAATTTGAAAACAAATGCTTTAATTACGATATTTGGGCTAATAGGACGCTACGTACAAATGCAAATATGTGACTCGACAAATATGTAAAATGAATGTAAGTCGTCAAAGCTATGACGATTTGCTATAGGAAATGTACTTAAATTTAATAATTCATTGTATTTGAATTACTAAATGAACGTTATTTTCCGACTCATATTCAATTCTAAGATTTTGTAAAACCCTCGGTTTTGCATGTTTAAAAGACTAGTTGAAACGGTACAATTTAATGTCGAATTCGTGTTTTAGTCGTAATTTAATACATGAATCGAGAATTTGCATAATGTAAAAGTGGTGTTTAATTTAGTGATTTTGAGTCGTTTATTTATGCGATATTGGCGAGGTTTAGACGAATCTTGAATTCGAATTACAACAACCGTTTTGCGAATACGGGTTCGTTAAAGACAATATCGAGGTAGGTTAGGGTAACCCTTTTTGTCCAAGTCTCGAACGTCTAATCCGAATGTAAAGTTTTTACCTTAAAATGCAAAGACGGTTTTTAGAGTTGAGATTTTATAAGTATATTGTAAGTGTATGTGTATATGATTTATGATTGTATTGATTAATGATGATAAATGTGTTGTGAATTGATGATTTTTGTGTCGAATAAGGGCTGCTATTTATAGCAATTGCTTCGTGTTTTACGCATGGTTGTTCAGAAAATCGTCAGTGAACCAGCGATTAATGTAAAAATCGCCAGTGTGCAGCAGGGAGGAGAGAAAATAGCCTGTGTACAAGCGATTTTTTGGGTGTTTTTCAATTAATTTTGTAGCGCCGTATTTCATATGACATGTTTTCGTAGGTATGTTATGATTGTGTTTGTTTGTTGTTGACTTTAGGGGTCGAGGATCAACTTGACTCAGTTGATTTCTCGGCTCCGTTTTCGTGTTTCGTGTTTCGGTTTTTCGTCGTGTTTTTCGATTTTGGCTCGAAATAAATTAATATTGTAATATATTATTTTATGACGTTGTGAAGTTTTGTTTTGTAAAAATGTGACCAGGGACGCGCTTTGGTCCGTTTCGGGTGCTTGGGCCTTTTTGCGTGTTTTGGGCCGTGTTTGTGTGTTTGGGTCGTTTTTGTGTTCTTGGGCCATTTTTGTGAGGCGTTTTTTGTGTCGTGTTTGTGCGTATTGTGTCGACTTAAGACTAAAAATGACTAAATTAATATTCATTTTTACGAAGTATGCAAATTCAAATTAATACGTTAAAAATGACAAAAATGTTTTAGACACATTTGTACCGTTTCGACTTATTTTAAAACATTCTTGAAATACGATTATTAGATTAAGCTCGCAAGTATCTATTTTATTATTGCGCACTGAAATAATTATATAATTTTTTTTTTTGTAGTATATCTCTAAAAATCCACGTGGGACATCATATAAGGCGCAAGAAATCGACGAGGTAAGGGCTCTCCTTAATTTAGACCGGTATATGTGCTATATGAGTTTTGAATGGTTGTTGCAGTGTGCGCAATCGAGTTTGTGTGTGTTATGTGTGGTTTTGATTACGATGTTGTTGGTAGAGGGATTTGACGTGTTTTGGGAGCTTGGTTTGTGCGTGTAAAACGTGAAAGATCGTGTGTGCATGCGTTCGTTTTTGTGTGCTCTAGTTGCTATTTATATTTGTGTTCTGTAGTTGTTGCTCGTATTTATGTTCTCATGTTGTATCAGAATGATTGTTCAGTTACTCTTTTTGCTCTAAAGGTTGCTTAATTCTACTCGGCTAAGTTTTTGTGCTAAAGAGATCACGCATTCGTTGTCTCTTTGTTATCACGGCCTTCTGATTCGTCGTTGATCTGATTACGTTGTTGAAGAGTCTTCGCTTATCACAAGCCCGTCTTGTATCTGGAGAATTTTAGTATTGTTTGTTAGTATTTGTTAATGTTTTTGATAATTTATATAAATTGTATTTGGAGAATTTTAGAAGTTTTTAGATTGCTGAATTAGTTAGGATTGATTGTCGTGTAATTATAGCAATTTAGTATTTTTTTTTTAAATTGAACTTTTAAAAAGGGTTTTTGTAAATAATCGTTTTTTAAAAATTGAATCAAAATTGAAAACTTTCTTTTGAAATTAGAGTTTTAAAAACGGGTTTTTAAACTTTTAACAACGGTAGTTATTCGTAATAACCATTGTTAAAAAAAGATTTTTTAAAACGATTTTTTCCAAAACAAACCGTAGTTAAAAGTGGTTCTCCAAAACAGTATTAAGCAATTAACCGTTTCAAAAGTATTAATAACAAGTTTTATATAACCGTTTTTAAAACTATTAGCAACAGTTTTGCTCTAATTTGATGCGTTATTTTAACAAAAAACAACGTCCATTATTTTTATTAAAAACGGTTTTAGACCGTTGTTTAAACCCATTTTTATAATAGTGTATATTTTCTTTCCATACCTCTTGGACAAGTTTTCTGCATTCGTCGTGCTCAAAATTCCATGCTTCTATTTTGTAGGGCCTTTTTCGTTTTTCTTTAGTGAGTTCCGTATCAACTTCAATGGGAGCATGATCCGAAAGCTGAATTGGGTAGTGCTTTACTCCCGTGTTTGGGTATATAGCAGGCTAGTCCTTAGTGGCATACGCTTTATCAAGTCTTTCATAAGTTCTATAAACACATTCTCTGTTGTTACACCATGTGAATCTTGGCCCTTAAAAAGGGATTTCTAACAGTTAGTGGTTGTTGAACCACTCTTGAAAAAGTTCAGCTCCTTGTGTACTTCTTGAGTTTTTGCTTAGTTTGTCCCAGCCATATTCACTTTGATTAGAGTCCCCAACTAGTAACGTTGGTTTATCAAGATTTCCAAGCCAGCTACTTATAGTATTCCAAACCTCTGGGCGTTCGTTGCATCCGGTTCACCATAAACAGTACACAAATACCAAAAGCAACCCATACATTATTCCACCTTACAAATGATGAAGTTATTACACTTATGAATACATATCATTCTTGCGCTCCGTTTCCAACATAAAAAAAGACTGCCACTAGACCTTATCTATGGCATCCATGCCTACGAAGTAGTTAAACTCGTAGGGTCTCCGAAATGGGCTAACATGACTAACAAGACACTTTGTTTCCATTAGAAAATAAAATCATAACTAGACACACTACATAACGCTCGTATTTTAGAAATTGTAGGGGCGAACGGATTATTTAGACCCCTACAATTCCAAACAAGGCCTTTCATTTTTGCAGAGGAGGCTAATTTGGGCCAGCCTCCGCGAACCCATCTTTCTCGTTCTTATTTATCACAAATTCATCTTCATCCATGAGTCCCTCTTCTTCATCACTTCTAATTTTCATTACAAAGGTTCCTGAATTGAAAGTTTTCATATGAATTATTGTATCAAACCTTTGTCTTTTGGTTCCTTGCAGGAGGAACCTCTTTGCTGAGTCCAGGTCTTTGAGTGCCTCAGCAGGTACCTCTGCCATTTCTGGATTTGTTTCTGACTTCCTTTTGAATCGCGCGTGGTAATTTCTCTCTTGTACTTCCTCACTCGTTTTTGTCTTGTCATTAGTCTTTACCTTGTTCTCAACTGCTCATTCCTCCTTCTCCATGTCCCTAATTATAAGCCTTCTTTCTCTGTTTCCTTCCCTGAAAACTATATTCAGTAGCATCTCCATGTCACCATAGCCTTCTTCAGTATCCATCTGGTTTGGGCCTTCTACCATTATTTGCTTTCCTTTTCTTTCTCTTTGTTTTAGCCAATGTTGCATTTCTTCTTCATTCGCCCTAGTCGAGTTCCTTCCAGAAGCGTCAGTGGTTGGATTTGTTATCAGTATGGCTTCACTCATTTCAGAGGCGTTATCTGCTTGGTTTTCCATGGCGTCTTCAAAAATTGATGTGTGGGGGAAGTCTGATCACGATCTCCTTGGGTTGAATGGGATGAGTTTGGCCCCCCTAGCGCTGAGTAGAGAGATTCATCTGATTTCTCTGATCTAGCAATCCTCCTGTACCACCACCGATAGGCCTCGATGGATTAGGTATGATTTGAATGTTATCGGTTTCATAGGGTGGTAGTCCAAAGAGTTCTCTCCTCTCCTCTGATCCATCTTCATGCCGTTGTGTGGGAAAAGGATTGATTGTATCCTCTATAATCATCCATGTCCCTCACCAATTTGTAGTTGTCTTCAATGCAGATTCTAATGGCTTCTTGTAGCTGAGCGTCGAAATTGAATGGATATTCTCTTTAAGCATGGTTCATAATCCCAAAGAAGGGTTCACCTTCAAAAGTATTGTCGCCACCTTCATGAGTAGGGTTTTGATGAACGCCTTTCCCTCTTTCCTGCATGCCTTGATTTGTGCCCATTGTTTCATTTTAAGTGGCAGTGTTGTAAGCTTCACCCATTTCCTCTTCATTAGCACGTGGCATGCCTTGGAAGTTATTAGGAAACAAGACAGGTCCTGAGAAAGGTTGGGCAGCGAAAATAAACCTTGTGCCAGGTTGTATTCTTCCACCCGGAGTGTTTCCTAAATCAAAGTCAATTATCATTTTCTCAAAGAAGTCTGCCGGTGCTGAGATATCCACACTATAACCAAGACGTACTCTTGACGTAGCATATCTTGTGGTGGATGGTAGTGCACTTAAGTGTAGATTAAATATGGTATAAGGGCTTCCGGTTTCAAACACAACAAACTCCATGTTTCCCATTTTGTCGAGATTATAGTTGATGTTCCTGATGATGTCTTTTGCCCTTTCCTCGCATCTATTAGCTTTGTGTTCTATCTTTTCACACCTTATACAATATTTAAAGACTTCCTCATATCAAAATTGGATCCATAGAAGGATCCATCTTCGCATGCAAGGAAGAATCCTGGTATAAGGGGTTCATTTAGGGTGATGCAAGCCCTAATCCGTAAGTAATCTTATCGAAGGGCTCTACTTCGTAGTGGAAGCTTATTAACTAACCAATGACGTTAACAACATCCATAATGGGATACTCAAAGGGTAATTCGCATACTCTTACGCATAGTGATGCATGCGCGAATCTAACACTTCTCGGAACGACTCCGGCTCTCCACCTTGCGAAAACCATGAGAGCTACATCGATGGTTGTCGTGGTGCGGTCTAGGAGCTGTTTCTTATCTTCTTCGTTACTGCAGTGTATCACATATATATCTCCAAGCACTACTAGAAAAAAGCCCAATAGTGTCTACGCAATAGTGTCGGTTTTAAAATGAAATGACACTAAAGGTCCAAAGAAAGATATATTGTGTCGGTTTTATGGTGTCGGTTTTCGAACCAACACAAATAATATACGTCCCCCCTGTATACGTCTTACCATAACCGCCACAATAGGGTCCTTACAACCGCCACTATATGGGTTTTTTCCACTAGTGTTATAGCCCTCTTTTGCACTTTTATAAATTTTAGTTTGGACTGTAACACTCGGTTGAATCGACCTTTAAAGGCCATTGTCGCAATATCTTAAAGATTTCGCTGATTAAGTTGAATGCTTCTAATATATATAGTCAGGTTGTTACATGATTGACCTGTCGGAAAGTTTTATTACCTTTTGCCTTTGATAAAAATGACGATAGAATATTTTGAGGAGGGAATGAAATAACTATCTATCTATCTATCTATCTATCTATCTATCTATCTATCTATCTATCTATATAATCTATCTATATCTAATATATATATATATATATATAAAGCAGAAACCATGGTCTCTATGGTCGACATTTGTCACAATATAATTGGTCTAAAAAATTAATATTAGTATTATTTATAATTCTACTATTGTTAGGATTTTAGATGAAAAAATATTTACATATGTAACTTAAAATATAAAACTAAATCTACAATTGAAATCTTTACTATATTAGAACTTTCCAAAAAAAATTAATTGAAGATGTTTTTAATTGAGAAGAAAAATAATAATTTCAAAAGTTGAATATTTTTATTTCTTAATTACTATGTTTGATACTTAAACATAGCTTGATTAAATTACTGTTGATTTTTTTTCTTTGTATGTTGTAGATTTATACTTTACGTTCAAGATTTGAAGTTTTTTATTGAACAAACTTGATTATAACCCAATAGAAAACTAATGAATATGTAACATGAAAGGTAAAAATATGTAACATGAAAGGTAAAAGTGATGTACAATATCTATCGATTATCTTATTTTTAAATCAAGTAATTAGATATGGTTGTATAATAATATTTGTAATGCTTAATGCGTAATCTTTTAGTTAGTTTAATAGTATTAAGTTTTGATTTGATTGTTCATCTCAATTTTGTATGATAACATCTGCTAATTAAGAAAAAAAAAAACATTTTTAGTATAATGATAGGGTAAAGTTTGATTTAATGACAAAATTTCAATTTCTTTATTACCCCATTTTAATGTAACAAAAAAAGAGAATATATGTAATTAACAAAAAAAAACACAAAAAAAAAAAACACAAAAAAAAAAAACAAAAAAAGAAAAGAAAGAAGAAGATGGTGTAGTATAATTAACATATGTAATCTAAAATATAATACTAAATTTACATTTGGAATCCTTAAAATTGTAGAATACCAAAATTGAAGTATACATATTTTGCCTTAAATATATTGGATTAAATATTCAAGTTAAGGGAAAAAAATATAAGTAAGTTATATTTTAAAATATTAAAAAAAAAATGAAAGAGTAAAAGAAATATGGTACGGAGTAATTCGTAAAATTTTTAAAAGTCAAATAATTGTTAATTTAATAAATAAGTTAAGGGAATAAAAAATAGTATTAGGTAAGTATTATAAAATATAATTAGAAAATAAACAAAAACAAATATGATAAATCATAGATTTTAGAAAATTATCATATTAAATACGATAAAAGCCGAAAAGAACATGGCCTTAATATTTATATTTTAGAAGTCATATTAAATATCATAGAAAATTATATCATAATTGGTAAATATATAAACTAGAAAAAATATATAAAAATTACATTTTATACTTATTTTTAAATCTTAATAATAATGGTAGATGGCCCGGACGGGGACGGGCACGCCAACTAGTAATATTATAAAGCAAAAACCATATGACATCATCTATACACCCATTTTCCCGCTCAAATTCATTACCATATCTATGCACATCACTAAAGCCCATTTTTCTAATTTTTGGTTAATCAAGCCCATTGACAATTCAACCTCATTCACTCATTGTCGAGCTTTACAAAATGGATTAACGAAGCAATTATGTAATGCTACTCCAACAAATGCCCAATCACTTACATTTGTGATAATTACAAAATTTACCACTAAAGTTTGTATTATACTCCGTATCTATCACTTTCATTTTAAGATTAAATTATATTTATATTAATATTATTATTTTTATAATAACCTTTATGTTATTGTGACCTCAATCAAAATCTACTCTTTCTTACTTATTAAACGGGTTATACAACCAACGACTGCAAATCAAATAATTTAAATATTTTACTGTACTTAAAATTTCTTTGCTTTTAGCCTTTTAATGAATTATAGTCTACATTTTAAGAGGTTAGTCAAGAAAAGTTAGAGTAGACATATTTCAGATATACACGTACTTGACGGTTTAAATAAACAAGTTACTCCGTACATGTTAAGTAAATATGCAGTCGCTATAATAGGTTTGATTGTATTTTGGATTATGAAAATACATATTTACTCGGGTTATATATGTTTATATTGTATTGGGATAGATTAATTGAAAACAACTTAATTAAACTAAAATAATCTAAATGGGATTTCAATTTTTCTCTTTATTAAACTACTATAACATAAATCTATTTATACGATTAATATCTCCATTGTTATCTTGAATTTGGTCTACACATGTAATAATAAAACAAGAAAAAAAAAAAAAATGTTACAAAGATCTATTATGGATTAATATCAATTTTTTCAGTTACCTATTAACTACACATCCCGTGCATTTATGCACGGGTATTATACAAGTTTCTGTTATATATTCATTGTTTTTCATATTTATTGTCAAGTGAGGTTAATATAACCGATTTATATTAATTTGTAACACCAACTCGTACTAAACAATGAATCAATCTCAAATGTATTGACTAAGTTAGTGTAAGAACCCTAAATTTGAATTTATTTCTTTTATAACTTAAGGACTCCACTTCGATGGTAAATAACTAAACAATTCAATCTATATAATTTTTATGAGTGCAAAGATTGAAAGAAAATAAACAGGATCCCAATAATTTCCTTTATATTGAATATAGACTAATTGATTGTTGTTTGGGCCAAAAATGGCCTACTACTACAAGAGGCCACAGGGGCCGACACTTGCTATGGGTAGGAGAAAATTAGGCCCAAGAGGGTAAGCAAGCCCAAGACATTAGGGCAGGATAGTGACTGCACTCATAAACAACAGCCGAGAAAGAGTCAGCAACAAACCCCACGAATACAGCTAACAGTCCAGAGAAAAGCGCCTGGAGGATGGAGACCCTCAGCGTACCAAACCCTAACGTCTAGATTTCAGCCCTATATAAAGTAGACGAGCAGCATTACAGGGGGGGCTACATCATTTTTTAACTGCGCACTACAACAAAACATACTCCGTTTCTCTAGAATCCATTACTCCATACTACCTGAGCACCCCCCCATACTACGAATTCCTACAGAATAATCTCTCGTTGTAATTCGTTGCTTGTCAAACAATATTTAGTGGAGCACATTAGGCGGGACACAGATCCCCCCGCGGTCGTTTCCCACATTGGGTTTTTCCACGTCACCAAATCCCTTGTGTCATTTACTTTCTCGCGCTTTACTTTCTTGCATTCTTTTTCGTTCAAACCACACCATAAACATCACCTAAATCAAGTTGTTAATCAAGTAGATCATTATTCCTCTTTTTACGAGCCAAATTACTAAATCGACTAAATTTGGCTGAAACAATTGTTATTAAGTTAATTTTAGGTAAATTAACTTTAATGTCAAAGACTATATAAACTGATCTGGGTCTTTAATTATCAATTTAAATTTTTGATTGAGCGGACATGGTATCAGGGCCTTATAACCATAGGTAGACCTGGCAAAACAGACCTGACCCAAATGACTTGACCCAATAAGGCTGACCCGAGACTCGATAATCGCAACCCGAAATTGATCCGAAACCCGAAATGACCCAACCCGCTATGCCTTGACCCGAAACCCGAATTGACCCGATACAAAGTATTCTTGGTGACTTCAAATAACTTAAAAATAAATTATTTGATATCGTCAATTAACGTCAATTATTATACATAAAAATCTTAAAAGGTAAGCTTTTGGCGAAAAAAAATGTTTTTTTACCAAAATTTTGCATTTTGACCCGAAAGACACCTGACTTGACCCGACCCGACCCAATTGACCCTCACCCGAAATGACCCGATAACAGTTGACCCGATATTGACCCAAAACCCGAAATGACCCGACCCGGCCCGATCCGATATGACACTTCAATCAGACCCGAAATGACCCAACCCGAAGTGACCCGACCCAGACCCGACCCGATTGACCCTTTTACCAGGTCTAAGTCCACAGGTCAGAAGTTTAAATCTCACCATCACTTAAAGCAGAATATATTGCACCGGGTTTTAAACCAAAACGACATTTGTATGAAGGGACATGTTTTAGACTAATAAATCAATCTGGACCTTCAACAATTAGTTTAAATTTTATTTTGAGTTGGTTATTGACATTAAGTGAAATGATTAATGATTAATAATTAGAAAATTATAAAAACCTCCCTAAAACAATTAAATATTATCTTTATTGCTATTATTATTATTATTATTATTATTATTATTATTATTATTATTATTATTATTATTATTATTATTATTATTATTATTATTATTATTATTATTATTATTATTAGTATTAATATTTTTAATAATAATAATAATAATAATAATAATAATAATAATAATAATAATAATAATAATAATAATAATAATAATAATAATATTATTATTATTATTATTATTATTATTATTATTATTATTATTATTATTATTATTATTATTATTATTATTTTTTCTTATGTTAATTAATTTATTTAAAAATTTAAAATTTTTAAAATATCTAAAATTTTGTGAAATTATTTGAAATTTTCTAACCTTACATGAAACTTTTTGAATGAGTTTGAAATTAAGATGAAAAAACAAACATTTATTATTTTAACCACTAAAAAGGTAGCAAATCATCATTAATACTCCCTCATAAATTTCATCCAAACAAGTCGTAATTACTCCCCCCCGATACATTGAATTCATTTGTTTTTGGATTAATTTTTTAGATATGTAGGATATTGGTGTTAAATTTACCTATATACCCTTTTTTTATAAAAGAAAAAAAAAAGTTGATGAATGAATGTGTGTTGAAAAAGGTATGGGTAAAACTGTAAAAGTGGTTTTTAAGTAATTTACCAAAAATAGAAATGTAAAGAATTGGATGAATCATCTCAATATAAAAAATGTAAAAAATTGAATAAATTAAAGGGAGTAAAACTTTCATTTGGATATATCATGAAAGTGTCCATGGATTGACTAATAATAGTGTAACGCTTACATAAAATCGGATACCTCCATCTTTTTCAATTAACCTCATTTCTTTCACATTTTTAAAAAAATTTACCAATCAGGCGCTAGCTTAATATCTTTTTCATTCATAGCCAAATTTTTATAATTAAATTATTCTATTTTTTCCACACTACCTAACTTCTTATATATCATTTAATTTTTTTTAATTTTTTTTCAATAGAGCTAAATAAAAAAATATGAAAAAATATTTTGCAAACCCTATAAAAACAAACAGAAGAACAAAGAAAAAACAAAAAAAAACAAGTAACAACATATATAAAATGGATTGGGGCAAGAGATGTGTACCATAGGAAGGTAGGTCCCTCGTTAATGCCACTCACATTTTCTCCGTGGACTAGTTAAAAGGTCTGTGACATTCTCATTGCCCTATATAAATGCTATCAAATTTCTTACACACTTACAAAATCACCATGTTGCCTACCCTCTTTATATTCTTAAACTTGGCATTATTATCCCTCTATTCAAAAACCAATTCCTTAACACTTAAAATGATTCCAATTGACTCCCCTAATTTGCAAATATTGCCTCAATATATAACTACACAAGAGAAGCACCAATTTCTAGCCAACATAACCATGTCAAGGGTGAATAATTACCCTATAAACCCTTCAAATTTAGACCCTAATTCAATAAAGTCACCATTGATTTTGGCTACAACAAGTTTTTATTTAGTTAAACTTGCCTTAGGTTCAGCCCAAGGATTGTTAGGCCCTTATTTACTCCTTGATACCGGTTGTGACGAGACTTGGATTCAGTGCGAAGGCTGCAACCCTTGTATGGAGTTGAAAGCGAAAAATTTTAACTATGCGTTGTCCCCTAGTTTCACAAGATTAGGGGTAAACGATCCAATGTGCGACCAATCGGAGCCTTATCAGGGCTCTTGTCGCTTTGTGCTCACCTTTGGGGGAGCGACAAGCATTGGCTTCGTAGGAAAGGACAATTTTTATTTCCAAAATGTTGAGACCGGACAAATTGACGCGTACAATGGTCTAGCATTCCTGTGTGGACTTGAAAACAATAATTTTCAATTCGGTTTTAACACTGGGCCTAATAATGTTATAGCCGGTATACACGGTCTTGCACCTGGTCCTAGATCATTCTTAACACAACTCAATGCCCAAATAAAAGGTCGATTTTCGTATTGTTTGGTACCTTGGACACCAACAGGACAACTATCGTACATATATTTCGGTGATGACGCGCAAATAAGTGGAGATGATACAAGGCAAGTTCAAACGATCCCTATGTATAATATCAAGAGATACCATTTGTACTTAAATGGTATAAGCGTAGATGGAACGAGACTACCAATCGACCCGTCAATCTTTGAATTAGATCCAATTTCTTTTAGTAAGGGATTTTTCATCGATTCTGGCTCACCATACACATACTTAACTAGAAGTGCATACGACCCTATAAAATACGCCATGATAAACTACTTCTACCAACATTTTAGTTGGCGGCCTACAACTAGGAGACTATTGTTTGATCTTTGTTACGATATATATCCTCAAGACGATCAAATTTTACCGTCTGTTATTTTTCATTTCCGAAATGTCGGTGAAGGTGAAATTGATTGGGTTATGGACAAGGATAACATGTTTCAAATGATGGGCAACAAACAAGGAATTTGTTTGGCAATATTTGTCAGCGATAACTCTGGTCGAAATATTTTCGGAGCATTTCAACAAGTTAATTTCAACATTCTGTATGATGTTTCAAATGGATTATTGTCCTTTGTATCATCTAGGTGCCAAGAAACAACCAAGTAATTTTTTCAGACTTGAACAAAAAAATTGTTCAATGTACTCATAAATTAAATCTAAAACTCAAATATTAATGCAATCGTTGGCCCGAAGATTGGGTCTAATACGAGTAGCATGGTTTGTTGGATGATGTGACTTTGTTTCATACATACTTTATCTAACAAACCATTCATATCACATCATCCAACAAACCATGCTACTCGTATTAGACCCAATCTCCGGGCCAACGATGTTTCAATGTACTCATATATATCCCTTTATCTAAGAGACACAATGTTTCATACATACTTTAAATCACATCATCCAACATTATGTCTCTTAGATAAAGGGATATATATGAATCAATGTATCCATTAGACATTAGAAGCAATGTATCTATTAGATGAAGAGTCGTGTCTATTCCTAATATGTCTAGTTTGTATGTATCAAATGTAGTATGAATATGTGTCATTAGTTTGTTGTAAACATATATCAAAAAATCATTAATAATATACAATCTTAGATATTGTGTTTATATTTCTCTTAAATTCAATATTTCTCCCATATGTACCAACATTAGTGGTATCAGACGACCAGGTTTTGATCCCTCTTGTTGAAATCCCACAACATTTTCATAAGTCCAAAATATTTACTAAAAGTTCTTAATTCATAAAAATGTCAAGTCATAGTTCAAATGGATCATCTCAACCCTCGCTTCCAATTTTTAAGGGGGGAAAGTATCATTTATGGAGTCTCAAATGAGGACTATGTTTCGATCCCAAGAATTATGGGGTATTGTAGAGAACGGTTACGATGAACCAGATCCGACACCGATCGTTCTGATGCGCAATTGAAGGAGAATCACAAAAAAGATGCTAAGGTGTTGTTCTTGATACAATCCGCGCCAGATGATGATATCTTTCTCCGAATTACAGTGGCGAATAGTGCGCATGAAGCATGGGAAGTACTCAAACAAGAATATTTGGGTGATCAAAGGGGATTAAAGTGCGATTGCAAACGCTCCGTAGTGATTTTGCAGAATTATCTATGGGTGATAAAGAGTCTGTCCAAAATTACCTATCAATAGTAACAGACGTTGTTGGTCAAATGAGATCATACGGTGAATCTAGTATCAAGGTATTTGCACAGTCCTACAAAACAACTTTTTGGTGCAGCAAAAAGAATTCTTCGTTATGTGGCTAATACCTTTGAATTTGGAATTTGGTATTCAAGAAAATCAAAACTGAATTTGTTTGGCTTCACTGATAGTAATTGGGCTGGAAGTTTAGATGATACAAAAAGTACATCAGGAAATATCTTTAGTCTTGGCTCAGAAGCAGTAACTTGGAGTTCAAAGAAACAAGAAACAGTGGCGTTATCTTCTTCTAAAGCAGAATATATATACAACGGCTACTTCAGCTGCCCGTCAAGCTCTATGGCTCCAAAAAGTACTCATGGATCTTGGTTGTGTGCAAACAGAAGCTACAGAAATTTATTGCGACAACAGGGCTGTTATTGCAATGAGTAAAAATCCTGCATTCCATGCAAGAACCAAGCATATAGATGTACAACATCATTTTATTCGTCAACTCGTCTCTGATGGGAAAATAGTACTAAAGTTTTGTGGTACCAATGAGCAAGTGGCTGATATTTTCACCAAAGCACTCACACAAGCTAAACATGATTTTTTCAGAATGCAATTAGGAGTGTGTAACTTTGAATCAAGGGGAAGTGTTGGATGATGTGATTCAAAGTATGTATGAAACATTGTGTCTCTTAGATAAAGGGATATATATGAATCAATGTATCCATTAGACATTAGAAGCAATGTATCTATTAGATAAAGAGTCGTGTCTATTCGTAATATGTCTAGTTTGCATGTATCAAATGTAGTATAAATATGTGTCAGTAGTTTGTTGTAAACATATATCAAAAAATCATTAATAATATACAATCTTAGATATTATGTTTATATATCTCTTATATTCAATATTTCTCCCATATGTACCAACATGGTTTACGTTTGTCTTTTTACACATTTTTTCGACACTTGTTTTGTTTTATTACAGAATAGTATATTTAGTTACATAATACGAGCAATATAATATGAGTACTCCGTAGTACTTATAATGTGTTTAGAAAGACGAATTAAACCAAATTACACTTGAATATATATTTAGAATTTGTTTAATATTACTCATCCCGACATGTGAATATAGAGTAGTAAAATCTAATCTAATACATATAAAAATAGAAACATTGAAAAGGTAGAATGAGAGTATTACTTGTGTGCTTTCCGAAAAATTGACACGTCATCTAAATTACCAGTTTTTCACTTTACCCCTTTACCCTAAAAGCAAGTCTCATACCTTCTCGGCTTCCCGTCTCATTCATTAATGATCGTTTGATTAATGGTATTAAACTCATCAAGCCATTAACTACATATATTGAAATAACCATATGTGATCTTCAAAGTCAATAATTTAGTAGTTCAATTAAACTTATTTTATTACAATTTAGACTTATGAAGATGCTAATTCAAGACTATGATAGAACAAATGACATTTTAACAATATTTACATTTAAGTTTTGAAAACATAAGAGACATAAAATTATAACAAACGACGAACTAATATGTTTTAAGGTTCATAATAGTACTTAAACATATTCCAAAATATAAATCCGTCATATACATATTAAACATTTAATAATTTGTAAAGAAATATTCTAACTAGAAAACCACTTAATTCAGTAAATAATTATTTAAAATAGAGTGTACATCCCACAAGATTTAACACTATCTAATTTTATTTATTTTAGGAATTACACTATTTAAAATAATTACACACAATGAAAATTTAATGTGTCAAAAACTACTAACCCATTAAAATTCAAAAAAAAAATCTAAATTAAATTGAGTTAAATCAAATTAATTAGTGGTAGTTTGAAAGTTTTTTTAAATTAATATTTGTCTTTAATTTAAGTGTCTTCTGACTTTTGAAATGCCAAAATTGTGGTTACAAGTCAATTTGAAGTAGTATAAATATTTAGGTTGTTCATTCATTTTGGTTAAAACTAGACATTTATATATTAGTTTAAAGTGGTGCGATGAGTTATACAGAGTATTAAACATAATGAGTGTGAAATTTTTTTATCATTTTTGTTTAAGTATTTTGCAATTATCGTTGTTCCTACAATTAAGTTTTCACAATAATTTTAGAATAATAGATTATTTCATTTCATTGTAATTTTTATATCTTCGTAATACAATTAGGAATATTGATTAAATTAAAGTAATATCTATATATTCAATATGTATCTTCACTTAATTGTATGACAATTTTCATATTCATCGTTTTAATGTTTCTTACGTGATGTTGGTTTTGATTAATGTAAAATTCGCATGAGAAGGTTGTCTACTTGTGTTGAAATGGTATTTTTCGTTCAATATCATGATTGTATTTATTTTAAATCTATTTTCTATTTTTATTTTTACGTTTTTTTTCCCAAATGGTGAGGACTAGTACGAGTATCTGTAAGCCATAATATCTTAACGTCATACGAATTTATAGGGACTAAGTTATATATCATTCAAGAAGATATCTCTATAGATTATTTTGGGGTTTGAATGTATCTATATTTTTTTTTATATCAGTAGACAAGTTAAATATCCAATGAGATAAAGTAATATACTCCTTTCATCCCAATATAAGTGTCCCCTTTTATATGTAATTTATATAGAAAATGAGACACTTATTTTGGGAAGGATGCAATATTATAATAGGAGAGCATGAAATAATTTATCAAATAAGATAATCTAATTATAACCTTATAGTAAGACATCTCACATTGAGGTAGTTATTTCTCTTCATTTTAAGGATTTTATCATTTTTAATTTTTGCAAGTCCTATCTAATAAGACAGTCTTAACAGAGGCATTTAAGAAATACCGTCTTTTACTAATAAAGTAGTGATGAGTATCCTAATACGTACATAAAATGTGACCACATAGTCCACATTTACGTTGCTCATGACTAAAATGTGGTCATTCAATCATAACAACTCTTAATAATGACCTATGTATACTCATATATAGTACAAAGTAATATTTACGATCAAGCATAATATAGATCGTTGCTCCGTATTTGGCTTTTATTTTGTCAAAATTTTATTTAACTTAATTGATAGTACTATGTATATTAATATGAGTTGTTGTTCCTTTATGATAAATATAAATTAAAGGTAAATTCTTTGTCATTTTAAAGTCTTCATAAAAGTAAAAGTTTTATGGTGATTGTTATCGTGTTGCCGTATATATTCTACCAAACCAACGTGAATATTCTATAATTATTTTAATACAAATTTAGAAGTGATAGGATTTCAAATCAAGTAAATAATCGTTTAATCGTGATAAAATATTCAGACAAGTAGGAACATTCAACAAATAAGATTTTTGGAATAATCGTGTATTACACGGGTGTTTAAACTAGTTAAAACTAAAAAAGAAAAACGTAATTAGCGAATAAAACAGTGGAAACACTTAGTGCTTGTTTGGTTCACATAGGAATTACATTCCGAAACTAACTTTCCCATGAATTAATTTCTTATACACAATTCCCCTGAATTGATTAGATCTTGTTTGGTTGCCATGAAGTAATTAAAGTTTCCCATAAATTACTTTCCCATGTTTTTTATTGTTGCACTATTTCAATTCCTACTTAATTTGTATAAAATTTCTATATTGTCCATTCCTATGTTTTTAAGGAGTAATCAAACATGCACTTGCCGTATGAACTTGTCCAAGTTACAATGTAAAGATGATCGAACCATCGAGGGTCGGTTTTGGGCTCGACTTTTTAACTCAACCTAGACTACACCGATAATGTTTTGGGACACTTTATATAACTTGCAAGTCAAGACCAATATTTTGATTAGGTTGGGCTGGGCACATAATTGTTCATCTCTTATGAGCCTTAATGTTTCATTTAGACCATTTAAAATTTGGATAGTTGTTTAATAAAACGGTCTTATCATAATTTATTGTAAGACCAACCTAAATAATGAAGCCCAGATAAATTTTTATTTATTTTTTGGTCTCAAAAGAGGCACTAGGTCATTACAACGGGGGAGGGGGGAATCAAACCTGAGACTTACTGCTCAGAGTACCTCCATCTTGACCACTAGACCATGACATCCTCGGTTGAAACCCAAAATAAATTAACATTTGTGAATTCAATAAAAACAGAATTTTGAAAAAAGAAGAAAGTCGATTATCATTTCCTTATGTTTAGTGCTACTCCTAGCTTTTCGAGGTAGTCAATTACTTCCCTTCTAGGAAACACTGATACCTCTAAAATATGCCGTACCGAAACGATATCTCTAAAATATGCCATATCCGTGTCCGATACCGTATCGGATACCGATATTGATACGATACTTCCCGATACTTCTTTGATACCTTCCAATACGTATTTTGAGGTATCAGATATTTTCTGATACGCCACTTATGTTCGATACCTCACCGTTACCGCATCGATACCGTGCCGATATCCGATACTCCATAAAAATAAAAAAAATAAAAAAAACTGCATCGATACCGCGCCGATATCCGATACCCCATAAAAATAAAAATAAAAATAAAAATCAAAAGTAAGTCAACTTACTTAGCACGACTAAACCAAATAAAAAGAAAAAAGAATATAAATTGACATTGTAAAACTAGTTATTAGTCATTTTATAGTTGTAAGACTTTTGTACCAAATAAAAAGAAAAAAGTATATAAAGTGACATTGTAAAACTAGTTATTAGTCATTTTATATTTGTAAGACTTTTGTACTCTTTTTAAGTTAATGTGACTTTGTAAAAAAGTTATTTGTTATTTTGACGACTTCGTGGTCTTTTAAATGACCAAATTTTTATATTTGTCTTAAAAAGCTTCAAAATCCTTTTTTTTTCGTATGTATATTGATATTTTTTTTTTGTCGTATCGCGTATCCTAAAATTTTCGCAGGTTTTCGTGTGTTCGATACGTATCCATGTCGGGTTTTCGTATCAGTGTCGGTGCTTCCTAGCTTCCCTTAACCTTCTATAAAAATTTGTTAATTTTCTTCTTCTACTCTGGAAAATTTATTTAAAAATTGCTTCATTATGTAGATGATAATCAATTTTAATTGTTCGATATTTTGTAAACAGAAAATCTCCTACAAGACCGTCTTACATAACTTATTATACGACATGTCCAATTAGTTAGAAGCAAAATAACAAAAAAAGGGACAAAAAATCCTAAGAGAACTAACGTGGAAGAGTGATGAAAAGCCAAACTATCAACGATATCAAATCGAACCGAATACAAATTTTTAAAAATATAAATAAAGAAAACATTTGAGACAAAGATCGCTATTAGAATAAAACGCTTATGCACATCCTTTAAAATACCGTTGTTTATATACACAATCTTTCACTACGGAATCTGTGGATTTGAAAATATAGCCTTCAACAGGGTAACTTTCTCTATTCTAACAAAAAGTAGACCGTGATTTGACATCAACTGTAGCACTGTATGTAGAACATTCATCGTTCACATGATCTTGCATATGGATCTTCGACCTCTCCAAAATAGAGAACACTCCACAAAAAAAATTGGTAACAAACCATCAATTGACGGGAACAAAACTCCACAAAAGAGAGACGAGATTTATTCAGAATTTACAATAACTAACAAAATAGCGATTACAACTTGGGGCTTATCAGTTACCACCACCGGAATTGGTAGATGCTAACCCGAAAGACGATGAAGATTTTTTTTGGGTTTGAAGAAGTTAAAAGCGGGGTTTTTTTAGAGATAATTTTTGGAGAGAGGAGTGAATTATAATTGTATGGGTTAATTAGTTATTATTTTATAAACTTTTATACACACATTAAATAACAATACTCCAAATATTAATGTCATAATCAGAGATTTTTTTTTTTTTTTTGTATTTTTTTTGATCGCTTGTCCATTAATTTAAACACGAGATTGCGAAACAAAAATCAATTTGTTGTTGGTTAAATATTTATGGGTTTATTAATGGGACGGATTATTATACTGGGCTTTTGGGGACGAATAGACCCTGTTTTGGGTTTCCTTCTATTTGTGGTACTACGCTTTCTGAGGATCAGAGGTCTCTTCTGGATAGTCCTTTTTCTAGGGAGGATATCAGAAGAGCGGTTTTTAGTTTTGGTTCTGCAAATAGTCCGGGAATTGATGGCTTTACTGCGGAGGTTTATAAAACTGAATGGGCCTTGATTGCTGATGATCTTTCGGCTGCTGATTTTGATTTCTTTCGTAGTACTAAGATGATGAAGTATGCCAATAATACCATTATTACTTTGATCCCGAAAAAATCAGAGGCGATGAGTGTTACTGATTATCGGCCCATCTCGTGTTGTACTATTTTCTATAAGATCATCTCGAAGATGTTGGCGCATAGACTTCGTTTGCTTTTGCCAAGCTTAGTTGGCGATGAACAAGCTGCTTTCGTTGAAGGTCGGAGTATCTTTAGTAATATCCTTTTATCTCAGGCTCCTGTTAAAGGTTATTATCAAATTAAAAGAGTGTCTCCCCTCGTGCGCTTATCAAAGTTGATCTTCGTAAAGCTTTTGATTAATTGGGTGGTCCTTTGTTGAGGACATGCTCTATGTTTTTGGTTTTACACCTTCTTTTCGAAAGTGGATTATGGCTTGTGTGACGTCGACATGGTTTACTCTCAAGATTAATGGTGGTCTCCATGGGTTCTTTAAAGGAATGAGAGGTATTCGTCAGGGTGATCCAATATCGCCTTACCTTTTTGTATTATGTATGGAGGTTCTTTCTCGCGGGCTCCGTAAACTTTTATATTTTCCGTTATTCTCTTATCATCCGAAATGTCGGAGGCTTGGTCTTACCCATCTTGTCTTTGAGGATGACCTAATGATTTTTTCACGAACTGATGTCCCTTCTGTGGAGGTTGTGAAATCGGTTCTGCATACATTTGCCCTTTGCTCGGGTCTTCATGCGAATGAGGATAAGACCGACATTTATTTGGGTGGTGTTTCGGCGACTGTCAAATGCTTGATTCTTCAGGCCACAGGTTTTTCTATGGGTAAGTTTCCATTTCGTTACTTAGGGGTTCAGCTTAATTCGTCTCGACTGCGTTATGAGATTTATGGTCAATTATTTGAGAAAGTGAAGCAAGTGATGGTTCATTGGTCGTCGCGCTTATTGTCTTATGTCGGTCGTTTGCAACTTCTAGAATCAGTTCTTTTTGGTATGGAGAATTTTTGGTGTGGCAACCTGATTTTACCTAAAGGAGTGATGAAGCAATTAAATCGTCTCTGTAAAAATTTTCTCTGGCAGAAATCATTTTTTACGCTTAAGAGTTGGTCATCTGTTTGTCGGCCTAAGCGTGAAGGTGGGTTTGGAATTAAAGAATTACTCTCATGGAACAAAGCGGTCTTGGCCAAACTTATTTGGCGTAGTCAATACTGTCCATAGGATATTTGGGTTAAGTGGATTTGTGTGTATGTGCTTAAGAGTCGCAGTATTTGGAATGTTGTTGCCAAAGCAGGTGACTTGGAAACTTGGAGGGGTATTCTACAGGTTCGAGACGATATTCTTCAGCACTTATCGCCTGCTACCCTTGTCGACTGGTCTAAGCACGGGAAATTTTCTGTCGCTAAGGCGTATGATTTCTTCAGATCACATGGTACGAAGTGTAGATGGTGGAATGTTTTGTGGGATCCAATTGCTTTTCCTAAGCATTCTGTGATGGCTGTTCTTGCTGCGCAAAATCGTCTTGCATGCAATGCTTGATAATCTAGCTCGGCGAGGTATGGTTCTTGTTAATCGATGTTGCCTATGCAAGGAAGGTTTCGAGACTGTTGGTCATTTATTTTTCTCTTGCTCCTATTCGAGTGCTATTTGGAGGAATATCCTCAATTGGATGGGAGTACACAAGCGACCTATGAGATTGCGAGATGAACTTCAGGTTCTTATGTTATGTTATCGTCGAAGCAGGTGGCGATATCGATGGTTTAATGTATCTTTTTGTGCTTCTATTCATGTTATTTGGTTGGAACGAAATTGTAGGATTTTTTCAGACCTTGAGTCGGATTCGATGTTTCTTCTTAGTAGGATTAAGTATTTAGTTAGTGTCTGTTTGCTAGCCTGGGCTTATGGTGCCATTGAGGGTGAGATTATTGATTCTTTAAATGTCTGACCTTGTCTTGGATATTTACTTTGTAAGAACTGTATTTTCTTGTTCCCCATAGTTGATGAATAAGAAATCTAACTTCTTACAAAAAAAAAAAAAAAAAAAAAAAAAAAAAAAAAAAAGGTAGGTTATGGGTTTTGAAATTAAAATGTAGGGTTCTTAACTTAAAGGTGCGTGTTATCATGTTTTTAAAATATGATAAAAAAAAGTAAATCCTATAAGTTAAAAGTTAACATTAATGAATTTAAAAAAGGTTTAGGAGTTTAAAGAGGAGTTAACAATTCCCGTATGCGATGCCATTGTTTTAGCAATTAGTTTGCTGAAACGTTTTGGATTCTAATTAAGTTTTCGATTTAGTAACTTTTATATATGGCAATGTGTTAGCCATAATTTTCCGGGGGAATATGTTTCTCTCATTTTGGACAGAATTTATTATTATTCTTACACTTGTTATTTATTTCTTTTTTTTCTGTCTGTTTGTTGTCTAGAATCTCTTATCATTTAATCCATCTTGATATTTTTGCGGGATTCGTATTTAATGATGTAAGTGATACCATTTCACCTTATTTTTCGAAGATGATAATTTTAAATATGGTTATGTGCCTATTATTCTTCATCTATTATGAAATAATTGGTTGGTTCAGTTTTTTCATGTAAGAGTGATTTTTCAATTGATGCGAAGAGTCAGAACTCTTTCGCAATATCAATTGTCACTGTTTCTTTGATTAGTTCAAAGATAATGACACGTTTTCTTAGAACGATAACTGTGTGTGTTCAGTAGAAAACATGGATGTTTGACATACGCAGAGGAATTTCGACTTTGGTCGTGTATTTCGCTTAGCTTTTAGAGAGGTCACTGCTTACGGCGGTGTGTATCCTTTAAGTTAATGTCAAACTAGTTGGTGGTAGTTTCAAATCAGTTTTTGGAACAATAATTTGGTTCATTTACATTTTAATATATGTTAAGTTATGTACTACCCGCAGTGTGGTGATTTGCTTATGGATTGGTTCCTAAGTATTTGTGAAATTTAATAGACTGTTATCTTGTATAAGTTATAAGAACTATCTCTTGGTGAGTGGGAGAAATTTAGAACTGCTATGGACACCAAGGATATAGTGTAACTTTTCCAAGTGTTTTTTGGATAGTGGGAGCAATCCTATAGTCCAAGTGGTTAAGTTTGTCTATTAATTCATTCACTAAAGAGCATATTTTCACTCTAGTGTTGAGTGAAAGTCTACAACAAAAGTCTGTCTTTATGTGATAATTGTGTTCGTTTGAAGAAAGTGGGAGATTTTCGCTTCTTCCGAGTCTTCTTATTTTACTCTTTTAGTAAGAGCATGTAGCCTAATTTTGAGATGGATGACTAATATGAGAGATAATGGATATCGTGACTGTTATGGTCTAAGCTGATAAGGTGGAAGAATATATTGACATTCTCATATGTCGAGCTTGGTCTAAGTGTTCTTCTAAATTTTGGTTGTCCATTTATTTAAATATGTTTTAAGTTATATGGACATAAAAACTTACTTGTTTTCAGAATAATGTGTTTATGCTGGAAAAGAGTAGTACATGGATTGATCGATTACGTTTGCCTTAATTGGTGAAAATTACATATGTTGTGTATTCTTAGAATTTATCCATGTCTTAAAGAATTTTGACAGTGATGTTATTTTATCCCTTTTAAATCAGGTGGTTATTTACCTTGTAAGTGGATAATAATATCTGTATTAATATGTCGAGTACTATTAAAAAAAAATAGATTGTGTTTCTATTTTATTTTGGGACTTGTTTATCCTTATCCTGGACCTTGTCTAAAGCAGATGGAAATATTAAGTATATGAATATTGATTCATATTGTGATACAACATGTTGTGTACATGGTTAGCGATAAGTTTGGTGCTTATTGTAAGTTTGGTATAATATAGCAAGCCTTATGCGATACTTTTGTAGTATGCATTGACAAGTCTTTTATAGGACTAGAGACCGTCTTCAATAGAAGTGATTCAAGCTCATAAGTTGAGTTGAGTGCACAAAAGATAGCGTGTTAAGTGCACATTCTTATTATGGACTTGAAGAGTTTGTACTCTTCTAGAGCTTTTAAACTTAGGAAGTTTAGATGTTCTAACGCATACGTTGCTTGTATGAGCGCATTATAAGGTGTCACCAGGCTTTATGATTGACCTAGTCCCACACGGTGTCGCCTTGACGCTTGAGTAGCGTGCAAGATGAGACTGAGCCATATGAGCACTAATTAAGTGCGTATTTGTGAATCATCTTTATACTTGTGGAGTAGCGAAAAGATGTTGGCTCGTAATGTAGTCGCCTTAGTATGTCTGTGGATACCCATATCCGTACCCTCCCGCACAAAACCCTGTGATGTAACACGGACTTTTATTACGCATGCTTTAACGCTAACTTATATGGTTCTAACTAATGTCGAATTCATTTTGAGTCGTTTGAAATGTTAAAATGATTTAGGTCGCATCACATCACATTTAAATAACGTTCATTTTGTCCATTTGGAGTCTAGCTAGGTCCTCGTCCTGCTTCATTTGGCATGAGCTTCGCATTTGCACTACAATTAGCCCTTTTACATTAACAAGGTCTAATTCAGCATTCCTAAATTCCTAAATTTAGGTCCGGTAGCTAAAAACGCTATTTAGCCCCCTCTTACACAAAATACGGCTTCACGTCTTAGCTTATTCCACAAAATCCATGCAAATACACCTTTTTCATTTTTCCGGGTCTCGGGCCCAGAACCGAGCCCAAACCCGCCTTTGGCCCTCACTCCAAAGCCCTCAACCCTCTAGAAGATCATATTAGGTCTTCTTGGAGCACAAGCAAAGAGATTTGGTCAGTATATTTCCAAGATTTAGCAATCCGGATTAAGGAAATACGAAATCTTGAAGTTAAAACCACACCAAATTAAAGCGACATGCGGCTCAGTGGTACAAACCGCATAAGGCTATGCGGTTTGCCCACCAAACCGCATAAGCCTATGCGGTTTGTCGTGGTGGTTTTAGCCCGCTTTTCCTAATTTCCTCATTTATTCTCCTATATATCTGACCCTTTGCGACCTATTCACATAAGTTTTCCACACAAGAAAACCTCTCTTCTCATAACCTCTCTTCCTAGGTTTAGCACCCACTCATGGGTCCCACAAAATATACCGTCTAGCACGGTATGCACACAAATACATCCACAAAGCCTCAAGCACTCAAATCCTTGAGTTCAACACACCATCTCGTGTTGAATTCATCCTCCTTTTAAGTTCAAGAAGCGAAGCTCGCCTGCAGATCTGAAGCGTCGACAAAGGTAAGTGCCAGATCCACTTGGATCAAAGCTTTTTCTTATTTTCTTATGGACTAACAAAGGGGTCTACACTTTAGCGCCCCAGGCTTTGGCACCCGAGCGCTTGCCTTCCAAGTGTTCTTATTACTTTACACTCCATATCCGATGACACGCCAAAGTCGCATAAGAATCGAGCCTTATAAAATAAACCAATGGACAATTGAACTTTATTTTATTTGCATGCATCTTGCACCCTTCTTATTTTGCATTAAATCAACTTAAACAATGAATTCGACCTTTAATCGAACAGTATTCGTTAACAAGTTAAACATGCTAAAGCGAGGGTTTTAATCAATCTTTTGCATCTGCATCTGCATTCTTTTACATACTTATCGCACTTGTACGTAGCGATAACATTAGCTCAAATATCATCTTACATGGATTGTTACAGGTCAAGAGAGGCTATTTTTACATAGGCTTTTCTAAAAGGTTTTCATAAATCATTATTTGAATTAACTCTTTTTCTAAAGTACCTCACCCCTAATCCAACGGTTTCACAAAGCCTTAGATCTAGGGGTGTCGGCGTGCTCCAAAATCTAGGACATGTTTTTAACTTAGAACATGGTAGCGAGGTTCTATTTTCCGCGATAAATAGGTGGCGACTCCATATGATTCTTAAAGGTTTTTCCAACTTAATCTTTTAACTTTAAAATCCGCCCTTAGCAAGACGCGAGTTGGGTCCGATCCGGGTTCCACAGTTTGGCGACTCATTGGGAGATCTTATTTTTAAAACTAAAAACTAGCTTTTTCTTTTTAAAAATAAAGAGGTGAAACTTGAAAGCCTTGAACAATCCAAGTATACATATTTGAGCCATGCACATTCGTTTAGAGTCCATTCCTTTTGGAATCTAAGCACCCTTTACACCCTTGAGAGGTGGTTCCAACACGAGCTTGTCCACTCGATAAAGCACGTGCGGGACTAACTTTCCTCTCTCCTCCACGGTTTGCGTCAGAACGATTATCTCGACCGCCCGGTGCTCCTCTAGAAAACCTATCGCTCCGGCGTAAGGAAATAGAGGGGTTAAGTATCTGCCAAAGCGTACTCGAGGTAGTTGGAGGTGTACCCGACCGACTCATTTTTCACCCCTCTTGAGTCATACGTACAAGTTCGAGGCCATGCACTCCATGGTCCCTTTTCAAAACAAGCATATGCATTCATATCTTCGAAAACTCGCTTAAAACGTTTCAAAGATAATTGAACCTAACATATAACAAACTAACACTTTTCAAACAAAACTATCGCGAATTTTTGAAATAAACTTTTTCAAAATTTCCTTTTTCACTAACAAGCAAAAACCCGAGCAAGGAATAAAACCCGAGCTCGCGGATTTCAATCTTCTAGGTCATACGGCCTAGTCTCTACATTTAACATCCTCGACTCGACTTGCTAATCGCTCTCGAGCCGAATCCTCTCTCTTTTACACATCCGACTCGAGCTCACCTCGGCAAATCGCCGACACTAGTTCGACGGGTGCAAACAAAACTTTTAACATCGAGACGAGATGTGCGCACACATCCTCGTCTCAAAATCTTTCCTTTAGCTAAAACTTTTTTTGAAAATCTCCTTTTTCAAGCTTAAAAGGTCTTCCTAAACCAAAAAAAAATGAGCTAAAAATGAACGCTTAAAATGAACGTTGAATCTAATAGGACTAACTAGATACACGCCACACAACCTAATCCATTCTCAACATCCTCGCCTGGACTAGCTAACCTTTCTCGAGTCGAATCCTTTTCATGCATCTAGATTCAAGCCCTTAACGATGAACCGTTAACATGGGCTCGACAAATGCAAAACCAACACTTTTCAACACCGAGACGACATGCTCACACTCATAGTCACCTTAAGAGACTTCTTAGGCACAACATTGCTCCTAAAGCAATACACTCTCATTTTTGAAATGAACCCTTTTCAAAGATCTTCTCTTTACAAAGCAAGCAAAACACTCTCATTTTGAACTAAGCTCTTTTCAAAAGTTTACCGCTTTTACAAGACAACCAAAGAACATTCTCATTTTGAAACAAGCTCTTTCAAAAATACCCCTGTTTCCTACAAAACAACCAAAGCTTCTTCATTTTGAAACAATCACGTTTCGAAATTCTTTCAACTTCGAAATAATTGCTTTTCAAAGTTCTGGGTCGAACCAAATAGTCCTCCACTATTTCGTTTCAACCCACTAGGCATCCCTCACAAATCACTCGGGAATAATCACTACATTCCCGAATCTTTTCAAAACACAAATGGACTACATGGCCTTAGGCCATCGTAATCTATTTATCCCAAGCATTTTCATAAAGCAAAACCCAAGAATCTCGTCACATATTCTTGGAGACTTTTCATTCTCAAGGCGGCTCGCGTCTTCACATTTTTGAAATAACATTCTCTTTCAAAATTTCCGTGTCAAGTCAACTAGTCTATACCTAGTTCAATTCGACCCAATCACAAATCCCCTCAACCATCCGGGAATAATCACTACATTCCCGAGACTTTTCAAAAAGCCAATGGATTACATGACTCATGGACATTGTACGCCAATTCCTAGCAAAACATTTTTCAAATAAAACACCTTACGAATCTCTTCGGGCCAAACGGCCCAAAGTCGACTCGTTTCAGCAAAAATCATCCTTTTCAAGCAAACAAAACCCGAGAATGGCCAAGCCCAATCTCGCAAACTTTTCATCGGACCAAATGATCTTGGCCCAATTCCTCTTAAGCAAAACGTGGGCGCAAACCCATCCATATCCCACCTTCACATTTCCCACTCAGCTAGCTTTTCGCCATCGTAGGTTCACTCCAAGCAATCTACAACCGGCCCACAATGACATACCGTTAACTTGGGCCAATCACACTCTTCAAGGTCAAGCCAGAAACGTGTCAACACGTCTCTAGTTCAAACACTCTCCAAACCTTTTGTCAAAGCACGACGTGCTACTCTCACACAATCCTCATCATGTTTTGAAATAACCTTTTTCAAAAATCACGCCTTGAACCAAATGACCTATAGCCATGACGGTTTGATCTAGACAAACAGTCTCCTCAAAACACCCGAGAATAATCACTTTATTCTCGTGACATACCAAAATATAAATGAACTACATGACTCACGGTCATCGTAACCCATTTATTACAAAGCATTTTCAAACCCGAGAATGGTAATCCATGATTCAAAATGGCCTACCGCCATTTTAATTTAAACATCTCTTTTCACAAGACAGCAAAACCTAGGGATGGGCTAGCATCATCCTCAAGAATCCTTCAGCGGTTAGACCAAGTGGCTCATAGTCGCCTTAATCTAACCTTCTTTCAAACCGAATGTATGAAAACAAGTATAACCGTCTTCATCACATTTTCAAACACCCTTGATTCGGATAGCCTATCGCCACTCCGAATCGATTCACACTTTCACCGACAAGCCACTAACACGAGCTTATCGAATTTGATTTCAAAACACCTTTTACATTGAGCCAAAATGTGACAACACATTTTGCTCAACAAAACATCCTACTTTTCGCCGAAAACAAAACTTTTGCAAAATCAAAGACAAATCTAAGTATGCATGAGCCAAGTCCCGTCGCGAGCATCAACCCCATCCGAGACATGTGCGTCTCAAGCACCCAGCGAAGAATCCATCAAGGCGCCACCGACGATCTCACGGATCTCCTCAAGAAATTCGAGTCTTTTCAATACGGGTCGAGTTTTTACGCATTGGGTCAATCTCTGTCGGTCCTAGGGCAATCGAGTCTTCGACGTACGACATTTTTAACAAATCGATAAAGGAATAAGTTTGCCTACAACCCAGCTTCCTTTTTACACACTTTTCCCATTAAAAACACAATTCTACACCAACATACATTGCAACCCAGGAACAACTATCCTAAGGAGGTCTAGGCCGGATACGAAGGTCCAAGTCAACTAAATCAAAGACACAAAGACAAGAAGGTTCCGACGACTAAACACCTAAGGTTCACTAGTCTGCTTGCGGTCTACTCTCATTGCTTTTGGAGGAGGATCCATTAATTTGGAGCTCCACAGTGGTCATGAATTTGATCGCGACCAAAAGTACGAGTATTCCTGGATCGCCCTCCGCGTACTCGATCGCGTGCCTAATAAGCAAACGAACTTGTCAGAGGAGCTCGGCGTGATAGACACACGATCACAAGTGACCACCGAGCCACAGGGTTTAGCAAGGTCCGAGCCCAAGCCCAAGCCATACAGGGCGTAGGATATTCTCAAACCAAACGGGAATACAAGGTTTAAAGGTCAAAAACCAAAGTCACCAAAAAGCAAAAGTCTCAAAAGCTCCGGAACAAGGGGCAAAACAACTAAGCAAAAAGCTTAAGAAGTCAAAAGCTTAAGAAGTCAAAAGCTCAAAAACTCAAAAGCTTAGAAGTCAACAAGCTTAGAAAACAATAAGCGAAACCCCAAAGGCAAGAAGTACTGAAGCCCAGAAACGAGTGGCCAGGTCCTTGAAATTCCAAACAAGACAGTAAGTAAGAAGCAACCAAATTTAGATCAACTAAGGAGAGCCCACCTCAGGATGCAATGTATCAAGGTCAAACACATAAACACCCTTTGGACCGGCGGGTCCCTAAACACGCACCTTTCCACAAAAACAAACCCACCTCCCAGACCGGTGGATCCTTAAACACGCACCTTTCCACATAAACACCTCATACACGCCCTTAAACACCCCTTTCGGAACTACGCTAGGTTTGATTCCGTACTCACGGATACGTAGGCCGCTCTCCCGAGCTCAACCAACCTTTTACAAAAATTCACAAAATATTCTCCGTCCGAAGCTTTCCATGCTAAGGATGTGTCCACAAAAATTCACAATGCTCAAAGGCAAACTATTTCTTTGTCGAGGCGACTAAAACGAATTCGTCAAGGCAAAGTTGTCATAGACTTAGGAGTAGTACTCTGCTTTTTGGTCTAACACTGTTTTGCAGGAACAACAGCATCCCACCGCAGACAAGCAAGCACCACTGGGGGCTCCACCAACGCACGTGTTCCCGAATATGGCATCCATGCAACCGTCGAGTCTCAAATCACGCATACAATTCGTCTCTATTTTGCAAACTTTTCGACGTTTTAAGCATCGACTCACATGTCAAGTCAATCCTCTTCCAATCAAACAATTTAGCGACATTTAAACCGCTCCTTTCAAAAACTCTCCAGTCTTCAAAACGCTCCCACGGAACGACGCGCTTTTTCAAACTTACACGAGGCAATCCACCCTCAAATTAGCTAATCACCTTTCAAAAATTAACTCAATACTCGAGTTAATATGAAAGCACTTTGCAATTCACCTTTTGCAAACACACCCTTTCGCAAACAAAATGTATCTTTCGAAAATGCATCTCAAATCCTTGAAATGCATCTCGAATCTTCGAAGTCTAAACTTTTCCAAAAATCTAACTCGGCACTCGAGTTAACACATTTTGACCAAAAGCATTCTTCGAATTTAACTCAACACTCGAGTTAAAACACATTTTGAGCGAAAGCTCTATCGAACTACGCCGGTTTGATTCCACATTCGTGGATACGTAGGCAGCTTGCGCAAAGCACAACCGAACCTAGCACTACATCCCGCTCCGTGTTGTCATGAGATTCCACCGGCAACTGGGGGCTTTTCAACCTTTGCACTCAAGTAACACTCCACGGTCTTCACAACTCGAGCTTGAACCTACAACGTCTAACACCCCTTTCATTCTCGCATGAAGCCTTACAACCAACATTTCTAGCGTTCATTTTTAAAGCTCATTTCGACAACCAAAATGAATCTTTTACAAAAATGATTTTTCAACAAAATCTTTTTAATCCAAGCGTCCCAATCGGGAATCATTTCACTTTCAAACCCAAGCCTACTAACTACGCAGGTCCACGGAAGCACAACACAGCACGGAAGCGAAAGACGACGAAAGCAACTATAAGCTCAAGCCAAGCTACAACGAACAGTCATGTAATGTAGGGTTCACACAATCCTTATTACACAAGATCACCAAAACACCTAAGGATGAAGACGACGGTAATCCAAACACCATGCTCTTCACTTTGACTCAGTTTTCACTCAAAACTTAGTCAAACTCGAGGGGGTAACCTAAAAACTCCTCCCAATGCACATCCTGCACCCCACTTTGACTCAGTTTTCATTCAAAACTTAGTCAAACTCGAGGGGGTAACTCAAAAACTCCTTCTCCAAGTACATCATCCACAACACTTTGACTTAGTTTTCATACCAAACTTAGTCAAACTCGAGGGGGTAATCCAAAAACACCCTTATCCTAACACCTAACAGCCTTCTTCACATAGTTTGACTATCGTTATACATCATAACTCAGTCAAACTGGGGGCTCACATACACTCATCCTCAATATCCTCAATATCACGAAAAATGGGATAATTTTTCGCATTTTTTGCATATACCCACCTGGGGGCTCACATACACCGCCACCATGACCAAGACAACTGGGGGCTGACGCTTCCTATCAAGAATCAAACCTTCACAACGAAAAATGGGATAATTTTTCGCATTTTTGAAGACACCCTTGCTATAAATACCCACATCAACATAAGCATCTACGGTTGAGCGACACCTCCAGAACCGCTACAAACATGAGCATGCACGCTAAAAGCATAACACTTTCATGTGTGCATCAAACAACAAACACCCGAACATAGGTCCTAGCACCAAACACCCTAACACATCCAAGAAACGTCCCGTACGTCCAAACATCAAGCCACTCATACAATCCCAAGCACCTACACCCCAAGTCCGAGAGATGAGTATCACGTGAATCCAAACGAACCACCAGATACCACGTTTCATGGTCGAAGCAAGCAAAATTGAAGATTTCGGAAGGAAAATCGCGAGTTTGAATTTTTCCGGGTTCGAAACCGCGACATGTGCGAATGAGTTCACGCTTGAAGTCGCCAATTGATAAGAGACTCCCCGGAAGAGTCACTAGTCTACAGGCAATTTCCAGAGCATGTTTTGTTCCACGTTTTCTCCTCATTTTTCTTCATACATGACTTTCATGGTTAAGGCGTCACCTACAGTCCGCCACAAGCGCTAGCACATACATTATGTACTATGCCTTGGTTAAGGCGTCACCTACAGTCCGCCATACTCGTGTGCTAAGCATTTAATACACGGTACAGAAGCAGAAACACGAACACTCTTCACGAGTCCTTACACCCTTTTTCACGTCCCTGTGGAGTATTACCTCCTCCCCATGGAGCCTACACACCTATACAGACATTTCCTACGGAGTCCAAGACATACCCTCCGACTTCCCCAGCAAATCACTAACCTACGAGTCATCCTTCAACTTCGGAGTATAAACACCAAACATCTACATCATCACGTCTAAGTGCTATACAACTACAAGACACAAACACTTGAGCACATACACCTTCCTCGGACCATAATCCCCGGCGAATATACACCTGCACCCCTAACAAGACGAAACACCATCACTCTCCCAAACAACCACAACTACACCTACGCTCCTCGGCGAGACCATACATATACACCCTTCTCCAGCAAACTAGTACTTCTCCAGCAAATGCTACACCTGCGCTCCTCGGCGAGACCCAGTGCAACATCAGCAATAGCATCAACATCAACAATGGCATCAAAGATAAGCGATTTCAGATCAAAGAATCACAAGAAAGGCATCAAGAAATCGGCGACAGCGGTACTTACACGACAACAACGAAAGGCAATCAAGCTGCAATAACAACCACACGACACTCCTCGGCGAGTCCAAGCACAAGTCCCTTACAAGACGCATCCAAAAATACAAGCACTGCAACCCTTACACATACGCCTCTGGCGAGATTGGATATTTCTACATCCAAGCATGCACTTTTACACCTACATAAACATTCCTGACTCAACCATACACCTTACACATGCATTCCTTCATGACCCATACACTTACACCGACATATACGCTCCCCCACAAGATCATACACATGGCACACGCGCTCTTCACGAGAATAGACACTTAACCCAAACACACTATCACTCTTGCACTTTAGCCCCCTTGCATTTCAGCACGAACGCTCTTTCACGAGACCACATGAAGACACTACAAGCAGCAGCACTAAGCACACAACGATACCCAACGAATACAAGACAACGGCATCAACATCAGCAACCAGCATAGCAACCAAGGCACTCAGCAGGCCGGCAGGCCCTTATAGTATGCACGGACCGCCAAGTCCTTAAAATGAGCACGTCCCGCCCCGCATATCCCGGTTCGAAGTCCTCGTCTCACCCATGGACACATGCTTCGTTCCGCTGATCGTATCGAGACTGTAACGGTCCGGATATGGTCGTGGAGTTTGACTAGCGCTCTAGTCCGAGCTCAGTCAAACTGGGGGCTCTGTGGATACCCATATCCGTACCCTCCCGCACAAAACCCTGTGATGTAACACGGACTTTTATTACGCATGCTTTAACGCTAACTTATATGGTTCTAACTAATGTCGAATTCATTTTGAGTCGTTTGAAATGTTAAAATGATTTAGGTCGCATCACATCACATTTAAATAACGTTCATTTTGTCCATTTGGAGTCTAGCTAGGTCCTCGTCCTGCTTCATTTGGCATGAGCTTCGCATTTGCACTACAATTAGCCCTTTTACATTAACAAGGTCTAATTCAGCATTCCTAAATTCCTAAATTTAGGTCCGGTAGCTAAAAACGCTATTTAGCCCCCTCTTACACAAAATACGGCTTCACGTCTTAGCTTATTCCACAAAATCCATGCAAATACACCTTTTTCATTTTTCCGGGTCTCGGGCCCAGAACCGAGCCCAAACCCGCCTTTGGCCCTCACTCCAAAGCCCTCAACCCTCTAGAAGATCATATTAGGTCTTCTTGGAGCACAAGCAAAGAGATTTGGCCGTATATTTCCAAGATTTAGCAATCCGGATTAAGGAAATACGAAATCTTGAAGTTAAAACCACACCAGCGAGCCGAAACAGCTTATGCGGCTCAGGGTACAAACCGCATAAGGCTATGCGGTTTGCCCACCAAACCGCATAAGCCTATGCGGTTTGTCAGGGTGGTTTTTAGCCCAGTTTTCCTAATTTCCCTCGGCTATTCTCCTATATATACAACCCTTTGCACGACCTATTCACATAAGTTTTCCACACAAGAAAACCTCTCTTCTCATAACCTCTCTTCCTAGGTTTAGCACCCACTCATGGGTCCCACAAAATATACCGTCTAGCACGGTATGCACACAAATACATCCACAAAAGCCTCAAGCACTCAAATCCTTGAGTTCAACACACCATCTCGTGTTGAATTCATCCTCCTTTTAAGTTCAAGAAGCGAAGCTCTGCCCAGATCTGAAGCGTCAGGACAAGGTAGGTACCGATCCACTTGGATCAAAGCTTTTTCTTATTTTCTTATGGACTAACAAAGGGGTCTACACTTTAGCGCTTCCGGCTTTGGCCCCCGAGTGCGCTTGCCTTCCAAGTGTTCTTATTACTTCGGGTACACTCCATATCCGATGACACGCCAAAGTCGCATAAGCAACCGACCTTATAAAATAAACCAATGGACAATTGAACTTTATTTTATTTGCATGCATCTTGCACCCTTCTTATTTTGCATTAAATCAACTTAAACAATGAATTCGACCTTTAACTGAACCGTATTCGTTAACAAGTTAAACATGCTAAACTGAGGGTTTTAATCAATCTTTTTGCATCTGCATCTGCATTCTTTTACATACTTATCGCACTTGTACGTAGCGATAACATTAGCTCAAATATCATCTTACATGGATTGTTCTAGGTCAGTAGAGGCTATTTTTACATAGGCTTTTCTAAAAGGTTTTCATAAATCATTATTTGAATTAACTCTTTTTCTAAAGTACCCTCACTTGAATCCAATCTGGTTTCACAAAGCCTTAGATCTAGGGGTGTCGGCGTGCTCCAAAATCTAGGACATGTTTTTAACTTAGAACATGGTAGCAGGTTCCTATTTTCCGCGATAAATAGGTGGCGACTCCATAACAGTTCTTAAAGGTTTTTCCAACTTAATCTTTTTTAACTTTAAAATCCGCCCTTAAGCAAGACGCCGAGTTGGGTCCGATCCCGGGTTCCACAATGTCTAAGATGAGACTCTTAGTAGTCGAAGTGTGAAAACACCCTAATTTCACACTAAGCCTCAAAACCGAATATCGAGTGTCGGATTGGATATGAGTATATCAATCTAGTGGCTCAGGTTAGATACTTGAGTAGTATCTAGACTTAGTATTCGCACGACATAGAAGAGTGACATGCCCATCGCAGTGGGAGCTATGTTGTGACACATAAATCATACTATGTGTGTTTTTTCGACCGTTATAGGAGTGATGGAGTTTTCCACTGCCACATCTTTGTGTGATCCCTATAGGCTATGCGTCTTTGTGGTGCAAGCCCTTCGACTTAGAGTTGTGTTAAAAGTCGAGACTTGATGACGCTTACCTTGGTATGACTCTAAGGACCTTGAGGTGGTTCGACGGACCATATTAGGAAAGCTGTCAAGTTGAGATGGATTTTCATTAGTGTCTGAGGAATGATTAATTCAACTGCGCCATGTTAAGCCCGGCCGGCGGTTATATTGAGTATATAACTACGTAACATGTTATTGCATAAAGGGACAAAGTATGCTGCGGTGTTGTTTGAATAATCTAGGGAATCGTCATTGTGAAAGTGTTATGTTAGTTTGATGGAGACTTAATATAACACTACTTGTTTCTTAAAAACCGGTCGCACACCTCATTTCCCGTATGAGACGTGATTAGTTGTTTTTGTTAAGTTGTGTGTTGTATTTTTCGACACAGCTGGTTATGTACCAGGCAGTGGTGTCAAACTTGGTTGTGTAGCCAAGTGGGAGTATCGACCTAGGCTATGTGGCCAAGTGGGAGTATTGTAATATGACGATATTATGAGGATATTATGACCACATAATTAAGATATGACAATATCTCTTTATAGAGTAATTAGTTGTATAATATCTTTGTTATCAGTTAATAAGGATACAAAATATATTCTAATTATTCTACTGATTATTATAGCCTAATATAGATGCTGTAATAGTCAATATATATTTGGTTGATTTCTTAGTGAAATCAATTCAATAGAAGAACACACGTACAACAGATACACAACAACAGTAAAACCTAAAAGAGGCACGTTGAGCCCTCCATCACTATGGGGTTCGGGACTTGGGGCGTGGACATCCGGTGACTCTAGTAGCCACCGTAACGGTTTTGTGGGTAAGGCGCTGACACACGATCCTTCGCTTCCGCATCGATTAAGGTACGCTTTTTCCAACACTAAGAAAAATGAATAAAAAATTAAAAAAGGAGATTTTGAATCTAAAACTAAGTGTTTTGTGCTCTTAAATCTAATAAACTTTAAAATATATGATTTCCAACATAAAGTAAAATGATATAAACTAAACTAATGGTTATGAATTTAAAATGTCACAAATTTAATATTCAAGATACTCAAATTAAAAATGAATTTAAAATAAAAAAATTACGAATTTAAAACATGAGGTTATTAATACTCCATCCGTTTCAATTAATTGTTTACCTTTTCTTTTTTGGGGTGTATCAATAATTTGTTTACCTTTACTATTAAAGAAGGTTTTATTCCACTAAATTATCAACTTACCCTTATCTCATTCCCACTCATCTCTACAAGATTTTGGTTAACATGAGAATTTGAGGAGTCTTTGTGTCATTTGATGGGTTTCCTTGAAACGGAGAGACTAGAGAGTATTAAACAAAATGTTATGAAAGAAACAAATTGTCTTGATCGTGAACTTAAAATACAAGAATTTCAACTTAAAGACGAGGTTATGATCTTTAAATAAAAGGTTATTGATTTAAAAACATGGGATATGGACAATAATACGAGGTTTTGCACAACACAAAATCTCATATAAGACAGTCTCGAGATAAGCTTATTGTGAAATTTCTCTTATGAATTGGTTACTTTTATATTTTTTAATTTTGTTTTTTTAATTTTTTTTTTTTTTGTTGTTGTAGTGAGACCTGTTAATATCTTAAACATAAAAAGGAGTCACTTCATAAGCTAAAAATGGTTTAAAAACAAAACGGAATTTGTCAAACTACCCATCATCTTACATTTAGCTTTATCTCTTTTAGGGGGCGTTTGGTATGTGCAGTGGAAAGAGAAAATGAATCAGAAAGGAAACGGAGAGAATAGAATGAGATTACCTTAAATTTAGGTTGCTGTTTGGTACAATATGGAAAGGACTGTGGATTCTCTTTGTAGTTGTTTGATACGAAGCAAAGGAATCAAACTATTTCTTTTACATAATTTTTTTTTTTTTAACTTTTTTCACAATTTTTTTTCCAAAAAAGTTACTACATTAAAAAAAATTTAACAATTATCAAACATAACATAGAAATAACAATATAACCACCCAAATTTATAACAAAACCTAATAACAATATAATATCTAAAACATTATAATAACAAAATAATAATAAATACAAAAAATTTAAAAAAAAAAATATTATAAAAAATAATAATAAAAATAAAAAAAGCAGGCAGTTTGCTGCCCATGGTAGAGTGGTGCCGGAGGCTGACATGTGGGCACGGAGGCGGACCGGAGGCAACACCTGAGCGGCACCGAAAGCGGCTACAGACGGGCCTGAGGTCGCAGGGCGGAGGCGCGGATGGGTCGCCGGAATTAAAAAAAAAAAAAAAAACCAACTCACGGTGGAAGGAGGCGGAGGACGGTGCCTTTGGGTCACGGAGAAGATGGTGGGCTGGAGGAGAGGAGAGTGGCTTTTGGGTTTTTTTTTTTTAAATAAGAAAGAAGAAGGAAGAGAGAAAGGAGAATAGGGAGGAATGAAATCAGTAAGAGGAGGGGGAGGGGGAGGGGGGGTAAGAATGAAAGAAGAGAAAGGAGATATTGAATATGGAATTAGTGGAAAGGGAATGATAAAAATGACCAAACAAACAACCACTAAGGGAATCTAACTTTTTAATTCCCTTTCCCATTCCTGAAACCACCATACCAAACGACTCCTTAGTTTCTTTTTCTGGGATTCATTTTCCTCGGAACTACGTAGTACTATGTACTAAAAGGTGTAGTCGTCGTTATAACGGGGAAGCGCTGACGATTACTAGTGGGCCTCTGTTATATTTGTGTTTACGGTTTATAATAGTATGATATCGTCCGCTTTGCGTCAAGGCCTCACGGATTTACTACTGACCTCTTCCCAAAATGGCTCCTACTATTTCATATTTCCTCCACCGATATGGGACTTGAGTTTGCACCTTAATCGCCATAGTCGCATGCTTCCTCCAATCCATTAATTTTTATACATTAGTTTTTTTGACACTATTTATTAGTGCAGAAATTTTCGATATAACTTCGAACATATAAAATAAAAAATGGTCATGTGTTATTTTGTTTTCATTGTCTTTTAGTGTGCATTATTAATATCAAATTTTATAATTTTTTGTAAGTATAATTAAACATATGTACAAAAGAAAACGTGCATCAGCGTACACGTAAAAGATAAATGTATTAAATCCAATAAAATGGAGAAAATATATAATTAAACTTTATTCTACATAATTTATGATCTTAGGTGAACAATATTTCTCGGCGAACTGTACGAACTTGTATTTGAATCTGAATAAAGGAATACCTTAACAAACTCCAAACATCAGCCACCGTACCTTAATTCTATTTCTACCATCCTCATCTCCTCCAACCTAAAGCCATTTTTCAACATGTTCTATGCGTCCTAAGAACACAACCTGAAACTTTTAGGGGCCTCAAAAAGATACATGTATATTGATATATTGTTTAGTGATATAAAAAATTGATGAATACCCTTGTGTCTTGTATACCGTAGTCCAACATCTAAGTATAAAATTTTTTAATTTACAACCCTCTTCAGACCAACTCTACTTTTTTTTTTTTTTTTTTACTCTAATCAAAACCTCACTCTAACCCTTATTATGAAAATAATTTTATTTAACACTTGGTAAACTTATAAGGTCCAAATGTCCAATAATAGTGAACAAATTAAACTCCCCTTGACACCCGATTCATGGAAATGATCCAACATATTTGATTATTTAGGTGTTTTTTGGTTACACTCATAATAATGGGGGAATTTAGAACGCGACATTATCTCCTTGTTGTATACCAATACCATCAACAACTTTCGAGATTCCTAAGCTCTACGGGTACAACTAAATCCTTACACAAACCCTAATTCTAATTTTTAAATTAAAATCTATTAAAAATTGATAAAATCGATAATTTAATGATAGAACATTTAAAACGATTATCACCTCATGTAATTGTTTATCGGAGTTCATGATTGAGTAATCGAATAATTGAATCAATTTTGATTCAGAAAAAGTTAGAAAAAAAAAAAAGGAGAATTTTGTATATTGTGGGAGTATAAAAGGGTAAGGTTGGAAAACGAAATGAAAAAAAGTATACAGCGGGAGTAAAACTCGTATACGGAAAATCTATACCCTATTCTTTGAATAAAATATATAATCATAACATATATAAAGTCTTAACTTAATTAATCTGTATGATTCAACATTTATAATATAAATTTTACGTTACCTATATAAGTCATTCAAATTTTTCTCCTGCATATTAGATAAGTAAGGTAAATATAATAAAGAAATATTGACATGAAATGTTAAAACCAAAATAGTATGACGAAATATATTTTTAAACTAATTATTTTCCTTAGATAAAATTTATAACTATATCATATATAAAGTTTCAACTGAATTCCTCCGTATGGTTGGATATAATACAATTCATCATACATTTATGCAAAAAAAAAAAGATTCTCATGATTTCTTCGTATAATCGTAGAAGATAAATCACAAGATTATTATTCATTTATTTATATAAATATAAATTAATAAATATTCGCATTAAAATATTATTAGAAAAATATTTTTGTCAATAATAGACCTTAATTTATTAATGAAGACCATGAGAAAAAAAATCTCAGTAATAAGTTTTGAAATACAAATTTATGATAAATGAAATTTGATAGACCAAATCACACCCCACTTGGCCACCGCAGCCGCCTTCGGGAGTGGCTTACATGGTACATGTGGTGATGTGGGAATACATGTACTCGGGGGGAATCAACCCCCTCGTCATAAAAAAAACAAGTACTTAAATTCTAATGCAAAGAGGATCAATTATCTCACTTTCATGTCCCATTACTTTATATGGTAATAAATCTTATTGATTGTAAACGATTAATGAAGAAATAATTATTAAAAAAGTGGTTTTATTACAATAAGAAGTAACTGGACAAGAAATGGGAAAGAGAATTAGCTGTCATTACGATGACAATAAGAAGTAACTAGACAAGAAATGGGAAATTAAATGTAGCATAGGTAGTGGAGGGGGCCATTTTAAAAAATTAACTTTTAATCACAGTGCGACACCTCAGCACTGTGGTTATTGCATTGTAAAAAAAGGTTTTCTAATTCACGTATTTTTAGAATTTATGGTAATTTAATTCCTAAAGCTAACCAAACCATTTATATGATCATTATCCATAAAGTAGGTTTTATAAACATGTTATTTTCGGGTATGGATCTTCTCCATTTCTTTTCAAGAAATGAACATCCATTTCTTATAAATGGCTGAGATCGGTTCTTATGAAAATCAAAGGGTTGTAATTATTTGATAAAAATAATGTTTTAATGAAGGAGAGAGAAAATACATTAAAATATAAGTGTATTAGAGAGGAAATGGAGAGAAAGAAATGAAGATGATCTAAATTGGTTATTTTCGCTCATAATAAGCAATGTGATATAAGATGATTATTACTTTCTATTTCTTTTTTTATTTTTTTATTTTTTTATTTTTTTTGCTAAAATGTAAGTTTTCATTGATATCAAAAAATGCAATACAATTCTCATTTTGGTCATATATCTACTTACAACCTAGATGACCACCATGTCAAGTCTCTACTACACCATTTTTTCTTATCTATACAGCTAACTCGATCAATGACAGTTTTTTGTATATCTCTAGCAATCTTACAAGGATGTTCGACCACTAGAAACAATCTAGCACAGTTTCGTTGATGCCAAATATTATACCAACAGGCCATCATGCTAATGTTCACAACCATTCTCTTCCCTGTAGACCAACGTCTCCTACTCGGAATAATCATATCACCCATGTCTCCATCATACACACCCAACCATGAAAGTACCAATCTGAGAACCTTCACTATAAGCATACAGTGCACAAAAACATGATCATGTGTTTCGACTTGCAGAGCACAAATACAACACAATGCCAAATATTTTATTTTTTTCTTGTTTTGTTAGAAGTAAGAATGTAGAGTATGTATGAGTTTTAGTATGAGTTATAACATTTTATTATAGTTTAGGTGTAAGTTCTTTTAAAATGTGAACCAGGTAATAGGTATATACAATAACAGTTAGAAAAATAAACGAAAGAGTAAATTACAAAATACCACCTTTTAAAATACCAGTTCCTAATAATGGTAAGTCTCCTTCTTCGAGCTCTAGTTTAATCCCAGAAAATTCCCAAAAAAATCAAAAAAATCACAAAAACACAAAAAACACGTCTTCTTTTAATGGGGGTGCTGCAATTCCTGGTGGACCTGGAGGCAGTAATGGTGTAGGAGTTGGTAAGTCGGTGCGTGTGAACGATATTATTGGGATTGCTCCTTATGATTTAGATGCGATTGGTGAGGAGGAGGGTTGGAGTGTTGCGCGGAGGCGAGGGAAGAACTCACTTGTCAGTATTGAAGAGGAACCTGCTGGTCTGATTAGGTTTTCGGATGATGATGTTAAGGAGGAGATTGATTTCAGGAGCACTGCGGTATATTGCTTTGTTTTGGGTGCTAATCCCCCATGGGAGTTCATTGAAGGCTTCGTCAAGCGTATTTGGGGGAAATTTTCGATTGATAAGATTTCGTTCCTCCCAAATGGAATTTTTCTGGTGCGATTCTCTTCCATGGAGGATAGAGAGAAGGTGCTTCATCAGGGTCACTTTCTTTTTGACAACAAGCCTTTGATTGTGAGGCCCTGGTCTGAAGGGGTTGATTTGGTCAAGGAAGCGGTGAAGGAGGTGCCTGTATGGGTGAGGATTCATCAATTGCCTCTTAAATTTTGGGGCAAATGCATCCCTCGCATTGCTGGGCTGATGGGGAAGTTTATCAGATGTGATGTTGCTACTGAGAATAAGACTCGTTTGGGGTTTGCTCGAGTTCTTCTTGAGGTACCATTTGGTAAGCCTATTCCTGAGTTTGTCTCATTCTTGGATGAGGATGGCCGTGTGATTAAGGTGGGTGTGGAGTTTGAGTGGAAACCGGTGTTGTGTGTCCATTGTAAGGGTGTTGGGCATGTTGAGAAGGATTGTAAGAAGAAGAAGGGTGGAGGCCTGAAGGTTAATCAACCTCAACCAGGGAAAGAATGGCGTCAGAAGCAAGTTCAGCGAGTGGCTGAGGTTGGGTTACCCCAGGCTCCCCCTGTCATATACCTTCCCCAGTCACAGGTTGCGAAAGAGAGTGTGCAGCCAGTACAACTGGTTACTCCTATCAATGAGGTGAGCATTCAGAGTCATCAAGTTCTAACTCCTGCTCGAAATATCATTCGACTTAGCAGACAAGAAATTGTGGATAAGGGGCAGAGTTCTACCAAGTTTGGCACTGTTTCTTTTCTTGAAGCTCTGAACACGGTTACTCCTAGAGTTGGAGTGGGGACAACTGGTAGTGTGTTACCTCCTACGGGAGGTAATGCATAAGTTTGGTTTTTGGAATGTTAGGGGGATGAATAGCCTACCTAAGCAGAGCTCAATTAAATGGTTTCTTCATCAGCAGCAGGTAGGGCTATTTGGCCTCCTTGAGACGAAGGTGAAAACCTCGTCTCTAAACAAGGTGAGTAATAGTTTCTGTGGAGATTGGAGTATCACTACGAATAACATGGTTCATAATAGTGGACGGGTGTGGGTGTTGTGGAAGCCCTCAATGTACCAAGTCCAAGTGTGTGAGTATAATATGCAGTTTATACATCTTTGGGTACTTGATCTTGCTGCTGCTAAATCTTTTCATCTCACTATGGTGTATGCCTCTAATTCCCTTGGTGAGAGGAAGGTTCTTTGGAATAGGTTATGTTCTATTAAAGCTACTGTCACGGGTCCGTGGGTGATTTGTGGTGACTTTAATACAGTCATGGTTCCTGCTGAGAGGCTGGGTGGTAATTCTTCGGAGGAGGAGATGCGGGACTTTGTTGATTGTGTCTCTCACTGTGAGGTGTCTGATATTGCTGCTAGTGGTGCCTACTTTACCTGGAATAATAAGCAGGATGTTGAAACTAGAATTTATAGTCGTTTGGATAGGGTGTTGGTGAATCAGGCATGGTGCACAGACATGAACATGTATGCTCACTTTTATAATGAAGGTCTCTTTGACCACACTCCTTGTATTGTTCAGCCAGCGGGGGTTAGTGATAAAGTTCGACGAAGCTTCAAGTACTTTAATATGTGGAGTTCTGCTCCGACTTTTGGGGATTGTGTGAAGAGCGTTTGGAGTATTTCAATTCAGGGGGTTCCCATGTTTCAACTTGCAAGGAAATTGAAGTTGCTGAAGGGGCCTTTGAAGAATTTAAATAAATGTGATTTTGATGATGTAGTGAATTCTGCAGCAAAAGCCAAAATGAACCTTGACTATCTTCAGAATCAATTGAGGAATGATCCTCGTAACTTAGGAATTTTGCAGCAAGAGAGGGCTGCTCTGGAAAGTGTCAGGATGCTCGAAAAAGCTGCGTATGAATTTTCTGTGCAAAAGTCGAAAGCAGCTTGGGCTGAGTTTGGTGATGATAATACTAGGTATTTCCATTCTCTGCTCAAAGCTAGGCATGGACAAAATAAGGTTATGCAGATAGAGGATCATGAGGGCCGACTTTGTGATACTCCAGATTCTATTCAGTCTGGGTTTCTTAATTTCTACACTCAATTACTTGGGTCACAGGTGGTCACTACAAAGGTGAGTGAGGATGTCGTTAGGAGGAGGCAAGTGTGCACTGATGAACATGTTTCGCTGCTACTTTCTCCCGTTACTCCTCAGGAGGTTAAGGACGCAATGTTCGCAATTCCTAAACATAAGGCTGCTGGTCCCGATGGTTATTCAAGTGGTTTCTTCAGAGATGCTTGGGATGTTGTGGGTGATCAAGTGTGCTCTGCTGTTCTTGATTTCTTCCAAACTGGTCAGCTACTTAAGCAAGTTAATCATACTCTCATCACCTTGATACCAAAGTGTGAGAGGCCGAGAAGTGTTACACAATTCAGACCTATCTCTTGTTGCAATGTGGTTTATAAATGTATTACAAAGATTCTGTGCAACAAACTGGCGCCTGTTTTGAAGGATATTATATCTCCTAATCAAGGCGGCTTTATTCAAGGGAGGCATATTGTAGAAAATATCCTTATTTGTCAGGATATTGTTCGACTTTATAAGCGGAAGTCAGTATCGCCTAGATTTCTGCTCAAGGTTGATCTCAAAAAAGCTTATGATTCGGTGAGTTGGGAGTTCCTGTATCAGATGTTGGTTGCTCTTCAGTTTCCTAATAAGTTTGTTCAGTTGGTTATGGAGTGTGTCCGGACTGCTAGCTATTCTTTGGTCCTCAATGGCTCTATTTTTGGATTCTTCAAAGGGATGAAAGGTCTCAGACAAGGTGATCCACTCTCTCCTCTTTTATTTACCATTGCCATGGAATATCTTAGTAGGGTTTTGGACTACACTACAGCAACAATGGGATTTAAATTCCATCCTATGTGTGCCAAGCTGAAATTGTCTCATTTGATGTTTGCTGATGACCTCTCTTGTTTAGTAAAGGAGATGTGGGATCAATCATGATACTCTTACGATCTTTTGCTACGTTCTCTGCTGCGTCTGGTCTTCAGATGAGCCCCGCAAAGTCTGATGCGTATTTCAATGGGATTTCTCAGACCATTAAGAGTGATATATTGCAGGTTGCTGGTATTACAGAAGGGAGCCTTCCCTTTCGATACTTGGGGGTACCCATTACTGCGGGACGATTGAAAAAGTCAGATTGTAATCAGTTAGTTGAGAGATTGATAGGCAGGATAAGGTGTTTTGGAACTCGGCATTTATCCTATGCTGGTAGATTAACCTTGGTGAATTCTGTTCTTACATCTATATATGGTTATTGGATGAGTGTTTTTGTGCTACCGAAGGGGGTGCTCCTTAAAATTAATGCTGTGTGCAGGAATTATCTTTGGAGTGGTTCTGTGGAGCAGATGCGAACCCCACCTGTAAGCTGGGAAAAGGTATGTGCTCCAAAGGAAGAAGGTGGCCTCGGTATTAAGTTCAGTATAATGTGGAATTGGGCTATCATTGGTAAATTGGCATGGTGGGTTTATACTCATCCAGAAAAATTGTGGGTACAGTGGGTTAGTCACGTGTATTTGAATGGAGTTTCCTGGGCAGATTATTCTGTCCACGGGGATGTGTCTTGGGGCTGGAAGATGGTGTGCCGAGCTAGAGACAAGGTGGCTGACGGGTTTGATAATGGAGACTGGGTTTTGGATTCAAAGGGATACACTGTTGCCTCTGCGTACGATTTATGTAGGGAACATTTTCCTCAAGTACAGTGGTGGTCCTTTGTATGGTCTGTATGGGCTGTTCCTAAGCATCGTTTTATTTCTTGGATGATGCCTAGGGAAGCCTTGAGTGTGAAAACCAAGTTATATGCTTGGTCTGCTTGTGATGATGAAATATGTCAGATGTGTGGTGTAGAAACAGAGGACCATGAGCATATATTTTGGAGATGTCCTTATACAGCTCGGCTTATGGCTATGTGGTCTGATTGGACTGGGTTGGCTGGTTTTCAGCAACGAGCTGATGTGTGGCGAGATGTGCAGTACGGCACGAGAGGTAGACAGCGATGTGTGCAGGCCGTGTCTCAAGCTTTGATCTACTATACGTGGAAAGAGAGGAATTTGGCTTGGGTTGAGGGTTTTGTGCATCGACCTGAAGTTGTGATTCGGGAAATGAGGCAAGTCTTAAGAAATCGTTTTTGTATGATTGATATAGTTGATGTTGATGTATCCACTTATGATTGGTTAGTTAATATTGGCTTGAAATAGGTAGGGTGGATTGTTTGTATTCCAAATTGTATAAGTGCTTGGTTATCAATATAATTGCTTACATTTTACCAAAAAAATTGAAATTTTTCAAATTACTACCTTTTAAAACATTCTTTGTAAATTACCACCTTTTATAACGCTTTTCCACTCAAATTGCCACCTTCCTCCAATTCCGGTGAAAAAATAATCCGTTTTGTCTCCACTTTTCAGTGAATTATTTACAGTTTGACTTTTTTGTGAGGGGAAAAAAGTCAAACTGTAAACAAATAACTGAGACAGAGTAAATTATTTTTACACCGGAATTGGAGTAAGGTGACAATTTGAGTGGAAAATCGTTATAAAAGGTGGTAATTTACAAAGAATGTTTTAAAAGGTGGTAATTTGAAAATTTTCAATTTTAAAAGGTGGTATTTTGTAATTTACCCTAAACGAAAAGAAATTTTATAATTTTTAGGATGATTATTGAAAAATTAGCTATTTAGACTTTTTTTTTAAAGCAACTATTTAAACATATTGGACAACAATAAGTCTTGTATATAATGAGACCGTTTCACACAAGAATTTGTGTTAAAATAGTTATATGCATAAGATTTATTCAATTACACGTCAGCATTTACTCTCGTTGACCGTTGCATACTTTTTCAGTTTAATTTTCGAATCTTACCTTTTTTTCACTCCTATAACATTTTAAAGGCTGCTCAAACAGTTGTGAGGAATAATTTGTCACTGATCCTTTTTTCCGAGGGTACTCGATCTAAAAACGGGCGGATTCGTCCCTTCAAGAAGGTAAGTTTGCGACACTGTTATTCAACAACTTGTTTCTTTTGCTTACTTTACAAGTCACAACGGTATGATCGCAGTTACAAGGTCGCTTTTGTGTTGCAGGGTTTTGCTCATTTAGCATTCTTATAACTGACTGAAGCCGAAATATAACGTTATGATTGCAAATGTTTGCAAATTATATAAAATCAAAATACATTATTTTAATTTATTACATATAAATATATTTGAAATCTAGAGCGCACAACAGCATAAATCTTTTTGTCTATTCGTATTGATGTCACAGGAGCCTTTATTTATGAAATCCCATCTAGCTTTACACCGAACAGTGCATTCATCGGTGATACATTCTGGATAATTAAAACAAAGTGGCCATTGATTAGTCTTGTTTTCTCTACCACTTGCTGTTTTTCCTGTGCACAATGTTTAAAAACCGTTATATAAATATACATACATATATATATAGAGAGATAATGTTTTTCTCAATGACTTTCTCTCATTACTTGGGTTTAAAAGATCATATATATATATATATATATAAATAGGATCATGTGAGTCCACTTATCTTTTTGAGTCCGTGAGTCCAGATCACAATATCACACACTATAACTAACAATATCACATACTATAACTAACAATATCACAAAAATCTGAAATTTTTTTTACATCGCATGCAGGTAGGAGAGACAGTGCTTAGATTGGTGCCTTACAGATATTTTGAAGCCTTTATTTTCCTGTTTTTTTATCGTGATATTGTCTCCTATATGTTGTGATATTCTTCCTTAATACCTGTGATATTGTAACTGGACTCACGAACTCAAATATTTAGGTGGACTCACCGGATCTTATCTCTCTCTCTCTATATATATATATATATATAAAGATTTAAAACTGTTTTATACACTTATAAAGACCACCGCTTTACAAATCCTAATTTCAAATTAGACTTAATTATTGAAAATTAATAAAAATCGATAATTTAAACACAAAATTTGAAATTAAAAATGATTAGAACTTATTACAGAGGTTAATGATCAAGAAATTGAAAAATTAAATGAATTTAATTGAAAATTAGTAAGGAAAAAAAGAAGAGGAAATTGTGTATATATTTTTTGAGTAAAAAAGGGTAGAGTTAGAAATAATAATGAAAAAAAGTATACAACTTGATTAAATTCCATATATGAAAAAATCAATTAATTTCTTTTGTCAAACACGACCTTTTGGCCTGAGTTTGACTTAATTCAACTAAATTTCAAACATTTGGTCACCGAAACACGTTAAAAGGATGAATTTCTAGGTTTTAGTAGTAAAATTCTTGGTTTGAGGAGGTGTACTTTGGGTTTGAACGATAAAAATTCGAATTAGAGGGAGGCCGGTAATAAAACAAAGACGAAGAAAAAGCATGTGTTCCGATAAGTCAACTTCGAAATTTGGTCAACTTAGGCCAAAAGGTCGTAGTCGGTAATTTTTTTTAAAGGTGGTAATTAACAATTTTTTTTTTAAAGATGTTGTTTGACAAAACTCATTTTTTAAAGGTTGTGTTTAACAATTAATCCTCATCAAAATGCATTATGAAATTTATCAAATTACGGAGTATGGTTTTATTCACAGTTGAAACGTTTTTCAATATCTGTGTGGTTTTGTCAAATAATTTATATTCATAATATAAAAAAAAGGTCTCGTTTTAAAGAATACAAATTTTTTGGTGAGAAGGATTCATAATAATTTTTTTTTTGAGAACTCTGTATCGAACTACAAAATATTTTTTTTTTATGCCAATAGACTTAATTTGATCGATGTTTCACGATATAATATGATAATATCCATCATAATTAGTGAGCGACCAATAATAATGCTTTGAATAACAGGGTAATATACACACATACCGACTATGACTTACTAGAAGCAAAAGTAAGAAGGACAATTATGCTGAAAATAAGAAATTGCGAGTTTTTGGTCTCCATATTCAATTAGAAAATTCAATAAAAAAAAAATATTTTTTTCTGTCTTTTTTAAGTGAAACTTTCAATAGAATGAGAGGAAAGGGATTTAGGAACTTAGTAATTTATTCTTATGAATCTTTATAAAAGTTGTTGTTATATTTATATGTTAAGATATACTAGGTGAAACCCGTGCATAAATGCACGGGCTTTAATTATGAACTTATCAAAATGTAATTGTTGTGAATACAATAAAACTGTTTCTCGTATAAATAAACCATTAGATTGGTGATAAAATTACGGGTTGTGAATATTATTTAAAAAACTAAATTGTCATGTGAATTCATCTTCAATCTATTGTACATGTTATTTAAATAAAAAAAAATTACAAGTATCATTAGAAATAATTTTATTTTCAGTCAGTATCGGTGAAAATTGTACTATTAATGCATTTTTACAACTATGATCTATCATTACCCACCAAAAAAAATTATGAACTATCATTAGAATATAATAAAATATAATATAAATGCGCATTGCGTATCATCAATAATAATTGCTGAATTTCAAATACTATAATCTATGAATTCTTGTAAATCTCTTTTCATATCACATTGTCTATGTAATTAAAATGGATAGTCATTGGCTCATTGCTATCACCTATCCCCTATAAAATGAGTCAATTTCATTACATCATAGAAACTTAAAGAATCAAATAATAAAGAGTTTTACTTTGTAGTAGTTTTCATTTAATTTTTCAAGTTGATGTTTCAGTATAATAACTTGTTTATTTTATTTCATTAATTTTAGAAATATTACTCCGTATATTTTACAATAATTTCTCGTATACAATTTTAGGAATCGCTAATAATTCAACAATTATTATCTCAAAAAGGTTATACAATAATCTCTAAAGTAGTCTAGTTCTTGTGTGAGACAGTTTTAATAAATTATCGTAAGACATTATTTCTATCAATTTATATAGCTTTTGTATTATTTTTACTGATAATTGTGATGCTATATCTTTGTAACTATTTTCATACTATTGGTGTCCCTTTTTATTGTTAATCGTAAGTATATTTTTTTCTGTATTCTTGTTAGTGATTTCCGTAAATCAATAATATGCTTTTATAATCGCTTATTTGTGATTTTTACTTTAATTTCACGTCAACTTAATGTAACCGTCCTACAGAAACTAATTCTTGTAGGAAATGGAGACTGTTAAACGGAAAAAAATTTATTTTTAACAACTACTCCGTATGATTTATTTATCACATAAAATTTAATGAATTGGTTTTGTTAAATATTAAATGTAAACTATTTTTTTCACGTGCTTCTCTAATGTTTTTGCTTAATTGATTACTTAGTTAATAGCTACTCCGTAATCATTATATGAACCAATGCTATTGTTCGTGTACGTAGTTACAAATACTTGAACTATAAACTCTATTATAAAGTAATTAGAGCACTACTATGTTTAACTTATTTGAATAACATCTTTTTAAATTACATGAAAATGTCACATTGTACATATTATTTCCTAGCTAACATTTAAATTTTTAGACAGTTAACTATCTTGTTTAAATATAAAGCAAAGATAAAATAAATTTATAACTATCAATTTAAATGTAGTAAAATTCTTTTAGACAGTTAACTATCTTGTTTAATTAAATATAAAGCAAAGATAAAATAAATTTATAACTATCAATTTAAATGTAGTAAAATTCTTTTATTTAATTATCGTGAGAGCGTCTAACATTCATGAGAATTGGTGTTCTAAAAATACCGCAAAAAAATTATTAAAACTTAATGTACTCACGTTCTTATTGATTGAGGCGCAGTTTTATCCTTTTGCAGTTTCATCGCGATTTCAATGTTTCGAACTACGATTTCGAGGTTACGCATACATGTTTTCATTTCGGAAATATGTTTTTGCTCCAAATTGTAAAACCTATTTTTTTTTGTAAATTGTAATGCAATTTGTTATGAGATTTAATAAATTGAAAACATGAAATGGAATTGTAAATTGTAATGTAAAATTTTATGAGATGAGACTTATGTAAGTTGAAAAGTATGGAATGAAAATGTAAATTGTGATGAGAAGTACGTTACCTTGCATGGCAGTTGAGGAGTGCATAATTGTAATTAGTGGGGATAACTCCCACGGTTAATAAGTAACTGAAAATATGGGTGATTTTAGTCATACGACTTTTGATGATGTTGGATGCCACATGTATTCTGATGTGTCCATTTTTTTTTTAGAATTATTCTCATGTTGACACCTCAGCCAAATGGCTGTGGTGTTGACACATTGAAAAAATTGGATTCTATTAATATAAGTAATGATGATGTGAACTATAAATACAATTAAATAAAATTGTCTTGTGATAATTCAATGTACTAATGTATGAAATGTGAACAAAATCACTTTGACCCCCAACATTAGAAGACTAGGATCAACTTCAACATTTCTTAACTTTATAATTCATTTGTTACCTTTATTTATAAAACAATATCATCTCTATCCATCTACCCATCTATCTATCTATTCTATATAATAATAATAATAATAATAATAATAATAATAATAATAATAATAATAATAATAATAATCTCTATAATTCATTTGTTAGTTTGTTACCTTTGTAGAACAATGTCAATATGTCAGGTTATCTTGCATGATAATATAATTATTTGTCTTATATATCGTTTAGTAGATCATTATCCATGAATTAGGTTTTAAAAACACTACACCTATACCTATTTAAATTACACGGGTATGTTGTTTAAGGAGTTCAAGTAGGAAAGTACGAATAATGAAGTTGTATAAGAAATTTATAAAAACATCTTTTAAAATGGTCAATGTGAATTAGTATCATTATACACGTTGGGCCGACTGTTATTAGCTACCCAATTGTACATAATTGATTTACATAGTGATATAGTAAAAGGAGAGCCAATTAATAAGAATTTGGACGGAAAATTTGAAGTCAATCGAGAAACCGTTAATATAAATATACATATATATTTAAAAATATAAAGATTTAAAACTGTTTTATACACTTATAAAGACGAAGATTCGTTTTTTCTTATATGACCTAATGGTTAACTAATACGGAGTAATTCATAAAAAAAAAAAAGTTTAATTCATACCGACTATGACTTACCAGAAGCAAAAGTAAGAAGGACAATTATGCTAAAAATAAGAAACTTCTGCGAGTTTTTCGTCTCCATATTCAATTAGAAAATTCAATTAAAAAAATACTTTTTTTCTGTCTCTTTTAAGTGAAACTTTCAATAGAATGAGAGGAAAGGGATTTAGGAGCTTGGTAATTTATTTTTATGAATTTTTATAAAAGTTGTTGTTATATTTATATGTTTAGATATATGTGAAGTATAAATACAATTAAATAAAAATGTCTTAGCTTGTGATAATTCAATGTGTGTAAACAGTATAACTCCTGGTCAAGATTCTCCAGCAAATAATCTTTCACAAAATAGCAACTTATCTTGTACTTTAGGCTAGTGTATATTACGTTTAATTGTTCCCTGCATTATTGTAATTAGCACTCCGTATATTATAAACTCTTGTAACTTCATTCTTTGATATACATTAATAAAATATATGGATTTATATATATGGAAATCAGTTAATTATGTAAACTGTTAAAAATTTAGATACCAACATATATATTGTATATACACTGTAACACTGGGTAAGTTAATTATATGATGAATTATGGGAGTAAATAAAGTCAATTGATATACTCTTTATTATATATTAATTAAGGAAATAAATTTTTTTTTTTAAAAAAAAAAAAAAAACTAATATATGAATATATATAATCAAGGAAATTAGAGGATTAACTATAGGAACGAAATATGGTAACTAACATAACTAAAGCAGTATATACATTATCAATCACGTATGATGAATAACATTCCTTCCTTAATCAAGATTATTTTCCTCACTTCCTTAATCACCATAATCATAATATGATTATACTGATTATTTTTAATTACAAGAATGATAAGGGATAATGATCTAATATTATTTTATATGCGCGTGCTTGCACCGGGTCTATATTATCACGATAAAAGAACACCATTAAAGTTGGTAAATTATATGTGACAGACTAACAGTGTATTACGAGTCTAATTCCAGCTTAAGTCTCGAATATATGTTACTAAATTAATTAAGGAAATAATTTGTTCCTGAAAATATGAAATCTTTATTTAGGGAGGCGTGAATATTTAAATAAGGTAAATTAAATAAGGTAAATGTGTAGTAACCAAATGAGTAATTTTAGGAGATCGGTAAAATATTGTCATTGATGAAGATGCTCTTAAGAATTCCTTTGATCAGAATTATTTTAATTTAATATTTGCTTAATTATCGTAATACAAAAATTATTAACTTAATTACTCGGTAGGATTTCACATAATATATACTGAGTATTACTTAACTTTAAGTACATAAGACATTTAAATCTCTCTCCTATAAAATATTTTTATTAATGTAAATATAATTTCAAAATATTGACACCAAAAATAATATGACGAATTATATTTTGAAATTAATTTTTTCAGTATTCTTTCGTTATTGATTTTCCTTACGGATATTACTCATGTTGTATACTTTTTTCATTTGTTTTCCCTTTCCTACCTTTTTTCACGTTGGTGTATACAAAATTCTTTCTTTTATTTTTCCTAACTTTTCTTAACCTAAATCCATACAATTAATAGTTCAATTATTATTTTCAAAAAATTCAATGAATTAATAATCGTATTCAATGAAATAATAATCAAATTCACTTTTATTAAATTGCGTACGATCTTTCCTCAAATCACCTGAACTATGAAGACATATTTTTCTAATCAAAAGCTTGTTTGGTTACCTTACAAAATCATGGGAATTTAGAAATCTCATGAATTGTATTAACCAACACTTGTTTGGTTGCCAAATTCATGGGAATTGTATAATCCCATGGGAAAGTAATTCCACCATTATGGAGGAATTTCTTTACCTAGACCCCCCTAGGTAATTGAACTTTCCCACATCAAATTAATTCCATTATGTCAACCAAACATATTTTTCTCAATTCACATGAATTTTCAATTCCCGTCATTTTGAGATTCCATCATGTGAATTTTTTAATTCCCGTGTTATTATAATTCATGGGAATTTAATTCCTATATATAGGCAACCAAACGACACCTTAATGGTTATTTTATTTATTATCATAAACGTAAACTTTCTTTTGGATCATAGATAAACATAGTCTTATATAGGGACTTAATTCAATTTTAAAACACGGGTCACTAAAATTATTCTACGACCCTGCTAACCACCACAGGCAGCCATCCCCACAAAATACAAGCACCTCCTCGAAACCACGCGGATGTCAATGCCCACATCGACCAAAGCAACATCTTCTTCGTTCACTTAGGTTATGGCCACCATATAAGCACGAGTGCACGACCGTCCTCTTACTGACACTTGACGTTGTGGCAATTGTTATTATTGAGTGTTGGGTGGTGAGCGATACTCACGGCAGTTATCATCCGACCACCCAAACTTATTCTAGCGAATCCTTGATAAATCATAAATCAATCCTTTTACTTCAATAAAAAGTTTATGCTTTTAATTCAAAATAGAATAAAAAAAAAAAGACCGATTGATCAAATACGTTATCTATAAATTTGTTTAATTAGACCGTCACAAAATGACGAAATTAAGGCGACTAAGGCCAATCAAGAAGTTAATTGCTAAATATAATAGAATATGTCCTTTGATTAGTAGTGATAAAGTTACAAATTAAGATTAAGATAAGCATACTTTTGTAAGTAAGATTTAAGAATGAAGAATCACGTACAAATGGAAGCCAAAAAGTTTTCAATTATCAAAAGTGTTACCTACGTACGTACTAGTCCAAAATGTAATGCAAACCAGGTAGAAAGCCTTTAATTTCACAAGGAGTATTGTGCATTAATTTAATTAATTAATATATGGAGTTTGTGGGCTGCTTAAACTAATATAATGAAATTTTTTAAAAATAATTAAAGTTCCACTTACAATTAGAAAATTTTCTTTGGTTAATGTGGGAACTTAATTCTTGTATTAATATTCAATTCACATGATGTTAATTTCTACGTGTAAATTTAAGGGAACTAGAAAACTGTGTTTGGTTGGCACGTAAAAAAAAATTTATGTGGGAATTTTGAATGACTAAGAGGGAGCTTTGGTTGAGTTCCTAGTAAGTTTGAATTCGCACATAAACGGCAACAAAAAAAAAACTCCATTTCATTGCACTTTTCCTAAAAGGAAATTATATTATCTTCTTCTCATTTATATTTTTGTCAATTTTCTACTAAATTCATCCACAATCTATTTTACTCCGTATTATTTTTCTATTTTAATTTCACTCACACAATTTATCCACCTTAATTATTGTGTCATATTAAAATGAGAAAAATATGGTGGAATAGATGGAGTAAAATATTTTTCTACCGAGTAATAATATACTCTACTAGTTAATGTAAATTTTTGATGTGTATCTAATAAACGCATAGGAAAAAAAATGCAAATTGATAAAAAGAAAATCTTTATCGTTTACACGTTTGTCAATCTTCGTTTTGTTATACTTGATGTCTTGAGTTACACAATTGTAAATGTTGTAAAATGTTTGATATTCTCAAAATACTCAAAAAAAAATAAACTAACGAGATATCAAATGACCATATTTTATGTAATATACTCCGTATATGGAATTGTTTTGAATTTTCTTATATATATATATTACTTCTCCTAACAAGTACTCCGTATGAATCATCAGGGGCGGACCCACATACAGTTTTGGGGTTGCACTGGCAACGCCAAAAAAATAGAAAACTATTTATATACAATAAATAGATATCATGAACCATGATTGAATTAGTGGTTCAGTAGTAGGAGGCAAAGGCACAAATCTCAGTAAGGATGAATGATGTTGGTTCGAATCCTCCCAACTACCTTTTTTTTTGCTATTTTTTCTATATTTTATGCATTAATTGTTATTTACTCCTCAATAAATTCGTCTTCTTCAATTAATTATGCCATTTAAACTTTTTTATTTTCATCTCAATTTTTGTATTGAAAAATAATTACACCATTTTGATAAAATTTGAGATTATTTGTCCAAATCAAAAAACAATTCATTAAATTAAAACCCAACTTACCTTCACAATTAAATTTATATGCATATTTTAGCTCAAAGTATCATACAATAGTCATACAATGAAGTAATTTCTTTGTTAGTCAAGTAATTTAATTTTATACGATACATATTTATAATTCATTGCTACACCAAAAAGAAAATCATGGGTCCGCCCCTGTGAATCATACTCTCTCATTTTCATTTGATAAGCCCCATGAAGGATTGAGACAAATATCAATTAAGTAAAAAAAAAAAAAAACGGTTATAATGATTTTTTTTCATTAATATAAAGGTGTTATATATTGAAAATTGTGAAAAAAAAAATAAAAGTAGGGGCATTGAAATCATTTTTGTAAATGAAAGTTGATAAATATGGAAATGAGGTTAATTAGTTACAAATTTCTTTTAAAAAAATGAGGCTAATCTGATAAAAATGAGAGAGTGTAAAAGACCAAACGTTAACTATTGATCGATGAGTAAGTCTTACTTAAGACGGGTATATCCGTTTAAGCTTAAAACGGGTCAAGTACCCCCACTTGCATATAAAAAAAACAAATATATTGCACCTTCTCAACCCCACTTGTCTTTTTTTCTTATTATTAATACTTGACCCGTCTTAATTTAAGACGGATATATCCGTCTTAAATAAGAATTTGTGTTGATGGAAATAGAGTATTATTTTCTTGCTTCGTAGGTTCACTATAACATTCCATGTTGAAAATGTCAAATAGTCCACTGAAAAATCTATTGGAAGAAAGTTTGGAGTTAGATGTTTAAGTTAGATGTCACTTTTATTGAGCTACAAGTAGTTGTGCTTTTATGGCTTTTGATGAAACACAAACGTTGCCTAAAAGTTGTCTTTTTACGTGCAATTAACAAAAACATGTCCGTCTCACGCTATTATGCGTTTGATATTGATTCTACGGTAAGTTTCATGTGAAATTAGTTTAACACTAAATTAATGTAAGATTAAAGTACAAATTATAGTTGAAAGGTACAAAAAACATGAAATAAATCTACTAAAATCACTTTTAGGCGTAGTAAAAATTTTAGTTACAATTAATAATAATTATCACTAAAATTGTACAAAAACTATATAATTGAGTACAATTATACAAATAACGCTGACTTACAATAACTTATTACGAGGCTTAACTCACACGATAATTTGTGTTATTCTATTTTTAATGTTGTTTTTTCATATGACTATTTTTGAGCTCATTATGACTATTTTTTGTTTTTATGCATTTCATTTACATGAGCTACAATTCTAGCTATTTATATGTAATAAATTACTCCTGTTTGAGAAAAAAACTCCACATTTAACTATAGGGGTCAAATTTTAAAACTGTGACTGTCGTGCTATATAAATATTACTCCGTATAAATTGTTATAGTATGATATGTATAAATCTCAATATGTTATAACCAAAGCTTTCAAACAAATGTTTTTTTAACAAGACTTTCACCTTTTGTAATTTTGTTTTGCAACCCCCACCTATAACCATTTTTTTTTCTAAATTCACGTTAATTTATCTTTCTAGTGAAAAAAAACACGTTCAATTCGGTCAAATTTAAACTATTTCACATTTAATTATTTCGAAAAATAGAGTACTAAAACTAAAGAATTAAATAAAATACATTATCACGAGGCAAAGAGTATAAATGGATATGGAAAACAATTAAATGAAAAAAAAAAAAAAAATCAGCCCTCGACGCCTACGCCGTTGGCTTTGCACTAGCCGCTAGATACCCCTTCTAACCTCAACCAAACACTGCTACGCCGGTGTCACCACCCAAGACACAGAAGGGGGTAGCAGTGATTAACTCTAATATTGGAGATACAAATTATGGATAACCAACCCCAAAAAGGCCAAAAGCTAGATATTCTAGATTAAAGGGCGATAAGGCCCACCTCCATATATAAACCCCATATTATTAATTTCCACGACTAATGTAGGATTCAAGTCTCAAACATTGCAATTTTTTTTTTCTCAAAACTTATTTTCCCTAAAGTGAAATATGCCCTTTTGCATGCTTTTCTTGAAACCCAACTTAAGTCACGAGTCCGGAGTCCTTATATTTTGGTACTCTATATCGTTCATTGAGATTGATTCCATATAAATTATAATGGTTATGAATGAGCGGCTTGGCCCGATATTAGGCTCTTTTGCGTCGGTGTCTACGATTGGCCCATAATAGTATGATATTGTCCGCTTTGGGCCTAACCCTCACGGATTTACTCTTGGGCTCCTTCCCAAAAGGCCTCTACTATTATATTTGATGGAGACTTATATAGATGAACTTTCATCTTTTCTAAACCGATGTTGGACTTGGGTTTGCACCCTAACAATAATCATAATTAGAATTTAATTTAATGATTAAACAATCTCAATTACGACCACTTTAATCATGCAACACATATTACTAGGTATATCTTATTAATATATATAAACCCAAAAAATTTTACATTGACCAAATCGTTTAGATAAACTAATGGTCTAAATGGACGTGCATAATTTGATTTTAATTTATCAACCAAGAGGATGATTAGATTCAAAGATTGCACACTTCAAGTTAAACTTGTTTTCAACACAAGATTGCACACTATTCCTGAAAACTCATGCCTTCTAGAACTATAGGCCCTTAATTACAGACGTCATTTTAAAATATACTCTTTCACTCAAAAAACATCCATAAAATTTTAAATTACTCCGTATTAAAATACTGTTTTAAAATATAGAGTGAATGTGAGTGGAAGAGTACATTTTCAATGTGGTGTTACAACTTACAAGTTACCATTTCCCTTAATTACTTGAAGATCCAAAAATGTTCTTCTCATTGAATTAAAAAAAAAAATTATTAACGCCACTGTTAAACATACTTGGCCACTCAATATGTATTATTGAGTAATTTTTATTTTTATATATTTTTACTTTTTTAGTAGGTTGGTACATTTAAGAGTGACCTTATGATCACCCATACAAAAACTCGAACGAAAAGGTCAAAATTATAATTCCTCCATTTCACTCTTTTTTTCTTATCTTCAAATGACCCAATGACCCATACTTTTTTGGTTTCCCAACCGATATCCGAACTCATTTGAGTCGACTAATTCGGTTTCGGAGCGTGTCCCGGGGTTAAGGTTTTAAACTCCTCCCAACGCGCTTGCGGGAGATCGAACCTCAGTTCTTCCTACCAAATCTAGCCCCTGGCACCACTAGACCAAGACCTCGTAAAATTTAAAAAATATATATCATATCATATTTGTATTATAAAACCGCATCGTATATTTTTCTTCCCGCACCCTAGTAAAATAGTTTAAGTTTACACCAAAAGAAAAGAAAAAAAAGGGAGGTATAAAGGGAAAACACCCAAAAATATTTATTACTCCGTACCTCTTATAATGTACATATGATATGTATGATTAGACCTGAATACCTCATTAACTAAACAAGGTGAAAAGCCTCTAAAGAAAGAATTAACCTACATGCCTCATAAATACCTACAAGTTCATCGATGATAGTACAATTTTAAATCTCAATATCGGCCACGGTCGCAGTGTCCGTTGTTACGGCCTAATTTCGCTTAATCAGGCTGATAACGCTTCAACATGCCGTAATAACACGGTCGTGGCGACCTTTAAAACTACGACAGACAAACATAGAAGCACCTCAGAGTTTTATTAAATATAGACAGCATCAACAGGAAGAGATGTGGTCCTATGAAGTGTGCTCGGAAGCAACGAACCCGCACACAAATTATTCGCGTCATACAACCCTCCTCCTATCATCGCCTCACTATTTCGAGCCCTTGGGATTCTCGAAACGGGGCAGCTCTTTTGAAAATCTTCGAGAACAGTCGAGTTACTTCTGTCGTGCTCGAGATGTAAATTTTGATGCAATGAATGATAAAAATGACGGGAGAGTGCCGATTTTGATAACATTCCAAGCTGATGATCTCTGATTTCTCTCAGCTCGAGTTGGAATTTCGCTTTAAGCCATCTGAAATCCCGCTGAACGTTGTCGGGATTATTCTCGCCTTTATTAGACGGGGGGCTAGGATGCCCGGAATTTTCTTGACATTCGTGCGAACTAATTTCAACGCGTTCACAATGATCCCAAAGCTCGACTTGGTGTTGTTCATCGGGTTCTTCATCTGAAGCTTCGGTCACGTTATGCTCATGCTCGTGAGTCGAGTCAGCTTGATAAGTTATTTCTTCAAACCGCCCATGCATGGCAGCTTCACATCCGTTAGGGCACTGAAAAAAGGGCGAGTTAAAAGCTCCGGGATTGTTCGAAAGAATATCTAATAACGACCCGACAGAGGTGTGTGTGGACGCACAGTTTCGACATAGTTTCACTTCAGAAAAACGCGGAGTTTCTACAATTCCTGGACCCGTCTTCCAATCGGGAACCAAACTAGCGATTTCCCCATCAATCATGTCAGCTATGCTGGTTACGTCCTGATCGGTGATATCAAGCTCGCCTACCATTTCCGTAGCGACGCTTAGTGCCGTGTCTAATTCAACGTCAAACGGGAAATATATATTACGAATCCGACCTGCAAATAGTACGCTAATCAGTAATCAATAGTGAAAAAACTAGCCTAGCTTTGATGCATTTGGGTGAAATAATGGTCAATCGATGCATTCAAGGATAAACAAAAACCTTCTTTATCAGCAATTCTGAGCCGTAAGAAAATACTACCGTCATCTTGTTTCTTTCCTTTAATAGTGATATCAACGTCCCCAAAATGGTCGTCATCATGATGCTCAAATAATTCTATACCAGACGCCTCAACATCAGTCGAATGATAACCCCACTCGTAAGATTCCATATCAACGCCGTTGGAGAATCCGTTGTTAAACGAACTATCACTCGTGTAGTGTTCAAGGACCGGTTGTTTCATCAAAGGGCTTAAACCATCGAGTTCACTTTGGAAATCTGTTAGCCGCATGTCATTGTCGTAATCATCAATTTGAAGAAACGGGTCATCCAAAAGCTCTTTTGCCGAGAGTCGTAATGACACGGTGGCTAGACATTTCTCAATAAATTGCCGCACCTCGGGATCTTTCACATTGTACAAGGCGTCCGGTTTCTTGCCCTAAAAGGTGGAAACAAATGAATTCCATGTAAGAACTTGCTTCTTACGTCAAGAAAGTAGTTAAGTTCACGAGAAGATTGTATAGTATTCCTTACGGAAATAACTTTCTTGTATATCTCCGCAGGATAATTGCACTCACTATATGGGTACTCGAACGTAACCATTTCAAGCACACACATCCCGAAAGAGTATATGTCTACCAATTCATTGTATTCCTCTTCGTAGACTTCTGGTGCCATAAACTCCGGTGTACCTAAACAATCAAAGTTACCATTTGTATCAAATATCCTTCTAAAGAAGATTATGTAACACAAATAGCCCCATCAATCGTCTACATCATAACCTAAGTATGCCGATTACTAAAATTCTTAGAAGCACAACGTAATAAATGATAGCGATAATCACATCTGCATTATACGGAGTACAGAGTACTTCATACAACTACCACCATGACCGTACACGATTTGGTGCAAACATGAGTGGAGGCCTTGTCAAGCATACACCAAACGCAACATCACCAATGACAAAGACATACATTTACGCGTCCATAAATACATACCTAAAATCAAAAACCACCACTTTGGTAGGGTCGAGGTCCTCAAAATTGTACTTACGAAACTTAAACCATACAATAAACAAATAACTCACCTACCATAAAAACAAAATCAAACAAAAAAACATATCGACCATAATGAAATTAGCCATACCAACACAATGAGCAGCATGAGATTTCCGGAGAATTGCAGCCAAACCGAGATCGCCAATCTTAACTTCACCTTGATTGCCATTAACAAAAATATTATCACATTTGAGGTCGCGATGAATGATCGGTGGATCATGGCTATGTAGATAATATAACCCTCTTAAGATCTGCCTACACCAGTGCTTCACTGCCCTTATATTCACCTTTCTATGCTTCAACCTATACCTAAAAACTCAATCAAAAACCCGAAAAAAATCAATTAAAAAAAAAAATTCTACAACTTTATAACCACTTTATAAGATCATCTTCTATTTCACCGATGTGGGACCTTACATGTAGTGCAAAAAGAGTCATTGTACACATACAACAGTCTTATAATTAGACGATAATGTCGAGATAAAAAGGGGTGACTCACTGTCTCAAGGTGCCAGAAGTGAACATTTCAGTGACAAAGTTGATGTTTCTTTTGGAAGTATCAACCCATGAAGTGTAGAACTTCATGATATTCTTGTGTTTCAATGTTTTGAGAAGGTGAATCTCACAGTATAATCTCTCAAGATCTTCAGGGCTTTGTAGAAAATCATAAAGTTTCACTTGATTCCAAGCTACTTCAATTCCTTCATATTCATCAAATCCTCTATAACTGGAAGTTTATATTTAAATTATAATTAATATAATTAAAATTAAAATCAAAAAAATAATAAAATTGAATCAAACAAAAGATCCAATTAACAGCCTCATTAAATTAAACCCAGCAATAATCCACAAGAAATATATAAGTTTTGTTATAGGGTCTCCAAAATGCAATAAAAATTACACAACCATTTCAAAAGATTCAATCTTTTTAATGAAATCTAACAAATTTAGAGCAAATTTTAAAAGTCTAAAAATGTCTTACACTGTCTTAGAAGCTCCTTTCCCAAGTATTTCATTGTACTGCAAAAACCCACCAAAAAAAAAAAAAAAAAAATCAATTTTTAGTAATTAAAACTATATAAGAAAAGTAGCCAAAAATGGATAAAAATAAATAAATAAAAGTAACAAATAAAATTAAAATAAAATGTTTTTGCTTACTCTGCCATATCTACCAGTAGGATCAACTTCAACAAATTCACTACACTCATCTTCAAGATTTGACCCACCATTCATCCTCAAAAATTGCTATTTCTCAAAATAAAAAAAATCCTCAAAAACAATATATATTCAATATAAATATAAAATGTAAAAGAAATGATTAATTAAAGTTTAAATCTTTAGATTGTTTTTCCAATTAATATATGGTGGGTTTTTGGGTTTCCCTCCTACAAAGCTTTTTGCTCAAACACCCACAAAAAATAATGAAGTACCCACTTTTTATTTTTATTTTTATTTTTATTTTTTGTGGGCTGAAAAATCAATCATTCATTTTTTGTGGGCTGAAAAATCAATCATTCATGTGATGGCAAAAAGAATCATAATTATAAGAAATAAATATTACTCTATTATATGAGTATTATATTTAATTATAATATATAAAAAAATAAAAAATAAAAAATAAAAAATGAAAATGGAAAGCTACCCACCCTCAAGCAAGAAACATGACAAAGCAGATAGAAAAGAGGAGAGAAAGATGGTTGGATTTATTGTGCTACTAGTGTTTATGTTTATGTATGTGTTGTGTTTTTTTCTTCATTGTTTGCCTGTTTGTATCATCTTTTTATATATCGGTTTTTATCCGTTTTTACTCCCCCAACTTTTCTTTACAGGTTCAACGAACTATGGAGTATTTTATATTTGGATGTATTATTTATTTATTTACTCTTCCTTTTTAGAAAGCTTTTATCGGATTCACTAGTCCTCACACTTCCTAATTTGCATGCCTTTAGTCAAATATTTTGCGATTATTAAACTCCATGCTCATGTGTTCGATTATGACTTCCTTATTGAACACGTTCTATATGGCAACTAAATTATCACAATACTGTCTAATTGGCCGACAAATGAGTCCAACGACTCTAAGTGCAAAAAATGAAACTCTTAAACCATACACCATGTGAGTTAGTCTCAAAACAATAATCGAAATAGTAGAACTGGTTGTAAAGTTATGTCTTATACCCATCCAAAATACGTAACCAATAGCTAACATGAACAGGGCATATGTGTCTTATTGGACTTTCCTTGGTCTTTGTGCCAAAATGAACGGTAAACAAATAATTGGGCGGAAGTCGGAAGAAATATATCTATTACGATAGATTATAGGTTCGATTTCGATAGAGAAATAATTATACTCCGTACAAGATAAAATGTGTCAATTGTTTTGAATGGAGTCCTAAATGTACTCCTATTAAAAGACAATTGTTTTAATACGAGTATTAAATTAAAATAATATATACTCCCTTCGATTCAACAGATTCTTAACGTTTGACCATTTTTGTGAGGAAGATTTTGGTCAAACGTTAATAACCTGTTGAATCAGAGAGGGAGTATTCAATATAAATATAATTAATACGAGTATTTAAATGGAGTATAGAGTACGGAGTAGTCATTAAATAAGAAAAAGGGGTGGAAGTGCGTACGGAGAGGAGTACGGTTAAAAAAATCTAGAAGTGGAAGTATGAAGTGTCAAAAAGGTGGGCCCACTTTAAGATGGCCAAGTTTGGACGTCGAAATGAAGCGAGGCTGTAAATTGAAGTTGGGCGAGTTTTAGTGAACAATGCCAGCTCATCACTCGTTGTTTTTTCATGGGCTTCGTCTTCACCCTTTACTCTTTTCTAAGGGACATACATTATGCTCCTATTGTATGATAGAGACTTCAATTTCACCCATATCCGGATATCTCATAACAGTTAGGTTTTCCATATTTTGAAATATAGATGTAAATTTGATTTTAAATTGACGGTAAATAGATGACGGGTGAAACAAATGATCAATAAATGGCAAATATGTTTAAAATTATGTTGGTGATGTACTTGTAAATGATCAATAATCATTTGAGGGAAGTGTAAACAAATGACTGAAATAAAGGGAGTAGTCAAAATTTGTGCAAATAATGTTTCTGATTATATTTGTTCTGTACCGTTATAAATGTTTCAACAAAATATAATAAAGAGTTTAACTTCTATCAATTTTGAATAAGTTTTATTGAATTTAAAGGCTAATCGAGGAAATGATACGTGTAAAATAGCATTTCATAAATAATACTGCTAATAAATAACCACAATTGCTCACATAAGGCTTTTCATTCCCCGACTATATGTTTAATCGAGAAAGGAAAAGTCACTTAGCTAAAACTTTCTGATTGTTAGAACGTTGTGGAGAAACGAATCAAAGCTCGATTGATGATGGTGATCCGTTGATCATGTGTTGATCACATCGACCACTTCGATATTATTTTTCAAACAAATATGAGCACATTGATCACATCGACCACTTAGGACCTGTTCTTTTGGACTTTAGAAATTTGAATCCGAATCAATCAAGAATTGAATAAGCGAATCAAAGCAGTGAAATGAATCGAATGAATGAATGGTAGGCGAAATGAATGAAGTTCAATTAAATTATTATTATTATTATTATTATTATTATTATTATTATTATTATTATTATTATTATTATTATTATTATTATTATTATTATTATTTATTTATTTATTTATTTATTTATTTATTTATTTATTTATAATTTATTATTATTGTTATTTTATTTGTATTATTAATATTAGTATTGTTATTGTCATTGTTGTTATTATTTTTTTTTATTATTAATATTTTATTATTGTTATTGTTGTTGTTGTTGTTGTTGTTGTTGTTGTTGTTGTTGTTGTTGTTGTTGTTATAATAGATTTATACGAAGTACTTATCAAAAATTATTATGTTAATGATACCTATCTTTTCAAGGTTATGATTTTCAATCGTATCAATACATACTCTGTAGTAGTAAAGAGTGACGGCAGGGAGCAATAAACGTGACGGCAGCAAGAGTAGGGCAGAGCGGCGGCGGGAGAAGGAGCGACAACGGTAGTAGCGGCGATGGTAGTAGCGGTGGTAGTAGTAGTGGTGGTGGTGGTAGTAGTAGTGGTGGTGGTAGTAGTAGTGGTAGTAGTAGTGGTGGTAGTGGAGGAATTTAATTAGACGTTGTTAAGGAGGAATTTTAATCTTGTGAATGTGTTTGACATAATTAATTTTCTTCATACGACTCGCTTTCCACATCTTCTTTTGTCTACAATAATGTCAATAACTTAGTTTCTCACTCTGGAGCTCGTTCATTCATTGGTTGTGAGACTTTCACCGTATAAGTAGACCTCAAGTAGGAAGAGACAAATTATCTATTGTTCGGGCGTTGGAAACAATTAATAATGTACTCTATAACATCAAGGGTGTGGATGTAGAACCGATTCGTTAACATGCCCTCAACTCCCCAAGCACGAGGAAAATAATTAATTTAATGAGTATTTTTTCAAGCGTGTGTGTTTTGTACTAAAATAAGGTTATCATGCACAATTTTTTAACTCACAAGGTTATCTTATAAAATAACTCAAAATTAAATATGTCATATCACTTTCCATTAACTACTTAACGGAAAAATGGACGGAATATAAGTTTGGGTTAACGCTAGTAGGTACTAATAAAGTAGAGGGTTACCATGTGTGTCATTCTGAAAGTAGTGTATCCACGTAGAAAATGGGAACGCAGGGTTACCATGTAGAATAACCCATTTTTAAATTAAGTACAAGCTCGCCTACCTAATGTGATATAAAACACTTAAAAAGGGAGGAGTTATGAGATTCGAACCCGTGATCTCTAGTCACCAAATTGTGATACTATGTCAAAAAAATATCATCTCAATTAACCAAAAGGTACCAAACTCTAAAAAAAACCCTTAGCCTTCTCGTTTTTCTCTCTATAAAACCTTACCCTCTAAAATTCATATATTTGGCTACCATTGACTATTAATTGATGGTAAGCTCCCAAATTCTTTAAATTATTAGTTAATTTTATGAATCATAATCATATTATGAATGAAAGTCTTCCTTTTGATGAGATTCATTTTTTTCAGACTCTGTTCTCAGCGTATTTTCAGTCTCTATTTTCAGAGATATTTCAGTCCTTCATATTATTATCTTAGGGCTCAATTTCAATGAATGCAAGTATAAGAGTAATATTTTTTTATGCTTCGTTACGCGTACTTCAATGGATTTAAATTTTTCGTCTATAATACTTGGTGCAATAAAATATAAAGTTTCTCATGTATTTATTTAGTTAAACGATGGATCCCCTCAAAAGGTACATCGAGATAACAAGACGATGATATGTCGAAGAGTCTTATCATTTTTATTTTCGATTAATTTGGTCCTTTGTAAGTGTCGTTTGACGATTAATTAACGAATTATTAGTTTTTCCGTTTAAAAAAGAATTGCAACTGATGGTTGGAGACCCAATAATGATTTTATACTCTCTAATATATATATGTACGGTAATATACTCCTTTTCATCCACGCCAAAGGTTACATGGCCCACTTGCAAATTTGTCAGGACATGTTTTTCGAGGGTAATATATCTCAAATTATAGATTATATAAAAAAATTATAAAAATTTAATATTCTTAGCCCATAACTATATTATATTTTAAACATTGCAAAGAATAAAAAAGATTTTTTAACTTGATGAATAATTGTGGTCTTGTGGATAATCCCTTATTAGCACAATACGTGAGTCCCACTACGGTTGTGGAAGAGTGAGTTCAATTTTTTATAAGAACTAGGGGCTACTTTTTTTTTTTTTTTTTTTTTTTTTTTTTTTTATTGTCAATTGGTTTTAAGATGAAACTCATTGGGCCTATAAATTAAAGTAAGTTCTCTCTATTCTTTTTATTTGGTGTGGCACGGCCCCATCACTGGTTTACACGATATCAGAGTCCATGGTTATATATATATCTTGTATTATGAAACTAGGTCATTTATGCTACCGGACCATATGGGTTACACGTTATGTCGTGTTATAAAAAATTATAAATCACCCTTCCTGTTCGCCTTATTACATGAGGAGAATCCCACAATCACTGGTCACCCCAATATAAACTTTGGTGTGAATAATGTGAGAGAGTATAACGCAAATTTCGTAGCATCAAACTAATACAGTAAAGGTAAACTAATGTATTACCTAAATAATGAGTCTAGCATGCAACTTGAAACAACAACTATAGAACAAAGTACAAACACGGAAACATAATTAATTGAGGTCCGGAATAAACCATGAGAAAGGAACAAACACACATAATTACAGCCATGCAACATTAGTTATGATTCCAAATTTTAGGCAATCAAAAAGTATTTTTCAATAAAACCACAATCAAATAATCATATATGACTATATGAGCAGCATATGATCATATCAAATTATGGCCCACGCGTGATAGCTAGTATACCACCACTACATGACTGCGTGGTCCATGCATGGTGACTGGTATATTAGAGTAGATCGTTATCTACGCATCCGAAAAATTGACCGACGAGTTTTATACAACTACAAAATAACTCTGTAGTTATTAAGTCCTACACATAAGAAAGGACGAGATATATATGAGCTCAAAAAGAAATTTACCAATAGACAATGAAATCAACTACGGAGTAGTTTTGATTTATTCCGCCTAAAATATAGATAAAGATGTTACCAAATTAATTGTACAAAGAACATCGGTCACAAATTAGTCTACATCACCTTAAATAGAATCAAGAGAATCTTAAAACAAAGCTCTAATCCTTCATTACAAGCAAGGAGTAAAAAGCAATCATTTAATCAAATTTGAAGTATCATTTAATCAAATTTCAAGTTGAGGCTAAAATAATTCCGTATTTAAATTTCATTTTGAATAAAATTCACTATAAACGTAAGGTATGATATGATTTGATTAAAAAAAAAAAAAACTTTATTAGATAAAAACATAAATTTATAAAGTGCTTTACCACATAAACAGAAATAAAATAAAATTTTAATTCCATATTAAATAGAATTCACCAACTTTTCAACTCTACTGAATTCAAATCCATCAATTACTTATTACTTACTCCGTACAATATATACATCCCAAGTACGACAATAATTTATGTAGAATAATTTTGGAAATTTGAATATACACTTCTCATTTAACATTATTATATGGATGGATAATTAAGAAGTACTCCATTACATTAATTAATTACTAATCTCATGTATGCAACCACATGATTAATGAATAATTTAAAGAAAATACAACAATGTTGAAATGATACGGCCAGCCGTTGTTGTGTGGATATTGCCAATACATGTTGGAATAGATTTCCTAATCCTTGGAAATTACTCACTACTTGCGTGCAATCCCTCCTCAACAAAGACCATTCACCACATATTTTAAAATACACTTCAAATCACGCACTAATACGTACGGTACGATAATGCTACTTATTATCTATCACTTCATATATTTTGTTTTACTACTAATTACTCCGTATTACTCAAGTATTGCTATTATATTTGACTATTTGTAGCATTTTGACGGTCTCTTTTGATAAATACTTAAAATATTATATTTGTGGCATAGGGTCTACATACTTTGATATATAATTGTTTATTCGATTGTGAGATGGGAAAGAGAGTCTGTCAGAGAGATTGTCCAAAAGAAACTCCACGTAGCAATGCTCTTGTTACTCGTACACCGTGTTATATGACCTTTAATTATTAATCAGGGCCGTAGATTCATTTTGGGGGCCCGTATTCTGTAATTTAATTAAGGTCCCTAGTATTAGTTTTATCATCCTCCTATTGAATAAAAATTTGAAAACCTGTTACTAACTAAAACGTATGTACTTTGTTCATTCGAACAAAAAATTATCTATCTACACATTATACAAATGAAAATAAAAAGCATTTTATCAACTTTTATAATATTGAATGAGATATATAGACTAGACTTGTACTTTTTCGGGCGCCAAATATTTAATTTGGGGCCGTGTTCTTAGAACGCATTGAACATGCTAAAAAAAGGGCCCTGTTATTAATAATTCCAAATACCGCTCATCAGAGATCAAAAATTTTGTCTTCAAAATTCTTATACAGTTATACGGCTTATACCTCTTTTTTTTTTTAAAAAAAAAATACTCCATAATTAATTTGCTCTTATATTTAGTATCTTACTTAAAAAATACGAAGTATAATTTGGCATATAATAATACCTATGATTTACCACTTGTTCATAAGACAAAAAATGTTGTTCACACTACCAACTTTTAAATGTAGTCCTTGAAGCTTATAATTTGGTAGGTACTTGATGTCGATCAAGATGTTTATAAATTATAATTAAGGAGGTGCATTTAAATAAAATCACAAAATCTCTTTTATTAAAATTTTATAACATTCTAAACTATATTTTTCCTAACACGACTGCATAAATTATTGTTTTCGATCTACGACTCTACGAGTACTACTCCTTGGTACTATAGGTTTAATCAACGATAGCGATATAAAATGAAAATTTTAACTGCATGTTTATTGTTAATTAGTGGCATATATATACGTAATTACGGAGTATTAAACAATAATCAACTTGTGTACTGCATACTAGCTGTCTACCAACGGTAGCATTATTTTTAAGTATTATTACGGCTTTTAGTAAGTTAAAATAACATTAACTTTACGTAATAAATTAAAAAACCTAGTCAAGAATAAAGCGTACGATACCGTACTTTGGACTAATTCTAACCAAATTTATAGTTTTCAAACCTAACTTAGCTATCACGAAATGTTAAGTGCATATCATTGTGGATTTTAATTTTTAATACTACTACTAAAATAACGCATCATTGTCGTTACATTGACTTGACCACTTATTATTTCATCATGCATTTGTATGACGTAATTAAAAACATTATTTCTATATGGTTATTCAATAGATTATAATTTATTGTATATTTGTATTTGTTCTCTTAAAATGATATGGTTATTATTTCTATATGGTTATTCAATAGATTACTCCCTCTGTCTCAGTCATTTGTTTATAGTTTGACTTTTTTCCCCTCATAAAAAAGTCAAACTGTAAACAATTCACTGAAACGGAGGGAGTATAATTTATTGTATATTTGTATTTGTTCTCTTAAAATGATATGGCTATTATTTTTATATGGTTATTCAATAGATTAAGTAATTACTTGTACTCCGGTATAATTTTTGAGAGAGCTCACAAACGGTATGAATTAACTATTAGTTGAGAATATGTAAATATTTTATTCCGTATATTTGATATGACTTTGATATGACTTTTGTTATGACTAATCATAAGATCTCCACATTTGTTATGACTTTTGTAATCCTTTAATTCCAATTTGTATGATTTAATTCATTAATTCATCGTGGAACCTTCTGACTTACTTTTTATAGAGTACATGATCTTATATTAGTGAATAACAAATGAGGAGTAATGAAATATATATTTTGTTTATCACTAATTGTTACATGAGACAGTCTCACCATAACTTATGGTGAGACAAGCCCATTAAAAATAATAGCCTAATTAAAATGTGAGATTGTAAAGTTAAAACATAAGGTTCCAAAAGTTAAGTTCTGAACTTAAAAATCAAGTTTTGAAGTTAAAATATAAGGTTCTATACTTAAAACGTAGAGTTTTAAAGAAGAAATAAATTTTTAAATAAAAAAACAAACTCAATAATTTATTTTTTGTTCAGATTTTCAGTTTGTTTTTTCAAGGAATTTCCATGGATGTTATTTTGTTGATTGCTACTACTGTAACAATTTTATATATTTCACTATTTAGTTTTTCTTTTTTAATGTAAATGTATTGGGTCTCTTCTATTGGCCTCATCTCACCATAAGTTACGGTGAGACGGTCTCATAAAAGAGCAATTCTTCGGTGAGACGTCTTACACTATAAATTCATAAAAAAATTACGATGAGGCTGTCTTATAGGGTGAGACAATGAAAGCATAATTATTTTTGATAAATAACAGCGTTATGTTTCATATGTAATGTGATTACGTTTGAACAGAATATATTTTCGCTTATATATTGCACATAATTTCGAAGATTCTCAACCTCATGAACAGTGTCCAAAAGTGAAATGTACAAATTAGAGTTGAATTAAGGGTGGGCAAGTTATAACCGGCCATTTTCGAATTTTGATACCTAAGGGTATGTTTGAATTGAGAGTAATGGAAGAAAATGCAGGGGAATGAAAGAGAGAGTCTCTGATTCTTTCGTTTGGATATAAAATTTGGAATGGAGGAAATGGAAGGAGAGAAATTTTAAAGGATTCATTTTCTTGCCTGTAATCTTAACCAAAATCTCTCGACAATAGAAAAGATTTAGAGGAAAAATGTTATCGAAATACCCTTTCATTTCCTTTTTTTCACTTTTGTTATCCAAACACGTACACCCTAAAAGGATTGTGTTGGGCCGGGATCGAGGAAAATAGGCCCTGCTAGCAAGTAAACCAGTCCGGCCCCTTAACCGACTCTACTTTACCAGAGATCATTGTTGGCATCACATTGGCCCACTAACCACTCCACTAAGTTGGCCTAAATTAATTGGGACTTGGTAGCACAGGATATACCTCTAGATTCCAGGATAAAGAATCTTCTTTAATTTGAAAAAATGACATTCTTCATAATTAATACGCAATAATTCTCTTGTAAAACTGAATTTACACTAAGTTAATTAGGGGTGAGCAAAAATATACGATACGGTTTTATTATACGAATACGATACGGTATACGATTTAAATTTCACGAATTTTAGTATATCTGAAATTAGTATATCACGAATTCAGTGATATACGATTGAAACCGTATCAAAAACGGTTTAGATTTTTTTGAAACCGTATATACGATATACGATACGAATTTTTTAGCATAAACGAGTACATTATTTTTCGTGATGATTTTATCACATTTAGGTTGATTTTCCCCTCAATATTTGTCTATCATCCCAATTATTATTTATTTCTCCTGTTTTCTTTTCTCTATTCAAATTATCGAACTAATATGATCACTTGCTTGCTTTAATTCTCTCCGATTGACCGCTACACAAGTCATCAGTTGCATACTATTATCTATTCCAGCCATCTTTTCACTTGTATTTTTCACATTTGTTTTAGTATATTTTTAGTTTTCTTGTTTATTTTATCGGTTTATCGTTGTTTAATATTAATTTGCTTACTAAAAACTTATGCGAACTTTTATTACGCTCATTTTTATTACAAAAATTACAAATAATTTTGGCATGTTATGAAAACCGTATATACGATTACACGAAAACCGTATATACGAAAAAACCGTATATACGAAAACCGTATATACGATTAAAACCGTGTCAAAACCGTATCAATTTTTTTTGTGATTTTAAAACCGTATATACGGTTTCCGTATATACGAAAACCGTATATACGGTTTTGCTCACCCCTAAAGTTAATGTAAGACCAAAGTACAAAGTGCAGTTAAAGGGGTACAAAAACATGAAACAAATCTACTAAAGTCACTAACAGAGGTACTAAAAAAAATTTAGTAACAATTAATCATAATTATCACTTAAATAGTACAAAAACTATATAATCAGCTACAAATGAGGCGGACTTACAATAATTTATTGTAAGTCCTGACTTACACAAGAATTAGTGATTAATACGAGTACTCCCTTCCATTTAGGGGGATTGCTACATATCAAAATGGAATAAATATTAAGAATATGGGTTTATGTATGTTAGAAGAGAGAAAAATAAATTTATATAATATGTTGCATGAAAGATATTTTTGAAAATATTGCAATTTTATGAATGAGCTGTTTTTGGCAAATGTTGCAATTCTAATGAATGAGAGAGAGTACTTCTAAGGATTATGCTTTGAGAACTCACTTCAAATGGTATGTTGAACACAAAAAAAAAAAAAAAAAAAAAAAAAAATTATCTCCTTCGTTTCAAGTATTCAATTTTAAAGTAAAAATAAATAAATATGAATTGTATCCATTTAATTTTTATATACGGAAAATTGCCCTAAATAATCACAAGTTTAACATATCTTCCAATAACAATTCGAAATTTCAATTTTCCGAAAATTAATCACAAGTTTGATTATACAGAGCATATTCCGTTTTTGCACCCCAACTTTAGATTTTTTAATTTGAAAATAATTCATAAATTTTGCAAAAAACAGAATATATAGAATATTATGAGCTCTAAAAATTAATTTTGAAGTACTTTTTTTTGTTTTTTAATCTCAATTCAATAATTTCTAATCAGAAAATGGAATATTTTAACTGATAAATTAGTAAAAATTTAATAATTTATGAGTATATATTTCAAAATTGTAATATAAAAGTTATTCGGTAGATTATAAGTTGTTGTCAATTTGTTTTATATTTTCATGATTTTTTTAAATATAATGTTCATTAATTTTAGTTTTTTTTATTAAAGTACTAAAAAAATTACAAAAATATAATATTGTTAGACTTGGTGCAAAATTGAAATAAATGTGACAACTAGAGACCAGTTTTGGGAGACATATCAAACTTGAGATTATTCGAGGCAGATTTTTACTCCGTTCGTTTCCTTTTTTTTTTTTTTTTTTTGGGTAAACTACTTTGTTTAGCACATCTTATCCCAATCTACACTTTTAGTTTTTAGGGTAGATTAAACCTAACCTTTTTTTTTATAACATTTTTTTTTTTTTTCAAATTAACCCTCCATTCTTTTTTTAATAACAACGCCCCTATTCAAACACTTTTATTTCAAAATTACTTCCAACATCATAATTTTTTACTTTAAAAATGACAACCAAACACTAACTATGGTATGATTTTGAAGCAAAAATGTCTTAATAGGAGTTACGTGTTGTAAATGTTGGGACCGCCGCTTTAACAAGACTGTCAAATTAGTATGATATTGTACGCTTTAAGCTACGGCAGACCGGATTTGTTTTTAGGTTCCTTTCGAAAAGGCATCATACTAATAAAGTGGTGGGTTACCTATAAAGATGGTATAACCACTCTTTTTCTCCAATTTGGAACTTGGGTTGCTATCCCAACAGTAAAAAAAAAACATATAAATGACTAATTTTGAAAAACAAAATTCTTGTGTGAGTCGGTCTTACAACAAATTATTGCAAGTCCGCTTCATTTGTGCTCGATTACATGGTTTTGTACAATTTTAGTGATAAATTATAACTAATTGTTACTAAATTTTTTAGTACCTTTATAACTGACTTTACTTGATTTATTTCAAGTTTTTTGTACCCTTTTAAATGCAATTTGTACTTTGATATCATATTAATTTAACGTGAGACTCACATGAGGCTTACTGATTTTGAAAAAATATATTATAAAAGGGATTATATTTAAGTTACTCTAATTTTTAATTGTTTATTATGGAGTACGAATATTATTTTTTCCACTTGCACGGTTGCACCTCCCTCTTTCGTTTGTTTAATACTTGTATCATATTTAGCCACTTTAATTTTCATTTCTAACTGTTTAATATTAATTTTTAGTTATTGTGTCAAAATCAACTGAGAAAAACACAGTGAAATAGAAGGAGTAACAAATTTCAGAAATAAAAAATTTTTAGTTTAGTTTTTCTAAACACTTTAATCTTGAATTGAATATGATGCTACGTATGAAAAATGTAAACGTATATGATCAAAGGAATATCACATATCAACATATATTGAATATTTTTAAATAAAATAAAACAAATAACATTAATATCACATATGTCCATGGTGATAAATTGCCCATAAATCTATGATCAAAATAATAAATGCATGAAAAATTTATGATCATATTTGAAAATGAGAAAACAATTTTTCAATCACAATTTGGGTAAACTCTATAATATAGAGTCGAGTTATTTTTAACGAATTAGATCACAATAATTAAATATGTATTATATGTATTATTTGTAAATAAATATATGTTATACTTTCACCATGTTTGATGAAGCATTTATTTTATTTTGAAACGGAAGTTTGATGAAGCATTTTGATCAACATATTAGTAATACATGTTTGACTCAGTAATCTCTGTCTTAAAATAATCAACAGGGTTAGAACTCTTCACAAAGTAAAAACATTCAATTTGCCAACTAATAAAACCATTAAAACTATTGGATTTGCCGACTAATAAAGTAATTAAAAATATCAACTTACTAACTCCATATCATACCAATATTATAAATAAAAAAATTTAAAAATTAAAAATTTATAATTTAAAAAATATTATAATAACAAAAAAAACTTAAATTAACATGAGTGGAGAATAACCCTTCACCTACTTATAAGTTATAACGCCATTCATAATTTTTTAATCACATTTTTTTCCCTTACAAATTGTACAAGAAAAATAAAATTCCACGATAAAAATTCTTACGCAAAAAAAGGGAAAATGGTAGAAATGATAGATGGTCCTATGATAACAAGACTCGTAGATCGAAATGATAGATGGTCCTATTATATAATGGCTATATTATTCAAACATTCCTAAATAAAAACAGTAGCAACAATGAGTCTGAGTTCTTGTGGCGTAAAATTATACATCCAAAAAATATTTTTTTGCATTTTCTTGTGACGTAAAATTATACAACAATTTTTATAGTATTTATTAGGATAACAGTATGGAGTAAGTTTTTTGCATTTTGCACGAGCATAAAATTATACATTCAAATATATATATATATATATATATATATATATATATATATATATATATATATTTTTTGGCAATTTGCACGGGCATATAATGGTTAGTTGTTATATAATAATGATAATTTGCACGGGTATAAAATTGTTATTTGTACGGGCATAGAATTGTTATTTGTCATATAATAATGATAAATTATACGGGCATAAAATTGTTATTTGTCATATAATAATGATAATTTGCACGGGTATAAAATTGTTATTTGTGTGGCCGTATAATTGTAATTTTTCATAGAATAATGATAAATTGCACGGGTATAAAATTATTTTTTGTCATATAATAATGATAATTTGCACGTGCATAAAATTGTTATTTGTACATGCATAAAATTATTGTTTGTCATATAATAATGTTAATTTGTACGGATATAAAATTGTTATTTGTACGGGCATAAAAATTTTGTTTGTCATATAATAATTATAATTTGCACTGGTATAAAATTGTTAATTTTACGATCATAAAATTATTTATTATCATATAATTTCCTGATAGTGAAAAATAGGTCTTATAGAACAACTACCGTAGTTTATAAGAAAGTCTTTGAGAAATTATAGTACGCTTACCATCTTACTGGAGTATTATTTACTTTTATCTTAACCTTTCCTGTAATTGTTTGAATTTTTTATATTACTTATGATTATGATTGTTTGTAATATAATTTCGTTGTTTTAAGTGCTTTTTAGTGATACGTATACACATTTAATTTTTTAAAAGACGCTTTTATTAAACTACTTATTATACAACGACTTCATTATTCGTATATTTCTACTTAAATTTTATAAAAAAAACTTACCCGTGCAATTTACATGGGCATAACACTAGTAAAACCATTAAAACTATTGGATTTGCCGACTAATAAAGTGATTAAAAATATCAACTTACTAGTTACTAACTCCATATCATACCAATATTATAAATAAAAAAATTTAAAATTTAAAAATTTATAATTTAAAAAATATTATAATAACAAAAAAAACTTAAATTAACATGAGTGGAGAATAGCCCTTCACCTACTTATAAGTTATAACGCCATTCATATTTTTTTAATCACATTTTTTTTCCTTCCACGATAAAAATTCTTACGCAAAAAAAGGGAAAAATGGTAGAAATGATAGATGGTCCTATGATAACAAGACTCGTAGAAAACCACGAAGAATTCAATAAATATGCACAAGAAAAATTTAACAAAAATGAAGCGTCAAAGGATGATGATCATCATGATGACGGGTTTGCGGCCGTTGATTTGGAGAGATATAAAGAAGAACTTAGAGACGTGATGACCGCGGTTGCAGAGGGTATCGGAAATACTCCTGTGAATGTGATGCTTGAAGAAGGGAGCTTTTTGTCGAAAGCTTACGAGGTCGAAGTTTTGAGAATTCAAAAGGAAGAAGAAGAAGAAGAGCAGAAGAAGAAGATTGAGGAAGAAAAAAATAAAGAAAAAGAGAAAGAGAGTTTAAATTTGGATAATAATAATAATGATGTTGTTAGTAGGGAGAAGAGGTTGAAGAAAAAGAGTAGTTTTAATTTGATGAATTTTTGTGCTTGTTCTGGTAAACAATTTGTCATTGATGCTTGAATTTTCAATTAACTTTGTGTGTTTGTTTTATTTTTTTATAAAGTAAAATAGGACTAATTAATTTAGATTGTTGGTGATTGGTGAATCCGTGAATGCAATAATTTTGATGTGTTTTTGACGTTCTTCTTTTATGTCGAAAAAAAAAAAAAAAAACTCGTTTATGTACTCCCTCCGTACCAATTACTTGTTTTTTGTTGACATGCTGTGGCATTTGGTCCCTCATCGAAAACTTGCAACAAAGTGAATTCTTTACAGTTTGATTTTCTTGTGAGGAATATTAGAGAGAAATGTAAACAAATGACTGAGTCAGAGAAAGTAATAACTTTTTAATCCTACTCATGAGTATTGTATAGCATATGAAATGTTTTACTCTCCTTCCATATTTTTCAAAAACTGAGACAGCGTAAAAACGAGGGAGTAATAACTAAGACAGTATTTACTATCATGTCACACCTTAGACAACTTACCCAACATATTTTTCAATCACATCTATTGTTTTTGAAGAGCCCAAAGTGGTGCTCAATAACAATACCACAACCCACAAGGATCAAACTTCAAGACAACCAACAAGTAACCGATAAAACCCAAATCACCAACAATAAACCAAGCAAACAAACAAGCTAAAATAGGGCAACGATAATAAGCAAATGCGGAAGCGTAAAATTGCAAACAACACACACGATTTATACGTGGGAAAACCCCCTCGATGTGAAGGGTAAAACCACGGGACTTGTAAGGAGTCCACCATCTTCTTCTCTTCTTATTATGAATAAATTGAGGGCAAAAGAAACCCAAATCGGTCTACAAAGGTTTCACAAACCCACCAACAACATCAACAATAAGAAATTACAATCGAGAGACAAAAGTGAAGAAATCACCAAAACGTAACTCCTCTGTCCAGACGCGATAACAGACGATCCAGAGCTCCAAATGAAAAACTGAACGGTCAAAGTTTGCCTCAAGAGTCACGAACAGGCCGACAAAATTTCAGCAAAATCGGACGGTGGGATCTCCGGCGATCTTCAGTTTAGTGAACCTGGGTCTGAAAAATCCGAACTTGCTACTCTCTCTCAAACTCTCTTTTTGTGTTTTTGTGTTTTTTTTTTTTTTTTTGTGTATGCTAGCTCAAGTTGGGCAGAAATTTTTAACCCTAGAAGAATTTATATACTCAACACCAAAGCTTATAAAATAAGCTACACATACCCATATTATTTGGGCCTTCACAAGTGGGCTGAACCCACAACAGTTTTGTGTACGACTATATTTGTACCGAGTAATGTTTCATTTTATAGATATTTTGTAAATAGAAACTTTGCTTCAAAACTTTGTATATGAGAGGTGATAAAACACTTAAAAAAATAATTTCGTATCGTTTACCAACCTTTAATCTTCAACAGAATTATAATGGAGCATAATTAACTCATCAAATTAATGTCCAACATAGAGAACGTACGTTCGTTTTAGTAGGGTATAGATTAATTTTTTTGCCATTTGCTTTCGAAAAATAGGAAGGGTCAACGGATAAAACGACTCAAAGACCAAGTATCCAACGTTGCACTAATTGATGATAACAAGTAGTACGGAGTTTATATTTCAATATTACATTTTGTAATTTGGCCCTATACGCCAGATTTAGGCACGACGAATTTAGGCACGCATGAGCTGTGACGTTTTTCTACGTTGAGATCCACCACAAATCAACCAACCAACAAAATCATACCTTCCATTTCCAACCATTTGATCGTTAGTTTAAGACCGTCATATTCGTGAAATGACCGCTTTAATGTTAAAGATGACTATATTGTTTTAAGGTTTATGATAATTATTTTTCAAGATTTTAAAATGATTCCCGAGAGCGTTAAATAGTCACTTTAAATGATTGTCGAATATAGATCCCAAGAAACCATAACTTCAATTCCGATGATTCATATTTCAGTCACTGAAACAGCACCATATAGTCTCTAAATGAAGCAAACTGTTCCACCATATGGTGCAATAACACAAATAACCAACTAAAAAAGCTGGAATATCACATGAAAACAGTTTCGGGAAAGAGTCTTTAACATGAAGCCAACAAATTTTCCCATAACTAAGCACCGGCGTACAGTCCATGCAGGCAAGGTTCAATGCCAAAACAATCAAATGACGATTTTAGGCGACGTGCCCCTTAAAGGCGGTTGATGACGGCTTCCACTTCTGATGGAGAGTACAAGTGATAGGTTGGAGAAACCTTTGCTATGTCGACATTGTTTGGAGTCACCTAAGCATAAAACACATGATCCAATTACAGTTGGTAAATACTCGGTCACCACCCAACAAAAGTGGAGAGATATTGGAAAAGAAAGAAGAATCGGATTGATACCTTTTCCTCCATAACTTGCTTCAAGATGGATAGAGCAATTGTCTCGGCTTCTTGAAATGTTAGATCCTGAATACGAAATCATGTAACATCAGCAAAGAGGTATATATATTCAGAAGAAGTTCATTAGTCGTGTAGGTGTCTCATTTCTATGGCGCATTGATAACTACAATATATATAGAGTGCGACAATGAGACTTTCTATATTAGTCAGAATCGTTTCTATTTTGCAACATCTGATCTGTTAAGTGTTTTGATAGGATACATATGCAAAATGTGATTGAAAAGCTATCTGTTACTTATTCGATATCCACGAGTAGGACTTTCGCTTCGCTGCGAGTTTCAATTGGGATCAAAATATTTTCTGCAAGTAAATGAAAGGATAATGAAAAAAAGAAGGCAAAAGTGACGTACATTTCTGTATTGCTCCTGCAAGGAGCTGTCCGCTCCTTCAGAACCTGAACCGATCGCCTTTGCACTGCATTGCCAGAATGTGCCAGATGGATCTGTATAATACCTACACCATACCATAACAAAGGACATAATTACTAAAGAAACAACCACATATGCAATGGGTAAACAAGACGGTGACTGAAGTGTCTTCTGAACTCACAAGCTCGGTCCATTTTCATCATGACCAGCAATGAGGAGGGATACACCAAAAGGACGAGACTGCATCAGTGCAAGAGGCATTCCATTAGAGACCATACAATTTTTAGCAAAAAAATCTACTAGTAGGTCAGGATAATATTTAATGTACGAAGAATTTCATTTTCACTGCAAAACTCAGCAAAGCAGGAATCTTTTCTTAAGATTGATAGTTACAATAAGTTACTACATAGCAATAGATGTGAACTTCAATCTATTACTTCGTACAAAATTTTCCTGTTTCACATTGTATGTTTTAAAATTACTCTGGTTTCAAAATAAATATGTCGTGAACAAAGTTAAGGACCATCTTGATCCAATTTTACCCTAAAAAAGGGAAATAAAACAACACCCAGTAAAGAGACCTCATCTTGTTCCAGCTGTAAGAGCTCCTTAACATTTGGGCAATACACTAGTATAGCTTAAATTATTCGACAATTAAAAATTTGAATAACCCTCAGCACCATAATTCGCAAAATAGCACAGTCTCACCCCTAGAGTGATCAATTGAGCATGCGCATAATAGTTGGAAAAACACAATTTGGGTAAGACCAACTTGACAAAACTAACGGCCAACCATTAAATATTTACTACTCCGTATAAAGCAGTGGATTTACAGTTAAACCTCCAAAGATTAAAATGTTTGAGTTTCGACCACAAGAATAGTTAGATTGATTTCTTTCATCAACGTTTTTGGAATGATTTTCCAAGGTAGTGTGGATAAACAACCTAGAACCACTATCAATGTAACATCAAAATAAAGACTTGATATAACATTTTGCACAAACATTCCAGCTATTTTGTATCTACTTGTCATATAAATTCTTATCAATGGCTTCTGCACAGTGAAGGCACAAACAAATCCAAACGATACACAGAAAGAGGGGGATTGTAACTAACCATGGACTCTTCATCACCTTCTCCGAAGCGCAGTGCTAGATCACATAGAGCCTGTGTAGTAGACTCAACTGTCATAGGCTCACCATACGAAAATCTGTGGTTCTGTAGCAAAGGAAGGGTAACATCATGAGTCGACTCTTTCTTTGTTGTAGTAACATGGGCAGGTTACAATGGCAACAAAAAAAAGATATGATGTAGTAAATGAAAAGACATCCACCTGGGTTTCTACCCTAGCATGCTCCACTAATGTCCGAGCATCAGCAATTAGTCCACTCATAGCACATCCTATATGCTCATCAATTTCCATGATTTTTTCAACACTGCTGGGTTCCTGACAAAATGGAGCTTCATCAACTCTTGTATCATACAGAATCAAATATCTAAACAGTTTCACAGTTAGCCTTGCCACAACAGCAACTGACTGCATTACTTTGACGCACATGATTCAAAGGAAAAAGGAGGAACACATAAACTAGCATATCTAAAACCCAAAATGGCCAAAAGTTGATTCTACAAACCATGAGCATAAACTGATTGCAAAGAGAGACAACTCCTTTTGAAAGGTAAAAGTTCCTTCATCAAGAAATTAAGACTATATATGTTGGACGTCGGGGATTTATGAATAATTTGAACTTGTTGGACACCACACCCTTTCAATTTCATTATCATGAACACATCCAGCACGACAAAGCTGCCTAAGTTCGACAATTGTAACTAACTTTGCATCCTGGGGGAAACATGTTATTTCTAGTCCCTATTGAACGTCGGGGATTATGAGTAATTTGAACTTGTTTGACACCACCCCCTTTCAATTTCATTGTCATGAACACATCCAGCACGACAAAGCTGCCTAAGTTACATTCAATCAAGTAGGCAATCCGACCAGCCCATTCAAAAATAGGGTGCCATATTATACAGTCAGCATTGAAAAGAAAAAGACAAGAATGGAATTTGTGCCAAAAACGTTCAGAAAAATTATTCCAAAATAAGACCAACCCATGGCATTAAATACTCCGTATATGTTGAAGACACAATCACAAAATAACTATCGCGGTAACCCCTCAAAGCTTAATTAAATGGTTCGTATTGACATTAAAACCGATGTTTTTAAACCATGATCCTACCCCTCCAGTAAACCTAACTATACCTTATCATTGGTTGGATAATTTGACCTTGTGTGAGTAATATCTAGAGATTAATAAGACCTATACCTTACTTTTGGTTAAATAATTAGACCTTTTGTGAGTAATATGAGTATATGACTAATATCCATGATTAAAAAAATTACAATAAAAATTATACCAGCAATGGGGAGGTGATACGTTTTTCCACAGCAAGTACAACTCCTTCCTTGGTCTTCAACCCAATTGCAGTTGAACCAAGCTATAGACAGACAAAAAATAGTACAATCAGTGTTCACTCACTGACATTATCGTAAAAAATAGCGAAGAAATACGTCGTCACACATAAAAGCAGCAAACAGGAAATAGATACCTTGATAGCCTCGATAGCATATTCAACCTGAAACAATCGGCCCTCAGGCGAGAAAGTATTTACTCCTCTGTCATACTCAGTCCTATATTTGAAATATGAAAGAAATGTGATGTCAATATCACGTTCCACCATCAAAGAAACCAAATCGTAATGATAACTAAGTTTCTCTAACAGAAAAATATTCTTACCTTGTAAGAAACATCTTGATTATAGGATAAAACCAACAATCTGCAATCATAAGAAAAAGGCCTTAACTGTTAACTTTACAATTTGAAGGTATTATCAACTTTTTTTCAAAACTTGAGCTTCAACTACAGCTACTAATTTCTTCATCAGAAAAACAAAACAAAACAATTCATCCTCGAATATGATTAATTAGCTCGAGATGAAAAGGGTAGACAAGGAGCCAATTTGCACGCACATCGACCGTGATATGTTTACACAGCTTAGGCCTACTCTAGTTACATGTGCTAAAGCCATTTTTCACCCGAATTGCAGTAACAGATTCTCATGTCCAAAGTTGAACATAAACTAACTTTTATACGAAACCCCTAATAGCATAAATGGTCACAGCGACACATATATAAAAGGCAAAGTCACAACTTTTTTGCTCGTTTCAGATACAGAAGTATCCTCAGAAATCCTGATCTACCAAAAATTCGAACGAAACTCAACAAACGTCACATTAGTTAAACCCACCAGCTAAAAGTAGGCATTAAATTATTAATTCCACATGAAATCATGGTAACAAACGCGACAACCTAATCATAGTCGATACTCCACTACTACCGACACCTCACATTCATACCTAGTGCGATCAGAAATACGATTTCCTCACTCCCCACCTACTGAAATTTAGCCCTAGTTTGGAAAGCGGGATTTGTGGAGAAAGAAAGGGCATCAATTGCCTACATCTGCATCATAAGTATGAGGGAAAACAGTATTCTAAACCCGTTTATTTCTTATGAATATCGTATTCAAACAACAGATTGATTAAACGAACCATTTAAATCAAGCTCAAATCTCAAACAATTGGGCAAGGGTTTAAGTATTACGCCCCGAAAAGTCGAAGTTAATGTCCCCAAAAATCAACAAAGATGCATCTGAAAACACCAAATCAACTAAACAATACTCCGTAACAGTGATTCACAGTATGATACTAAAATCAATCAATGAAATTATAGTAACCCTAAATCAATCGACCATAGAAATAAAATTAAAAATCAATACATAAACAAAAACTAAGCGGGGAATTAAATAAATCTCAACAAAAGAATGGATCGAAACGAAAATCACGTAAATCAATCAATTAAGAATTAAAAAGCAAGAGAAAATGAATTCGTGAAACAAAATTAAAAGAAGAGAGAGTACTCGATGATAGAGAGAAAGAGGGGAAGATGGTGAAATATGGGATGCTTTTTTTTTTTTTTTTTTATGTAAGTGTGTAGGACTGTTTGTTTGTCTGAGGAGTTTATGTTGAAACGAATATAAAACTCAAGATGTCTTGCACCATAAGTTTGTTGCTTTTTACTCACTTTTTATGCTGTTATTTCAGTTTAATTTCAGCTTTCGTAATTCAGTTCGGTTCTTATTTAATTAGTTCAGCTTCTATATAAGTTTTACTAAGCTTTAATTTACATTTTAACTTTTATAAGCTCAACTTAACTCCTATAAATTCAGCTCTAAAAAGCCGAAAAGAACATGGCCTTAGCTTGGATTACTTGGGACAAATTTAAATTTAAATATAGTCTTAATAGGATTATTTGATTTGGAAGCTGATCTAGACTCAAAATAATAACTTGAAACCCGATTAGGCGATAACAACAGGACTTGCAAATCCAAGAAGTTGGGATGACACGACCCAAACTAAATTTTCGATTGATCCGTTTATAAAGTTCACTTAACATTCTGGTCTACTTGCCCCAATCTATCGGAAACACAGCTTTGAAGGAAGCATTTGAAGGTTCCACCCTATCCCGTTAGTATTCAACTAGCCAACATGTTCTACTCTAATACGCAGCCGAAGGAAATTCTTTCCCAAAACCAATTGGTAATGGGAGAAGTATACTCTTGATTATAAAGTGTCGCCGCAAGGGAGTACATCCCTTTTTGTGTGTTTTTTTTCCATCCAGCCCAAGTCACGGAACTGCAATTACGCGAGCTAAGCACTTCATGAGTTGAAGGAGGTTAATTCCAAAACTAATTGTCAATGTGATGAGTAGCCCCTTAACTTATAAAGTACTCAAGTATCTCTCGGTCGATGTGAGATCTTAGTTGTTGAATTTCACAGCAAAGTTACTAATATAAAATATAAAATTACCTAAAAACATACGTACACAATACTTTTATTTGGGCCGTTCGCTGTCCGACTAGATCCGGTCATATTACACAAGCATGTCATAAACTCAACCGAGCCATTAACTTCTTCATAATACGATTTGTCGAGTAAACAGTAAGACTAGACTGTCAGGTAGTATGACATTAAAGATCTAATCATTCACAACAAGATTTTCGTGAAAGCTCGAGTTGTTCCATGGAGTATAATGGGATAACCTCCATACGCCTGTACAAAGTCATATAAATATACGAGGTAACGTAGCATGTCACTTCATCTAATGATATGGTCTCCCGGAGCAAACACACAATCTGATCAACGAATTCACTGGCGCTTTATATCTAGTCCCTGAAAATAAAGCAGCAGGTGTAAAAACCGATGAATTAGCCACCGACGCAGTCAGAAAGGCACTCGATCAGACATACGGAGTATAAAAGAATCGTGCACTAGGAGACCTGGCAAATGGGGAATTTGAGTCGGATTAAAGTCATGTAAATTCCAAATTCAGGTCAGTTGGGTGCGTTGTTATCATGACAGTATGCTCGAGCCATACCTAATAAGGCTACTGTTTGGAACTAGTCGTTTTTGGGATTTTGGGTTATTTTTCCGACCAGGTTGTTTTGCCAAGGATTAGTTCAACTTCAGGGCTGCTAAAGGTTCATCTATTCAGGATTTCAGGATATGGATGACCAGTCTAGTAACATACTAACTGATGAGTTCTTGAAAACCGCAACAAAAAATTCAGCTTAGCCAAACCGTTCAGAGATGAGATTAGTTCATCAAGAATCACAAAACTGTAAGTCTAGAAATAACTTCGCAATCCTCAAATGAACTTAAAAAAAAAAACCATTTTTTTTTTAAAAAAAAAAAAAGGAAGAAACAGAGTTTTATTAACAGATTAATGGCAGAAATGCATCAAGAAGTCCATGTAAGAAGTTTTTATCAGGTTCCTCAGACATTAATAGGCAGCCCATCAATACCGTTTCTATAAGTTAAATATCAGAGACAATTTAGCGTAATCTATTTATCTCTTATTAACTATCTCAAACGATGGTGTATGTTATCTGACCCAACCATGGCAAGTAAACTAATCATTAAGAACATGTAGGACAAACAGATCACCAGAACAGTTACCGTCTTTGTTAGTCTTATGGAACGTGAATTGTATCATATACTCATATAGAAGGATGATGCAGTGAGCACTGACCCAAATATATATAGAAATGTGCAGGAAACTTCATAACTGCAGTCGCAAAGATCAGATTAAAGTTGGCCCATCTCAGGAAAATTCATATTCAATCTGACGGCTTCCTAAAACTGGGAGTGAATATTTGTCCAACAGCTTCAAGAGCAGTAATGTTCCAGCTCTCGGAATGTCTCACAATCTGTTACGAAGACCACTCAAATATCGGAAAAAGATGATTGCAACATTCATTCAACTCAGCAATAAGATTTAAGGTAGACCTGTATAGAGATAGAGACTCACTTTATATGCATCGTCTAAATCATAGATAGTCTTTCCTTCCACTGCAATGAGAGGCTTCCACGGAAGTTTCAAGAACGTCCTCCCGGAACAAAATAAACCGATAGTCAATCACAGTTCATTATTCAAGTAGACACAACAATCAAAAATCAAATGAAATTAGTTTTTACCTTCTCATGTTCTCACTCCACGCTGTAGATAGTGTCTAAAGACAAAGCTTTATAGGAGTAAATATCCTACTTTTAATATTACATGTGAATGTGAATTGCCTTTTTGGCACTTTAATAGAAGTTCATGGTTGATATGGGTCGGGTATGGATTTCACGCCAATATCGTCGAATGTTCAGTCAGTAATAATTACAGTAATCGAAACAAGTACCTCAAACTCCAACTAGCCAACACAAAGTCTCTGTCTAAGTTAACACCCTGCATATAAAATTCACCAGCAAAAATCGAAAAATTACACGTATGATAGGTCTTCTTTTGATGAAAGTTTAAACTAACTGAAGGCACATGATATACCAATTGTTGTATGAAAACGTAATCACTCTACATAATCTGGCTATGTAACAGTCAACAAATGACTTTCACTTTCCGTCATGTCCATTTTCTGAACTCGTTTTATAGTGAGTTAGTGACTGTCTAATCTTTGTGGTCGATGGATACAAGATGTCTACTTTCTTTTGCGAGATCAATATCACTGAGGATTTTTCTTTTACATCAACTGGCCTCAGCAATTAGTGCACTGATGATAGGAGTAGTTGACACTTCGGTAGAAATTATATTAAATAAACAAGGTTTAAGGATATGAAGGCATCAAGTACATCAGTAACATGAGTGTAATGCTTGAAGTCAGAGAGAATTAAATTGGCATTTTTCTCGCGTATTTACCGACTACAGTGTATAACTCGCGTAAGTCAGAACAGACTTACGGAGTATTTTTTTTTTTTTTTTTTTTTTATTGCGAGTTCCGTTGGTGACCAAAGTTGTGTAATTCAGTAGTATTATTCTATGTTTCGAATCATAACACCCTGATGTTATGTAAACAACTAGGTTCCAACATATCCGTTTGCTAAAATACTACGGAGTAGCTAGCTAATCTACAATCTGTAATTAAGTTAGTGAATCGTTTGAAAGATGGAGATCTTTGACATGTGCATCAGACGGGCATTCCAACCAATTTGGCATGACGTTAGAATTACAATCGTTGTAATACAAGCTCTTAGAGTAGGATTTGGGTACCTTTTCGATACTTTTCAGCTCAATAGAAGGTTGCTCAAAGAAAGGAACCAGCAATTGTAGGTTCCTTGAGTACAAATCTGTACCTGATTCACTATTATAGCATCAACTACAGTCCAAATAGCTCTTAGTACCGATCACCAAAGTAGATGTCATAAAATGAGAGTGTTCTACTCCGGAGTATATAAGAATACTTCAAGAGACAAAGACGACTAATCTGTTTTATAAGCACATATGATAAAGTATTGAAAAATGAGAACAACCCTTTCAACAAATCTAAGATTGCACTAAAAATCGAGGAGAGAATAGTACTCCCTCCATTCCAAAATAAGTATCATCTTTTCTATTAAAATTAAATAGAAATGGGGACACAAGACACTTATTTTGGGATGGAGGGAATATTAAAATTTGTTCCACGTCAACACACACATGCTATTAGATGTACGCTGTAATATAATATTACCACGAAATTTTATGGTGGGATCCTCAAAGAGACAATCGCTAGCGTAAATTGAAGAGGAGAAAACCCCTGCATCATCAAAGCAAAGTAATTAGATACTCCGTAATATTTTCGACCTTTTGGATAGATGCGCATTTAGGTGCATACGTCTAATGTGCAAATACTATTTGCCTATGAAATAACTTCCTTAACGGTTCTTACATTATCTATGACTTCCACATATTGGTGCAACACCTTAAATGACAATGCATGACATTTTTGTTACATTTAGGGTGTGTCTGAATAGCAAAAGTTATGGAAAAGGAAGGGAAAGGGAAATAAAGGGGAAGGGAAGGGAGAATGAAGTATTCGTGTTCGGATACCATTTCCTTCCAAATCTTGCCTATTGAGGAGAGATTTTGTTAATGCTCGGAGGAGGGAAAATGGATCCCTCCAAATGCTACGTGTTGTTTGATAAAGAGCAAATCAAGCACCAAAAACGGCAAGTTAGACCGCCCGAGTCAGCCACAAAAACGTCATACGTCATGGTCAACCGTTCTCAACATTGACTATCAATTTCTCCAACAATATATAGAGACAAAATATAAACTTTTTTCATGTTTGATCTATCAAAATAACCTTCTCCATATTCAATTTTTCATCAATGATATTAGCTATAGCATATCGTAAAAAAAAAAAAAAAAAAAAAACGTCGATCAAAAGCATTAAACCAATATATCATGGACACCAAAGCCAAATGGGGACACCAAAAAAAGTATAGTCACCAGTAACAAAATAAGCATTATCATAGTCTGATTTGAGAATGCCGACAACATCGTCGACTCCAGAAACTGATAACTCCTCATCCTCTTTGATTATCACCTCATTCAACCTACCCATAATCGACGAACAACTCAATTATGAAAAACTTCACAAGCAGATCATAAGATTAGAATGAAGAACCAAATAAATTGGGGGGAAATTTTACTTTTGACTGTTGTCGGAATTGAAAAATCTGAGGATTTCGGTGATTCCAGAAACGGCAAATTTGAGCAATTGGGGGGTTTGATACTTTGAATTGGGAGTTGGTTGATTTGAGCAGCATCGAGTCGTATAAATGCGCTGCAAAAATTGAATTGTGGAGAGATAAAAATAAGAGAAGAAATTAGGGTTTTACAGAATTGGGGGAAATTAAGTTGAAAGTTGTTTACCGTTAAGTTGGACGGTGAAGTAACACAAACGTAGCAGGAAATTCCCGCCATTTTTTGAGCTCCTTTTGCACTGCTCTACAGCTCCAACGGCTTCCGATTTGGCTCTACTCACTAGTCACTACTCACTACCCAATGCTACACATTTTTGTACTCTCGTAAGCTGAGTACTACCTCCATCTTTTCCATTTAACCACATTGGCCCACTTTTTGTGAGGAGAAAAATAGACCATATGGCTAAATGGAAAAGATGAAGGGAGTACTTCTATGAGGTGGTAAGACGGTTTCATGTGTGCGGCGGATTATCTGAATGAAACGTGAGTATGTAATCACTTTAGAGTTTAAAGTAGTCACATGTATATAAAGTGAGGTGGCAATTGGGTCAACCGGGTCGGGTCTAATCAGGGTGGGTCATAACGAGTTCGGGTCGTATCGGGTCAATATGTCCTTTCGGGTCGGGTCAAGCTCAGTTTGGGTCAGTTTCAAGTCGGGTCATTGCGGATAGTGTATCGGGTTGGGTCATTATCAAGTCTGCACGATTTTATCGAGTTACTTCAACTTTTAGCTAGTAAAATTAGTATTTCGACAATTATTTGATTTTATTACTTTATTAATAAGTCTTAGGTACGGAGTATCAAACTAAATAATATTCTGCTTTCAATTTGATTAATTTTAAGCTTAATAATTTTCGGGTCGTCGAATTTAAATCGAATTAGACCGTCATTGGAGTCGGGTTAGATCCTTTGAATATTGGTGGGTTCGAATCACTTGAATATTGGGTCGTACCGGGTGACGAGTCGTCGCCAGGTCGGATCGGGTCGCAATATTTTCGGGTTCTATCGCGTCGGTTTTGTTCGGGTTCGGGTCGGGTCATGCTTGCCAGCTCTAATAAAGTGTCACATTAAAATTAATCAAAGATAACTGGTAAATTTTAGTCAGATTGGCTTTAAAAAAATTGGGAAATTCTCATCTGTGCCCTTGAAAGATTCACTTTTCTGACATGTACCTCTGCCTTTTACGCTTTCTTAATTGTACCCTTAATCTTTATTAATAAGTCCCAAACGTGAACCAAGTCTCTATTAACGTAAATTAGCTCCGTTAAGTGCCTACGTGACAGTGATTTGGCGTGTGATTTGGACTCTTTCTTTTCTCCATTAAATCAGTTTTGGCAGTTTGGCGGCTCAAAAACTCTATAAATACACCCCTTATTCGACCCATTATCACCATGAATTATCATCACTCACTTCTCACTCTACACCTTCACACTCGACTCGGACAAACGGGTTCCTAACCCGACCCAATATTGGCTTAACGAACTCGTATTCGTAATACGGTTGTAGTAATTCGGATTCGTAATCCGTCTAAACCTCGCCAATATCGCATAAGCAACGAGCCAAATCACTAACTAATAAACACTACTTTACACTTAAGCAAATTCTCATCTACGCATTATACGACTAAACATGATTTCGACAAAACTTGTACCGTTTTCATTAGTCTTCAAAACATGCAAAACTGAGGGTTTTAAACAAACTTTTACACACACAGGAGTCGAAAAATAACATTTTAGTGATAATTGAAACAATGAATTATCGCTTTATGCACATTTCTCATAGCAACCCGTCACAACTTTGACGTATACATTTGCTTTTACGCATATTTATCGACTCACATATCGCACTTGTACGTAGCGGTTTGCATTTACTCAAACATCGAAATTATACACTGTTTTCAAGCTAGTAGAGGCTACTTTTACGTAGGCTTTTCAATTACGGTTTTTCATAATGCATTTTGACAAACTTTCGGAAAGTACCCTCACCCCGAATCCGCTCTGGTTTCACAATTGCCTTAGATGGATAGGTATCGACGCACCTTGAACTCTAAGATTCGCGTCTTCGAGTCCAAGACGCGTCAAACGGGTCCAAGTTCCCTCATAATTTGGTGGCGACTCCGAAAGCAGCTTTTAAAAGATTTTCGATATTTCCTTAAAAAGCTTTAAGCAAATTACGCAATGACATCCCCCCTTCAAGCAACCCAAGCGCACCTTTTACGTGCCTTTACAACATTCTCGCGTAGCGTCCGCCCCCTCATCAAGCAGGCCCGCGCGAGGCGTCGAGATGGGTTCCAATCCGGTACCTTCAAATGTGCTAGCCCAATACATTTCGTTCACTATGCAGTTATATACACGATCGAGTTCCAAAAAAGAGGTCTCCCTCATGCTCACATTTGTTTGTTCCTGCATCCTGAGTACAAGGCCAAAGATCCATCAAACATAACAAAATCATTAGTGCCGAGTTATCTGATAAAGAGATGGACCCAATTGGGTTTGAGGCGGTTATGCGCCACATGGTTCATGGCCCCTATGGTGTTGATAAAGAGATGGTCAATTTGTGTAATAAAAGTTTCTTAAAAACAAAAGGTAAACAAATGAATGATACACCAAAAAATGAAACAGATAAACAAATGATTGAGTCGGAGGGAGTAAATTTTTTTTTTAATGCACTTTAACGAAACTACTTCATATTGGTTGTTTTAAAAGACGTTATTTACAAACTCATTTTAAAGCTCATTCATCATTAGCTTTTGCTACTTGAACTTCATAAACAATTATCCTTTGCAATGACAATTAGTAAGAGTCAAAGATAATCCCTAACACATGTTGCATTTATCTTCCAAGACCGATGTTTACGCATGGTTAACTTTATGTGACTCTTTCAAAAGTCACCACCAAAAAAAGTTTGAAGATTATGATTTGCAATGGTGAAAAACAGATCTTAAATAAAACAAATAACTTACGGAGTAGTTTACAAAGAAGTCTTTGAGAAATTATATTACCGTTTACTGTCTTATTGTTGTATTATTTCAAAATATCTTAACTTTTTTTGTAATAGCTTGAATTTTTCAATTAGTAAAGATTGTTTCTCATATAATTTCACTGTTTTAAGTGCTTTTTCAGCAATACATATATACATTTGATCGTTTTAAAAGACGCATTTATTAAATTCATTATACAACTACTTTATTATTTGTATATTCCTAATTAAACTTCATAAAGAGCATACTCATGCAATTTGCACGGGCATAAGACTAGTCTTTTTTGACAAATGCTCACATAAAACCATCTCATGTGTGCGACGGAATATTTGCAACTAAAATATGCATACTTAAAGCTTTAAAGTAATTATTTTAACGTTTAGAATGACCATTGTTTGAAACTTTAAAGTAATCACATTTAAGTGATTTAACGTTAAATGATCACGTAACCCATTAAAATATTCATATTTACTTCTAATAACTTCGTCACACAGCTGATACGATTTTACGGAACTCTTACTCTAAAAATTGGAATAACTCTTAAATAGGACCGTCTAACGATTTTGCTTGTGTTAGACGGGCATCATCGTCATTAATATTGCACATTTATTGCTGTAGAGAAAAAACAAAACGGCCTTGGAGATATAACACTATGCTTCAAGTTGTAAATGTGAGCATTAATGACGGTTAATGCCTCTATAAATATGGTTGACAATATTAATAATTTTTTGCTTTATTCTTCACTAAATATTATTAAAAGGTTTTGAATTTTGTTATTATTTTATATATTCCGTATTACATAATGCTAAATTAAACTTCGACTTATTTTGATATTCGATTCAATTTTAAATAAAATATTATTACCGGTAGAGATAGCTGTGACACTATGTGATAGTATAGTAACCATTTTTACTGTATTTGTATATCTTTCTGTCAATGTTTGAAACTTTTTTTGGTGACCATATTACTCACTTTAATAAGTATATTTTATAATTTTATGACTCTTTAATTGTAATTGTACCTTAGCGGCAATTAATTTTACAATACTTAAAAGGTGACTATATTTAAACCGATAGTAACCACTTTCGACTAAAACATCACACTTTTATACTTTGAATTTATCGTCACGTTATAATTAATAATGGTCATAGTAAATCTAAATGTAGTCACATGCTGAGAATCATATATCAGCGAATTTGTCTTTCTCTTTTTTAGTGAAAGATGACAAGACTTGTTTAATAAGATTATACACACGTTTAGTTTTGTGAAAGACCGTTGTTTACTAAAAAAAAAATTGAATGTTGAGTTTTTTTACCTAATATATAACTGTATTTAGACTGATTGTGACCGTTATCAACTAAAATGTACTCCCTTTATTTCACTCAATTAGCCCCACTTTCCTTTTTCGCCAATTTCACTCATTTAGCCCCATTACTATTTAGGACAACTTTATACAATCAAAATAACACTTTTAACCCTGCTAATATATTCATTTTACCAAAATACTACACACTTTATCTTATAAAATGGACCCCACTCAACCAAAGTACCAATATTACCCTTAATTTTTCATTTTCCTTAAAAATTGTGAAAAAGCCCATGGGGCTTTTTCAATAAAATAGAGGGAGTAAGGGCCTGTTCTCCTCGTCTTAAGTTTTTTCTGGTTCAGAAAACTTCAAATAACTTAAGAAAACTTCAGATTATTTCAGAAAATTTCAGATTACTTCAGACAACTTCAGAAAACTTCAGATTACTTCAGAAAACTTCAGATTTCTAAATAAATAAATTAACTAATAATAATAATAATAATAATAATAATAATAATAATAATAATAATAATAATAATAATAATAATAATAATAATAATAATAATAAAAAATACCTAAGTTATATATAACATTAATGTTATTAATAATATTGATAATAATAATATTACAATAATAATCATAATAATTAAATATATAGACCGTTAATAAATTATTCATAAATATTTATCAAATACTCCCTCTGTGCCACAATGATAGTCCCGCTTTGACTTTACGCGGTCTCCAACGCGCCTCTTCAACCATGTTTTTCATCGCTTATATGCAAATATTTTTCATTGAAAATAAAATATTACGAAAGATAATTTAATAACGAATATAAATATCTTATTATCATATAAAAATTTTGTGTAAATTTTATGTTATATATGGTCAAAGTTGTAAAATTTTTACTTTCGAAAAGCTAAATGGGACTATCATTGTGGCACAGAGGTAGTATTAATAAAATTAAATACTAAATTTATTATTATTATTATTATTATTATTATGATTATTATTATTATTATTATTATTATTATTATTATTATTATTATTATTATTATTATTATTATTATTATTATTATTATTATTATTATTATTATTATTATTTTAGTAGTTATATATATATATAAATCAAACAAAATAAACATAAATATTAATTAAATATTAGTGAAAAAGTGCATTATATAAAAAGATTTGAATATTCTTGTCATTACAAATATTGTCCTCAAGTTTATCGTAAATGAAACAAAAAGTTCAAGCGAATAATTTTAAAAGATGATAAATTTAGGCGAAATTCGATAAAAAAAAAAGTAGCAAATATAATAATAATAATAATAATAATAATAATAATAATAATTTCATATTATTTCAAAAAACTTCATAAAACTTCAGATAATTTCAGAAAACTTAAGATTGGTTCAGAGAACTTCAGACGAAGAGAACATGCCTTAACTATCTATATACGGAGTACTCCGTACATTTTAATTCGTGTACTCATAAAAATATGAGATGAAGTCCCTTTATGTTCTCTAATTTAAATTATTCATAAATCAGAAAATAGAAATGTTTTAGAAATTAATTACATACTCTCATTTAATTTTCTCGTGTAATGCAATCATTTAATTCATTGTATGTTTTGTCTTAACTTTTTCTCTAATTTGTATAATTAATGACATTAAAAGAGACTTTTTATTTTGTAATCATTTAATTCATTCTATGTTGTATGGAGTATATGTTTTGTCTTAACTTTTTCTCTAATTTGTATAATTAATTAAGGGTTAATTGAAGGGATATTTTTCAATGCCTTGACTTTGGCGTGTCTGCATGTCACGCAGTGTGTGAGGTTTGTTCACATGGTACCCTAAACTTTCTAAATATGTCTCAATATCTTATTTTTGTGTGGAGAAAACTTGAGGGACGTTAAGTATATGGAAGAAGACACCAATTATGAGTTTATAGTACATTTAGACACATTATTCACCGATTAAATGCTATTATTTGTCTTGTAATCAACAAAATTGACACTAATTAATCAACTCATAATAGCATTTAATTGAGGAATAATTTGGGTTTAATTGTATCTTAAACTCATAATCGATGCCTTTCTTTCTTAAACTTAACGTCATGTTTTTCGTCACAAAATAAAAGGCGTGCACATATATATTCATAAAGTTTAGAGTCACTAATGTGAACAAACCTCACACGTGCACTACGCTGTAATCCGCCAAAGCTCAAGGCACTGGGAAATATCCCTTAATTGAATATAACCTCCTTTTATAACACTTTTTTTTTTTTGAAATAACCCCTTATATGTTATTTTTATAATATAACCCCTTTTTAAGACACTTCTGTTTCTAAATCACCCCCAATGTCGAAATATGCTACTTAAAAATGAAATATTCACACCCTTAGATATGGATTTCTCAAGAGTTGTCGACATATTATAGAAATGGGTGGTAGTAACTTGAAAGGGGCATACCCTATAATGTCTTTAATTGCCATTTTTAAGTAAGAAAATTCGACGTTGGGGGTGATTTAGAAACAAAAATGTCTTACAAGGGAGATGTTATAAAAATAACATGTAAGGGGGTTATTTAAAAAAAAAGAGTTATAAAAGGGGATTATATTCCATTAACTCATTAATTAATGACATTAAATGAGACTTTTTATTTTGTAAGTGGTAGACCGTCTTATCCAAGAGTTAATGCATTATCCTCTCGTATACTCGTAATTTATACGAGTAAATAGTCAACGGAAGTCTATAGATCAACAAACAATCAGTAAATCACCACCACTAATCACTCACTTCACCACCACCACTCTCCGCCGTGAATGGCCACCGCAAAACCCCTAAAATTCATCGCCGGAGCAGACAACTTCGGGTGCAACCTCAAGGACATCCTCGTGGCCCACCTCCGCAGCCTCAACTACTCCGTCGAAGACCTCGGCGTGGGCCCCTACTACTCCATCGGCGAACAAGTCGGCCGCCGCATATCCGCTGCCGTCGCCGCCGGAGACTCCGACACCCGCGGCCTAGTCTCCTGCGGCACCGGCGTCGGCGTCGCCATCTTCGCCAACAAATTCCCCGCCGTCTACGCCGCCCTCTGCCTCACCGTCGGCGATGCCGTCAACACTCGCTCTATTAACAACGCCAACGTACTCGCCGTCGCTGGCGAGGCTACCTCCGCCGACGCCGCCGTTGAGATCCTCCGTGCGTTTATTGAAACTCCGTTCAAGTCGCCGTGTCCTGCTAATGGTAATAAGGAATGGCCTCCGGAGACAGCGAAATTCCTCGACGACTCGGTTGAGGAGATGAAGAAGATCGGTGCTGCCACCGTGGCCACCACCGCGGTCAACGATGATGTAAGTAGCTTTCGCTTGAATGTTTTTTTTTTTTTTTTTTTTTTTTTTCCGCTTTTGTTGTTAGTTGTTATTGTTGATGATGATGTTGTTGTTGTTGTTGCTGCTGCTGCTGCTGCTGCTGTTGTTTAGTGTTTTTGCTGTTATGTGTGCAGGAAAAAACGTCGAGTTGCGCCCTATGTTGTCTGGCAAAGAATCGGGAATTTGTCCCTGTCGATATTATGCCAGGCGGTATGATGAAGATAGTGAGGGAGAGTCCGACGTCTGCAATTGTTAAGTTCAAGGCCGGAAGTGTCGAGCCTGCGCACCACCACAGTTTCGGGCACGATTTGTATGTGATTACGGGGAAGAAGACAGTCTGGAATTTGAGCAAGCAAGAGAAGTTTGATTTGGGTGGTGGAGATTACTTGTTCACACCCGCTGGGGATGTTCACAGGGTGAAGTATTACGAGGATACCGAGTTTTTCCTGAAGTGGGAGGGTCCGTGGGATATTGTTCTCGACGAGGATCTCGAGACGGCTAAGGCTGAAATCGAGAAGGTCGGTTGACTCAAAATCAACCAAGGTATGTGATTGTGTGTCATACTGTCTCGTGTGTGTGATGACGAGTGATTATGTGAGTATCATTTTATACAATGTGTACGAACAATGTGTTGTGGAACTCTGTATGGTGTCAATCTCTATGACGACCAATGCACGAATTTCTATTTATCTGTTACGTACCCAATTGCAGACTTGGAGTACTATTTGTTGGTGTTCACTGGAACGTCGTTACGTGGTTTACCTTGTTGAGTCCAAGTTTAATTTGCAGAATGCTATTAGGCTCAAAGTACCCTCTCCGAAAGTGTTGTCCCTTACCACAGTGAATTTAATGGTCGAACGATGTCAAAAGTGAAGAAAATTCTTCAGACACTAAACAATTTCTAATCATTTTATGAAGTACATGTACGCATATACATTAGTTGCTTTCGGAAATCTAACTGTTTGGTCACAAAGGAGTTTTGAACGGGTGTCTACTGGAATGTGACACAAGATGATCAGGCGACATGTAACCGTTGGGCATGTGAGAATTAAGACGATATTTATAGGTACATAAGACATGGGAAAACCCTAAACCTAGAACATTCCGTAATCTCTAATTAACATAAATAAATATATTTATTCCAAGATATTATTTCTCTAATATTCTCTAATAAGTACGGAGTAACAATCAGGAATTGCCACGAGTCGTTTGCTCATTCGACTGATTTTTCCGTAGCAATGTTCAGTATTCAGTAACTTCTGCGAAACACTCATTTATCTGTAGACTCCTGTCATAAGGTCACGCCGTATTCTGCTGCAGCTGTGCAGAAACTTATTAATCCAAGCTCATACAGCACCACAATATATGCAGTACAACATGTAGCAGGCAAACAATTTATGAACAACATATAGAATAAACTTCTACTCCGTACTAAACTTTGTTAAATATTCGACGTATGTTTTGGGATAATCGAATTGTATCTCCAATTCCTCTTTCCCAAGAGTACAATACGATACTTCTTGGAAGGCGATGCTCCGGTCTGATTACTCCTTAGTTGAGGACAAATTCAATTTTTAAGACGTCGATGTTATACTATTTGCGTCGTGGAAACACTTGTTTACTACTTCGTATTTAGATACTCGTAATATTTTGTAATACTTTGAATCTCTTGTTAAATTCCCGATTTGGGATGATAGTTGGCTAAGTTTCACCCGATTCAGTGTCATCCCTACGTACAAATACAGGAGAGACTACAAGTTGACGAAGGTAAAATTTCCCGGTCTAAAAATGATGCACCATTGTTAAGCATTCACCACAATCTTTGATTCTCCAATGCTCGTACATAGCTTTATAGTGCAGCAACTCTCAAGTAATTGATTCAATACTTTAAGCCAACGTCATAATTAATTTTTGAGTTTTTTATTTTTTTTCGACCGTGCAGTATATCTCGTGAAACATTCTGTTTTTTATTAGTAAAGAGAAAAATAATTTTATGATATACAAAATGTAACTATTAGGTTGAGTGTGATCACTAGTAACTTAAGTATAATCATTATTATAGCTCTCAACAGAGGTGACCAATTGTACAAACCACACCTCACATGTCGTGCCAAAGGGCCACTATTTTTTAGGCTCACCTTGTCGTGCCTGTTCTCTTAATTTCTTTTATAATCAACTGACCGGACTTGTGCCTTGATTTTGCAAATTCGCCTCGGCCTAGGCCTGATCTACCACCCTAAAGGACCGATTCTCGACCTGAAAAACGAATCTCGGGCCCAGCCCACGGCTATCTCTTAGTGACTTTGTTTAAATTAAATTAAACTAAATAAAATAATAGAATATTCACATTTGTTATCAAATATTTTCCCTAAATTATATTTTCGAGGAAAAAAAAAAGTCATGTGTGGCCAAAGAAAGAAGCTTAAACTTTGATATTGGAGACTCGCACAAAGTATAATAATATAAGATATTCACATTTGTTAAAAGTCTAGCCATGTATCATCCTAATTTGACTGATTAAATAACCACCACAAACCACCAACATTCATAATCTAATTAATTAAAAAATAAAAATCGACATACCCTAATTTCATCTACATCAAACAAATAAAATTTGGTGAATGAGTTATGCTCAGTTCAACTCTTTTCAGTTTAAAATGAGCAGAATTTGAAATAGACTGAATTTGGTGGAGCTAAACTGAAGAGAGTTGAATTGAACTGAATATAGCTTAACTGAGTTGAACTGAACTGACCTAGATAAAGCTAAGCTAAATCAAACTGAATCGATAACTCAATAAAATTGAGCTAAATTTAAGTGAGCTAAAAATAAGCCAAAAAAAAAAAAAAAAGAAAAAAAAAAAGGTCTTAAGCTAAGTAAATACATACTACTTCTATGTCAATGGAAAATTATAATTTGTAACTATAAAACGCATATTATTAGATATAGAACCTGTTCTTTCGGACTTTTTAGATCTCAATCAATCCAAAATGAATCGAATTTGAATTGAATTGAAATAAACGTCTTTGAACTAAGCGAATCGAAATAATAATAATAATAATAATAATAATAATAATAATAATAATAATAATAATAATAATAATAATAATAATATTGTGTGTTGAATTTAATATAGCTGAGCTAAATTGAATAGTGAAGCCCAATCGAATCGAATGGAGAATCGAATCGAAATGTCTTGAATCCCAGGCTGAATTGGTGAAAATAAAATTTGGAAAGAACATATCCATAGAATATCTATATCAAATTTATATACACCCCTTCCATTTTATATGTTCTTACCACTTTTCTTTTTGAATCCATTTTATTTGGCCCTTTGTTTTTTGCAGGCGGCTTATTATTTCACGCAGTCGGCTTTTGTTTTCACTAATTACACTTAGCGATTTTAATAAGTAATTTATTTTTGATGTTATTAATATATAATTTATAATGTTTTAAATTACAATTTTTAAAATTTTAAAATTTTCATGAAATCTGTAATTTTTGTTGTTGTTACGTTTAAGTCAATATTTAATTTTTTTTCTAATGACGCTTAACAAATTTAAACGCCGATAGGAAATTAAAAAACGTAGTCTTTGTAGTGAAATTATAATAAAAGTGTAAACTAATCTATATTACGGAGTACAGATTTGAACCCACAACCTTAAACATAAAAGTTAATCTCCTAACCATTACACTACCACAATTTTAATGCTTCATATTTTAATCTATTTAAAACCAAAAAGAAAAAAAAAAAAGTTGGGCGGTGAACTTGGCACGCCTAGGCCTGGGAGTAGGCGTAGGGTAGGGATGACAATTTCACCCGAACCCAAAAAACCCGATCCACCCGATCCAAGTACATGGATTACAACCCGACTTTAATGGATGATGGACGAGTTGGATGATGGGTCGGATTGGATTCGGGTGAGCTTTCATCCAATCCATCATCCATCCGTCACCCATTTACCACCCGAACCCGACATCCACCCGATTAAAAAATACTATTTTTTAATAATCACCAAAATATTATCAAAAATATAATTAAAAAGTTTACTAAATAAAATATGTAAATAAACACTAAAATACATCTCGTAATAAAAATCCCAACAATAACGAAAAACAAAAATAAAAATAAAAAAATACTCCGTAAGTGACTACTGCCTATGCTACTCCATTACTCATTTTGTCATTTTATAACTTACTGTTGTTAATGCTCTACCAAAAAAACCTCTAACCCAATAAACCCACAAAAAAACAATTGCTACTCGACTTTTTTAGAAAATATCGTTCATATTTCATTTTTATATTCATATTTTTTTTTTTTACTTTTTTGTTATTTGAGAATCCAGTGGACCACCCGATTCACCCGTGGATGACGGGTGGATTGGATTCAGGTGAAGGTAAGTCAGATGGATGATGGATTCGGGTGGAGTGGATGGAGTCGGGTGATGGATTCGGGTGAGGCTCCATCCGACAGGAACCCGATCCATTGCCATCCCTAGCGTAGGGTGGGCACGCCTAGGCCTGGGAGTAGGCGTAGGGTGGGCACGCCTGGGCCTAGGAGTAGGCGTGAGGTGGGCACGCCTAGGCATAGTCATGAGGTGGGCACGCCTAGGCGTAGGCGTGAAAGTTCATTTTTTTTTAATGTTTCTTATTATTTGTTTACGATAAAAAATTTTAAAATTATTTGATTGTCGATTTTTTATAATTGTCTAAACTTCTTTTTAAACATTAATTTTTAATTGATGCTGGATTAAAAAAATTACATGAATTTTTCTTGAATATTTTTGTATTGATGTAAGTTTTTTTTTGTCGGTTTTTAAATTTATCAAAAATAATTTTTTTTTCACTTAAAATATTATTGAAATCATATTATAGACCTAAAAATTAATCGAAATGTTATAAATGTTAATTACAATTAGTTAATTAAATGTCGACTGCGCGATGTAGAACGACGATTGCAAAAAGTACATCCCTTTATTTGTTTTTCAAATGTTCCTTTTGGTCCACATCTTATGGTTCTCGTACTTTTTAACCTCACATTTTCTTTTCTATACTTCTATTTTCCATCCTTAATTCTTCCATTCTTAATTTCTACCCCAAAAACAAATGGGAAGAACATATGAAATGGGAAGAAGTATTCTTCTATGATTTGTAACTATAAAATCTACTACATTATTACAAATATGACTCGACATATACACCACATATGAGGTTGGATCTGGGTCGGGTCATTTTGAGACTATCGATAAATCAGGTCGAGTATGGCCTGGTCGGGTTGTGTCATTTCAGGTCTTGGTTTGTTTTTGGGTCTACTGTTATCAGGTCATTTCGGGTGCGGGTCAATCCAAGTATAGTCGGTCATTTTCGAGTCAAGTCCCTTTCGAATCAAATTGCAAAAAATAGTTAAATGAGGAACATTATTTTGTCATTATTTTTTTATGGGTTGTATATATATACTCGTATATGTTGTGGCAATCAATCATAGACTATCAAATTAGTTATTTGTAAGTCGTTTCAAGCCGGTAAACGTACTTCTTATCAGGTCAATTTTAGCTAAGATTGTTTCAGGTCGGGTCACTTTGGGTTTTGAGTCAAATTCTGGTTGAAGAATAGTGTGTAAGGTCTAGGTCAGGCCGGGTCAATTTCGGGTTGTCATAATCATGCCCATATGCAATTTCAGTTAAACTTTATCGCGTCAGATCAATGCGATCAGATAAATATTGGCAGATCTAGTGCAAATGAACTACTCATCTGCCGATCGTTTGTTTACTGATTTGACTTTTCCTCACAAAAAGTCAGCGTAAACAATTCATTAAAGCGGAGAGTAGATGAGTAAAATTGTAAACGTAAAAAGTAAACCGGGTTAGAGTATAAGAGAAAAAGAGTTAAATGGACATGGTGGGAATTAATTTGACAAAGACGGCAGTCGTTTTACGTCAACTAGTAGTAGTAAATAGTAATCACTCACACCAACTTATTTTTAAACTACTCCTTACATTCCCATTTTTGTCCTCTTTCTTCACTTCCATTTTTCAAATCTTAAATAAAAATCTTGATAAAAAAAAAAAAACAACTTCTCAAGTTTTTAACTTTAGTATTACTTCACAAACAAACGTTTCAAATCGTCCATTTTACCCTGATTTATAACACCTTTACTTCACAAATCTAAGATTGTTTCTGGGTTCTCAAAAATTTGGGTAATTTCATCACTAAATCCAGGATGATGAACTGAGGTACGTTACAACTTTGATTAATTAATTAATTCCTTCAATTTCAGCTACTGGGTTTGTATTAATATGCATAAATTTTGCTTCAATTAACTGGGTCTACGTTTTTTGGGGGGTGTTTTGCAGGAATTTGTTTCAAAGTTGAGCATAAAAATGAGGGATTTTCAGTCATGTTTTGGTGAAAATGCTGTGCAAATTGCTGATTCATCTTCATCATCATCAAATGGTACTAAATTTGCTCAAAATTTGGTAACTTGTGTGTATCAGTGTAGATTTAAGGGGAGATCTTGTCATATAACAATTACATGGAGTAAAAATTTGATGGGTCAAGGTTTCGGTGTCGAAATTGACAATTCAAGTAACAAATGTTTATGCAAAGTTGAAATAAAGCCATGGTTGTTCTCTAAGAAAAAAGGGTCTAAAAGTATAGATGTTGAATCTAGCAAAATTGACATCTTTTGGGACTTTTGTTGTGCTAAATTTGGACATAGTTCTGAACCTTTGGAGGGTTTTTATTTAGCAATTGTGTGTGATAAGCATATGATTTTGTTGCTTGGGGATATGAGGAAGGAAGCATTTAAAAAAACTTGTGCTTCCTCGGTTCCGATCACGTCTTCTTTTGTTGCTAAGAAGGAGCATGTTTATGGTAAGAGTTGTTTCTACACTAGAGTTAGGTTTCGCGATAATGGCCCTTTTCATGACCTAATGATCGAGTGTGATATGTCTAGTGCTAATGATCCTTGCCTTAATGTTCGTGTCGACACCAAGAATCTTATGCAAGTGAAGCGTGTGCAGTGGAAGTTTCGGGGTAATCACACCATTCTCGTCGATGGTGCCCCCATAGAGGTCTTTTGGGATGTTTATAGCTGGCTCTTTGGCACGTCTCCTGCAAGCGCGGTATTCATGTTCAGGACTAATTATAACACCCTTTGCGATCCTGCTATATTGCGTTGGACTCACTCGCAACAATATTGCGATTCTCAAACACATCAGTTTGGTTTTTCTTTGATTTTGTATGCTTGGAAGCAAGAATAATGAGTTTTTTTAGGCGTCTTTGTTTGAGTACTAAGTGCTGACAAAGGTACATGACTGAATGTCCCTTGACATTTCTGCGACGTGATTACATTTTAATACTATATGTTCTACTCTGGAGTAGGAAGACTAATTAAATAGTTGTGATTATTTTTGTTGCCTTTGATTGTTGAGCCCTTTGGTACTTTCCATGTGAAATTCTATCATGCTATTGAAGTCATTGCGTTTGTAGCTCTGATGGACCATAAATGCGATAATTGTATCTTTCTGATTTTTCTGTGAAAGGTTATCAAATGTGACGTCGGTAGGACGACGCAAAGAGGGTACGAAGTTGGGATTTCGTTTATGAGTATTAACATGACGCTATTAACATGACGCTTCAATTTGTTTGATTGCCTCACATTTCGTGGTGTTCTGTAAGTGAACCCTCCGATTTATGCAGGAATCAGCTATGCAGGGACGACACGTTACTTCTTCAGCATTTTGATGTTGAGCGGTTTTTAATTGTTTCAACTAGAAAATCGGCTTCTAAGTCTGCATTGCAGCATTGGTATGGCTTTCTGCAGTAAATTTCTTGTCGTGTAGATTACAGTTCTCAATGACTTGTCGTGTCCTAATATTTGGCGTAAGCAGTTGAGATTTAATACCTTGACTTCGTGTCGTATGCGCTGCGCCGCCTATTGTCTCAAGGCCGAGCAATCTATATATACATTTACTTATCAATCAATTTTTTGGAAAAGCGTGTGTAATAGCAGTATACGGTCTTCCTCGCATATCCTCGCAACATGTGTTAGTGGGTTATAATACAAGGTATTAAAAAGGACTGTGTTAGGAAAGTTACTTAAAATTAAAACGTAAAGAAATGAATGATCAGCCGAGAAAAGAAAACCTAAAAACATAGACGGATGGAAGAGCTGAATTGTCTGCAACTATCGATTGAAAGCGAAGAAGCTACATGTAATATTGGAGTAGTACTCCGTATGAGAGAGGATATGTCTACTTATAAATTACTCCGTATAACTCAATTGGAAATTTAAATTTGTATGTAGCGTTAAAATTTAAACCGACCAATTTTGATCAACTGTTTTATTTGAATGACCCGATCCGAGTCCACCCATACCTGGTTTGGTTGTTTGAACCCGACCCGAATAGAGTAAGGACATGATAGGCTGATATGCTTGATCCAATACAAACCCGACCCAATCCCATCATCACCCGATACGACTTGAACACAATTTGACCCGATCCGATCAAATCAAACGTAGAAGCGGACCCGGATAACCTGCTTACTATCACCAATTAGTTTTAGAATTTTAATTGAATATTTTTAGATTACCGAAGCACAAAATCCGTAATTGGAAAGTTCAACAAAGACGTCGCTGTGAATGCATTATTATGGATAAGACATCCCTGTTTTGTTTATATTATTGGAGTAAAACCTACGAGGACTTTTAAACAGAAGTATAGGGACAACAAACAAAGTGAAATTTCACAGCTCTACACAGCAGCAATGTCAATTGAAAGTAAAGCTCAAGAGATAGCAGTTGATATCGTGTCGAATATAATAGACGTGCGCAGTTTTGAACGATCCATGGCAGCAGTCAGGGAAACACGGTCACGTATTGCAGAAAGCCAGAATTCAACAATCTCAGACTACAGTGAAGCAGAGCAGCAAGCCTTCGCTGTTGTTAATGAATATGATGATATTCCGTTACAAGTACAACGCCCACAACCACTTCCGTCATTGGACCCTCCGCCTGGTGAGTTAGCACGCTTATGTTTTTCATCTGTAAATATCGTCTATTCATTTCAACTTTGCGACAGAAAACTCGACAAAAGAAAACAATTTAACACGCCTTCTATAGTCACCTGAAATTTTGTTTGGGACCTGATTTAGATGTGGAGAGCTTCCGTGTCACACAAACCTGTGCTGATCTGTTCAGAGCAGCCCTAAGTGGGGATTGCGAAACAGTGCTGCGAATCGAAGACAAAGATCCAGCGTGGCTTTGCACGGGAATCACAAAGGGAGGGGAGACAGTTCTTCACATAGCAGCGGCCGCTAAACACCTCAAAGTTGTCGAAACAGTGATTTCAAGTAAACGGACTTCCCTTGTGTACACTAACAAGGACGGCAGCACACCGTTCTGCTTTGCTGCTGTGTTGGGAGTCGTGGAGATTGCACAGATGATGCGACAGCACAACTATGATCTGCCTAACTTTCGTGGCAAACATGGAATGACCCCGCTTCACATGGCCGTTTTGCTCGGCCATCGTGCCATGGTTTGGTACTTGCTTAAGGTCACCAATGATAAATTGTTGACTGACCACGACCGCGTTGAGATTCTTACAAGTTCCATCGATACTAATATGTTTGGTAAGCAACCTTTCCAAGTAGGTACCCACAAATTTCCAAAAAAGACGATCTTTTACAATGAATTCTATATGACAATTATTGCTTTTTACACTCTAATACCTACTCTTACAGCTATTTGTTATCTATTTTAGAATTTGAGATAGGATGACGGTCTTTTTACAAGACTTAAGTCTTCTTGCTTCGTCTTAAGTTGGGTGAAGTCTGAAATTTGAGGTTTTTTCCGACACTATCGTAAGTTTTTTAAAGCGTTTGATAAGTTACGGAAAAAAAAGATAAGGACACCAGGTCCTTACCCGTAAATCTCTGTTTATAAATTGCCGGAGTTTGTAATCCTGCAGTTTGTTTGTATATTGCTACTTGACAATTGTACTGGACGACAGACATAGCACTGCACATGCTCGAGAACAATCCAGAGTTGGCTCTGCTGCGAGACGCAAGGGGGGAGACTGCACTACACGCTTTAGCTCGAAAGCCATTACAGCTACAGGAATGTCAGCCGAACATTTGGAAGATATTGTCAGGCAGACACACAAGTGAAGGCGGAGAGTGCAAAGAAGTACACAAATTAACAGAGACGCTGTGGAATCAAGTGATGCAGCAGAAAAAGGAAGATATATCAGCGTCAATTCGTCAACCATGGCGTCTGTTATTCGTCGCTGCACGGTTAGGAAATGTTGAGTTTCTAACAGTCCTGATTCGGTCGTATCCCGACCTTATTTGGAAAGTAGACGAAAATGGGTACAGCATTTTCCACGTTGCTGTGATTAGCCGTCAAGTGCATATTTTCAAGTTGATATACGAGATTGGCGCTATCAAAAACTTAATTGCTACGTACAAAGACTGTAACGAAAATAACATGCTACATTTAGCTAGTAAATTGGCCCCTCCTGACCGCCTTAGCTGTGTTTCCGGAGCTGCTTTACAAATGCAACGCGAGTTACAATGGTTTGAGGTAATATTTTAGTCTGAAATTTTATGAAGTCGTCTTAAACGGTCTTAGAAACATTCTAAAGTAAAGTGTGTTTTAAAAGTTTTTTTGGTCATATGAACAACATATGAAGAAAACATGTCGTTTGTTTCTTTTTAGGCCGTCAAACAAATAGTGAGATCCGAGTACACGGAAGCCGAAAACAAAGATAAGAAAACACCACAGGCCTTGTTCAGCGAAGAGCATGAGACGTTACGTAAGCAAGGGGAAGAATGGATTAAAAAGACGGCTGAGTCGTGCGCCCTTGTCGCAGCTCTAATTGCAACCATGGTGTTCACGGCAGCTTTCCAGTTACCAGGAGGTGTCGACAGTAACACGGGAAGCCCCGTTTTGGTGAAACAGACGTTGTTTGTATTCTTCGCCATGACAAATGCAGTGTCTTTGTTCACCTCGACTTCTGCGATACTGGTATTTTTATCGATTATAACCTCCCGGTATGCAGAGAGGGACTTCCTCGTGTCGTTGCCTAAGAAGCTCATGACGGGGCTCGTGTTGCTGCTCATTTCAATAGCAACGCTGGTTGTTGGATTTACGGTTATATTCTTCATAATATTCCAGCACGGTCTGAAATGGCCGCCCATTATAGTCGCTGTACTTGGTTCGATTCCTGTCACGCTGTTCGCGCTGCAACAGTTCCCGCTTTTGGCGGAAATGTATTACTCAACGTACAAATCGCGTGGCATATTTCAGCCGGGAAAGAAGAGGCTTTACGAAGTTTGTCCTTCGGAAATTTCAGCACGCACGTTCTGGGGGGTGCCTCTGAGCGAAATTGAACGTCCGGTGGATCGTAATTTGCAAAGTTACTTGCCAAGTCAGTACCCTTTGAGAGACTCTGACATTTACAGTATGAAACGGTCACAGATTACTGAGATTTCATTTAATTTATCGTAAAAAGGCAAACATGTAAAATACAAATGTATACTATGATGAAGACACGAGTGTATAAGAATTAAACATAGGTTACGTATGTTTGTGTAATTTAAAATGCGCATGTCGGATTGGTATTTTAAGGGTACGGTCGGGTTAGTGTTTAATAATATGACGAACGGTTTTGGTAGTCGAAAATTGAAATTTGTTGAAAATTGGTGTTTTAAGGGTACTGTGGGATCTCGAGACCCCATCGAAATCTACGCCATGCATCTTTTGTCATGATCAATAGTTTATGCGGAGTACTTTATTACAGAGTATCATCATCTATCAATATCTTGAATTGTATTATAATTGAATTTTAAAAGTTCTACTTCGTATATTATTAATGTACTCGTTAAAATAAATCAAATAAGATTATTTTGCATGATACGAGTATATTTTAAGCGATATATTTGGTACGATATTTGAAAACTTTAAATTATCAGTTATTGTGTTTGATCAATTTTTTTTTTTCTTTTTTTTTTTTTTTTGTGGCTAAAAGTATGATTATTTTGTGAAACCATTATTCTACGATAATCAAATATAGAAGAATTTTTATCTCGATTTGGATTTCAATATTAATGATAAATGATAAATGATAAATGATAAATTATGTCTGGATCACTTAGATCAAATAGAGCCCAAAACATCATCCACAATTTAATTTTATTTAGTAAAGTGAAAATAGTTTTAAAACGAGTACACATCATCAATAAAAAATCATAATTAACGGCTACAAATTCAAATATCCGACGCTTATTACACCGACTCATAATTGTTGAGTAAGTTGGAAATATGGAAACTTGATTAAAATATCATTTTAACAAATTTCACCTGATTAATTCTAGGGTTTCCACTTACTATATTATATTATATATTATATATATTATATATATTATATATAATGTAATACCCACTTATATTTTTCACACATTACTTACATCATTCTATATTTCTTACAATTCTACTTACATCAAATTTATCAAAAACCTTGTTAGTTTCATACTCACAATACAAAAAATCAAAGATTTTATCATCCTCTTTCAAGTTATCATCATGGAAGACGATTGTTGTCATAGAGTATTTCTCGAAGGCAAATGTACGTCGTGTCGAAAACGTATTATCGACTGTAAAGACGTGATCACGATTCCCGTCGATTACATTCATGCCGGTCTTAGCATGAGCCTCAATATATCAGTTGTTGATCGATTTCGAGATCGAGACTTACGCGCACTCGTAACCCGTAGGAAGCTGAATTTAATTCTCGATTTGGATAACACGCTTCTTCATTCGAAGAGAACCCGAAAACTAACCGTGAAGGACAAGCAACATGGGATTGATAACCCTAAGGATTTGTACGAGATTGAAGAGGGGTCAAGGGTGGTCAAACTTAGACCGGGGTCACGTGAGTTCCTCAAGAAAGCGCGTGATATGTTCGAGTTATCGATTTATACGATGGGGACACGTGAGTACGCTCATACGATGGCTGAATTACTAGCGGATGGTTCGGGGTTAGATGGTTATTGGTCTATGTTCGGGAAGATCATTAGTAAAGAGGATTGTACTCGTGTCGGAAAGAAAGGGTTGGATAACGTTTTATCGAGCAAACGTGTCGTTTTAATTGTCGATGATAGGGATGATGTTTGGGAGGATTCGTGTAAGGCTAACGTGGTGAAGATTAGACCGTACCGTTTTTTCCGAGGAAAAAAGGGTGGAAAGAAGGTGAATAACGACGATTGTAGCCTTGGACACGAGGAGACGATGGATGGCGGGCTTAAGAGGGTTTTGGACACGTTGGTTAAAGTCCATTCGATGTTTTACGAAAATAAGAGTGGAGACGATCGAGATTATATGAAACGAGACGTGAGACAAGTACTTGAGGTGGTTCGTGATAACGAAAAACGGAAGAAGAGAGAAGACGAAGAGGCGAAGACGAGTAAAAGATTACGAGAAGAGAAGGCAAGGGCTTTTATTGAAAGATTTTGTGCACCCGTTATGAAGAAACGTAAGATAGATACTGTCATGGTTGCTAATTACCCATGTTTAGTATAATTAAAGGTTGTTTATGTAGAAGATTAATTAGTTAATTACTTAGAGAATGAATGTAGTTTAATGATCACGTAATTAGCATTAACAACTTGATGATTGATTGATCATATCGTTGTAATTTTGTAATGGTTGCATAGTTCTTCATCTTTTAGTTGTATTCTTATATGCATAAATTGAATTTATGTTATTATTGGTGTTTTGTTAAACGAATATAATTACTTTATTATTTGGTGATTTGAGGATTATTGTTAAGGAATACTCGTTTTTTTTTTGTTTCCTTCTGTTCTAGTTTTGCAATCAGTTTAATGAAGTACTCGTAAATTTCAGTGGTTTCAAACCTTAATTGAATAACTTTAGTTATCAATTTATTTCATAATAATAAGAGTATTAAAATATGAAATTTGTATTAATTATACTAAAACCATTAATCGATAAATCTTGAAGTTTAATCTGAGGAGTCTAAACAGACCCACAACCGTGTTGAACAAATATGATTTTCAAACCTATTATCTAATCTTTACCGAGGATGTCTTAAAGCTAAGTAATGGCCAAAGTTAAAGTATTGATCGATGACAATTAAGTTTGTGGTTCGAATCCTTCACCATAGTGCCCTTATAAGTTATAAGGTTATACCTCATATGTTTGAATGTTAAGTGCAATACAATATGCAGTTATGAATAAGCAATATTACTACTCCAAATACTTAAGCTATCATATCAAATTTTGTGCTCATAACAATATCAATTTTGTTTCTATCAGAAGTTTAATGCAAAGTAAACCATTATATTAATTTCAATATACAACTTGTACTCGTAACAAATTTAGTTGAATATATCGTAGATGTGCTAATCTAGCTAGTCGTCAAGAGAAAATGTATCATGGACAATATGTCTGAGTCCAAAACATTCCGTCGTTGTAATGAAACTTCCTTGAATATTAACGAACCTGATCAAAAACCCCAAGAACTTAACAGAAAAAACCCATAAAAAATTCTTCAAATTACTCAAATTTCTCCCCAAAAATTACTCCAAATACTCAGAAATTATAATCATAATGAGGCCCATATTTCTTAATCAAGTGAGTACCACCAAGAGCCCCAACCACCACAACACCACCAAGCAAACCACCAACAGCAACCGACCGAACCCCATGAAAAACCCGAAAAGTCGCACCAGACCCAACACCGGCCAAAACGGAACCCAAATCATCATGAACACCATCTCTCATATGCGAAATTGCACCACCCGTAAGACTATACAAAACCCCCAAAACTCCAGCACTATTTCCAAACCTCCTTCCAACCAACCCACCAGAGTTCAAAACCCTATTAACCCGAATCTTCATCGAGTCGCCTCGCTCGGCCGCCTTCAACCCGGCCAAAGTACCCTTCACACCGCCGAAGATGGACCCGAGAGCGTAAGCTGTGCCAGTGTAGAAAGTAATGTCCCCGCTGAGGTTGCGGCCGTTGCGGTTGGCCTCTTCTTCGAAGAAGTGTTCGGGTGCGGTGGGGAGGTGGTAGATTTGGTGGGTGAAGAGGTCGTCCTTGGGTGTGAGGGTTGCTAGGTCTTTCAAGGGGTTGTATTGGGTGTAGATTTGTTGCTGCGGCGGTGGTGTGAAGTCGTCTCCGACCAATTGCGGTGGGTTTTGTGGTGGTTTTGCGGTGTTTTTGGTGTTGAATTTGAACATGATGATGATGATGATGATGATGAAGAATTATGATGATAAATTTTTGTGTTGTGGAATTATTGGGTTGATTTGATTGTTATTTTTGTAGGATAGGTCTACGTGATTGGGGAGGGGGGTTTTTATTAATTACAGTAGGTTTTAGTTTTAGGTGACTTCTTCTCCAAGTTGAATTTTTAAATTCATGATTTTTGATTTTTTGGAAAGTTTTTAGAAAAAAAAAAAAACAAAAAATTAGAGTATGTGACGTGTTTGAGAATTTTGGAAATTAAATCATCACTTATGGGAGAGGATTTTTTTTTTCTTCGGCTCATGCTATTTTTTACATATGATTTTCTCCTTTTTATTATATTAATTAATTAACTGATCAGATTTTCCTTTTATATTACGGTTTTTCTAACATGTGTAATTATGAATGACACGTGTGACAACAACTGAAAAACCTTAACAATTCTTGTGTTAAAGGTCATTATAAACTTATCGTGAGACAGTTTATAAAATCGCCTTATACAAGAATTTGTTTTGAAAATTACTTAATACGGAGTACATGAATTTGGTCACATTACACTATTTAAAATAACTAATTAAATTAGAATATCATCTCATCTATAAAAATGAATAAATAAAGTAGTCGATCTAAGTTAATTACATAATATGGAGTATGTATTAAAGATTAACATGTCAACAAACATCTGTATTCGAAATATCGCTTGATTTTTACGGTAATATAGCTAGTTATTTAGTTGAATTGAAAGTTAAAATTAAAATTATGACGTTATATACATGAGTGAGTACGTGTTATTAATGATATTTTTATGTTTCCATTATATTTTTCTTTCCATTTCAATGAGAAAACCCCATAGAGATTTTTAAAAATTTTAAGAAAGTAAAAAACTTAATGTTATGTCGGTATTTCGATTGAATGGAGCCCACATTTTAAGATAAAGTGTGTGTTATTTCAGTGAAATGAGTATATTTGTAGCGGTAAAAGTGTTATTTTTATGGTTAAAGGTAATTATAGATAATAATGAGGCTAATTGAGTTAAATTGCCGAAAAAGGAAACTGAGGGTAGATGACTAAAATGCATGGAGGGAGTAAGTTGTATATTGATTGATTGTATCGTTGTGATATGTGATTTAACATGGTTATAAAAATAATCTTAAGTTGTCTATAGTACGGCGGTTTCACTCGTATGATGATTTGTGAGTAAAATGTGACTACTTTAAACATTAATGTGGATACATTAAGTGTTAAAATTGTCATACTATGGTCAGAGTTGGAATGTCGTACGCGTGAAATCGTCTTATTTTAGACTTTGCCAATTGTGATAGATCGAGTACTAGAGTAAGCAATAATTATAGATGGCATTGAAATTAAAGAGAAGTTATACAAAATTAATCATCATAATCCTTAACATTTAAATTTAAATTAGAGTAAAAAGGTAATTAAAGGCTTAGTGCTCCACGTTTGATTTGATTATTTTTTATAGTATGTTATATATTTATGGTATAAATATAGATATATAAAGGTAGAAATTAACGATTTTAACTATATAAATATCTTTTACTCATTGTATTTCAGGGTGAAACTACGTTGGTCACGTGCAACACCAAAGTAAACAAAAAATTATTTATATATAATAAGTTGATATTAAGAAGTAGACCTTGCAAACAGATCAGGTCGTGTCGTATTCGTGTTCGTGTCAATATTAAATGGGTCACTATCCTTCCAACCCAAACCCAACCCATTTAGTTAATCCTGTCAATTGCTTCAACCCTAACCCGACCCATTTATTTTTTCCATAACCCATCGCGACCTATTTAACCCATTTATCTTTTAGCAAATCATTTTCAACCCATGTAACCCAGGCCATATAACCCATTAAAATCTTTAACTACGGCGACATATATATGCACTACAAAATATCAGCTGTTTTGCGACGGACATATTCCGTCGCAAATGGCCTAAATCCGTCGCAAATAGCCATTTGCGACGGACTTTGCGACGAACTGTACGCGTCGTTTTTTTTTTGTCGCAAATAATACCCTGCGACGGAAAAATCCGTCGCAAATATTTTTTGCGACGGAATTATCCGTCGCAAACGGATTAATTCGTCGCAGACCAGGAAGTTGAAATCGGTCGCAAATCTACGTTGATATTTCCGTCGCAAATCTCTGCGACGGACGTAATCCGTCGCAAATCACCTGGGTAATTTGCGACGGACATCCGTCGCAAATCGTGATATATCCGTCGCAATTACTGGTGCATTTTGCCGTAGCAAATTTTATTTTTTGTTCCCCACTAAACCCTGCATTTACAATTCATTTACGGTGTTCAATACACCCAAAATACACCCAATCAGCCAACAGCCAACACACAACACACAACACCCATATATTAACATATATATTAACATAATACCACCGTTAAAGACACCCAAAGTACAAAGTCTAATAAGTTAAACCGTTTCAGTTTTCAAAATTTAACAACAAACGTAGCCAGCACAACCCTAAATCTGCCCCGCCACTTCCACCAGCGCCGTCCCCGCCAATGGGTCCGTGCCTGAAGAAGTCATCCCCCTGGTTGCAAGTCGGAGGAGGCTGCGTATTTAGGCGTTGAGACTCGATGTCTCGTTTTCAATGCCGCCAACCTACGAGTCATTGATTGATTCTCGCGTATATGGCGAATTGATGGCCGGAGCATCGTGGATCGCTCCCAATGAAGAGTGACGATGGGCGGACGTCAGAAAAGCAGATGGAGTCGCAGAACAATGCCGTGAGACACGCCCTTTCTTGTCGTGTCCGCCGACAACCTCGTAGTACAATCGGTTCTGCGTCGGCGGAGTGTCAGTGGGTATTCTGGACCTCCTCCACTCGTGGCCCGAAGCGGTCCTAATAATAAAATATAAAATATAAAACTCGTTAATTTAACTAGATTGTAAATAACAATATAATCAAAAAATTATTAGTTAAGTATAAATAAAGTCTTACAAATATACTCTTCACTTTGCCACTTATGAAACCGCCAGTCTTCTTCGAGGTCTTTGACTTCTTTACGAGCTCGGGGACAGACATGGGTGTCTTAGTTCCTGCACACTGTACATAAAGAAATTAATTAACGGTTACTTATTAAATAAAAATACAGACACACGTTCAAAATAAACACATATATATATATACATAAATAATTAAAGTTAATAATACGAACCGCTCTGTCGACATATTGCATCATATCCTGTCGACCCATTGTGTGTGTCCCATGACTTTTCCACCCTCCCCACAATGCATAGCGGTTTTATTTGGATCTCTGACTTTTTCTTCGTTTTCTAAATCAATAACATATTTAACGATAAATTAGTAGACGTATGTATATACAATCAAACGGTCGTAGGTGAATACTCCAGTTTCCCACAACTCTTTTAATTCTTTCACCAACGGCTGGAGGTATACATCTAAATTTTTCTTTGGATTGTTTGGACCGGGGACAATTAAAGAAAGAAAAATGAATTGTCTTTTTAGACAAAGTGAAGGAGGAAGATTGTATGGCGTTAACATTACAGGCCAAGTCGAATACGGTTTACCGAACTGAGAGAAGGGTGCAAATCCATCCGTACAAAGCCCTAATCGAACATTTCTACTCTCACTTGCAAAGTCAGGGTATGTCGAATCAAAATGTTTCCAAGCCTCACCGTCAGCCGGATGAGCCATAGTACCACCTACTCGAGAATTCTCTGCATGCCATCTCATTTGTTCGGCTATATGTTTAGTAGCATACAACCTTTGAAGACGAGGGCCAAGTGGAAAGTAGAGGAGTGATTGTTTTGCCACCACGCTTCCCGTTCATCCGAGTTTGGTTTATATCTTTGAAGACCACATTTTCGGCATGCATCTAAATTCTCGTCTTCTTCCCAAAACAACATACACCCTTCATCACATGCATCTATCTTTTAAATGGGGTAATTGAAGACCTTTTAACAATTTTTAACACTATAAAAATCTTTGGTCATTTTGTTATTTTTGGGAAAGCGTCTCCAAGTAGACTACTAACCGAGTCGACCACCCTATGAGGCAGTTGTGGTCGCACTTCAACGTAATTATTCTAGAAGCGACTTCCAACACGGACATGGGACTTCCTTCAAACAAAGGCTCATCGACCTTGTTTAACATGTCAAAGAAAGCTTTTACTTGAGGTGTGGTGCTTGGTTTACTTCATCGACATTCAAGGCTTCTTCTCTAATGGTATCCACCTCATCTCGTAGCGTCATTTATCATTTCCGATAAGGATTATCAACCACCAAATGCATAGGTCTATCATCTACGGAAAATCCTCTCCGTGACAAAACCAACTAAAATAATTACTCATAAATCCTTTTTAATCAAGTGGCTTTTGACATCGAACTCATTGAAAAGTCTAGCGTTGCCACAATTAACACATGGACACTTAATCTTTTCGCCATTACGGATGAACTACGGCAAAAGTTTAGCATGTTCGATGAATTCGACAACACCATGAGCAAATCCCACTTTCACTCGTTTATTATCATCCAAGCGGTGCATTACATCCAACTACGTTCAGTTCTCTTCATTGTCAATCCGTCTACAAAAATAAACTTGTTATAAATTATTAATTGAATTTGAAAAACTTTGAAATAATTTGTTTTTGAAAGAACGATGTAGTCATAGGTAACTTCTTATCTCTCCAACCTAAACCCATCTTTGAATGTCCAATATCACTAACAAATAGTTACATTTATTTATGTAATGGGAAAAATTTCGGCTGCAATTCGCATCAGTTCTACAGATACACAAATAAATTGTGTTTCCTCAAAATATATGTATCCGGAGAACATCTGCTTAAAAATTGCCACCAAAATTTTTACTATCACATAAACAAATGTAACTACTTGTCACCTAAGTGATATTGATCATTCAAAGACGATCCCAAAAATGGGACTATTCGAGAATTACTCCTAATGAATAATTCTCGAATGGGTATACTACGGTCAACGCAAAAAATTTGGATTTAAAACATTTTTATAAAATACATAACTTTAACAAAATACACAATCACATTATGTCATACTATACCCAACACATTAATAATTATCCACCTATGGCTCTAAAATCACCACAAATCAACCTATCAATGGCTCTACAATTCTCTAAAATAACCTAACAATGGCTCTACAGTTCTCTAAAATAACTTAACAATCACTCTATAACACTAATTCAACTTAAAAATGGCTCTACAATTCTCTAATTTAGCATAAACACATAATCAAATTACCTAAACTAATAACATTTAATAAACTAATCAAACTAACACAATCAAACTAAATAACATTTAATAAACTTAAATTATACTAATCAAACTAAACTAATTAAATCAAACTAATTATAACAATCAAACTAAACAAAATAATCAAACTAAAACAAACTAAACATACACTAATCAAACTAAAACAATCAAACTAAACTAATTAAAACAAACAAATCAAACTAATTAAAACAATCAAACTAAACAAACTAATCAAACTAAAACAAACTAAACATACATTAATCAAACTAAAACAAACTAAACATACACTAATCAAACTAAAACAATCAAACTAAACTAATTAAAACAAACAAATCAAACTAATTAAAACAATCAAACTAAACAAACTAATCAAACTAAAACAATCTAAACATACACTAATCAAACTAAACTAATAAAATCAACAAAATTAAAACAAACAAACTTAAATCAAATTAAATTATAAAAACATACACTATTCACAGAGTATACGTCGGGCGGTCTTGGGAGTAGAGGCGGCGGGAGAGTGGGGCGGCGGCAAGGTGAGGCGGCGGCACGGAGAGGCGGCAGCAGGATGAAACAGCGGCGAGGTGGGCCGGCGACAGTGTGGGGCGGCGGCAAAGTGGGGCGGCGTGGTGGGGTGGCGTGGTGGGGTGACGTGGTGGCGGCGTGGTGGGCTTCTTCGTGCGTTGTTGAAATCGCCTTCCCTTTGTTTTTGTTTTTATGTTGCGACGAAATGAATGATTAACTCAGAAGAGGGTTTTATTTTTTTTTCTACTTTGCGAAGGATTATTCGCGCCCGAACCTATTTCCGTCCCAAAATCTGACAACTTCAAAGATGCCAGGGTATATTCCTTGGCATCTTTGTCCTTTGCGACGGGAATTTAGGTCCCGGCGCAAATAATCCGTCGCAAATTTTTTGGCGCTGATCAATAATTTAATCTTAATTATTGGCGCAAACTATGCGACGGGATTTGCGACGGATTTAGCTAATTCCGTCGCAAATTCCGTCGCACATTTTTGGCGCTTTTTCAACTTTTCGCACCAATAATTGGCGGGCCAAATTGCGAGGGAATTTGCGACGGAAATTTAAAATTCCGTCGCAAATTTTAAATTCCGTCGCAAACTAGTTTTGCTGCGACGGATCTTTTTGGCCGTCGCAAATTCCGTCGCAAAACAGCTGTTTTTTTGTAGTGATGATCCAGTAACTCAAATTTTAAAATTCAATATCGTGTTTCCATACTTTAGATAGATTACTGCTCAATTAGTAAAATTATGACAATTTTAGATAATTATCGAGTTACTCGTGTTAAATTCGTGTCGGAAGACTTCAACCCTTACCCAACCCATTTAATTTTCGTGTCGTGTTCGTGTTGACCCAATTACTTAAATGGGTCACGATGTCTCAACCTTAACTCGTTAACTTCGTGTCGGCCGGGTTCGTGTCGTGTTTTCGGGTCGTGTTAATTGCCACCTCTATTAAGAAGCAATGAAGTTGGTGGTGTAGACAATGTGGAGTGGACGATGGAAGGAAGGTTTAAGGTTACTGATGTGTTGCATGTTGTGTGTTCGAATCCATGGCAAACTTTTGTTCATTTCTTTCTTTCACATAATTAATGCATTAAATGTCACGTAAAAAAATTGACGCTTTCTATTCATGCCACTAAGACATTCCTATTTTTCATCAAAAATATTATATTCAAAAATAACTACAATCATGCTAATAGAATTTCAAGGCAATTTATCAAAAAAAAAAATTAAATTTATTAAATTAAAACCATCACACTACTTCACAATTTATTTTCAGCTAAAAGTATTATATAAGAATAATGTTCATACCATAAGTAAATCCCTGAGTAGTTGAGCAATTTGTTGATATAGGTTATGTATATATTGGGTTACACCAAAATGAAAATTCTAGGTCCACCCTGATTGCATCATTTAATTGGTATATTTGCAAGGTTTGAACTAGTTTAATACGAGTATAAGTGATATAACTTGAAGTAGTTATTTTATTTTTTATTTTTTTTCCTTAAAGAGCCCGTTTGAAAATAAGTATTTCATTTTTGAATTTCAATTTGGTTTGAAATACGAGTACTTTTTTAAGAAGTCATTTGGATTTGAATTTGTGAATCTTAGTAAGTCTCATGTGAAACATGTCTCATATTAAATTATTGTGAGACAAAAGTAAAATTGCAGTTAAAAAGTTACAAAAACATTAAACAAATCTACTAAGGTCACTTATAGGGGTATTAAAAAATTTAGTGACAATATATCATAATTATCACTAAAATATTATAAAAACTATACAATTGAGTACAAATGAGTCGACCTTACAATAATTTATTGTAAGGTCAAACTCACACAAGAATATGTGAGTCCAAATAGGTTTTATTCGAAAATAGAATATGTAAATATTGTTTTCCATGTAATTAGGAAAGTCAATAATTTAAACACCCTTGTATCTAATTGACTATATATAATCTCCCTTTGTTTCAATTAATTATTTACATTTTTACTTTTGGGAGTGTATCAATCAATTATTTACCTTTCCTTTAAAGGAATGTTTTATTCCACTAAATTACTTTGTATTAATTTACCCTTATCTCATTCTCACTCATCTCTACAAGATTTTGGTTTACATGAGAATTTGAGAGTATGTCTGTCATTTAATAGGTTTCCTTAGTTTTTTGTCAAATTGAAAGGTAAATAAATGATTAGAAGAGTGTGAGTAATCATAATCAACCATATTAGGGTATTATATCGAGTCTAGTCAATTAGTTACAAGGGTATCTAAATGACTTACTTTCTTAAATACATAGGAAAATAGTATTTACATATCTTATTTCCTAATGGGTTTGATGGAAATCTTTTAATTAGTAATCCAAATGATACCTCCTAATATCCTCATCTTGAAATTCATAATTTGACATTATTTACAAATAAAATAAGAGTTCATAAATGCTATCTAATTGAGTATATAAGAGGATTATTATATTTAAGTTGAGAGAAAAAAAATAAAGGCAAATACTTGTGTGAGACAAGTCTTACAATAAATTTATTGTAAGACCTCTCACACAAGGGGTGGTTACTTTTTTTTTTTAATAACTTTTGTGTGTTGTGTCTTACGTTAATTATCGTAAGTACGGTCTTACAGAAGAACTACTGAAAAATAAAAGCATAGGTAGTACTCGCTTATTTTCACTTGAAAATTTTGTTAATGCTTAGACTATCCCCATTGAGAATTTGTCTAATTGGGTCATGACCCATTTAATTGAAAGTTATAACCATTCACAAGTTTGATCCTCCCATTAAACAAGGTCATGACTCCTCTTTTTCCACTTTTTTCATACCCCACCACTTTATATATCCTACTTTTATATTCATTTAATTATTTTTTTTATCAAAAGTTATATACTTCTATTGAATAATTTTAATTTCTTATATTTTTTGGAATTTAGATTTTCAATTTCTAAATATTTTTTCACATAATTTTTTTTTGTGATAATATTTGCGTGTTTATGTATTTTTTTTGTTTTTTTGTTTTGTAAGAAGTAAAAAGTAGAAGGAAAAATATAATGATTTTTAAGATGTCCAAATAGTATCAAGATTAGTCTCATTTTATAGATATTAAAAAAATATGACCTTTGGTATACTTTTTTTTTTAAAAAAATAAATAAATTTAATAAACTAACGACTCTTTTAAAAATATATGCTCAAGAAAATTACACACAAGAGTTAAAAGACAAAGTAATAACAACTTTCCTACCTAATTAAAAACAAAACAACTTTACAATAAAAAAATTTAATATATTCCCTCCCCCACTCAACTCAACTCAAGTCACTCAGTGCAGGGGCGATTCTAGAAGTTCCGGACAGTGCGTGCCGACAAAACATGACAAATGGGTCCGTCAAATTATATGACTCAAAAAAATATCAATTTGTATGTCTGAGTTAGATAAAAATTAAAATTCGGGTCGAAACGAGCTATTAACGCCTTTTTTCAGAATGATTTGGTAAAATAGTGTTTTTTTTTTTTTTTTTTAAAAAGAAAGTATTAAAGTTTTGTGTCGAAAATAAAACTATATAGACTTATATGGTGCATGTATCCTTGGTTCGAAATAAAGTCCAAATCTTAATGAAAAAATTAAAACTACTCCGTATTATTATATAATAAAAAAGTAAGAAAATGTTGAATTAAAGTAAGATGAAAAAAAATGTCTTGATAAACATTTTATTAAAAAAAAAATGTTTCGATAAGAGTTTGAAAAGTAAGGGACGTGAATTTGGAAAAAAAAAGTTATGAATGAAATTTAATAATTAAATGTTGGACTTAGGTTAAACAAGACCTAGAGATAAATGCGGATTATTGTATAATAAATGTTGAAATTAGAATCATTAATTTGTTTGTGGTTTAATGGTAGTGTTGTTGATTTGAGAGTTGTTGGTTTAGGGTTCAAATCTCTTAAATGCATATAATTTTTTTAATTTTTTTTTAACACACTATTAATTTTTTTTTTTTTCCCAAAAAAAGTGTGGGTGCCATGGCACCCATACTAAAAACGCCAGTGACTCAGTGACTCAAGTCGAGTCAAGTTTCCATACTTAACTCTTTTTAACCCAATTAAATTGGGTTATGACCTCCCCTAATTGTTTCAATGGGAATAGTCTTATGTGAAAGTCTAAAAAGTAGCCATTCATCTCAATTATATTCACATTATTTATTTTTTTACATTTGTCAATGCAAATGTTAGGTTACAAATATTCACAGTTTTTTGTTATTTAAAATTATTGAAGTTTTTTTTTTAATAATGACATACCAAGCAAAATTTCATATTATTATATACTCCCTCTATTTCTTTTTGTTCTTCCCATTTCAATATGGAATAAATATTAAGGTGGAGAGGTTGTGTGGGTGAGATTAAAGTAGAAAAATAATAAAGTAAATTGTGTGGATGAGATTGGTTAAAAGTTGACAAAAATAGAAATGGGAAGAAGATGGTGGAATTTCCTTTTTGGGAAAGTGGGAAGAAGATAGTGGAATGGAGGGAGTATTTATTTGATACATCGTAGTAAGAAATTTCAGCAAAAATATATTTCAATATATAGTGATTTTTTTCTCTTTGATGGAATATAATTGAAGGAATAATGTACTTGTTCCATTTTATTTTTTAAACTATTAAACATTTCAAAAAAAATTAAGCAAACGAGATTTTTTTTTTAAATAAAACTCATGAGTGTATAAGTAGCACACTCCAAATATATTCTAAATGTAGCCGCAAAATTCAAAAATGCTTACTCCGTATGTGCTTAGGAAATAAAAACAAGAAGTGACAGCTAGTAATTCAGTGTGGTCTATAAATCTATGATACTCTGAAATGCAGAAACATATACGGAGTAACATGCATGTTCATTTGTTCAATTATATTTCAATCTAATTTGAATTTAGGATCAATTTTGAAACAATTAGTCTCCTATAAAACTGGTCAACCCATTTTAAATTAAGACGGGTCAAATATGACCCATTTTGGTTTTTTTTTTTTGAATTTTTTTTAGACCCTTTTTTTTAAAAGAAAAAAAAAAAAAAAAAACTTAACTCAAATAACGAATAAAACACAAATTTTAAATAGTAACAATGATAAAAATGGTAACATACTACGGAGTATATTATATTGGTGACATATTCTCAAAAAATTAAAACATAATTAACCTATTTTGGTAACATATTATACAATTATGGTAACATATTAAACAAATATTATGACAATTTTTTATTTTCTATGTTTTATAATATGTTACAAATATAATATAATATGTTACCATTTTACATTACTTTGTTACCATTTTCAATAACCCTATAAACACGATTTTCGACAAAAGTTTTTAAAAATAAATTTTGGGTCTTGCAAAAAAATTTCAAAAAAAAAAGAAAAAAAAAAAAGAAAAGAAAAAAATGGATTGACCCGACCCGTCTTAAGCTTAAAACGGGTTTAATGGTCTTAAATGAGAATTTGTGATTGTGAAATATCACATTTAAAAAATTTGTTTTATTAAATATCACTTTTAAAAAAAAAATTACCAATTACAACAAAGATAAAATTTGTCGACTATGACCCTTTTGGTCTGAGTTGACTAAATTACGACGTTGACTTATCGAAAATCGTGTTTTATTTATTTTTTATTTATTTTTTTTCTTCTTACTACTCTCAAACTCAAATTTCATCCCTTAAATCCTATAATACACCCCCTCAAACCAAGACTGTTACCTTAGAAACCTAAAAATTCATCCCAAAATGACGTGCTCCGGTGACCAAAATATCGAAATTTAGTTGACTTAAGTCAAACTCAGGCCAAAAGGTAGTGTTTGACAAAATAAAAATTTTAAAGGTTAATAATTGGCAAATTTTTTGTAAAGGTGGTGTTTAACAAAAACAAGTTTTTTAAAGTTAGTGTTTGGCAATTGATCTTATACTCCGTATATAACTTCGATTTTGTAATATATGGTCTTGATTTACATTTGACAGTTTTACGCATTGATTTTTATGCATTTTGAAGATAAATCTATCCATTTTTTTGTGTTTATTATTCAATACGAGCAGTTTTTTTTTTTTTTTTTTCTTCTTTTTTTTTTTTTTTTTTTTAACAACACAGCTAATAGCTAATATGTAGGGTACACATTGATTTTTACTTTACCGTATGTTATCCACTTTAGTCTCACCATATTAATACGTTAATTACTCCCTCCGTCCCGATCATTTATTTACACTTTTCATTTTGGGGTGTACGGGTCATTTGTTTACGTTTCCATAAAAGACTATGTTGAGACATGTGGGGAGTGGTCCCTCCTTTTTTAATTCAATCACATTGATTTATTTCTATATTTTGTACTCCCTTTGTCTCAGTCATTTGTTTACACTTCTCTCAAATCTCCCTCACAAAAAAGTCAAACTGTAAACAATTCACTGGAACAGAGGGAGTACTTATATTATTATTTTTTTACTTTTTTCCTCCTACCTCTCTCCTAACATCGATAAATGTGTATCAAGTAAATGTAAACAAATCACCGAAACAAAGGGAGTAACAATTTAAGATCACAACTCACAAGTCATAAAATTGTTATTAAAAGGAACTTCGTATTAATAAGGTCACAAGTCATATTAATATGGTATTAATAGCTAACAATGTTTTCCCTATAATTATACTAGACGGTGTACAAACAAAATTGTTTAACGGAGTACAACGATGAGTAATTTAGAGATGGCCTATTCTTTTTTTTTTTTTGGATAACGTGAACCCACACGCTACCTTTGGCGCAAGACTGGTAAACCCTCCGAGCGTGATAGATAAACAGAAACCATACACGCTACCGCCAGGTTAGCCATCCTTTACTGCAGAAATGACAGCCGTGATCCGATTAAGATAGCCAAGTTTTTAATATTCCCACAAGACGCTTCTTGGAGGAATCAACCTCGGACCCATGAAATTTCACCCATGCTTTAACGCTAACAAATCCTCCTCAAACCAAGCGACCATCATTACGACTGCACCAACTATTTGGAGAACCTCTCACACTTTGCAGCCCCAACTTCTAGGCACCCTTTCGCATCACCAAGACATGGTAGCCTCCCTTAATCTGGGACCGGTCCGCCACTCGTAAGTCCATAACACAATCTGCCTCTAAAGCATCCAATCCTGGAAAGGACTCACCGATCATCAGCTTCTAATACACATGGGTCTTCCGCTTGACCCATGGCGCTTTACAGGTCTATTTTCACCATGACCAAACTCGCTCAAGACTCCACTCGAGCAGGAGTTTTGCAAATGCTTCTCGGTGGTGCCAAACCCAAGTCGATCTTGGCTCGATACCAATTTGTTATGACATTACTCAGAACTAACGCTGAGCCTCAGACGCGTCGGTGTCTACGATCCATAATAAGATGATATTGTCCGCCAAATTTGGGCTCAAATTTACTTCGCTCCTTCCTGGTGCGCCTTATACTATTATATTTGATAACCACTTATATAAATAATCTTTTACCTATTTTCCACCGATGTAGAATTTGGATTTGTACCCTAACAAATTCATTGAGAAAATATATACGGAGTATTAGTTTGACAAAATTGAAGAGTAACATACTCCGTAATAAATATCCGTAAATACAAAAGAGTGAAGGACCCATGAGTCCATGACCTGCATATCATCACGTGTACTGCTATAATAATACCTGCCTTGCCTCTCCCTTGAATTCATCAAACTTCTTGCATTGGATTCTTAACAATATAAAATCATACACCCAACATAACATTTTCCTACAACTCTACTCTTATAGGGGCACCTCTTCATACTCGTATGTCACAGTGTCACACCTTCTTTTTCTAATTTATACTCCTATGTCATTTAATTACACTTTTCGTATTTACACCTTACCAAAAAAAAAAAAAAAAAAATTAAACAAATCACCGTAATAAAGAAAGTAGATCAAAATAAATAAATAAAATTTAAATTCTTCTACTCCAATTGATTGGGTCCTTGCTAAACTATAAATACTCCCTACTTTTCATTAGCAAAACTCTACTCGAGGTTGACACCAATTTTAGGGAGTGTTAAAAATATAGTTGTATTGGAAATTGAAAGGTGAAGTCTCATCTTATAAGAATAAAGTACTCCCTATATGATATTTTGATAAAATTAAGTATTAATTAGGGTAAAAATATTATTTAAAGGTCATTATATAGAGAAATGAGATTAATTTGATAAAATTGTCGTATAAGAAAAGTAAGGCTTTTTTGGTGAAAAAAAAAAGGAATTAGCATTTTTGAGATACATGCCCTTTGCTTTATTTAGTTACTCATATTATTATTATTATTATTATTATTATTATTATTATTATTATTATTATTATTATTATTATTATTATTATTTAGTTAATACTCCGTACAAGTACCTTGTTTGCTTTTAATATATAAAAAATATACTCCGTAATATTTTTACGATATCCTCTAACTTTGTCAGATTACACATGTTATCTCATTTTTGAGATTTGTTCACATAATGCCCCTTAAATTAATATTTTAGTACTCTATATAACTTTTTTTTTTTTTTTACTTTCCCATCAAAAATTTATAGAAATTATGATAAATTAGTACCAAAAATACAAATATAACAAGTTCATTTCAAATGAAAAATAAATTACTTTAGATAAACTTGACTAACTACATACGGAGTACTAAATTGTCACGTGATTGCGTTGTAAAAGCGATCAGTAGCGATCTTACTACACCCAATCTCACTCCCAAAGCCATGAAATTTTTTTCAAAGATTTTTATATTACATACGGAGTATCTCTTATTTAGTGTAAATATTATTTGATAGTTTGGTTCAACATTAAAAAATAAAATTCGTGGAAAAATTAAATTCATCTGAAATATAATTTACGTGAATTATATAAAAATTAGAGATATTTCATGATCGTGACTTTGGCGGATTCTTAGTACTTGTGTGAGGTTTGTTAGCGTAGTGCACTAAACTTTAATGAATATGTGTAATATGCCTATTTGTGACGGAAAAACTTGACGGCGTTAAGTTTATGAAAGAAGGCACCAATTATGAGTTTAGGGTACATTTAGACCCACATTATTGCTCAATTAAATGCTATTATTTGTACTCTAATCAACAAAATTTACACTAATTAATCAACTCATAATATCATTTAATTGAGGAATAATGTGGGTTTAATTGTACCCTAAACTCATAATTGGTGCATTTTTCCTTAAACTTAACGTCGTCAAGTTTTCCGTCACAAAATGGCATATTGGGCACATATTTACAAAGTTTAGGGGTTTCATATGAACATACCTCACACATGGGGTACCATGTGTAATCTTTCAAAGTTCAAGGGTACCGTGAGAAATATCCCTAAAAATTATTTGATGAGACGATGTCACGGTATTATTAATCTCGCACCTATATAAGACAAAGGACATGTTCTTTCCAGCTTATTTTTGGGCTCACCACTTCACTGCTTAGATTCGATTCGATTCAACTCCATTCAGCCTCGCTTCGATTAACTCACTTGATTCGCCTCGATTCAAAGACATGTTATTTAATCAACTTCATTCGATTGATTGATCAACTCGATTCATTTGATTCGATTCTAAAAGTTAAAAACAAGTGCTCAAACACGTTGATAATGAAAGGGTTGCTAGTGGACCCAACATCCCTTAATTTCCTTCTAAAAGTGAAGTACCCTTTTAATCCTTGTGCATTTTATTAGTAGAGACGCTAGACAGTAGACACCACTTACATAAATTTTTTTTTAACAGTGTGTAGTACCTTTAAAAAAAAAAAAATTACAAAATTGATTAGCATCTACCAATGCACAAAAGATGTTTGATGGTATGCCTGACCAATTCTACCAATTTTTAGCATCTACAAAAAACAACACCACCACTATCACTACTTCTCCTACTCAAACTGTTCCACCACTCCCTCTCTCTTTTCAACAACAACAACAACAACAACAACAACCAATTTTTGATGCTTCTTATCTTTTCCATTATCAGCAACAACAACAACAACAACAACAACAACAGCATTGTACTCGAAACGAAGCTAAGGGGTGTATTCTTGCACAGGAAGCCGACGTGCCGTGGTCGAATGAGGAAGTGCTTGCTTTGCTTAAGATCAGATCTTGTTTGGAGACTAATCCTTCGTTTCCACCTGAATTTATCTGGGATAATGTCTCAAGGTAGTATGTCGTCTGTTTTAGTCGTTTGTTTACCTTTCTGCTTTGAAATGCGTTTAAACTCACTAGTCAAAACCGTCTTCCTAGATGATAAACAAATAATTGACATAGAGGTTATATTTTAATTTTATGTTTTCATCATTCTAGTGATTATGTGTAAATTAATGAAGTGGGTTTTTATTTTTGTTAATGATGATTAGGATGTACATATTGGTCAAATTTTTAGGTAGACCTATGTAAGAGAATAAAGATAGAATCTTTGTGCAGAAGATAATATGACACATCATGTGCAACAATTTAATTTATATATGTCATCTTTTGTAAAATTAATGGTCCATTGTACATAGTACATTATTTTGTTTTAAAAATAACATCATGTGATGTTGTTTTTGTTTATTTATGGTGTATGTAGAAAACTAGAAGAAGTTGGATTCAAAAGAAGTGCTCAAAATTGCAAAGACAAGTTTGAGGAGGAAACTAGAAGTTTCAACACCAACAACATTGTTATTAATAGTGACAAGAGTAATGTTATAAGTCAAAATTATAGACTTTTTGGTGAGCTTGAAGAGCTCTATAACTGTAATGATGATCATGAATATGACACTAATAATCATCAAATGGATGATCATAGTGGTGACACTCGATCGATGTCGTTATGCATGAAGAATCAAATCCGTGATAACACAAGGAATGGCAATGAAGGCGAAGTAGTCCGGGAGATAGTGGGACATGAAATGGGACAGGTGAATTCGGAAGGAAGCGATGAGACGGGTGAACGAGGCCGAGACAATGACATTGATGTGGATATTGATAATGAGAAGTTGGAAGAGAGTTCAAAAGAGGTGGTGGGTAGGAAGAGAAAAAGACACAAAAAGTTTGAAATGTTCAAAGGGTTTTATGAGAAGATAGTCAACAATATGATGGAACAACAAGAGGAGTTTCATTGTAAGGTTATTGAAGACATGGTGAAAAGAGATGAAGAGAAGATTGCAAGAGAAGAGGCATGGAAGAAGCATGAGATTGATATGATCACCAAAGAGTTGGAAGTTAGGGCACATGAGCAAGCTATTGTTGGTGATAGACAAGCAAAATTACTTGGTTTTTTGAGCAAGTTTTCATCACTTTCATCAACAAATTTGGTTCAAAATGCATTCATCAATGATAAGGTACCTAAGAATGCTTCTTTGGTCTCTACTTCTTCATCACTTTTGAGTCAAGATTGTGTTAGTGCAACAACAACAACAACACATGGTCAAAGTCCTATGTCTAATTTGGTAACCCAACAAAAGTGCAAGCTACCCACTTCATTATCCAATGAAAATTTAGGTCCTCAAAACCCTAATCCTATCCCTTCTAATCAATATGATGTCCCTACTTGTAAAGCCGTCGAGTTCGAGGATACGAGCATTGATGCACCAGGTGTGTTCATGGACTTCAAGTCCCCGAAAAACCACACCCCCTCACCCTCGACGATGCTTGAAAGTGTTAAAGACGATACCGGGAGAAGATGGCCAAGAGATGAAGTGTTAGCATTGATCAACATAAGGTGTAGCCTTTTCAACAACAACAACAACAACAACAATGGTGGTGATAACCATGAGAAAGAGAGCTTCTCAAAGTTTCCACTATGGGAGAGAGTGTCACATAAGATGTTAGAGTTAGGCTACAAGAGAAGCTCAAAGAGGTGTAAAGAGAAATGGGAGAACATAAACAAGTACTTTAGAAAAACCAAGGACTTAAACAAGAAAAGGTCAATTGACTCAAGGACATGTCCTTATTTTCAACAACTTAGCCATTTATATAACAACCAAGGGATACCACATGACCACTCTGACCGCCACGAAAACATCCTCGAGTCGCCACCGGAAAACCAGTCAAGGGGTGGTCAAGGTGGGTCCAGTACTTCAAATGGTGCAACTACAACTACTTGTACTATGCATGGTAATGAAGGTAGTGTGGTCCAAATGTCAGCTGAATTTGGTTTTGAATTTTGAGTAGTACATACAGCACGACATATAAATCCTATATGATGTGTACTCATATATCAACTTAATACGTTTGGATACAACTACCAAAAAAAAAAAACTTAATACGTTTGGATGTTAACTACCAAAAAAAAACTTAATACGTTTGGATGTTATGTACTCCGTGGTTTTATATGCTTCATTAGTTGTTAGAGCTAGCAAGTTATCAATTTGTTTGATTAATTCTACTCCATCCGTTTTGGTAATTTGTTTACATTTACTTTATACACATTTATCGATGTGAGGAGAGGGGTAAAATAAAAACTAAAAAAATAATAATATAAGTATTAGAGTATATGAAGAGGTATTAGAGTATATGAAGAGACATATAATTATGTCTCGATATTAATAGTAGTATTAAGTTTAATAATAAATAACCACCTTTGTAAACCTTTAGCTTTCCATCTAAAGTCTATATAAGGTGGTTATTTGTAATGTAAATGAAATCAACTCATAATAATACAATATCTCTTCATATACTCTAATAATAAGTATAAATGAGGTCCTACTTGTTTTAAAGTAATTAAAATTAAACAATATGATTGATTAAGAAATTTGGGTTAAACCTTACACACATGAATCACCAAAGATATTTATGGAAAGTGTAAACAAATTAGTACTCCGTAGTTCAATTTTTGCTAAAATCATCATCCAAAATTTCTTAATATGGAGCTCACGTTTTTATTAAATTGTGTTTTCAAATGCAACCTTATAATTTTACGGAATACTCCGTGTGAGATACTCCGTATTATTAAACGAAATTATGTATGGTCAACTAATCTAATACTTCGTATTAATCTACATCTAAGACGTAAAATCTATTCTAAAAAACTCCGTACTAACTTTTGTATACAACAATTTTACAATAAATTACATTAAATTATCAAGTTTCTAAGTAAAATTAAATAGAAAATATTCGATACATAGTGTATGGCAGTTTTAGGAAAGAGGTGAAAAAAAGAAAAAAAAAAAGGACAAGACAAGCCTCCGAAAAATGTGATGGACCCATTTAAAATTGACAAAGCAGAAAAGGATGCCATGCACCATGCATGCATTAAAGTCCACATGTGATGGTCCTCGATTCTGTTTTCTGTACCCTTGGTCTGGGCCTCTTTTTGCCTTTCTTCCAACTTTGACCTCATCTCCGGCCCACTTCTTAGGGCCCACTTCTCATTTGGCGAAAAATACGATCCTATCATGTAGGAAGTGAACTTGAATGGAGAAAGTATAAAACACCACAATTTTTTTTTTAAAAACTTTTAAAGAAGTAACGCTAAAGTGGTCATGCCATATAATGTGAAAAATTATTCAGTCATAAATAGGAACTAGTTGGCGTGCCCGTCCCCGTCCGGGCTATCTATCATTATTATTAAGATTTAAAAATAAGTATAAAATGTAATTTTTATATATTTTTCTAGTTTATATATTTACCAATTATGATATAATTTTCTATGATATTTAATATGACAAAATTTCTAAAATATAAATACTAAGGGCATGTTCTTTTCGGCTTTTATCGTATTTAATATGATAATTTTCTAAAATCTATGATTTATCATATTTGTTTTTCGTTTATTTGCTAATTATATTTTATAATACTTACCTAATACTATTTTTTTTCCTTTAACTTATTTATTAACCCAAATATTATTTCACTTTTTAAAATTCTATGAATTACCATATTTCTTTTGCTCTTTCATTTTATTTTATTTTTAATATTTTAAAATATCACTTTCTTATATTTTTTTCCCTTAACTTGAATATTTAATCCAATATATTTAAGGCAAAATATGTATTCTTCAATTTTGCTATCCTACAATTTGAAGGATTTCAATTGTAGATTTAGTATTATATTTTAGATTACATATGTTAATTATACTACACCATCTTCTTCTTTTTTCTTTTTCTTTTTTTTTTTTTTTTTTTTTTTAACGTTAAAATGGGGTAATAAAGAAATTGGAATTTGGTCATTAAATCAAACTTTACCCTATCACTATACTAAACATGTTTTTTTTTTCTTAATTAGCACATGTTCTTATACAAAATTGAGATTAACAATCAAATTAAAACTTAATACTATTAAACTAACTAAAAGATTACGCATTAAGCATTACAAATATTATTATACAACCATATCTAATAACTTGATTTAAAAATAAGATAATCGATAGATATTGTACATCACTTTTACCTTTCATGTTACATATTCTTACCTTTCATGTTACATATTCATTAGTTTTTCTATTGGGTTATAATCAAGTTTGTTCAATAAAAAACTTCAAATCTTGAACGTAAAATATAAATTTACAACATACAAAGAAAAAAAATCAGCAGTAATTTAATCAAGCTATGTTTAAGTATCAAACATAGTAATTATGAAATAAAAATATTCAAATTTTAAACACTCTTATCAAATACACCGTAAAAAAATAAATTTAACACAAATTGTAATTGTAATCATAATTAAAACATAATAAAGTAAAACTATTTAACATAGTACGTACCTAAAAAGATCTAGCTAAAGTTTTTGATGTATATATATACAAAAAGGGATGGGGACTTACCTAAAAATTAAATAAGGTAATTATGTGTCATATAATTATTTATTTTGAAATTATTATTTTTCTTCTCAATTAAAAACATCTTCAATTAATTTTTTTTTGGAAAGTTCTAATATAGTAAAGATTTTAATTGTAGATTTAGTTTTATATTTTAAGTTACATATGTTAATATTTTTTCATCTAAAACCCTAGCAATAGTAGAATTATAAATAATACTAATATAAATTTTTTAGACCAATTATATTGTGACAAATGTCGACCATAGAGACCATGGTTTCTGCTTTATATATATATATTAGATTGTATGTCTGCAACCGTTATACCTTAGAGACTTCAGAGTTACTAATGTATTACAAGTACGGTGTATTATAGTCAATTGATTTTCATATGTGTAATCATGATTCAAAATTACTAGGCTTTTTTAATAATGAATGTGCTTAAATCGTTCAATTCATTAAAATTACTTACTTATATTAGTTCGATGTCGACGTCAAAGAATTTAAAGACATTTTAATTTACTAATCTTCAAACCAGTACTTACAGTATTTGATTTCACGTTTCTAAATTCAAAATCTCATCCAATTTATTCCGAATGAAGTTAGTTTCGGGTCAAATGTTACTTCAAACCGTGTCATATCATGGTCAAGGATTAAACTTCATTTCAAATTCAATAGTGTTTATAATTTGATTGTTCAATTCACGTGAAATTCAACTTTTCAGAATGTTCCACTTTCTACCAAATTAATTTAGGGACATAATTAACTTATCTCCTTACTAAGTACTACGCATATTTCATTTTTTCAGGTTTATTCAAGCGACCCTTTGATTTCAGAAGATACTTTCACCTGTTCTATAAATCATAACATTTCGATTCGCTTTATTAAGTCGAGAATTGTTAGATATTCGGATTAAAAGAAAAAAAGGTTTTTCTACATAGTACCCCTGTGATTTTTAAAAGTCTACATGGTACCCCTATACTTTTGAGATTATATGTGGTACCCCTAAACTTAATAAAAAATGACCAGACGTAACCCTACCTCTAATTTTTGTCAATACAACGTAAATTATTGCTTAATAGGCTGTTGATGTGGCAAGAATTCATTTACCTCTATTTTTCATTCAATTTTCCTCTAACATCCCCTACTTCCTTCCACTTGCCTTTCCCCCATTTTTTGTGTTTAGTTTCTTGTTTTATGTCTTCTTTCGTTTGCTATCTTCATTTTTTTTCTCCTTTAATTATGTCTCATGTCTCGATGACAACATCAATTTCTTTGTTAGTACTAACCCTATCAAACATGGTCATATGGTCATGGTTATATCTTAACACCTTTTTCCTTTGAAAAGTATAACTTAAGGTAGGGCGCTTAGGTAGTGGAACACCATGCTTAACAGCCTTATCAAACAACTCAAGATAAACATCAATAAGCAAGCATTGGTCAATGTCCTCAACCCTAATATCAACAGATTTTCCCAAATAACTCGTTCTCAACAAAATATTATCAATTCTACAATTTTATTGTACCAAAAATTAAATTTTAAGAGGGGAAACCAACAAAGATAGAATTAAAAGCACTACTAATACAAAAAAAAAAAATGCAAACTTTGAAGTTCATTATAACGATGAAAAAATTAGGGTAAACTTTTAGGGGGGAATAAGGAATAACTAGTTCCATGTCCCGTGAGATTCACGGAATCATTATTATATTTTGCATTTCTGATTTGTAAATTAATTTACATGTTTGTATACTTACTATATAGATGATAATTTTGATTTATTGTCACATATATGAGAGTGTTGTATCAAATATAGTGAGTTATTTTGTTCATACTAAATAGTAGTATTTTGTTTTTAGTGCATTTGTCAATAAGTGTTGATATTTACCAAATTAAATATTACACTTAATCAATTACCACTACAAAAAAAACAGTCGAAATGCGAGGGACTTTGCGACGGAAACAAAATTCCGTCGCAAACAACTGCATTTTGCGACGGACAACACAATTTGCGACGGAATTAGTGTTTTGCGACGGCGAGACGTCGCAAACCCGTCGCAAACAACTCCCGCGCGAAATTTAGAGCGAAAAATCTAACACTATGCGACGGATATTTGCGACGGACGCCAATTTCCGTCGCAAACTTTGCGACGGAATTTGTAGTCCGTCGCAAATCATAAAGATGCCAGCGAATATTCGCTGGCATATTCCTTGTGTCAGAAATTTGCGACGGATAAAGCATTCCGTCGCAAATTTTGCGACGGATAAAGCAGTCCGTCGCAAATTTCCGTCGCAGAACACATTAAATATTTCGCGATTTTTCTTTCCTTCCTCATTTGTTTCAGACTTAAAAAAAAAAAAAACAAAAACCGCCCCCAAATCGCCCCAAAGTCGTCCGTCGTCCCATTACTCCGGCGAGCTTCCCTACTCCGGCGACGCTATCTCCTCCGGCGGCCTCCCTACTCCGGCGACACTTTCCCCAAATTAATTAGAGTATGGTTTTTTCAATTTTTCTTTGTAATAATTAAGTAGTTTAGGGTGAAAATGATTTGATTTAATTAGTTTATTATGTTAATTTAGGTTAATTTAAGTTTATTATGTTAAGTTTTCATTTAATTAGTTTGAGTTAATTTGATTAAGTTTGATATTAGGGTTAATATATGTTGAGTTGATTAGTTTATTATGTTTGAGTTGATTAGTTTTGTTAAGTTAATTTGATTGGGTTAAGTTGATAAGTTTTGTTAAGTTGATTAGATGTTAATGTATGTTAAGTTGATTAGTTTGAGTTAATTATGTTAAGTTGATTAGTTTATTATGTTTGAGTTGATTAGTTTTGTTAAGTTAAGTTGATTGGGTTAAGTTTGATTAGTTTTGTTAAGTTGATTAGATGTTAATGTATGTTAAGTTGATTAGTTTGAGTTGATTATGTTAAGTTTTAAGTTGATTATAAATAATTGAATTACTTATAAATAATGAGTTAATTGAATTTGTTTATTATGTTTGAGTTGATAAGTTTAAAGTTTTGTTAAGTTAATTGAATTAGTTATAAATAATGAGTTAATTGGGTTGTTTAAGTTGATTATGTTAATTAAAATTGAATTACTTTGAGTTTATGTGTTTAAAATTGTTTATGTTAATTGAATCACTTTAACATTTGCTTATTTAGAGAATTGTAGAGCCTTTGTTAGGTTAATGATAAGAATTATAGAGCCATTATTGTTAGGTTAATGTAGAGAATTGTAGAGCCATTGTTAGGTTAATTTAGAGAATAATAGAGCTATTATTCGGTTATTTTAGAGAATTGTAGAGCCATTATTAGTAGGTTGATTGTGTGTTTTGTTAAAATTAAGTATTTTATTGAAATGATGTAAAATGAAAAAAATTTGCGTTGACCGTAGTATACCCATTCGAGAATTATTCATTAGGAATAATTTTGAATAGTCCCCATTTTTGGGACTGTCTTTGAATGATTAATATCACTTAGGTGACAACTAGTTATATTTGTTTATGTAATAGTATAAATTTTGGTAGCAATTATTAAGCTGATGTTCTCTGGATACATATATTTTGAGGAAACTCGATTTATTTGTGTATCTGGAGAACTGATGCGAATTGCTGCCGAAATTTTTACTATTACATAAACAATTGTAACTATTTGTTAGTGATATTGATCATTCAAAGATGGGTTTAGGTTGGAGAGATAAGAAGTTACCTATGACTACACGTTTTTTTCCAAAAAAAAAAAAAAGAAATCACTACAAATTTAACTATGTTGCTGAAACTCTATTTTTGTAGACTGATTGACCATGAAGAGAGTAGAACGTAGTTGGATGTACGACCGTTTGGATGATAATAAGCGAGTCAAAGTTGGATATGCTAATGGGGTGATCTCATTTATCGAACATGCTAAACTTTTGCCGGATTTCAACAGTAATGGTGAAAAGATTAGGTGTCCATGTGTGAATTGTTGCAACTCAGAATGGTTGAATTTTTGCCGGATTAGTAGTTTGCTTGGAGACGCTTTCCCTAAAAATAACAAAATGACCAAAGATTTTTATGCTGCTAAAAAATTGCTAAAAGGTCTTCAATTACCAGTCGAGAAGATAGATGCATGTGATGAAGGATGTATGTTGTTTTGGGAGGAAGACGAGAATTTAGATGCATGCCGAAAATGTGGTCTTGAAAGATATAAACCAAACACAGATGAACGGGGGAAACGTGTGGCACAACAGTCGCTCCTCTACTTTCCACTTGGACCTCGTCTTCAAAGGTTGTATGCTACTAAACATATAGCCGAACAAATGCGATGGCATGCGGAGAACCCTCGAGTAGGTGGTACTATGGTTCATCCTAATTTGTGAGTCTTGGAAACATTTAGATGCTACATATCCCGATTTTGCAAGCGAGATTAGAAATGTTTGATTAGGCCTTTGTACGGATGGATTTGCACCATTTAATCAATTCGGTAAACCCTATTCGACTTGGCCAGTAATGTTAACACCATACAATCTTCCTCCTTCACTTTGTTTGAAAAGACAATTCATTTTTCTTTCTTTAATTGTTCCCGGTCCAAACAATCCAAAGAAAAATTTAGATGTATACCTGCAGCCGTTGGTGAAAGAATTAAAAGAGTTGTGGGAAAATGGAGTATTTACCTACGATGTTTCGAGGAAAGAGAACTTCCAACTTAGAGCTGCACTATTATGGACGATTAACGACTTTCCCGCCTATGGCATGCTCTCTGGTTGGTCAACTCAAGGAGGAAAGGCCTGTCCTTATTGTGGTGATAAAAATAAGTGTTTCTGGCTTAAGCATAGTGGGAAGTGGAGTTGGTTCGATTGTCATAGAAAGTTTTTGAAAGCCGACCACCCGTATCGTAAGGATAAAAGTTTTTTGAAGAAAAAACCGTGGAACTTGATGCGGACCACAATTGTTGTCCGGAGACGAAGTCCGGAAAATTGTGGAACCTCTACCCAATTGTTGTTGATGCTAGTGCAGCTGAAGTGAAGGCTTTGAAAGCTAGAAAGTTGGGATGGTGGAAACGGAGTATATTGTGGGACCTTCCTTATTGGAAAACGTTGTTAATTCGTCATAACTTAGATATCATGCACATTGAGAAGAACTTCTTTGAGCAGACAATTAACACAATTATGGACGACAAGAACAAGACGTGTTATGGTCCTAAAGCAAAGGCAGATTTGACCACTCATTGTCGAAAGCGCTCCGATCCTAAGTTTGTCCTAGATAAGCAGCGGAGAAAGGTTCATTGCGAGTGGCTTATGAAGCTAAAGTTTCCAGACGGTTATGCGTCGGATCTAAGTAGATGTGTTGACAATAAAAACTGTAAGTAATATAAATATTAACATTGTAACTATAAAATGGTTTAATTGTAAAGTGTATAAAATTATTTAACAAATTTCGCGTAATCATTTTTTCATTAGGAGTCTTTATTGAAAGACGATCTTCATAAGGCGTTAGCAATTGGACCGTCAACTGAAGTCCAAACCTGGAAACGATACTCAATCAATGGCTACAACTTGTAACATTTAATGGTCGACCGATATAGAGAAAAGAACAATAAACAATGGGTATGTGTGAACTCATTGATGGTCTTGACTATTATGGAACCCTTCAGGAGGTGATTGAGTTGAAATACGTTGGTCGTAAGCAACTCTATAAGACGGTCTTGTTCAAATGTGATTGGCTTGACAACTCTCAACGTGGTATGAATATACATAAGGAGTACAAAATAGTTGAAGTTCATCGTGGTAGAAAATACCCAACGTATGACCCTTTTGTCTTATCGTATCAAGTTGAGCAAGTGTGTTATGCACCATATCCAAGTCTTAAAAGAGATAAAGACCAGTGGAGAGTTGTGTTCAAAGCGAAAGCGAAGGTTATCATTGATGCCTCTGCGGAGGATAATGCTTATCGAGGCCGCGTTATTCTGCACTCCACCACAATTATCAGCCCCTTCTGTCGATGAAGAAGATGAGGGGATTATTATTCCTATTAGTCATAATCAAGATGATGAGATCGAGAATGAACAAGGTGACGATTTCATTGTAGAAGACAATGAGAGCATTGAGGAAGAGTCAACAGAAGATGAGCAAAGTGATGAGTTCGAAGATGATTCGGACGAGGATGGAGAAGAAGTCGGGGAACTCTTTCCTGATGATAATAGTGTAGAGGCTAATAGTTCAGACGATAGTGATTAGCTTAGATTTAAATATTTTGATATGTGATGTTTATGTATAAATATTAATCGCAAACAATTTATGTATTTGATTTCTACATCTTATGTAATATAATTTAATTTACTATTCAATCAGGTTATGAAGTCATTAATTGTTTGTCTTATATATACATGTTCTAACATTTCATTTAAGTGTATTTGTAGTATGGTGAATACAAGATTTCTGGTAATGGAGTAACTCAAATTAAATAATCAAGAGGGGGAAAAGCCAAATCGGTGTGAGGAGGAGATTGGGGAGATAATGGTAAACGCGGAACAAGGTCTTACGACATTAGATCCAGATCCGGCTATAGGCATATGGTACGTTATATATAGTATTAATTAATTCAATATAAATAAACGCATTTTTATTTACTTAAATTAATTAGTTCAGCATAATATTGTACGTTACTTATACTATTTAAAATTTGGTATATTATGTCGATGCAGGTTCACGAAGGACTTAGTGAAGAAAACACTTCGAAGGTCGATAACGTCTATGATGAACCCATTTGTTCCGAATTGGTGGTCTGACGCTTGACGCCAGCATAAAAAGAGCTTTGGTGGAACACTTTCAGGTACTTATTTTTAACTTAAGCGTATTTGATTTAACGGTTTTTAAAATTGTCTATGCAATGGATTGATGCAATTTATTTTTTGAAATGTAATTGTAGTTCAACTACCAGTACAAACAGAAGAATGAAGCACTAATTAGAGAGACCTTCAACGAGATGGCCAAAAAGGATTAGGACTACGCCTATCAAAAGGTGTAAACAATTAATATATGTAGTATTAGTTTTTATTTATTTTCATTTATTAGTCGTAAATATAATTTGTTGCCATGATAAAACTAAGGTGATTATAATACAAATTACAGGTCGGGTGAAAAAATCATGGATAGACAAAACTGCAGCGCTGAGGAAGGGCTATGATGAGTGGAAGGCATCGGACGTAATTAACATACTATTTATAACTTATTAAACGATACTTGTTATATTTTTAAATATATAGAAACTAATAAATTATCATTTACTTTGTTTTGTTTAAAGAATTACAAGAAAAAGGCAGAGATTCAGAAGAAGAATCGTTATTCTCAAGGCGAAGACGGAAAGGCGGCGGGGACGCATACCATGGGCCGCAAAGATATGATGCAATATATCGACAAATTGGTTAGTACTCTTAATTTTTTTTTTTTTTTTTTTTTTTATTATGTGAATCTTTTATAATTAATGTATATATAAATAACAACGTTAATAATCAACTCTTTTTTTTGTATGTAAAGTCTGTAGGATCGACGACACCACCTTCTATCCCCGAGCTCGTGAGGAAATCAAAAACCTCAAACAAGTAAGGCGGTTTTATTACCAACAAAGTCAAAAATTTATTTGTAAGAATCCATTTATACTACAACATTAATTTTATGATTTTAATTTACTTTCTATGATTTTAATTTATTTTCTATCTTAAAATTAGGACCGCTTCAATCCAAGAGTTGAGGAGCACGAGCAAACCCAACCAGACACTCCTATTGACGAGAACCGGCTGTATTATGAGATAGTGGGAGGACACGACAAGAAAGGTCGTGTCTACGGCACGGGTTCAGCCTCGTCTATGTATTACGACCGTCCGCCGCCTCGTCACTCATCCGTCGGGAGGCGGTCACGTCTGATCCGGGATTCTCGACACGCGACACAAGAGAGAGCAGTCGATGAGTCAAAGGATTTCTACAATTGAGGAGTTGATTACGTCTCAACGCCTCAGTACTCAGCCTCCTCCGACATGCAACCTGGCGCGAGCTACGACCTATTTAGGCGTGGGTAGTTTAATGATGATGGTGGTAGTGGTAGTGGCGGCGCCGATGTCCTCATATATTGAACTTTGACGGTGGTAGTTGAACTTTGATGAATGTTAACTTGTTAACTTGTTAACTTTGACGATGAATGTTAACTTTGACGGTGGTAGTGGCCGTTTGTATATTAAGTACCGCAATATATATATGCTATGTTCGGTTTATGTGTTGTGTGTTTGGTGTGCTTTGATTTTTCGGTGTATTGACACCGAAAACGAATTTCATTGCAGGGTTTTTGGTGTAAAAAGCAGGCTTTGGGAGTGTAAAGCGTAAAGCGGGGAAAATAGCAGTGACCTGCGACGGATTTAATAACTTGCGACGGAATTTCCGTCGCAAACTACATAACTTGCGACGGAAATTCCGTCGCAAACAACATGATTTGCGACGGACAATCCGTCGCAAATTTTGCGACGAACATATTTTCCGTCGCAAATCATATTGTTTGCGACGGACTATTTTGCGACTGAAAATACCGTCGCAAGTTGTTTGCGACCGAGAATTCCGTCGCAAATCAATTTTTTGCGACCAGTTTTTGCGACGGGCCAATTTAGTCGCAGAATCCGTCGCAAATGACCATTTTGCGACGGATTTAGCCCTTTTGCGACGGAATTCGTCCGTCGCATTTTGACTGTTTTTTTGTAGTGTACTATTACCAACCTAAAATTTTTGTCTATTGTCATTGTTATAAGATATTGGCCGGTAACTATAATGATAGTATCATATGCAATATATAATTAAGGATACGAATATTCAACTATGAGTTATTAGATTTATACGGAAAAAAAAGTGATTAAAATTCGTTGGCAAAAATCATTATTAGTTGCATATTGTCACATAATATTTTTGGGAAGACAATCAAATAATTTTAATATCAATATTAATGTCGTATATTCTTAGTAATGACATTGACTTATTTCCAGATATTATATGTTTCGTGTCTTTTACGTATTTAACAATATTTTGATATTTCGTAACCTAATCATTTTCAATTTCATTCAACGCTTTTTTTCTTAATATAACGTGATTATGAAAGTATATTAATGTATGTATACAATGTCACTTTTACTTTTTCTAATCATTATAATGTGGTTACACTACAAGAAATTATACATGCAACTACATTGACTGGTTAAAGTAATTGTAACATTTTTATTAATCGTTATATAAATTGCATATTTAAAAATCTAAAATTAACAGTAAGCTAATACGGAGTAAAATTTATTTTTAGTAATTACTGAGTATAAAACTGTGTTCTATTACAATGAAATGCAATTTATATATTTTAGATTTTGATAAATTAATTGAAATAAAAGATAAATTTGGGTTTGATTAATAAAGTTAATATAATGTCATCAAACACTATATTAGATAATAAAATTAAAAGTTGCAATAGGAAAGATAAATGAAAAGGTGTCATTATGGATGATATTTAATACTCCGTAGTATTTTGTATTTTTATTTTTATTAAAAATTGTGTGTTTATAATGGTGACATGTGGCTTAATAAAAGGTAATTTTTTAGCAAATGGTGAGATGTGGTTGTTTGATGGTTAAATGTATTTGTTCAACTTGCTTTTTAATTATATATATAGATATATAGATGAACAATCCTGGTTCAAACTTATGTCGAGAAGAACAACGAAGAAGATGAAAAGCACGACTGATGTGATAGTTGAAGGAGAAAAAAATAAGAAAAGATCGAAGGAAGAGAGGGAAGCTAAGTTAAATGGGTTCATGGTTGGGATTTGAAATTCAATTTGTTCTAATATATTACAAAGCATACGCTACGTCATCGCCACCTCATGCCAATTCATGCCAAGTCAACAACTACTAATCACACTAATCATCAGAATTAACGTTGCATTGACGGAAATTAGATGTAGGGTTACGCCTAATCACTTTTTAATAAGTTTAAGGATACTACTGATAATCACAAAAGTACAGGGTACCATGTAAACTTTTAAAAAACGCAAGTTATTAGGTAGATTAAAAACAAAAAAAAAAAAAAAAAAAAGATATTTTAAAATTGGAGATTACACCACAGTCTACGCAAGGTTTACTACTCCGCCGTCGAACAAACACTCGTACAGTCCTACTTCACTCAAAAACCTCCCCAAATTCCCCTCAAAAAACCCAGTCAACTTTCTAATCAATGGCAACTTCACAACAAATTCATCAAAAATCAATCTTCCAATCAATACCCACAAACCCTAATCCCCAATTTTCAACCTCCCGAATTCACATAAACCCTAATTTTCACAAGAAAACACTCCTAAAACCTCTCAATTGCGCCTCAAATTCCCCAACAATGACCTCTAAAGAGACGAAATTGTGGGGAGGTAGGTTTGAAGAGAGTGTCACTGATGCTGTTGAGAAGTTTACTGAGTCGATTTCGTTCGATAAAGCGCTTTTTAAGCATGATATCATGGGTAGCCGTGCTCATGCTTCCATGCTTGCTCACCAGGTTTCTCATTTTTTTTAATTCTTTTAATGTGCGACGATTTCAGTGATGTTTTCTGAGTAATTTTTAATGGGGTACTTTAAAAATGAAGCAGAAATTGTTACTGAAAGTATAAAATGAGTACTTTTATTGTTGTCTATAATATGTATGTATATGAGCATTGGAGACCGTCTCATTTAAGAATTAGTGTTTCGTGTTTTCGTGTTAGGGCTTGTTCTTATATCCGCTTGTTACGGCCAATGGGTATCGAAAAAGTTACTACTTTTCAGCGGATTTGACAAACATTGTACCGGTGTTTGAGACATTTAGGTGGAGAGATTGCGACTGATATTCCCGTCTAATATAGGAGGAAAGATTTGGTGAAGGTGCAGAGATTCAATGGCCATAAGATTCTACTTAGTTACGACTTACGAGTGTAAAAGGGATTATTATACTGTGCTTGTTTATGAATGAGGGGAATGAGAACAGTTTGACTTGATTAGTTGATTTTGAATTGATTTTGTTGAGTTGTGTTCTTGTAAAGTAGCGTTGGTAGACAGGTGGTTGATGGAAATTGTTGTCTTGTAGAAACTGATTAGTGTTGAAGATCGAGATAGTATACTTAAAGGGCTCGATGATATAGAAAGACGAATTGAGGCCGGTGAGTTTGTATGGAGGAGTGATAGAGAAGATGTTCATATGAACATTGAGGCGACTCTTACTGATCTGATTGGTGAACCTGCAAAGAAGCTTCACACAGCACGTAGCCGAAATGATCAAGTTTCAACAGATTTTCGCTTGTGGTGTCGAGATGCTATTGATAATATCGTCAACAAAATCAAACGACTTCAGGTTGTTGCATGATTCTTTATCAACAACTTTCACATATATTTAACTTGCATAATGATTAAATTTGTTAATAAATATACTCCTAGTGACATACTTGTGCTGTTGCATAGAACTCTTTTATGTTGAATATCTACTGGTCAACCCTCGTTACATTGTTGATATTTTTTTTACGGTGTTACCTGTAGGTTTCACTGGTGACCTTGGCCTTGAAGAATGAGGGCTTGATAGTTCCTGGTTATACGCATTTGCAAAGGGCACAGCCTGTTTTACTAGAACATCAACTTCTGGCATATGTCGAGCAGGTGTATATTCTGTAACTTTTTCGTATATTTTAGAGAATTCTGGAATAAACTTGCACGGCTGGTATTTAGAACGAACTCCATAAATAGATAGTACTCCGTATTTGATTAGTATAGACATGTGTGGCAATTACTTTCGTGGTTTCAAATCTTGGGATGTTCTGATTATACTCGCATCATATGCTTTCCTGATCGAAAAAACACTAATCTTCAAAGTGGTATGCAATTTGGGTAGCTGCTTGAGGAGGGCGGATCTTTTCTTTTTTATTTGTTATTTCTTGCTTTTCTGATATTTAAAAGAAACAAGGTCTTTTTAGACTTAGTGACTGACAATGTATCTGATTGGCCTTTGTCTGTAGCTTGAACGTGATGCAGGACGATTAATAGACTGCAGAGCTCGGTTGAATTACTGTCCTTTGGGTGCATGCGCGTTGGCTGGGACTGGCTTACCAATCGACAGGTTCATGACATCTGATGCCTTGGGATTTACTGGTCCACTAAGGAACAGGTACTTTCCGAGAATTTGACATAGCCTAACGAATTGTAAATAATTTCCATGGATTACACTGGCTGTGTTTGGACACCTTTTTATCTCACTATCGTGATATAGGAGTCAAATATCTTTCGACTTTTCTTATCTGTATATTTTTTTAAGAAACTTTACCTCTTTTAGATGTACATAGTATTGCATACATTACAATATGTGGTGAGTCCAGTGACTGATTTCATGCCTTCATTTTTCAAAAAAAGCATTGATGCAGTGTCTGATAGAGACTTTGTTTTGGAGTTCCTATCTGCTAATTCGATCACAGCCGTCCATCTTTCTCGGCTTGGTGAAGAATGGGTTTTGTGGGCCAGTGAGGAATTTGGTTTTTTGATTCCTAGCGATTCAGTTTCTACTGGAAGTAGTATAATGCCTCAGAAGAAAAACCCAGATCCTATGGAACTTGTTCGTGGGAAATCTGCAAGGGTTGTAGGAGATCTGGTGACTCTCCTTGTATTATGCAAGGGACTTCCTCATGCATATAACCGCGATCTACAGGTATGAACTGTTCATATCTTCATCCTAAATTCCCCTATTTTACTCTTTTTGTCTGTGTTCGCACTGACAACCTATGTTTCTTGGACTCGGGTATGCTAGTTGGACACAATTCAGTTGTATATATCCAAGCATTAGTCTCGGCATGACTCACATATTTAACGAGATATTGAGTTAATAGGTGCAGGGCACTTCAGATTTCAGAAATCAGAAAATATAACATACCTATTCAGTTCAAATTTAAATGACTTTTTAAAAGTGAATTTTTGAATATTAGGTTTGAATCCATTCAGTGTTCTACTGGATGTTCATACCCCAATGGCCCAACCTTCTGGTATTGTCATGCCTGCGTGTTGTTTAACGCACATTGTTGAGTGTTGTTTCATAAGTAAAGAGTGGAAATCATGTAGCTGTCAGACAGCTTATTTCATCCTTCACTCTGAATGTTTGTAACTTGCATCGGAACAGGAAGATAAGGAGCCTGTCTTCGACAGTGTGAAGACAATCATAGGGATGTTGGAAGTATCTTCGGAGTTTGCACAAAATGTTACATTCAACAAAGAAAGAATACGGAAATCTTTGCCTGCTGGTCATCTTGATGCAACAACAGTTGCAGATTATCTTGTCAAGAAGGTAAGACTTTCCATTTCCTTACGACTACTAGTAGAATTTTTCAACCCCTAAACTAAATTCGTTTGTAGTTCTGATGTCCCAATTTGCTTGTGGTTAAAATATATCGACTTTGATTAGTATTTGCTCCCACGCAATGGTTACAATTTAATAAGATAACGAAATAAACACAGTTCTTTTGACAAATAAAACATAGCAACTTTTCGTAATGGCATGTGCTTAGAGTAATTGATAGTTAAAATTGATGTGATGACGAGAAATTTGGGATGAAGGTATTGTATAAAATCGATGAATTTAAAATTTCTAATCCTTAAGAGGGACATTATTGTTTTTAAGCTCATCATGGGTATTAATCCTAGCAACGTATATTTTGGTTTTCCTTTTCTGACTGATATGATTAGATATCCCCATTTACGAGGTCACATTTGTCAATGATTTTTGTTTGTTTCCTCTGTGTTTATCCTAACGTCTTGTTAATCTCTAATACATCGGCTAACTTATTTTCTCCGAACTGTCCTCATGAAGGGTGTACCATTCAGAACCGGCCACGACATTGTAGGAAGAGCAGTTGCATTGTGTGTCTCTAAGGTTTGCACGCTTCAAGACCTAACCCTTGAAGAGCTTAGGAGCATTGATCCCGTATTTGACGAGGATGTTTATGATTATCTTGGGGTTGAGAATGCTGTCAAAAATTTCTGCTCGTATGGGTCAACTGGTTCAGAATGCGTGGCAAGTCAACTTGATTTCTGGGCTGCGCAACTTGGGATAGATAGAAGCGGTAATGGCCACTCTCCGTGATAGATGTCTTAAGTATGCTGCACCCGATAGTTTCCAATTTGTATTCTGAAATGTACCATCATTTTTCAACTTGTATGTTTCTGCCATGGGCTTTGAGCTGCTCAATTTTTTCTGATGATTTTTGGAGCACAGCCGTATTGTAATTTTTGATTCACACTGCTTGGCAGTGAATAAAGTCAGTCTTCAGCAGCTATAATCTCAGTAACTTCTGCAGGCAAAAAAAAAAAAACAAAAAAAAAATCTCAGTAACTTTACAGGCAGTTTTCAGTCTTGCGTAATATCATTAAGCATCGACACATCAGTGTGTGCACACAATGATCTTTCTTAAGGTTTACCTGCGCATGTAATGCCTTTTAAAGCAAGCCGTATTGCAATACACCAGCAAATAATGAAGAATTAGATGACATTTTTGTAGGATTTCCAGTTTTTCATCTCACATCAAATTGCCAAATGACGAGTCCTTGACATTTAAATTTGACGTTTGTACATAACAATGAAATGTGTCTAGGCTTGTGTATCTGGGACCTTGGTGGTACCCTTTGGCGGAGTGTCTGCAAACTTCCACGTCGCACTGATCATGCTTTCATATGTTCTGTCACCCGCAATTGCAGAGTTGGGCACTGCATTGCGTAATTCTCTCAAGTCGTCCTCCCCGAGCTTCACTTGCAAGGCAGACAGGTTGGCATCCAAATTCTTTATCTTGGTTGTGCCTGCTCAAATGCGAGGTTTCAAGATTTAACCATCATCATGACAGAAGTAAAACTTAGCAACACAAACATCATTGTCGGGACAACTATGTGCGTCATATATTCTTGAAGTATCCTCAAATTTCCTTAAGATGAAGTACATTAGAACACTCTATGGTCGTAAATCTAGGTCAATGACATCAAATATGCAGTGTGCTGTTTCACGCCGTTATAGAAATGCCCTAATATTATCACTTAATGACTTCACCGCTCAAATTAGCTCGCACCATTACTCGCGCAGATGTATACTGTATATAAGAACTATCTAGCTCAGACAGCCATGCAGTTTTACTCCTACAGTAGATTAAAAACGTAAATGAATCCTCCACACAATTTTTGATGTAGCAAAAGATGCACGCGAAACTGAAAAATAAGCTTGTAAACACATTACACTTCTGGTTTCATGAAGATTCATTGGCCGTTCGGTCTTTAATGTTCATCCTGTTTTTAAATTTTCTAAACCTCACATGAGATGCAGTCCCGAAATTGTAGAACCGCAAACATGTTAGAGTATATAAAACCAAAAGGCTTTGATACCATGTCAGGAACCAACTCAACCAAAAGCTTAAGCTAATGGTTGGAGGCCCAAGATCGGTTTTATATACTCTAACACAACATTCTACATTACTAGACGTGACTAGAAGAATCCGACAATTGTTTGTTCAAGTGTCATGTTCAAGTCAAATTACTGGATACAATCATGTTTTTAGATAAAATAAATGTTCCGCAAAAAATCATATGATTAGAAAAAGTCGCCTGGAATAGGTACTACATCGTCACCCTGATGTAGAATCCACGACAGAGCTAACTGAGCTGGTGTGCATCCATGCTACAATACTGATCCCATGCAGGTTCGGGTCAGACGTAGGCTGGCCCTAACCTGAGTTTTTGGTCAAAGGATGAGCAAGAATACAAGTATCTCGCTTCGTGAAGGCGCACTCTTACAAAAGAAAATGTTTTGTTCAAGCTCTCGTCTTTTTGCGAACTACGGTGGACAGGTCTAATGGGTTGTCACACTCACCCTTAAACATCTCAAGTTTGTCAGGTAAGATAATACCATCCCCATAGAAAAAACATAAAAGCATTGACCACGTGAAATCTTCAGAGACATACCAGCATACTAATATACTATTATCAGGCAATGCCTCTACAACAGCTTTTCCCCCGAAAAATCCACGACCAAGAGGGCTATATGGGACTACTCCAATGCCCAGTTCTCTGTACAGCGCGAGATATCTAATTACGTCATTCATCAACGTAAATAGCCAATATATCCTAACAAAATCATAACATTGGACCTTTTCTCATGAAAAACAAAAAATGATAAAAATACTCCATTTCTGTTTTGTCCATTTTTAATGTTTGCTAGCAAAAACAACGTAATAGGTCCTAGTCTCCTACACTTCTAGCATTGTAGTAAGTTGTTGCAATGTTTATGCACTGAATTCGCGACAAAACATTGCAACCACTAACACAAATCAAGAGTAAAGACAACAGAAGCGAGGCAAAACAAATCAGTCGGGACTAAAAAAATTCCGACAAAACAATGGATCGGTTTCCGTCACTTGAATGAGATTGAACATGATTTTGAGGCTTTAGGCAGATTTAGTATCTCTTTCTCCCCCGTACTCTTTTTCCGTGACCATTGTATGCCCATCTGCTCCAAGCACTTAGCCTTCTCGAGAAAATACTTGACCAGGTCCATCTCCATACAGGAGCTGGAGAAATCTTCGAGATTGACGACTTTTAGGCACGAAGATACACAAGAAGGAACAGGATGATTGTCAAGTAACAACTCCTCGTGTAGGTCACCACTTGCATTCCATCCCCCAGATTCCTATGAACATACAACCAAAGATATCACGTGTCTGATGCCATAAATTTTAAAAGACGTTCAAATTGTATGAAAGTGATGACTAAAGAGCGCAAACCTGCACCAAAGTGAGGACTTCTAAACAAGGCGAACTATCAAGGAAGTCGAGCAGCACATCGTTCCAGCTAACATCATAGCCTTGACAAAGTGTTAATCGAGTTAAATTCTTGAAAACAGGTAACTCGAACGCACCACTGATTAGAGCCTACAAAAACGGAAAAAAAAAGTCATTAATTTCGAGTGATATAACATGGTATCGTCTCGTCCACAGTGTAATTTTCAAGTGGTAATTGTTGATTACCTCCATGCACTGACGGGATAAGTACAAGGATTTGCAGTTGACGACTCCAACGATGAGATCAAGCATCGTGTCGCAAAGATCCTGAGGGTCGCCAAATTCATCATCATTGAAACAAATCTCGAAACGAGCATCAACCACAGAACCCAGATTCCTGATAACGTAATGCTCTGCTAGGCTCTGACTGTACTCCAGATAAACCAAACTCGGAAGATTGAAATAGATCGAAGAATCATTAATTTGGTCGAGAACTCCACCCAATCCAACGTTGAATGTCAACTTCCTGAGTAAAGGATTACAGAAAACGAGATCACTTCCATTCCAATAACATCCATCAATCACCAACTCCTCGAGCAATGGACAACCCATCAAAATTCCGTTAAGACCGTCCAATCGAAATTCACCATTAGACGGGAAAAGAACTGAACTGACTCCAGGAAATACAACATCTTTGAAGTGAAGTACTTTCAAACATGGAAATGTCGTAAGCTTAGGGACCCAAAGGACGAAATTGGCATCCAGCTTTAAAACCACCAAATTCTGACATGTCGAATGAGTTAGCTGTAAAAAATAAGGAGCACGAAACTCGATCGATAGCTCAAGTTCTGTGACATTTTCCAATGTAATAGCAGTATTAACCCACGCGGGAATAACAGAAACCTCCACACGACTCCTGTATTTTAGCCTAAACCTGCTAATTCGAGACCTCTTGCATTGAACCAAGGCTTTGCTCACGAAGTTCGTAAAAGTCGCATTTCTATTTGGAGTTTTTGAATGCACTTGAGGGTTACTGCTCAAAGAATCATCAAAATCAAGGTTAGTCGAAAGCTGGTGTAAATTTCTCCACCTAGACGAGAGAATGCTGGTAGCCACGGCGTATTTTGTTGGAAGAAAAGATAGAATTTGGCCTAATAAGTCGTCAGGCAAACTGCTGATAAGGTCTTTTTTCTCAGTCACTTGGAACTTCCGACGAATCTTATTACTGCACAAAACCATTGCTTCAGTGCAGACTACCCGACAAACCTAACACAAAAGAACCACATTGTTACTCTGTCAGTAGATTCATACAGCCACTTTCATTGATAAACCACAGCAAAAACACCAATATCCAAGCATAATCAGGAGTCGACAAACATATGAACATATCACAAAGAAATGTTACATGAAAATCAAACACGTAAATGCAAATTCTTATATACGACAATTTTACCAAAAAACAGCGCGAGACTTTCCATTCGAAGAAGATACTCGTACAAATCGCCAAAAAAAAATTCAAGAACATCAATATCCATCTACCTCACGACAAAAGGCATAAATTGAATCTCACATTGTTCGAGAGAAGTGAAGCAACGGGGAATTCCGAACAGACTCTAGGGTTTTGGTTGATCTGTAAACATCTTAGCACCTCAAATTTCACCAAAAACATCAAAATTTCATAGTTCCACATGGTTCAAAGTTGATGATTAATGTTAGACAAAGAAACATGAAATTAATGCAAATGATATCTAATAAATAATCCACAAATATAGGAAGATGGGCACAATTATATTGGGCAAAAACACTAAAAACAACAGCAAAACATTAATACTGTAAATGCACTTGACCCATAAAAAAAAAAAAAAATTTAAAAATTACTACTACTAATACATGATTTGTGCAGCAAAACTAAAACCAGACAAATATATTAGACCCCAACAATCTTGTATTCGTCTTAAATATAAAACGGGTTATTAAAAAAATTAGACATTCTTGTATTTAATTGGTAACCATAGTTATTTAACACATTTTTGAAAATTATTTAACAAGGGTGAATTTGTGATTAAACCCACAATTAAAAAATTATTTCTACCAATAATAATGTCAAAGACTACGCTACCATTGAATAAATTTTTAGGGTAAAAAAAAAAAACAACGAAAAATCACAAATTTTTAAAGGTTTTGAATCATACGACAGTCTACAGTGCAAACTACAATACACAAAACCAATTTGCAATTACGAAATGATTTGAGCAATACAAACGACGGTAAAAATATGTGACATGAAAGAGTAAAGATCAAAGAAGGTAAAAAATGTTAAAAAAAATAAAAATAAATAAATAAATAAAAGGACCATTTACTATACCTTAATTTGTCAGATAGATAATAAATGTAGGTGAAAAGATGAAATGGAGAGAAAAAGGAAGAGTTTTTAGATGTAAATTTTTGTTTGCGTATGTAAACGAAGTGAAAAGTGAGTGAACAGTGAAAAAGATTTTGACAGCGGAAAGTTGAAAAATGAATAGACGTAATGCTTCAAATTCTTTGACGTGCTTTTCGAAACTACATTTGGCGCCTTTTTATGGGATGCCAATTTTTCTCCCACCAAAATATCATGTCAAGCTGTTCACAAATTCTCATATAAAGCAGAATGCGTCTTAAAACTAAAGCAGATTGAATATTTAGAATAAGACAAAAGTAAAAAGTGTAGAAAAAAGTAGAGTGTTTTGTCTTATGTGTGCAAGTAGATGAATACTTGACCCGTTTTAAGCTTAAGACGGATAACCCGTTTTAAGGGAGACTTATTGCAAACTGTTTTGAAAGACTTTTTAATTTTTTCGGATATGTGAAATACTTTATCTTTATTTTTTAATTGATTTTTTAATGTAAGTGAAATAATAGTTTTAAATTTATTAACATATAGGACCTATTCTTTCCACCTTATTTTCAAAGACATTTGATTCAGTTGATTCACTCACTTGATTCAATTGATTCACTTCTAAAAAGTCAAAGAAACGAGTTCATACTACCTCCATTTCACATCTTCTTACCCTTTTACTTTGGCTCAACAATTAGGGTGGATAAATTGTGTGCGTGATATTAAACTAGAAAGATAATAAAGTAGATTGGATGGATAATATTAGTTAAAAATTGACAAAAATAGAAATTGGAATAAGATAGTGAAATTTTTTTTTTAGGGAAAGTGGGAAGAAGATGGTGTAATGAAAATAGTCAAATACTATTCAAGAGAAAAGGAAAAATAGTTGATAATTCTATTTGACATGAAAAGGTAAGGGAAATGTTAACTCCAGGGGTGAAACATACTCTTCCAAGGGAATTTGTGGTTTGCATGAAATAGGAGAGAAAAAAGTTAAGGTTCTAATACCTGTGGCTTAAGATATTCATGCGGTGGAGGAATGCCTACGGCCTACCCAAAAGTGAGGTATAAGTGATTTTTTGTATGAAGTAGACTTACGAAAATCAATAATGTAAATAACTAGATAAATCATCCTAAAATATAAAGATTTAAAAATTAAATAAATCAGAAAGAGTACATCCTTTTAATTTCATTCACATCTAAAAGTAGGGATGTCATTGGGACATGGCGGGGGAAGGGTCCACCACATCTACGAACAAAAACTCACATCCACACTCGCTCAATCACCCATGGCGGGTGGCCTTTCGTCCTCCACCACCCGCCCTAGACTCGGCCCACACGCTTGAAACCCGTATTATTATAACGTAAATTTGAATAATGTTTTACCAAAATTCTCAATAACTAAGCATTTCATTCAATTTATATTTTCAATAATATTAATAAGACGGGCAGGGCGGAGTTTTGAGGAAATTCACCACTGCTCCACGACCCATGGCGGGGATTACTTTAGTTACCTGCCTCCGCTCCACGATCCAGTAAAATGTACTCTACCTCGAATCTACCCTAACTGCGGCGAATGCGAGGCGGTATCTGCGTTGACCTGCCTCATTAACATCCTTATCTAAAAGGAGAAATTTACTTATTCAAACGAACGTCTTTTTTTGGTACGTAGTTTCTTACAGTGTACTTCATATAATCATATTGAATAATGTGATCATTTTACTCCCCAAATATTATGGCTTTAACGTGGTCACATACTCACATTTTAATATATGAATTTATCATACGCGTAACATTCTCTCAATTTATCATACTCACAGTTGTTATTTTCTTGTTAAATATTGCTTCATAACTTGTCTTATCAAAAAATGGATCATCTTCATTTCCTTTCTCTCTATTTCATCTCACATAACTCTATTTATTAGTATAATTTCAATCACCTTCATTTACCTTTTTATTTCCAAATAAATCCACAACCCTCCGATCAACCTTAGATGTAATCTCATCCATTGAAAGATAATGGACCCACCATTTCTTTTTGAGAAATGAAGATGATCCTTACTCTGTTTCATCTAATTCACGTATGGAATAGTTTTCTTTTTCCTTGAGTGTGAACTCAAACACATCAAGAAAATACTCTTTTGGCACTATTCATTAAAGTGATAATGTACAAACAAAAATTATACAATATATCAATCCATTCAAATTATAAATGTTTGTGTGAGACGGTCTCATAATAAATTTATTGTGAGACATTTTATATGAGTGATGGTTACTTTTAATATTATTGGCGGTCTCACGTTAAACTAATGTGAGATCAATAATACAAATTATAACTAAAAGGTTACAAAATATGAAATAGATATATTGAAGTTACTAATGAGGTTACTAAAAAATTTAGTCGTAATCAACAATAAAAAGGATACAAATAGTATGTAAATGGCTACTGTTAGAACCACAAATGGCCCTAGGCCACACCCATACAACATGGAAAATGTCCGATTCATTAAGCGCGGGAGACTCCAACCTAAAACCAAACAATAATGGGTCGGATGACTCTTTTAGTTTATAAGCTAGAAAACTTTTTAATACTTAACCGATGTGAGACCTTACATGTGGAGTTCCTCAATAGCTACAATAAGGATATGTTCTTTCTAACTTTTTAAAGTTATTATTATTATTATTATTATTATTATTATTATTAGGCAAAATTGCTAAAAACTACGGAGTACCTTATAAAATCATTTTTTTGCAAATAAAAGTATATATGGTAGTTAATTGCAAAAAGGTGGTTTTATAAGGTACTCCGTAGTTTTTAGCAAATTCGCCTAATAACAATGATAATGATCATCATCATCATCATAATAATAATAATAATAATAATAATAATAATAATAATAATAATAATAAACCTAGTAGTAGTTGTCCAGGTGGAATTTGAATTAACCTGGAACCAAAAACAATAAAAAAAATAATCAAAGCACACCACTTGGCCACCGCAGCCCCCATCGGAGGTGGCTTACATGGTACATGTGGTGGTGCGGAAATGCATGTACCTGGGGGACTCAACCCCCTATTTAATATAGTTCAGTTGAACTGAATGGAGTTGAACTGAAGTGAAGTGAGCTAAATTGAACTAAAATGAGTTGAAAATAAGGTGAAAAGAACAGGTCCTCAGTCAATAATAATATAATACCACAATCACTATAAATGGTACAAAAACTATATAACAAACTACAAATAAAATAATACTCTCTTCATTCAACTCCAAAGTGCACTTATGTTTTTTACACTTGCCAACGTGCATTTTGTGCGGTAAATATCGTTAGATACGTTTATTCAAAAAATATGAAAATTAAATTTTAATTATATACTCATAAAGACAAATCAAACAAGATCACACATGAATATATTTACACTTGTGTATCGAGAGATAATTAAAATTAAAGGTCGAAATGTAAATAATGTACTCCAAAATAGAAACATACACTTTGAAGTTAAATGGAAAAAGTACTCCCTCCATTCAACTCCACAATGCACTTATGCTTTATTCACGTTTGTCAACGCGCGTTTTGCGAATTAAATATCTTTAGCTACGTTTATTCAAAAATTATGAAATTTAGATTTTAATTATGTACTTGTAAAGACGAATCAAACAAGATCACACATGAATATATTTACACTTCTATATCGAGAGATAATTGAAATTAAAGGTCGAAATGTGAATAGTGTACCAAAAAAAAACATACAATGTGGAGTTGAATGGAGGCCAGGAGTGTAACCGAGCCGATCTGATTCCGAGCTTGGGTGAGCTCGGAATCGGCTCGGAAAAAATTTCTCGAGCTCGGAATCGGCTCTGAATTTACCGAGCTCAAAAATTCAAAGCTCGGAATCAGCTCAGAAGAAGTCTCGAGCTCAACTCGAACCCAATCCGAGCTTTGTTAGATATTATTTTTCTACGCTTTTTTTAATATCTATTATAATAAATATATTATATAACAATTATAATAAATATTCTATTAAAAAAAATCGATCTAAAGATATTACAAAAAAAAAAACTATAATTGTAAGAAATATAGCATTATGCATAGACAAAATTATATATAAAAATGAAAACGAGCCCAAATCCGAGCTTCCGATCCGAGCTTTACTAAGCTCGGAATCGGCTCGGATTTGGCCTAACTTGGCTCGGGCTCGGACTCGAGATCAGTTTGACCGAGTTCGAGCCGAGCTTTGACCGATTTGATTCTGAGGGTTCGATGAGCCGGCTCTGATCATTTACACCCCTAGGAGGGAGTATAAAGTATTACGGAGTACAATAAATAAATTATTACGGAGTATTATAAGATCCCTCACAAACGTAAAAAATAAATAAAAATACGGAGTATAGTAGATGGACGGTTCGTGAAGTCGTGAAGATATGCACTATAGTGAAGATCAGTCATGACAACGCAAAGCAAAGGTCAATATTATGAACAGTAGGCCTACTTGAATAGTGAAGTGTAGCACCAAATGATGAAAACATTAAGACCACCCCCATCCATAGAGTGTGACCTTGTTTTATCACTGTTGAATCAAGTTAATGTGAAATTAATTACATACTTAAGGTGATTCAGTTTGCAAGTAAATCAATTGTTGATTTAGTTGGAGCAAAGTAAATCAAAGGGTGACCCAACACATGTTGGGCTCCCATTGGCCCAAGCAAAAAAATTGACGGTGAAAGAAGAGCTTTTATCACATTGAATGAAGACCCTGCAAAAGTATCCCTGCAAGTCTGCAAAAATTGTTCCCCACTTGCTTTTTATTTATAACGGCAACAACCTACAAAAAAAAATAAACAAGTTTTACATTTTACTATAAACGGCTACATTTTACAACGACTATTTTTTACAAGATGATTATATATAAACAAAACTGTGAAAATTTCTAACATGTTTTATTTTCTATTTTGATCAATTATTTTACACAATAAAATTACATAATATAAAAAATATAATTCCAAATTCAACATAGTATAGTATAATTAAAAATAACAAAATATCTATCATATACAACATTTTATATCATTTTTTTTTTAACATGAATTCAGATAGTTTAAATGTTACAAATTTGGATGATGATGATAATTACACATCTCAAATGACTCCAAATAACTTTGATTTAAATCTAAGTAATGAATATTACAACTCTAATTTTACTGAATTACTTGCGGGTACTCCGGGTAGTGAAAATTTACAAAATTTAGGTGTGGTTCAGAATCCAATATTAATATCTGAACTCCCGACTCAAAAATTCGTAGAAGGAACCAAGTCGTATTGTTCCCAAAAATCCAAAAAAACAACACATTCCAAAAAAAATCAAAAACCAAATGAAAGTAGAGGTTGGAATGAAATGGAAGATGAAGCGCTCATGTTCGCTTGGATTCAAAATAGTACCGACTCAATAGTGGGCACAAATCAAAATAATTACATGCGATGGAATAAGGTATTTGAGTTATATGAAGAATCTCGAGCAGAAAATCCAAGTCAACTTCGGGTCAGGAGTACCGATGCAATGAAAGGTCGTTACCAACGACTCAATTTTCTAGTTAACAAATGGGTTGGTTGTTATAGTCAAGTCCTTAATCGACCAAAGGCAAGTGGCACTAATATCACCGATGACATTAATGAGGCTCAAATATTGTTTAGTAAATCGAATGGTGGCGTGCCTTTTGCCGAATTTAATGTATTTAACAAAGTTATGAGTAAACACCAAAAGTGGTGTTTACAAAAGACACAAGTTGGTGTTAGTGGAAACATTTCCAGCTCAAGTTCAAAGAGGTCAATTGGAGAGGGCGATTCTAGTCCATCTAGTGTTAATATTGGTACACCTACTAGTGTTAATGTTGACGAAAACGAAAACCTTCGACCCGAAGGACGGGAGGCAGCAAAGAAGAAACGCAAAGGTAAGAGTCACATGTCAGAGTCTATGTTTAGTGAGGATGATGTTTCACTTCTACATGGTCACAGGGTCGCTACGGAAGCACAAGTTCAACAACGAGAAAGAAGGATTGAGGCAGATTTTAAAATTGAAGAACTTAGAATTCTCAAGTTGAAAACGAAGATGGAAATGACGATACTGAACACGTTGCTTTCACGTCAGGATTTGAATTCAACCGATCAAGAGATGAAAGAAAAACTCCAAAATAAATATATGTCTCAGATTTAGTCAATGAAAAACAGTACTTTGTATGATTTATGAGTAATGTAATTTTAGTTAATATTTATTAAATTTATATTTTGAGTTCATAAACTATATAACAATTCAATAAATTTGTACATATAACATCTCAGAAATTGTAATCAAATATGCCGTACAACAAGACGAATTCAATAAATTTGTGAAATCAAATTAATGACACATAAACTATATACGGAGTAATAAACCTCAAATCAAACAAATTAATGACATCAAATTACCATCTAAATCACACCAATTCAAAGTAACATACGGAGTACTAAACATTCAAAGCAAATCAAATCAAATTAATGACATCAAATTAACATCCAAATCAAACCAAATCAAAATAACAAACGGAGTTATAAAACTCAAATTCATGACAAACTCAAATCAAATAACTTAAATCAAATCAAATAAATTAAATCAAATAAATTTTTGCACCTGTTAATCGAGGAGATGAGCGGCGCGTGGTAGTGTTTCGATAGAAAAACCAGATGACGACTACTGCAAGAGAGATAAGAGGCCGGAGCCGGCGCCGGTGGTGGTGCTTCGATCCCAGGGTTGCATGTTACAGTTTTGGTGGGTTGTTGTTTTGAGACTTGAGAGTAAAGATGGGTATACCTAATTAATTTAATTAATCTACCTAATATGGAGGCTTGTTAATTTCTGGTGGGTTGTTAATTTAATTAGTTTTGGTGGGTTGTTGTTTTGGTGCTTGGATCCCATATTTTTTTTTGGCATTTCTTGTTAATTAGTAAAGATTGTTTATAGGAACATACGGAGTAATTAGATATTGGCATGGGACCCATTATAGTATATTTTTCAATAATTCAATAATTCAAATCTTTCATTTTTGTTAATTTTTTTTAATTACTTTTTACAATTATTATTAACTTGTAAATAATTATTGATTTCATATATTCACATCGCCTTGAAAAATGGCGCCATTGAAGCGTATTTGGCAATGACTTTCGTAAATTTAAAAAGTTGGAATTTATTTTAAAGCGTACTATTATGTATTAGAAAACTTAATTTTATGTTTTTAATTTAATGTCATCCATGCTTAAACTTTATGTTTGCAAGATTATTTATCTACTTTAAAATTTTATTGTACCAATTTTAATATTATTTTTTAAAAAAAAAATAAAAAATATTGAAGTCTATTATTTTGATATATATAGTACTCCATATGAAAATTAAAAATAAACACCGTCAAATAGTAACTTTATGTTAATAAAATTAATATATTAAAAAAAAAAAAAACATTGGTAAATTATAAAAGTTAAGAGTGAAATTATGGTAGGGTAGATAATGTGGGAAAGAGAAATGATTGAAAATGATTAAAAGTTAGAAATGATTGGATGTTTGAACTAGGTGGTGATTTGTTGGATGGGAGGAAGTAAGTGGGTTAAAGTAATTAAAATAGGATTAAGAGTAAAAAGTGAATGGTGACTTAGTTGTTGTAATTATTGGATGGGGATGGTCATAGACCTGCTTACTTGCATGCAATCTTTTGCTTATTACTTCTATCAACCACAATTATTTATTTTCATGAATATACGGAGTATTCATTTTTTACGTTTCATGCCATTTGTATTAAAAAATAACCGCAATTATTTTAATAATATTTTAAGACAATTTCTCAAAAATATTTTGTTTATTAAATTAAAGCCATCATTTTAATTCACAGTTTATTTTTAGCTCAAAATATTATACGGAGCATAAGATTGGTCATAGGAGAATTGAAGTAAAATTCCTCAAGTAGTATTTGAGTAATTTGTTGATATATGTTTACGTATATATTGTGCTACACCAAAACGAAAGTCTCGGGTCTGCCCTTGTTTCACCTACATGAATATGTTTTTGGATGCAAATGGATTTGAATGGAGAGAGTAGAAATTATTTCTCCCATTCCATGGTTTTCTTTCCATTTTTCATAAAAGAAAGGGTTTTTGTCAGACATTACTTTATATTTTGGTCAAATTGTAAGATACTACCTCACATTTTATTTTTTTTTCGAAGAAGTACCTTACATTTTCTAAAGTTTGTGAGACACTACCAATCGAGCTCATTTGATTCGATTCGATTCGATTCGATTCGATTTAATTCGATTCGATTCGATTCGATTCATTCCACTTGATTCGATTCGATTCGATTCGATTCGAAGACAATGTTATAAATTTGAACTTCATTCGATTCGATTCGATTCGATTCCTAACTCGATTCGATTCGATTCAATTCATTCGATTCGATTCGATTATTTCGATTGATTCAGTTGATTCGATTCAATTCTAAAAAGTCCGAAAGAACAGGTCATAAGTTTTGGACGTTGACTAACTCCTTATTTTCTTCCTTCATTCTTAATTTATTCAAAGCTTATATCTGATTTACTATTGTTTTCTTAATTTACAACATTTTTTAGTTGCAAATCATACACATTTTTTGAAAAATGTAAAGTGAACAAAAAAATAAAACAACAAACAATAATATTTTAATTTCAAATTTAGTAGTAACAAAAAAAGGATTGAAAATTGAGAATTCAACTTCTTCTTAAAAGGGTTCACTAATCATGTCTTATGGTGTCGGATACGACGACGAAGTCAATGGAGTGTTCGAAAAAGGGGTTTGGTATGATTTTTTCGCCGGCACCGTTTCGACAAAATAAAGTTTTCAACTAGTCTTTGATAAATGGGTGATTTTGAGCTTGCAATTGAGATATAATTGGAGGGCCACTCCCCCATGTTTTTGCCAACATGACATCCCTAACATACCTCAGTCTCTCATCAAATAGTTTCAATGGTTCTATTCCGCTCTGTATACGAAATTTGTGGAAACTTCAAAATCTAAGCCTTGGTTAGCAAAGTTGAGGGTGGAGTGATCATGGGTTTACTGGGAACCTATGTAAGCTCCAATCATTTGATTTGTCGCTGAATTCTATTAGAGATGAAATAGGAGCTCACCACAATCTATCCAAATGCGTCACATATGAGTTGGAGGATCTAAACTTGAGTCGTAACATGATTGGAGGCACTTTTTGGTTGGGGAACTTCAAAAGGTTGAGGCGTCTAGATGTTAGTAACAATGCTATAGAAGGTCCTATTCCTGAATCAATTGGAAGCTTATCGTACTTGCAACGGTTGGATCTCTCCAACAATAAGCTCACAGGAACTTTGCCCGAATCTTTGGGGGACATGGTAAAATTAAATTCGGTCTTCAGTAGCTATAATAGCTATAATCTCAATAACTTCAGGGAGTTTTCAGTCTTGTGAATATATTCACAACACTGCTCAATTAAGCATCGACACATAATTGTGTGCGCACAATGGTCTTTTATAAGGTTTACTTGCGCAAGTAACGCTTTTATAACAAGCCGTATTGCAATATACAAGCAAATAATGAAGAATTACATGACATATTTGTAGGTATTCCAGTTTTTCATCTCAGTGTTTGTACGTAAGGATTGAATGCGTCTAGGCTTATGTAATTGGGACCTTGGTACCCTTTGGTGGAGTGTCTGCAAACTTCCAAGTCGCATTGATCATGCTTGCATATGTTCTGTCACCCGCAATTGCAGAGGTGGGCACTGCGTTGCGTAATTCTCTCAGGTCGTCCTCCCCGAGCTTCACTTGCAAGGCACACAGGTTGGCGTCCAAATTCTTTATCTTTGTTGTGCCTGCTCAAATACGAGGTTTCAAGATTTGACCATCATCAAGACAGAAGTAAAACTTAGCAATACGAACATCATCATTGTAGGGACAATTATGTGCGTCATAGATTCTTGAAGTATCCTCAAATTTCCTTAAAATGAAGTACTCCGTATATTAGAACACTCTATGGTCGTAAATCTAGGTCAATGACATCAAATATGCAGTGTGCTGCTTCACACCATTATAGAAACGCCCTAATCTTTTAAAGACTTCACCACTCATTCACTCAAATTAGCTCACACCATTACTCGCGCAGTTTTTAACCTTCAGAAGATTAAAAACATAAATGAATCCTCCACACAATTTTTAATTTTGATGTAGCAAAAGATGTACATTGAGACTAAAAAATGGCATGTAAACACATTGCACTTCTGGTTTCATGAAGATTCATTGGCCGTTCCGTCTTTAATGTAACATCAGTTGAAAACGACCATTACATGAGCGTTGCTACTTGCTAGAGTTAAAGTTCTCAACTTTCGCGAGAGGGTAAAGATGAGGTGTCTTCATCCTGTTTTTCAATTTTCCGAACCTCACATGAGATACAGTCTCTTATTTTCATCTAACCGGAGATTGTAGAACAGCAAACAACATCCTCCATTACTAGACGTGACTAGAGGAATCCGACAATTGTTTGTTCTAGTGTCATGTTCAAGTCACATTACTGGATACAATCATGTTCTTAGATAAAACAAAATGTTTCACAAAAAATCATATGAATAGAAAAAGTCACCTGGAATAGGTACTACATCGTCACCCTGATGCAGAATCCACGATAGAGCTAACTGAGCTGGTGTGCATCCATGCTTCTGTGACAGCTTCTCTAACGCTGCGTATATTTTCTTGTTCTTGTCTAAATTATCACCTATGAACCGAGGGTGTGATGCCTAGAAAAGAGAAGCAACAGTTGAGTATAAACTCCTACAATACTGATCCCATGCAGGTTCGGGTCAGACGTAGGCTGGCCCTAACCTGAGTTTTTGGTCAAAGGATGAGCAAGAATACAAGTATCTCGTTTCGTGAAGGCGCACACTTACACAAGCAAATGTTTTGTCCAAGCTCTCATCTTTTTGCGAGCTACAGTGGATAGGTCTAATGGGTTGTCACCCTCACACCCTTAAAACATCTCAAATTTGTCAGGTAAGATACTACCATCCCCATAGAAAAAACATAAAAGCATTGACCACGTGAAATCTTCAGAGACATACCAGCATACTATTATCAGGCAATGCCTCTACAACAGCTTTTCCCCCGAAAAATCCACGACCAAGAGGGCTGTATGGGACTACTCCAATGCCCAGTTCTCTGTACAGCACGAGATATCTAATTACGTCATTCATCAACTTAAAGAGCCAATATATCCTAACAAAATCATAACATTGGACCATTTCTCATGGAAAACAAAAAATGATAAAAATACTCCATTTCTGTTTTGTCCATTTTTAATGTTTGTTTGCTTTTTGTGGAGGGGAGTTTGCAAAAGCGTAAACAAATTCAAGAGTCGGGGAAAATAAAAAGCACAGATTGTCTTAATACAGTTGTGACTTTAGAGAAATGAAGCCATGAGTCTACAGATAAAAATCTAGGGTGGGGGAATCTGTTATCCAAAGTTACCTGCAAAGTGGAACTATTTCCTCTTCGATATCTCGTGTCCATAAAGACCATTCCATTTGCACAGCGGTGATAGGATATACTGCATGCGCCCTTCTTATCGTGTCCGGACTAGCTTCTGACAATCCAATGTATTTGATTTTTCCTTCATGCACCAGTTTCTTAAGTTCTCCCATCTGTTCAAAACAGCACATTTACATTTCAATTTTCTCGAAAGACGAGAAATGGTAAGAGAAATAAGGCTACGGAAGCAATTCGAGTGTAAGACAAGGTGATGATGTAATATCAGTTAGAGCTATCAGAGTCATATGTCGAGACGAGGAACTTAGATGACAGATGACATACTGTGTCCTCTATTGGTATTGAAGTGTCAATGCGATGCTGGTAAAACAGATCGATGTAGTCAACGCCGAGACGTTTCAAGCTGGCTTCGCAGCATGAGCGCACGTAGTCTGGAGTACCGTTCACAGACATATTTCTAGCTCCCATGCTTACAATGCCACACTTTGTTGCTATTTGGACTTTGTCCCTAGGCAACTCCTTCAGTGCCTGAGAAACGACATGCTTCCAAGCTCAAATTACATACATGTACAATAGAGTGATATAGCATCCAGAATAAAGTGATGCAGAAAGCAAGCAATATAAAGTGATGCATAGGACTAGTCCTCTTCGTCGTAATTTGTTTGAAGCCTAAAACATCTGAAGTTTAGAGTTTTATAAGAAGCACTTTTCCTTGAGTTTTCTGATGTCGTTTGAAGTTGTAAGAAAAGAAAAGATAACGGAAACAGTTCTTGTACCTTACCAACTAGGACTTCATTTGTTGTGGCTCCATATACATCCGCCGTATCAAAGAATGTTATTCCTTTACTAAACGCATATTTAATAATAGAAATCCCGTCAACTTCAGAAACAGGAGCATTGTAGGCACCAGTCAAGCCCATGCACCCAAACCCCAACTTTGAGACCTGAAAGTATATCACACGAACTCTAACGATCACTCAATGCGCAGCGTCACCAAATCTTACAATAATTCAAGCACTGAAGTACCAAGTATACTCTCGTGAAAAAAAAAATGTCGCCTCTCAGCAGCTTTTGTCCTAGATGGTACCTTAGTCAACTAGTCTAGTTGATGGCACTCCTACGAACTACTGGTCGTATAAGATTTACTCATAATCATATTGGAAATATCAAGATAAGGGTGCATTGAAGAATTCCGTGAACACAACTGAAAACGACGTGCTCAACATAATTTACTTATCATCCATCACTCATTGATGATCACAAAATCATAATCCGTATAAAGTAGGGGATAAACATTAGAGTATATTCTCAAAAGTAGAAGTCTACATGATCCCTCCATTTTACAACCTCATGCCAAACGAGCCCTAAAATTAGCTAATTTTCAAAACAAAATTGAAACTTTTACGCGTATGCAATACAATCATACCATCTCTGTTCAACCCATTTCATGACACACCTTAGATGTCATTTAAATGGCGGTTGTAGGAACCGCTATGGCGTGTAATTCTCACAAAAATCGCCCAATATAGCTTCAAAATGGGGTAAAACTGGAACAATGGAGGATTATCACACAGAAATTATACTGTACCACATATCTCATCTCATTTCATTTCATTGTACGAGAATTACCAAACTTCAAAAAGGGTCTACTTTTGTTTTGTACCAGGTAATTGTAAGTAAACTTATAATCAACCAAAAATCACAGTAAAAACTCACATTTTAACCCATTAAAAAAACTACTCCGTAAATGATTAATTTGATTCATTCAGCATCATCAACCCATCATACTTTCAATTGAAACACATGAATCATCTAAACTGCTAAATTGATTTTACAGCTTTCACTAGCAGAAAAAAAATCTAAAAGAAACCAAGGTTGAAAAATCTCAACTTGGTAGAAATAAAGAGAGAAAGAAATCCAAAATCATATAGTTTTTTAAAAAAATTACCTCAAGTCCTTGAGTACCCAATTTAACCCTGGGCATGTCAAATGCTTCAAGTTGTGCAGCCATTTCCTTTTTTCTGTGAATGTGGTGAGGATTACACTTTGTTTTGATCAATCTTGTTTTGCTGCAATCACAAGTAGGACTTTTCTTAATTATTAAATTAAAATAATAAAATAAGGTGGGAAATAGTTGGTAAACCCATGCAAAAACGACTCTTTTATTATACTAAGGGGTGAGTGACGGTCCTAAGTCGTATGCCGAAAATTAATAATTTATAACACTTAAATCCTTATACTAAACAGATAGTAAAGCGGAAGTAAGGGGTCGAACCACAGGGAATAAGGTTAACTGAATCAAAGCTAAGCGTAGTTATAATGCAAAACAGAGTAACAAAGTAACAAGTAACTAAAAGGGGGGGTTTTGTTGTTGATTTACTAAACTAATCGAACTAAAATAATTAGGCAAATAAAGAGAATAAAAGGGATGTAGTATAAGATATTAAAAGGATCTCAATTCAAGTTAATATCCGCGGTTTAGAGTTAATCGATCACGGTTATCCGGTTCTAGTTTATACTCTTGACTACCTTATCGTGAATCATGCAATTCCAATCCTCCTTACGTTTAGCTAATTAAAACGTATCCCGTTCTTAACTAACCCTAACCAAAAGACAACCTCAACGTATCTCGTTCAAGAATTAAACCTAGTTGTTACTAGTGTTAAGCTAATCAACGTATCCCGTTCAATTAACGAAACTAACAATTACGCAATTAATCAGACGACTAGTTGTACACCTAGCAATCACAAATCAATCACGCAAATAATAATAAGAACAGAGCAATAATCAATAATCAAGGATAAAGACTAGAACTTTCAAACTCACAATTAAAATCCAACCGTTTCAATTACTTGAACCGAGAAAAGGGAGATTAGTTACTCATACCGGCGGTTACAATAATCTCCAAAAGTTTCAATCTTGAATCTCCCAAAAACTTGAATGAGAACTAGGTCTAAAAACTATTGATAATAAAAGTGATGAGAAAAATAACGAGGTAAAATAATAATGTTAAGATGTCTAAACCTAATGAAAAATAAACCTTATATATATGAAGGCTTTCCAAAAACTAAAAAATAAAACAAAGTAAGTCAAGTAATTTCCAAAATTCGGATAAATATGCTTCACTGGAGCCTTGGTAGGCTCAGCAGAGCCTTCAGTAAATCTCAACAATCCCAGCAGAGCCTTCGGAGGCTCCAGTAGAGCCTTCAGTTCGAAAATAGGCTCCAGTAGTGTCTTCCAGCAGAGCTTCCTCATCCTTAGTAGAGCCACATTAGGCTCCAGTAAAGCCTTTTACACGACATAAGGCTCTATAGAGCCTTCTTGTTTCCTTCTTCTAAGCTTCACTCCTTGCTTCAACATTCTTCTTTCGGGTTCCTCTTTTTCCGCATATCTCGAATTTGGCACGCATTTCAAAATCATCGGAAACAAAATAAACAAGATAGTCTAAAAATCGCATTTAATCCTCTTACCATTACAACTCCAAACTACTCCAAAATCCACGTAATTCACCTTCCTAATCGTCTTAAAGTCACCTAAAATCGCCCACTAAACACCTACTAATTACGTCATATCAAATTCCCCCACACTTAACTTTTACTCGTCCTCGAGTAAACTCGAATGACACAATACATATCGAAACCAACACTAGTTCAAAACATGGCGGATCAACACAAAGCAAACCTCACAAAATACTCCCTACTCCCTCTAGTGGCTTAGCATTAGCCACTACACACTCAAGTTCACATCAAATATCAACAACTCTCGACATTTAGGAACCAAATACCCATCGACCGACGACATGTAAGTGAAGACATTATGACAAGAAATTCGCTACGCCCCTTATTTCTCCATCCTAACCCGCTCACTTGTGCTACTAATGTTCTCCCGTGACAAAAAGCACATGTCACTCCCGCATACAACCCACACAAGCGAGCACCTAGCCTCCTCACTCATGAATCAAAGCCGAACCCAATCGCAAGAGAGGTGCCTACGACTCCGTGCACCGCGATTACTCCACACCGTAGCCTCTAACCTACCCTTCCGACCTTCTTTGTCACCCTTCTTATGTCGCCACGCCGGTAAAATTGGAAGTAATAACACATTTTGTTAGTTTTTTTTTTCCTAAATCTCTCATTTTGCCTAGAGTGCCCGCCCTTGCGGGTTTCACTCTAGCTTCTTTCCTCACTTCTACGCTCGTGGCTCGCAACTCGTTTCTTCATTTTACTCGGAGCGCCCACCCTTGTGGGTTTCACTCCGCCCTCGGCCACATATCCCACTTTTGCCTAGGCGCCCTTTCGGGTTTTCACCTAGCCGGGATTCACTTTATTTCTTTTTTTTTGTTTTTTTTTGTTTTTTTTTGTTTTTTTTTTTTCGATTTTTTCACTTTTTTTTTTTTAACATAAACAAAAGCACACTTTACAATGCAATACAATCGAAACGATTCTCCTCCCCCACGCTTGAATGAAACATTGTCCTCAATGTTGCAAAGGACACTAGAAAAAAAAAAGAGGGAGGACGAACATACCTCACCGAAAAAATCGCGTCAAAAGACGTACCAAAGCCATCAACCACTCAACATCGCGTATACGTATTCGAACCACACTCCTCATTCTCCTCCCCCACGCTTGAATAAAAGCATAAGGGAAGTACCACACATACAATATATATCGACAAAAGTTAATCAAACTCCAAGTACATGTGTAGTAGAGTTAGCTCCTCCATTCCAAACCAAGTCAACTCGAAAGAAATAGACAAGGCGTCCACAACGATCTCACCGTTATATCCACCATTTATGACGCCGACTCCATAACCGGAGTTCGAGGATGTTCCGATGATCCTTTTTTTTGTTCTTTTTTTTTTTTTGTTTTTTTTTTTTGTTTGTTTTTTTTTTTTTTTTTTTGCAAACCGCGGGTTGCCTCCCGAAAGCGCCTTTGTTTAATGTCGTTGGCTCGACATCGCGCGAAGTGATTGATCACTCGCCTTAAGTTCAAGGATAGAATCTTACCTCACCTTACAAGTAGTAGTACGAGTACCGGAACCGCACGATTTGACATGGACAATTAGTGCCCTTCTACCGGACCCCTTCCGATTGATCAACTTGTCAAACCAAGCTTTAGGTTTGTCCTTGGATGCCTCCGCATCCTCACGTCGGTCCCATAAGAGGACAACTCTTCGCTCTGTAAGAGATTCCTGCAAAACTTTAGACACCTTGCTCGGAAGTGGGGGCTCCGGCATCTAGATAATGAGCGGTTAGTAGTAGTGTCTATAACGCACAATGAATGAACTGCAGGTGAATGTGAAGATGGTTTATTAATCTCGAACCGAACTACCACTCCATCAAACTCCATAGTGAGGGACCCCTTAGGAACATCAATCTTAGTCCCTGCAGTTTTCAAGAACGGTCTACCTAACAACACGGGGATAGCATTCACCTCACTTTGCATGTCTAAAACATAAAAGTCGGCAGGGAAGACTAACTTATCCACATGAACCATGACATTCTCCACTACCCCTTTAGGATAGACATTTGACCTATCGGCTAACTGCACCACCACGCTAGTCTTCTTAAGTGGTCCAAGCTTAAGGCGTTGATACACGGAGTAGGGGATGACATTAATGGATGCCCCTAGATCTAGCATGGCCTCTCCAAACTTAAGGTCTCCAATAGTGCAAGGAATAGAGAACATCCCGGGGTCACTACATTTGGGGGGTAGTTTTTTCTGAAACAACTCGGAAACATACTCACTCACTTTACCCTTAGGCCCCTTACCCTTAGGTTCACTTTTCTTTCTCTTAAGGGTACAAATCTCTTTCAGAAATTTAGCATACTTAGGAATACTCTTAAGAAGATTGAGAAGGGGAATGTTTACCCCGCACTTTTGAAATACCTCGTAGATATCCTTGTCGTGCTCGAAGTGATGCTTCCTCCTTAGTGCATCGGGAAAAGGTACCTCCGTCTCGATGGGCAATGAAGGTGAAAGAACCGACTCCTTCTCCTTGCTCAATGTAGCTTGGTCACCTTCCACGATTACTATCTCTTCTTCCTCCTCATTGATCTTGGCGTCCTTGGGCTTCCTCTTGACCTTCTCTACCTCTTCCAATTGCCTTCCATTTCGCAAAGACACGGCACTCACATTCTTCGGGTTCGTCACTGTTGGAGCTAGTGTCCTCCACAGTCAGTGTGATTAATTTATTAAATCTCTTACAGGATCACAAAGGATACTTGTATTTAAAATCAGCTGATTAACGTATATCAGTAACGGTTGGCTTGCTAGAAAGTTTGACGTTACTGTCATATAGATGGCGGTGATCAGCTGGTCCTTATCGGTCACACCTTTATGGGGCGATTTTATGAAATGTAATGTGATTACATTGATGCCTTAAATATATCTAGCGATTAGAAATTTGGAAATGTATTGAATAATTATTTAATGTGATTAAATAGATTATTGTTATCACGATTACATAAATTAGTGGGTGGTGAATTAAATGTTAATTCAATTTAGATGAAAGCTGGATTAAGTGTTAATTCACATATGTATAATAGTTATGAGCTACATTTATATTATGAATATATTTGATATTTATAGTTAAAATGATGCTATAAGTTATGTTATTTAATTTATTGTATTATACGATAATCAATTAATTAAATACGTATTATATATATGATTTTACATGTAATGTACATTAAGAAACTAAGAACAAAATACACACACACACTAGGCAAGTGTGTCGTGTGATGTGTGTATATGCATATTGTTTTTAGTTTATTTATTTAGTTGTGATGAGTGCTTAATGGTTGATTAGCCTCTCCTTCATAACCTCTCCCCACTAACTAAGTAACTTCCCCACTAAACACACTAATAAACTAACTACTCTACTCATTATATGATGATGAGAAAATGTGTGTGTTTGGTGTGTGTGTGAGCCGAGAAAGAGGAGAGAAAAAGAGAGTGAATTCTCATATTTTCACTCATCTAATTTCCAAATTCACTTCATATATTAATCGTAATATATTTCATTTGGTTTTCTAGCATAAACTCAAGGCATTTCATAAAGCGTTTTGGGTGCAATTGATAAGAGATATTCTACGTTGAATATTGGTCTTGTAAACGTATTTTGGGTACGTTTTTAGGAAGTTCTTAGGCCTTCCATCGAAGTTTAGAAAGGTTATTTCTATTCTTTTCTAATTCATATTATTATCGTTTTGTATAATCTTCGGCATGTTAATACGATTAACATTTTAGTAGCAATATCGTGTTTCATATTTCTACAAGTGGTATCAGAGCATTAGGCTCAAAATGATTTTAATATGGATTAAAATTGAAAAATAAAATCGTTTATTTATTTTATATACCTCACGGCATTTTTTTTATGATTTTCGAATTTTTTTTTGTTTTAATTTAATTATTTTAAATTGTTAGAATGATTAAATTAAATTGATATGCAAATTTGTTATATGTAAATATTTTGATATGATCATTATTTAAAATGTATAACACTTTTTTTTTGGTTTAAATATGATTAAAATCAAAATAATATGATTATATGATAATTATAAAGTTTATTATATGATAATAAAAAAATTGTGATGTAATTTATGAAATTATATTGAAATCAATTCTTTTTGCATATATTAATAATTTCGAAATTTATATATATATATATATATATATATACATGTCAATTTTTGTTGTTAAATATGATTTAATAAAATAATTGTTTATATATATGTGTATAAAAATTTAATTTTGGCCGAGTTATTTTTAAAAAAAAAAATTGTTTTTGTTTTTTAAAATTTGGCCGATTTAAATTGAGTTAATTCGTTTAATTCATTTTTTTTCTTTTAATTTGAATTGTCAAATTGATTTTGTTTTAAAATGCCTTATTCTATTGTTATAAAATTGTTTATGATATGTGAGTGTATATGATGCCATTTATTTTAAAGTAGTTTAAAATAATTATTAAATTGATTCATTATATATGATATGTTGAATTAATTCTTATTTATCAATTTATGTATGACATGATTGATTTTTATGTTAATAGTGAATTTTTTATGAAATTTTCACTTAAACATATTTTTAGTAGGTGGTTTGTGTTTTTCATGCATTTGGATGTATGAATTTTTTTTTTTTGTTTTAGTTGATGAATGCGTTTATATTTGATTGCGTTTTATATCTAGTGTGGCCTAAGTTTCTTTTAATTGCATTTTCGTAATGATGAAAATGTGATTTTGGGATTTTCACATCTCCAACTTGTAATTTTCTTTTATCCTAGATTATTTGTAAATAGGATTTACATTGTAATAGCTAGTGGTACAAGAAGAGGAGATTGAAGGTTTGCCATTCTTTTTGGTGATCCAAAGACGGAGGTTTTGGAGCCTTGCTTTTGGAGTTAGGGTCCTTTCTTTCAAGGATTCCAATTTGTATTTTATAGGGTCCAATTTGATTGGATTCCGCCTTGTACTGTTTATGATAGGCCACACTAGGTTTTATGTGCTTGTTTTATTTATGTTTTTCGTCATATTCCGCCTAAAACAAACCACCTATTTAGATGAATATTGATTCATTCCCACGTGTTAGTTAAAATAGTTATAACATATGATGTTTTAACCTTTTGATTTAAACATATGATGTTTTAACAAGTCATCGTTCACTTAGACTCACCTATATTGTTCACTTAAATGAGTTTCTTTTGAATGATGAGATCTCACTCTTTTACTATTAAAATTGAGATATAGTCTTTCTAAATCGAATCATTATGAATCCCTTGTTCGTCGGTGGGCATATAGGACCTGTTGTTAAATCCATGTGTACCCCTTCTACCTTGGGTAAGTAGTTGATGTCGATGTTAGTTGAACTCAACATTTGGTTTTCACTAATATGTGAGAATTAAAATGGACTATTAATAAATTTGAGAAATTTATGAACCAAGAGTTTTTAAAAGTTAAAAATTAGTCAAATGGTTGACTTATCGATTTATTGAAATTTGAGTCTTGGAATCATTTATATAATTCTTGAGTGGGATCACTTATATAAATGCTTTTAGTTTATTTACATGTTTTAAATAGACGCTTTAAATTTGATGATTGCTTATGTTTGTTTTATCTTCTTATATTGTAGATATATTTGTTGCTATTTCTGCTTTATTATGGCTGATAATATCGCTACCCAGAAGCCTAGTGCTTAGTCTTGACTAGGGAGTCATGGTTACGTTCCTTTATGGACCATGTCTCCTACAACCAAAACTACCGTCTCAAGTCAGATGGTAGTAACTTCACCGAATGGGAGGCGGCATTAAAGAATGCTGCCATCGCAGACGGAAAATTGAAGTATCTCATGGAGCCAATTAAATTTGAACCTCTTTGCTAGATGCGGAGCTCAACGAATCGCATACGATGAGTTTGTTAAAGAAGCGGGTGCGATTAAGAACGATACTCATATATGCAATGGATTCACATTTGCAACGCCGCTTCATTTCCCAAGGTGCAAATCGCATTTTCACCTCACGACTAATGAATTCTCATGACTCAGAATTGTTAGGTATGATGCAGCTGTATGCTTCTTTGAAGCTAAGCTGCAAAGGGGCCAACCTGTTAGCGCCCACATGCTTAATATGATTGAGAATGTGGAGAAATTAGACGCTCTTGGTTGCAAAATTGAAGAGTCAATCATTGTTGATCGTATCCTACACTCTCTTCATGATGGATTCACTCAATTTAGGGTGAATTACAACATGAATGATATGAAGAAAAGTCTTCACGAACTTCATTCTCTGCTTGTGCAAGTTGAGAAAGATCTTAATTTGAGTGGGAGTCACAAGAAAGATGTTCTTGTGATATAGTCTAAGGGAAAGGGAAAGACACCTGCTGCCTCGAATGCTAAGCGACCTCATTTCAAGAAGAAAGGTCAGCCTAAACCCAAGAGTGGTCCTGGGGAGTCAAGTCACTCAAAAGGAAAGAAGAGCAAAGAAAAGGAGGGAAAATGTCACCATTGCCAGCAGTCTGGGCATTGGAGAAGGAATTGTCCTAAGTACCTCGAGGACATAAAAGTTCGGACGACGGCATACCAAGGTATGTCATCTAATGTTCACATGATAGAAATTAATCATGCGAGTTCCTCTGTTTGGGTATTTGATCTTTGGATGTGGTTCTCACATTTGTAATCACTTGCAGGGGCCTCAGGGACGTAAGGCGTCGGCTAAAGGCGATGTTGATTTACGTGTTGGGAATGGAGCAAAGGTTCTTTGCGGTTTACGTAGGAACTTACATCTTGTTTTTACCTAGTGGTTTGGAACTTTGTTTGAATAATTGTTATTATGTTCCTAGTTTGTCAAAGAACATTATTTCAAGTTAACATGTTGGATGTTTATGGTTTTCATTTATTATTAAGAACAATTGTTGTACTTTTTCTTTAAATGATGTTGTTTATGGTCAAGCGTTTTCCATGAATGGTATTTATGTTCTAGATCAAACGCAAGAAATATATCATGTGGATAATAAAAAGGCTAAATTAGGTGATAAAGATCAAACGTATTTATGGCATTGTCGAATGGGACACATAAATGAAAAACGAGTAAAGAAACTCATTAAGAATGGGATTATTTCACCATTTGGGTATGAATCATTTGGTACTTGTGAATCATGTCTCATTGGAAAGATGACTCGTATATCCTTTAAAGGTATTGGAATGCGAGCCAGTGACTTACTAGGACTAATACATACCGATGTGTGTGGACGATATGTCATCACAAAGACGAGATGGCTATAGATATTTCATCACTTTTACGATGATTTAAGTAGATATGGGTATGTCTATTTAATGAAACATAAAAGTGAATCTTTTGAGAAATTCAAGGAGTTTCAAAATAAGGTTGAGAACCAATTAGATAGAAAAATAAAGGCATTACGATCAGATCGTGGTGGTGAATATTTATCTACTGAATTTGATCAACACCTAAAGGATTGTGGCATTGTATCACAATTAACTCCACCTGGAACACCACAATTGAATGGTGTGTCCGAACGGAGAAATCGAACCTTGTTAGACATGGTTCGCTCCATGATGAGTCACACGGTTTTACCAGATTCATTGTGGGGGTTTGCTCTAAATTCTGCTGCACTCATTCTAAACCAAAGTCCAACTAAAGCGGCAGACAAAACCCCATATGAGATGTGGAAAGGAAAAGTTCCTGATTTGTCCTTTATTCGGGTTTGGGGATGTGAGGCTTACGTTAAGTGGAGACCTGACGATAAGCTAGGCCCACGATCGGTCAAAACATACTTTGTGGGATATCCAAAAGGAATGTTTGGTCATTACTTTTATTCACCTGCTGAACAACGAGTTTTTGTTGCAGCTAGTGCTAAATTCTTAGAGAAAGAGTTTATCACGAATAACCAAAGTAATAGGGTTTTTGAGTTGTCAGAAATCTCGAGAACTGCAGACAGCTGCGCATGTGATGGAGGAAGATATTCCTTCAACTTCCACCGCAGAGCCATTCTGCGGAACCTGGGAGGTCAAGTCGAGTCTCTTATCCTCGGATCGATACATTGGTATCGTTGAAGAAGGAAATGGAGATGATTTATTACTTGAAAGTAATGAACCGACTACCTACAAAGGTGCAATGACTAGTTCTGATTCGAAGCTATGGCTTGAAGCCATGCATTCCGAGATAGACTCCATGTACGAGAACGAAGTATGGGATCTGGTTGATTTGCCTGAAAAGGTTAGACCTCTTCAGTGCAAATGGATTTATAAGATAAAACATTCACTAGGTGAACAACCAGATATCTATAAAGCACGACTTGTTGCAAAAGGTTTCACCCAAGTGCAAGGTTTACACTACGATGATATCTTTGCACCTGTCGTCATGCTTCGATCTATCCGGATTATCTTAGCGATTGCTGCATTTCATGATTATGAAATATGGCAAATGGATGTGAAGACCGCCTTCTTAAATGGTTATTTAGACGAGGAATTGTACATGGTACAACCCGAAGGCTTCACAGATCCAAAATATCCTAAGAAAGTATGCAAACTTAAGCGTTCCATTTATGGACTTAAGCAAGCATCGAGAAGTTGGAATCATCGATTTGACCAAGTGATTAAACAATATGGTTTTAAACGATCAGTCGAGGAACCATGTTTATATGTCAAATCTAGTGGGAGCTATATTGCATTCCTAGTTTTGTATGTAGATGACATACTATTAATAGGGAATCACATTTCTATGCTTTCTTCTGTAAAAGAATGGTTAAAGAATCATTTTCAGATGAAAGACTTAGGTGAGGCACAGAGAATACTCGGTATTCAAATCTATAGAGATAGATCCAAGAGAATGTTGGCGTTAAGTCAAGAATCTTATATAGATAAAATTCTTGAGAGGTTCAGTATGACGAACTCAAAAAGGGGTAATCTTCCGATGGTTCATGGGGTGCATTTAAGTAAGACTCAATCACCTAAATCACCAGAAGAAGTAGAACGCATGAATCGAATTCCACACGCCGGTACCGTAGGATCGATTATGTATGCTATGATGTGTACATCGCCCGCACGTGGCATACGCACTTAGTATGACGAGTCGTTACCAAAGGATCCAGGTGAAAGTCATTTGGATTCTTTGTTAAGAACATCCTTAAGTACTTGAGAAGAACTAAGGGTTGGATGTTAGTATATGGTGGAGACGAAGAGTTATGTGCAAAAGGTTTCACAGATGCTAGTTTCCAATCGGATAGAGATGATTCTAAGTCTCTATTTGGATTCGTTTTTACACTTAATGGTGCGGCAGTGAGTTGGAAAAGTTCCAAGCAATCGATCCTGGCTGATTCCACAACATCCGAGTATATTGCGACTCCGAGGCGTTAAAGAGGCAATATGGATGCGTCGATTCCTACAAGGGCTAATGGTAGTTCCTAGTGCGAATGACCGATCCTTTGTTTATTGTGATATACAGTGGTGCCATATTCCAAGCTAAAGAGCCTAAATCTAGCAATAAGTCTAGACATGTGTTGCGGAAGGCTCATATGATACGAGATTACGTGGAGCAAAAGGAGATAGAGATTTGCAAGGTTGTCACGGATGACAACATAGCGGACTCTCTCACGAAGCCATTGTCGTACAATAAACATGTTGAACATGTTGTATCAATGGGACTAAAGAGTGTTCCTGATTTTCATTAGTTTGTTTTTAGATAATGTATCTGTTAAAACTACTACTTTGTAATCATCAAAATTATTATTTTATATATCGTATTTCATGTGGATTGTGTGACAATTTTGAACGCCACTGAGTGAACTGATTTACTTTATATATGTTTTGTCCATAATCACCAAAATGAGCTGATAACTCTAGGTGATTACATTGTGGGTTGATTGATGGTAGGTTCAATAACCATAAGGACATGTGATGTCTGATCAAACACATATGCGAGGTATAGAGAATACTGCGTAGGACATAGTGACCACTTAAATGAAGTCCTAAATGTACAGACATTTTTGCCTGGTCGTGGATAGGACGTTCATTGTGTTCCTAGAGTCGATTCTTTTGACTGTCGACTGTTTCTTGAGATAAGGGCAGTTTTGGGTGACTTTGGTTTCTTTCTCGTGGTCGCACCGTAAAAGGAGGCCGAGTAGATTTTTACGGGTCATTTCATACGCAGGCTTTAACTGCAAGATTCGAGTCAAGGAAAATATCCAATCTTATCGTTTTTTAATCTCAGGGCCACTCGAGGAGTAGTAACTGAAATGCATGGCCATGCTCGAATGTTGTGAATACATTTGTATATCAGTTAGTTGCTCTCTAGTCGAGGAAACCACTCTTGATACGATCGCTTGATAGATACGACCTTGCGAAAGTGCGACTTTGCAAATATGTCTACCATTGAGTGGGAGATTTATATGGATATGAGAATCGTTAACCACACACGAGCACTTGTAGGACAAGTGGGAGATTGTTGGAGCTAGTGTCCTCCACAGTCAGTGTGATTAATTTATTAAATCTCTTACAGGATCACAAAGGATACTTGTATTTAAAATCAGCTGATTAACGTATATCAGTAACGGTTGGCTTGCTAGAAAGTTTGACGTTACTGTCATATAGATGGCGGTGATCAGCTGGTCCTTATCGGTCACACCTATAGGACGATTTTATGAAATGTAATGTGATTACATTGATGCCTTAAATATATCTAAGCAGTTAGAAATTTGGAAATGTATTCGAATAATTATTTAATGTGATTAAATAGATTATTGTTATACGATTACATAAATTAGTGGGTGAGCTGAATTAAATGTTAATTCAGCTAGATGAGCTGGATTAAGTGTTAATTCACATATGTATAATAGTTATGAGCTACATTTATATTATTAATATATTTGATATTTATAGTTAAAATGATGCTATAAGTTATGTTATTTAATTTATTGTATTATACGATAATCAATTAATTAAATACGTATTATATATATGATTTTACATGTAATGTACATTAAGAAACTAAGAACAAAATACACACACACACACACTAGACAAGTGTGTCGTGTGATGTGTGTATATGCATATTGTTTTTAGTTTATTTATTTAGTTGTGATGAGTGCTTAATGGTTGATTAGCCTCTCCTTTATAACCTCTCCCCACTAACTAAGTAACTTCCCCACTAAACACACTAATAAACTAACTACTCTACTCATTATATGATGATGAGAAAATGTGTGTGTTTGGTGTGTGTGTGAGCCGAGAAAGAGGAGAGAAAAAGAGAGTGAATTCTCATATTTTCACTCATCTAATTTCCAAATTCACTTCATATATTAATCGTAATATATTTCATTTGGTTTTCTAGCATAAACTCAAGGCATTTCATAAAGCGTTTTGGGTGCAATTGATAAGAGATATTCTACGTTGAATATTGGTCTTGTAAACGTATTTTGGGTACGTTTTTAGGAAGTTCTTAGGCCTTCCATCGAAGTTTAGAAAGGTTATTTCTATTCTTTTCTAATTCATATTATTATCGTTTTGTATAATCTTGGGCATGTTAATACGATTAACATTTTAGTAGCAATATCGTGTTTCATATTTCTACAGTCACCGTTTGACTAGGCAACACGGTCGAATCTCTAGCTTCCAATCGGCTAATAGCAGTAGCCATTTGACTCATTTGAGTCTCAAGATTTCGGATGCTATTCTTGGTCTCCTGTTGGTTTTGTGTAACGCTCATAGTTAAGGCACGGATCATGTCCTCGGTGGACATAGAAGAACTCGGATTTGGTTGCGGTGGAGCTTGTGAGTGTGGAGGCGGGTGTTGAGGACGAGGCATAAATTGTCCTCGTGGTGGACCGGCTTGGTTCCCTTGAGCATATGATGGGTTCCCTTGATTGTGAGAAGGGTTTCCTTGAGTATTTCCCCATCTAAAGGCCGGATTAGCCCTCCATCCCGCATTGAAAGTATTGGAATAAGGGTCCCACTTCCTTTGTCCCGGCTCCATATAACCCGCAGCATTCACCTCTTCATAAGGTGATTCCTCCCCCATTTGTGGGCAATTCTCACTATAGTGCGACTCGGAAGAGCAAATGCCACAAGCCATCACCGATTTCTTACCTACGACCATGTCCTTGACTAAAGATGTCAAGCTATCAACCTTCTCCTCAAGCAAAGCGTTACTTGAGCCAACTGCATTGACCCCTCGTCGTGGGGTCTTCCTGTCAAAGTCTCTTGAGCTCTCAGCAAGCTCTGTGATCAACGCTATCGCATCATTCGGGTTTTTATTAACAATACCTCCTCCACTAGCCGCATGGAGCATTCGAGCGTCATCCTTGCTTAAACCACCCGTGAAATACATGACTAAATCATGATCCTCGTACCCGTGATAAGGACAGTACCGCGTAGCTTCTTGAAACGTTCCCAATACTCGTACATACTTTCACCGTCTCGTTGTTCGCCGTTGCTTATCTCTTTCTTCAATTGTGAGGAACGAGAGGCGGGAAAGTACTTCTCTAGAAACGCCCTTTTTATCTTTATCCACGTGTCAATGCTACCCGTGGGTAAATAATAGAGCCAATCCCTCGCAGTCGCTTCAAATGAGAACGGAAAGCCACGAGCTTCAGCTTGCTCATCAAGAACTCGCAGGGTTTAAATGCCGAAGCAGACAATATGAAAATCAAGCGGATGCTTGTTCGGATCCTCGCTGCTCAACCCATGGAATGCGGGCAAAAGATGTATGAGCCCGGACTTCAACTCAAAGTTCACACCCGCCGCAAGAGGTGGGATTGTGATGCATAATGGTTGTTGTCGAAGGTCCGGAGCTGTAAGTTCCTTAATCGTTTGAGCGGCCATCTCGTCGCTTTCGTTTGAGTAATCCGAAAGATCCGAAACGTATTGGGGTTCGTCTACCTCAAGGTCTTGCACGACGACGACTTGACCACTAGTGTTCCTCCTAAACCTGAAAAGTGTTCTTTCAATCTCTGAGTCAAAAGGCTCGAGGTTCAGGTTAGTAGAACGAGTATTATGCATACACCTACACTAAACAATGAAAACAATCAATGCCTAAAGTCCCCGGCAACGGCGCCAAAATTTGACGGTCCTAAGTCGTATGCCGCAAATTAACAATTTATAACACTTAAATCCTTATACTAAACAGATAGTAAAGCGGAAGTAAGGGGTCGAACCACAGGGAATAAGGTTAACTGAATCAAAGCTAAGCGTAGTTATAATGCAAAACAGAGTAACAAAGTAACAAGTAACTAAAAGGGGGGGTTTTGTTGTTGATTTACTAAACTAATCGAACTAAAATAATTAGGCAAATAAAGAGAATAAAAGGGATGTAGTATAAGATATTAAAAGGATCTCAATTCAAGTTAATATCCGCGGTTTAGAGTTAATCGATCACGGTTATCCGGTTCTAGTTTATACTCTTGACTACCTTATCGTGAATCATGCAATTCCAATCCTCCTTACGTTTAGCTAATTAAAACGTATCCCGTTCTTAACTAACCCTAACCAAAAGACAACCTCAACGTATCCCGTTCAAGATTTAATCAATTAGCAGCTTTAATGACAAGAGAATCGATAAGGAACAAATAGCACATACAATCCAGTTATACTTTAGATGTTATGAAAATCGCTCCTAGGAATAGAAATCAACGTATCCCGTTCAACAATTAAACCTAGTTGTTACTAGTGTTAAGCTAATCAACGTATCCCGTTCAATTAACGAAACTAACAATTACGCAATTAATCAGACGACTAGTTGTACACCTAGCAATCACAAATCAATCACGCAAATAATAATAAGAACAGAGCAATAATCAATAATCAAGGATAAAGACTAGAACTTTCAAACTCACAATTAAAATCCAACCGTTTCAATTACTTGAACCGAGAAAAGGGAGATTAGTTACTCATACCGGCGGTTACAATAATCTCAAAAGTTTCAATCTTGAATCACCCAAAAACTTGAATGAAAACTAGGTCTAAAAACTATTGAATAATAAAAGTGATGAGAAATATATCGAGGTAAAATAATAATAAGATGTCTAAACCTAATGAAAAATAAACCTTATATATGAAGGCTTCCCAAAAAACTAAAAATAAAATAAGGTAAGTTTAGTAATTTCCAAAATTCGGATAAATAAGCTTCACTGGAGCCTTGGTAGGCTCAACAGAGCCTTCAGTAAATCTCAGCAATCCCAGCAGAGCCTTCACAGGCTCCAGTAGAGCCTTCCATTCGAAATTAGGCTCCAGTAGTGTCTTCCAGCAGAGCTTCCTCATCCTTAGTAGAGCCACATTAGGCTCCAGTAAAGCCTCTAGCACGACATAAGGCTCTATAGAGCCTTCTTGTTTTCTTCTTCTAAGCTTCACTCCTTGCTTCAACATTCTTCTTTCGGGTTTCTCTTTTTCCGCATATCTCGAATTTGGCACGCACTTCTAAATCATCGGAAACAAAATAAACAAGATAGTCTAAAAATCGCATTTAATCCTCTTATCATTACAACTCCAAACTACTCCAAAATCCACGTAATTCACCTTCCTAATCGTCTTAAAGTCACCTAAAATCGCCCACTAAACACCTACTAACTGCGTCATATCAGTGAGGCTAGTGCTACATTAAGTTAATGCGAGATCAGATGATCAATAGTTAAAAAGGTAAAAATAACATGAAACAAATTTACTATAGTCATTTTTAGGGTATTAAAAAATCTAGTTAAAATTAATAATAATTATCATAAAGTAGTACTCCTTCCGTGCCACAATGTTAGTCCCGCTTTGACTTTACGCGGTCTCCAACGCTCCTCTTCAATCATATTTTCTTCGCTTATATGCAAAATTTTTACACAATTTATTTTATATCGTTTTACATTTTTATAATTTTTTTTAAAAAGGCACAATTCTCTATTCATTCCCCTCTAGAGTATTGTCGGACCCTCGAACTCTAAGACATGTTGCCTACAATTTTTCAAGTAGGAAGATGAGAACTTAGACTTATTCTATTATAGTTTTTCCTTTCTTTAAAACCTAATGACAAACCTTCTATTTATAGGTCGTCAGAAAGCATCTGAAATCAAAATAAGAAATATTTTCTAATATCCTACAGTATTAAATATTATCATAAATATCTCAAAATACAAATGAGACAAAATATTCCTAAGATATTACATGGACAAACATAACAGTCTTTAGGTACATGAGTTCGCTTGAGCCACTTTTATAGTCGCTTGCTAACAGATGTGAGCGATGTGGTCATGTACCATTCTTATGGTTCCCGATTACAATATAAAAATGAACATCAATACTCATTTTTTTATTGTTAATTGTTACACACTTTTAATCTCTGCCACTAAATAAAAGATTTTTTTTAACCATGATGTTTAAAGCATGCTTTGTAACTTGGCTTCTTTTTTCACTACTACTGATGTTGGGTGCACTTAATGTGCATCTCGGCTTTGTTGTTGGTTGCCATGTCGCGGAACGAGTGGCCTTGCTCAAGTTCAAGTAGAGCTTGAATTATACTAAAAATTTGTGGTCCTCTTGGGAGGGGAAGGATTGTTGTAAGTGGGAAGGAGTCGGCTGTGACAATGTTACATTCTTTGTCAACCGTCTCGTTCTACACAACCCATATTGCAATCCTGATGCTATTGACAAGCCATGGGCAATAACATCTCCAAAACTAGACCATTCTCTGACTCAACTTACTTGGTTGAACTACTTGGATTTGAGCTGCATTGATTTTCAAGTTAGTCGTATTCCAGGATTCATAGGCTTGTTTAAACATTTGAGGTATCTAAACGTGTCATATTCAAATTTTAATGGCGTCATCCCCTCCCAACTTGGCAATCTCACTAGATTACACACCCTTGATCTCTCTGTGTCCGAGTCTAATATTGGCACTTTATCAAGTGATCTGCATTGGGTATCGGGGCTTGTCAGTTTGCAATATCTATACGTCGACAGGGTTCGTATATCTCACTCCATCAATTCTGTGCAGTTGCTCAGCATGCCTCCTTCGCTTGGCCTCAGATTTTCTCGCTGTCAGCTTACTTTCCCTATCTTTTTGAGTCTTTTATCTAATTTCACGGGGCTATCTACAATTCAGCAGCTCGATCTTTCATTTAACTCCTTTGAAGGATCGATCCCTGCTGTTTTTGCCAATATGACTTCCCTAAGATACCTCGACCTCTCATATAATCAAATCAATAGAACATTCCCGCTTTGGCTTAGAAATGTGAGAAAGCTACAACATCTTGACCTATCAGAAAACTCATTTGGAGGGCCACTCCCCCATGTTTTTGCCAACATGACATCCCTAACATACCTCAGTCTCTCATCAAATAGTTTCAATGGTTCTATCTCGCTCTGTATACGAAATTTGTGGAAACTTTAAAATCTTGGCCTTGGCGGAAACAATTTTAGCAAAGTTGAGGGTGGAGTGATCATGGGTTTAATCGGGAACCTATGTATGCTCCAATCATTTGATTTGTCGCTGAATTCTATTAGAGATGAAATAGCAGCTCACCACAATCTATCCAAATGCGTCACATATGAGTTGGAAGATCTAAACTTGAGTCGTAACATGATTGGAGGCATTTTTTGGTTGGGGAACTTCAAAAGGTTGAGGCGTCTAGATGTTAGTAACAATGCTATAGAAGTTCCTATTCCTGAATCAATTGGAAGCTTATCGTACTTGGAACGGTTGGATCTCTCCAACAATATGCTCACAGGAACTTTGCCCGAATCTTTGGGGGATCGGACATGGTAAAATTAAGTGCCTTATACGTACAAGGTAATAAAATCTCTGGTGAAATTCCGACATCCGTTGGAAAATTGTTGTCATTGAAACATCTAGTTATCTCTCAAAACAATATAAATGGCACTATTCCAAAAGGCTTGGGACAATGCAAGGCCTTAATAACGATTGACCTCTCGTCTAACAATCTGAAAGGCGTAGTGTCTGAGTCATTCTTTGCCAACTTCTCAAGTTTGCAAGACTTACACCTAAGCTTTAACTCTTTGTAAGTACATTTTAGTTCAAACTGGTCTCCGCCGTTTCAGCTCGTCCAGCTTGGTTTGGGGTCTTGTAAGATGCAGACGTTGTTCCCTCAATGGATTCTGAAGCAGAAAGACCTCGTACTTTTGGACCTGTCGGATAACATGATGTCTAGGAAGCTAGAGTTGTTGTCTGCACTAGAAAATTTGCAAGAACTAAATATCTCCCACAACCAATTTATAGGACCAGTTCCATACTTCACGTCTTCTGTGCTTTTATCGATAGACCTTTCATACAACTTGCTTTCAGGGCCACTTGTACATTTTGATCATTCCGCTACGAATCATACTGTTGGTACTCCAGTATGTCAAATCGCTTCTTTATGGTCCTAGATATCCAGGGAAATAATATTATCGGCACTATACCCGATTGTTGGGTCAATTCAAGCAATCTGGAGTATATCAATCTTTCCTCCAACAATATTTCGGGAATCATTCCCATGTCAATGGGACAATTGGCATATTTACAATATCTAAAGTTGAGTAACTAATAATTCTCTTTAAGGGCCAATTCCTCCAACGTTGTGCATGAGTTCGAGCTTGCGAATTCTTGATCTTGGTGAGAATAAGCTCATTGGGAATATACCAATTTCTTGGCCCGGAAAAACCCATTCAAATATGCAAATACTAAGGCTACGTGGAAACCAACTTGAGGGTGTTATTCCAACGACATTGTGCTCTCTCCCTAGGCTACAGTTCATTGACCTCGCCCACAACAACTTGACTGGAGGTATACATCTTTGTTTTGGCAATTTAACGGGTATCGAGTCATCTCCTTCTGGAGATCTTGATGAAATCGATTTTGTAGTTCCTCAGACAAGAGCACTACGGTGGTTTTGAAAGGTGCAGTATTTCAGTACACCACAACACTCAAGTATGTTGTCGACTTAGACCTTTCTTGTAACGCTTTGGTGAGCTCTATCCCAAATGAGATTACAAATCTATCACATCTTATTGGTCTCAACTTGTCTCACAACCATCTGACCGATATCATTCAAAAGAAGATCGGCAAAATGACATCCTTAGAGTCCCTCGACTTATCAAACAACCATCTTTCCGGCACAATTCCATCAAGCATCTCCGACTTAACTTTTTTGATCAACCTCAAATTGTCCAACAACAATCTCCACGGAGAAATCCCGACAGGAAGACAACTCCAAACTCTAACGGACCCATCCTCATACGAGGGCAACTCGGGGTTATGTGGAGATCCCTTACCGAACAAGTGCACATCCAGCCAAAGTCAGAACAAGCCGCAACAAAAACAGGAAGACGATGTAACGAAAAATCCATGGTTGTATTTTGATATAATTGCAGGTTTTGCAGTTGGATTTTGGGGAGTGGTCGGAAGCTTGCTTCTGAAAGACAGGTTCAGGTTCATTATGTTCCAGTTTGTGGGCAATGTTGCCGATTACTTGTTTGTACAGGTCATGGCAAGGCTGAATAGGTTCAGAAACTAGTTTTAGTACTTTGAATGTTATAGCCTCATGAGTAGTCATGCCTATGTAATTTCCCTGGAAGCTATACTCTGTATTTGTGTTGACTTAAAATAATTAAGTTGCCTATATAATAGGTCCTCAGTTAGAGTTTTTAAAAGGAGAGATCAGAGTGTTCGAGTTCGACTTCGAGTTCTGCAAGGTTACACAACTTGATTACTCAATTGTGCAAGGTATGATTAGGAGACAGCGGGTGTAAACTAACATTAAAATTTATTATCTAGTTGGTGAGAGGGACGAGAAGGCCAAATCTATCTCCTGACAGTCCGTGGGAGCGATATTTGATTCGATACAAAAGTGAATTGGCTGAAACACATTTGCACAGTCGTTAGGAGTTTCATGATGCTAAAGCGCAGCGGGAACAGCCTCATCTTGATGACCACATCACGTGTAAACTGTTAGCATCAGTCTCGAAGCTTTTAGAGACGGGAAACCAAAGCTATGGTAATAACTTAGTACAGTTTTTATTTACTGTGAAGCCAAAGACCCATTATCCTTTAGTTTCAAACTTACGGCTTTTTCCACATCGTAGTTTTTCATAGCTTATCAAACACTTGACTCTTTCAATAAAATAGGGTTATTAAAAAAAAATATTTGGGTCGGTGTAAAAAATACTCCCTCCATCTCAAATTAGTTGTCCCCTTTCTATTTTGGGATGATTTTAGGGATGGTAATGAAAATGAGAAAATTTTAAAAATCATTTGTTAAAGCATACTAAAAGTAGAAAGGAGACAAATAATTTGGGAAAAAATTTAAAGGAAAGGGGACAAGTAATTTGGGATGGAGGGAGTAATTAGCAAAATAGGATTCACGTAAACTTGGATAATTACAGACCCAAAAACACCATTACGCTTGATGTTTTATACCTGTTTTCAAAAATGCAAAAAAAAATTAAAAAAAATAAAAAAAATAAATAAATAAATCCTGGAGCACCAAAAACGCCACTCCGCGTGGCGTCGTGGCGTTTTCAATGAACAAACATCGCATGGAATTTTAAGGCGTGGAGTACAAAGTGGGAAGCAGAAAACGTCAGATCGCATGGCGTTTTGCGATTGAAACGCCGGCTCGCGTGGTGTTTTTGGTGCTCAGTTTTATTTTTTTTTTTATTTTTTTTATTTTTTTTTTAACACACATTGAAATTTATAAAACGTCACGCGTAATGGCGTTTCTGGGTCCGTAGTTATCCAAGCATACGTGGACCCTATTTCGCTACATATTTTTTAAATCGACCCAAAACGCTAAATATTTATTCTAATAACCCTATTTTAATCAAAGTCTCTGCAAAAACATGTGATGTTTTTGACTTCTTGCACGACAACATATGATGTTTTTGCATGGTTATATAGTTGGTCGTAATTTATTAAACTAGATCATGTTATTTTTGGCTTATAAGAGCTAAACTTATAAAAGGTGAAAAGAACACAGCTTAATGGATTAGGTAATGTCAACGGATTATGTTATTTGTTTTACGGAGTACAATCTATTGATTAGTTGTTTTATAAAAAAAATTAAAATCATGTACTCAGTAATAAGAAGTTGTGAATTTAAGAAATTTGATAGGTTTGTTATAACAAACTCTGGAAAACAACGGAATGACCGGATTCACGCGTACGATGGGGGTATTGCTGACTAAAATGTAACCCCATTACTTTTATATAATGTGCTTACTTTAACGTCTAAAATGATCACTAACCTAAAAAATGGTCACTTTAATGGCTCGCTTGGGATGGAGGTATGGTCACTTTAATGGCTCGCTTGGGATGGAGGTAATTATTACGGGAGTAATAGAGCTAAAATGAACTAAGAAAATGGAGGGAGGGGATGGTAATGGATGATAGAATGGAGAATTATAGTACAAAATTTGCTCTATTAGGGGAAATAATTACCCACCTCCTCCCTCAACGGCCTCAAGTAATCATTGCCCCCATATGGAGGTAATTATTCCTCCTCCGACTCCTTTTTCTACCATTAAAATCCACTATCAACCACCTATCTCCTTTAATTTCTTCTTATTTTTTGAACTATTTCTCCCGTAATAGTTACTCCCATCCCAAGCAAGCCCTAAGTGTGAAAATACTCTCTGCAAATGTTAAAGTGATCACATTTAGTCATTAATAACCTGTCATACTCGTGAATACGTTATACAATAGACTTGTTTGTTATTAGTACAAAATTTTGCTTACAAAAGTTATTACTCCGTAAGAATGTTTTTGCTGCAAGCACGCAATGGCACGAGTATTTATTAACGGCTTGTGGATGTTTACACGCGTGTTCGAAAACGAGACGTATTGGTTTGTGAGGTCTACAATTTTATACAACCAGCTCAAAGTGCAATATGATAAGCTAACATGAGTTATCATTACGTCTTCACAACGTGTTATATCAACGGTCAAAAGAGTCCAAGTCGAACACAGTGAGAACTAAACATTGTTAGTTTGTACTCGGTAAGAACTAAGAAGTGCATACATAAGTGAGGTAAAAACTACGTATAAAGTCATGATCTCTGCCAAACGCAAAACCATAAGCTCCGTGTACCATAAGTTAATGATCTAGGGTTGGTCGATGAGGGGTCGTTGAGGAATATGAAGACAAAAACGTTAATCCCTTTATTTCGCATTCAAAGAAAACTACGGAAATATAAGTGTGCCAATATGCATATGCCTGAAACATACTCACTAAAGAAGATGGTAATAGTAAAAAAAATTTTACTTTGGTACTCCGTATAAAACTAAACCACAGTACTAATGGCCTTAAATCAAAGGCGAAACCCTCAACTGAAATACCAAAATCATAAAAAACCAAAAGTAAAACGCCAATCATTCCTTTCCGTCAGCAGCACGTAGTGACCCTAGCTGCACCGGGGCTTGCGTGCTCACCACCTTAGACGAACCATAAACCGATAAATCCACACCTCGAGTCTTCTCTTTTTCTATCTGATCCTTAATCCAGAAGTACGTTATCCTTAGACCGTCCTACAAAAAATATCCACATCATTATTAGCAAGGGATTGAGGTAAAGGTTTCTGAAGACGTTGCACGACACACTCGTGTCGGGTACAAGAATCGAGCCCTAGTCACCTACAGTACTCCAATTTTACCGAGGAACAACATTAGTGATGAAATTGTGTAATTTTATTGTGCATTTTGCGTATATTTCTTATTAAATTAATATAAAACCCTAAACAGAAGAAGATACACGAAAGTTACTAGGTTCAAGTTGAGAAATCAATGAGATGTAGAAGTTACCTTGAGTCTCATGGTGGGTGACCAGCCAAGTTTTTCTTTGATCAGAGTATTGTCGGAGTTCCGCCCTCGTACACCTTCTGGACCAGGTATATGGTGGATAGGGAGCTTCTTATCGTCAAAGCTCAACACGATCTCGGCCATTTCATTCATGCTAACCATCTCATCACTTCCGATGTTAACTGGCTCCTTGAAGTCGGACTTTGTCAGCCTATAAACAATCAATTTGTATGCAATCGATTTATATGCCGTGTATTCATGAGCATAAACATGGTAAACATATTAGGTTTCGACAAAAAACAAAAGGTTGTTCATATTCATTCTAAATTGATTTGGGCATATTGAATAGAGGCACGTGCAAAGTGCACTCACCTAAGCACGCCTTCAACACATTCATCGATGAAGGTGAAAGACCGAGTCTGCAGACCATCACCCCACATCTCAAACTTATCTGTTGAAGTCAGAGCCTTCCTGCAAAATGCAGCTGGAGCCTTCTCCCTGCCGCCTACACAGCGAAAAAATAACGGCATAAGTATGACATCACAGCAAACCAGTAAGCATAAAATTAGAACGCTCTAGAGAATAGTGTAATACGGAGTAGTAATTATTATATAGTTTTAAATTTCACGAGTTTACCGAATTTAACAAGCTCTTAACGTCCATAAATCACCGTGCTTAGTTCGTTACGTTACCTTTCCAGGTTCCGAAAGGGCCATAAATGTTATGGAACCGTCCAATTCGGCATTCAATTCCGAAATCCTTAGTGTAATGCTTGCACAGCTCTTCAGTAGCGAGTTTCTCTAAGCCATAAGCGTCTTGCGGCTAACCCAAAAAAAAAAAAAACCAAATTTAAAACCTCAATTCTCACAGTTATAATGATACATTGCGATAAGTTTAAGGAAAACTGTCTTACCTCTGCAGGCCATGCATCAGACTCCTTGAGACTGACATTAGACGTTTCCAACTGCTTAAATTCAGGGTAGATGCATGCACTTGAGGCGTAAAACAACCTGCAACAATGAAAAAAATTTCACAAATGAGTCACATACTCCACAAGTAAAAGGGTGAAACAATACTCGACAAAATAACAAGGTAATTCAAATGATATTTTCACAGTAACAACAAGTAGGAATAACATGCCTTTTAACGCCATTGATCCTAGCAGCCTCGAGCATATTGAAGCTGATCATCGTGTTGTTATACATAATAACCGAGTGATTAGACTGGATGAACCCCATGCCACCCATATCAGCAGCAAGGTTAAACACGTGATCGACATCTTTCGTAACCTTCAAGCAATTATCCATCACCCTTAAATCAACAAGGTGGAACTCGTCGCAGAACATGTTCTCTGTCATATGCTCATTCTTCTTCCAATCCGAAGCGATAATGTAGTGCCCTTCGCTTTTCAGACGCCGGGCAATGTGGGACCCGATAAAACCACCGGCCCCAGTGACTGAAATCCTTAGCTTCTCCGATGGCCAGTAAAGTTCCCTCTCGAGTTTGTCGTAGGTGTAAGTTCCGTAGTCAAATCTGTCATTGCTACCCATCCTGTTGACACCAAATTATCGAAGCTAGAAAATCAATCTCGTTTATATTTTGAATGTTTGAATCTTACAAATTTATTACTCAAACTATAAAATCGTTTGTCAACGAAATTTTGATAATATAGTGTTGTATTATAAATTTTCGGAAACAATTATGAGAACTTCTATTTTTTTTTTTTTTGTAATTAAAATTAACTTTGAATAAAATTAATACATCCCTAAATAAAAAAAAATGGTAATAATACTTAATTTTTTATACTCAGGTAGTCAAAGTCACAAATGTTCCCATTAATAAATCAATTTTCCGAGTATCATTTTCAATTAATTAAATACACAATAAAAAATAAAGAAATCAAATGAAGTAATAAGAAGAAGGATTTTGGCACATTAATTTTGTAATCAAATACAAATTGCAAATATATTTAATTACCATTATAAGAGATTTTATATAATTTTTTCCAATTATAATTTCTTAGCTGTCAATTCAATTTATTACCATTTGAAAAATAAATTGAAATTCACATACGTTGTAATCAAACAAGTTTGCGAAATTCATAACGTAGAAATTTTTATTCTCGTATTATCAATCAAACAACTCCTTACTTTTTTTATGCACCGAACAAAAAATTGTGGTTGCGTACTCAAAAAAAAGTTTATTAATTTTGCATTAACAGATCTACATCAACTACAATCACAATACAATTTAAACACAAAACACAATTCTATTAACACACGAAATTCCCTAGATAAAAATAAATATTAGCTAAACTAAAGCTAGAAAATTTGTATTTAATGAATTAAGGAAAAACTAAAATGTATCATCAGATATTTGACAAAAGACGGTAGTTTTACAATGAATGAATTATGAATAGCAAAAATATCTCCCTCTAATCACAAAATATATAAACAAAAAAAATGAATAACCATAAAGATTAAAACTTTGGCAAAAAATTGAGAAAACCCAGAAGCAGAAGAGAAATATAATGAGAAATAAAGAAAACCCAGATGAAATCATACCTTTACGAGGTATATTCAATAGAGAAAGAGTAGAAAAGGTGATTAAATTGTGAATAATTTGAATGAAATATAACTCCGTATATATTATTTGTTTGGATAGAAATTATGATAAGAAGAGAGATAAAAAATTGAAAGGATGAATATGTGTGTATATATATATATAAGGGAGAATGTTGGTGAGGTAGGAAGGGAAGGCCACTCGTTGGAAAAGAGTGTTTCTGGATTTTAATGGCGGGATTTTGAGAGTTGTTGTCTTGTTTGTGTTCACTGAAAATTTTGCATTTTCAAAAATTCTTATTTTATGTCATGTGATTTGATTTTATTTATACACTTCCCTAGATTTTGGGGGTTCTACCGAACCGAACCGTGTGTTCTGTTTTTGCTACGACTAATATTTACTTCCTCCATTTAAATCCATTTATGTAGGCAGAGAATTTTCGAAATAACTCGTAATGTATAAATAAAAATATAGTCATGTGAGATCTTATTTTATTTGTCTTGAAAAGTATAACATTAATATCAAATTTTTATATTTTATACAATTTTAAACTATAGATATTGTCGTTACAAAATGCGTCTCAACAAGTGTGAAAAAAGAAGGGATGTCATTGGATTTGAATGGAGGAAATTGTCTTTTGTCCCTAGTTCTTTGCTTGTTGGTTAACTAGGGAAATGTTTTTTTTTTCTTGGTTTGGCGAGTAGGATTATATAGGTTAGGGATGTCATTGGAGCGGAGCGGGGGCGAGGGAAAGGTTCCCCACATCCGCATCTACGAACAAAAACTCACCTCCACACTTGCCCCATCACCCATAGCAGGTTCCACCACCCGCTTGACGAAGTAATTTTTTAAACCACCATCTGCCCCAGACCCGCATTCCCTGCCCCAGACCAGCTGCCCCACCCGCTTGAAACCAGCTCAATAAAATTCAAATTGTTATAACGTAAATTTGCATAAACTTTTACCAAAATTCTCAATAACTAAAAAATTTCATTCAATTTATATTTTAAGGGTATTAATAAGGCGGTTATAGGCAGAGCAGAGTTTTGAAGAAACACACCACCGCTCCACGACCCACTAAAATGTACCTGATGAGTAGCGTTTTTGGTGGTTTTATATGTTAGTTTTAATCGCTTTAGGGATGGGTTTAGAGTGACTTTTGGTGCATTTCATTGATTGTACGAATTAAATTTCACTTGGTCTAATTCATGTCATTTAGCATGCGAAGCCGATAGCTTGAAAAAATCGACGTAAAACTCATTACATACTCCCTCCGTTCCAGTGAACTGTTTACAGTTTGACTTTTTTGTGAGGGGGATTTGAGAGAAGTGTAAACAAATGACTGAAACAGAGGAAGTACAAGTCTTGAAGCCTATACTAAAAAGCAAACCAAGCGACGATCTGGAGCGCCATATTATAGCCCCTACTAATCCATGTGAAGACTCATGCTTGCTAATAAAGATGGAGTACAAAAGACGGAGAATTTGAACCAAATGCGAGTCAAGAAGAAGCACAAAGCAGAACAGAGTGGCCGCTCCAGTCAGTGGAGCGGTCCGCTCCCTGCTCAGAGCGGACCGCTCCCCTTCTTATTTACGTGGCTAATTTTAATCCGTATATTGTATCTTACCATGTACAACTTTTTCGACAACTTTTTTATTCTATGCTTTTTTCAATTTGAGAGAGATAAATAGAGGAGAACTTAGGAAAAAAAAAAAGGTTTAGGTCTAAAATTAATTTCCTTGTAATTTCATTGTCGGTTTCAAGTTTAGTTCTTAGTTTCGTTTTAGTTGATGAAATCGTAGTTATGGGTAGCTAAATTTCTAACATTTTGATGTAATCCTTTGGTGTATCATTCAAACCTTGTAATCAATGTGAGGAATTACTTATTTGATCTATTTTATTTAAGTATTCACTTCTCCTTATGCTTGTGTTAATATTAGTATCGGTTTTGTGACTCGTCGGATTAACTTGTTGCATTTCATTTGCTAGAATGCTAGTAGGGTTTGTATGTTCTTATTTGAATGCGTGAATTCTTCTTGTGTAGCATTTTATCATGATTCATTGTGTTGTATGCAGATTCATCACACTTTGATCGTGTTTGGAGAAGTGATATATTAAGTTTTGATATAGAAACTTTCTTGCCGATTCTTGAAGTTGTTCTTTGATAGACTTATATGTTTTTCTTATGCTTTCTATTGATTGTATCACATTTTAGACTTTTGTATGCCGATTCATCGGGTCTTGTATGTGTCGTTTCAGTATGTTAGTAGATTCTCACATTGTGAACTTGCATGATTAGGAAGTGTTTGAGAAATTCCTTGAATATCTTAGTTCTTTTATAATTCTCCCCATTGATGGCTTGGTAGTAGTGACAACTTTGTGATTACATCGAAAACGCCTTAGTTATATTCCTTACTTCGTGTTTTATTGCGGTACTAGTCTTAGTATCGACTTAACCAAACGTTCAAACCCCGTTTTTATTACTTTAGTAATGACATTACGTTTACGCATAACCTAATAAGTCCTTACTTAGGGTTCAACCCTATTCTTACCGCTAGACTATGTGTTTTGTGTGGACTGAATCGGTACTATAAATTGTTAATTTGACCTCTTTTAGAGCGACATAGAAGTTTTAGTCAGTACCCTACCTCCACCCTAACTGTAGCGAATGTAGGGCGGTATCCGCGTGGACCCGCCCTGGCCCACTGACATCCCTAATAAAGGTGTAGTTATAAAGGCATTTGTCTATGGTTTGTATTCCACTTTTATCTTCTACACCCTTGTGGCTTAAGTATATATTGTTCTCGTCACTCCCTAACTTATACATAATGATTGAACTTAAAAAAAGCTATCTTTGTAGATGGAGTTAATATAGACGTTCTTACATGTGGGTACCGGGTCTGTGCGGCAGACCACTCAACGTCTTACTTAAGTGTTTTGGCGAATAAAAGGGAGGTGCTTTAAGTAAAAAAGATTAAGTTTGAAAAACCTTTGCATTGGAGTCGCCACCAAATTACCGGGGTAATTTAGAACCCGCCTACATGTCTTAAGCTCTAAGACACGTTCTTAGAGCTCAAGGCACGTTGACACCCATCCGTCTAAGGTTATTGTGGAACCAGATTCGAATTCGGGGTGGTGGTACTATTATTTAAGATTCATTTAGTTGTTTGAAAAACTGTTGAGGAAAGCCTACTTTGAAAAGTAGCCACTACTAGTCTGGGAACAATCCATTTTAGATATTTAAGTTAAAGTAATACGCTACGTGCATATGCGATATTCGTTGAAGAAGATGTATGCAATGTAAAGGAAGAAAACTGCATATTGTTATGTAGCTTGCCCAGCAAACCACTTCTGTACTGGCGGTTCGTGTACCAAACTGCTAATGTAGAGGCGGCTTGCTATGCAAAATGCAAAAATCGTTTGTTAATTTTTAAACTCTCAATTTAGCATGCTTTAACCAGAATAAACGAAAACAATACAATTAATGTCGAATTCATTATTAAATCGTGTTAATGCGTTAATAAGAATTGCTTATGAATAAACTTAAAATAAAGTCCGTATGGTTTATTTTACGGGGTCGAAACGAATAGTGTATCTGAATCATTAGTAAGACATTCTTATGAAAAAGGGTCTAGTGTGCCAAAGTAGAGGGGCATTAATGTAAGCCCATTAATTGTTAGTCTAGGGATGAAAGATCGATTCATGCGTGGATCGAAACCTACCTTGTTTCAGCGAGAAAATAGGCAGAGCTTCGCTATCAAAATGGAGGAATTCAACACGAGAATTGTGAAGACTTCAAAGTATTTGTGCGTGAAGCTAAAAAAGATTGAATGATAATTTATAACTGATCGAGTTGTGTATTAAGGAGTAAATCTTTGCATAGTGTCTAGATTCACCTTCTAAAGCTATAGAAAGTAGAAAGACGGTTTTTTTGTATGAAATGCAATTCTAGGAAGTGTTTTAGAAGAAATCTAATCGATGTTAATCAGATCAGGATGTTTAGGAGTGATTATGTGTGAGATGTGTCTGTGAACTGTATCTTGAAACCTTGGTGAAAGCATTTATATATAGTGAAAGATGGAGCACATGTTTGGAAATTACCAATTTGATAATTTCCAGAATTTGGAAAGATTTTAGTTGTGCGATATATTATGATCAATACTATCAGAATAAAAGTTGTTAATGCATGAATGTGTGAAGAACACCGTGAGTAGGCTCGTATTTATAGTGCTTGGGCAAATGAGAGCCTGCAAACCGCCTGAGCTGAGGCGGCTTGCTCTCCAAACCGCATGTGGTCATGCGGTTTGGAGAGCGTTCTATGCTCTAATATCCGAGTCTTTACTAATTCTAGTTTTGTGTGTTAAGGTAAGATATAAGATAATGTTTTGCTTAGGCTCCAAGGTGTTCCGGGATAGAGCTTGTAGAAGGTGTCCTGGGATATTTGTGTGAGCTTAGAGCATCGATTTGTGGTAGACCTGGCAAACATGTCGTGTAATATCGTGTTCGTGTCACATAAAATGGGTCACTAACCCTCTAACCCAAACCTGACCCATTTACATAAACTGGTCATTAGTGCTTGACCCAAACTCAACCCGTTTATATCTTAAATGATCTGACTTGACCTGTTTAACCCATATAAATTAATAGGTTAAAAATTGACATGGTCAACCTGTTTAACCCATTAGATCACCTGTATAATCTATCTAACTAATTAACACATAGTCAAATTGAAATCAGCACATAAACACATCTACACCAAAAACGATAACTAAAAATTAATATTTATCTAATAATAATAGGTTATGTCGGCAAAGCCACCAAAACAAAAGCCGTAATAAACAATATTTTAAGAAACATTATGATCTTTTATTTTGAATTTTGGAAAAATGGGTTAAATGGGTTATCGAGTTAATCTACCTATTTAACCCATTTAGTTAAATAGGTCTTTCGTGTCATATTCGTGTCTCGACATCTTGACCCGAACCCAACTCATTTATATTTCGTGACGGGTTTATGTCGACCCAATTACTTAAATGGGTCACCACACCGTGACCCAAACCCATTAATTTCGTGTCGGGTTCGTGTCGTGTTTTCGTGTCGTGTCACTTTTATCCAGCTCTTGAAGCAAAACGAGTTAACTCGTTTTTAACCGGTTTTAGGAGTATGATTAGTTTGGGTCCTAGGGCCCAAGCTAGGGGCAAAATCATGGTCTAATGGCTCAACCAAGTGTATTCAAGGGTTGGGAACAACTTTGTCTAGGGTCACTAATCCCAAAAACAAAGGAAACACCAAAATCTCAACAAATAATTTGAATATACTTGGAATGAGGCTATTTTGGGAGAAAGAGCAATGTCACTATCAAACCTTCTCCTTCTGTTTGAGCACACTGTTGGGGACCATTTGAGGACTTCCTAATGATCCTAAAGCTTGATATGGTCGTGGAAAGGCAGCCAAGTAGACCAAATTCATCTGACTTACATTCAAATAAGAGGAGCTTTACCACTTGCTTTATTTCACTTTCACCAAATGTCCTTATCTTACTTTATGTATTTGTCCCCTACATGAGGTGTTATAATCAGGTGTATGTGGCCAATTTGGCTGATCATACCTTGCTCTCCAAGGCCATATTCTTGGCCCTTAGATTAAGTCCTAAGTGTAGGGTGTAGATCTTAGTCAATTGTCCCTTTCACTCTTTATGCTTTATTTGCATCAGTTGTATGGGCCCTTTTGGCCGATTATCTTGCTGTATTTTGAGGTCAAATCATGACCCTTAGATGTAGTAGGAGTTGTATGGTGTAGATGAAAGCTTAGGGCCTATAAAATCCAAGCTAACCTCATTGTAAAAATCAGATTTGAGTTGAATGAAAATTTGAGTGAGTGAGTTTATCTCCTTATCTTTCTCTTGGCTGTGTGCTTAAGAAAACCTCCTTGGCTTTGTGCTTGGAGTCCATCTAGGGGTTAACCTTGGCTGTGTGCTTGGTTAACCTCGACTTCTAGTCATTAGTTGTGTGCTTTGGCTAGGTTCTATCCATGTTTGTTCACAAAATCTCAGAAAATACATCACAAAAAAAAGAGGCTGAGTGTCTGTTTCAAACGTGTGATTTCCATGTGTTTGTTACTGATTTTGAGCCAAATTTGAGTGCATTTGATTTTGTTTCAGCTCGAGTTTGCGGGCCCAAGATGGTTTCGTGCCCGAGGCCCGAATTTTCAAAAAATGCCTATTTCGATGGAAATTCGATTCTCGATTCAACCTCGAGCTTGATTTTTACATTTGAGGATGCTAAATAACGGTTTTTGCTACCGCGCCTAAATTTAGAAATTTAGGAGGATTTGTGTTTGTACAAAATGGCTTTATGGTGCTTTTAGGCTAGTGTTTGGATTTGTGAGCTATTTTGTAGCCTAGCTAAGTCGACCTCAAAATAAAATGGACTAACGAACATTTATTTAAGTGAGATTTGCATTTCGACTCATTTTACGCATTAACACGATTAAATTAGTTTTTGACATTTATGTACCGTCAAAGTTGGTGTTAAAGCGTACATAATTAAAAGTTTATTACATCACAAAGTTTTGTTTGGAAGAGTACCGATACGGGTATCCACACTACCCTGTTTGTCGTACTCTAGTAATTGATTTTGAGGCCTCGACGCTTAAATTTCATATAATTATTGCATCTCTATTTTATTGACAAAAAAAGATGTAAAAGTACACTGAATTAATAGTGAAAGTTTACTGTAAAATCTTATGTAGATAACGACTTTTTTTTTAATATCATAAATCTTATTAAGATGTTTTAAACATCCACAAAATGGAAATTATAGGTCAAAATTACGTTTTCACATAATATTTATTCTACATTGATTAGAATTTGTAGTAAGACAATAGAGCTAGAAATTAGATTTGGTATGAGACTACAATCTCAAGTGAATTCAGGAGTCGTTTGGTTGATTGAAAATAATATAAGTTTTGTGTTTGGAAAAACTAGTTGAAAGTTGAAAAGGTAGCTAAAATCTAAAAAGGTAGATGAAATCGAAAAGATAGTAAAAAAGTTAGCTCAAAAGATGGTTGAAAATAACCAACTGATAAGTTAACTGAAAACTACTCCGTATTATATAGTTTGGTAAACAACCTGAAAATATAATTGAAATAGAGTAAAATTATGTAGAAGGACATGATTATTACTACAGTTATAGTTGTTATCTATCTATATAATATTATTAAAAGGGTAGCTTAAATCTCTAGCTAACCCCAACTTAATTCCACGTGGCATTTTTTGTGCATACTCCTACATCTACTCTTTCATTTGCTTTCCATGAATACTAATTAAATACTCCTTTCACCTTCACCTTTGTCAGTTTTGAACATTTATGGCATTTCTTTCAGTCGACCCTTTCGCGTTCGTCTTCCCCAATTTTCGAACATTAATGGCTTTCCTAAATTGTTCAACCTCAAACTCTATGTAATTATAGGTATACTTTTCATATCCCCTTTCTCTTTTTGTTTATATGCTTTAGTTTTTGCTCTTCTGTATGCAATTTTTTTCGATCCTATACTAATTGTTCCTCTGTGTTACCTATGAAAAAAAAAATTAAGTAAAAGTTGGTTGCTTCGAAATTGGATACAAGTTCAAAAGGGATATGCTGGCTTTTTTAAAATGACAACTAAGTAACCAACTACTCGGTGTATATTTACTTTATTGACAAAATTACATTTGCCAATTCTCTCTTGAGGTTCAATTTATGTAGGAAGACTATAAAGAAACATCGTACAACAATGCATTGGAAAAGCATACACCTTCAAGGTAAGGGTCGGAACAAGTAAATACAGAAAGAAAAATGGAGTTGAAGGTGTTTAAGACATATACAACAAGAAAAGCGGAAAAATCAAACACCGTCGAGCAAGACAACCCGACACAAACTGAAAGTGACCAAACATAAGGAAAAGGAATCATCCAAACTGAACAAGGGAAAATGTAAGTACAGCTACTCAAAAATAATACCATAAACCCAAAGACTACGGAAGACTTAACCGCATATAATAATGAAACAGGGATGACACACAAGAGGTAACAACAAACAACAGAGACAATGTAAAGCGCGAAAGAGTCATACAAATCACCAAGCATACATATGGAAGAGAAAAAAGCGACTAAACATAAAAAGAATAAATTGCAGAAGAAGGAAACGCGACAACAATCACAAGAAAACACCAGTGGCAAAATAAAATAAAATAAAATATGAACAATAAGTTAATTTTAATTCAATAATAACGTTAGAAAAATAGGTTACTAGAGCATTAAGTATTTACAAGAGAAACTACCATTGTCCATGTAACTAATGTCAAATAAACACAAAGACATTTCCCGTCTTGGTAAATCAATGCGACATTGTTTATGGTCACTATACATTCAAATGGAATTACAGGATAACCGTGAGCATCACAGGGGTTAACACTAGTTGTTATTATTAAATTACTTTTAACATTTTATTATAACAAGGAGTATTATTTTACGAGTCTCACTCTTCATAAACAATACGAGGAGTGTTATACGTGTTACTACTTTCAGTTTATATTAAAAACATAAGTTATTCAACAAATAATCATAAAAATTGTGTTGAAAATTATATAATAACAAACATACTATAATTAAATTAAAATTCACGAAAAAATAATCGAATATGTTAGGTTTGAGATGAAAATTGTGAGTTTTATGTATACTGTTAAAAGAGTATAATTTAAAAAAAAAATTGTAACCATCTAACTTATTTATTTAAGGGATATTTTACATGGTACCCCTCAGTTTTTTGACTTTCTACATGGTACCCCTACACTTTTTTAAACATACATGGTACCCCTAACTATTGTCATTATCCGCAAGTATACCCCCGAACTTTGTTTTCTGTCAATTAAATTCAATTTTAGGCGTTACGTGAAGACTTGAATTTTGTAACCAAGCTTGTCATTAACTATCTCATGATATAAAGACTCTATTAAGCTCAATATCAATCTACAACCTAATATTTATTGATATTTATGGGTTAAAAAATTTGCCGAAAAAATAATTTATTTTTTCCCTACAAAATTATCACGTCTAAGATAAATATTGAGCCTAATAGAGTCCTTTTGTCATAGGATGATAAAAATAAGCTTCGTTACGCGACCAAGCAATAATTTAACGTTTAAAACTGAGTTTAATTGTCTAAAAATAAAGTTCGGGGGTACACTTACGGATAATGACAAAAATTAGGGGTACCATGTATGTTTAAAAAAAATGTAGGGGCACCATGTAGAAAGTCAAAAAATTGAGGGGTACCATATAGAATATCCCTTTATTTTATAAGCTACCTGAAGTAACTTATTATTTCAACTAGTTAGAATCTTATATCAGTAAGGTGAAATATTTTCAATCATCTTCACCAAACACTTCAAGAAAAAGGGTAGCTAAAATTTTGGGCAAACCAGCTAGTTGGTTAAATAAGCTAGTTGAAATGTGTTCTAAACGGAACCATAAAGTCTGGGAATTTCAAATTCATAAGATATAAATATATACGTGAATAATATAATGAATGATCTTGATATATGAAATTATACTTCATCCATTCCATTAGGTAGTATACATTTGCTTTTTGCACAAAATTTTAGGTGAGACAAAAAACATGTGGGGTGATGTATGTAATGACTAAAATGCCCTTCCACTTGTTTAAGGTGAGTGGGTGTGTGTTAATAAAGTGAGGGTAATTTAGTCTTTTTATTTGATAAAGTATTGACCAAATTAGAAATGTATACAAATGAATGGAATTGCCAAAAAAACAATATGTATAGAATCAATTGGAATGGAAGAAGTAATATATATTCCCCCCTTAAAAAGAAATAGTACAAAACGGTTCAAGATTGTGAGATAACATTTATACGAGTATTTGAAGGTACCGGATATCGCGCTCCCGCGAGTATACCTATCGACGCCCTGCGCGCGCCCGACCTTGCCCCGCGTGGGGGCGCCGGGGCGGAATGCGCCTCGCAGGAAAAATGTGAAAATGCGTCGCCGCGTCATGGAGCGGCGCGTATGAAACGCGCTGCTCTCGCGGGTCATTCGCTTGATTAGCTAATGGGGGATATCATTGCGTAATTTGTTAAAGCATTTTAAAGAAATATTGAAAAATCATTAAAAAGCCGTTTTTCGGAGTCGCCACCAAATTATGGGGGAATTTGGACCCGTTCAACGCGTCTTGAAATGTAAGACACGTGTGTCTCAGATTTCAAGGTGCGTCGATACCTATTCGCCTGAGGTTATTGTGAAACCAGGCGGGTTCAAGGTAGGGTACTCTCCAAAAGTTTGTCAAAATGTTTTATGAAAACTATAATTGAAAAGCCTACGTAAAAGTAGCCATTACTAGCTTGAAAACAAAGTGTATAATTCGATGTTTGAGTAAATGCGCATCGCTACGCATAAGTGCGATAAAAGACTCGATAAATATGCATAAAAGAAATGTAAACGCCATAGCTATGACGGTTACTATAGAAATGTGCACAAAAATGGTAATTCATTATTTGAATTATCATTTAAGTGCTATTTTCCGACTCATATGAGGGTAAAAGTTTATTTAAAACCCTCAGTTTTTGCATGTATTAAGACTAATGAAAATAATACAAGTTTTAACGAAATCATGTTTAGTCAACAAATGGGTAGATGAGAATTTGCATAATGTAAAAGTGACGCTTGCTCGCTTTAGTGATATTGAGTCGTTGTTTATGCGATATTGGCGAGGTTTAGACGGATTCTCAATCCGAATTGCCGCTAAATCAGATATTACGAATACTGAGGTTCGCTAATGCCAATACCGGGTCGGGTTAGGAACCCGTATAAGTCGAGTGTACGTGAGGCGTAGAATGAGAAAGAGTGATGACAATTCATCGGGGTGAAAAGCATGGTTTGTAAAGGATGAATAAGGGGTGTATTTATAGAGGTTTGGAGCCGGCATTTTGCCAAAACAAGCAGAAATAAAGCGAATCGCTCGTTAATCGGCGATTTAAAACTTAATCACTGCTCATCGCCATTAAGTTTAAATCGCTCGCTGACAGCGATTTTATATTTGTTTTCTATTGTTTTTGTGACGTATTTTGGCCATACGTATGTGTGATGTGTGTTACTTAGCATGGTTGGTTTGTGTTTTGTTTTGGCCGACTTACTCCGGGTCTGTTTTCGTGTTTCGTATTTCGTGTCATTTTCGGGTCTCGGGCCGAAAATTGTTTTTGTCTCGGATTGACTTGTTTTTGTGAAACGTGTTTAGACGTGAGGTCGGTTTGAGCGCCTGACGCCTTGGGAGGCATGCTCGGTTGTATTTGTGGGCTTTTTCGGGTCTCGGGCCAAAAAAGGGTTTTTGTCTTGTATTGCTTTGTTTTTGTGGGACGTGTTTAGAAGTGAGCTCGGTTTTGAGTGTCTCATGCCTCGGGAGGAGTGTTTAGGCGTTCTTGTGGGTCTTTATAAAGGGATGTTTTTTGTGTTTTGTGTGTTGTTGGGCCTTCGTTTGTGGGCCGGTTTTGTTGTGTGGGCTTGCTTTTGTGTTGGGTCGGTTTAAATAAAATGACTAAGCGAATATTCATTTTACACGACATGCAAATAACTCATTTTATGCATTAAATGACTTAAAGTGTTTTCGACAAAATGTACTGTTTTGACATTACGTTAAAAACATGCTTTTTGCAAAAGGTCCATTTCATCATCGGGTTTTTGTTTGGGGGGTACGGATATGGGTATCTACAAAGCCCCCAGTTTGACTGAGCTTAGACAAAGCGTTAGTCAAACTTAGAAGATAGTATCCGGACCATTACGCCTCGATCTCACAGCGGCTGCTTAAGCTTGTGTCTCAGGGGAGAGACGAGGACTTAGTGCCGGGAAATGCGGGGAGGGACGACATGTTTTTAAGGACATGACGGTCCTACACGTTTAAGGGCATGCCAGCCTGCGTGTTGCTTGAGTGCTTCCTGCTGGTGCTTTGCTGGTCGCTGGCTGCTGGCGTTGAGTGCTCCTTGCTGGTGCTTTGCTGGTGCTGGTCGCTGGCTGCTGGCGTTGAGTGCTCCTTGCTGGTGCTTTGCTGGTGCTGGTCGCTGGCTGCTGGCGTTGAGTGCTCCTTGCTGGTGCTTTGCTGGTCTTTGATCATGTGGCGCCGAGTGTTCTTCTTGGTGCTAGTGCTTGTTCTTGTAAATGAGGTTTAGTGTTTTTGTGGACGTCTCGTAAAGAGGTTACGCGTTTTTGCGAATGGTTTATAAGAATGGTTAGTGGTCTTGTGGACGTCTCGTGAAGAGGTTACGCGTTTTTGCGAATGGTTTATAAGAATGGTTAGTGGTCTTGTGGACGTCTCGTGAAAGAGGTTACGCGCTTTTGTGGATGGTTTATAAAAATGGTTAGTATTTTTATGAACGTCTCGTGAGGAGGCTACGTGCTTTTGTGTTTCTCATAAAAAGGGTTAGGTTTTTATGAACGTCTCGTGAGGAGGCTACGTGCTTTTGTGGTTCTCATAAAAAGGGTTAAGTTTTTATGAACGTCTCGTAAAAGAGGTTACGCGTTTTTGTGGTTCTCATAAAAGGGTTAGGTTTTTATGATGGCGTCTCGTAAAAGAGGCTACGCGTCCTTTGTTTTCTCATAAAAAGGGTTAGGTTTTTATGAACGTCTCGTAAAAGAGGTTACGTGTTTTTGTGGTTCTCATAAAAAGGGTTAAGTTTTTATGAACGTCTCGTAAAAGAGGTTACGTGTTTTTGTGTTTCTCATAAAAAGGGTTAGGTTTTTATAAACGTCTCGTAAAAAAGGTTACGCGTTTTTGTGTTTCTCATAAAAAGGGTTAGGTTTTTATGAACGTCTCGTGAGGAGGGTACGTGCTTTTTGTGTTTCTCATAAAAAGTTAGGTTTTTATGAACGTCTCGTAAGGAGGCTACGCGTTTTTGGTTTTTCACATAAAAAGTTAGGTTTTTATGAACGTCTCGTAAGGAGGCTACGCGTTTTTGGTTTTTCTCATAAAAAGTTAGGTTTTTATGAACGTCTCGTAAGGAGGCTACGTGTTTTTGGTTTTTCTCATAAAAAGTTAGGTTTTTATGAACGTCTCGCGAGGAGGCTACGCGTTTTTGTATTTCTCATAAAAAGGGTTAGGTTTTTATGAACGTCTCGTGAGGAGGTTACGTGCTTTTTGTGTTTCTCATAAAAAGTTAGGTTTTTATGAACGTCTCGTAAGGAGGCTACGCGTTTTTGGTTTTTCTCATAAAAAGTTAGGTTTTTATGAACGTCTCGTGAGGAGGCTACGTGTTTTTGTGGCTCTCATAAAAAGGGTTAAGTTTTTATGAACGTCTCGTGAGGAGGTTACGTGCTTTTTGTGTTTCTCATAAAAAGGGTTAAGTTTTTATGAACGTCTCGTAAAAGAGGTTACGCGTTTTTGTGGTTCTCATAAAAGGGTTAGGTTTTTATGATGGCGTCTCGTAAAAGAGGCTACGTGCTTTTGGTTTCTCATAAAAGGGTTAAGTTTTTATGAACGTCTCGTAAAGGAGGTTACGTGTTTTTGGTTTCTCATAAAAAGGGTTAAGTTTTTATGAACGTCTCGCGAGGAGGCTATGCGTTTTTGTGGTTCTCATAAAAAGGGTTAAGTTTTTATGAACGTCTCCTGAGGAGGTTACGTGCTTTTTGTGTTTCTCATAAAAAGGGTTAAGTTTTTATGAACGTCTCGTAAAAGAGGTTAAGCGTTTTTGTGGTTCTCATAAAAGGGTTAGGTTTTTATGATGGCGTCTCGTAAAAGAGGTTACGTGTTTTTTGTGTGGGACTCATAAAGAGGTTTGGTGTTTTTGTGGGACTCATAAAGAGGTTTGGTGTTTTTGTGGGACTCGAAAAGAGGTTTGGTGTTTTTGTGGGACTCGTAAAAGAGGTTTGGTGTTTTTGTGGGACTCGTAAAGAGGTTTGGGTGTTTTTGTGGGACTCGTAAAGAGGTTTAGTGTTTTTGCCGGCGTGAGGCGATTTGTTGAATTGTTTTTGCGTGAGGCAGTTGGAGGTGTTGTTGAACCGTTTTTGCGTGAGGCAGTGGGAGGTGTTTGTTCGACTGTTTTTGCGTGAGGGGGTTTGGGGCCCTGCTATTTTGTTTTGGGTTTGTTTATGCATGTCGTGTTCGTGTTATTTGATGTGTATTTTGTCTTGTCTTTTGGAGAAGGTTGAATTGAACCTAACTTTGACTCGGTTCTGCTAGTGCTTTTTGCAGGGTGTTTTGTTGTGAAGAGAGCTCGTTTACTGGTTTGAATCTTATGTTTGGGTTTTGTCTTTATGTGCTTGGGGCTCGCGTTACTGGTTTTAAAGTGTATGTGCGTGTTTGTGTCTAATTGTGAAGTGTGCTTAGTGGTTCTTGTCGGGGTTTGTTGTCGGGGTTGGTTGTCAGTTTGTTACGGGCGTTAGGCCTTGTGTTGTTGCTTTGTGTTTTTTGTTAACGGTGTTATGTAGGTGTGAGGCTGCGTATCATCGGGTTTGGACGTATGTGTTGCTATATGTGATGTTTGGGACGTGTGGTTTGTTGTGGTTGCTTATTGTTTTGTAGGCATATGTACCTTGGGAGGTAGTCGTCCTTTTTTGTTCTTTGTACTGTGTTGTGTCCTATGTCTGCTTGGGATGTATGTTAGGACGTATTCTTGTGAGAAGGGAATGTTTTTGCGTGTTGTATTTTGAAGGTTTGAATTTCGCTGGTATTTTGTGTGTTTGTGTGTGAAGAAAGGTTATCAAGGCCTGTAGGGCATGCCTGAATCGTGAATGTTTGTGCTGTGTGGAGGAAAATTTTGTGGTTTTGCTTTTAAAGTTAGCCCCCAGTTTGAGTTAGTTTTTGATGTTAAAACGTTAGTCAAACTTGCGATATTTGCTTTGAAAGTTAGACCCCAGTTTGAGTTAGCTTTTTTATTTTAAAACGTTAGTCAAACTTGTAGTAGCTGTGTGTGTATCTTTGCTGTGGATTTGAGCTGTATTTTGGCTTTTTGATTTTGCCTTTGGGTTTTGTTGTCGTTTGGGTTATGCTCCTGAGACGAAAAATCCAAAACGTAATCGTCCTTCTTTGTAATTAATGAAATGAAGGTTTTTGCCTCTGTTTGGTTCGCATGCTTTTTTGTGTAAGTGGTTGCGTACCCTCGACCGTTTAAAGTTTTGGATTTAGAGTTGATTTTGTGTTAGATTTCTGTGTTGACTGTGCCCTTGACTTTTAAGTGTCGGGCGTGTCTTTTTGTGTTGAATGTCGTCCTTTCAACCCTTCGGGTTGCAAGACAATTCTTTTGTGATGACTATGCCTTTGACTTGTCTAGGTCTCAAGCGTGTCGTTTTGTATTGAATGTTGTGTCGACTGTACCCTTGTCTTGTTTAAGCTTTGGGCGTGTCGTTTTGTGTTGAATGTCGTCCCTTTTTAACCCTTTAGGTTACAAGACGATTTTTGTGGTGACTTTGTCCTTATTTTTTTTAAGCTTTGGACGTGTCATTTTGTGTTGAATATCGGTTGTGCTTTTTGCAAAGCTGCCTACGTATCCATGAAAAATGGAATCAAACCAGCGTAGTTCGGAAGTGTACGTTTAGGGGCATACCGGCCCAAGATTTGTGTTTGCTTTTTTGTGGTGAATGCGCATGTTTAGGGGCATGCCGGCCCATGAATTTTGTTTTTGATTTTATTTTTTTGTGGTGAATGTGCATGTTTAGGGGCATGCCGGCCCATGAGTTGTGTTTGAGGATGAACGTTTAGGGGCATGTCGGCCCATGAATTGTTTTTGTGGAAGATGCACGTTTAGGGGCATGCCGGCCCATGAATTGTGTTTGCTTTATTTTTGTAGAGAGGGTGCACGTTTAAGGGCATGCCGGCCCATGGTGCATGTTTAAGGACATGCCGGTCCATGGTGAAAGTTCTTGTTTGGATGATGATTGCGAGATTTTTGTGTAGAAATGTCTGGTTGCGGGCCTGTTAGGATAGGGCTCTTGTTTGTGTTTTATTATTGTGGAAATTTGGGATTTTTGTGAGAACATCCTTTTGTTGGCTTATTGAAGTAGGGGTTCTGCTTTTGTCTTTGTTGTTGTACGGTGTTTGTGAGGAACGTTTGTTTTGTTGGCCTATCGAGGTAGGTTTTTTTCTTGTTTTTGTCTTGGGGTGTTCGTGAGGGACATCTGTTTGTAGACCTATCGGGGTAGGACTTTTTGTGTTTTCGTTTTGGGATGTGTTTTAATTTTGGGATGTTTGCGAGGAACATTTATTTTGCGGACCTATCAAGGTAGGGCTAGTTTTTGGGATGTTTGCTAGGAACATCTATTTTGCAGACCTATCGAGGTAGGGCTAGTTTTTGGGATGTTTGCTAGGAACATCTATTTTGCAGACCTATCGAGGTAGGGCTAGTTTTTGGGATGTTTGCTAAGAACATCTATTTTGCAGACCTATCGAGGTAGGGCTAGTTTTTGTTTTGGGATGTTTAGTAGGAACATCTATTTTGCAGACCTATCGAGGTAGGGCTAGTTTTTGTTTTGGGATGTTTGGTAGGAACATCTATTTTGCAGACCTATCGAGGTAGGGCTAGTTTTTGTTTTGGGATGTTTGCTAGGAACATCTATTTTGCCGTTTTTTGTATGTGATCTAAGGCGAGGTGTTAGCCCCCTGTTTTAGTGGGTGAGTAATCGTATGTCGCGTTTATGGTGCATGGACTAATTGTTGTTTTTTGTAGTTGGTCATTGTGATGTATCTTTCCCGTTTTGGAAGGGGTTCCTAGCTTAGGGAAGTAGGGGTGTTAATTTTAGATATCGTAGGTGTGCTTCCGTTTGAGGGGGTTTGTGTTTTGTCTTTGTTTTGTAGGTGAGAGGAGAATGCGTTCCGTTGTGTTTGTGGAGCTTGAATGGCTGCGGTTACGTTTGGCGGTTGTGGTTGAAGAGGTGTATCTAGTTGTGTTTTGAGTAGGGTGTTTCCAATAGTGCTGGGTAGGGTAAGTCTTGTGCCGTTTGCGTGTATTTGCTGCACTTGACTGCGTTTTGAGCGTCATGGATGTTTACTCACGTCGTGCTCCTTGTCTGCTTCGTCTTTCGCATTGTACCTGCATGGTTAGTGCTCAGGAAAAGAAATGTTTTTGAAAGTGGGTTTTTCAAAAAGAGTTATTTCGAAAAAGCGAAGTGTTTTTGAAAATGTTTTTGTTCAAAATGTATTAATTCGAGTGTTGAGTTAATTTTTTTGAAAAAAAAGCTTTTGAAAATGCCAATTTAGCCGCTTGAAGACGTGTTGGCCCGTGCATGTTTAAGGGCATGCCGGCCCGGGAAAACGTTTTTCGTAAGTAAGTTTTTTTTAGACTAAAACATTTGGTTAGGGCGGTTAGAATTTTGCCAAACGTTTTTGAAGTCGAAAAATGCTTGTTGTTTTCAAAATTGCGAGGACTCGATGAGTGAACCGAGGTTTTGATGGAAAACCAAGTTTTTGATGGAAAACTAAGTTTTTGAGATGCTTTTAAGATTGAGAGGAATCATATGCGTGACTCGAGACTTGACCGTTGTATGAATCTCACATTTGGGAACACGTGCGTTGTTAAAGCCCCCAGTGGTATTTGCTCGCCTTCGGTAGGATGTTGTTGTTCCTGCAAAACAGAGTTAGACTAAAAAGCAGAGTACTACTCCTAGGTCTAGGACAACCTTGCCTCGACGTATTCGTTTTAGACGCCTCGATAAAGGAACGATTCGCTTTTTGGGTTGCGATTTTGGTGTGTACACGTCCTTAGCTTTAATGAGCTTCAGACGGAGGAATGTTTTGTGGATTTTTGTAAAGGGTTGGTTGAGCTCGGGTGAGCGGCCTACGTATCCACGATTGTGGAATCAAACCAGCGTAGTTCGGGTGGTGCACGTTTAAGGACATGCCGGTCCATGAGTGTGTTTGTTTTTTTTTGTGAAAGAGTGTGAAGGTGCACGTTTAAGGGCATGCCGGCCCATGAATTGTTTTTGGTTTTTTGTGAATTATGAGCACGTTTAGGGGCATGCCGGCCCATGAATTGTGTTATGTGTTTCACCTTGATACATTGCATTCTAAGGGTAGGTTTTCCTTAGTTGATCTAGGCCACTTGTTGCTACTGCTTGGCCTTCGACTTGGATTTTCAAAGACTTTGACACTTGCTTGTGGGTTTCAATGCTTCTTCCCTTTGCTGGCTTCGCCACTTGCTAGAGGGTTATTTTAGGCTCTCTTTTTTTTTTTTTTTGTCTCTTGCTTAAAAGCTTTGAGACTTTGTTTTCTTTTTGCTTTTGCTCTTTTTTTTTTCGTTCTTGCCTTGTCCCTTGCTTAAAAGCTTTGAGACCTTTTCTTTTTGCTCTTGCTCCCTCATCTGTTTTTGAGAATATGTTACGCCTTTTGTGGTCTGGGCTTATGGCTTGTCCTTGCTAGACCTTGTGGTTTGATGGCCGCTTGTGATCCTATGTCTATCACGCCAGACTCCTCTGACAGGTTCGTTTGCTTATTAGGCACGCGATCGAGTACGTGGAGGGCGATCCAGAATACTCGTGATTTCCGGTCATGATCAAATTCATGATCACTGTGGAGCTCCAAATTAATGGATCCTCCTCCAAAAGCAGCGGAGTAGTAGACCACAAGTTGACTACCAGACCTTGGGTTTTTAGTGGTCAGAAGCCTTCTTGGTTTTTGTGTCTTGTTTTGTTGTTGTCCTTGACCTTCGTATCTGGTCCAAACCCCCTTTCGGATGGCTACTCCTAGGATGCAATGTATGTCGGTGGAGAGTAAATTTTGTGTAAGAAAAAGAAGCTGAGTTATGGGCAAACTTGTTCCTTTATCGATTTGTTTAAAATGTCGTACGTAAAAGACTCAATCGCCCTAGACTGGCAGAGACTAACTCAATGCTTAGGACTTGACCTTTATTGAAAAGTTGCAGGTCACTTGTTGAGATTGGCGGGATCGTTGATGACACTTGGATGGATGCTTCGTCGGCTGCTTGAGGCGCACGGGTCTTGAATATGAATCGGTGTCTTCATGTCGAGGTTCAATTCACGCATAGTTAGACTCGTCTCGTGACCTTACGAAAAATGTTTTATGTTTTTTTTTAGAAAATTCTTTTAAGCTTGAAAAAGGAGGTTTCCAAAAGGTTTTAAGCTAAAGGAAAGCTTTTAAGGCGAGAATGCGTGCGCGCATCTTGCCTCGACGAAAAAGTTTTTGCTTTGCATCCGCCGAGCCCATGTTAACGGTTCATTGTTAAGGGCTCGAGCCTGGATGCATGAAAAAGGATTCGACTTGAAAGCGTCCAGGTAATCGAGCCGAGGATGTATTTACTATCGGTGTTTATTTTAGCTCATTTTTTTTTATTTCAGAAAATTCTTTTAAGCTTGAAAAGGAAGTTTTCGGAAACTTTTAAGCTAAAGGAAAGTTTTTAAGGCGAGAATGCGTGCGCGCATCTCGTCTTGACTTTAAAACATGTTTTTGGTCTGCATCCATTGAGCCAAGGTTAACGGTTCATCGTTAAGGGCTCGAGCCTGGATGCATGAAAAAGGATTCGACTTGAGAGCGTTTAGCTGGTTAAGTCGAGGATGTTAAATGTAGAGCCTAGGCCGTGTGACCTAGGGGAGTGAATCCGCGAGTTCGGGTTTTACTCCTTGCTCGGGTTTTTCGTTTGTTTTATAAAAGAATATTTTGGAAAGTGTTTTGTTTTTTTTTTTCAAAAATTTGTTGTGCGTATTGTTAAAACAGCTCGTCGTGATTTGACAAAATGTCGGGAAGAGTTTTGAGTTGGGGACGCGTTGACACGTTCCCCGTCTCGATGTAAAAGATGTTTTGTGGTTGGATCTTACGGGCCCGTATGAACAGTATGTCGTCGTGGGCTCATTCTTTGGATTGCACCAAAGGTCTTGGATCCGACTCGAGATAGCTATAGGCTGGTCTGCCTGGGATGTTAAAGCGAGTGAAAGCGGCATCGCTTATTTTCACGTGTTCTGTTTAAACTGAACTGAGTCAAATGATTATAGGTCAGTCGATTTAATGACGGGATTGGGTTTGACCTTTCCCGGGTGTTGTTTGTTTTTAAGAGATGCTCGTCAAATCGAAATAACTAGAGGTCAATCGACTCGAGGGGAGTTTTGCGAAAATGTTTGTAAAAGGCGAAGGCCGTTTTTTTTTTTTTTTTTTTTTGAGTAAGTTCCGCAGGAATATGTTAGTATTCTCGGGTTTTGCTTTTTGAAAATGTTTTGCTATAAATGAATTACAGTGACCATAAGTCGTGTAATCCATTTACGTTTTTGAAAGGCCTTGCGAATGTAGTGATTATTCGCCGGCGTTTTGAAAGACTGTGTTATCATGTTAAACTGAAATGACTATAGGTCAACCGGTTTATACGGAAGAGTTTTGAAAAATGTTATTTCAAAAAGTTTGCAAAAAGAATTGCTCCTTTTAGACACGGGACGCTTTTTGAGGTAGAGCCGTGTTGACACGTTTCTAGTCTCGAAGTAGTAAACAATTTTGTATGATCACATCTAGTCAGCCCAAGTTAGCGGTACGTTGCTTGAGGGCCCATCGTTAGATTGTGATTTTGAAAAAGATTCAAAACGAAGTAGCGATAAACTAGTCGAATTGAGGATTAATAACGGGTAAAAAGCGAATGTTGTTTTTTACGAGTAATTAATAGGGGATGTCGAGTCAAAATGGCGATGGGTCATTTGGCTTAACATGCAAACAAATGGGTTTGTGTCTGGACAAACTCGTGTTTTTGTTTATTTTGAAAGAAAAGTTCGTTTTAAGTCGGGGTGACTAGTGGGTCATTCGGCTTAGAGCTATTTCTAACGTAAAGGTGTTTGCTTTAAAATATCCGAAAAGAGTCGACATTTTCGGGTCTTATTTTGTAAAAAGTTTTGTGATAAATGGATTATGGCGATAGGTCAGTCGTATAATTCATTTATGTTTTATAAAAGATTGGAAATTTAGTGATTATTCCCTATCGGCTTTGTTTTGTTTATCGGGTTCATTTGACTATAAGTTAACAAACCTAACGTTATCTTTTGAAAGTATGTATTTTGAAAAATGTTTTGACAACGAATTATTTAAAAGACGCTTTGAATGTGTAATGCTTTGAAAATGATTTTGCATGCATTTGTTTATAAGACGACTATAGTAGCGTCTATAGCTTCGCACCAGACGTATAGACACGGGTTTTTGGTTTATAGGGTAAGGTTCCTCCCGCCATTCCCGCAACGCTTTAGGTAGGGGCACCGCAGAAGATTACACACGCCTTACGTGTGAATTCAAGACGGCCCTAGAGCGTTCGAAGTTTGACCGGTTACGATCGTTTCAGACGGATGCCGTACTTGTAATCGTGGAGGGGTGAGAGACCGACGTGTCCAGAGTTATCCCGCTTATGAAGCGAGCTTTACTAGGGGCCGTCCCTCGAAGGGTGTGGTTATGAATCAGGAGGATTCGACTCAAACGGTTGCATGTGCTCAAACATCGAATGCAAAACTGTTTTCAAGTTTCACCTCTTGTGTTTTTAAATAAAAGAAATAAAAAAAATTATTTTCTTAAAAATAAAAACATTCGTCCCAAATGAGTCGCCAACCGAAGGTACTGGATATTGCGCTCCGCGAGTATACCTATCGACGCCTACGCGCCGACCGCCTCGCGCGCGCGTGGGCGAATGCGCCTCGCAGGAAAAATGTGAAAATGCGTCGCCGCGTCATGGAGCGGCGCGTATGAAACGCGCTGCTCTCGCGGGTCATTCGCTTGATTAGCTAATGGGGGATATCATTGCGTAATTTATTAAAGCATTTTAAAGAAATATTGAAAAATCATTAAAAAGCCGTTTTTCGGAGTCGCCACCAAATTATGGGGGAATTTGGACCCGTTCAACGCGTCTTGAAATGTAAGACACGTGTGTCTCAGATTTCAAGGTGCGTCGATACCTATTCGCCTGAGGTTATTGTGAAACCAGAGCGGGTTCGGGGTGAGGGTACTCTCCAAAAGTTTGTCAACATGTTTTATGAAAACTATAATTGAAAAGCCTACGTAAAAGTAGCCATTACTAGCTTGAAAACAGTGTATAATTCGATGTTTGAGTAAATGCAGACCGCTACGTACAAGTGCGATAAAAGACTCGATAAATATGCATAAAAGCAAATGTAAACGTCATAGCTATGACGGGTTACTATAGGAAATGTGCACAAAAATGGTAATTCATTATTTGAATTATCATTTAAGTGCTATTTTCCGACTCTTATGTGGGTAAAAGTTTATTTAAAACCCTCAGTTTTTGCATGTTTTAAGACTAATGAAAATAATACAAGTTTTATCGAAATCATGTTTAGTCATCTAATGCGTAAATGAGAATTTGCATAATGTAAAAGTGACGTCGGTTCGCTTTAGTGATATTGAGTCGTTGTTTATGCGATATTGGCGAGGTTTAGACGGATTCTGAATCCGAATTGCTACAACCGTATTACGAATACAGGTTCGCTAATGCCAATACCGGGTCGGGTTAGGAACCCGTATAAGTCGAGTGTACGTGAGGCGTAGATTGAGAAAGAGTGATGACAATTCATCGGGGTGAAAAGCATGGTTTGTAAAGGATGAATAAGGGGTGTATTTATAGAGGTTTGGAGCCGCCATTTTGCCAAAACAGCAGGAAATAAGTTTTAAATCGCCTGTTAACTGGCGATTTAAAACTTAATCGCCTGTTCACTGGCCATTAAGTTTTAAATCGCCTGTTGACAGGCGATTTTATATTTGTTTTCTATTGTTTTTGTGACGTATTTTGGCCATACGTATGTGTGATGTGTGTTACTTAGCATGGTTGGTTTGTGTTTTGTTTTGGCCGACTTACTCCGGGTCTGTTTTCGTGTTTCGTGTTTCGTGTTTCGTGTTTCGTATTTCGTGTCATTTTCGGGTCTCGGGCCGAAAATTGTTTTTGTCTCGGATTGACTTGTTTTTGTGAAACGTGTTTAGACGTGAGGTCGGTTTGAGCGCCTGACGCCTTGGGAGGCATGCTCGGTTGTATTTGTGGGCTTTTTCGGGTCTCGGGCCAAAAAAGGGTTTTTGTCTTGTATTGCTTTGTTTTTGTGGGACGTGTTTAGACGTGAGCTCGGTTTTGAGTGTCTCAAGCCTCGGGAGGAGAGTTTGGGCGGTCTTGTGGGTCTTTGTAAAGAAATTTGTTTTTGTGTTTGTGTGTTGTTGGGCCTTCGTTTGTGGGCGGTTTTGTTAATGTGGGCTTGCTTTTGTGTTGGGTCGGTTTAAATAAAATGACTAAGCGAATATTCATTTTACACGACATGCAAATAACTCATTTTATGCATTAAATGACTTAAAGTGTTTTCGACAAAATGTACTGTTTTGACATTACGTTAAAAACATGCTTTTTGCAAAAGGTCCATTTCATCATCGGGTTTTTGTTTGGGGGGTACGGATATGGGTATCTACAGTATTATATTGTACTCTATCCCTTCAAGTTTATTTGCCACATTTTTAATATTTATACTTCGTACTCCCTCCATTCAATTTCATTTGCATCCCTTGTACTTTTCACATTTGCCGAGCCAAATGTTGGAATGAGAATATTTATAGTTTCTAGATTTTTTTTTTTTTTTGGAAAAAGGGTCCGATATATTTCATTGCCAAATTCCAAAGTGATTACAGTACATTATTAAGTAAGTGCAGAAGCTAGATCTTCTTCCCTAACTCTCGTCTCACTAGCATACAACCTCACACAGACATGAGATTGAATAGACCTAATCAACTGTTCACACGTACTAGAACGCTCCTGAAAAATACGACTATTACGTTCCGACCAGATAAAATAGACACTAGTCGTGAGTGAACAACAGCGCCATCTTTGCCTCCAGGACTTTCCCCTATTAAATCTCAGATGCCATCGAATTTCCCCTGTCAAACTTTGGGGATTCTTAAAAATCCTGTTCCAACGCAAAACCCCTTCCATAACCTGCCTGGAATAAGAGCACTCAAAAAACAAGTGGGCTGCCGACTCTGCTTTACATTCACAGAGACTACAACGTTTTACCAAATACATTCCACGAGAGACCAAGTTGTCAATGGTGGGTAAAAACCCTTGCACAACTAACGAGCAAATCAAGGAATAACGAGGCCTATTAACACCACTCCAGACCACGCTACTCCAACGACATACCGGGCTCCTGTCACAGAATAAATCATAGACGACTGTAGACTGAAAAGAAATCGCATACAGATGAAGCCAAGCATGCCACTGAAGCCGGCCTCCCACACGATGAATGAATTCCAAACCTGTCGCAAAAAGTTTCCTCCAGGTCACCGAAAAACGAGACGACTGAGGAACATCAAACCAATCCAACCCCTTTAGGACATAACCTTTCACCCAGTCAACCCAAATACAATCCTTAGAGACAGACAACTTCCAAAGCCATTTTAACATAAGCGCTTTGTTCCAGCTCAATACTTCCTTAATATCCAGTCCGCCTTCACAACGAGGCCTACAAACCCGCTTCTAGCTCATCCAGACAAACTTTATGTGATGGATGTCGTAACCCTATAGGAACTGACGACAACATTTTTCAATTTGCTTAATGATGTCTACAGGTAAGAACAAACACGACAACCAAAAGCTCTGAATTCCAAGTATGACCGGTAAGAACATTTTTCTAGATTTTCTTGTCGTGATCATTAAAACGTATCATTCAAGATCTCGCGTGACTATGTTTGGTTCTATATATTGCAAGAAATTCCGCAACTTCTACACTTTAATGAATAGTGACAATTTTCTCTTTGATTCAAATGAAGGTGAAAGGAAGGAGTACTATTTATGAACTTAGAAAATATTCGATATTATTTTCAATGTATATTTGAAAAAGAAAAAATCCATGTTTCATCTTATTTAATTTATCTTCTTAAATACAGTATTTATATCAATTTTTTACATTTTTTTTATAATGTATAATCATAGAATATTATCGCTACAAATATGTATTGACAAGTGCATCATAATATCAAGAAATATATACTCTCTCCATTTTTTCCCATTTGACCCACTTCCCTTTTTCACAATTTTTAAGAAAAAATGATAAAGATGAGGTAAGATGAAAAAAAAGTAGAATAATTTAATAATATAAAATTGGTTGTGAGGGAGAAAAGTAGTTTTGTGTGTAAAAAGTAGGATATGTGAGAGAAAAAATTACTAAAAAGGAAAATGAAACTAATTTGAAAAAAATTCTATAAAGCGTATATACAGCTAAATGGAAAAAAATGGAGGGAGTAATTTCTGAACAGAGGAAAATTCATATTCATACATTCATACATATAATAAAAAAAGTTACCAAAATTTAAGAGAAGCGTAAACAAATGACAGATAGTAGTATAAAAGCGTTAAAATTTTAAGGATAACGTTTATTATACGGAGTATTATATTGTCCACAATATAATAAGGGTATTAATTTTTCATATACTGATTTTACTCAACTTATATACTTTTGTCATTATTTTTCTCACTCTACCCTTTTTTACTCCATGAATATACAGAATTCTCTCTTTTTAGTTTTCTACCAAATCTTAAATCAATTTCATTCAAAAGTTTCTAAATTTTCAATCATGAACTCCAATCATAAATTCAATAAAGTTATAATTGTCTTTTAATTTTAATTTTGTGTTTAAATTATTGAATTTTATTAATTTTAAATAAATTTAATTATAATATTTAATTAGGGTTTGTTAAGGTAGAAGGAGGGGTGGGTGGGCAGAGCTGTGGGGCAGGCGGTGGTGGGGCGCGGTGGGCCGGCGGTGGGCAGACGGTGACCGGTAGGGGCAGCGGTGGCCGGTGGCAGGAGCACCAATTTTCTTTTTCTATTTTTTTTTCCTTTGGATTGCTGCTAAACGTGGGTTTGCTTTTTTTTTTTTTTTGTGTTTTTTTTTTGTATTTTCTTGAATTCTTTTATTAAATTTTTACTTCAATTCAAAAAATAAAAAAGAAATAAAAACAATTAAGAAAAAGAAAAAAAAAATAAAATTAAAAAGAGAGAATTTTGTATATTCATGGAGTAAAAAAGGGTAGGATGGAAAAAAATAATGAAAAAAGTACTCCCTCCGTTTCGGTGATTTGTTTACGTTTACTTTATACACATTTATCAATGTGAGGAGAGAGGTTGAGAAAAAACTAATAAAATAATAATATAAGTACAAAGGGGGTCCCATTTGTTTAAAATTATCAAATATTATTGGTTGAGGGAGTAGGGGCCACCTCTCACATGGATCAAGCATGACCATTTTTGGAAAGTGTAAACAAATGACTCGTACGCCCCAAAATAGAAAGTGTAAACAAATGATCGGGACGGAAGGAGTATATAACTTGAGTAAAATCCGTATATGAAAAATCAATTACGTATAATTAGACCTGTCAAAATTCGACCCGACCCGAAAAACCGACCCGACCCGACCCGTTTTTTTAGGGTCAAGACCCGTAAAATTTGACCCGTGACCCGAAATGACCCGAACCCGAAATGACCCGTTAATTTAGGGTCAAGACCCGTTCGACCCGATGGGTCAAGTGTAATTTCGTGTAACAAGACTTTTTGAACCTACAAAATTAAAATTTCATGAAAAATAATAATTTAATATTAATAATTATTACAACCTCAATATTATAAGTTAAAATATCAAAATGATAATGAAAATTATGATTGAAATATTATGAATATATTCATAAATAGACTATTTTAATTTTATAAATTACAAGAATGAATATATATCAACTTTAGTATTACACTAGTTTGCATGCCCGGCCCCGCCCGGGCTAACTATATTTACATTAAAAATTTAATTTTATATAAATTTGCATTATATTAAATATTTGTTCAGTTTATATATTTACTATTTATGACATATTAGCATTATATTAAATACTTGTCCAGTTTATACATTTACTATTTATGACATATTTGTATGAAAATTCTTGAAATCATAATTAAGTATAATTGTTAATCATACTTCAATTAATATAAAAATTTTCTCAATGCATATATCAATGTATACTCTCATGAAAAATATTGTTTTGATAGAAAGTTAATGATATTAAATCTATGAGTTATTCTTGGTGTTTTATTTCAAGTATAAACTCACAAATACTAAATTTTTGTTTTTATTTAAATATCATAGAGAATTAGTTGTTTTAAATAACACCAAGAATTATATACTAAATTTTCCTAATGTAATCTAACTAATTTAATTTTCATTAAAAAATATTACTTTCAAAATTTTATTTATTTTATTTTTCACACCTTCCAAATATAATGTATCTATTTTTTCTAATTTTAATTTGAAAATATAGAGTGTCTGTTACAATATTTGATTATATATTTTTAAAGATATTTGATTATATTTAAGGTAATTTCTTTTTTTTTAAATGCTTTACTAAAAAAAAAAACTTATTTTATTTTAGAATCCTAATAATATTAAACTATCCAATTATATTAAGATTAATAAGTTTTATTATATAATAATAAATTAGATTATATATATTAATATAATAATTTTTGTATCAACCAATCATATTAGACAAATGATATCGTAATGTAGCAATGGTTTACAACTTTATATATATATATATTAGATATGTACAATAAAAGATGTACATAATGTAAAATAACAATAAAAGAATTTTTTTAATTAAAAAAATAATAAATAAAAAGCGCTAAAACGTATTAATTCAGATTTTGACTAAACCGACCCGACCAGATTTTAAGTAACCCGTATTGATGACCAGATTTTGACCCGACCAGATAACTAACCCGAACCCGATCCGCCCGACCCATTTGACAGGTCTACGTATAATAATAACATGTGGGTGCACTTTTTAACACTTTTTTAAGACAAAGAAAGAAAATAAACAAAAGTGACAATTGTACGTACACAACTTGACAAAATTTCTTACCCCCCAGTCAGTCCCCCCCACCCACATTATTATTTGGTTCATCCTTATTCTACCATCTCATTTCCACCAACTCTCCTTCACCAAAAAAAAAAAAAAAAAGCCAAAAAAAAAAAACATTAATTTCGTCAATTCATTCAATTTTTTCCCCCCATCAATTTCCCCATACAAAATATCACAAGTGTAAAACCCAAAAAATAAAAACGTAAAAAAAATTGCATCAAAAAAAAATGGATAGTGTGTTTTCAGTAGGAGACATTTCCGACCAATTTTGGTCACTGCCGCCGTCGTCGCCGCCGCCACACGGCGGAGACCCAAAGATGAACCGTAGCGCATCCGAGTGGGCCTTCGAGAGGTTCCTCCAAGAAACAGACGACGTCGTTGAAACCGGAAAACATCATCATCATCATCAAAATGAAAAAGAAGAAGAAGAGAAAATGAAGAATGAAAAGGTAGAAGAAGAAGGTGAAGAGGAGGAAACGACGTCGTTGAATAGGGTGGAATCAAGGGTTCCCGTTGATTCTGAGGAATATCAGGCTTTTCTTAAAAGTCGCCTCAATTTAGCTTGTGCTGCTGTTGCTTTGACCAAGGTCTTTTCTTTTTTTTTATTATTTTTTTTTTGGGGAGAATGTTTATGTTTTGTTTTGTTTTGTTTTGTTTTGTTTTGCATTGATGTTATATTTTAATTGGGTATTGATTTTCATGTGCAAGGTTTGATTTTTATGGACATATTTAATAATGTGTGTGGTCATGATAGATGATGAGTTGGTTTTATGTGAGACCGTCTTTTAAAATATTTTGTAAGACGGTATCTATTCCGAGGGTTTACAAAATTTAACAGCTTTGTGCAGTGAAGCTGTGTTGTAAGTACAAATGAGTTTGTTGGCTGTGAATTTGGAGCGATTATGATTGAGGCATTTGTGTGTGGTTGATTTGATCAGTGTGGTTAATTCTTGTCGATTTGAAGTTAAGAGGTTACGGCGTGATGTGTTTGGTTTTGATTTCTTGAAAATCAAGAAAAAGTTCTCGGCTTTCTGTGTTATTCTTTATTGAGAGTGCACATTTGTTCGTTTTCTTTCTGTCCAGTGCTTGTTGTCGAAGCTGAACTGTCGTTTGATCAGATGGGAGTGGTTCTTGAGTGAAATTATTAGATCAGGTTAGAGCTGTGGTTATGTAATCGGAGGAATCATGTTTTTGCAATTACAACCATAATGCAGTTTAATTCGAGAGAGTCATTTTTATTGGAATTTCGGGAAAGATCTAAGTGTATGGGATAGAAGTGATATTTTGAGTGAAGTGATATTCTTGTTCAGGCATTTTCAACCATGTCTTACACTCTTACATCATAATGTACGTGGTTCGATATATGAACGTTCCATTGTTTTGAATTTTTCTAGTGCATAATTGCTCGTCGTTGTGATTATTTGGTGCTTAATAGTGTCATCATCTCGGGTATTTGGTTTAAGAGCGTCTTGTTGTTGCCTTCTACTTCTACGTCTATTAGGCAAACCTTGTGTCAAGACATGCTTTCATTCTTTTGTTTCTTATAGTTAGACTTGCTTATCTATTCAGTTATTTTTCGTCTAATTGGTTATTCAAATACTGTCGATAGGCACCCTTTGTAATAAATCCAAGTGCTACTATTGCTACAGACAGCGCTGCACAAGGTTCTGCGGTATCTCAATCAGGCTCTCATCCTCCTTGTAAAGGTTAGTGCCTATTCATCTGTATAAACTAGACTCGAAGGACCCCTATGCAATACATTGGTGAGTGAGAGCAACCATGTCGTGATCCGTTCGAAACTTCGGAGAGGACTAAGATTAAAGATCTGTTCTCTTTGTCTTAACTTGTCACTTCTAAAGTTTGAAGTTTTGTGTTTATGTACTCCGTAATAAGTTGTCTGATAATAAGTTGTGAAAAAATAAGACGAAGAACATAAGTCCAAGAGTTTATTCGCTCTATGGCCGCTTGGCCAGTCTAATTTATATGGTTACGCACTTCATTACTGATCGTTTGAAACATGAATCCACTATAGGTTCCCAAGATATGAATGCAGGAGGGCCAAGTGGAATCCCTTCAGTTCCGAGTATTCAAAAGAAGCCCCTTGCTCAGGCCAAGCAGGCGACGAGCTATTCGTCAGAACAGTCGGACGATGATGAAGCAGAGGGTGAAAATGAAACAACTGGCAACATGGATCCTACTGATGTAAAGCGTGTAAGGAGGTGACGCTTTTTCAAAACATTTTTCATGATATTCATTCTCTCGTCTTCTTGGTGCATAGGGTAATGTAGGACATAATTTTGGGGTGTTGGACATACGGCTTCAATATCCTTTGAGTTGTACTCCGTATTAACCACCGGTTGGCCAGTTTATATCTTCGTCTATCTCAAGATATGCGACTGCATTTCGGCTATAAGTTGAGCTAGGACACCATTTATTTGCTTAGTTTTCGTCTAAAGTTTAAAGGAAGTTTAGTGTTTTTTGTTTAAGTAATAAGTCTCCTGAAGTTTTTTTTGAAGAACACCTTGTTAACTCTGGCAATTAATGTTTTGCAAATTAGAATGCTTTCAAATAGAGAGTCGGCAAGGCGATCGAGGAGGAGAAAGCAAGCACATCTAACTGAACTCGAGACCCAGGTTTGTTTTCCTTAAAAGAATTGAGAGACAACACAATCCTTCGTCAACTGTGGTGACCCTGTCTATTTTTGCAGGTTTCTCAGCTGAAAGGTGAAAATTCCACACTATTGAAGCGTCTTACGGACATCAGCCAAAAGTTCAATGAGGCAGCAGTGGATAATAGGGTTCTAAAAGCTGATGTTGAGACATTGAGGGCAAAAGTATGCATCTATTTCGGTAACTTTACTGGTTTTCAGCTTAATGCCTACTCTTTAACGCCGTCTTCCTTCTGTTGTCGTCTTTAGTCATTTATCGATATCGAAATAAAGAACCTATAAGGTATTGTCGTCTTTGATTAGGTTAAAATGGCGGAGGAAACCGTGAAAAGAGTCACAGGAATGAACCCTTTGCTTCAAGCCATGTCCGAAGTATCAGCAATGGGGACGTCACCCTTCCAAGGAAGCCCTTCTGACTCAACCGACGCATCGGTACCCGTGCAACAAGATCCCAACCAGCCTCATTTCTATCAGTCTGTACCTGTTGATAATCCCGTGCCCAACACTGCTCCAAGAGTTGATAACGGCATGGTAGACATTCCCGCTGTTGATAATGTGGTAGGTGTTAACAAAACAGGAAGGACGGGCACTTCCATGCAACGAAGTGCAAGCTTGGAGCATTTACAGAAAAGAATCCGCGGTGGAATGGATCAAGGTACCCCGCACAGTGGTGCTTAGAAGAGTCAGTTCAGATTATGGTATGCTTCGGGCTAGTGTTACCGAGCGATGTTTGTGAAGGCATTAGGTTAACGGCCCTTCGTAAATTGTCTAGAGTGAATTCATTGTACTACCATTGTTATGTAAAGTCTTTAATATTCTTTCCATGGCTATTGAAAGGCAACGATTGTCGGAAGTATCTTCAAGGGCATCATTTGTCAGTTTAACAAAATCATGTACTCCATTTTTTTTTGGTGTAAACTGGGATGTCCATTGTCGACAATTGTGAGTGATCGTCATCCTAGGGTTGTAGGGTGCTCTCACAAAGAGGTAAACGGCTGTTCAGGACGGAGTAACATTGTTCCATTCAAATGGGCAAGGATCGAATCTCTAACCTCATGATTAACACATGAGATGAGCAACTTCCCACACCCAACACGTAGGTTGTACGAGTATTCCTAAAAAAGACTATCTCACTCATTTCGTAAATAAACAAATTAATGAATCGAACAAAAAATAGTTTGTGTAAAATTAAATGTAGCTTATCTACATAACATTTTAGTTATACTCCCCGTATTCTAGAAAGCTAATGTTTAGACAGTTATGTTGTACTAGTATGAGCTTGTGAAGCCGACTACTAGCAAAAATGTGCCCTAGCTTCGACCCATTTGTTGCAACGACCCAATTGTTCAAGGCGACATGAGCACCCAATCGGTTTAAGCCGTAACTTTTAAGTCTGGTAGTGCCGCAAGCCGAAAAAGCTCGACCGGGTTTAATATCAGTCAAACAGCTATAAATACAATCTAGTGCGCAGCACTACACGCAGGTTTGATCTCCAAACCTTGCGTTTTCAACTCGTCCCTAACCATTCCCACATCGTCCCATCTATTAGCCAATGCATACACGTTTGAAAGACCTATGTAATCTCCAACCGGAGCACATAAACCCTGATGATGCTTTTCTGTTTCGATTTTGAGGAGCATCCTCCCCACTTTCTCTCCCATTTCTACGTCCCCGTGCAGTCTACACGAGCCAAGCAAACTCCTCAACAAGACACCATCTGCTTTAGTTGGCATCCCGACTATAAAATCATACGCATCTTTCAAATGCCCTGCTTTTCCTAGAAGATCGACCACACACCCGTAATGCTTAACACTTGGTTTGATACCGAATTCACTCTCCATCTTGTGGAACAAATGTAGCCCTTCTTCGACAAGTCCCGAGTGACAGCAAGCAGATAGCAAGCTCGTGAAAGTTACGACATTTGGTAATACATTACACCTCTTCATCTTCTTCAGTAACTCAATCGCGTCTTTTCCCATTCCATGAAATGCTAATCCCGTCGTCATTGCAGTCCAAGTAAGCACATTCCTCTCCTTCATTATCGAAAAAATATTCAACGCTACGTCAATAAATCCGCATTTAGAGTACATGTCCACTAAACCAGTACCAATATAGACATCATTTTCAGGGTAATCAGCTGTTTTTGCTAAATACCCATGAATACAACAACCAATCTCCAACGAACCGAGTTGCGACGCAGCAGAAAGCACACAAACCAAAGTACTACCGCTAGGTTCAACATCAAAATCATCCTCATTCAACATTTCCTTAAAAGTAACCAACGCCTTGACACAATTCTCATAACGATTCCGTTCTTGAGAAGAATACCCAGTAATTAACGCATTCCAAGTAACGGTGTTTCTCACAGGCATTTCATCAAACACCTTCTGTGCATAACACATACACTCATTTCTAGCATAGAAATGCACAGCAGTAGTTGACACCATAACATACGACATAAAACCCAGTTTCAAACCACGGCAATGTATCTGCATGCCTTCATACAACCCCGACAACGACGACAAACGCGCACACGCACCGAGAGCGAAAACAAAGGTGTAATCATCGAAAACAACGGAGGAATTCGAAACCCAGTTAGCAAAAACACGAATTGAGTCACTGGGTTTGCTACATTTGATAAAAGTATTGAGGAGAAAAACTTTGTCGGTTGTTTCATGATGAAGTATAAGTTGGGCATAATTAGGGTTTTTGTAGGGTTTAAGAGCAAAGCAATGTTGAATAAGTTTGGCTAAAATTGAGGGAGTTTTGAAGCCTGTTGTATAAATTAAGGCATGAATTTGTTTGATTTGGTTTAAAGATTTAGGTTTGCAATTATGCAACCATGAAATTAAAGACATTATCAATTGAATTTTGACATTTTTGATGAAGTTTTGCTCGATTGTGAAGGGAATGGTGCTGTTCAATGGTTCGGGTTCTGATCGAGTACGGGTTACGGGTTAGAATCTTTTATTCTATTGACAGTTGGGTTTATTGATATTGGGCAAGTTTACTTTATAACGAATTTATGCCTATGACGGATTATTTGTGACTAAATGTGATTACTTTAACATTTAAAGTGACTGTTTTAACGCTTAATGAGTTAATGTGAATTCCTTAGGGCAGTAATAGCTCCGTGCGTGAATTCGCTATATTTTAGAATTTGCCATTGATATTGATATTATTTTATTAAAAAGTAAACGTCAATTGAAATTATTTTTGTTAATTAGTCCATATTTCTAAGATGGGAGTAGAGGTGGCAATCGGGTCAGTCGGGTCGGGTTTGGGTCGGGTCAAGTCGGGTCGGGTCATGTCGGGTTCGGGTCATGTCGGGTCAAAGTGCCCTTTCGGGTCGAGTCGGGTTCGGTTCGGGTCGTCATCGGGTCATATCGGGTCAAATAGTGTATCGGGTCGGGTCGGGTCATTATCGGGTCAGCGCGATTTTATCAAATTATTTCAATTTTTAACCACTAAAATAAGTATTTTGATCGTTATTTTATTTAATTACTTCATTATTAAGTCAAATATATCATTCTAAATAATAATTTGCTTTAATCCAATAAAATTGCCTTAATAATTATCGGGTCGTCAATTTAGTGGTCGATATCGGGTGAGTCATCATCGAATTAGATGCAGGTGGGTTAGATCAGATTATCGGGTCATGTCGGGTTCTGAATTAAATCATCGGGTCGGTCGGGTCGGTTCTCGGGTCACAATATTTTAGTCAATCAGGGCCGGTTTTGCTCGGGTTGAAGTCAATTATTTCGGGTGGTCGAAACTGCCAGGAATTTCTAGATGGGAGGCAGTTCATTGCTCCCATTAAACAACTCTAAAATTCCTTATGAATATACTCCCCTGTATCAGTCATTTGTTTACTCTTCTCTTAAATAATTCCTCTCATAAAAAAGTCAAACTGTAAACAATTCATTGTATAAGATGAAGTATTTTTTTTTTTTTTTTAATAAAGTCAAAGGAAGATGGTGAGGTGAGAGTTGAGAGGTGAGAAGCAGTGAATGGTGGAGACGTGAGTGAAACGCAAACAGGAAATGGAGTGACGAATGAATGAGGTTAGTGTCTGCTCTGGAATCTGCTGAATAACCTCTAAAATTCCACAACTTTGGCCAACCCTTTTGACTTCCCCTTTCATTTTGCAACTAATTTTACACGACTCTCTTCCTTTTCCTCTGCAACTCTCACTTTATTTTTTTCTCTTCACTTATCATTACAACTTTACCTTACTTTTTTTTTTTCTTCTTCTTTTGGTTTTTCATATGCTTCAGGTAAACTTTTGTTTGCTGTAAAATTACTTGATTGTATTTTACAGTTTTACTCAGTAAATTGTGGAACACCATTTATTATATAATTTTACTTGATTGATTCTGTCTTCTTTTTGTATTTTGCCTTAAAAAAAAAGAAGGAAGGATTACACTTATTTTGCTTAATTAAGAAAGAAAGATTAATCAAAAAATGTAATTTTTGGGACATAAATTAAGTGGGTTTTGATTAGTTTTAAGCTTACTTTTTTTTTTGTAGCATACAGTAATTAAGTAGGTTGATCGGTTGACTTTTCTTGATTAAGAAAGTACTGAAATTGGATTTTGTGTGGGGTGAATTTAACTGGGTTTTGGTCATTTTGTGTTAATTTGCTGCTATCATATCGAAAAGAATAATCAAATTGAAATTTTGGGGAGAAAAATGAAGTGGGTTTTGTCAATTTTGATCATAGATTGATTGAATGATGATGAACATGAAGAAGAAAAGTATGTTAATTTGTTGGGAGTAATTGAATGCAAGTATGGTAGTACCACACATGAAATGGTTGGTTCTCTCCACCGCGTTTTTGGCAATTTTTTCCGGCTTCTGTCAGGCGTCGACCAACGTGTCGAAGTGTCCGACAGATATGAATTACGTATCGACTCTCCCATGGGATACTTCACAGTGTCGTTCCAAGGGTTCTGAGAATGACCCGAAATCTCTCTGTTGTGTTACCCTTTTGAGTTTGTTTGGTATCGGACTCGCGAGAAACCTAAAGGAAACGTCGCTGTTTGGGTTCCGTGATGTGCCCACGTCTTTGGCGTGCATGTCTGACTTCCAGTCGAATCTTAATGCTCTGTCACTTTCGCCAAACTTGACGTCTGTATGCTTTACGCCTTCACAGTTTGTAATCAGTCGTAATGTTTGTGCTGGCATTGAGTCACTACAAAACTGGGATGATAAGGTGGGCTCAAACACGTCGATGGATCAGGACTGTCAGGCTGATCTGTCTGATCTCACTGCGTGTGATACGTGCTATAGCGCTGGTACCAGGATACGGTCGAAATTGATTTCAATTGACGGGAATACTTCGCATTCACGAGACTGCTTTTACTTAACCATTTTGTACGCTGCTGGAATCGTCAACAAGTTTGGGCCTGAAAGTGTCGGGACAAGTGCATGTATATTTCAATTGAGTTTGCTTTACGTGTCAAAAGACAACAATCACCTAAAGCTTCATCTCGGAATAGCCGGTATTGCCTTAGCGATATTTGTTATTCTCTGTGCAATAGCGGCTTACTTTTGGTATTTCAAACATTGGAATAATAAAACAAAGGGCGGAGGCGGTAATCATGAATTTGATGCAGAACAAGGAAGTAGGCCTAGAATGCGCCCTAACACCGGTGCAATATGGTTTACGATTGAAGAGCTTGAAAAGGCGACTAATTACTTTTCGCAGAAAAACTTCATCGGCCGTGGTGGTTTTGGCATGGTCTACAAGGGGAAGTTAGTCGATGGGACCGAAGTTGCAGTCAAAAAGATCACCGAACCTAGTATTGAAGGAGATTTGGATTTTAGAAACGAGGTTGAGATAATTAGCAATCTAAGGCATAGAAATCTAGTCCCACTTAGAGGATGTTGTATGATCGACGAGAGCGAGCACGACGTAGAGAGCCAAAGATATTTGGTTTATGAGTACATGCCTAACGGAAATCTCGACGACCATCTCTTTTACGCTTCCGTGAACCGGAGTGGAGCGATAAGAAAACCGTTGACGTGGCCGCTGAGGAAGAGCATAATATTGGACGTAGCGAGGGGGCTAGCTTATCTTCACTACGGCGTTAAGCCTGGAATCTACCACAGAGACGTAAAAGCGACAAATATACTCCTAGATGCTGATATGAGAGCGAGGGTGGCTGATTTTGGGTTAGCTAAACAAATCAAGGAAGGACATTCACACCTTACGACGAGAGTCGCCGGAACTCATGGGTACCTAGCTCCCGAATATGCACTCTACGGGCAGTTGACAGAGAAGAGTGACGTGTACAGTTTCGGAGTCGTTGTTTTGGAAATTATGTGCGGTAGAAGAGTGCTTGATTTGTCAGCGTCAGGGTCGTCTAACACAGTTTTGATAACGGATTGGGCGTGGGGTTTGGTGAAGGAAGGAAAAGCAGACGAGGTTTTTGACACGGTTTTGTTGAGGGAGGGCGATAACATGGAGTTAAATCCAAAGGGGGTTATGGAGCGATTTGTTAGGGTTGGAATCTTGTGTGCCCATGTCATGGTCGCTTTACGGCCCACAATTTCAGACGCTCTAAAAATGTTGGAAGGCGACATTGAGGTTCCTCCAATTCCTGATCGGCCTATGCCTCTTTCGCACCCATCTTTCCACAGGGAAGGAAACCCTTTTAGCGTATCGCCTGTGTTGAGCGGGTTGCAACTGAATTCCGCGGATATGCTGAGGTAATAATCACAACATAACTCAACTAATACAAATTTTAATCTTGCTGCAACAAAAGAACAACAATAATGAAAGAAGGGATATTTGCTTCGAAATCTGTCGAGGGTATCTAATTAATGGGATATTTACTCGATGAAGAGCTATATTTCGAACACTGAGTACTTAAGTTAAAGACTTCGGTGAGTGCAATTAAAAAGAAGACCAGCGGGAAGGCTGGAGACAACATATGTCCTTGAAGTGATCCCGGAAAATTTGTGTGATATAGCTAAATGATGCAGAGATTAACGAAGATATTCATTTGTTGATTTGGTTAATACAGGGCACACTGGGCAAATGAGATAAAACATTAGCAGATGCAAAGCTTCATCAGTTGTATCAACTGCGATTGATAACGACGAAAATGTAACTTCGTACTCATGATATGTCCTTGGTATGTCATTATATCCTTACTACACTTTTGTGTTATCTTGCTTCATTATGCCCTCGTTTTCACTTGCTCCGGAAACAAATGAATCGAGGCCACCTAACACGATTGAACATCTTGAACTGTTGATGAATAATTTATTGAACTACAGCGAGAAAGAAACGGGGATATTTGTCTGAATTGTCACGGTCTGCTCCGAAAGATGAGATTCTTCCCCAGAGTTTCTGCGCTCCTCACGAAAGTCAGCAACGACAATGTTGTCTGTAGTACGCAAATAGAGTTGTAAGGGAAGGGGTGCATGTACCAACCTTCCGAGTTATTGATCAACAAGTGAGTCAGTTTTCGAATGATCCATGATGGAAATTGCGTAAAACATAACTTGGATATCATATTTGGCGGGAAGGGAGGGCGAGGGAAAATGGATCAGTGTCGTGTTTTCGACATGGAAGGATTTTGATTTGTGGTTTGATTCAGTAAATACCCGTTCGCGGTAAAATATTGGGCTGGGCTTGGCACGGCTCGGCTCGGCTCATCTATCAAATACTCCGTAATTTTTTAGAAATTTTCTTGTACATGCTCGCTGATATAGTGGGCTAACCAGAATTTTTCGTTGAGATTGTAACTTTTATTGAATAAATCATACGGAGTAAGAGTTTATTGTGAGACAACACTTAAAAGTGAGAATAAGAGGTAGCGTTGGGGGTTTGATTATCACCCGCGACGTACCAAAACACATAGCATTTGTTTGTCAAGAGGCACCAAAGCAGGATTTTCATAAAAAATGAACCGTCTTGACTAACGGAATAGTTGATGTATCTTGCGTTTTTCAATATCCGATTTCTCATCTTCTTTATATTCCCACTGTAAATTTCCTTGAATTTGAACCTTTTTTTTTTTTTTTTTTGGTAGAAGGTAAATATCATTAATTCAAAAACCGTCACCTTTACATCCAACTGTTCATCTTGTACCTATACATCACTGTACAACTTTTTGAACCATTCACTATCACTGTACCTAAATTAATTTGAACCTTTTCCTCCTTCAAATAATTAATTTTTTCTCATTCTTTCATTGAACCTTATGTTTATCGATTTTATAATTTCTTCAAATCAAGTCTTGGTTTATTCTACTCAACCAACACGTTATTTTCAAGTTTATTTTCCAACTCAGTCTGTCAGTCAAACCTATAATAAGATAATATATCATGAAAACAAGAGTGATATGTGGAAATTACATGTTGAAAGTAAGTAACTCAATAATGATATTTAATTTAGTATCAAGCCAAATTATGTTTTAAGTATACGAACCAGATGAAAATTAAGATTGGCTAAATGAAGACAGAGTTAAACTTGCGTTAATGTTGGGATTAGTGTTTATCCCCATATTTAACTTTTTAGTAGGTTTTGGTTTAATTTTTGTTCAGGTTCAAACGTTGAGACTATGTTTGATTAATTTATGTTTGTTGAGATTTTAGTCGTAACGTATGTAGTATGATACTTATGGAACGAAGCAAGAAAATGTAGCACCAAATTGTTGTTGCAACTATGAAAATGATCAAGGTAATATACTAATATGCGTTCGTGTCCAACAGTCTTCTCGGTGACTGTTTGGTGGATTTGGAGGTGGTGTAATTATCGGGTTTTCAGCCGAAGTGAGGCTATTTCAGGAAACTGGTATGCTTTCCTTATGCAACGAGTTTGGGAGGTGAAGAATGTGAAGGAAGCCACCGATGTTTGCATCTCAACGAAGGAGCAGCGTCATAGGGAGATTTTTATTAGTGAGTTGTGCTACCGTTGAACTGGGTTGCTTTAGACATTGACGGGCCTCGAAAGGGAACTCGGATTTATCGGGAGGAGGCGGTGTTTTTCGTGATTCTTCGTACGGATGTTGGTAGCTTATGCAGAAAAATTGGGCCTTGCTATGGTTACGAGGGCAGAGCTTATGACATTGCAGCGATGGCTGCTCATGGCGCGGGACCGTAACTTTATTCATCTCATCATTCAAAGTTCAAATTCAAACTGATTCTTAGGTGGTTGAACGACTCATGAAGTCGGAGCAGACCTTCCCATCAGCACACTCGCACTTGATCGACATTTGCAAATCTTTGGTTCGAAGGGTGCCTGGGCAGGTTGTGATCCAACATGTATATCGAGAAGCCAATTACTGCGCTGGTTGGTTAGCTAATCTTGGAGTAAGTCAACCAAAGCAGAAGGTGTTTTTCTTCAAAAGACCTAAAATAATGTGAGCCAAAAAAAAAAAAAAAAAAAAAAAGGAAAACAGAAGGTGTTTTGCCTTCAAAAGACCTAAAATAATGTTAGATACTTTCTGACAATAAACTCAAATTATAAACAACAAATTGATAAGTTACCCTCACTTTTATCACCCTATTTTAAAATTTATACCAACATAAACTTCTGTTCAACTTTTATACCTACTTTTACTATTCCGACTCATAATCTATACCATTATTCATTTTAGGAGAAAAATGATATGGAATTTCCCATTTATCTTTGTTAAAGACATCTTTATTTTCGTAACTTCTTTATATTTTTCCTTACATTACTCCCCAAAAAATTTACCCCAAATCAATCTCCCCCAAATTAATTCCCCCTAAGATCCTTCATCTTCTTCAACATTATACAAATTTCGGCTAGAAATTGGACCCTAAAATCATAATATAAGCTTATATTATTAATTGTCACCAAAGGTTGACCTAACTGCTTTTTATCGGGATAGCAAATTAATATGGAAATTACATTAAATATATAAAACATAATTTCATATTACAAAAGCATGACTATAATATAATTTTAATTTAAACGTAATTTCACTGAGATATCAAAATTTTTGATTTTCTTTTCCTTTGTATGAGATATCGGGATATCAAACTCTTTGATTCTTTTTTCTTTTGTTCGGGATAGCGATTGTCACCCCTTAGTACTACCTAGGTCCGCCCCTGATTGTCACTAAATAGGTATAAAGTTTTCCTCCAACTTAAATATTCATTTCAATGTAATTAAACTGAACTTTGGGTACTAATTTGTTTGTTGATGATTCGAAATTCTTTTGGATTAACCAAAATAAGTATCATCCTTTTTATTTTATTTTGGGTGAATTTAAGAGATAACAGTGAAAAAAAATGATCCGTTAAAATTTACTATAAATATAAAGGTGATACTTTTGTGAATTTTTTTGATAAAAAAAGGGAACAATTATTTTGGAATGAAAAAAGTAGCATGTAATCACTTTGCTTCAACAATTACAAACATTGTAGAGGTTCTTAGACTTGGTTAATACGGATTTAATCTTAATTTCGTTCATTTCATATCTTCATATATCTCTATTATTTATATATAATTCAAATAAATTCATTTCAAAACAAGCAATTAAGTCAATATCATTCAAAATATATATAATTATATAAGTATCTAATGTGCATGTATTTTTTTTTTTTTTTTTTTTTTTTTTTTTTTTTTTTTGTTATTCAGCAAGTTAAAAGTAAACAAGCTCATAAAATTATACGAATATATACATTTTATGAAAGCGTCTTGCCATCTTTACTCCAAAAGAATTCTATTTTTTTTTTTTATCAAAAAAGCAATAAGTTTAATAAGTTAACACAATCAAAGATGATAATTATCTATTATCTATTATCCATATTAAAGTTGGGGTGGAAAATATGTTAATCCGTATTATTCTAAAAAAAAAAAAAAAATCATGAATGAAACAAGTCACCAAAACCACAATTCACGTGTCTTGTAGTAGGGAAGGGTATTCCAATTAAAGATTAAAGATGCATGATGTCGACTAATTCAATTTGTTTGTTTGTTAATTTTTGAAAATTATTTACTCCGTATTTGATATTTTCTAGTCCAATCAATTGTTATTTTATTTGAGTTTCAATCTCTTTATCTTAAAAATAAATGATTGATTAATTTATCAAAATGATACTTAGCTTGCTTTAAAAAGTGCATGGTGATTTTAAATAATGTTCCACATGCAAATAGCATTAAATAAATAAAACGTACAAATGAATATATTCAACTTTATTATATATATGTAGTATTGAACAAGTCAATCAAAATGAAAATATAGGGCAAAAAAAGTTAACTAATTAAATAAATTAATCGTCAACCTTAGATATTCTATTGACTATCGAGGTTAATCTAAATCAACTTTGATTGATAACCTATAATATTAATCGATTGATTGATAAAATTATACACAAAAAGAAAATAATACCCGGCCCGTAAAAGATACTTATACTATACAGTACTCCATACTTTATTTGTTTTACCAATTGTTTCAAAATAATTTGGTGAACAAATAAATGAAGCAAAATGATTTTTTTTAAGAATAAACAAAATGATTTCTTAAATACCATTGTTTGTGGGAATATATCGAGATATTGACATATAACATTTGTGGAATAAGATATATTCGAACATATTATTTGAAATAAATATGATATTATTGTTAGAATCATGAAACGGGTCTGACCAAACCCGAGGGAAGAGAGAGCGAGCCCACTAATTGGCAATGGGATGAAGACCTTAGGACTTTATAAAGCACATAATACTCTTCTCCACTATCGATGTGAGACTCTCACATATGGACTTATACTCCAACACTCCCCCTCACATGTGAGGTCCTTCGGAAACCCAGAGCGAAACCATGGAAGCGCACTTGAAGTGGTATTCAACAAACCCTCAAAGAAGACCTCATTCAGTGGCATATTTTTATTGAAAACCCAAGGCGAAATCATGGGGGCGCACTCGGAGTGGTTTCTAACAAACCCTCAAAGAGAACCTCCTCCGTTGGTATATTTTTCTAGGACCAATTTAAACTTTATCGAACTCAGGACAAAGCCGGGCTCTGATACCATGTTAGAATCATGAAACGGGCCTGACTAAACCCGAGGGGAGAGAAAGCGAGTCCACTTTAAAAGTCCAAAGGTATCCACATTTCCCAAAACCAATTGGCAATGGCAAGAGCACCTTAGGACTTTATAAAGCAGACAATACTTTTCTCCATTATCGATGTGGGACTCTCACATGTGGACTTATACTCCAACACTCCTCCTCACATGTGAGATCCCTCGGAAACCCAGACGAAACCATGGGAGCGCACTCGAAGTGGTATTCAACAAACCCTAAAAAAGGATCTCCTTCGGTGACATATTTTTATCGGAAACCCAGGGCGAAATCATGGCAGTGCACTTGGAGTGGTTTTTAACAAACCCTCAAAGAGAACCTCCTCCGCTGACATATTTCTCTGGGACCAGTTTAAACTATAACACCCCGACTCTTTTATTTTAATATATAATGTGCTTTATTCGGATTTTCTCATTTATTCCGGGGAAATCATTTCTTGAGCTTAGTCAAGATTAGTCGAGTGAAATGAGTCGGGTTTTATGGGTGTTAATATGTCCGTTGTAGGATCTTTAGGAGGTGAGTTTATGGTTCTACGCGAGGTATACATGAGCCAAACTCGCGTGGAGGTCGCATGTGAGCAAAAAATAGAACTGGAGTGAGTAGGGCGCAAGGCGCGACCCAGGCGCGGGCACTACTCGCGTGTGTGTGCGGATTTGGAAAATTTCCGATTATCTTTAGGGTTTATATTAAAGCGTCGTTTATCATTCCTATGCTATCATAATCAGTTTTCACCCTTCTCAAACCGTATTCCTCATCAAGAACACTCAAACCCTCTCTCAAAAAAACTCATCATAATGAATCGTTCCTCTATTTAAGATCGATCAAACATCGTTTTCTCATCTTAAGATCGGTAAAACTTCTTCTTTTTATTTTTGTTCATTATGTCATAGTTTTAGTTGTAATTGATGTATAAGGGTTTATTTTTATGTTTTTCTCTTATTCCTTTAATCATACTCGAAGGAGAAAGCGACGTTGAAGAAGAGAACACTATTCTAGTAGAGGAAGAGGAAGACTAAACCGTGATTTTGCTATAAAGAGGTAACTAGGTGTAGCCTTACTCATATTTTAGCATGTATGAGACCATGTCAAGTCTTTGGAGTTGTGTGATGCTTTGTAAACATTAAAGTTGTGAATTTGATGTTTATTTGCTATATCTGTAAGTGTTTGGTGATGGTTGAATTGGTCTCACACGGTTAAGTCTTAGCATATGGTTGCTAAAGGTTGTGTCTTGGCTTATTGTATGGTTAAATGTGAGTTGGACGATGCATGTTAGCTTAATTTTAACAATAGTAAGATGATAACTTGGCATTGTAAGTGGTTGAGTACATAACTTCACTAAAAAGGGCTTGTTATAATAATGTGATGAGATATACTTATGATATTGTTGGTTGACTATGGATGTTGGATGTCTGAGTTAAGTATGCGTATGGGTGTTGTTCTGGCATGTGCGTGATGAGCTACGTCGTCCTAGTTTGGACGTATACCACTTGTAGAGCCTTCGGTAGTTCTAGTTGTTCGGTTAGAGCCTCTACGGATACTCGACCGTTCTAGTTGTCCGGTTAGAGTCTATGGTTTGTTATATGTCGTCACCGTTCCAGTTGTTCGGTGGAGTTTGACCAAATTTAGACTATTTATGGGACTTCCAGTTGTTGTCCTACCATAGGGTATGGATGATTCTAGTTGTTTCATCCGCGGTGATTCTAGTTGTTTCACCCAGTACTCTTTTTACTCTTATATTCCTTTGGTTGATGTCATCGTGTTGTTGACGGTGTGTTGGTAAGAGATGGTGATGATGGCTCGTGTTGTATGTTTGTTCAGTTGGTGTCGCTCCGTTATGTAGGCCGTAGGAAAAGGTAAGTTTGGTATATATTGCATGTATTGGTTGTATGATTACGGTAAAGTATGACTGGGCACCTAGTTACTCCCAACTGATTGTGGTTTTTTAAAAATGTTTTCAGGTATGCGCGCGGAGATTTGGGACCAATGATGATACCTGCGAGATAGACCTCTTAGCTTGACTTATTTATTTTAGTTTAGACCTTTCGTTGACTTTTCCATAAGTGACTTTAGTAGATTTGTTTCATGTTTTTGTACCCTTTTAACTGAACTTATTTTGGCTTTACATTAATTTAATGTGATGTCTGTCTCACAGGAGACTTACAGTAAAATTATTAAGGATTTTAATGAATTTATAGGTGCTTATTATCATAAAAAAATGATGATAATAACTCATCTAGATTTAGATATTTAGAAGTTTTTTTAGAGAGTGAAAAGAAGATAAGTTTAGATTATACTTCCTCCATTCCGTTTGATTCTATACGTTTGACCAAAACACGGTAATTAAGGTAGAAGAAAATCAAGTGGGGTAGATAATGAAATTACTTAAATACCCCTACTTTATTGTTTGCAAGTGGGTTGAGTGGGTATTAGTGAAGGGTATATTGGTCTTTTAGTTTAATAAAGTAGAGACTAAAATAGAAATGTATAGAATTGATTGGAATTTCCGAAAAAGAAATATGTATAGAATCAAATGGAATGGAGGAAGTAATAGTTATTTCCTATACAAGGTTGACATATTTTATCAATTAAAATGATTTTGTTTTTCCTTTTTTGTGCTACAAAAATAGTATAATAAGGAAGGAGCATTACGGAGACTTATTGTTCAACTTATAATAATCTATTTACAATGTTATACGGAGTACTACTTTCATATATATCCACATCATAATTTTACTTTAGGAAAATTTAACATGAATAAACCAACCTATTAGTGATCTTCCATTAATAAACCAACCTTTTGATTAACTCTGAATAAACCAACCTTTGCACCCCATCTTCCATTATTAAACTATCTCGATTTTAAACTTGTCATTTTGGGTAAAACGAAAACTATAACACACATGCTTTCACTCCATTATTAATGTTATAGAGAAAAAAAGGCAAAAACATGTGATCTTCACCCTTAAATAATCGTTTAAAAATGGGGATAGTCTAATATTGGAAGATAAGGTGTAAAGGTTGGTTTATTGAGAGTTAATCAAAAGGTTGGTTTATTTATGAAAGATCACTGATAGAATGGTTTATTCATGTTAAATTTTTCTTTACTTTAATTTTTAGATTACTCTCATGACTACTCCCTCCATTCATATCCACACTACAACTATACCTTTTATATCCATTCAAATCCACACTACTACTTTCTATTTTCATCCATATGGCCCACTTGCCTCATCCCTTAAAACCCACCCAAAACCAATTTTTTAAGCCTATTTAATTGTTTTTTATTAATATTTTATATCAACTCTCCCCTTTTTCATTCCTTATTAATATTTTATTTTTTCTTAAAATTAAATAAGAAAAAGAAATTAAGAGTGTGGATATGAATTATGAGTACTCTATAAAGTCATGTGAGAAAACATTACGGAGTATTACTTGTAAAATTAAAATACATTTGCGAAAACAGTATCACTTTCTTTAAACTATGCATGCATTGAGGATTAAAGCCTAGCTTTTTTTGGAGGAGTAGTCACTTACTTTATACTCGTTTCTTTTAGATACGTTTCGCAATAATCTACCCCCCCATGGACTACTTTTGATCGATGTGAGATTATCATATGCCCACATTATTGGGTTAATGAATCCACTAATAAGTAATTCTATTATGAGACCGTCTCATAGTATGAGACACCCCCTAATTCAATAATATAATTAGCCTAATTTAATTAAATTTCTTTTTTGTTTTCTATTTTTTTTTTATCTCTCATATTTGTTGATCATTAATGTTTGTAATATGATTTATTTAACACATGTTTATATCATTTTTGACCATATTTTCGTTTAACCATTAACTACTATATATATTATCATCAATCTACAGCAACTCTGTTCAAACGTAATTGCATTACATATGAAAAGTAACGTAGTTATTCTTCAAAAGTAACTATGAATTCGTTGTCTCATACTATGAGACGACCTCATCGTAGAATTTGTATTTTTTTTAGGAATTACTTGCTTCACCAATTTAATCCTCTCTCTTCTTTCAAAAAATAAAATAAAAATATAATCCTCTCTCTTTAAAAACTTTAAGAATGATTAATTAATTAGCTACTCATATAATCATATGTAAAAATTTGATATTCTTATATTTTGCATCAGTTTGTTTGACCTTTAATATTGATGGAGATTATCTAATTGTAGGCAATGCAAGAAGTAAGTCGATGAAAAAAAAAAACGTATAATCCAAATATTTTATGAGAATAGTTATTAATATTGTACTAAATAATTACGAATTGATGCCTATATATATATATATATTTCATTTGTAAATAATGTATGCGACACTGAGATAGCGTATATTTCAGTATTACGAGTATAACATAAATATTTATCTATTTAAGATGTTGATGATGGAAATTTAAAAACTTTGATGATAAAAGTGAAATAGAAAAGTCATAATAAAGATGATGAAATATAAATTATATTAATTTGTCTCATTTGTGCAAATCATGTCTTAAAGCAACCTTCCTAACAAAAGTGTGCAACACCATCCATGAATCCTGTTTAAATACTCCTAAAAAATTCTTTCAACTACCCACACAAACCATTCAATTAAATATTAACCCACTTTTAGTATTATTCCTTATTGGTCTCAATCACATTTTTTAATATATTGCTAAGTTGCTAACAGTATACTCTATCATTATTATTTTTTTGGGTTTTATGTGAATCGATTCATTCAATTCTTTTATTTTTCTTTTACGTGAATATCGTCTATGCTAAAATTAAATCAATTACTATAATATAAAAATTCACAAGTAAATGAAAGAAAATGACTAAGACATACTCAAAAGTGAGAATGGAAATATAAATCATCATTCCGTATACATGTCATCCCTTCATCTATATATTCTGATCAATCTTTCTCTTAACTGCATAGGCGACAATAATTAGATATGGACAAATTCCAAATTGATATCGTTTTTCACATGTGAAATGAACAATATAGTTTGCCATTTGCCAGCATTAAAGCTGATGATGTATAGAGTGCTAAGAAATTTTATCAGTTGTCTCACACCTGAAAATGTTCTTATAATATAGGTTAGTAGTCAGTACCATCCGATAGAATCTAAAAGGTTAAATGTGGGTCAGAGTTCCACTAATTTAGTCCCCTTTAAATTTCATAATTTTAAGTTAACCATCGTGATAAAAATGAGTACATAATATATCTAGTAAATATTACCTTATTTCCAACATTCCCCACAAGATTGCTCTAAGAGGAAATTGAACCTGATACCCATGGAAATTTCACTCATGTTTTAACCACTAGTCCACACCCTTACGGTCAAATTTACTCCTTACACATTTGAAATATCAATTATAAATTACACTGTAATAATAATGATAATAATAATTAAAAATAATAGGAGTAATACTACTAATCACTAGGAAGACCACTTTAGAAGAAGTCGTACCAAAATAAAGGAACTCTTCCTCACTCCATATAAATCATGACCAAAAACCCACCCAAAAATTCAACTCTTTTACTAATTTTCTCCATTTTCAAGCACCTCCTTAAAAAAAAAAAAAAAACCCTCCAAAATTTAAATACCAACACTAATTTCAACGCCAAAAAAAATTTAATTTGTGTGCTCTGTTTTTGCCACCCATTTCACAAACACCCACCAAAAATATTCCTCTATTTTCTCAAAACAAAAACCCAACTTTGCAATTAAACGAAAACCCACAAAGAATTTGGCAAAAAGTTTGAATCTTTATACCAAAATGGCGAATAATCAACCACCAGAGGGTTTAGGAGACGAGTTTTTTGAACAAATATTGTCAGTTCAAGGTTATAATTCGGGTGGTGGTGGAGGAGGAGGAGACCACCAAATGGGCGGGTTTTTGGGTACCGGGTCGGGTGCTGATCATGGTTCATCTTCCATCTTTTTGGGCTTGAGCCCGGGTGATGGGCCGGGCCATGGTGGGGTCAATGTTGGCCTTGGTATTGGTGGGTTTAGTGGTGGTATGGGTTTGGGCTTGCCTTTGGGCCTTAATTTGGACCATGCAAGCTCTTCAACTGGCGGCGGTGGCGGTGGCCGTGGTGCTGACGGTGGCTGTAATGTTGCTTCCCCTGCTTCTAGAATCAATGTGAGTAGTTTCCTTTACACACTTGAAGTATTTATTTTTGCGGTGTACGTTTAATAGTGAGGATACATGTTTATAAGTTACTGCATAGTGGGATATAGAGGTACGAGCCTATAGAATAGATTCTGTTCAATTTGTTGAACTAAAATAACTCGATAAGTTTTGTTTGAAAGGTCAACAAATTTGTATGATTTAGAATGATATGTCAAAGTTTCAATCTAATGTTTAGATCTTCACACTTAGGTATTGAATTTTACAACCCGTGGTGTCGTATAAATATTTTGTTACTCGGTATTACTTAAGATTGTAAGTCTCATGTAAGACGGTTTAATCATAATTTACGCGACTCAAATGCATATATAATCGTTTTTATTGCGTCATCATAGATTTTTTTTCAATCATGATTTGGTGTGGATTGATGTGTAGACCAACTTTAGTGAAATGAGTGAGAGGTTGCATTGGTGCAAGTATGTATGAATTTGGATTAGATAAATTTGGAGAAGGGTGGCATTATTTGTCAACTTGTGTTGGGACTTATTATGGTATTTGGTATCATACTTTCTTCATGTCTCTTTTAAATCTTTTATCATATCTTTAACTACTTGTATTTGTTTGAATGTTTAGTGAAAAGTTGAAAACGAAACTTGTTTGAATGTTGAACATCCTATAGAAATATTGTAGACTATGTAAACGATCTTGAGCCTTCAAGCATTAGCTTAAACTTTTGGTTGAGTGGGTTCCTAACATGGTATCAGAGCCTTGTGACTAGAGGTCACGGGTTCGAATCTCACCACCCCTCACTTTCAAAGTGGTATATATCGCACTAGGTAAGCGGGCCTGTAGTTACGTCCATGCTTCAAGACCAAAGGGTATTTACGTGAGGGGGCGTGTGTAGACTATAGAATCGATATTGGGCCTTCACTATAAGGGAGACTTTAAATTTTGAAAAGGAAACCGATTAAGACCTGTTGGTACTATCTCCCATTATTTTGTATTGATTTTATCGAGGTTAAATAAAAATGTTGTTTGTGAAACGCATGTCATAGACAATAGCATATGAGAAAAATATAAATAGGCTGAAAGGAATATTTATGTGGACCGTGGTGGTTCAATGTTAGGTTCTCAACGATCTTAAGTTAAACGGTCATGCATGATGTATGATCAAAACCAGTAGCGAAGGCAAAAAAGTAAGTTAGGCGGGCAAAAATTGTAGTACACCGTGTTTCATAAGGTTTGCTTTCGAGGGTGTTTAGCGCATCAATGACAAACTTCATCAATACTCCGTAGTATTCATAGTCGAGGGGATGAAACGTTGAAATCCCTATAATCTCGTTGCCCCGACACTGGAAATCAACGTTAGATATACCATGTCAGCCTTATGTGCCATGATGGTGACGCGGCAAAAACAATACACCCGGCCTAATGGTGAATTTTCAAACTATGGGAGTTTGAGTGATATTGGAGTGTGTTATATTGCCTGCTAAGTGAAAATATGAAACATTTATTTTGGTGTAACATGAACACATAAAATTGTAGTCCCAAAACATTGTCTGAAATTTTATTACAACAATTGCCGGTAACACTTTCTTTTTGGTCCGTTCTTTTGTTTGTTAATCGAGAAAGTGAACTAAAAAAAAAAAGTGATACGACTAGCTTTTTGCTTTGCTTCTCTGTTTGTATCGGAAAAGCGTTAACATATTGCTCGCATGCTTTCCTGCAATAAAAGCCGAATGAATGAATGATGAGTTAATTATTGGTGTCTAACAGGAAAGCGAGTTGCATTTGACGAACTTATTTCCAGCATTTGGTCATCTACAATCTCACTCCATTCGAGCCCCACCTCCGTCTATTCATGTTCATCAGGTTGATTCCTCCAACTCTGTTACTGTCGTTTTTTTTTTTTTATCCAATTTTCTTACGGAGTAGCTTTTATGTCGCTCAGTTCACTCATATTGCTCAATATGACTCTTTTTAACTCGGTTTACATTGCATGATTATTCATAATACTAGTAATAATATATAGAATCTATTCACCCAAATTGTTGTTGTCAACCAATTTTAAGGATTTATGGATTTGAATTCAATTGAAAAAAGGACTATTTAGTACACTTTATCTAATTGAGGTGAGAAAAAAAAAAAAAAAAAAAAAAAACCATTGAATCATTTACAATGACATTTGAAAGGTCCTAAAGTAGGCCATCCATCTATAATGTGAGATGATTAGGGCATGCTCTATTATTTTTTGGATTGAGACATTGAGTTGTACCTTTGTAAAAGGTAGATTGATCTTTGTCTACATATAATTGTCCCTTTTCACACGAGCGGTGCTTTTCACACGAGTACTTCATTTCATCTGTTTATATTGTCTCTACTTGACTTTGCTGGTCAAACAACAATGACTAACCATGTTACAACTTACAAGTTACAACATGTAATTGCTTCATTTTTTCTTTTTTTTTTTTTTTTTTTTTTTTATATCTGACGCTACTGTGGAGTCCATATCGTTATGGCTGGTACTTTAAACCATTAAAATCAAATGAGGACAATATTAAGATCGACAAACTACTTTATAGCAAGAGACCCCGTTGTAAGTAACTTGTCTTTGGTCTTTAATCAATCACGATGGCACAAATGTCATGAACACTTGCATCAAAACACGATCGGAGTGACCTTCGAAACCTCGAAAAAGCGACCCAAATTTGATTCCAAGGACCAGATGGTCTTTTCCAAAGAGACTAAAAAGGAGTGATTGATGTCACAAAAAAGAAAGAGAGTAGTAAAAATAAAGTGTCCTAATACTCATCCACTGTCTCTTTGACGCTCTTGTCAATGGGTAAAACAAGGCCAGTGTATGGACCCCACTTTTGCAAAATGTTTTTGCTCACTTGCTAATCATATTCTTAAGAGTTGACATTAAGGTTACTAAAATTGTGATTTTATTAATAATTTCTTTTTTTAATTGACCTTATTCATAGGCTAATAGCCCATGACTTTTTTGAGTATAAATCCTAAAATTCACACTTTAATATGGCATCATTTATTTATACATAAATAAACTTCAACTTGCTTAAGAAAGTAAAAAAAGTTTTGCAATAAGCTTTGTAGTATTCCTTTTATTAAAAAGGACGTAAATTAACGCAGATTTAAGATGGTTCACAAATGATGTGTTCGTGGACTATAATTGACTAGGGTAATTGGGAACGAAAATTAGAGTTAAGGCGTAATTGAATACTTGTCAATCATAAGTACGTATTGATCTTGGTGTTTCGTTTACGAAAAATTTATGTCTATCTGTGATGTGAATAAAGGGTTGAATTTTTCTGCGGCGTGATTAAGCAGAACATAAGCTTTTTTTTTATTCACTATTAGCTGCATAAGATGAAAGAACTTGTCACTGACTTATAAAAAGTAGTAAAATAGTCTAAGAAGCATATTCTGTAGTTTGGAATATTGAACATACATCTTGTGCTGATTCTCATAAGAATTCAAAAGCTAATCGAATTTAAGCAATGTCAAATATTCCTTCTAGATGTTTTGCTTCGTTTCACAGTTTCGTGAAACGATTCTAGTTAGCTGACCTAAGATCATTTCGGGACTAAGGCTTTGCTGTTGTTTGTTGCACGGTTCTGATGACTTGGCTAGATTTCGCTATATATCATTTTAGCTGTTTTCTATTGCTCACTGTGTTCGTGAGATAAGTATGACTATAACGTAAACTGACTCCAAATGTAACAGTATTCATTTGATCAGCCTCGGTTAAATTTGTCCTCATTTTTAGTGATTGTTTAATTTTGAAAGTTGTGAAAATTTGGAGCGAAATCTCTACACCCATGTTATTTAACTTAATTTTCCATTTTTTCTATTAAAAGAACTGACTGTTTCTAACTGTTTATTTGATAATTTACGCAGACTTTTCAGGGTCACGGGTTGTCTGGACCATCTCAGACAGTATCACACCCACCAGCAGTTCGACCTAGGGTTCGAGCAAGACGTGGTCAAGCTACTGATCCCCATAGTATAGCTGAACGGGTGAATCTCATTTCTGTCACGCTTTTGTTCTGCACGATCACATATCTAGACCATGCGTAGAACATTTTGTTTTGCAATTAGTTGAGCATCGTATCACACGTTCAATGGTTTCAGTTTTCAAAGTGAATTCAAACTAAAAAAAATATGTCATTTCTGTTATGTTCTAGTTGCGTAGAGAACGGATAGCCGAAAGGATGAAGGCTCTGCAGGAGCTAGTTCCTAGCTGCAACAAGGTCAGTGTCGTGTTTGTTGCCTCGTATTTAATGTAGTGTTTAATCCCTAGTTAACTATTTAATCATGCTGACTTACTAGAATTGTTTAGTTAATTCTATAGTACATTGGAGATAATGCTATCAATATGTCCTCTATCAGTGGTATATTATCGTTCGTACTCGTGCAGACAGACAGAGCAGCAATGCTTGATGAAATTGTCGACTACGTCAAATTTCTGAGGCTTCAAGTCAAGGTATTAACATTTATGCTCCTTGTTACAGTCAATATCGGTAAACGTCATGCTGTAATTAAGTGTCAACTACAAAATACTCCGTCATTATGTATATATCAACTTGCAGGATGTATAATGTTTTTTTAGAATCTCAGTTTGTCGAATTGCTTGAACCAGGTGTTGAGCATGAGTAGATTGGGCGGTGCTGGTGCAGTTGCACAGCTTGTCTCTGATGTTCCGCCGTTAGCCATTGAGGTAATGTGAACTAACAAAATAATCTTCTATCTAATTTATGAATACTAATACTATGTCCTCAGTCCAACGTGCCTAAATTTGGCGGTGAAGCGATCTCAACCATACTAAAACACTAACATGAGTGTTTTTCAATCGCGACCAAATTCCCATCGCATTTTGAACATATGTTTTAAGAAATTAAAGACCGATATTGGGTGGCGACTTCTGAATTTGTCACCCCACGACAAGGATTTTTAACTCATTTGCATCGATATAGCCCTTACAATCGACCGTACATTGAAAAAACTAAGAGAATGCATATGGGTTTGTGGTTTTGAAAAGGGCGACGATGTTGAAGGAGGCCAGCAAGCGTGGGACAAGTGGTCAAATGACGGTACAGAGCAACAAGTAGCTAGACTAATTGAGCAAGATATTGGGGCTGCTATGCAGTTTCTTCAGTCAAAGGCACTTTGCATCATGCCCATATCACTAGCCTCGAATATATTCCGGTCACACCCGCCGCCTCCTGATCCCGCCTCTATGGTCAAGCCCGAAACCAACCCGCCTCCATAATTATCCTTGGTCCTGGCTCAATCAATGTCGACGTCCTAGTTTTTGTCAAAAGAAGGAATATTGTCGACGTTTTGGAGGAGAATACCTAAGTAGCCACTCGCATGTTTTCCTCAAGTTATGGTAGTATGAAAAATGAAACGCGCCACCAAGTAGTAATGTCACCCTCTCACTTGTTTTGAATTTAATTTGATTACTTTCGATCATTTGAGAAGGTTCAGTACCACCTGATGACGCTCTATTATTGTCTAGCGTAGTATTATTAAGTGTAATTAAAGTGTAAATCTCATCAAATATGTTTGATGTAGCAACAATATATATAAAATTAATGAATGGTGGGGTAAATTAGTGGGGTATGATGTAGACATAAAATGTTCCCTAAACTTCTTGGACATGCTTGTAGAGTTGTAGTATATAATATGATAATGTTTATGGAAGTTGATGTTGGTGAAGTTGATTGGTTGGTTGTGTAAGAAAGTAGTTTTGGAAGCTTCTTCTTTTGGAGGAAATTTTTTAAATAAGCATTACTTTGTAAATAATTGAAAAGATTATGCATTTATGTGTTTAATGTAATTGGCTCACCTTGTACTCTTTTGAAAAGTGAAGAGCTTTTGGGGTGGACAAATCTTATTCAATCATACCTCTAATTTCATTTATTTATAATGTGTAGGGTGGACAACTAAAGTATTTAAAGAGCCTAATTGATAATATAAATATGTTGGACTTTGCTTTATTTCATAAAGAAAGTTATAAAAGATTGATTGATACAGATGAAGAATTTAGGGTATTGACCGTCGGTCTAGCATGGTCAAATTTTACCACTCAACATCACCCGAGTTATTACACTGAGAGCGTCTCATAAACATCGTATTGCCAACTTGCTTCAAGTATGTACGTTTTGATAAACATCGTACTAACAACCAAAAATAGAATGGTTATATATTAAAAATGACCAATAAAATCAGAGAGTACTCTATTTGATGCGCCTTACAGTTTAGGTGTTGAATAACTATATTGTTCGTTATACGCATACAACAGTTTTACGATAGAGTTGGTCAATATCAAGAATAAATAGAGTACGAGTACATGTTTCTCTAGTTATCGTCAATGTAATAGTATTGGGCTCTTGGGTCAAACATTCTTTCAATGGCTGAATAACTAGCAAGAAATTTGGCCCATAAATTTTAGGGCCCAGCCCTCTATCCAAGACTACTATAATCAGTTTCAGTCCAACCAAATCTTATACTTCGTATTTCACAATTTCGAACAACTTTAATTCGTTTCAACAAATTGTATACGTTTTTAATACATTGTGAATAGAGGTGGCAATGAGTGACACGACCGATAACACGACACGAACCCGACACGAAGTTAGCGGGTTAAGGTTGAGACAATGTGACCCATTTAACTTTGGGTCAACACGAACACGACACGAAATTAAATGGGTTGGGTAAGGGTTGAAGTCTACCGACACGAATTTGACACGAGTAACCTGTTAATTATTTAAAAGTGGCATAATTAGATCAATTAGGACAATAAAGTATCTAAAACATTAAAACACACGAGTCAATTTTAAAATTTGGGTTTATGAAACATACATAAGCCGCCCAAGTTAGAAATTTAAATGGGTTATACGGGTTAAAAATGATATGCCAAAAGATAAATGGGTTAAACAAGTCGGGTTGGGTTATGAAATAAATAAATGGGTCGGGTTTTGACACGATTATATAAATAGGTCGGGTTAGGGTTGGAAGGACAATGACCCATTTAACATTGAAACGAACACGATCCCGACACGACCCGATCTGTTTGCCAGATCTAATTGTGAATAATGTATAGCGCTTTTTAAAATGGAGAAAGTACATCATAACAACATAATCGTTAACTCGTAAATAAAGCGCACCGTATAACATGACACATGAAATAAAAAGGATCGACTCTATCTGATCAGTAATTTTATAAATAAAAGGTTTGGTTATATAACAAACACATGGTTCTCATTATATTTCAAAAAACATCATCATGGTATATTTATTTTCAAGTCCAACTAAAAATATGTAATCAGATGCCTGTTGATAATTTTTAGAAATCAATTTCGATTTATTATGAAATAATTTTTAGAAATCAATTTCGATTTATTATGAAATTTCAAATCAACTGTATATGATATCATCATATTATACCAGTATTACAAAACTGCAACAATAAATTGGAATTCGAAATCAATTACACATTCGATAATTCTCTAGCTAGTTGAGCAACCCAAATCAAACCCTAAACATGGGATGGCTTAATTATTCTAAGCCTTTTGCAAGAAGTAATGAACATTTCCCATGGAACATCACCAACCAACATCCAATCTCCATCCTTGTCTTCATATGTTGCTTCATATTCCGACAACCCGTCTTTACTTTTCGTTTCTCGACTTGATGATTTGCCTGGATAGTATCCATTGTTTCCGAGTGTTAATTAATAATACGATTTGGGTATTGATTTTCCGTATACGGATTTTACTCTCATCCTATACTTTTTTCATTTTTTTTCCCTTTCATACCCTTTTTTACTCACCTTCTATACAAAATTCTCTCTTTATTTTTCTAACTTTTCTTAACCTAAATTCATACAATTTTCAATTATTTCAATTAATAATTTCGATAATCAATTCAACAAAGTAGTAATTCGATTCAATTTCAATTTTTTTCTATAAACCCTAAATCACACGATCCAACTTACGACTTTTATAACGAAGCGCATTGAAATGGTAGAAACATAAGGAAGGAGGTTACATGTCATCCGTGATGATAATATTGTAACACCAAAACTTCAATTCAAAGATAATTAAATGAAAGATACCGGGTAAAATTCGATCCTGGGTGCGATTCCTAAGATTGGACCCTAAAATCCAATTGAACCCAAAATTCCAATTTTTGTAGACCCTAGTTTGATTTTTAACCCAAAATTATCAAGATTAATAAAATTAACATAACTTTATTAAAAAAATTGAAATTGAATCGAATTACTACTTTGTCGAATTGATTATCGAAATTATTAATTGAAATAATTGAAAATTGTATGAATTTAGGTTAATAAAAGTTAGAAAAATAAAAGAGAGAATTTTGTATAGAAGGTGAGTAAAAAAGGGTATGGAAGGGAAAAAAATGAAAAAAGTATATAACGGGAGTAAAATCCGTATACGGAAAATCATATTCGTACGATTTTTCTAACATATGCACTGTAACGACTCTAAATTTGGAGTAAATTAGATTATTGGTCTACTTACCAATTTTAAATTTGAACAAGTTTTCCAAGGCCTTCAAGAGTTGATTGTAATCTTGATATAGCTTAAGATCAATCTTTCTAAGAAATGGTGCTCCTTCCATGCTAACCTTCACTAGTATGCTTCTTTTTGTTGTTGCTTCAATGCAATTTTTCCTATGTGATCTTATTGGTGGCCATCCAATTGCTTGCAATCTACACATAAAATCATATAATATAATATACCTTAATTATTAATGCTTTTGGATATAATTGTTTATACAAAGTTTTAGAAATTTTCAAATAATTTAAGAATACAAAGTATTTAAAAAACATAAAGTTTAAATTTCTTTTCGAATACTTTGGAAAACTTTGACAAAGTGACTACTAGATCGATACATATTAGACGTGCATATAATAATCGAATCGATTTTCTAATTAAAGTGAGAATAAAAAAAAAAAATACTTCGTATTATTCATTATATTCAAGTCATATTATTAATCATACAATGAAGTGTTTCATACGTATAAAGTTAAAATACCAATTACGTACTTTTTAGGTGGAGAATTTTCAGCTAGTCGATTTTCGACACAAGAAGTAGACTCTTCACCAACATCAGAAGCTCTTCTTTTACTAGTACAACCTGGTAACCCTAATCTCAACTCTGTATCTTCATGATCATAATGCAATTCTCCTTTGTTCATTTCCATGAGTATAATAACAATATATAGTTACTTGTTATACAAATTGTATGTTGCCTTGAAATTTTTGTATGAATGCAAAAAAATATGAATGTTAATTAGTTGTTATTTTGGTTGGAAATTTAATTGGAAGAATGTACGTGAAACTTAAGGCATACATACAACTTGGACAATATAATTAAGAAGGTACGTTATATAGACATAAAAATGAAGGAGACTTCATAAGCACGTGTGATGTAGAGTGTAGTGTTATTGCAAGACACTTACGATCATTTCTTATTCTTTGCTTGCTTGTCTTTTAGAGCACATGCCTTGTTTCAAATTTAGGGATGTCATTCTCACCCGAATCCGAAAAAACCCAATCCACCCGATCCAAATAAATGGATTGTAACCCGACTTAAATGGATGAAAGATGGATGATGGATGAAGCGGATGATGGATCGGGTTGGATTCGGGTGGACCTTCATCCAATCCATCACCCGCTAATCACTCGACCCAACATCCACCCGAACAAAAATACAGTTTTTTTTTAATAATTATCAACATATTATAAAAAAATAAATAAATTTGAAACAACTCATGTTGTAATTGTTTATGGAATTAATCGTCTTCTAATCATCTTATCGAAAAATTTAGGAAAAATCGGTAATAAGTCATTAAAATATTCATTTTTATTTTTTTATTTTTTTTATTTTTTGTCATCCACGGATCCACCCGATTCACCCGATTCACCCGTGGACGACGGGTGGATTGGATTCGGGTGATAGATTATCGGATGGATGATGGATTCGGGTGGAGTGGGTGGAGTCGGGTGATGGATTCGGGTGAGGCTCCACTCGACCCGAACCCGATCCATTGCCATCTCTAGTTTCAATATTACGAAATATCTACTCCCTCCGTCCCACTCATTTGTTTACAGTTTGACTTTTTTCCCTCACAAAAAGGTCAAACTGTAAACAATTTACTGAAACGGAGGGAATATTTTTTCCTAACATGAGAAAAGAAAATATTAGGAAAGAAAACAAAAATAATAATATTAATAAATAATTCATGTCTTGCAAGTCCATTTAAAAAGGGGCACCAAATTTAATTTGATGAATTGACATAAGAGTAAAAGATATTTATGTTTGCGTGTTTAATTTCTCACTATTGTATAAGGAAATTCATTAAATTATGTTGACATATTTCATAATAAGCTACTCGCTCCATTCCGCATTATTTTGTTCATTTACTTTTCAAGCTAATTGATTTTTTTTTTTTTTTAAATTTAAAAAAAAATACAAATGAACTAGAATCAAGTGTAATTATTAAAGGAGAAGGACAATATAATTTAAACAGCTAAATTAGTGAAAATGAGCATATTAAAAAGAAAAGATTATTGTGTTTTTAATATTCTAATGAATTAATCATTAGAGATATTATAATGTCATCATAAACTAGAATAACAAAATAAACCTAATTGATTTTACCAATATTGTTGTCATCTGGATACCGATCTATTTTGACGTTTAGACCGATAAGAAGATACTTCGTATATACGTATGTTAAATTAATGAAAATGAGATAAGTTATCGGTTGTGTCCAATTTTGATGCCATTATACTCGCTTTTTATTGTTTTATTAATTAATATGATTACGTACCGTACCGTTGTTAATATATTTCAAGTGAGTAAGGCCACCCTAAAATCAATATAACATCTGATGCCACTCTAAGTCGAATTGTCTTTCGATTAAAGGAATAATATCATATGAAATTATACAGTATAAACTTAATTAGTAAATATAAGGATTAATTGTTATATTTCACCTTTTTTAATATTCCGTACAATTTTAAAATTTCTCACTTTTTTTAGCGTTATTTAAATTTTTTCACCTTTTATAAACATTTTCTTAAAAATTCTCACAAAAACCTCATTTTAACCATATTAAATGACTATTTTCACTTATGAAAACATGAAATTCTCGTTTTATTTTTTCACATTTTATGTTTCGGTGCACGATAGATTATACTGGTAATGAAAATATTTTTAAAAAAATCTTAATTCTCATAAAAAATTGCATTTTGGTGGGAGTTTGTATGAAAATATAAATGGTGGGAAATTTTAAGAAAACTTATAAAAGGTTAAAGTTTTTAAACTTGTTATAAAAAGTAGGAAATATCATATTACCCATATATAATTGTATGATATATCATATATGAAAATACGATAAAAATAATTTACGCTTAAAACTCAAAAGTCAAAATCTCACGTACTCCCTCTGTCCCGGTCATTTGTTTACACTTTCCATTTATGGGTGTACGGATCATTTGTTTACACTTTCCATAAATGTCTATGGTGACCCACTTGTGGAGGTGGACCCAACTTCTTTAACCAATCACATTGTTTTATTTTACCCACTTTGTACTTATATTATTATTTTTATAGTTTTTTTATTTACCTCTCTCCTCACATCGATAAATGTGTATAAAGTAAATGTAAACAAATCACCGAAACGGAGGGAGTATATCATTAGATAGTACATCGTGACACAATGCAAATAATAAAACATATCATGAATCACGATATCAACTAACAACAATAAAACATTAATCGTCCAAGGAAAAGAAAAACACATCATTTGGAAAAAAAAAAATCAATTATTTTGTTTTTATTGTGTTTTGTTTTTTGTTGCATAAATAACACCAAAATAAAAATAATTGAAAGACAAATATTAGAAAGATCACAAATGCTTGCATAAAACCGTCTCACGCGTGCGATGGGGTATTTGTAACTAAAATGTGTCTACTTTAAAGTTTAAAGTGACCATTTTATTAGAGTATATGAGGAGACATATAATTATGTCTCGATATTAATAGTAGTATTAAGTTTAATAATAAATGTAAACCTTTGGCTTTCCTTCTAAAGTCTATATAAGGTGGTTAGTTGTAATGTAAATCAACACAACTCATAATAATATAATCATTCTATTTATCTAAAATGTATTCTCCTATAAATCTTAACATGGTATCAAAGCCATCCAGGTTCTGAGCACCGATCACACAAGTTTTCCACTGCCTCGCCGGTGGGTTTATGTCTATACCCACCGACGGGATTTCGATCATTTAATTAAAAAAAAAAAGTTTTTAATAACAAATTATTTTCCCAATACCCTTGAAACCTTCTCATTTCTTACGGAGAGGATTTTTTTTTCTCTTTTGACGGCTTTGCAATACTAGGCTGCTCACTCTTCCTTTTGCAAAATTGATACTGGTGAATCAACAACCACAACACCATTATTAATATTATTATTTTTAATGTCATGATTAATTTGTTCTTAGTATTGATCAAAGGCTTCCCAGTTTTGGATTGATTTTTTTCGAGCCCTCTATTACACTATAGAAGCCCCCAATTTCAAATTGCTTCTTTCTTCAATTAACTTCTCGGACTTGGTTAAGGCAGTATTGAATTAATTTACTGGCGAGTTACGCATTTATTGTCTGGCGAGTCCTATACGCATCTAAGTATTGTCTGGCGAGTCCTATACGCACTTATTTTATCACTATTGCCAAGATGAAGATGAAGATCCATGACGAGGACATACTTTTATTTTATTTTGTGAGAAGATTGTATCAAAGCCTCGTTCCTGAGGTCTCTCGATACGCTTTCGCTTTCTTGCCGGTGAGCGTTGCTCACCGGCGGGATTCCATTCCCAAGCATCCACGTAAACAAAAGAAAAAAAAAAAATAAATAAAAACAAATAATCACAACGCGGCAGAAATTTTTGTACAATGATCAAGGGGGCACATAAAAATCACCTGCCTTCATCTACATGGTTTGTGTAATTTTCATATATATTCCCCAATAAAAATCTCTTTGGAAACAAATATGAGAAGATTGTTTTTGATTGCATTAGAAGGGTCAATTTACAGTTGCAGGCATTGTGATACCCACCTTGGTATTGCTGATGATTCGCTTTCTAAGACCATCCCCATCCAAAAATCAACCTAACTAAGTCACCATTTGTTTTTACTCCTAAACTCATCTCATTTACTTTAACTCACTTACACTCCCCATCCAAAAAGTCACCAACTAAATCACCAACTAAATCACTTTTACTATTTTTTTTTTCTCCCCTTCTCCATCATTTCTCTTTTTTCATATGGAGTCTTTATTATTAATAAAATTATTTTTACTACAACATTCATCAAATTATTATATATTTTTTTTAATGTTTTAATTTTATCATATCATACATGTGATACATCTACTTATAAATAAAAACTAAAGTATATATTTTCATATTAATGTGAATATTGACTAACTTTTACGAAAATAATTATACTTTCTTTAGAAAAATGTACTCCGTAGAAGACAATAAAATTATTTTAAACCCAATATTTAGTCTAAATATTTGTATTAATGCTATCATTTTTTTAATTAAAAAAACTAACCATTAATAACAAAAATTATCACAATTAAATTTAATACATTGAAAAAAAATACACTTTAAACAATAAATAAGAAATGCATAAATATATAAGTTGAATAAATAAATGAAAAAGAAAAAAAAAACAACCTTGATTCACTTGGTGAACTAAATCAAGTGGTGATTCACTTTGTCAAATCAAGGTGGAAAGGTCATACTAATGAAGGAAGCTAATTGCAATTAACTTGATTCACCCACCCATGAACTAGTTCATGATTCATGGATGGGGGTGGTCTAAGGGACATACACTGATACACGTCCTTACGGTTGTTTTTTGATCTACCTCATTGAATAAAAACCCCTAAGTTCCAAATTATCTATTTTTGTCTTCATTTAAAATTTTCATCTTTGTTAATATCTTCTTCCTTACGGTTGTTTTTTGATCTACCTCATTTAAGGGACATACACTGATACACGTCCTTACGGTTGTTTTCATTTTCAGAAAATATCTTTTTCAAATCAGGTTTTTCGAAAATGGCCTTAAGAATTATTCTCTGCGTTTCTCGCAGAGTTCATGGAAACGCAGAGCATAATCTGTGGGTTCGGTGGTCGGTTGTGAAACGTGCGTTTCCAGCAACGACACTGCAACCTTTGAGTGAAACGTGGGATTCTCTTGTTGTTTTACCATTACCCTTGTCATTACAAGGACTATATGAATACATTAAGAACTAGTGCTTCATGAGACGCTATATAGCCTTGATTTGATTCGCGTTTCCCAACAAAGACGCTTGATTCTTGCTTGGATGTTTCACAACCTACTAAGTATCATAAACACTAACAACGGATTATGGTATAGTAACAAAAATCAAAGACATCATCAAAACATAACGACGTGGTCGAGTCAACAAATTCCCCTTTTTTGATGATGGCAAGTCTCCTATTTTTGTTTCTATGGGTAGTTCCCCCTCAACCTATTAGTCACCATACAAAGGTCAAACAAGAAGCGAAAAACATATAATTAGCCGTTTGTAAAAGGAAGAATCAATAAACGATATAGAACCTAAACAATAGCATCAAGATAAGAAATGAAGAGCATAGTCGTCAAAAAGTGAGAAGGAGCAGAAAGTGTATTGCGATAACGTTTTCCCCCTCTTGACATCATTAAAAAGGAAGTGACTAGGGTAACACCGTCGCTAACCTTAAGACAAAACATTCATCATTAACATCACATGATATTAAGAGACATCATCTTCGTTAACATACTAAAGCATAAGAAGTTCAGACGATTCACACAAAATAAAACAAAAAAAAACATTAATTAGGTAAGTGGAGGGAAGGATTGTTTTGGGCTGGAAATAGGAAGGAAACGGGAGGGTTGGTGTGGGAAACTGGAGATGTTTTTTGAAGAGTTTTCTGGAATCTTATGAAATCTGTCAAGAAACATGAAGTTATAGGGGAAACTTGAAGGCATAACCACATAAAAGTGTATGTCATTCGAAATATCTCTTTTGCGGTAAAAAGCATTGGAACAATGATGAATAATTTTCTCCAACATGAAAATTTTGGTCACCTCTTTCATTTTTTTTTTCATTTTTTTTTTGTTTTTTTTTTTTTTTTTTTTTGGAAGGAGATTCTAACTTTGAAATAGAACCTTTTTTTTTTTTTTTTTTTTTTTTTTTTTGGAAAGAAGATAATTGGAGTGACACTTGATTCATCATCTAAAAGAGAATATTAAATTTGACCTTGATTGACACACAAGATAGAAAAGTAAGTGGTAAAGCACAAGTTATGGAAGATTATGTAAAACATGGTTAATAAAATATTTGATATAGAGAGAAACCATGATTTTAGGATTTGTGGGTAAACTTATGGGAAGTGGGTTAGATCACAATTTTGGGTAATTAGAATAAGTGACGTGTATGGGAAGGTTTGGGAAAGAAGGTTTGGCATCTTTGAGTATTTTTGGGAAACGGATTATGGGAAAGATATGGTGGTGAGATATTTGGGGAATATTTAGGGAAAAATATTTCGGGTAAAAATCTTGGAAAAATATAATCAATGTGGAAAATTTTACCAAGTGTGAAAAATATGAACATACGCATGCCAAAATATGTTAAGTATCAATCCCACAAAATAATGCCAATATCAAAAAGTAATGTCCTAGTGCAAGCGAGGGTGCGGACACAGTCTACGAATCCCTTTCTAGTCAATCATACGGGGTAATAATGAAGGTGCGAACACGACTTAGGTACTACCAAGCAAACCAATTTCTAACCGTAGCATCTCAAAACGTTCTCTAGCTAGCGGTTTAGTTAAGATATCGGCCCATTGGTTCTCGGTCTTACAAAATTCCAATTTTATGTTTCCCTTTTCCACGTTATCCCTCAAAAAATGGTGTCTAATCTCAATATGTTTAGTCCGGGAGTGTTGAGCGGGGTTTTTAGAAATAATAATCGCACTCGTATTATCACAAAAAATTGGGACACACGAGAAACTTACCCCATAATCCTTTAGTTGTTGTTTCAACCATAGTAGTTGTGAGCAAGCAAGAGCGTGCAGTAATGTATTCACTCTCGCGGTGGAAAGTGCAGCGGTATTTTGCTTCTTCAAGACCACGAAATAATGCAGCACTCCACCTAACGCCAGAATTCCCGAGGTACTCTTCCTATCTATCATACATCCTGCATAATCGGCATCTGAATATTCTTTGAGATCAAAGTTAGACTCCATAGGATACCATAAAAACAAGTTTTGAGTACCAACCAAGTAGCGTAATATGCGTTTCATCAGAAAGGTGCGTTTCCTTAGGATTTGATCGAAACGCAGCCTTGCACAATACACTAAACATGATATCCGGCCTACTAGCGGTTAAATAGAGTAGAGAACCAATCATACCTCGATAAACAAGAGCATCTACCGACTTCACCGCCCTCATCTAGTCCAAGTTTCGTGGTTGTGGACATGGGAGTCGCCATTGGTTTGGCGTTTATCATGGAGAAACGCAGCGTAGAAGCTCTTTCACGTACTTTTGTTGATGAATCTTGATCCCTTCTGGTGTTTGCTGGATTTGAAGTCCCAAGAAGAACTTCAATTCGCCCATCATGCTCATCTCGAACGCCGAGGTCATCAACTCGGAAAAGTAAACACAAAGATCATTGTTAGTGGATCCAAAGATAATGTCATCAACATAAATTTGTACGACTAATAGATCAACCCCCTCAATTTTCAACAACAAGGTTTTATCAATCTAACCTCTTTTAAAACCATTTTCAATTAAATGTGTGGACAAACGATCATACCAAGCACGAGGTGCTTGCTTTAAACCATATAAAGCTTTGTCAAGTTTGAAAACATGTTTTGGAAAGTCCTTATTCAAAAAACCAGGAGGTTGTTCTACATAGACTTCCTCTTTCAAATAGCCATTAAGAAACGCGGTCTTAACATCCATTTGAAACAGTTTAAGTCCTTTATGAGCAGCAAAAGCAATTAATAACCTGATTGCTTCCAAGCGTGCTACGGGGGCAAACGTTTCCTCATAGTCAATTCCTTCTTGTTGGTTGTATCCTTGCACCACCAATCTTGCTTTGTTTCTGACTATGACTCCGGAATCGTCGAGTTTATTCCTATAATCCCATTCGTGTACCAATGACGGTGCGGTCATTTGGACGTGGCACAAGATGCCAAACTTTGTTTCTCTCAAACTGCTCTAGTTCTTCTTGCATAGCACCTATCCAATCTGCATCACTAAGAGCAACTTTGACATTACTCGGCTCGATGGCCGAGAAAGCGAATGAAACAAGCGAAATTATTTAGAGAACGACGAGTTTGTACTCCCTTTTGTATATCAGAAATGATAGAGTCAAGTGGATGCGAGCTTTGGTGTTTCCACTTCTTAGGGACAAAAGGTAATCCATGAGTATTCTGACTCTCTTCTGTGGTTTCCACTGGAACCGCAGTTTCTTCTCCTGTTTCAACCGTTGTGGCTTGATTGCCACCGGAAACACTGCGTTTCCCTCGAATCGACCACTGGGTCACTGTTTCTGTGGAACCGCGGTGTGTTACGTGAACTCTGCGTTTACGGATGCGTTTCTTCGCTTTCGGCTCAAGCAAAATCGAAGGGTACATTGTTATCAGCGTTATTCTGGACACTTGCTTACGGAAATATGCACGTTTCAAAGATCATTCTGATTGTTGTCCTCTGGATTTGCAGCAACTTCTGCGTTTCCATGAGCTGTAACTTCATCATCTATCCCTTCAAGATTACCTTCATCATTCACGATTTCTGGTGGATCTTGACGAGTCAAGCGAAAATCTGGATCATCTTTATCCTCCTCATCCTGCGCATACTTTTCAAAGATGTCAGTTTCGTCAAAAACCACATGGACACTTTCCTCGACAACCATAGTTCTTTTGTTGTAGACTTTATATGCCTTGCTATGATTAGAGTATCCAAGAAAAATAGCCTCATCACTTCTAGGGTCGAATTTTGACAATTGATTTTTTCCATTATTATGAACAAAACATTTGCTTCCAAAAACGCGTAAGTGAGAAATGTTAGGTTTTCGACCACGAAGTAATTCATATGGCGTTTTCTTAAGAATAGCTCTAATCGTAACACGGTTATGAATATAGCAAGCCGTATTCACGGCTTCGGCCCAAAAGCTACGGGGAAGTCCACTACATAAGAGCATGGTGCGAGCCATGTCCTCTAAAGTACGGTTCATGCGTTCGACAACACCGTTTTGTTGAGGTGTCCTAGGAGCGGAGAAGTTATGCCCCACTCCTCTACCTCTACAATAGTTTATAAAAGCATGGTTGTCGAACTCAGTACCGTGGTCGGTCCTAATGGACACGAGCTTAACATCAAGCCTATTTTCAACCAATTTAATTAAGCACTCGAATTCATCAAAAGTTTCAGTTTTGGTGCTCAAAAATATTGGCCAAACATATCTTGAATAATCATCAACAATGACAAAAACGTACCTTGCACCTCCTCTACTTCTTACCTTCATGGGACCACAAAGATCCATGTGTATTAGCTCAAGAGGTCGCTTGGTACTTACCACTTTCTTTGGTTTGAACGAAGCTCTTACTTGCTTGCACCGAATGCATGTATCACAAACCTTCTCTCGATCAAACTTTATGGAGGGTAAACCTTCCACAAGATTCTTAGATCTCAACATATTCAGCAAAGAACTACAAGCATGTCCGACTCTTTTATGCCAAAGATCGGGGTCATTAAGAGTAACGCTCAAACATGTAAAAGAATCTTTAGATAAAGACTTAGCATCAAGGACATACACGTTTAAGGCGATGTCCTTCCAAGATAACTTTACTAGATCCTCAATTATGACCCGGCAAATATTTGAGTGAAAAGCGACTTTGTTGCCACGGTCACAAAATTGGGATATACTTAGGAGATTGTGTTTTAGTCCGTCGACTAAATACACATTCTTGATGGAAAGGGAGGAGACATACCTATTGTCAGAGCACCAACAATCTTACTGTCTTGTTGTCTCCAAAGGTTACGCTTCCTCCATCATAGGCCTCCGGTGAAAGGAATTGATTCTTGTCTCAGGTCATATGTCGCGGCGACCTTGCCTAAGTACCAATATTGTTTCCTTTCACCTTGACCTGTAAACGCATTATTCTTGAGTTCTAGGTACCCAAGCTAGGTTGGGTCCTCTCTTGTTAGTCACACAAAAAACTTGGTCCTTTCGAACCCAAAACATTTTAGTGACTTTTCCTTTGATCAACCTCTTGACAGCAACATGTGTTTCTTGACGTTTCTCATCAGTTTTAGTGGAAGAACTACACGTTTCTTTAACAGGTTTTGCGTTTCTGGTGAGGTTCACTTTTAATTCATTCGAAGATTCACTCATATTTTTAACAAAGTTCACGTTTCTAGTGACATCTTCATCGAATTTTTCACAAGCCTGTTTGAAATGTCCTGTTTTACCACAATAATAACAAATCATATATTCCGGAAGGTCTACATATTTACGTTTCCTAAAGTCTCGTTCCCAAGGTTTAGGATTGCATTTAGAATGATCCCTACGACTATACAAATCGTAACCTAGACCCAATTTTAAGTTATTATCCGTCTGTTCAGTCAAGAATTTGCTCACGCGAATCGGTTTCCCATTTATATCTTGAATTTCAAAGCATGTTTCAACCTCTCATTTAAAGACACAACTTCTTTTGAAAGATTTTCACAATTAGAGACCGAATTATCCAACTCAATGTTAACTTTGTCCAAATATGACTGAAGTGTCATAGTGAGTTTACTGATTTCGATGTTGTGATTAGTCTTTAGGTGTTCTAGTTCATCCGAATGTTGTTTGAAGATTAAATCGTGGTCTAAATCACACGTTTCCAGGGAATCGTCGAGAATTTTGACTGTATCACACGCATCAAGATTTCGTTCATTTAAGACATGTAACTCATCCGTTAAGGCAACAATTCTTTCACTTAGGGATTCATTTTCAGTCTTTAAGGATTCATTTTCAGTTCTCAAATCTTTAGCGTTAGATTCCCATTGACCTTTAAATTTAGCGATTCTATCCAACTTTTCTTTTAGAAACAGCATTTTCTTCTTGGCTTATCTCCACGATTTGTTCTTTAACATCGATTAACTCTAGACCTTGTTCATGACACGTGTCAAGAGTTTGTTCAAAGTACTTAATAAGAACATTGCGTTTAAGACTAGGAAGATCCTTTTAAGGTCAAGACAACTTACCTCGACATCGTCGGTTAGATCTTCAATATCAGTGAAACCCAGCCGCTTCCCATTAGGCAAAGAGCCGTTTCTCCTGCAGCCTTACGATTTATCATGTCGATACTAAGGCTACTCAAGCACAGATGTGCTTCCTCATCCTCCTCATCATCTTCAAAGTCCAGAAGGTCGGGTTACCCCAACAAGATGCCGCCATATAACCTTTGTGAATTATCTTATTTCTTTCTCGTTGGTTCTTGGACTTGATATCCTTCCAAGAGGGGCACTCTTTTATGACATGACCAGAGGCACCACACTTGTAGCAATTTCGATTTGAAGAGGAGTTTTTCGAGCTATTAGATTTCTTTGAAAAACCAGATTTATCTTGTTGTGGTTTATTCCACATTTTCTTAAAACCCAAACTGAACAAGCCTTGACCATTTCCTCCGAATCATCGTCACTTTATCATTAGAGGCGGCTATTAAGACTATACCCTTGTTCTTACTAGGCTCACTCGTGCGTTTACTGAGGATTAACTCATGCGCCATAAGTGAGCCCATCAGATCTTGGTAAGTTAGTTTTGACAAGTCTTTTGCCTCCTCGATAGCTTGATTACCTTAGGTTGCCATTTATCACTTAGGCTCCTAAGGACTTTACGAATCCTTTTCTCGGTTTCAATCTCATTGCCTAAGTTTGTGACTCATTTGTCAATTTTGAGAACCGTGCAGACATGCTATTGATACTCTCATCCTTAGTCATAGTAAAGGACTCATATTGATGAGTTAGCATGTCTATACGTTGATTCTTAACTTGTGAATTTCCCTCATAGGCAAGTTCTAGGGATTCCCAAAGTTCTTTGGCATTAACACGGAAAAGCGGTGGAACTCATTGGGAGAAATGCGGTTTGGAAGGAAAGACAAGGCTTTCGCATTCTTTTCTCGCACGCCTCTTCCTCAAAGATAGTTTAAAACACTCTTTGCGACCGTTTTACCCTCTTTATCAACAGTTGTTATAACATGAGGGCCAGCGAGGATAATTTTCCAACAATCCCAATCATATCCTTGGATATATTGGGAAGCCAATTGTTTCCATGATCCGTAGTCAGAACCGTCAAAGACGGGACATTTTGGATGTCTGGAATCCATAGAGAGATAAATAAAATAACAAAAAGACGAAAGGATCAGCCTCTTTGCGGTGTGGCAATCAAGAGCACGAGGCTCTGATACCAATTGAAGAGTCTATGGATCCGAGTTTAAGGGAAAAGTACCCAAGAGGGGGGGTGAATTGGGTGCTTGAAAACTTTTTCTAGTTTTCAAGACTAAATGATTTATCACGTTTCTAAGACTTAGAATTAATTACGTTTAATTCAAGTCCTTTGAAATATTGAATGATCTTGAGAAATCATTGGAAACGAGAACAGTTGTTTGGAAACGTAGTGGAAACGCTTGATAAATCAAACTTGAAAATGTAAAAACGAAAGTAAGAAATGCTAGCGGGTTTTGAAGTGGTTGATCTCACGCTCAGAGACCTACGTCCCACTATTCTCTTATTAATATATTAGTACCTACTGGGATTACAATATATTAATCTCTCTACAACTCTTTCAAGTTGCACTCTTTCTCTCAAGTAAAAGAAAGCTAATTGTGTCTCGACAATTGTTCACAAGAGAACGAATATGAGACGGTGCTAGCACAATTGACTTGAGTAACAATTAAACAACACGAGATTACGTTTCAAAAGGCCTTTGTAAAAGTTTTGCAAATAAAAACAATGAATGCTTAAAGCAGTTGCAAAATGCTTAGATTAAAAATTAAAGCTCGAAAAGGTAGAGAATGAATTCTCAAAGAATCGTGTTAAATAGCAGTAGAATATTGCATGAAATATTTTTCCAAAACTGAAATCAAATAAAAGGAGAAAGTATAATTTGATTAGGTTTTGTTTCCTAAAATTAAGGATGCAATATTCTCCAAATATGTTTACTTCTTATCCAAGCTTTACAATCATTCTCAAATATTTTCAAAAGATATTTCAAAAGATAATAATTAAAAGAATCGATTTTGGAAAATATCTTTTTCAAATCAGGTTTTTCGAAAATGGCCTTAAGAATTATTCTCTGCGTTTCGCAGAGTTCATGGAAACGCATGAGCATAACTGTGGTTCCAGTGGTCGGTCAGTGAAACGCATGCTTCAAAGAACGACACCGCAACCTTTGAGTGAAACGTGGGATTCTCTTGTTGTTTTACCATTACCCTTGTCATTACAAGGACTATATGAATACATTAAGAACTAGTGCTTCATGAGACGCTATATAGCCTTGATTTGATTCGCGTTTCCCAACAAAGACGCTTGATTCTTGCTTGGATGTTTCACAACCTACTAAGTATCATAAACACTAACAACGGATTATGGTATAGTAACAAAAATCAAAGACATCATCAAAACATAACGACGTGGTCGAGTCAACAGTATTACATTAATTTACTGGCGAGTTACGCAATGAAAAAGTTTTACGGGCGAGTTACGCACGTATTGGGTAGGCTGTTACCCTCTTATGTACTGGCGAGTTACGCATTAAAGTATTGTCTGGCGAGTCCTATACGCATCTAAGTATTGTCTGGCGAGTCCTATACGCACTTATTTTACCACTATTGCCAAGATGAAGATGAAGATCGACGATGAAGACATACTTTTATTTTATTTTGTGCAAACTCATGGAAATTTTATCCAATTACCATGAGTTTGAGCGGGGCTATTAGAGTATATGAGGAGACATATAATTATGTCTCGATATTAATAGTAGTATTAAGTTTAATAATAAATGTAAACCTTTGGCTTTCCTTCTAAAGTCTATATAAGGTGGTTAGTTGTAATGTAAATCAACACAACTCATAATAATATAATCATTCTATTTCTCTAAAATGTATTCTCCTATAAATCTTAACACATTTTAACGTTTAAAGTTACCAATTTATGGAGTTTTAAAGTGGTCACATAACTCACATATAGTGTTAAAGTGGTCACTTTAAGCATTAAAATAGTTACATTTTACTCATAAAAACTCCGTCGCATACATGAAACGGTTTTATGTAAGACTTACTTCAGAAAAATTAGGTGTACTAGAAATGAAAGGGTATGATTTTGGAGTAAATAAAAAGCAAAGAACAATGTTGGATATGATATGTCAAAAGCGCGTATAAGGCTTATAATGCAACACGAAGCAAAAGGGTACACTAAACACAAAACTACAAAATAAGGGACATGTTTAAGACATACATACTCACTTGTCAAGTTTTCATAATTATTTTGTTGCTAATTATTTCTCAAGGGTTGATTATTAGAGGTTATGGTTGGTTTTCAACTAACGTAGGTGTATTAATGACCAATTGACCATTCCAATATTCTATGATATGATGCATCAACATGCAAGCTAACATAAGGTTGTAAGGTGGTAGATTGATTTTTGGTATTAAAATTGCCACATTTACAAGTTTTATATCAAAAGTTAAGTTTATCTAATGTAAAGACTAAAAGTTTTTTGCCAGCTGTAAATTTATGTAATTATATAAAGTTCGGATTTGTTAAACTCAAATTACATCCAAAGTATAATAATTTAGCTACAATTCTACCAAACATAAAAAAATAAAAATAAAAAAAAATAAAAAATAAAAACTAGAACTACAATAACAAATATACTAAAGCGCCGGATCCTCGATTAGGGTAGATGGAATGCGAAAACTTGGGCATGAGTGTCTTCATTATCATCGTCATCCATGTAGCTAAAATCTCTCGGACACTATCGATGCATATGATGACATTGTGACAAAAACATAAGGCATATTTACGCTACTTGAGTGTAAAAATGAAGGGTGGAGCACAAACCAATTGGGCAATTAGGGTTGCCTTGGGGAAGTTATTACTCGATCAAACATTGATATCGCCATTTACGTAGTTAAACTTTGGATGTAAACACGCTAATCAAGCGTATCGTGGAAGACAAACCAAACAATGTTGCCCATGAGGGAGCTAGAAATTAAACCCTATACCTTGGTGATCGAACACCGCTAACATATGAGTATATGACCAACATACCTAGAAACTCAACGAACAAACGACGACAGTGGATTAGAAACTCCCCTTAACTAATTTTCTGGCCAATTTAACCATAATAATTCATCGTTTTGTGGCAATAAGTAAAAACTTGAACTCGACGCAAAATACAATCTAAAGGGTCATTATTATTCACAGTTAAAGTAAGAGAAGATTTTGCAATGAGGTAATAATTATTTGAGATAAAAAATGGTAAACTAAATAGACGACGGGCATAAGGAAAACATAAAAATTAGGACACATAATGTAGTCCACAAGACCATGTTAGAAATTTTGTACACAACGAATGGAATTGACAATAATAATCACACCGAATCGACTTACGCTTTCCTAATAGAACAATTCGACCCTATATCCGTGCCAGGGTTGTACCGAATTTCCTATTGAGATAAGACGGTGTCCTCTGATTTCAGGCACAAGAAAACAGAGATGTAATCAGAAGTAATTTTTGTGTGTGTTTGTTATGTCGTTCATTTGATGCAGAGGAAAAAATAGAGACTAATTTTCTTATGTCTCTTTTTCCATACTCACTTCTATTTAAATAGAAGTATAGGGATACATGGAAACCTAATTCACGAAGAGTCGTGACTCTTCAAAGAATTTCGTTAAATTAATCCCGTCATAGTCAAAAAGACTATACCGAAAACTCGTAATAATTATGTAAGCGTACACTCCGTACTTCCCAAAACTCACATTATATTATAACAAATTTACCTATCTATGAACCAAATCTGAGTCACGCTAAATGAACCGGTAATTACACTTAAATTACCAACAGACCACAAGAAAACCATCGTAACAAACCCAATCGATAAGTCACCACCAAACCAAACACAATGCAACCCAAATCGCCCATATAACTTGATTGTTTAAAATTGAGGCGACCATGTTCAAAACAACATAAGTTAAAAAGCCAAGAGAAATACATCCCTTTGAGTTTCAGAGACTTTTAAGTTAACGACCTCATACTCCAAGAGAAATACATACTCCGTATAAAGATAGACACACAGCCGACGAATCAAAGGTGTAACCAGGACTCATGTCGAGTTACGGGTGAAGTGGTAAATAACACTTAACAGTCGACTAAAAGGAGTCAACAATCAAATGGCCTAGAGCCAAGTAAGCCAACACAAAACTGAGGATAAGAAAGTAGAGGAAGACATGGACAAGAAAATTACGGTGGGAGGAAGAGGCGAGGGGAAGGAGAATAGCGTGTCGGTTCATTTATGTTAAGATAATCAAATTGATAAAATTAAAGTATTTACTCGGTGTATATATATCAGGACAATCTAATTGAAAAGTTCAAATACTTATTATTGATCTAACGCGGCAGATGCAAAAGCACTAGTACGTTTCTATTGCACAATTTATAACAATACTAGTAATATTCATTTGCTGTAAACTCACTTTCTTCCTCATTCACTAACATGTCTCGTATGAATTTTTTGACTTTCAAGGTCCATGGACATGTGATCATGGTAAATGAAGTGCAAAATCTCTATGCGACTTATAGGATTTAGTCGTATCGCCTAATCAAATATAACCTGGCCAACTCTAAGGGTAAATAGGGTAAGTCGGAGTCATATTCCATAGGGAAATGGTTGTAATCGCCGGTTACTAATGGGGTGATTCTAGACTAGATTTTTGGTTGGTTTTCTAAGGCTAAGGCGTAAAATGGAAGGGTTTACGCTTAAGGAAAAGGGGTCTAGAGGTTAGGTTCGTGGCGGGTGCGTTGGTGTTGGTTGGCTTATGGGTAAGAGTCGACTACACTTGCTAGGGAATTGACTCGTCCTCTCGATTCTAGTCTCCCTCAAGCTCTACTAGCGGGCTCTCGCGTCTTACTAGCAAAGGACTAGATATGTGCTTAGAGCTCTCTCCTCAAACTAGGCTTACGATCTTAATTTGAGGAGGGGGATATACAAACGCGGCCAACGATCGATGCAACACAAAACATAAGCACACAAAACAAGCATCAACACTTCGTCCAAAAGCACAACGAATTGAACAAGCACACATCGTACTCACCACTCCCCTAGAATTACGACGACTCGCTCATGATAACGATAACTAAACAATTATAATAATGAAAACACATATTACAACAATCCAAACAACAAATGAAAACTGAGAGTGGAGATGAAGACGATTACCAATAAATATAAAGAAGAAGTAGATGATGATCAAGCACAAGAACGGTAGTAATAACCTCAAACTAATTTTATTGAATTGAAGATGATCAAAAGCAAAGATGAAAATTGATTCTAGGTTTTTTCTCTCTTTTCTCCTTAATAAAAACTAGCCTCAAACAAAATACAACATAAGTATTTCAAAAAAAACATCGTATCCGGAATAAAAAGAAGGTTAAAAGTTTAATAGTCCTTGAGCACCGGGATCACTGTCCCGACCAGGACGGCCTCGTCCCTGCGTATCGGGATGCTTGTCCCGATTGGGACACAGAGGTTTCACGTATTTTTCGTTGGTTTTCCTTGCTACTTCTTAATTTGGTCGTCCCTATGTACAGGGACGAGATGTGGGTTTGTCCGTATGGTAAGGGACGGTATCTAGAGCAAGATTATAAGCTTCGTACTTCGTCCCTAAGTCCCGGGACGACTCCAAATCGCTTTTCTTCAACTCAAGCTCATAAGGTGTTCACATATCAAAACTTCACCTAGCGATCTCGGGAGTCCACAGCAACGTCCCAATTAGCGCGAATCCTCCATAGTACGACAATGGTCCTGCAAAACTAAGCAACAAAGCAAAATCAGAAAAACGCGGAAGAAAGAATCGCATAAAGCGAATAATAACGCTAAAAATAATGCGAATCGCTAGTGAAACGGGGGATAAAAACATTTACAAATATCATACATCAAACTCCCCGAAACCGAACCGTCGCTTGTCCTCAAGCAACACAGCGTGACATGACAAGTAAAAGAACAAAGCTAGGCAAAAGGAGGCCATTTCGAACAACACATAACCACAAGTTAGTGTGGATATTATGCTTAGTATAAGATACTCCCTTCATCCCGGTCACTTATTTACCTTTTATTTTGGCATAAAAACCAAAGAAACCAATGAAAAGACACTTATACCCCTAGTCCCAAGGATATACACCTTCTCAAAGAGATCTTATTCGTTAATGTGTGTAAAAGGGGAGCGGGTAAGATTGTCAACTAGGGTCATAAAAGCCTCCCAAAATAGAAAGGTAATTAAACGGATGAGTGATATACCTTAGAATAGGATAGGTAAATAAATGATTAGGATGAAGAGAGTAATATTAGTATCCCACATCAATTGTGTACTAAGTGTTCAACAATCGTATGCTTATAAATAGGAGTATACGTGGCGAACCTAACCCAACCCGATTGACCGACCCGATAAGCCTGACCCAAGACCCGAAGATGACCCGTAAAGTGAAACTTGAATCTGACCTAACTCGATCCAAACCTGACCCAAATTTTTTGTTGACCGAACATGACCCAAAACCCGAATTGACCCGATTAAAGTTTATTTTTTCAACCAAACAACCTTTAATTACCAAAGTCATACTTACTAACCAATTTTAATAAAACTGGTTGACCCAAAAAATGACTTAACTTGAATTGACCTGAGACCTGAGACCCGAACAGAACCGACTGACATGTCAGCCAGACCCGAAATAACCCGATCCGAAATGACCCGACCTAGACCCAATCCGATTGACCCGTGTTGCCATATCCAAATAGGATCCTACTTGATCTTTTGGAATTAATCAAGAACCTAAATCTTTGGTGAGCACAATCCTATGAGAGTCAATTTGTGAAATTTCTCATGAGAGGAGGTCTCAATTTATTAGAGCTCAAGTTCTATGGGTGTTCCATTGTTCTCTGGGGATAGAAGGAGTTTGTTCGAATCTTGTTGACCTCAAGATCATTCATCATTTATCTCGCTTGTGAGTTCTTTAAGGTTTAACTCTATTTTGAGATAATTTCTTTTGTTAATTATCTCGCTTGTGGTCGTAGTGAGTGATTTTGCTGGTAAACCATGTAAATTTGTGTGTCAACTTGGATAACGGTACGTCTGCATTATAACATTTACATTTGTAACAAATGTCGTACCTATAGTATACACAATTCACATTCACATTATTAATAAAAATTAAATATTTGATATTCTTTTTGTTGTTATTGGAGTAAGTGAAAGCCACTATCTATATGCATTAAAAAGGACCACATGTAGGCGGTTAATAACCAATTTTGACTAAATTGTGACCACAATTTAATAATGGTCACCATTTGTTTAAATATGGTGACTTTTTAAGCATCAGAAGAGTGGTCCTTCACTTTCTTAGTAAAAGAACGTTTCTTTTTAAAACTTATTAAAATTGAAATTTTATAGAATTGTATAGTCAAATAATTAGTAACCTACTCAAACATAATTCAAATATCACTTTTACAAAGCAAAACCACAGAACCGAGGTGTCGCTCTGTGGTTCAATGTTGACCAGTTAACATTAGGCCCCACTAATGCATATTTCATTTCTTTCTCCTTGATTAATTTCTGTATTAGATAAAAAAAATTAATTATGAAAATAATACTGAATAATTTAAAGTGTACAAATTAATATATCAGATTTAGAAATTTTGGTTTTCAAAATAAAATCCTAAAATAAATGTATAATATCATAATTACTATTTTTCTAACAAAATAATATATCATATTTTTTTTTTAGGCAAAAATTGCATAATGTAATTACAAGGTTTAATAATTAAGAACTTACAAACACAAAATACAATAATTACAAAATATTATATTTCCAAATTAGAATATAATTACAATCATTATTTTCACTAATATAGGTAAATACGAAAAAAAAAATTGAGCTCCTTGCAAAAATATACAGTTTATGAGAGCATGTTCGAAGTATAATTTGATTATTTATGGATAGAAAATAAAAAAAAATCGAAAATATCCGCAGAAAAAAAAAAATCAAATTAAGCATTACTCCGTATATTTTTTAACACCAACAAAAACTATAAAAAAAGATAATAATAACATAGTGAAAAAAAATTGAATACTTACTCTAAGCATGCAATAATTGAAAGATTAATTAATTTCATAAAAAATTAATAGGTATTTGTAAAAAAAAGAAGTTTTAAAATTGTTTTTTTTTTCCCTAATATTTGAGTAGATGAATAGGTTTAGGGTTTTGTTTTAATCCTACTTTTTTGTTTTCATCGCATGTGAATCTACACGCTACAAGTCTACAACACCTATTTTCAAAGAGTTTTTTTTTTTTTTTTTTTTATTTTAAGAAAAAATTACAATGGACTTTAAAATTTTTGGACCCTTTTTTGAGATCCATTTAGGCCATTTTAATTCCAATATTTCGACATTTGCCCGTCTATCATTACTCCAACAAAAGTATTTTAAAAAAAGTCTCCTAAAAGATTGTTTTACATTAAGTTAACGTGAGACAACGAATTAAAATCACCAAAATATTTTAAAAATAATTTTAAAAAAAAAAACGACCTATATTAGGAGAGGTCGTACATTAACAATAATGTCAGACCGTCTCATAGAAATATTTGTGTACTTACACATCCTTTCTATTTGATTTTCTTGGATAAAATGTATGTCTCACATGAGACCCAGTATTGATAAATATCAAAACCATCTACTCGTAATATTTATCCATTTACAAAAATATTTATCATTGCACTTATTGAAAAAAAAAATAAAAAATTCTTTTTCACAAGCTATTTTGGTACAAAATTCATGTAAAATTTAGCGAATTACAATACGCCGCCGCTCTTAAATTCGATACCGCCGCAATTTATGGGTGAATTTCTCACTATACCCCTACTTTAATTACACTTAACATTAATTAATTTACCCCCTTAATTTCCCACTTAACCCTAATTAATTCAACCTAATATCAACATTCAACATTCAACACCCTTTTCTTCATCAAAATTCAACATTCAACACCCTTTTCTTCATCAAAAATCAACATTCAACATCAACATTCAACCCCCAACTTGTGATTGATGAACATGAACACTTCCAAGTAAGGTTTTTTTTTGTTTCAATTGATTTTATTTTTTCAATTTTGCTTGTAAATTGTTTAAAATAGTCGATTATTATGCTTGTAAATTGTTTGCCGTTTCCCCCTTCCCTAATCAGATTCCCCTTTGTTGCTTTTGTATGTTGAATGTCGGTTTTTTGGGTGAATTGTCGACTACAATTAAAAAAAAAGAAAAAAAGGGCGTGTTCCGCTCGAGTGAAATACTCGAGTGGAATCGCCCATTCAGTATTTCACACGAATGGAGCAGGTCCATTCGTGTATTTCACTCGAATGAATGCTCCATTCGAGTGAAATACACGAATGGACCTGCTCCATTCGTGTGAAATACTCGAATGGAGCAGTTCCATTCGAGTATTTCACTCGAATGGAGCAGTTCCATTCGAGTATTTCACTCGAATGGAACACGATATTTTTTTTATTTTTTTTTCCTTAATTAAACTTTATGTATTTGTTTTAAAAAAAACTTTTATTACAATAATTTATTTAGTTATATCTTTTAATTAATTTAATTTGTTTACGTTATTTTTATTTGATATTTGTAGTTATATTTATTTGTTTACCCCTATTTTTTTTTTTTGAAATTTCTATAAATATAGGTCTCGAAATAATATAAAGAAAACAAAAATTATATTGAAGCCTTCTTCAGCGCTTCCTAGTGTTGAGTGTTCACAATCGGCGGCTCAGGTCGGGTCTTCAAATCCCGGATATGTTCAGTTGAGTCAAGCAGAGTACGACCGTAATTTTGGTGAAGATATTGAGGAGGAGGAGGAGGTGGTAAATGATGCTGAGGAAGATGTTGACGTAGACGCCGAAATGGATGATTTGGCGGGTGAAGGTGAGGAGAATGTTGATGACGAAGAGATTGACGAGGGAGTAATTAGGATTCCTTCGAAGCGTGGATACGGTGGGAAGTCTGTTAGAGGTGGTTCGTCTTCTTCGAGTATGTCGTCGGTAGTGAAAACCGGTAGGAAGAAGACTGATGAGTGGAAGGTGAAGTTTCCGGAGGCAGGTGGCCCAGAAGTTGGCGATTTGATTCCTAGTTTTGGTGCTCACGTGGCTAAGGCGTTATGGGGTAATCCTGATGCGCGGGGGCCGGGGTTTTAACCCCTAAAACCCGTGAGGGTACGATGGTTATGTTGAGGCATTGAGATTTACCGACCGAGGCGATGACGTTAGTTAATGATTCGAAGTTGTCGCATTTGGTTGAATCTATGCACACGCAGTTGGACATGGCGTTGTTGACTGCTTTTGTTGAAAGGTGGCAACCCGATACGAACACATTCCACATGCCGTTTGGTGAGATGACCATTACTTTGCATGATGTCGCGGAGATCTTGAGAATTCCGATTGAAGGTCTTGGTTGTCGTATTAGTAGGGAGGAGATCGAGGAGATCGATTGTTTAGTGGAGGAGTTGTTTGTACTGTCGAAAGGTGATTTAAAGGGTCAATCGTTTACCTATAAAGCTAAGCCCATTTATTCCGGCGGTGGATTGTTGTCGGAGGGAGTAGCGATGAAGCTACAAGAGAAGAATGACGCGGCAGTGTTGAATGCTCAGGGTTGGTTGTTGGTGTTGCTTGGGTCGACTTTATTTTCCGATAAGACGGGAAATAGAATTAAGGCGAGCATGTTGCCTTTGCTGAAAGAGTTAGAAGGTGTTAGTGGGTACGCTTGGGGAGTTGCTACACTTGTCTTTTTGTATAGGCAGTTAGGGATAGCATCTCGCGTTGGATGTGCTCAAATATGCGGCTGTTTGACGTTGTTGTAGTCGTGGATATATGAGCATTTTTAGTGTTTTCGACCCCATAACATGTTTGACCATGCGGTCCCTACTGGCGTAGCTCGTTCGAAGTTATGGCAACCGCGTAGTACGATAAAAGATGGTAACCCGTTGAAGTTCCTTCGTAGGAAACTCGATGAGATGGAACCCAACTTAGTTATGTGGTTGCCGTACTATAGTTTCCTGGGTAGGTGCATTCTAATTCTTTTTACTCCGGCTTCATCCGTTTTCTTGACGTAGTCGAGCCTTATCAGCTGGAGCGGTGTTTGAGACAGTTTGGATATGTTCAGATGATTCCACGACGTATCTCACGACCTGATTACCATTGTCGTCCTAATTTGGCGAAGTCTTACGTTGTCAAATATAGTGACTCGGTGGATGATTCTTGGGTATCAGTTGAAGATCATCGTATTAGGATCCACGAGCAGTCGAGGCCCGCCAATCCATGTTATGATGTTGATGGGAGGTACTTAGAGTGGTACCGACTCCGTACGCATCCTTTGATTATAGACCCCTCGACTTTGACTGTGTCGGTGTACGAAGACCATGGTTCGAACGACTCTGAGGTACCCGTTAATTTATCTTCCTTTTATTTAGTTTAGTTTAGTTGTTGTAGTTCCTCTTTTTATTTTACTGTATTTATAAATTATTGTATTTTGTTTTGTACAGCTGTTGCAGCGCACGATTGCTACCTTGGGGAATGTGTACTTTAATCCTCCTGAAGAAGAGATTCCGAATTTGGTCAGCTTTTATAGGGAGATGCTCCCTTATTATGAGCCGTACCTGACTCGTACGGCAGCCGATGGCCGGTCCGATCGAGGTTAAGGAGGTCGTGGAAGGTATCGACAGGACGATGCGTCTGGCTCTGGTCATTAGACCTTTTGTTATTTGTTAACTAAATCTTTGAATTTTATTTCGGTGTTGTTGTTTGGATTTAGATTTTTTAGATGCGCCCTAAATTTTTATTGACTTTTTTATTAAGTTTAATTGTGCGAATTGTTAGATTTTGCCGTTTTTATGTAGTTTTAGTGTTCTTTTAGATGTGATTTTTTATCTCCAAGTAAATTCAATTAATCTCTGTGTTGTTGTATTTGATTATCTTTCATTTTATTACGTTTTTTTTCAGACGGGAAAGTTTTTTGTTGTTATATCACGAAGAATATTTTACTTTGACGTATTTCAATGTCTGACGCTTATTTGAAATTTTTTGAATTCGAAATACGACTTTTTGAAAATATTAAAAAAATTTACAAAATCTCGACAATTTTGAAATTTTTTGAATTCGAAATACGACTTTTTGAAATACTAAAAAAAAGGAAAAAAAAAAACGTAAAAAGATGATTCAGTCGAGTGAATCACTCGAATGACAGTCCATTCGAGTGAAAATCTCGAATGGATCTGCACCATTCGAGATTTTCACTCGAATGGAGTCACCATTCGAGATTTTCGCTCGAATGGAGTTGTTCCATTCGAGCGATTCACTCGAATGGATGGCCCATTCGAGCGATTCACTCGAATGGATGGCCCATTCGAGTGATTCACTCGAGTGAAAAAAATTTCAATTTTTTTTTATTTTAAAAACATACGTATTTTAAAATTTTAAAATTCAAATTTCTCCAACAGTCAAATTTTTCCTTATAAATAGCACACATTCCTAACCATACCCAACACATAATTTCAACTTAAAATTTCCATTTCAACTCATACTTTTAGATCTTCAAAATACAAAAACAATGCCTCCATACTTGAGCAATGCAGACTGTGTCAGGCACTACCAATTTTCGATCGATGGGATTATCAAAAATCAAAAATTCAACTTTTAAAAAAGCGTATTGTCTACGAGAACCGTTTTAAGTTCGTTTTTAATAAATAGTCCGTCTAAGTTCGTTTTTATTAAATAGTTCGTTTTTAATAAATAGTTCGTTTTTAATAAATAGTTCTTTTTTAATAAATTGTTCGTTTAGTAGTTCGTTTTTAATAAATAATTCGTTTCAAGTTTAAGTGGACCGCTTGTTTGAAACTCAAATAAAATACTCAAAGAGGACCGTTACTTTATAAATATCCGACAAACAATAATTTCTCAAACCGAGATACATAAAAGTCAAATAAAAATTAAACACTAATTAGTTCTAGTACAACTAAATATTTCTGCCCAACGACGCATCCGGTCTCGGTACATATTATGCCAACCCGCGACAGAAATGTGCCTCGTAGGTTCCCAAAATATACATACAGGTGGCATAGGCATCTCATCCTTTACGTAGAGTCTAACGTAATGGTTGACCGTATGTAAAATCCACAGAACACCGTCAGGACCAGTAACACCTTCTTCAGCTTGTAGAGGAAGGCAAGTGAAAGAGCTATCCCATACGTAAACACCGGGATATCTCTCTCGACAGGAAATAATGCAAACAGTCCAGTTGTTGATGGTTGCGAATCCGAAACAGTCTAGTGAATTCATCCAGTGACCATCACCACAACCGCTATCACCTTCAAACCTAATACGAGGCAAAACTCTTCCGGCATCGTAATCACCGGGATAGATCGTCCTATACATAGGATATATAACCTCACGGAGCAAGGCACGTCTCATTGCCCTCCATTCATCCTGAGCTTTCCTCACAGCGTATGCAAATATTCGAAAGCCGCAATGCCGATCCGCATGTGGGTCAAACCAACCTACCAAATACTCATGAAGCAGCGGACAGGGGCGGAGCTACACTTAGGCCCAACAGGCCCAAGCCTGGTTGAAATTTACAATAACTATTAATAACACATAAACTAAAACACTTGAGTGCAATAGTTCAGCTGGTTGTTAACTCCATGTAAGAGAGGTGAGAGGACTCTAGGTCAGGGGATCGATCCCTTGTTGAGGCTTTTTCCCCCCTTTTTAACATCTACTATTCTACTCTACTTTTGCTCTCTTTACTTTATACTCTACCTTGTTTAGTTTTCTTAATAATAATTTTTTTTTTCCGCCTTTTAACATCTAATCTACGTTTGCTCTCGTCATTTTATACTCCACCTTATTTAGTTTTCTTTATAATAAAAACAATCATCATTTACGAAGTAATTTGTAAATATTTCTTTCTAATATTGCTGGTTAGGCGTTCTCATGAAAAAATTACTCCGTATCGTCTATTGTTACTTTTGTTCGCATTTATTGTCCATCGTTTAATTTACTTTATTTGTGGAAAAAAATTACGCCGTATAATTTTAGAGGAACAATGAAGGGTTTTTTTTTTTTTTTTTTTTTTTTTTTTTTTTTTAAATAAAAAAAAAAAACAATATTTGTCATCATTTCATCAAAAAAATTAAATAAAATTTGTTCATTGTCAATAATATCATTGAAATACGACATTTTTTATTTTAAAGGATCATATTCTAAACATATGAATTTTTTGTTTTTATTTTTTGAGCCCTGGTTGAGTTTCGATCCTGGCTTCGTCCATGGTAGCGGAGGAACCAGATAACTATAATAAAATTCACTCCCCTCAGCATCTACGTAGTCGCACTCCCACAGTCCACCGACGTGTTTTGCTGACGATGCATTCCCGGTTTTATCTCGGCATTGAGGAGCAGATGGGTACTTGCTACGTCTGTGCTCAAACTGCGACGGATTCCTTTGCGTTGACTTACCAACCTTTGGTCTTCCCTTCGGTCTTTCCTTCACTGTGGGATCACCAACACCACTAAGTTCAGGATGCAGTATTTGATTAGCAGTCGCTACAATCATCCTTCTCACGGGACTAGACTGACGTCTAGCCACCTCAACTGTCGCGTTGAAAACATCAAGTTCGGTACAAGCAGATGACAAGCCGTCGCCCACACTGTACTCCAATGTCCTCCAAAAAGGATGAACATCACCAACATAAACTTTCCCGTCAGAATCCATAAGCGTGTGAAGAACGCAAGCACAAGGAAGTCCGTGCGACGTAGTAAAGGAACATCCACAACTACTTTGAATACCGGCACCAAGTTTAGTACCCCTATCGAACTCGTTGGCCATCAATTTAATGGCGTGCAAAGAAACGAACCCTGTCAGTAGAGAAAACAACCCCAAGTACCGATCATGAAAGTGTCTAGAACGTGAAACTTCGAGTTCTGAATTGATGTCGATGTGTTGGTTGTTTATGACAGCATGAAATGCTCGCCAAACACCATCACAAGCACGAGTACTACTACCCAACATCTTCTTCAACAGAGCGTGAGCCGACTCTACTCGAGATGTCGTCGTGGTGCCGAAATGTAACACCTTATTCGTGAAACATTTGACAAACCTAATATCCGAGGGAATCCAAGTCTCGCTCAAATACTGCACCATCAAAGGATTTGACTCTCCCTTTAAACGATTCCTATTAACTCTCTACGCTTCTTCAGTTGGCGAGTTTACCAATTTCCTCCACTTTTTCTCAACATATTGTTGTCCTCAATTTCCATCTTTGAACAGTTTCGTGGCTTTATTTTCCACGGCAGTGTTAATATGCCAAATGCAAAGCAAGTGCGGAATGGTAGGAAAAACGGTACTAAGGGCAGCCATCAGACTCAGCTCACGATCGGTCACAAAAGCGGTTGGATTAACATTCGGCCCCAACGCACTTGTCGAAGCATCTCTAACACCCAGACATAACTTTCCGTCTTCTCGTTACTCATCATCGCCCAAGCAATCAAAAATGATTTTCCAACCGGAGTAACTCCAACAATTTCAACAACGGCATAATCATACGAGTTAGTTTTATAAGTGGAGTCAATGCCGATAACATAATGATATTCCTTGAACAACTTATGTGCCACAGGATGTACCATAAACACACGCGACAAGGTCTCATCGACGTCGTTTGTGTCGTAAAAATATATATACCCATTCAATTCCGCTAAATAGATCATCTGCTGCACATGGGTTCGACCACTCATCTCCTCCAATCTAACTTTTGCAACCACAGAATCAAATTGACGTTTAATGGGTTGAGGTTGATCGGGATACTTCTCCTTAAATCCAAGTCTAATGTTTGCTGTTTTGATTTCAGAAACAACATTGACTCGCACATATATTCTTTCTGCTCATCTGAAAAAGAAGTCATTTGACGATGGCCGTCAAAATGATTCACGAAAACGTGTTTATGAAAACCATACATGGGCTTAACCGCGAATTGTCCATTAGTTCCGGATACAATTTTAATCTTGAATGGACATTCAATCTTTTTACTTGTCGTCTTCTTCCTCTTCAGTACCTTTAAAGGATCCTTGAACGGACCCTTATATTTTCCCCCCTCTGTCGCATTCAATCAAATGATACTCTCTGGTTAGGTTTATTACTGGATTTGCACAATCCAAACCCTAGACCGTGAGCTATAAACTGAGCCCAAGTGTAAGCCGATGCTACATTGACAAAAGAAAGGGTATTCAAAAAATGAATACTGTAGTCGATGCCGTCGCCGAGTAAGGCGTCCATCTACCATAAACGAAAAAAATACGTAAATTAAACTACACCAAAAAAATTTAAGGAAAAAAAATTTAAAAAAATTAAAAAAAAACGAAACAAACAGCTCATTCAAGAATTTAGCACAAATGGAGCATCCATTCGTGCTAAATTTTCGAATGAGCTGTGCTCATTTGAGTAATTAGCAGGAATGGAGCATCCATTCGTGCTAGTTACTCGAATGAGCTATGCTCATTCGAGATTTTATTTCGACTTAATCAAAAAAATTCGCCAAACTCGACTCGAATAATGCCATACGAAAAAAACAAATTCAAAAATTAAAATTTCCGACACATACCGATATATTATCATCACCTAATGCGGATTGATCATCGACCTCGTAATCGCCGTCATTATAATCATCTTCATTAAACTCATCGTCGCCGGTAAACGACATTTCCGAACAAATTTTGGGTACACCAATTAAATTTGGAGAGTATAACTAAACGAACTAACTACACTAACTAACAAACTTAAGAAGGGCAAAGTTGGAAGTTTGACAATTTTTGCGGCGGTATCTAAACTTAAGTGCGGCGGTATTTTGTACCCCCCCGACGTAAAAAAACAGCGACATCCTTTTTTCTTTTTCTACGGTGTATCTCGAGTTTACCGTTTTTTACGTTGTACTTTTACCCATTGTGTGTCGCTAAACTTCAAAATTTCTAAATAATATACTCTTAAATTTTACATCTATTTTCTAAATTATCATCCTTAAACTCTTTAAGCTATTTTGCTTTCGAGTGTTATTCGTTTAACTTCTTTTATTACCAATTAAAGCCAAATGTTCCTATAACATACTCCGTAGAAGTTTTCGAAAGTCACTCTTAATAACGCTTTTTAGCTTAAAAAATAAGGTTTGTTTCATAAATTGGTAAATAACTTTATGCGTGATTATTTAATCATCTAATATATAATTAGACAAATTAACAGGTAATTGGAATGTTATTATAAGCGAATGAAATGGTTGATAAGCAATCAGTTGGATTAAACAGTAAGTTAATCTGTAGTAGCTTAAATAAACGACCAAGTCAAAGATGATTATATTTGGTCATAACCTAGACAAATCTTGAAGTTTAGCGGCCCACCATAAAATATATAAAACGTAAAGATACAACATAGAAAACGAAAAATCTCGAGGGTACACCATAGAAAAACTCTATTTTTTTTTTAATGGTGTACCAAAGTTTTTTCCTTTTTCACGTGGTATCCTTATTTATTTTTTTGGGTTTTTTTTTTTTTTTTTTTTTTTTTTTCACCTGTACCATTTCACTTTTCCTAGTTGTACCCCTACGTTTGACCCTAATATCAACTGTACCCTTAAATTTTATTAGTCATTTCCACCCGTAGCATAGCCAAAGTTCACTAAACCGTCAATTTTGACCGTTAATTGTCAAATTGACTTATAAATTTATAAAATTATTCTCAGTCGTACCCCTTAAATTTTTGATTTTCTCACTGCTAACCGTCTTCAGTTGAGTTCAGTTCGAACCACTTCAGTTCATACCAGTTTAGTTTAGTTCAACTTATTATTATTATTATTTTTATTATTATATTATTATTTTATATTATATTATATTTTGATTTTTAATATTTAATTTGTTAATAATATGCTCGTATTACATGAGTTCAGTTCAGTTCTAAAAAGTTCAAAAGAATAGGGCCTAAGTTCTTAAAAAAAAAAAAACATGCATAAAGTCATATAACAATTTATTAACCCAAACTTATAGTTCATGCTAAAAATATTATCATGTGTGAATTTCGATAATTTTCATGTAATAGGATGATTTGCCGTTAAATGGTAAGAAAAGAAGTAAAGTGAAGGATTCTGGCAAGCAAAATAGTTGTAGGGGACTTCAGAAGAGTTAATTTGAATGATAAAATAAAATAAGTACAAAAAGAGTTACTGAAATAGAGGGAGTAATACCGTATTTAATAGAGTAATAGAATTATAGTACTCGGTAAGAAGTACAGAGTATCTATTGAGAACCACAAATTCTCATATAAAACGGGTAACCCGTTTTAAGCTTAAAACGGGTCAAATAATTAGGATAAGACAAAAGTAAATAGTGTAGGAAAAAGTAGAGTGTTTTGTTTTATGTGTGCAAGTGGATAGATACTTGACCCGTTTTAAGCTTAAGACGGATAACCCGTTTTAAGGGAGACTTATTGATTAAGAACGATGTTTATAGAATAGAAAAGACATTGTATTTTGTAGCTTTCTAAAGTCCAAACTGATAGCGAAATGATCTGAAGTCAAGTCGATTTTATCATGCGAAGTTGGCATTTGGCAAATGAGAAAACGAAATGGACAAAGATAAAACCCTAAAATAGATGCACTCATAAAACATTACGACTATCTACACAAGGAATAATGACACTAATCATCAAAGTCAATTCGATTTTATCATTCGAACTTACCATTTCGCAGAAGTGAAACAAAATGAGTCATACAAAAACAATTGTCATTATGACGCCATATCAATTTAATTACGGGTAGTGATAATGCCACGGCTAAAAAAGCTTGGGGCACGGGATTATGAAGCAAAAACAGCTAGTTAGGTCCACTTATTGTTGCAGTTACATTCCCGTGGCAGAGGATGTTCACCCTGTGGCATTCTTGTCACTCTTAATTAAACCTCTTGGACAGCGGAAAGAAGCTTTCAGTGTATCTGTAACTCGAATCAAACTTAAACCCCAGGTACTTCAAAGTGCCAGTAGAGGGATTGTAGATGTAGGCCCCATACTCGGCTAAGTTACCGTCACCCTCAACCACTACATGAGTTATAGGAAGATAAAGGAGAATATCACCAGAGTCTAAAATACTGCCCATCTGTAAACCGTTGGCCGCATAAAAAGGCGGGACTTTGACTACAAGTTGCCAAGAATAAGGAACTTCGTGATCATCATCTCGAAATTTAGTCACCGCCCATATTTCAAAACAAGTTTCTCTGGTGTCTAACTCACGATTCACTAACAGTGCAAGCCCCTCCATGTACTTACCGATCCTCCAACGACATCTAACATATAATTCTGCAAATAATGGTTGTTCAAATTCCTTGAAAATTTCGCTGCTAAAATTAAAAGATACCATTGCACCAGGGAGCCCATGTTTACCCACCACTAATGCAGTCCAATAACTAACACCATTGTTAAAGTATGTATCTGTCGTTGAACTAAATAAAAAAGTGTTAGTCCTCGGAGTCGGAGCTTCCTTAATACTCTTCCAAGAATCAGCCTTTAGCGAGTAAATATGATATTCAACGTTGTTGTTACTCTCATTGCGACGCTTCCAAATATGGATTTGTCCCAATATTTTGAAATCATTAGATTGTAAATCAAAGCCAAATCCTTCAACGCTAAAACACACTTTACTTACTTTATAATTTGTCATAATTGGAGAAACAGGAACATTCTTAATTTCTCTAGTGGCTAGGTTCCACAAGACCACGTGAGTACGACCCACTTGAAGGCAAACAACGCCATTCACGACGCCTTTGCACTTCGGCCCACACATTTCAGGGACACCGGTAAAGACGTGTGCAGTATCGCGCTCGAATTCAGCAGTAATGTTCTCGGTCACATAAAACGCACCATCTTTAGAAAGAAGGTTGAACTGAGTTGGCTCTGGGGTAAAAGAAACGGTATCTAGGAGGAGAGGTACACCGCCATGGACTGCTAATTGCTTGTTGTGATGAAAAAAGTGATGTTTCTTGACGAACTTAACGTCCCAAATGAGAGCGTACCAATATCTCGAAACACATTTCCATCGCAGCAAATGTTTTACTGGTAACCTCAACAGTATCTCCTCGATCACGTGTTCAGGAAGAACGATACCTGTCTCCATCTATTTCCCGAACCTCCCACTTCTCTCTTCTGCTGCCAAAATACAATCAAAAGTAAACAAGAGTCATACTGACCACTCTAAAACCTCTAAGACTAGTCGTACGCAATCAAGTCATCACCTTAATCATTAAACTGGCAACTTTGAAACCCGGCGATTCAATCACAAGTAATTATTTACTACAGCTTTGTCATAAGATAAATTTCTGAAGTATACACAACAGTCAACAGCATAGCAAGACAGCCAAAAATCCCCAAATTAACATAAACCCTAATTCAAAATTACAGACTTTTACACTTCTACCATGATTCAAACCTAAAAGTTCACTGATGAATCGCAGTCTAGTGCAGAAATTAGTCACAGGGTTTTCTTTAAGATAAATCGCGAAATAACAAAGCATAAACCCTAAACTAAAAATTTAAACAGAATATTTACTCCAATTCAAAAAACGAAAATTCACCCACTAAAATTAAACTCAAAACAAAAACATAGGTAACATTTAATGGTTCATGAAACAAAAACAAAAAGAAAGAGAGGTGGAAAAATGAACCTGGTTTTGCTCGCAGGAAAATGAAAGAGCTTGAAATGAACTTGATTTTTTTTTTTGACAGTACATTTTAAATTTAATTTCCATTCTTTTCAGTCTTTAATACTCCGTAATTATTTTGATTTCCAATTTTGGTATGGATGTCAATTTGATGCTCTATTTTAGACCCGTCAAACGGGTTGAACAGATGGGTTACGGGTTAAGTAAATACGTGTTCGGGTAAAATACGGGTCGGGTGTACTTTAGGTTAAGAAACTACGGGTTGAGTTAATATGGGTTTTAAGTCGGGTTAGAGTCGAATACGGGTTAAATTAGCGCCGTTTTACACATTTTTATTTTTCTTATTACGATATTAGAAAACATAAGTAATTTTTTATTTAACATATTTATTACCCGTTTCACAAAAACTACTCCGTACTAAGGAATTCTTTATAAGGTAATTATATAAATAATAACTAGTTATGCGACCCGTGACATTCACAGGACGGAAAAATATCCTTTTTGAGTTGTGGTTTTTACAATGCTGTTGTTAGGTGAGTTGGTAGCGTGTGTTTTGCCAAAACTTTTTAGACGCTGAACTGATTTGAGAATGTAAAATGATGCTCTGGTGGGAGTATTGGTTTGAACTTATTAAGAACCAAAAAGATTTCCCACTTGTATCTGAAAACGTAGATAAGTTTTTCAAAACTCTAATTGAACCTCAAGTTCCAATTCTTCAACAAATAAGCAAACATTTTTAAAGGTTGGCATATTAGTTGCAAGGTATTCGGTAATTGACGTATTAATCATAGCGAGGGGCTGATCTTGTTCAATAATGTTTGTAGTACACATTAGTAAACCAAAAATGATGTCAATACAATTGAGAAAGTACAATATACGAGCATAGTTCATAAATGAAAAGGTGCTAATGGGACTTTAATTCGACCATCACAAATTATTTGAGATCATTTAAAAATTTCCACCATCTACACTTCCGCTGCAAAAAAAAAAAAAAAAAAAAAAAAAAAAAAAAAAAAAAAAAAATAATTACTCCGTAGAAGAATATAAGATTCTGAACAATAATGAAGAATTTACTTAAAATTCCAGGACATTAATATTCTTAATTATACAAGACGTGCATTGTCCACAACAACAAATATCTCCTAAAGGGGGAAAAGTAAAAGCCCTTCAAAGGTGAATAATGGTGCGTGTGCACGACAACATAATTCGACATTATACCCAGTATCAATTTAAATAACTTTGACGCCGCTTTCTTATAACATAACAATGATGCCCAAGAAATACCATGTACAGTGAATGAGGACAATTTCAATCACTTCAGTACTGTCTTGAAAAGTGACTCATCCATCATCATGGGCTCTGTCGATCATGTTTCAATTACTCGGTGAGACAGTTCTAATGAATGCATCATCAGGTTTCTTTGAGTGTTTTACCATGGGATGTAGAAACATGTTACAAAAAGGTTATCCCAAAAACATCATCCGCCTCTAGATCGAAGCACCTGATGTTTTTGGCCCTCTTTTGTATTTGGCGATATCCGAAAACAAAGTAAGACAGACGACAATACAACTGACCCTTTAAAACTACATCGACATGTTATTATAATTTGGAGTATATTAGAAACTTTCAAAATAATTCAGCTTTTGGAAAAATTATCAATGGTCCTAATAATCTAAGATTAAGGACCTGTTCTTTCCAAATTTATTTTCAAATTTCATTTCGATTCATTCATTTCGATTCGATTCGATTCGATTATTTCTATTCGATTGATTGATTCGATTCAAATTTCGATTCAATTTATATTAAATTCAACTTACATTATTATTATTATTATTATTATTATTATTATTATTATTATTACTTCCTCCATTCCGTTTGGTTCTATACATTTGACCAAAACACGGTAATTAAGGTGGAAGAAAATCAAGTGGGGTAGACAATAGAATTACCCCTACTTTATTCTTTAAAAAGGACATTGCAAGTGGGTTGGGTGGGGTATTAATGAAGGGTATATTGGTCTTTTAGTTTAATAAAGTACGGACCAAAATAGAAATGTATAGAATTGATTGGAATTTCCGAAAAAGGAATATGTATAGAATCAAATGGAATGAAGGAAGTATTATTATTCTTTTATTTCTTGATTCTTTTAGTTCTTGATGTCAATTGATGTCAAAACCGCTTAAACCTAATAATAATAATAATAATAATAATAATAATAATAATAATAATAATAATAATAATAATAATAATAATAATAATAATAATAATAATAATAATAATAATAATAATAATAATAATAATAATAATAATAATTAATAATAATTAATAATAATAATAATAATAATAACAATATTAATAATTATAATAATAATAATAATAATAATAATAATAATAATAATAATAATAATAATAATAATAATAATAATTTTAATAATAATAATAATAATAAGAGTAAATTGACGATTACATCCAATCGCTTATTACCAACTCAAACTTACATCCACATCAAGCTTTCGACTTTCAGAACTACTACCACTATCTTTGGTTAGGTTAATAGTTCTACTACCACACGATCCATTTAAAATCGAATCGAAATGTTGATCAATGTTTGGGTTATTTAATGATAATTTGAATACCTATTTTACCCTTACTCTTCTAATTCTTCTTATTTCCCCTCATTCTTCAGCCTACTCATTCTTCTTATTTGAATTCACTCTAATTCTTCAGCCTTCCTTTCTTACATCCCCATTTGATTGTAATAATAAAGCCATTTGATTGTACGCAGCTTAAACATTTCTTTTGTGCAATTTTTGCAGTTTAACTTTCACTTTTTGTGTCGCGTAGATTTTCTACACTCAGATCTCTGCCGTTAAACTTGACACTGAAATTCGGCCACTTTAATTTCATATTAGTCTCCAAATCAGTTGATTTTCGTTTGATTTTCGTTTGATTTTCGTTTTGAAGCTCTTCCTTCATTTTCGTTTTCAATCAGGTAAACATCTATTTTTTCTGCTTCTTTCGTTTAAATCTTTTCGTTCAATTTCGTTTCAATTTGTTTTCATTTTCTGTTGAAGCTCAAAATTTTTTGCGAGTTTGAATTGATTTCATACAATTTCTTGGATTGTTGTCATCCTCATTCTTATCAGGTTTTCCCCAAACATGATTCAAGAAAAGTTGGGTTTTCCCCAGAAATACTTTCACAAATTTGGGTTTTTTTTGGTGTTTGATATCCGTACAAATTCGAAAACTCTCCAAAATTAGCTAATTCACGAAAATTTGCTAATTCATGAAGATAATCCCAGAAAAATCGAAATTGGGGACGAATATCATGAAATCAGAAAATCCCAGAAATAATTCAACAAAAAAAAATGAAATTGACATACCTAATCGAGATAATAACAACACGCAATCATGAAATCAGAAATACAAGTCGATTTTCGTGGTTGAATGTAAACAAGCTTACTCAATTTAGTGGGAGTAAGGAAGCTCAGTAATTTGAAGTGAAAAAACAAAACAAGTAAGGGCATTTGTAAAGTAAAGAAGCTCAATTTAATGGCTGACTAAAAACGAAGTGAAAAAAAGAAAGAGGGAAGCCTTTTAGAAGAGGGCATTTTAGACTTTTCAAGTGGTGTTTTTAGGTTCGGGTTAAAAATGGTAGTAACCATTAACCGAACCAAAGATAGCAGAATAGTACAAAGTTCTAAAACGACGATGTGGATGTAAGTTTGAGTTACCTATAAACGATGGATGTAATCGCTAATTTACTTCACAATAATAATAATAATAATAATAATAATAATAATAATAATAATAATAATAATAATAATAATAATAATAATAATAATAATAATAATAATAATTATAATAATCGATTTAGTTCATTCGATTCGATTCGATTCGATTCCATTCCATTCGATTCGATTCGATTCGATTCATTTCAAATTTCACCACCACCAATTTATTCGATTCAATTCGATTGATTCAATTTTAAAAAGCCAGAAAGAACAGGTCCTAACTGATCTAATCACTAATTACTTACCAGGAATGTCGGCGTTTCGTGGTTTAGTATAATGGCCGCTGCTACTAACAACCACAACATCATATGTTTCATCTACTTCGTCTGCATTTCCCCTTTAGATGTCACCCTCCAATTTGTGTCTTCCCCCAATCCAACAAACACGATATCACCCGTAACGCTTATCACCTCACAATCGAAATTGAGGGCTAAATCCTTCAAGTACCACAACACCTCCTCGTGCTTAATGCTGGTCGATTCTGTTCCGTGTCTGCCTCGACGAAAAAATAAATTAGCACAGACATGACACGATTATAGCATTGCGTAGAAGTTCATGGGATCTCCTACTTAATATTAAAAATTTTGGACGATACATTGAAGACAGACACGATGCATAACGTTGACTATACACACAAAGCTATGTCTGATTATCTTCAATAGTTACGGAATCGTAATGTTGCTGGGAAAAACGTATCATTACCAAGAAATGGAATTGTGACAACATGTAACCGTAGTTAAAAGGTCTTGAACTCTCCTAACAACCTTCACATTATTACCTAAATTATAGAGCAAACGTCCCACCACCATGAATGCATCATTTCGTCTCGATCGGGACAAAGTTGTCATTTCGACGGCCACAATCACATCGCCTTGACAATCTTGTACACCGATTAACAGTAATCAAACCACCTACTATGTATATACCTATCCACACATAACTATTACTCAAATTTTCAAAAGGTTTACTTCAAGAAAAAATTAAGTAATTCAAAATAATAATAATAATAATAATAATAACATACAAATTATAGCACGCCAACAATCAAATTTTACTTCGTATTAAATTTCAATGGAACTCCTCTGAAATCATCACCAAAGTTTGAGTTTGAATTATTCTGCAGCTAAATAAATACATGGATTGGAAATGAGTAATCACTTAATAAAACAGCTACACTTTCCTCTAATTAAAATTAACTTGGTTAAAATATTTCCGAAATCATGAATTTTTGTTAGAATTAATGTGCCCATGAACAGAAATTCAAAACATGACACAGTTTCACGATATAGTTATTGAACCCGCCTAACATTTCAACAAAGACACAAACAACATGAATTCTCACACAAAACAAACGACTATGCGTAAATATAAAAGATTTAACTTTTAGTCAATGATAAAAACCAAAAAAATCTCACGTAAATATTGTAGAAGAAGTCGGCATCGTAGACACGAAAATGCCTCAATCACTATCATTTTCCTCTTCGCGCTTAGGTTGATAATCGTCAGAACATTACCGTCATCAAAAACACCCCAATGAAGCTTTTCATTAACCTCTATTTCGTCCTCCCTTAAACAAAGACCCTCATCAAACCGCTTGCTCACCATCTGAATTGGAAGTAGTAACCAAGAAACAAATTACATAACCGTCATCATCACGGTTCCATCTGTTGCCCATCATTTTTAAAGAATCATCACTGTCCTCGTTGTTCCTACCATCATTATTCGCAGCATTCTCACCACTTTGTAATAAACCCGACTACCCTCCTCGCCATTTATTATCATCAAAGGCCTCTAGTTTAACACATTTGCGCGATCTGCTCGTCCGGTACTTCGTGCGTACTTCCTCACACACAACTCAATATCTTTTATGGCTTGTCGACGACGTGTTCTCCAAATTATAAGCACACGATTCATGCCTTTTTTTTTTTACAGGTTAAAGCAAACCACGCGGAAAAGACAATATATCTGCGACAGACACCAAGAATATTGTTTCAGCAATTTCATTAATCACCATCCGTTATTGTAAGTTTAGACTCTAACAATTTAAGAATGATATAACTAAATAGTAAAAACACCGTACTTACAGAAATTCACCAACAACAAATTCGTTCTCAAAATTTCAAAATCAACAGAAGTCGAGCCCTTACGCAACAAAACAATAACACAAAATTTCCACAAAGCGGCTCGTCATGGTGGGATAAGGCACATCGTAAACACGAAAGGATATTTTCTAGCAAAGGCCATGCCTAAAACGCGCACCAAAAGCACACTTTTCAAAACTAAGACGGACTAATAGCATGCATTCACTTACTACGTGCCTAAATGGTGCAAGTAAATAGCCCTGAGACATTTTGGTTAACGCTCCATCCAAGGCACACTTTTCAAAACTAAGAGGCTTACATGAATCCAGATTCACAATAACTACATAATGACTCTAAGAGTCACACCTGCATTCAAGCAAAATAAAAGGAAAAACAATGATGGAAAATGTAATAGAAATTAAGACCAAGAATAAAGCAACAAGCAACAACCTCCTAACACTCGAAAGTGAATGATTTCAAGACGCCTCTTCAAAACGAATTAGTAGCAATCAAGATACTAACCACAAAAAATAATCTCAAGTGGAAAACAATTTAGCGAGTGAAAGTGAGTTGTGCAATTACTTCACAAATGAGTGTTCGTGAATAATGATGGAGCACAAAAATTAGGTCGCACGGGGCATCAAAGTAGAGCTCCAAAGAAACAAAGACACAAAAATACATATATAATAAAAGAAGAGGGGGACCAAAAGACACTAACCACGTGGACACGCAACATGTGCCTCAAGTTGGCTCGAGATCGAGTAAATAAGAAGGTTAAATGCTTAATCCAAGTTACCTCGTTAAAAGGAAACGCTCGTGCTCTCGAGACGGCCACGTTAAGGCTACGGTAGGAGACGATGATGAATTACTAACACGCTTCGCGAAACAAAACAACAATAATATAGAGTACATACCGTGAGTTATAATTCCGAGAGACGTTGGCTAATCGCGAACATGAACAACAAACGATTGAAATCAGGCTTATCCAAACAAAAAGTTAAGCATATCAGCATGGTCGAAAGAAATGGACCGAAATTGATGCGGCATGATTGTGAAAACCCGAAAGTGGAGAATCAAGTGCGAGATATGAAAGAGTGAAACAACACCAACTATAAAGTATGTACCTGTCAAGTTTTTAGTCTTTAGTTATGACGCCATATCGCGAGTGACGAACCGCAAACTCAGCTGCACAAACTCCAAAGAAATAATAAGTCGATGTTAAAAAATTACGAAAAGCCGATCCATGCTTTCTAAAAAGTGGGCAGCCCGTTATTGTCCTGGCGCAGTATCCCAAGAATTGGTAAGACAGTGAGTGCAAAGGGCAGATGAAAAGTGCACAAACTACTTTGTCACAATTCTACAGTGGCATTGTGGCAAATGAAAAACACCAAATCCCAATACAAATTAAGAGTATTATAACCGTCTAAATTACAATCGAAAGTTTGAAACAAAACCATCATCAATACTACCTTGATTTAGGGATTCCATGACCGGGCAGAGAGGCCCACTGCACACGGGCAGAGTACGACGGAGCAACGATGATGGTAACAGATGAGAAATTGAGGTGTGATCTGAATGAATTCATCAGCTTTGCCTTTTGGATTTCTCTAACAATGAAACACAGGAGGCGGAAGAGGGAAAGAGTTTGGGTTGTTTTGATTACATAGCATGTATGAGGTGAAGGAGAGGTGATGTTTTTGACGTGGCAACTAAAAATGACGTGGAAGGAGAAAAAGCTTTTGTTGATTGGTTTTTGGGTGAGATTTGTTTGGCATTTTCTTTTAATAGTATATATAGATAGATATATAGATATAGATGTGATAAACATACATCAAAAACAAATATAAAGGTATTTTATTTTAAAATTGGAAACTAAATACATATTACATATAGTACACTTCCGAAAATATGGTAAATATATGTTAAATTAAATTTTAATTTATCACTAACAAATCATTAATTGAACTAAGTGTTAACTTATTATTTTAATTATTTTATATAAATATTGTATGATACATTATTTAAAATTTCAATAAATTGACCTATTTTATCGGGTTATTTTCGAGTTAGGGTTATTTTCGGGCGGATCACGGGTCGGGCGGGTCTTGACCCTAAGTATGCAGGTTATTATCGAGTCGGGTCATTTTCGGGTTAGGGTTATTTTTGGGCGGATTTTATCGGGTTTTTTTCGGGCGGTTTTCGGTTTGATTTTCGGGTCGGGTTAAAATTTGACAGGTCTATGTTTATTCTCTTTTTTTTTTCTTGTCCATTTTTCTTTATTGTGGAGTGCTTTATTTTCCTCTAAATGTTAGATTAAATTTTAGTTAGACTATTTTATTGTCTCCATAATTGTTCATAGGAAACCATCGTATACATAACACTATAACAGTGATCTCCTAGTAACGAAAAATAACTATTTTAATGTGTGTGCAAGTGTCGAGAATGAAAATTACTCTTTTGTTGAGGCATATGTTTTTGTACGGAGTATATGGAAAAGGCTAATTTTACGCCCCATGTAAGAATCTTCTTTACACTACATGTTGAAAAGCTTAGAGCATCTCCAATGGCACGGCCAACTACGTACATTGTAACTTGAATTATTACATCGTTTTTGATCATGAGTAAATGAAGCTTCTATACCATGTCTTTTTATCACTTGATTTCAGGTGTTATCAAAGCAACGACTCTTGGTGCCAAACAAATTGGTCTTAGGATATACCTTTTGTCGTTGAACAAAACCTAAACAAATTTCATATGATTGAGATAATGTGATAAAGACACAATTGTGTTCAAACAATTTACACGCCCAAGTACAAAGTTAAGAACTCCTAAAATGTAGACGCTTCGAAATTTTAATTTCCTTTTAGAACGTTAGCTTTGGTTTTCGTAGAAAGTACAAAAACCTCACACCTATCGTCACAACTCACAAGTATCAATGGCAATAACCATGAAGTGAAGTCGATTTTATCATTCAAACTAACCATTTGGCAATAATGGAATGAAATGAAATGAGCGGACACATATAATCAGGATCGTCTTTATGACGTCGTATCTATAAAACTAAGCCTTGTAGACAACGGAACAAGCTTTCAATGTATTTGTGACTCGAATCAAATTCAAATCCCAAATACTTGAATGTACTCGTAGAGGCATGGTAGATGGAGTAGGCCCCAAACTTGGAAAAATTACCGTTACCCTCGACCACCTCATAGGTTTTAGGACGATAAATGGCAAGGAGTATAGCACCCCAGTTTAATATACATTCTTCATAATCGATCGTAATTGGACAAACAAGCACGTCCTTGATTTCTCTAGTGTCTGAGCTCTACAAGACTACGTGATTACGACCCTCTTGAAGGCAAACAACACCATTCACGAGGCCTATGCATCGTAGTCCACACGTTCCGAGGACACTGACAAAGACGTGTGCAGCATCACACTTGACCCGATCCGACATGATCCGACCTGACTTGACCCGACCCAAACCAGACACGAAGGACCCGATTGCTACCTCTAAAATAATGATGTCAATTATCTCAAGAAAGCCATAATAATTGAGTTAGTCTCTCATAAAACGGATTATCCATTTCATGCATAAAACCCGTCAAATAGTTAGACATTAGACATTAGACATTTAAATAAAAAAGATAAATTTTTTATTATTTTACTTTTCCGCTATTATCTGACACATTTTAGATTTAAAATGAATATTACCCGTTTTATATAAAATGTCGTGGACTTGTGGTCTTATAAACCCTATTCATCAGTGTCTAAATTCTGCGGACAACAAATTGATTGAATTGATTCGATAATAAGTTTCATCCCCAATTTGATTTCATTCTTCCCTCTTTCAATTTGATCATGTCTTCCTTATTAGCTTCAATTCATAACCAAGGTATCTTTCTTCATTATCGCTTTCAATTTCTATTTCGATTTCGATTTGAATCCCAATTTGTTTGCCGAAATTACTCCAGTTATTCTGCCAATCATCATTCCAATGACGTTGTTAACGATCCCCAATTGTTTGTTCGATCTGTTTTAAATCAATGCAAATTAGGGTTTTCTACACCTAGTATTCCTATTAAAATGTTTCATCAATTGAACTCTTTGCATCCTCGTCCTTCTATAATCGTATTCAATCAGTTATTTACTGCAATATCTAAGATTAAACCTCACCCTCCTTTTTCCACCATTGTTACTCTCTTTAATCAGCTTGAGCACTTCGGTTTACGCCCCGATTTGTTTTCAGTTTCTATTCTCATAAACTGTTACTGTCGTTTGGGTCGTGTCGATTTTGGTTTCGCCCTCCTTGGTAAGCACATTAAGCTCGGGTATCCTCCTGATATTTTCATCATGAATACTTTACTCAACGGCCTTATTGCGTCTGATAAGCTGCACGTCGCCGTTAAGTTGTTGGATAAAGCTGCCAAGTTAGGGATACAACCTGACAATAGTAGCTACGGTGTAATCATGAAAGGTTTTTGTCGCATCGGTGACTATTCTGGTGCTCTCACTTTGCTCCGTGATATGGAACGTAGAGCACCTTTTAAACCTAATCTCTTCATTTATAACACCCTAATTGATAAACTCTGTAAAGATCGGCGGTTGCCCGAAGCTCTTTGCTATTTCAATGAGTTGAAAGCCAAGGGTGTTTTGCTGGATGTTGTTACTTACGGTGCATTGTTAGGTGGGTATTGTTTGCTCGGAGAGATGGACAAGGCTGAAAATATTGTGAGTGTGATGGGTAAAGACGGTATTGTGCCTAATATTGTGATATTCAACAGCTTACTAAATGGATATTGTAAGTCCAGACAGGTTGATAAAGCTGTGGTCATGTTTGAGAATATGTTATGAAACCTAGGTATCATCACCATGGAAGTGTAGATCACCATTGTTGTGATGTTGAAGCTTCATTAGTTAGTTATAGTGAGAGAAAACAGAGAATATTGTTGTAGAGAGAGGGAGCTAAATAAAAGTGTGTATTATTATTGATAATTAGAAATGAATGGGTATACAAGTATTTATAGGTACATGTACTAGTAAGTATTTACAAGTGTATTATTTACAAGTATATACGAGTATATTATTCACATTCCCCCCTCAAACTTGACTATCTTGTGGAAACCGTAGTCCAAGCTTGGAAGAAATATAGTGATGCTGTTGACCACCTAAAGCCTTTGTCATAATGTCAGCTAACTGATTAGCAGAGCTAACATGGTGAGGAAGAAGAAGCCCCTCTTGCAACTTGTCTCGAGCATAATGACAGTCTATGTCAAGGTGCTTAGTTCGTTCATGAAAAACAGGGTTGTGAGCAATGTGCTCAGCAGCCTTGTTATCACAAAACAAAGGAATGGGAGTGACAAGAGGGACTTGCAATTCTTTTAGAAGATTGGAGATCCATACAATCTCAGAGGAAGCATAAGACATGCTCCTGTATTCTGCCTCTGCAGAACTCTTACTGACAGTCTTCTGTTTCTTGGTCTTCCAAGAGACCAAAGAATCTCCAAGGAAGATACAATAACCACTCAGTGATCTTGAAGTGAAAGCACATTGACCTCAGTCTGCATCACTGTAGGCCATCAAATTCAGTGAACAATTAGAAGAATAGAAGAGACCAGCATTCACTGTCCCCTTAAGATACTTTACCACATGTATAGCAGCTTGCAAGTGTGGCTTTCTAGGCTCAGAGAGAAATTGGCTTAAATGTTGAACACTATATGAGATATCAGGCCTTGTGAGATTAAGATAGAGCAGCCTGCCAACAAGTCTTCTGTATGTCTCAGGATTATCCAGCAAATCTCCAACTTGAGGGGAGAGTTTCAGACCTTTGGACAAAGGGAATTGTACAATTCCACAGTCTTCAATATCTAAGTCAGTGAGTATGTCCAAAACATACTTTCTTTGGTTCAAAAGTATCCCAGAGTCATTCCTGGCTACTTCTAACCCTAAGAAATATCTCAACTCCCCCAGATCCTTAATTGTGAAAGCCTTATCCAGTCCTGTTTTGATCTTTTGAATTTCAGAGACATCATTTCCAGTGAGTAAGACATCATCAACATATACTAATGCCAGAGTATAAGATGTACCATTATCAGAGATCTTAGAAAACAGTGAATAATCTTGTCTGGACCTTGTGAAGCCATGTGACTGGAGAAACTTGGTGAGCTCCAAGTTCCATTGCCTAGAAGCTTGTTTGAGTCCATATAAGGATCTCTGAAGTCTGCAAAGCTGCCCTGGAGAAGCTGTAGTGTATCCCTCAGGTGGTGTCATGTACACCTCTTCATCCAGAAAACCATGAAGGAATGCATTGTTTATGTCCAGCTGATACAAGGGCCAACCTCTTGCTGCTGCTAGGGCCAAAACAATACTAACTGTAGCAAATTTGGCCACAGGAGAAAAAGTATGCTTATAGTTCCTGTCTTTGACTTGATTATAGCCCTTAGCCACAAGCCTAGCCTTGTATCTTTCAACTGAGCCATCTGCTTTGTGAATTATTTTGTAAACCCACTTGGAACCTATTGCCTTCTTATCAGGTGGAAGAGTGGTGAGAGTCCAAGTGTCATTTGTTTCTAAGGCCTTGAGCTTTTGATCCATGGCTTGTACCCAAGCCTTATGATTTTTAGCTTGGGAGTATGAAGCTGGTTCAAACTCTCCCAAGACATGATGCAGTGAACCAATATAGGTGGGATCAAAATCTGTAAGATTCTGAGTAATGGAAGCCATATAAGAGGCAACAGAAGATTGAGAAACTTGAGAAGCTTCCCCTTGAACTGGTAATTTCACAGGCACATGAAAACCAGTGAGCCTTGAAGAAGGAACCCTAGGTCTTGAAGACCTTCTGGGTGACACTTGTGGACCAGGAGGCACAATTCCTATCTCCACTGGAGTGTCAAGAGCAGAATCAGCAACCTGAAGAGGTGTCTGTGAAGAAGAAGGAATGTCTCCATCCCTAGGAATGTGGAGAGAAGCATTAAGTCTTAAATCAGTGACTTCAGAGAATGGAGTAGTAGAAGATGTAGGTTGTGGAGAAACAGTGAGTGGTGTCAAGGAGGATATGAGAGGATCAGTGAGAATAGGCAACATTGGTGAAGATGAAGATATGAAATCATCCAATGCTGTTGTAGTAGAATCCTTGTAAGGAAAAATATCCTCTTTAAAGACTACATCTCTACTAACAAAAGAAGTTTTATTGGATAAATCCAACAGTTGGTATCCTTTTTGACCAAAGGGATAACCAATAAAGATGCACTTCCTTGCTCTTGGAGCAAACTTGTTTGTGATCTTGCCTGGAGTGGTGGCAAAGCACAGGCAACCAAAAATTCTGAGATTAGTATAGTCAGGTTTTGCTCCAAAAAGGATCTCAAAAGGGGTTTTCCAATTCAACAATTGAGTAGGCATCATATTGATCAAATGTGTAGCAGTGAGGAGACAATCTCCCCAAAAGAAAATGGGAAGACCTGCATGAACTCTTAAAGCCCTTGCAGTTTCTAAAAGATGCCTATGTTTTCTTTCCACCCTGCCATTTTGTTGTGGCCTTTCAACCACAGATCTTTGGTGAATAATCCCCTTTTCTCTAAACATATCATGACAGGTGTGTTGAAAGAATTCAGAACCATTATCAGTTCTGATGGTTTTGATAATGATGCCAAAATGATTCTCTACATAGGCTAGAAAACCTTTAATGAGGTTTGGGACTTGATCCTTAGTCTGGAACAAATAAGTCCAGGTGGCCCTGGAATGGTCATCAAGGATAGTAAGAAAATATCTAGCACCTATCCTTGAAGCCTTTCTATATTGGCCCCAAACATCCATGTGAACTAAAGCAAACAAACTAGAAGCATGAGAAGAACTCCTAGTAAAAGGCAAAACATGGTGTTTAGAAAGAACACAAGTTTCACAAAAGAAATCTGATGTACTTCTTTTATTAAAATCCAGAATATGTTTCAGCTTATCAGTAGAAGAATGCCCTAATCTTGCATGAAAAATATGAAAAGAACAATCATTCTTACAAAGATTAGAAGAGGGGATAGTAGTTCTAGATGCACTAGTAAGATGATGTGAGGACCTAAACCAGTAAAGATCTCCCTCTTTTCTCCCAACAGCCACAGGTGTGTCACTTGAAGGGTCCTGGAACACACATTCATGAGCATTAAACACTACATTTTGGGAAGAAAATGCAACAAATCGCCCAACAGAGAGAAGATTGTGTTTAAAATCAGGGACCAACAAAACCCTATGTAATAGAACACTAGGAGTCAAAACACAGTCCCCAAATTGTTGAACATACTTGATGGTTCCATCAGGAAGTCCAACAAGTACAGGGCTAGAGAAGGTTTTAATGTTATGAAGCAGAGATATGTTGGAGGTCATATGATCTGATGCCCCAGTATCTATGATCCAATCATTCACAGCATTATTTTGAAAAGCAGAGAATGCAGGTGCAGGGATTATACCTGCAAAGTCAGCTGAAGAAAGAGGAGCCTTGCCTTTGTCTGACATAACCTTCATTACCTGCTCCACCACAGAATTGACCAACCCATTCATCATGGAAGGATCAAAAGAAGAATAAGTGTCAGGTTGTGGAGAATTGTAATCCTGCACATCTTCAGACAAGGGATCAGTAGAGACATAAGAATCTATAACATCAGCATTGTTGGCACCTCTTCTAGAGGAACTGCCACCTCTAGAACTAGAGCCAAAGGAGCCTTGCCTCCCTCTTCCCCTGGAACCACCTCTGAAATTGGAACCATACTTTAACCTGTAACAGTTTTCCTTAGCATGGCCTCTCCTCCCACAATGAACACATTCATTCAGTTTGAAACACTCAGCCTTTGTGTGACCAAGGTGATGACAGTAACCACACTCCTTGGTGTCAGAAGAATCCCCAGAAGTGAACCTTGGTTTCTTGTAAGAAGAAGCAACATCAAGAGACTGAGAAGAGTTGTAAGAATTAAAAGCAGAGATTTCAGAAGTTTCAGTAGGGATGACATTAGATTTCTTTGATTCTATCTTCTGATATAAGGCAAGGGCCTTGTTAAGAACAGGAAGGCTGTCAGAAGAAAGCAGATTAGTAGTAACAGAGTCATAGGCTTCATTCAAGCTCATCATGAAATGAATTAATTTGGCATTCACCTCCCTAGTAAGTTGCCTCTTAAGCATGTTGCAGGTGCAACTGTCTAGGGCTCCACAAGTGCAAGAAGGAAGAGGATCCAAATCATCAAGAAGTTCCCAAGACTGTTTCAACTTACTGTAGAATTCAACAAGAGAAGAATTGCCTTGAGACAGAGAATTAAGTTGCTTCTTCACTCGATATATCTCAATGTAATTAGTCTGACCATAGCGGTCAATAATCTCATCCCAAAGACTTTTAGCACTCGCAGCAAACTGCAGAGAGTCTCTAATGTCCTTAACAATGGAGTTTAGAAGCCATTTCTTCACTGTGAGATCTACACGGATCCATTGATGATACTTCTTATCAGATTTATCAGGAAGTTTGCAAGAGCCATCAAGGAAACCTTCCTTATTCTTGGCTAGAAGAGTGTGATAAATCTCACGTTTCCAGGAAATAAAATCGTCACCATTAAATTGAGGCGAAACAAGTTGAATAGTCGGTTGATCCGAAGAAGAAAGATACAACGGATCATCAAGGTGATCATAAAGCGAGGAAGAAGCAGGAGTTTCAGATTCAGGCATGATTATAACAGAAGAATACGCAACAGAGAAAGGAGAAAACCTAATTGCAAAATTGATTTGGGGAAAACTGACGGAGAAGACGAAGAACACGTAATTCAGCGAAAACGAAAGCTCAAGAGTAACAGAAGTAGAAAGGCGAAAGAGAAATCGAAACGAAAATGCAGAAAATACCAGACGAAGAAGGAAAAACGAGTGGAAAAAGCAGCGAAAACAGCGACACAGCGGAAGAAAAACGCAGGAAATCGTCAACCTAAGCGAATGATACCATATGAAACCTAGGTATCATCACCATGGAAGTGTAGATCACCATTGTTGTGATGTTGAAGCTTCATTAGTTAGTTATAGTGAGAGAAAACAGAGAATATTGTTGTAGAGAGAGAGAGCTAAATAAAAGTGTGTATTATTATTGATAATTAGAAATGAATGGGTATACAAGTATTTATAGGTACATGTACTACTAAGTATTTACAAGTGTATTATTTACAAGTATATACGAGTATATTATTCACATATGTGGCTTGGAGGAACACGTCTAACCCCTGATGTTTTTACATATAACACTATTATACATGGATTGTGCAAGGACAACAGACTGCACCTCGCACTTCAGCACTTTGATGAAATGAAAGGTCGTGGCTTGGCACCCAATGTCGTAATTTATAGTTCATTGCTTGATGGCTTGTTAAAAAATGCTTGGATCGACAGGGCTATATCCCTGCGCAGAGAGATGGAGAGTAATGGAGTTGCCCCCAATATTTATACGTACGGCATCATAATCAATGGCCTTTATGAAGCTGGACGACATGTGGAAGCTGTTGAGGTGGTCTCTTATCTAGTCGCTAAGGGGATGCGGCTAAATGTTGCTACATACAATGTAACGATTAAAGTCTTATGTAGGCAAGGGTTGTTGGTTGATGCAATTAAACTTTTAAAGGTGATGGCCGACAATGGATGTCCTCCTAATGAACACACGTACAATACTATAATTAAAGAATTTCTCAATGCTAATGATGTTGCTAAGGCTTTGGATCATCTTGACATTTTGAGGAGCCAAAGTTTTGCTGCAAACGCTAAAACTGCTTCGTTATTTGCGGGCTTACTCACCGAAATTAGTATTGGTGATACAGACAAGGCTTTGCTTCGAAAGTATTTCCTAGAGCATCGTGGTACGTGATTTTTTTTAGCTGAGATCTAAGTTTTGGGAACATATTGTCGCAGGCTAGCTTAATTTATTTGATGAATGCTTATGTTTCTATATTAATCCCAAACCTTTGCTTGTAATATTCGGGGAAAATATGTGCAAGAAAGAAGCAAAGTGTGATGGAAAACTGAGAACCGGTTTGATTGACAAGAACTTAGTGTAAAAATTGATGTGTGTTTAAACAGACTATAGAATGTTAAATTTGCTTCAGATGTTCGCAACTTTGCTTTAACTACCCATTTATATTTGTACAAGTCTCTGGCTATATGTCGATCTAGTGAAAAAGAAGTGATTCGCAGCTTGATGTATTTCTACAAGCTTAACTAGTATGTTTAAAAGTTGTGCGCAAATATGTTTAAAAGTTGTACGTGAGGATTTCTTACTGTAATAGTGTTGCGATGATGTTTTCCCTAAAAAGGTGGCACGTCAACGAATGGTTATATTATTGTTCGGAAGGTCGACATGTATTTGGTTCCGCATATTTTCTGAATGTACGATGTGTAGTATTGTGGTCATGTGATTGTATATTGAAGAGGAAATATTTAGGTCCATATCGTTGGTGAACGAGTAAAAACCTTTATGTGGAGTAATTAATTTGCGGTTAACCAAATAAAGTCCGTTGTATATCTAAATTGTAACTCCAAATAATGGAGTTATGCATCAAGATTTACGAGTTATGACCATCTAAAGTTGACGTTTGAAATCAGAATAACGCATTTTGTCGGCCTATGGACCTAGGCTGACATACTTCGTCGGTCAATAGTCGAATGAACTTTGTGAAGTTGTGAATCTCAGTTGAATTTGCTTTCAAATTATTGAATCAGCAGTTAGAAGCACGGAACTTTGGGTTTCAGTTTGAGGGGTGCTGCATTTCATGTTAGTCTTCTATTGTTGTTGACTTGGTAAATTCCCATTTAAGACGGGTTAAATATAACCTGTTTTAGGCCCTTTTTGGGTATTTTTTTTCTTCGAAATTTGTTTTCTTGACCCAAATTTTTTTAAAAAAAAGTTTGCTCAAAAAGCGGGAAAACGCATGTAAAATAGGATACTTAAAAATGATAACAAAATTAATAAAAATGGTATAACATACGGAGTATATGGAATTTAATTGTGACATATTCTGAAGTATAGGGAACAAAAAAATTGTCCATCATTTAATATGGGGTTACCATAATTGTAAAGTATGTACTCCGTATTATATTAATGTAACTAGTTGGCGTGCCCGTCCCCATCCGGGTCATCTATCATTATTATTATTATTAAGATTTAAAAATAAGTATAAAATGTAATTTTTATATATTTTTTCTAGTTTATATATTTACCAGTTAAGATATAATTTTCTATGATATTTAATATGATAAAATTTCTAAAATATAAATATTAAGGTCATGTTCTTTGATTGAATAAAGTCCTGAATCTGTTAATGTCCAGAACCGCGAATCCTAACATGGTCTAGATGGAATAGGAATTGCTTTGATTCATCTTTATTTGATATACTCCCTCTGATTCAGCAAGTTCTTATCATATTTCTTATTAGATTGAGTTTTCAATACTTATAATGTTCTTTTTAGTAACCTTTTACCCACAAGAATTAAAGACAAGGTTAAATCCACCACATACCCAACCACTCCTTAATAATTGAGTCAAAACCATGTACTTATCATTTGCCTTTGATTTTTGTGTTGTGATTTGAGAATTTCCTTGGCTTGGTAAGCTTTGGACGGAATAATCTTTTATGAGATTTTGCAAAGGTTTGGTTGAGTTTAGAAGAGTGGCTTACGTATGCACGATGACGGAATCAAACCAGCGTTGTTCAAGAGTGCATGCTTATTAGGGACACGCAGGCCCGTTGAATGTGTGTAATACCCTGATTGGGAGTTACAATATTATTTCATATATGTAGAATTTTCAAGGATTTCGCTTTCCTTATACATACATTGGATAAAATATTTACATATTTTATACACTAATAAATATACCCTCCTTTAGTTTAACTCTAAACGTATCATCCTTTAGTTTCTTATTGTTATATACTCCCCTTATGGCCTCATTCCACCATCTTATTCAACTTTTATTACAGAATATCTTCTTAGCATTTTTATTTTGTTAATTTTCGAGTAAATTCATCAACACAATCTATTTATCATTTTCCTATTTAACTTTATCCACACAATTTATCCACCTTAATTATTGTGTCACATTAAAATGGGAAGAAGATGGTGGAATGAAGCGAGTATTTTTTCTGTTAAAATACTACTCGATAAATAACTAGAGGTAATATTATTATTTATTCCTATTAAACAATGTCATTTTAAACTTTGTGTCACTCCTACACATAAATAATCCCGATGAATATAATTCTTTTCAGAAGAGTAATTTTCTAAGAGAGTCTACTAGTCTACTACTGGCAATAAAAGTGTTTATTGGGAAAATCACTCAATGATTTCCTAAAGCTTAACTCAATGAGAGCAGGTAACCAGTTCTATTTTCATGTCCCATTTAGTGTCTCGTTAGTTCATATGGTAATAAATTAAATTACTTACTCCCTCCGTCCCAGTCATTTGTTTACACTTTCCATTTTTGGGGGTACGGGTCATTTGTTTACACTTTCCATAAATATTTTTGGTGACCCATGTGAAAAGTGGACCCAACTTCATTAACCAATCACATTGTTTAATTCTATCTACTTTATAACAAGTGGGACCCCATTTGTACTTCTATTATTATTTTAATTGCTTTTTCTTCTACCTCTTTCCTCACATCGATAAATGTGTATAAAGTAAACGTAAACAACTCACCGAAACGGAGGGAGTATAAAAGATTAATAAAAATAATTATATAAAAAAAAAATTATTACTATATGAAGGAATGATGGGAGACTAAATGAGACATGAAATGGTACAGAAAATCCGTTCTGTAACTTGATGGCTCCAAATTAATGGCTTTTGAGAACTTGAAATTGATTTGAAATACTAGAATTCAATTGTAGGATTTAAAATGTTGCATTTTAATTCTAAATTCAATTCCATGCATGATGATGTTTGGCTACTAATGAAATTGGCAACTTTATATATAAAATTTGCTATAAAAACTTTGAAAAAATAAAATTTAATAAATATTGTACTAACTTATAAAAATAATATTTTGAAATTTTTACAGTTTTAGTCGTAAGTGTAAAAAAGATTGAATGGGGAATTATGACTACCTTCTACCTAATTTGAGGTGACCTTTAAATAAACTAGTTTGGAATTGGGATGAAATTGGAGCAAGACCAATTCCATTTCCTCGAGCTTCCAAAACATGGGAATTGGCTTAATTTCGGAATTGAATTCCAATTTCATATTCCCTAACACACCATGATAGTAAAGCGGTTTCTGGGTATTTTAATTGTTGAAACGCTTGTATTCAAAGAAGGTATTTTCGTCGCAAAATCTTTAAGAATTTCAAAACTCAATATCAAAGGCGACAACCTATGTATTATTAATGTACTTCGAGAAACTCAGCAAGTTACATGGAAAATTTCAAATATTATCCCAGATGATGTAAAATTTAAAATGCGGTATTTTTCATCATATCTATTAATCATTGTTTCGAAAAGGCGAACAAAATCACGAATTTTATGGCAAATTTCACACTTTCTTTTCCAATTATTTCGAACTGTCGTAAAAACAATTAATTAACTCTTACTTTTCTCATCCGTAAAAATAAACAGTAATTCTCCTGTAAGGCACAACTCACACAAAATTAATGTGAGACCAAAGTACAAATTACAGTTAAAAGGGTATAAAATCATGAAGCAAATCTACTAAAGTCACTTTCAGGGGTACTGAAAAAGATTTAGTAACCATTAATCATAATTATCACTTAAACAATACAAAAGTTATATAAACGAGTACAAATAAGATGGACTTACAATAAGTCTTACAATAACTTATTGTAAGTCCTGATTTACATGAGAATTTGTGAAAAACAAAATATGTTACTCCCTCCGTTTCGGTGAGTTGTTTACGTTTACTTTATACACAATTATCTAGGAGAAGATAGAGGTAATGAATAAAATTGATAAAATAATAGGGTAAGTACAAAAAGGGGTCCACTTGATATAAAGTAAGTATAAATACGGAGTAAAATTTTTTTATTTTTTTTTTTGGTAAAATGTAACTGTAATATTAATACCAAGCACAAAATCAGTTTACATCAAGTATACACACTCGTTTTTACGCTAGTCTTGCTATCCACTCCGTATCTCTGCTATTCAAATTCTGACCTACAACTTTAACTCTTCCTACAATAAGGCGTTTCAAAGCCTGCATTACAACCAACGGCCTCTGCACTCGTGCCTCCAACTTTGCTCTATTACATGTCTCCCAAATCAGGTAAGCCAAGGCACACGAGCTAGCTAAAACCACCAGCCTTTGTAGCCCAGTCCATCTCCGCCCCCAACATCCATTATACCAAACAGAAGCAAAATGAAAACGCAGCCCCAACCATGATTGCAAGAGCTGAGCACACCGTTTGCCAAATACACAGTCATTCAACAAATGATCCCACGTTTCATCTGCTGCACCGCATATGGAGCACTCGAGAGAAGTAGAAATCCCCAGCCTCATCATTCTGCATCAATTCGTGTATAACCTTCCCAAGATGCCCAACCAGATGATAAAAGAGTGTTTAGGAATGACATACCTACTCCAGATTTGCCGTGACCATATTGGTTTCGAGTTCTCGCCTTTCAACAACTGATATCCCTTTTTTACAGTATACTCATAATTTGATCGACACCATTGAGTTTGTGAGATATGTACCTTAAGCTTTTCCTTTACACTACACACTTTACGCGAGCTCCAACTACTCTCCGCTGTAGGAATATACGCATACCAATATGCTTGCTTAATATATATTTGATGTACCCACTTCACCCAAAAATGATCGGCTTTGCAAGCAATCCACCATACCAGATCGGCTTTGCAAGCAATCCACCATACCAGTTTACCAATAGCCGCTATATTCCATATACCAGCATCCAAAACGCCTAGGCCACCATACTTCTTCTCCTTGCACACTTCAGACCATGCTACTGGTGCCCCTCTACTATAATGTGGCCTTCCCAAAGATAATTTCTACAGATCGATTCTATCTTCTTTATCACCCCATTTGGTAGGAGGAAAATTTGAGCCCAATATTTGTGCAAAGAAGACAACACAGAGTTCACGAGCACTAGTCTACCAGCATACGACAATTTCCTACTTCCTCATGCACCAATTCGAGCCACAATTTTCTCGCAAAGCTGATTACATTCCAAAAGAGTTAGTCTTCTCGGGCTGATGGGCACCCCTAGATACTTAAAAGGCAGCTTCCCTTGTCTGAAACCAGAACAAACCAGAAACTCTTTAACCATCAATGGATGTACACCATTGAACACCACCTCCGATTTAGTTTGATTCATCTCAAGATCGGAAGCTTGTGAAAAGGATAGGAATCCCCTCATCAAAAGCCTCATAGATGTGTTTTGACCCTTGCAAAAAAGTACCAAATCGTCAGCAAAGACTAGATGGTTCAGTTTACACCCCTTACATAAAGGGTGAAACCTGAATCCTTCCATACCCCCTATCAAACGCAAAATTCGACTTAAATAGTCCATACACATGGTAAACAATAAGGGAGATAGAGGGTCACCCTGTCGAAGACCTCTTTTCCCCTAAAAAAAACCAAAGATGGAACCATTAACAGCCAAAGAATAACAAGGGGTCTCAACACAAACCATCACCAAATCAATAAACTTGCCAGGGAACCCGAGCTGCATCATCATATCCTTGACAAAATTCCATTCAACTGAATCGTATGCCTTTTTGAGATCAATTTTTAACATACATCTTGGGGAACAACTTTTCCTATTGTATAGTCTCACAAGATCTTGGCAGATAAGAACATTATCGAGGATTGATCTACCTTGTATGAAAGCACTTTGGTTCTCACAAATAATCTCAGGGAGCACCCTTCCCAACCTCACACACAAAAGCTTAGTAATGACCTTGTAGATAACATTACAACAAGCGATTGGTTGAAATTCGGTCACAGAAGATGGTTGAGCCACTTTAGGGATCAGAGAAATCACTGTTGCATTCACTTATTTCAAGAGTTTCCCAGTTAAGAAGAACCTCTTAACTGCATCACACACATCCTTCCCAACAAGATTCCAACTCCTCTTAAAAAAAACTGTTATATCCATCGGATCCAAGACTTTTATCATCGGGTATTTCAAAAAACATCCTTCTAATCTCGTCATCAGTAACCGATTCCAAAAGCATCTCATGATGCACAGCTGACACCCTTTTCCCATGCTCAATCACCTTCCTACTCACTTTTGTTGTCTGTTTGGCCGTGCCCAACAGGTCTTTATAATAGTCAAGGAACGCTTCTTCAATCTGCTCTTGCGTATGACACTGCCTTCCCATCTTATCTTGTATGCTTAGAACCTTATCCCAGCTTCTCCTAGCCTTGAGGCTACGGTGGAAATAAGCTGAATTAACGTCCCCATCTTGTAGCCAGTCCAGCTTAGCCTTCTGTTTCAGAAACAAATACTTGTCCTTCTGCACATGAGCACAAGCTTCACGAGCCAGGCACTCCTTATGAATTAACTCAGGATCATTTGGTTGCTTTTGTAATTCAGTTTGTAGACTCAGCAGAAACTGTTGAGCAATGTCTGCCCTTTGTTCAATCTCAGAGAAAAATTCCCTATTAAGACCTCTGAGGACAGGTTTCAAGCTTTTTAGCTTACACACCACTTTGTACATTGGCACACCAAGGCATTCCTTCTTCCAATGAGTTGACACAAGCTGCTCAAAACTAGGAAATGAAGCCCACATGTTGAAAAACTTAAAAGCTCCTCTCCTCCTTCCAGTCTCATGAGTTAACCTAATCACACATGGAGAATGGTCAAATAAACCCTCAGGTAGAAACTCAGCACTTGCTTCTGAAAACAAATCCAAAGCTTCAATATTAATCATCACTCTATCCAATTTGCACATCACTCTATCCATCCCATATTGTTTGTTGTTCGAAGTAAAGAACTGACCCACTTGTTTCATATCCTTCATTCCACACCAATCTACACAGCTCTGAAACCCCACAATCTCAAAATGTTGCACTGGGGATCCAATACGTTCAGTACAGTTTAGAACATTATTAAAATCGCCCATCCAGAACCAAGTAATATTTTTCTTGTAATGTGATTGGTTTAAAAAATAGGGGTCTACTTACACATGGTCCCACAATAACCATTTATAGAAAATGTAAACAAATAATCCGCACGCCCCAAACTGGGACGGATGGGGTATAACTATCTTGGAATTCGAATTTAGTTTCTTTAATAATTCACATGAAACACACTCACTCACTCCCTCACAACTCTCCCTCTTTCTCACTCTTTAATCCTCAAACTCGCAGTCGTCTAATCTTTCCCTGTCCAAAATAAAATAAATAAATAAATAATGAAAATATTCATAAAATAATCCTCAAAAATAATTTCCATCAAAATAAATACATTTAAAAAAATTCCAACCTCCCACAAATTATTTTTAATTACAAAATGAATTCATTCATCAGATCCATTACTCTCCATCTCCCATTTTCGAAAACCTCCGTTTAAATTACTTGGAACACAAAAACAACCACGTTGAAATTTGTTGTTAATGCACAAATTCTTATAAAAAATTTACCCAAAAATAATAATGGCGAGTAATATTACAGTGAAGGTGAGGAGAGAGAAAGTAGCAGCATGCATGACATGCCCACTTTGCAATAAACTTCTCAAAGATGCCACAACTATTTCTATTTGTCTTCATACCTGTATGTTTTTTAATTGATGCTTCATGTTTTACTGATTTTTGTAATATGGGTTTGTTTTATCAACTGGGTTATTAGTTTTTCTTACAAATCTTACCTCGTCTTGTGTGTTGATTAATTAGGAGCAAGTATAATTTTTTGTTATTATTATGTTTATTAATTTTAATTTTTAGCTTAATTTTATGGTTTTGGTGATTAATTGTTTGATGTTTGATGCAGTGTTGTTTTTGAACGTAAGAGATTGATTGATTGATTTAATTGATTCTTTTACGTCAAGTTTTAATCTCCTTTTCTATGTCATGCAAGACAAGTTTTTGAACTACTACGGGTGTACCAAGTCATCGTGGAATTCTACTTTTATTATTGGATTATTGGTTTGGATTACGATGACGTGGTACATTCGGTGTATAGTATTTAGAATTCAACAGCATGCAATGCGTGAGTGATTTTGATTTGTTTTTTGTGATGTTATTCTTTACGTTGTTGTTGTTGTTCTTGAAGTTGTTGATTTCAGTTTACGTTACAAATTGTTGATTTTGCATGAAGATTACTACGGAGTATAAATAGTAGAGTAGAATTGTTTGTTCTTTATTGTAACATGATTTGATTTCATGCAAGTAATTGAATTTGAATCTGTATGAATGAACTCTCAAGTTTGCATCTTTCTCTGTGACTCTGTGTTCAATGAGCTATGCTGAATTCGAAACTCGATTGCATTTGCCATATTCATCTTTCTTCCGCAATTTCTCGTGTGAAGCTGATATACTCGAAAAGTTGTGATCATTGATAACGGAGTATGTACTCCATTAATTGTTCAAGAGGTGTAACTAGATTGGTGCTAATAACAAACTAATCTCATGTAAGACGGATTTTTCTTTTCATGTGGCGTGTAAGTATAGTGGTCTTACACATAATTTCCGCCTTCACACCAACTGGTTACGACTTAGAGTAGTTGTGTGTAGTCTGTGTACTGCACTATTACTGTACCGTTTGAATATAAAATCTATCATGAGACTCTAACAATAAGCTTATTAAGTCGTGGGACTTAATTACAGGAGTGGATGATATTTGAACACGTGAGACGTGACTTTCGGGTTGCACTAGCTGTGTCCTATGTCACGAAAACAACTCAGCTTAAACCTTTAAATTAGCTGATGGTTGTAGACTTGTAGCTCCATGATTCTTAAGCATTTGTTATCTTTATCTTATTTTCACTTATGTTTTCAAACACATACGAAAATTTCAAGACTTTTTCAAACTTTAGACAACTTAAGACGAAGAGAACAATCCCTAACATTGTTAGGAATACGTAAGAATAGTGGTAACAAGAAGAGCTCACAAATAGGGCTGTTAGAGCTGTTATCATGTATGTTAACCTTGACGCAAAACGGTTGCGAATAAATACAATAGGCACAGAAGCTGGCTGGTTATGTACAACTTAGTGTTCTGTTGATGTGATTATTGTATTAATAAGATGTGCCTCAAATCTGTCAAATAACGGGGCATCTGTGTATGTTCCTGTCATTGGCTTGAGGGTTGAGGCTGAAGCACTCTTAATATGTTATTTCTTGTTGCTGCAATTCTTCGTAACTTAATTTACTCAACGACGAATGAGTGGATTCAAGCTTTTATTGAAAACCTGTGTACTTCAGTTACTGATGATTACATTTCGAACTATTAGTCTGCAGGAAATGCATTTACAAAAAACTCTCAGATGAGGAATCTGATAGTTGCCCTGTTTGCGACATTCACCTCGGCTGCATCCCAGAAGATAAACTCAGGTCCGTGGCATCGCATTCCCTCGGTTTCAGTCCCTCACTATTGGAGTAGTTGCTATTTCTTTCAATGTCGAATACCATGACTGATGGTGTATACATGATTAAACCTGTTTACTTTTTTGAAAACCACTTGTTTAGTTGTTTTGGTTGAATAAAAATGCTGCAATCTTTGAGAAGTTCTTCGTAAGTTAATACTCTCCCCAAATTGATTTTACATGCTAGTAGTATTTGAGTTCACAGTTACCTATGTTTTGATACCGAGAGCTTTTACACTGATGTAATTAGTACTCCCTCAAGTCCCGCCATTAAACTCCATTCTTGACATGATGTCGTGACACAGTTTCCCATACACATTTTGAAAAATCTATGTTTTGTGAGCTGGTGTCATAAATTATGAGGATATGTCTGTCATCACTCATTTTTACTCGTACCTAATATAGTTTTAATGAAACCTCGGTATTTTTCTTTAGTGAGATTTGATTAAACAAGTGACTTTGTTCCCGTCTCATGTTTAATCTGTAGCGTAATTTGTGTGTTTTTTAATGGTGTAATGCAGGCCGGACCACAATCTTCAGGATATTAGGGCCAAAATTTTTCCGTTCAAAAGAAGAAAAGTCGAGGCTCTTGAAATTGCCCCGACAGTTTCACCACCCACTAAGAGAAAGGAGAGATCACTGTCATCTTTGGTAGTGAGCTCACCCCGAGTATCCGTACAGCGCGATTCAACTGGAAGGAAAACCCGAGGTGGTGTACGGAAAGGTTCTGCCACAAGGGGTAAGAGTCTTGCAAATGAAGAGACTCCTATGAAAGGCGATGATGATTCGATGGAAGCCTGTATGGATGACTCAAGCTCTCCAGAGACCTTGAATAAAATTGTAAAAATTAAGCAGGTACACACACTTCACCAGCCCTTCATGCCGAATTACATCAATCTAGGAACGTGAACCGGCTCTTATTGTTTGAAGTTTTCTGAAATTTGATGAAGTTTAATGTTTTCTAAGTGATAAGACCCTTGAAGTTTTCTGAAGTATTTGATTAGTTAAGAAAAAAAAAAAAAAAAAAGATGAGGAGAACGGTACCTACCATGGCCGTCTCACATAGTCAAATATTGCTTGCATTTTGCCGAAGTAAAAGTATTAGGCTCTTTCAATAGTTTGCTGAACAAATGTAAGTACATGATAAATTTGTGCTTAATCACTTTGCTATGAGGTCACTTAATTCTCCCACATGCAAAGCGAATGTAACTTATGAACTCGACTATCGATTTAGCATATTTATTTGTTCCTGATATATGCAGGGCTCATCAGTCAAATCTTCGAATGATCAGATTCATGGTGAACGAACGAAAAACAACATTGAAGGAGTAGAAGGAAAGGCGGATTTATGGAAGCCCTTAAACACTCTCGTTGAAGCAGCAAACAGAAGCAAATTTTCTAAGCCAGGTTCTCTCGGGACGTCTGACATCCCAACAGACCCGACAAGTTATGAAAAGCCTGGTGAATCTATGAGAAAGGTCAAAAACGAGGAAGTTCTGAGTGAGAACAGCAGCATGCCAACAAAACGTAGGAGGATTCGCGTAGCTAATAAAAACAGACTATCGAGAACTGAGGAATCATCCAGTTCGAAACTTGTACTTAATGTAGCACGTCGTAACTGGAGGGATGGTCCGATATGGTTTTCACTAGTTGCTTCAGGGGATCAGTAAGTAACACTCTTAGATTTGGGTCATTATGTGCACGTTTTTGAGCTTCTTCATCAGTGTTTTTTGTGCTACGTTACTTTTGCTTGACTTCTTTTTATGATGTTCAATTGTTCAGGAAAGGAGTTGATCCCCTGCCACAAATATCTAGTGCTTTCTTGCGAGTCAAGTGAGTTTATGAATTCTTCTAGTAACTCTGCACTTGTAGCAGTAGCATGTACTTTCAGAATTCTCGAAATTATTTAAATCTGAGTCCGAGTTACTCATTGCCTGTGCCGTATAATGTATTCTTGAACTCAGAACCCAAATCGGTTCTCATATTTTAACGAAATAAAGAAACAAAAATATTCATTATATTGCTGCGCGTGTATGAAAAATCATGATTCTCGTAAGAAAATCGCTGAAAATGGACTTGCTTTTGTTAGCTAGACGTGATTTTTTGGTTGGTAATGCATTTGACTTGACACTTCTAGCTTCATGTTATTCATTGTGCTTAGCAACTTGCTGTATGTGCAGGGACACGAGCATACCTATCTCGTTTATTCAGAAATATCTTATGAGGAAACTTAACCTCAGTAGCGAGGAAGAGGTCAGTACGTAACAATTCAACTCACCATTTTATTTATCTACATTAACGCAAACAGCAGTAACCGTACGCATGATTTAATCGAAGACCAAGTGACTTGCTGCTAGAACGAAACTCAATAGTACAAGCTGACATTGATAGAGAATTCGTAATGCAGGTCCAAGTAATGTGCTACGGACAACCAGTAATGCCTCATCTTAAACTCAGCAGTTTGCTGGACTTGTGGCTACGCACTTTGTCGACTCCAAAAAAGATACGGACCTTTGTTGGTGACTCTGCTAAGGACGCCGTGATGGTCCTGTCATATTCGCGCAGAGTCGCGGCTCCTGCTTCGTGATCTTTCGACTAATAAGATATCAGTTTTCCCTATTTTTGATCTTCCTTCGTGAAGTATAGGGAAATAATTTTGTTTTTCAGTTTTTCTCATTTTTTATTTATGATAGAATCACAGATGGATTTTTGAATTTATAAATGCCTATGGAATAATGCTTGTGAGAAATTACAAAATGTTACGGAGAATTTACCTTTTGTCAGAGTTGAGAATTTATGTGAATCGACAATTTTTTTTTTATGCTTAAGGTGTAATAATATCGGTCAAAATAACTTTTACGAAATTTTGTACGGAGTACTACAATTACGGGTAATGTTAATACTCCTAATAGATTTCTTTTCAAATTACTTGTTCAACCTTTATAAAGATTATATTAATTAATTAATTAATTAATTAATGCGAAATTGTTTAAAAAATCTAGTTATTACTACTTGTATTACATCAAGTGTGAATACTGATTCTAGCAACGACTGTTATACTGATTTAATTGATAACGTCGTGGACGAAATTGCCCTTGCTGAGTTCGTTGATGGACCTCGAGACCTTTTTGGCGGGTTCAATGATGAACGCCTTTATATCAGATAGTAGTTGGTAGCTACTACTACATAGTACAATTTATAGAAAATGTGCAATTTTTCCGTTTCTTGAATTTGATGTTTACGCGTAATTTTAGGCAGTGTATCGAAATTTTAGATATTGGTGGACTTTCTGTCGAAAGTGGGTGGGTTTTGTTGCCCTCTATAACGCCGTTGCTGGCTTAATTACCTCCATCGAGCAAGGGTTTTAACCAAAGTGTTTTCGAGATACGATTAGGATTTAATTGCAATACTTAGGCCACTTACTCGTGTCATGTAATCTTTTCAACTATAATGTACTTTTTATACGCGCAATACGTATTTTTTTTTTTCGTTTCTTTGCATCTCGTCCTGAACAACTTTTCTTCTCCTTCAAGACTTTTTCTATCTTTCATTTTCTCTCCACCATTTACTATACCGATAACATTTGCATCCATCATTTTTTTCTATTTACTTTTTATTATTTCTGTTTGTTGGCATTGCTTCTTTTTTTTTTTTTAATTTTGTTTTTTTACATTTTTCTTGTTAGTTCGTAGCTCTTTTTTCTTTAAATTTATGAATTGAATCCAATATTCTACTCCGTATTATGTATATCAAACTCAATGATTTGTGTGGATACAATACTTATTGTTGTTCAATTCTATGTTTGGCTCGATATAATATGGTATACCCATAGTTACCTAGACATGGCGACATGGTGTCGTGTCGGAGTGTCGGACACGTGGATGATAAAAAAATCTAGACACGGCGACACGGTCAAGTAGTCAACGGAGTGTCTTGACCTTCTTTTTAGACACCGACACGACACGACATTCATATATAAGGGATCCTATAGAAACATATAAATAAGTCCAAAAATATTCTAAAAACTAAAATAAACTGAGTTTCCTAATAAAAGGTACAAATTATAAATATTTTAGGAAAAATTCACAAAAATAATCCCAACTATCACCCTTCTTCCGAGATTAATCCCAACTTGATTTAATCTCAAAATAATCCCAAGTATTTCACTAGCCTTCCAATAATATACAAATTGACTTGTTACCTTCTCATCGGGTAACTATCCTAATATATAAGGCATGCATCTTTTCCTAAACATTTCTCAAAATCATTTTGGAAACAAATACTTTAATCAAGGACATCTTATCATCAATCAAGGGGTTTTCGTTGTATTGAATTTGGGTGGGCAAATCAAAGTCAATCAAGGGGTTTTCATTCTTGATGAGTGTAAGGCGTGTAGGGGCAGCGATGTCGGTGCTCAGGCCACCGGCGAGCAGAGAGAGGTGAATGGAGGGAGAAGAGTCATGGTGCCGGCAAGAGTGGGGATTGTACTCCATACAGTAGCAATGCATGCCTTACAAAATCATAATTTTCCAGATTAAACATCAATGGAAATCCTAGAATTCTAGTAACTACATTCCTCAAGTAGTCTCCTTCCTTTTAGTGGAATAATACCCCGACATTGTACTCCGTACTTGGTAAGACTATTTGCTAGATGGAAAATTTATGGGCTGCTTCTATTTGATTGGGTATAGAATTCACTCTAAGCATTAATTTCTCTAGAAATAAGTTCCGGGTTTAATCGGGGAAAAACGGCTTCGGTGAGGAAAACAATGAGATAATGGATGTGGGATTGGTGGAATGGTGGAGGCGCTCATGGTAGTTGGAGACTTGAAGTTGACTGATTGTTGTTTGGTAAAGATGAAGAAACGAAGGAGATAGGCAGTGAAGAAGAAGGGTCATGACTCATGAGGGAGAACTGAGAAGGAAAACGTTGTTTTTTTTTTTTTTTAAAGATTTTAACCGGTCCCACCTTCCTTTAACTTGTAATATCGGGTTAAAATTGAATTTAGTATGTTATTGGAAGGTTTGCCTAATAGATTGGATTATTTTCGAATTAATTAAAGTTGGGATTATTTATGGAATATAGCTAATAGTTGGGATTATTCCCATTAAATAATCCAATATTTTAATAGGAAGTAAATAATGAGTGATGAGTCATAGAACTGATGAGAATAAAAAAATTAAAAAAGAAAAAGAAATGACCACATGGTAAAAAGCAAAACACTTCCCCAAAACCCTATTGAGAGTTCCCAAGCCACCGTTCCCAATACTCTATCATCTTCAACCTTACAACTGATCTTCACCAAACAAAAAAAATACAAAAACAAAACAGATGGACAACTCCAACCGTGTCAGTGTCGGCTCCACCCAACACATGTCCGGGACGTGTCACGGGTCGTGTCGGCCGTCGTGTCGGGGTAACTATGGGTATACCTTATTCATTATATTCCTATGATCCTATCTCTTGTACTCCGTATAACATTGTACAATATACGTGTAAATGTGATATATATAAGTTATATAACTCCCTAAATTCTACTCCGTACTTTGTATGCTTTGAGCCGATTCCGAGCCCAAAAATATATTTTAAAGCCGATTCGTAGCTCAGAGCTTAATATTGAATCGGCTCAGTTATATTTACAACTTGTTTGGACCAACAATTTAAAAACTAAACACAAATAGAGTCAACGCACAATCTAAGACCAATTGACTTGATTTTATCTTTAAGTGGAGAAAACAACACCGACAACAATGAACATTAGTACGGAGTACATAAGTACATTACATATAGACCATTTAGACGAGCCAAATTCAAATTACCTGCCAAAATAAAATATATCCGTTAGAAGGTCGTTATAATAAGGAAACTTACCATAATTCTTCCACAAACAAAATCTATAACTTTTGTTTTGTTTATATATACTTTTCAATCATTGCAATTCATAAACCAATCTTCTGATACACAGCAATGGTGAGCTTTACTGATGTCTGATGATGATGATCATCATCATCGATCGAAGAAGCAGCGCACGAGTAAAGGCAAACAGAAGATCAAAATCAAGAAAATCGAGAAGAAAGAATCCAGGAGCGTCGCGTTCTCGAAAAGATGACCCGGGTTGTTCAAGAAGTGCTCTGAGCTCTGTTCTCTGTATGGTTCTGAGTTTGCTGCTGTAGCTTTATCGATCGCTGGAAAACCCTTCGTCAGCGGGTATCCTTCTGCTGACGAGGTGATTCAGCGCTTTGTACGCGATTCTCAAGATAATGTTGGTGATAATTGGTGGGATAATCCGATTGACGGCCTTGAATTAGACGATCTCGAGAGGTTTAAGACTAAGTTAGAGGGTTTGATGGGTGAGGTTACTTCTCGGGTTATTGAAATTAATTGGTCTAATGGCGCAGAAATTAATGTTAGTGGACGTGTTGTTGATCGATTTTGCGATTATAATGGATGGTTGGAGAATGTAGCTCCTCAATATTGCCCAGTTACTTCTGGGTTCAATCGAGTCGAAAGTTTCGATTATCAATTTCCTGATGACTGGAGCCGTTTACAGTTTATGGGAGTTGTTCGTTAGATTTAGGCTCGATGATTAATTGTAGTTGTAGGATTTGAGTACTAAAATAGAAAATACAATTAAATCTTAAAAATCCTAATTTTTGAAGCTGACGAATATGACGACATTGAAATTAGAGAAGGTTGTAATACGGAGTAGTATATATGTACTCGTGATTCTTTGATTGGTGTAATCAAGTTAAATTTTCTTGTCAGCTTACGGTTATTAAAAAAAAACTTGAGTATTTTCTCAATTAATTGGACGTTTCTATATGCATTGCTCGTTATTTATTCGTATGAGATACGAGTTATGACTTGTATTTGTGAACCCTGGGACTGTATTTCAAGAGATATGAAGTCCATTGAATATTAGGTGTGATCTTGTATGTCATTCTCAATACTCACACACTTTATTTGAATTTCAAAAATTTACACTAAACTCGATTATATACAATTCATACGGATTTAGTCAAATTAATTGAACAAAATTTAAACTAGTACACGTAATACCAAGAAAAACCTAATATTAGAAAGTAAAGTTGTATAACTACGTGACACTCTTCCAATGTCGAAAACCTTGACATAATTGAAGCCGAAATTCATAAACGACAAATTTATTTACAAACCACATAACTCATAAAACAAATTTATTTAACAAAAAAAAAAAAAAAATCCTCATTTTTAAGATTTATAAAGCTTGCACATAAAAATTGAGTATAAACTGATCAAAACTCGTAACTACGACTCGACTTTAAAAGAAAATAAAATCGAGTGACCTTCTTAGCCTCTACAAGTCGTCTTCTTCAGTTCACCTGAGCGTATTCAACAAAGTTGTCATCTTTTTCAACTCAATCATGCAACAAGTACTCATTCTCTTATATTTTTTTCATCAAATCATAATCAAAGTTCCTATCTTTTTTAAATTTTGATTGCATCTAATTTAATTTACAAATTTTTTTTTTTTTTGATGAAAGGGTTCTGGAGCAGAGACCCATGTTACATGGGAAGATCAACAGAACATCAACAAGTTTAGTAATTTGAATAATCGTTTGACTGATCTTGAAGATGAGATTAAATTAATTAAGGTGCCCCCCTTTTCTCACTTTGATTTGATTTTAATTTTGTTGTCTTTTTTTAGGGTTTTGATTGTTTTTGCTCTATTGATTTGAATTAGATGGTGGGTAAATTTATGCCCATTTTAATGTTTTTTCTTTTGCAAATGATAAAATTTTTTCAGATTTATTAGCTTTTGTGGGATGACTTTGAGGTGAATTAGGGTTTATTTGAGATGGTATTGCTAACTAGGTGGTTGTTAGAGTGTATAAAACCGATATTGGGCCTCCAACCATCAGCGTAAGCTTTTGGTTGACTTGGTTCCTGACATGGTATCAAAGCCTTGTGATAAGAGGTCACGAGTTTGAATCTCACCACCCCTCCCTTTCAAAGTGGATTATTTCGCACCAGGTATGGCGGGCCTGTAGTTGCGTCCACACTTCAAGCCCAAAAAAAAAAGGGCATTCGTGTGAGGGGGCGTGTTAGAGTGTATAAAACCGATATTGGGCCTCCAACCATCAGCTTAAGCTTTTGGTTGACTTGGTTCCTGACAGTGGTATTTGTGCTTTGTATTGGATGTTTAAAATGGGGACATAAAAAAGAGTAAGCTTTGTGATAGACCGTCTTACATTTTCAAATTGTTTACATTCGCTAACTTGAAAGGAGATGACCGTTACCCAGATTTTTGTGAAAGACTTTTCGTTTTCCTTGTGAAAACACGTGAATATACGGATAGAAAAAAACCATTCCACTGGAGCTTGTTGATTGCGGCATGCTGATATTTCTGCGGATCTTCGACAACATACACACTTCACTCTTTGTATAAAGTGACCCTAAATATACAAGGGTATCTAATAAATCACCCTAAGATGATCATCACATGGCTATTGAGGACAAATCGTATCAGATGATTCTGTTTCTCGGTCTTTCTAACTAGGTTGGTAGTAATTCTCGTTGCTAATACCCTTTGTATAGTTTTAGTGACCATATGTTTTATTGGCAGCAGTGCTTTTTCGTTTGCTAAATTATTTAACGTTGTAACCTTATACTACTTTAGGTGGCTCCCCTTTTACTTTCGGTTGTAAAGTCACATACTACATCGAGCATTTGGCTAATTGCGAAGCCTTGTTGCTGACGATGTAATGCTTATGTCTTAATTAGTGAACCAGTAGCTCTATTTCAGGATAATTTAAGATTATGAAGACCGTTCTTTGAGAATTGTACTCCATATTTGCAACCTTTGCCCAAACTTCACTAGATAGACCACTAGGAGTTTGACTGAAATGTTAGTGGTTTTTGTTGACGTATGTGTTTCATCTCTAATAGTGACTATGTGAGCCTTACCTCGCGGTATGCCGCCCGATCTGTAATTTCTTTACGTTTGTTACCCTCTTTATCTCTATAAAATTGGAAGGATCTGAGCGAGTATATCCTTGTAACTGGCAGCAAGTCTCTCCACGCCGACATGGCGACATGCTCCCATCAGATATGCTTATTACACGTCTTGTTTTTAGGGTTTACTTGATCTAAACTAATGGAAACTTCCTTAAATGTAAATTTGTGAATAGAGTATACTGCGATGAACTGAATGGATGAGAAGGTTGTAGTTTGGGAAGAGGCGCTCAATGATACGGAGATTCTGCTATTAGTTGGACTGTCATTGTGAATCTCTGTAAAGGGTTCTTGTAGAAAGCAATATTCTGGATATTACGAGTTTCATTGTGAATCTCTATAGATGCAAAATGCCCTTCCTTCAGATTAAAATTAATGGATTTTACTGATTTGAACTAAAAAATGACTCAAATTTAACTTCACCAACCTTTCACTTGGGCTAATACGATGGTATCCCTGTCAAAGTTACCTTTATCGTGAAATGTACTCCAGCGGTCTATTTTTCTTTTGGGAGAAAACAAGGAAGTAAATTGGTTTGGTGAAAATGATTTCATAGGTGAGTGGGCGAGTATTCCTTAATTTCCAATTTTCTAGATAGATACGGAGTATGTTTTAACTTCTATATCAATTCTTAATGAGCTTTTCTTTAGACTCAGAATACAATGGAACATTGAAAAGCGACTCACCAAGAGGTCTCTTATATGTTAAGCAGCTTACGAGATGTCGATTCTTAATGCAACTTTGCTTTTATTATGGGTTTTTTTTTTTTTTTAAGAATCTCCTTGTTTCTGTTTTTTTTTTTTTTTTTTTTTTTAACTATCTCCTTGTGTTTAGCAAATGGAGATTCAGCTGACCATATAATTGGCGTTCACTTCATTTGCTCTTTTGTCCAATTATCGTGTGTTTTTCTCCTGCGACTTTTGCCCCCCTTGAGGCTCGTCTTTTATTCTTTTAGTCCGTTTTTAGTCAACAGCAAAAGGTAGTAGGCGAATTTGCCCTAGTAAAGACATGGATAATCTTTCTGTCTTTTGTCCAATTCACGAAGACACTACCTTTCGTGTTTTAGCCGCTTTAAATCTTTTATCATCGCTTGGAAAAGCTTGGTCATACAATGACTGATTAAATTTAAGATAGAAGTGTTATGCTTGCTCAGAGAAGAGTCGTACAAATTTTTCCCATTTTTTCTTTTGGAACGTGTTTTTTATTTAGGATATTAAATGTGTTTTCCTTTCTTTTTCTCTATTTTTTTTTCTTCACTTTATCAGTCAGTTACTACTCAGTTTCATTAAATGATATTCGTAATTCGTCTTTCCTTTCCGCAGGATAAATGTGAGAATCTGGAGGACGCAAGCAACGAGCTAATCTTGACCGATGAGGAGATAGTACGATTCCAGATAGGTGAGGTCTTTGCTCATGTTTCAGTCGACGAAGTTGAGAGGCGACTAGAGGAGATGAAGGAAACAACCAGCAAGAATTTGGAGAAACTCGAAGAAGAGAAGAAAACCGTTGTTGCACAAATGGCCGCGTTGAAGAAGATTTTGTATGGCAAGTTTGGAGATTCCATCAACTTAGAAAATGAATAAGAAAATCTGTTAGTTCTTTCTTTAAGTAGTTCAGAGTATATTTTGTCGGAGCAGAAATTGTCATTACTATTCTAGAGATTTTTGCTGGCAAAAATTGGAGTTGTGATTGAACTCAGTATTTCTCTTGATCTTTAGAAAGAGTAACCCTTCTTCACTTTGGGGTTGCTTCATATTCATGGAGAAGAGACAAAAATATTCTTATAAGAAAGGAAGATTTCCCGTGGCACCCTAAGGTTTGTCACAGTGGTACCTAAGTTTTTAAGCTTGTGTTTATGGTTCCCTTTAACTTTAAATATAACACTTTTTTGTGACATTTTTCCAATTAGAAGTACGGAGTATAATTATTTTAGTTTTTAGACTGTGCGGTTTTTTTTTTTTTTTTTTTTCCTTTCTGATATTTAGGGTTTTCTATGATGAACAAAGAATTTATTTCATGACCGATTTTTTTTTTTTTTTTTTTAGTTTAGGAAATTCTCATATGTATAATGTATCCCTTAAGTAATGACTTTTCTTGTTTGTATTTTTGTAATTCTTATAATTCAGTTATACCCTTGACCTTTATTAATGAAGGTCAAACGTGACCAAAATTAGTTAAGTATCACAACAAACAAGTTCCTTAATTGTTGGAGCAACTAACTTTAATTAACGTTTAAATCAATTTTAATCATGCTTGACATTCATTAAGAAAGGTCAAGTTTATAATTGAAATTATGAGAATTGCAAGGATACAAGTGAAAAAAGTTATTCCTTTAAGGGTACAAATGAGAATTTTCCTTTTAGTTTTGTTTTCGGTACAATATTAGTTACGGAGTACCATGTTAAGAATTTCAAATTAAGTAAATAAGTTGGTTTATTTGCACTAATCTACCCTTGTTTATAAATTACAAATAAAAATATGTTTTGACAAAACTTTGATTAATAAATTTAAACTTGATTACGTTATAAATCAAAAATAAATAAGGATATGAGAAGTGCTTAGTCCAAAGTTGGAGGAAACCACGAACACAAACTTAAAAACTCGAGTATCATTAGAAATTTGTCAAACCCAGAGGTACCATGAGAAATTTCCCTAAAAACATTAACTAACCACATATTTTCATGTGAGACGGTTGCACAACAATACTAATGTGAGACCTCTGATGTGAGGCAATTGCGTTTATTTTATGAATATAATTTTTTTTGTTTTATTGTAGGTATCATGTAGCCACGTGTGAGATGGCCTCATTTGATATAATCCTCGTGCTCCTTTTTATGGATTGTTGTTCGCTGATAAAGAGAAGTTCTTTACCAAGAATGTCTTAGCTTAATGATTCGGACTAAGTATTAGTAAATATTGTAAATATTTCGATATAATGTAATTATTGTAAATCCCTTGATTCTCGGATGTAATTTAGTTAGTGGTATCTTTGTATCAACTATATATTGGAATAATAATACACAACCCTAATTAGGGGATTCTAATCTAATATGGTATCAAGTCTAGGTTAAGGAAAAAAAAAAAAAAAAAAAAAAAAAAAACCCAAAGAAGACATCAGCCTTCATCCTCTTCGTGTGCCCTGTTTCGTGGAAGCCATGGCTGGCACAGGTGACAAAGTCGACCCACCCTCCTCCAAACTTCACCCCGTCTACTCCGTGTCTAATATTCAACACAAGGTACGAGTTCTCGACGGTGTCAAAGTTACTTACTCAACGTGGGTCAATCTTTTTACACTTCACGCTCGCGGCTACAAGGTTCTCCGTCACATCGACGGCACCGCAGCCCCGGCTAAAACCGATGCCCGCTATGAGGAATGGTGCGAAATCGACGCACATGTCCTACAATGGATATACGGTACCCTCAGTGACGATCTCCTCGAGCGCGTCCTCGTCACTGATTCGACGGCCTATGCAGCCTGGACCCGCGTCAAGAACTTGTTCACCAACAACAAGGGGGCTCGTGCGGCTTCCCTTGAACACGAGTTCGTCACGCTCCGTCTCTCTGCCATGCCCTTGCTTGAAGCCTACTGTCAACGTCTCAAGACGATCGCTGCCCAACTTAAGGATGTCAACGTCACTGTCGATGACAAGCGTCTCGTCCCTCAACTCGTTCGTGGTCTACCTGCGGAGTACGATACAACGGCGGCGTATATTAATCAAACCCTCCCGGATTTTGCCTCCGCCTGCGATATGTTGGAACTTGAACAACGGCGTCACGCTAGTCGGGATGAACCCGCGACGGCCTTGGCTGCTCCTTCCTCGCCTCCTGTGGATGCTCACCCTGGTCATGCCCCTTCACGGTCTAAAAACGGTGGAGGCTGCAACTCCAACTCGAAGGCTCGTAATGGTGGTAAGACTAATAATCGTGGTTCTAAATCGCAGCCACCTAATTCGCAGTGGGCTCCGGTTACATGGTCCCCACAGCCGTGGTACCCGCCATGGCCTACACCACCGCCTTGCCCGTACCCGTCTCAACAAGGTCAACCCGCCGCGCATGCCCGCTGCTCGTGTCGCCCAGTAGTGGTTCATTGCGGCACGACCACAATGGCGAGCTCGCACCGCCGCCTCTCTGCCGCCGCTTCCTCTCGCCAGGCGTATGTTGCTGATTCCGAGCCGTACCAGCCCACGGACCTCTGTCAGGCACTTCATGCTATGGCATTTAATCCATCGGATGGACAATGGTATATGGATACTGGCGCATCGTCTCATTTAACCGCTGATACAGGTAATCTTCGTCTCTCCTCTAATGCTTCTCGAATTCGGTCTATTTATGTCGGTAATGGTCATGCTATTCCAGTTCAGGGAACGGGGACCTCGACTATACCCACCAAAGACCGTACCCTTCACCTCCATAATGTCCTATACACCCTTAATATAATTAAAAACCTGATTTCGGTTCGACAATTCACTAAGGATAACAATGTTTCTGTCGAATTTGACCCTTTTGGTTTTTCTGTGAAGAATATTCGGACTGGGAAAAGGATTCTGAGGAGCAATAGTCACGGAGAGTTATACCCTGTTTCAACGTCTTCTCCTTCATCCACACCTGTTCGTTTTGCTGGTCTTTCTTCTTCAGTGTGGCGTCGTCGTCTTGGCCACCCGAGTCCTGTCGTCCTACAGCGTCTTAGTAGTCAATCTTGTATTAGTTTTAATTCCAAACATAATAAAAGATTGTGTCCGTCGTGTCAAGTTAGTAAACATCGTCGTTTACCGTTTGTCGAGTCTCATAACTCCTGTTTAGCGCTTTTTGATATTATTCACGCTGATTTATGGACCTCTCCTGTTACGAGTCACACCGGTTATAAGTATTACCTTGTTCTCATTGATAATTTTTCGCAGTATGTATGGGTTTATCCCGCCAAATTCAAGTCTGAAATTTATAATAAATTTTATCATTTTAGTCAATTTGTCAAAACGCAGTTTCATCGTTCCATTAAATCTTTTCAGTGTGACTTAGGCCGTGAATTTGATAACCACTCTTTTCGATCTTTCGCCGATCATAATGGCCTTGTTTTCCGTTTCTCGTGTCCTCAAACATCTTCACAAAATGGTAAAGCCGAGCGAATGATTCGCCGTCTCAATGAAATTGTCCTTGTCCTCCTGTCTCATCATGCCTCTCTTCCGCCACAATATTGGGTCGATGCCGTTCATACAGCAGCTTACTTACATAACATTCTCCCCTCACGTCTCCTTCATTATCGCTCACCCACTTCCGCACTCTACCTTAAAGAACCCTCATACTCACATCTTCGTGTCTTTGGTTGTCTTTGCTTCCCTAATTTGTCTGCTAAATCACGTCACAAACTTGATGTCTGATCCACCCCGTGTGTCTTTCTCGGCTACCCAACAGAAAACCGAGGCTACAAATGCCTCTCCATCTCTACTATAAAAATTATCCTCTCTCGGCACGTGACTTTCGATGAATCCGTTTTCCCGTTCGCGTCGTCCTTTACGGTTAAACCTACCACCTATGAGTTCTTGCAACCCCCTGACCACTCCATTCCTCCTCACCTTTTCGACCAATTCGGCCACCCCACGGCAGCCCCCCCTACCCCTACCCCACCCCTGAACCCGCCCTACACCCCCACACCGCAGACCCTCCCTCCCCTAACCAGCCGAGCCCACCTGCACCCCTGTCTCCTGTCCAGCCATCCCCCCTGCCCCAGCAGCTCACCTACCGCAAACCCACACCCATGCCCCTAGCAGACCCCGCCCCTCTCCTATACCCACTCACGGCATGACTACCCGCGCCACGAATGGTATATTTAAGCCAAAAGCTCTAGCCGCTACAACCCAACCTACTCTCAGCCCTGTCCCGAAGAACCCACACCTAGCCCTCCGTGACCCGAACTGGAAAGCGGCTATGCAGGCCGAATTTAAAGCGTTACAGGAGAACCACACCTGGGATCTAGTTCCTCGCCCTGCGGATGCCTCTGTTATTCGCTGTATGTGGTTATTCCGCCACAAGTTCCGCTCTGATGGCTCCCTTGAGCGTTACAAGGCTCGCCTTGTCGTTAATGGTAAAACACAACAGGTGGGCATCGACTGCGACGAGACTTTTAGTCCTGTCGTCAAACCTACTACTATACGTACCGTTCTCAGCCTTGCAGTGTCCCGGTCATGGCCTATCCATCAACTTGATGTTAAAAACGCGTTTCTACACGGTACTTGGCTGAAACGGTTTATATGCACCAACCCCTAGGGTTCGTGGATCTCACGGCTCCCACGTTTGTATGTCGCCTACGTAAATCCCTGTATGGTCTGAAACAGGCCCCGCGTGCCTGGTATCAGCGGTTCGCCACTTTCGTTCTTTCGCAGGGGTTCCGTAGTAGTGTCTGTGATACGTCGTTGTTTATTTATCATCATGGTTCGGATAATCGCTACTTGTCGCTTCACGTGGATGACATTGTTATTACGGGATCCAGTACTTCCCTCGTTCGTCGGATTATTGATGATCTTTCGCGTGAATTCTCCATGACTGATTTGGGCACTCTGCACCATTTTTTGGGCATTACAGTCTCTCGTACAGCGGATGCTCTTTTTCTCACTCAAAAGCAGTATGCTGTTGATATTCTCGCACGTGCTAATATGTCTAACTGTAACCCAACTGCTACACCTGTTGAAGTCGGCTCCAAATTGAGTGCTACGGCCGGCCCCTTACTTGCCGATCCCACCATGTACCGCAGCCTCGCCGGTGCGTTACAGTACCTCACGATCACCCGTCCTGACATATCCTATGCTGTACAACAGGTATGTCTGTTCATGCATGCTCCGCGGGAGCCTCATCTACAGTTTCTCAAGCGCATACTGCGCTATATACGGGGTACTCTTGATAATGGCCTTACCCTCACTGCGTCGCGGTCTCACACTCTCACTGCTTACTCTGACGCGGACTGGGCTGGCTGTCCTGATTCCCGCCGCTCTACCTCTGGCTACTGCGTTTTCCTCGGCGATAATCTGGTGTCTTGGTCTTCCAAGCGTCAGCCTACCGTCTCTCGTTCTAGTGCCGAGACAGAGTATCGGGCTGTCGCGAATGCTGTTGCAGAGACTAGTTGGCTCCGTAATCTTCTACTTGAGCTTCATCTCCCGGTCACTCACGCCACTCTTGTCTACTGCGACAACGTCTCTGCTGTTCACTTGTCCACGAACCCCGTTCAACATCAACGGACTAAGCATGTCGAGTTGGATATTCATTTTGTCCGAGAAAAAGTTCAGGTTGGCACTGTTCGTGTTCTACATGTCCCTTCGGAGTATCAATATGCCGACATTTTCACGAAGGGTCTACCGCGCCATCTCTTCACGCGTTTTCGGTCCAGCCTGAGCGTCCGTCCACCTCCCGCCCCGACTGCGGGGGAGTATTAGTAAATATTGTAAATATTTCGATATAATGTAATTATTGTAAATCCCTTGATTCTCGGATGTAATTTAGTTAATGGTATCTTTGTATCAACTATATATTGGAATAATAATACACAACCCTAATTAGGGGATTCTAATCTAATACTAAGGTACCCCGTACCCATTACGATAAGTCATAGGTTCAAATCCCCTTCCCCATTGTACTACCCTTGTCACTCATATATTACACCAAGACAAATAAAAATAAAGAGAAATTTTTTAGTACCATCGATTCATCGAATGCACTGTCCTTCGAAAGAATTTGCCTTTAAATTCTCTTCATTTGTTTAAGGGGACGAATTTTCAACGTTGAACGTAGAACTTACACTGTCATATTCACTTGGTAACTCGTAAAATTATCTAAACCATGTCAAATTGTCAATTGTATAAACTCATAAAACCAACTTATAATCTGTAAAAAAAAGTTATCTATAATCGATTACAAAAAATATAAAAAAAAAAACAAAAAACAAAAAGTATCATCTAAAATTCATTCGAAGAGACTTGGAAACAGTTCGACGCTTAATATCATCATCCTGGATAAGGCATGATTTCCTCTTTCTAAAACTCGGCACATCGACATCGACATTGGTGATATTATGCAGAAGTGATAACGCTGGAGCTGCAATTCTCGAGCTCGAGCTCGAGACTGATTGAGGTGGTGGTGAAGAAATAAACAAGTGGGTAATATCTTGAAGAGGAATTCTGGAATAAATTCGTTTGCATTTGACGCATTTTCGACGAAATTCATCATTGCCTGGGTTTGTAAGAATTACTACTTGGTTGGATGGTGAAGTATATGAAGGAATAATATTCTCCTTATTGTTATTATAATGATTATTCATTTCTGTGATTGACATTACTACAACAATAAATATAATTTTGTAAAAAAGGGGTTTTTTGATTTTGGTGGAGAAATTGAAGCTATGATTTGTGAGCAAAGAGTGTGTAATATATAAATATATATATATATTTTGAGTGTCATTAAAAACAAAAATAGGAGGGAGATTTTCAAAATTTTGAGTGTTTTTATTTTTTTGGGATTAATTTGAGTGAGTGAATGTTGGGTTTTTTTTTTTTTTGTTTTGTTTTTGAGGGAAATTAAAGAGGGAACATTTGAGTTATGTTTGTTTTGAGTTTTGCGTAAGATTTTGCCGGGAAAATTGAGGTTGAAATGATTTTGGAAGGCTATTTTGTGTTTTGCTTTGGAGGTAAGCGGCTTAGACGTGGAATTTCGCGCGCCTATGACCAATTGACCCAAATCCAACGTCCTCATCCATTCCATTTATTTTTGACACAAATTCTCATATAAAACGGGTAACCCGTTTCTCACATATTAAGCAAAAAGACAAAGGACAAGTGGGAAGAAAGATATTTTTCCCCACTTGTCCTTTGTTTTTTTGCTTAATATTTGACCCGTTTCTCACAAGAAACGGGTTACCCGTTTCACACAAGACTTACACTATTTTTGAACTTTTGTTTCTTTGGTCAAATTTATCATTAATAAATTAAAAATTATATTTGTCGATATTTTTATTTTACATTTAGTAGTAAATTTCACCTACTCCCTCTGTCTCAGTCATTTATTTACAGTTTGATTTTTTTCCCCTCACAAAAAAGTCAAACTGTAAACAATTCACTGAAACGGAGGGAGTAAGAATAATGCATAGGAAAAAGATTTAAACTTTACCATATAACCTTATTAATCATATTGAATTGTACGGGATCTCAACGGTTGTCTATTACATTTTCCGTTAAGACATTACTACAAATTCAACGTTACACATTTACATATCACTCCGTATTTGGGATTAAATGCAAACAAATACTATAATAACATATCATATAATGGAATTTACTTTTATTCTCATAATTATAATTTTTTTTTTTTTTATTGTAGATTATTTTTTCTAAAACAATTTTTTTTTATGTGGTCACTTTTGAAGTTTTTGATACCATAATTCGCCGATATATCAATACATAACCCGCTAGTCAAAATAATACTCCATATCACTTTACTAAAAATTAAAGTATGTAATCAAGAATTAAGTTTATATTAATTTTTTGGGAGTAGGGGTTGTTATTCAACGAATATATAAAACATTTACCTTTTTTTTCTTTTTTGAGAATTTTAGCAAAGTTCTTGTTTTTTTTTTCATATAATAGTAATGGTAATCCCGCTTGTAAGTGCTATAGATAATTTATCACGACAAGTCGACAACAGAACAAAATTTGTACATTAGTCTTTAAAAACTGAGTAGCTCTGATACCATCATTTGTAAAGAAAGATATTGATTACTGATCAATGTTGTGTTCTACTGATTATAAGAACACTTTTTATATGTTACTTCCTCCATGTCTTTGAATTCTATACATTTAGTTTGTGGACACTATTCACAAGTGAAAAAAATTTCGATATATCGTCTAATATATGAAATAAAAAATAGTCATATGAAATCTTGTTTTAATTGTCTTTTCGAAAACATTATTAATATTCAAATTTTATAATTTTCAGAATTATGTAACTAAAGATATAAACAAAAGAAAACGTGCATTGACGTACGTGCAAAAACCAAATGTATATAATTCAAAGTATTAATTACTATCATATTCTCAAAATATAAGGCAACCAAATACAATTTCACAAATTCTCATATAAAACGGGTAACCCGTCTTAAGCTTAAAACGGGTCAAATATTTAGAATAAGACAAAAGTAAAAAGTGAAGGAAAAAGTAAAGTGTTTTGTCTTATGTGTGCAAGTGGATGAATACTTGACCCGTTTTAAGCTTAAGACTGATAACCCGTTTTAAGAGAGACTTATTGATACAATTTGGTCCGATCTTGAAAAAACAGTCTAGACAAACATATATGAAATGTTGAAATAGTTTAGTCCAATTAAATATTACGATGATCTAATTTTCGAGTATTTAAGGACCGTTTTTCGAATTTTGTAGGATCGATCTAAGTTTGAACCGATAAAGGCGATAAACACTGTAGAATGTTATATTCATAGTACTCCTTACGTGCTTACTTCCACAATAGATGATCAAATTTGCTCCAAACACACACCCTTTGATAATCCAAACTTTGTCAATTGTATAAAGTATAAACTCATAAAACCAAACTTATAATTTGTGAAACTAAGATCCTAAAATCCATTACAAAAAAAAAAAAAAAAAAGGTATCATCTAAAATTCATCCGAAGAGACTTGGAAACAGTTGGACGCTTAAGATCATCATCCTGGATAAGGCATGATTTCCTCTTTCTAAAATTCGGCACATCAACATCGACACTGTCAGTGCTATAATTATGCAGACGATGTGGTAGCGCTAGAACAATGCTTGAGCTCGATTGAGGTGGTGGTGAAGAAATAAACAAGTGGGTAATATCTTGAAGAGGAACTCTGGAATAAACTCGTTTGCATTTGATGCATTTTCGGCGAAATTCATCACCAACTGGGTTTGTAAGAATTTGGTTTGATGATGGTGAAGAAGTATATGGTGGAACAATATTCTCCTTGTTGTTATTATTCATTTCTGGGATTGACATTAAATTATTACAGTAAAAAAAAAAAAAAAATTATAAATGTTGTAAATTTTTAGGGGAGAAATTGAAGCTGTGATTTTGTGAGCAAGATTGTGTAGAAAATGTATATATATAATTTACTCAAAAAATTATTAGGAGGGAAATTTCAAAATTTGGTGAGTGAAATTGAGATGGTGTGTGTTTTTGACAAATTTTTTTGGCAGGATAAAAGAGGGAAGACATATTTGAGTTTTGTTTATTTTGAGATTTGCGTATGATTTTTGCCGGGAAATTTTGAGATATTTGAAATGGGTTTTTGGGAGTTGTTTTTGTTTTGACTTGTAGTTGACCCGCTTAGATGTGGAATTTCGCGCGCCTTTATTGCCGGGTATCAACCACGTTTGGCCACATGTCCCAAAATTCCAATATCCACATCAATTCTACACATTATTGATTATTCTACCATCAGTCCATCAATAAGTCTTATGGGAGACTAATCCTACATTAAATTAATGCGATATCAAAGTACAAATTGTAGGTAAAAGGGTACAATAATATGAAACAAATTTATTAAAATTACTTTTAGGGGTATTAAAAAATTTAATTACAATTAATAATAATTATCATTAAAATGGTACAAAAATTATATAATCAAGTACAAATGAGGTTAACTTACAATAACTTATTGTGAGTCTTGACTCACACAACTACACAAGAATTTGTGCAATTTTATTTTGTACACTTGCTTGTTTATTATCGACACGATTTTTTGTAATTATAATGTTTTCTTTATGAAAAATTATAAATTGAATATTAATATTGTATATAAAAAAAAAAAAATCTAAAAAGATTACTCAAAAATTATATTTCCACTCATACATTATATACATAATTTCGAAAATTCTTTACCCATATAGTGACAAAAGGTAAAATTCACAAAACGAAGTTGAATGGAAGTAGTATAAAACAATCAAATGATATTTTTAACTTAGATATATAGTCCGTATGCTTTTTCTAAATAAATTTTGTTTGTTTTATTATAAATTTCAAATTTCGAATGTGGAATCATCTCATTTGAGATTTACTGCCCATCCAAATATGAATCATTGTATACGAGTAATTAACTACAAATTAAAGACATTTAATAAAATTTACTGTAAAATCTGTTTTTAGTTTGTACTTCTATTTTTCTAATTTGTTCTTCTCTAATATGTTTATCTTATACATAGCTTTATAAAACGAGTCTAAACAATATTTTAACTTAACATTATCTATAAAAATAGAGAGTTACTTCCTCCGTTTTAATTAATTATTTACACTTTGACTTTTTTGTGAGGTGGATTTAAGAAAAATATAGACAAATAACTGAAACATAGGGAGTAGTAACGTAATTGCTTTAGTTTTATTTGGGTAATGCCGTAATGGCCTATCTTATAGTATGGACAATTTTATTTATACGGAGTATATTGTCAATGATTATACTCCCTCCATCCCAATTTACTTGTCCCATTTTAGTTTTTGAAAAATCCCAATTTACTTGTCCCCTTTGGAAAAATTACTTAATTACCCTTAGGTCATCCTTATTGTGGAAATATGTATTGGCTCAAATTGATATATCAAGCCCTCACACCCCTATTATTATAAGGGTAAAATTAGAATTATAGGTAAATGTTGTGAAAATTAAGAGATGATTGTGACTCTTTTCTAAATTTCTTAAATCTAGCATTTTAGTGAAAGGGGACAAGTAAATTGGGATGGGGGGAGTACAATACTATCTCCGTTTCGTTTTTTATTTATATATTTACTAGAGTAAGTAAATTGCTCATTTTGTTAATGAAAATTTAAATTCCATAACTTTATGTCTAATACCCATGAAATTCATGGGGCTGCTTTTAAATGTTAGCTAAATTAAATATATGAATAAATTTGTACTTGCATTTATAATTAATTTCAATTTCAACTCCAATTAAGAATATAATTCTAATTTTTTTTATGGTTGCTGATTGGTTGTGGTAAATATTGTTGCCTTTTTGTTATTCGTTTTGGGCTACTATTTTGTTTCTATATCTAGTATTCATCAAAATGGAGTTCAAATTAAAGGTTTGTGTAGGCTACGCGGCACTGTTAAATGTAAAACCAGAGACGGCTTCGGGCCACACCCACGAATGGAAGGAGAGAGCACGACCCATAAGGCCTAGAGGGTTCCATCCCAAAACCAATTGGTGATGGGAGGAATTTCAGACTTATAAAGTTAAGAACTCACTCACTGAATGGCAGCGATGTGGGACTTTACATGTGGTGCTTTCCACACGCCCTCACACGTAGTTCCCATTAACGTGAGCCTTATCTGTTGGAGCCCATATTATTGGGATTCTCCATGGCATACAAAGCCCAACCGGATGGGTGATTCAGAGATACGAAACCAGTGATTTTAACCAGAGATACGAACCATATCTGGCGGCATATAGATGGCCCGGTTTCAGATTAATTAAGAGACCTAGGATATAACCACGCTCGATACTGTGAAACTGCAGACGGCGGGCCACACCGCGAATGGAAGGAGAGAGCTCGACCCATAAGGCGCAGAGGTTCCATCCCAAAACCAATTGGTGATGGGAGGAGTAGCGCAGACTTATAAAGCTTAAGAACTCTCACTTCCTCGAATGATGTGGGACTTTACATGCGGTTTTTCCACACGCCTCACACGTAGTTCCATTAACAGAGCCTTATACTGGAGCCCATATTATTGGGATTCTCCGTGGCATACAAAGGCCAACCGGGTGGGTGATTGAGAGATACGAAGCCAGTGATTTTAACCAGAGATACGAACCATATCTGGCAAGATATAGATGGCGGTTTGAGATTAATTAAGAGCGCAGGATATAACCACGCCAGACACCATGTGAACTGCAGACGGCGCCACACCCACGAATGGAAGGAGAGAGCTCGACCCATAAGCGCAGAGGGTTCCATCCCAAAACCGGTGGTGATGGGAAAGAGCACTCAGACTTATAAAGTTAGCAACTCTCACTTCCTTGAGCGATGTGAGACTTTACATGTGAAGGGTCTTTTCCACATTAAATTGTATCATAAATCCTTTTTCGGGAAAAAAAAAACCGGATAAGGAGTGCATATGAAAGTATTTGTATAAAAGTAATATCAAAATTAAACAAATTTATTATGATTATCTAGTGTAAAAATAAAAACTCTACGGTGTAGAGTTATATAGCAACTTTAGAGGAATCTCATCCATTCATATTTTGATTCCTTTATGTTCTTTTGTAAAAGTCCACATGATCATCCCCACTAAGCTAAAAGCTAACTAGCTAAGTTAACGATTAACACATTCACGAACATGTTTAGATTGTTCACCACACACAAATCCCCAATAAAAGCCATGCTAATAAAACTAACAACAATCCTCATCATCATCCTTCTTCTAAACCAACAATCAAATTCACACACAACAACACAACACCAAAAGTTCCAAATCAAAGAAGCAACCATAGAAGACATACAAAATGCATTCACCACAAACACCCTCACATCACAACAACTCACAAAATTCTACCTAAGACAAATAAACAAGCTCAACCCTACACTAAAGGCGGTCATAGAAGTGAACCCTGAGGCACTTACCCAAGCGAAACAAGCCGACAAAAGACGGGAGGCGAAAGCGGGAAAAAAGAGGTTGTCATGGTTAGATGGGATACCAATATTGGTAAAGGACAACATTGGCACAATAAAAGATTATGGGATGAATACGAGTGCAGGGTCATATGCCTTAGTTAGGGCACTTGTAGAGTATGATAGTGGAGTTGTTAAAAAGATAAGGCAAAATGGTGGTGTTATTCTTGGTAAGTCTAGTTTGAGTGAATGGGCTCACTTTAGGTCTGATTTTGCTCCTAGTGGTTGGTGTGCTAGAAGTGGCCAATCCAAGGCATTTTCTTCCCTCTCTTAAGTTTTTTGTATTTGTATTTGTATATGTTTCGATAAGTTACTCCGTATTTGTTTATCTTTCTATTTTAAAACTAATTTCTTGTAATCTAATTAAACTAGACATGAATAGTACAGCGTACGGAGTACTTTGTAATTATTCACATTTACGCGATTAGCCCCCCTTGTTCTGTCACTGAATCTTGAAACTGTTGCAGAATCCATACAATATGTCAGCAAGTCCATGTGGATCAAGTAGTGGATCCGCCATAGCAGCAGCAGCAAACTTGGCAGCAGTCACACTCGGTACGGAAACTGATGGCTCCATACTTTGTCCCTCCAGCGCCAATTCTGTTGTCGGCATCAAGCCTACTGTCGGTCTTACTAGCCGCAGTGGTGTTGTTCCCATCTCTCCTCGACAAGATTCTGTCGGGTATACACCTTACTTATGTTTGTTTCCAGCGTCTCAAAAGTTTCACTACACTCTTGAGTTTTTAGCGAAATGTTGAGATTAAAGTCCCTTGACATTGAATTTCTGTCTCTCGCATTATAAGTAGCACACGACTAACCCAATTTCAGACTTTTTGTCACGGAACTGAACATAAATGGATTGAGCTAAGATGAACTAAACCGAGCTGAATTGAACTGAATAAGGGTGAGTTGAATTGAAATTAAGTCTACGGGAACAGGGTCTATGGCCCTAGAGTAGAGTAAAGCTAACGTTAGTTGTCGATTTTCTTTCGAACCTAAAATTTAGAACTGAACAATGTACAGGCCAATCTGTAGGACAGTGGCAGATGCAACTTATGTTCTCGAGACTATTGTAGGCTATGATCCTCATGATTCCGAAGCAACTATGGAAGCGAGTAAATACATACCAGTAGGTGGATACTCTCAATTTCTAAAGCTAGATGGGCTGAAAGAGAAAAGGTTGGGAATCGTTCGAAAGTCGTTCTTTGATGACGTTTCTCCTCACCAGGCTGCAGCATACAAGCAACATTTTCGTACCCTAAGGTACATCAAATTAGAGCTACTAAGTTTACTCCTCACGTTTTTTTGTTTTGTTTTTGCAACGTAAAAGAATCAGTTGAGTATAGTTATGCAATGTTACGAGGTAAATGAAGACAACGAGGAGCTGTGTTAGTAGACAACTTGGAAATACCAACCTATGACGCTATGAGTTCATCCAACTACGAGGAGATGATGCTGGAAACCGAGTTCAAATTAGCCTTGAATTCCTACCTAAAACACCTCGTTAAGTCCCCTGTACGATCTTTGGCTGATGTCATAGATTTCAACAACAAGCATCCTACCGCGGTAAGTTTAGTTCAGGTTAATTCAGTTCAATTGGTGCACTAAGGTTTTCATTTCATATCACTCATTGGTTAAGGGTCTAAATTTGATTGCAATTATCGAGCGCAACAATTTTAGCAAGGTCATGGATGCAGGAAATGATGAAGGAATATGGGCAAAACATATTCATCTCAGCCGAAGCAACAAATGGCATAAAATCAACACAAAAGAAGGCGTTGGCAAAATTGGCATCGTGGTCAAGAGACGGGTTTGAGAAAGTGATGAAGGAGAAGAAGTTAGACGCGATAGTAAGTCCGGAGTCGTCGTTTTCGAGTGTACTTGCAATAGGAGGATATCCAGGGATAAGTGTACCTGGTGGTTATAATGAAGATGGGTCACCATTTGGTATTTGCTTTGGAGGTTTAAGAGGAAGTGAGCCAACACTTATTGAAATTGCTTATGCTTTTGAACAAGCTACCCTTGTTAGGAAGCCTCCTCCACTTTAGGACGTCAATTAGTATCGCTTCGTGGGCCCGAAGGCATCAATACGTGGAGAAACATGAAACCATTGTCACTTGTATGGCGAATAAGGATTAAACCCGAGTCTCTGATACCGTATTAGAAGATCAATTTAATCACAAACTTTTCAATGTGATGATTGTGACCCAATGATAGATTTTTTATATATTATCACCAGTGATAAAAAAAATAATAATAATGTATGATTATGTACTTGGTTAACTATACATTGAAGTAGATATTGTTGACATGTGTGTTGGGATTTTAATGTTTATGTTCGTTATGTACTTATTCATATAGATAGATATAGGATCTAGAGGGCAATTACTTAGAAGTACATTTTGTGCAACAGCCTTTTCTATCTGATAGAAAAAGATCCCATGATCCTGAACCGATCTTACCTGGGATCGCAAATCCCAAGTTTGTCTATGAAGAGCGGATCTAATTGTATTAGTGTCTATAATTGATTTCTTCTGTGTAATACTAATCGATAGGGCCTCATTAGTAATATATACTCCGTAATACGGAGTAAACAAAAGGGGAATATTTTATCAGCAAATTTTCCTTCGGCCATACTTGTTCAGTTGTTTTATGGTTAGGAGAATAGGAGGAGTAGGATTCTATCTAATATCTAATCAAAAGGAAAATGAGTTTGCGCCACCGGGTGGTACTTAAATTCGGTACCACCCGGGGAATACTTGTAAAATTATCACAAAATTTTACTTTTTCTCTTTAATATTTTGAATTTCAGATGAAATAATTGTGAGGGGTAATATAGACATTGTATCCTTTAAATCATTTTATATATTTGACTAATTGAAAAAAATAAAATGGAAAAGGGTTGATAAGATTGAGATATTTGATTTGTCAATGAGTTTTGCTAAATTTTCTCTAACAAACACTTGATTGTTACTTTATGTTTCAAGTTCTTCGCAACAAACATGGTGATTTGTGGGCACCCAAAAAAAAAAACTTGGTTATTCATGGAGGCTATACTATCAATATAAATATATTTGTCACCAAAATAAAAATTACAAACAGTAATTTAATTAAATTAAAACTATGAGCAAATTATTCATCATAGATTCATGGTAAAGGTTATAATATATTAAAATTCACAATATATAATAAATTTTGAATTAATTGATTTTATAACATTACAATTTAGTACGCTTTTCATACTACTTGCTTGTAGTTATGATTTTAGGTTTCTTTAATCTTTTTTTTCTTTTTTTTAAGAGTTTAGAATAAAACTTATTTTTATTGCATAATATAAGTTAATGTGGATGAAAAATAGGCTTAAATATGATCAACAACTACTAAAACTCATGAATGTTAAATTACAATATTATCCTTGTGACTTTGGCGCAAAATCAAATATCCTTTGATATATTTTTTAATTTTTCTTTTATTTTAATTATGGTGGTACCGACTTCAGTACCACCGGGTGGCGCTCTATCGCTTTCCTTATTAAAAAGTGGGTTTTTCCATAACTTTCATATTTTATACTCTCTCCGTTCCAAGATATTGATGAGGAGGAATTTAAATGATGTAGTGGCTAGTGGGAGACTGGGAGGGCTACTTGATCAATTCGTGTGATAAAAACTTTCTAAAAATAAAAGGTAAACAAATGAGTGATACATTCAAATTGATTGAGACGAGGGGAGTAGTACACTTATTTAAAACTCTCACCTTATATAACCACAATGTTTAAAAACACTACCAAATCCTCATTCCGTCACCTATATGAAATAAAATACGCTCCAATTATAACAGAGCCTAGTTTTGTTGATGTAATTCTTAAACTTTTGATTTATTCGTTATTTAATTTTTCACAAAATGAGCATTTATTGGTGTTTTAAAACATTTTTGTCATAAAAGGGGTGAGTTTTGGCAAAACATTATACGGAGTAATAGGTGAGACGTAGAGCTGTCAAAATCTGACCCGGCTCGTTAAACCGACCGAAACCGACTTGAAAATGACCCGAAATAAACCTGCTTTTTCGATCCGAAGTCAAAATCGACCCGAACCCAAAATGACCCAAAAAATGGGTCAAAACCCAACCCATAGCAGGTTAACCGTTAAGTTAAAAAAAAATTATGTTCCAAGATAGAATATGTCATTATCAGTCTTTTTTTTCACATGAAATTTTTTTACTTCAAATCAATTATAAACATTTCACACCTAAAAAACTATTCAAAATTGAAAATTTTAACTTAAAATATAATCTTTATTATTTAATAATTGTATTGTCACACCCCATGAGGTTGGGGTTTAAGGAAAGTCCCACATCGGAAAAGGATATAAGAGTTGATATCTTTATAAGAGATATCACCCACCATTTTAGTAACAAGACCTTGTGCTTTTTGGCTTAAGTGAAGATAATGAGCCCAAAAGTGTGCGTTTCACCATTAAGCGAGACGTATTACAACGGTGGTGGGTCGGACTGTTATATGTATAAATAATAATTTTAATGATGTTTGTTAGGTACATTGGACATTATGAATTTGAGACATCCTGAATCACTGTTTACGAAATATTAGAATCAAATACATGTGGAGAATAAGTGAAAAAATGTGAAAAAAATATGATACATATAAGTCAATAATTAGGGGCAATATTTTAAAATTTGAAGATACACCTTGAACTCTAAAGTATGTATACAAATATTCATTTTTATATTTTATATTACTTTATAATTTAAAATCTTTAATATTCACATCATGCACTTATAATTAATACTCCGTGTACAATATGATAAATATTGACTTAATAGTTACATGTCTATACACTTATTTTGAAATTATCAATTTTGAACGTATAATTTAAATATATTTTTTTTCGATAATGTATCATCAATTAAAGTATTTTTTAGTAAAAATTAAACCGTTATACAAAAAACGTAAAAAATAAAATATCAATAAATGGGCGTTAAATAACCAGTATTTTGACCCTAACCCGGCCTGAAACCCGTATACACCCGACTTGTATATTACCCGAACCCTAAATTCACTTGACCCGTATGTTACCAGATTTATGATTATCCGAACCCGTAACCTGCCCGACCGACCCGTTTGACAGGTCTGGGTGAGAGTTTTGAAAAAGTTTATTATAAAATGTGTGAGTTGTGAAAAAACTCTTGAAAAAGTAAACTATTACGGAGTAGTATGTTTTTCTATTTATTCGCTTAATAAAAGTCTCGGCTTTGTTGAGAGTTTTCAGTTCCTCTTCGTAGAATTTTTTCAGTACCATTTTATGAGGTTGTTCTAATTTTGTTATTATCAATATATAAATTCTTTGATAATTCGTTGGATGATATAGTTCAATGGATATACTACTTTAATCGTCAACAATCAGTGGAGCAATGTGGTTACTCTATTGCTTTCTTTCAAATTGAAGGATCTTCTCAAAGGCTAGTCAAATTAGTGTTTGAAATTTTTCATTCTATAAGAGAAATCTGTACTTTGATTATCGTTAGATTTGTTTTCGATTTAACTTATTCGTTTAAATTATTATTTGACGTTGTGTTAATGAATTCTTATTACTCCCTCCATCCCATCTTTTTCCTCCCATTTACTTTTTGGAGGTCAAATTTAGTAAAATTTGACCGTCAATAACTAAAATTATAATATAAATTATGTTATGAAACCAACATATTATGATTTGTCGTTAAAATATCTTTTACAAAATTATACTTTTGACCGGAAAAAGTGGTGTATTGATACAAATAAATACGGTTAAAGTAGTGCCTAGGAGACCGTGAAAAAGTAAATGGGAGGAAAAAGATGGGATGGAGGGAGTATTATTTTTTTTTTAGAAAAAAAAAATAAGCATATGGCTCTAAAGTACTCATACAATGAGTCAATGATCATAACATATGTAACCAATTGCAATTATGTAAACAAATTACATAAATCTAGTAAAAATACAATAATATGTTATCATTTCTGTAAATTTTTTATTAGTGTCGAGCAAATCTTGGTTCAGACTGAAAAATCGGGTCGGACCGGCCAATTTGGTCCAGACCAAATCCGGACCAAGGACTTTTCAGTTCGGTCCTCGGTCCACTTGGTCCGGGTTTTAAACTGGATTGAAGCTATTCAGTTCGGTTTGGTTCGGACCAATGATTTTTTGGTCCGGTCCTCAGTCCACTTAAAAAGTATATATGACGGGTTGGCCCGGTCTTGGACCGATGATTTGCTCTATTTATTAGTATTTTGGAAAATTATTTTACCTATGATTTTTGTCAGGAAACATAAAATAAAATTCAAAAATAAAGGTCAAATTCCATTTGTTTTAAGTTACAGATGGATAATGCCATCTTAAATGAGACTTTGTGAATTTTTATAGTCTCAACTTTTTTTATTGGTCAATATAAAATAGATTAGATGAAGAAGTGATTGTTTCTTTTAATAATTACATTTGGATTCAAAAACTGAAAATTAACTCAGGCTAGCCCACGGGTTTTCTCTATATTATTTTGTTTTCTACTTTTATTTGGATTCACATTACAGAGTACTACTTTCTTTGTATATACGAGATATAATTATTTGAAAATACAAATGTTGGGCCTAAAAATTAGCTCACACTTGGCCCAGCAAAAGACAACGTTAGATTCAAAAAATGGAAATCTTAGGGTCTTGAGAGAAGCTCAGGGTCTTGTGGGAAGCCAAGGTGACAAAGTATCCAGGTATCGATGGAAAAGGGAAGCTGAAAGGGTTTCTAAGGGATGCTTAGGGAACTTGCGGGTCCAGAAGGAAGCTTAGAGAACTTGAGGGACCTGAGGGAACTTCCACGTGAGCAGGTGAAGATGGAATTCAGTTGGAAAATAGTAAGGGAAGTCAAATATGAATGTTTGGAGTCCTTAAATGAAGGAAATAGCTTAGTCAAGGGAGTTAACAACACCTGCATTTAAGGAGTCAAAGTAACAAAAGCTACATTCAAGGCGGAATTTCAGGGACCTGAGTATATTCAGGGAAACTGAGCTCTACTATACCAGAAAAAAGATACTAAAGCAGGCTTATGAAGGAGCAAGTCGAAAGTCAAAATGAATTAATTCAAGGGAAGTGACAACACCCTAATAAATAGCAACAACCCTAAAATCAAGGCATATTTCTAGGGAGATGTTGAGGAACCTCAGATAGCTCAGCATACCCTATGACCCTATATAAGCATAAGCAGGCAGTAACACAAAGGGGACATTCTACAAACATCCAACAATTTCCAGCAGCTATATTTCACCCAAAAACATCACAAAGGCCTAAAACCACATTATAAGTCACTCCATTAGGAGCAATTTGTTTGCTCTCCCCATGAACTTTCTACGCCTTTTTGGCGTAAGTGCAACTTGTTCTTGTCACTTGGTAGTTCAGGGTTTACGACGGCCGATGGATGTTCTCCAATGCGTTGAAGAGATGGACAATGAAGCTCGTGCCCAATCTGCCGTACTCCACCAACACACCTCTCACACTCGATGTTGTTTATGTAGTTTTATTTACTGTATTGTTATGTTTATTTTAATAATTTGTAAGTACGGGTTGGAGTGCCGTACCCCTAGACGATAAACACTCCTTTTCCAGCTGGCAAAAAAAAAAAAAAAAAAAAAAAAGTCACTCACCCACAAAATACAAAGTTTTTATTATTGCTTTTCTTAAATTGTACTTGTAATATCTCGATATTAGTGGATTTGGCGGGATTATAACTCCCTTCGCGGTGGTTTTTCATGTTGGGTTTTCCGAGTCACCAAAATATTTTGTGTTTATTTATTTTATCGCTTTATTTTGCATTTATCATTATATTTTGGCATATAGTTGGACCGCTTTGGCTCACACACCTAAAACCCGACTTAGGTAATTTTTTTTAACAAAGTTGAATGAAGGAATCCCGAGACTATTATTTTACAATAAGTCTTACTTAAGACGGGTTATCCGTCTTAAGCTTAAAACATGTTAACTACTCTCCCACTTGCACATAAAAAACACATCTATTACTCCCTCTGTTTCAGAGAATTGTTTACAGTTTGACTTTTTTGTGAAAGTAAAAAAGTCAACCTGTAAACAAATGACTGAGACAGAGGGAGTACATCTTTTCTATCCACTTGCCTTTTATCTTTTCGTAATACTTGACTCGTCTTAATTTAAGACGGATATACCCGTCTTAAATAAGAATTTGTGATAGTGAAAGAACAAAAAGGTAGGAGACTGTGGTCTAGCTTGCCCCGACACATTGCTATTGTTGCTTCGTCTGATATTGGTAATATACTTTAAACCCACGTTGGGTTTTCAAAAAAAAAAGGTTACAGTTACACGGTGTGTACTAATTGATTTTGTACACAACCAATTGCATCATGCCACGTGTACAAGGCTGTTTAAGTAATTAATTTTTTGGCAGATTTTCGTTTCCCTCTAGTCTTCCTTCCCTCTTTATTTAGTTAATTGAAATTTGAAATTCAAACTAATTAAATTCCCTTTTTTTTTTTTTTTAGGAAATAAATTTAACTTACTTATTTAACTTATTGTAAGTAATTAATTTTATCTCCTTTATTTTTTCGTGTTTTGGTTTTATTCTGTTTCATTTTTTTTGGATTTTCTTCTTATTAATTTAGTAGTCAGATTTCTTCTAAATACTAAAAAAATAATAACACCATGAATTCATCGTCGTATTCTTCGTCAAATCCGTTATGTCGTCATGGGGTTGCAACTCTTTTGGAGACTGTGAGAAAAAGGAATTGTAATCAAGGTAGAAATTTTTTTCGTTGTTCAATGTGGAAGACGGTAAATGACTGTGGTTTTTTTAGATGGAAGAACGATAGGTTCGAAGGAATTGAAGAACTTTCTCAAAAATTGCAAGCTTTGGAGGAGGATAATAAGAAATTGTTATCGAAATTGAAGTCGAAGGAGAAGAATTTGTTGATGATGAAGACCGAATTGGAGAATTGAAGGGGTCGTTTATCTTTTCGCTTAAATTTTATTGTCTTGTTACTAGTATTGAATTTACTAATTCATATGTTTTGGTAGTGGTTTGATCTTATGAGCAATGATTAAGCGATTCTTGTTTTTGTTTGTGATTTTTTTTAAAAAAAATAAACAAGTTATTCATGAATCGTAAAGGGTTGTTGTTGGGTACGAAAAAAAAAATGCAGAAAATCCGTAAATTGAATCGACTAACCTTAAGTTTTAAGCGCAATTAAGGAGGAGAGACAAAAAATATGCCGCCAAAACTAAATCTCCCAAAAGCCACCTTCTCCCGCCTAATGACTAACTTAATTATTTTTTCTTTTTTTTTGTTAACTGCCACGTGTCAGCCCAACAAAATCAATTGTACACATAATGTAATCGTATCAGCTTTCGTGAAAGAGTAGTAACACACGGGTAAATCGGACCTTGGCGACCCGACCTTTGGTTATCTCAACTATTCTCAATCAATCAATTTCAAAGAGTAGTTTTTGAAAGTGTGGTAGTGAAAAAATAAAGGTTTTTCAGTCAAACAAAAACCCTAACTAATAATCTCATCCATCTGACGGTTGGAGTCTCAATCATACCGTTTTCTAATTAATGATCACCTTCTAAATTTCACCAGGCACCATTTTCATTCACTTTTTACTTGTTTAATTTCACTATTGGTTAGTAATTTTGATGCATAAAATCATCCAAAGCTTTCATCTTTTTACTTTTTCTTATGTTCCTGCAATTGTTTCTGTCACTTTTTACATGTTATGTTATTTTTATTGTTATACTCCGTATTCAAGTAGAATTGTATTTCTCAAAGAATTTGAAAGCTTTGTAGAATTGTATTTCTCAATGAATTTGAAAGCTTTGTAGAATTGTAGTACTTCTCATAATTAGAATAAAATTAAATAAATAGATGTTAAAGGTGACATTTTTGTGAGGATTTCCACTAATATTGTACTGACCCATGTGCTATATTCTCCTCTATTTTGATACCAAATTATACAGTTTATTGTTGGATTACTTTTCTTCAAGTGGGTATACTTTTGTTTATTAAATCGGTTTTTCCTGCGTATGTTCTAAGGGCACATGATAAGAATTAATAGAAGGATTTGTTTTAGAAATATTGTTAGTTTATGTATTTTTACTAGACCTTAATGGGCATTGTTTGCATTGTTCAGTAAATTTTAAGAAAAGTGAGATAAATGGCGACTTGTGAAGAGGAAAGCAGTGCATCATTCGAATCACGTAATGCGATTATTATGGATGCCGACAACGATGTTGAAGTTATTAAGGTTATGGTTAGTGGCGATGTTAGTGGTCATGGTGATGGTGATGAATGTCGTCGAACTTATGTAGTCGCGGAGGAAGATGGTGTTGTTGAACAAGTTGACAAGTTAGAGTTGCAAAGTAATTGCAGTAATGGTTCTAAGATTGAGGAAGAAAAGAGAGAAGAAAGTATTGAATGCAATGATGATAATGATGTTGCTGATATTAAGGTTACGGTTAATGGCGATGTTAGTGGTCATGCTGATGGTGATGAATGTCGAACTTATGTAGTCGTGGAGGAAGATGGTGCCGTTGAACAACAACTTGAGAGGTTAGAGTTGCAAAGTAATTGCAGTAATGGTTCTAAGATTGAGGAAGAAAAGAGAGAAGAACATGTTGAATGCAATGATGATAATAATGTTGCTGAAAACAAGGCAAAAAGCCGAGCTTACTCGCTCAGGCCTTATGTTGTGGATTGCACCTATTACACCAAAACCGGGACTTGCAAGTTTGGGAAAAACTGTCGGTTTAATCACCCCTTATGGAGGGCTTTTAAGGTACTACCCAATTTAGGATGAATTCGAGTGTTTTGTATATTTTCGTTTTCCTTAATGTTGCTGTTGTCGGTTATTGTGATTGTTGTTAATTTCTTTTGAGGTTAAGTGAATGTGTTTTTTGTTCTGAATTTGTAGCCTGGAGGGGATAAAGAGAAAACGTGTGAAGAGAGCATTGAATCTGTTGATGATGCCACGAAGATTGAATGCAAGGTTTTTACTATACTTATTTTAATGTCGATTGAATATTTTTGTCATTGAATTTAATTTGAGCATGTGTTGCAGTGATGTTTGATTCCGTATTTTGGTCTGTGGTTGATTAAAACGATGAGTCCATGCCTTGGCTTCTTAACTGCATAAAGTTGTGTTCATGACTGCTTACTGTTTATCAGTTCGATTTTCCTAACATGTGCAAATGATATAAATTTGAAAAATAGCTCACCAACCGTTTTTGCTCTCTTCTAAAATGGCAAAATTTCATCGATATAAATATATAATGCAAATCTCAAAAATTAAGGGTCACTTGCTCATTTAGTCATTTGTAAACATCCTCTGCATGTTTTCAAACTCTGAGGTTCAAAGCCTTAGACAAGATCATTTGAAACATCGAGATAATAGGATGTTAGTATTGTCAAATGAGGCTCACTCTAGGCAGCGTGGTCTATCACCCGTACTGGCCTAAACGCTATATAGAATAATATGTTGACGAGTAATTGCGGTTGTTTTCGGGAAAGTGTATATTTGGAAAACCACTGTAGTTATTTTTTCTCAGGATTGCAGACAATTTTCTAGATTTTGTTAAAATCATAATTAGCTTTGTTTTTAACTAATGACACAGACTTAATCAAAATTAGTAGTGGCTTTATGGAGGCACTCGAGGCAATATTACATGCTTTGCTATTTTGATCCATTCAAGATGGACTTCCAAATGTGAAGTAGACTCGATCGGTTTATTCTATTGCCTCGTAATCACGACTCCCTATTTTAGAAGAGCACACGCAACGTTCTAATTTGCTTTCATCGCTGTAGTCTGCCTTTTATTATTGCAATGATGATATGTTGTTGGAAAGTAACTTGCTATGCACACTACAAGCTTACCGTCTTTATGAAGTATTTTTGATTCAGGATATGTATGTAGCCCGATTATATCTGTTGCTTTTAGATATATCTGTTTTTATTTTTGTTCGTGATCTTAGATTTTGGTTCACAGACCAGTTTTTACCTGTGAAGGCACTTATTATTTATTAAGCTAAAATAGCTAACGTTTGCTAGAAAGATTTTCGTTTCTCCAGCTTTCCTGTACCATTCATACAATAGCGAGATCATTTTTTTGCTCTTATCTCTGTTTCAGTATTACCAAACAGCAGGCTGGTGTAAGTATGGAGACGCTTGCAGATATAGTCACTCTGCTCGTAAAATTGAGAAGGAATATCTACAGCTTAACTTTCTAGGTTTACCAATACGATCGGTAAGCTCACTGTCTAGATTTTGTTCTTTTGTAAAATCTATTGTCGTGAATTCGTGATTTGAGTACTTTATATAGCCGCAAATTCTCAAGTGCCTACAACTAAATGATTACAACTGATTAGTTACTGACTGTCTGTAATTGACTATAGACCGCGCAAGAGTGTGCCTACTATTTGCAGCACGGCTCCTGTGCCTACGGTGCTAGTTGCAGGTTCAATCATCCTGAGCCTAGTGCAGTAAATGAACACGACAAGTCTGGGGATTCTCTAGGAAATGACAACTTTGTGGAACCTGGTGTCAATTCGTCTAGAAATTGTAGGGGCGTATCATTGCAGTCTTTTGGTGGGCTACAACAGCATGCGTCAATGTCACATAATGACATCGACTTGAGAAACGGCTCAAACGATATGATGAGCTCCTATCATCAAAGATTGCCCCAAACTCCTGAAACAGATCCAAGTCAGGTACAGTAGCTTTGCGTTTTTTTTTTTTTTTTTTTTTTTTTTTTGGTTATTATCATGTACCTAATGTAATCGTTTTTCATCCGAAGTTGTATATGACTATAGTCGTCAAATTTTAACACTTTCTCTGTATTCCAATGACTAATTGTCTCTTGTATTCCTTCTTAGGTCATCAGTCCGTCAGCAAACGAATTTCTTCTTCCGCATCAAACGGTGAGCAGCATATCGGAGAGAGTAGCTCCTGTATCGCATGATGAAAACCCAGTAGAATTCGACGAGTTTCCTGTGCGACCAGGTCAACCTGATTGTAACTTTTACATGAAAACTGGATACTGCAAGTTCCGATCTGCGTGCAGATATAACCATCCTTCAAGTCAAATATCTAAGCAATCTAAACCTGTACGCACCTCATTTCTCAACATCTCGTTTTCAATTCTCTATTTCCGACATATCTTTACATTGAAATGACGAATGCTGAAATTATCCTTCGATGTTCTCTGCAGCCACCAATTCTACCTTCACAGCTTCTTAACGGAATGTATTCTACTCGTCATAAGAACCAGCAAATGCACCGTGCTCTTAGTGAACAGGGACTTCCTCTGAGACCTGTAAGTTGTCGTTCCAATTTTAGAGTACATAACTGTAAAAATTCAAAACTCCAGCTTCCTAATTGTTGTCTCCAACCCCAGGGTGCGAAACTGTGTCGAAATTATGAGCAACATGGAATGTGCAGATACGGTCGCAATTGTCTGTTTAATCATCCTGGCGTTTGAATCCCACATCTTAACCTTCAAGTGAAGCCTTATAGAGTAGTTTTCAGGCAATTTTGACGCGCATCCTTCTCAAAGAAGGGGGCGCCAACTTTCTGAATTTTAAGTTGGTTTAAAGTACGCGATATATCATCGTTTACATATCTCGATGAATACTTTATTGAGGTGTAGTACTCGGTATTAGATTATTTTAGACAATCATCTAATATTATATACTGGTACCTCCGAAATTAATAGTTGTATGATTAATTAGTTGCTATAGAAATAGCAACGAGAGTAATTATATTAATTGTACTTCATAGTAGCAACGCGATAAAATTTACGGTTTTGTTGAATAAAATTTTGATTAGATAATATTATCACCATGTCGGTATTGGTTGTTACGAATTTATTTTAATTGGTTGAACAAACGGAGTGTTTATGCAAAACTGAATTTATAAGATAATAAATTCACATATTACGAAAACTACTTAATTTTCAGTCATGTCAAACATTATACGGAGTACGTCGTTTAGATTGAAATCAAATGGCCCAATTCTTCTAATTGTGGATTTGAGGCCCTTTGCTTAACATATTTTACATTTTTCAATCCAACTGAAATATGAATTGCTTCTACTCCGTATTATTTTTTTAAAAGGGTATTAATTTTTCATATACGAATTTTACTCAAGTTATATACTTTTTGTCATTATTTTTCCCACCCTACCCTTTTTACTCCAAGAATATACAGAATTCTTTTTTTTTTTTTTTTTTTTTGAAAAATCTTCAATCAATTTCATTCAAGTTTCTAACTTTTCAATTAAGAACTCCAATCATAAATTCAATGAGGTAATACTCATCTTCTAATTTCAATTTTGTGTTGAAATTATTGAATTTTATTAATTTTTATAAAATTTAATTACTCCGTACAATTTTTAATTAGGGTTTTTTTAGGGTAGAAGGTAGGGGGTGGTGGGGCTGGTGGCGGTGGGGCAGGTGGCGGTAGGGAAGGTGGTGGTGGGCCGGCGGCGGGGCGGGGTGCAGACGGCCATGGAGCGGTGGGGGTACGTGGTAAGGTTGGAAATTGAATAAGAAAACTTAAAAAAAAAAAATACGTGAAACCCACAAAAAAAAAAAAAAACATGGCAGCTTAGCCACCAGCCACCACCAGCCACCCCGGAACCGCCGGTCACCGCCGGCCACCCACGGAACCGCCAGCCACCGCCTGCCCCACCGTCGTGCTACCGCCAACCAATCTCTATCCACCCACTTCCACCTTCTACCACCCCAGAAGTTTGCAACCACCCTAAATTTCCCACCTTACCACTCACCCCACCGCTCCACGGCCGCCGGCCGCCTGCCCCGACGCCGGCCCACCGCCACCTTCCCCACCGCCACCACCTGCTCCACCACCTCCCACCTTCTATCCTAACAAACCCTAATTAAAAATTGTAATTAAATTTATTACTCCGTAAAAATTAATAAAATTGAATACTTTAAACACAAAATTGAAATTAAATGACGATTTGAATTTATGATTGAAGTTTATGATTGAAAATTTAGAAATTTAAATGAAATTGATTTAAAAATTTTCAGAAAAAAAAAGAGAGAATTATGTATATTCTTGGAGTAAAAAAGGGTAGGGTGGAAAAAATAATGACAAAAAGTATATAACTTGAGTAAAATCCGTATATGAAAAATCAATTACGTTTTAATCTACGGCTAATCCATCCGTTAATAATTTAGAAATCTAAATAGTGGCAGTTGAAAAGTGAAACTGTCTACTCTGTATTACCAAGGTTACAATAAATCTTGCATAAATCCGTTTCACGCGTGAAACGAAGTTCTTATGAGTAAAATGTGACTATTTTAATGGTTAAAGTGGCCACTTTAACCTTAAATGTGACCACTTTAAAATTCCATAAAATGGTCACTTTAAACGTTAAAATAGTCACTTTAAACCTTAAGGTAGACACATTTTAGTTACAAATACCCCATTTTACGGGTGAAACAGTTTTATGTAAATATTTGTGCCAAGGCTAACTTATTGTTGAATGTTGACTACTCGTATTTTGATAATCATTCATTAATGGAGGAAAAATTCTTGGAAGAAAAATACTAAAAGGGTAGTGGGAACTGAACCATTGACTTTGAAGTCGTTATGCATAACTTAACTTAACTACTACTTAGGCAGTGTTCTTTTCAACTTAATTTTAATTCTTAAAATTTAGCTCAGCTTTTATATCTTTAGTTCAGCTTTTATAAATTTAACTCTAATAAGTTCAGTTTCTATAAGTTCCACTAAGCTTTAATTAACACTGACTTCAACTCTTATAAGTTCAGCTTTTATAAGTTCAGCCCAGCTCTTATAAGTTCAGTTCTAAAAAGCTGAAACGAATAGGGCCCTATTGCAAAACGTATTGGAGGAAGTATTTATATTGTGAGGCCTTTCCTAGATGAGGATCAAGTTCTTAGAACCATTTAAAAGCTCGCATCTATTGATATGCCCTCATAATATTTCGGTGCATATCATCTTCTATCCAATATACTCCGTACTACGTATATAACAATTAATCTGTCTAAAATAACTTTTTATTAGCCCTAATAATTAAAACTAAAACCTATATACACAAGATACATACGGAGTAATAAAAATTAAAAAGGACGCTTGGATTAAAAATTGAATATGATTTTTTGTATATGGATTTTACTCACATTGTATACTTATTTCATTTTTTTCCCTTTCCTACCCTTTTGTACTCATTTGTATACAAAATCCTCTCTTTTATCTTTCCTAATTTTTCTTAAACTAAATTCATACAATTATTTCAATTATAATCCTAAATTCATACAATTAATTCAATTATAATTCGATAATTAATTCAACAAAGTACTAATTTCTATTTAATTTAAATCTATTTCATAAAATTATGTTAAATATTATTAATTTTGATGAATTTAGGTTAAAAATTAAATTAGGGTTTACATGAAGTTGGGATTTTGGGGGTTGCCGGCAACGGGAGGCGGCGGGTGACGGCCGGAGGTGGTGGGTGGCGGCGGCAGGAAGTGATATAATTTAAAGATTCAAAGAGATCCAAGTACACAAATCATAATTTAAATCCTTCACGGAGTAGTACTCCCTCCGTTTCGGTGATTTGTTTACGTTTACTTTATACACATTTATCAAGGTGATAAGAGAGGTAGAGAAAAACCTAATAAAATAATAATAAAAGTACAATGAAAGGTACACTTTAACAAAAGTAAGACATGTAATTGGGGCCCACGATCATTTATGGAAATGTAAACAAATGACCCGTACACCTCAAAATAGAAAGTGTAAACAAATGACCGGGACGGAGGGAGTATAATTTTTCTTAGATCAATTTTTTGTAAAACATAAAGTAAATCGCATGTATGTTACATAGTACTCCGTACTAATGTCTCGAAGAGTAATATGGAAATTGAAATCGAATTTCATGACTAATTAATTAAGAAATTGATTAAAATTTGCTTGAAAAAAAGTTGAAGTGAAAAAGAGAGGATTTGTATATTATGTGAGTAAAAAAGGGCAAATTTGGAAATAATAGCAAAAAAAGTATACAACGGGAGTAAAACCTGTATACGGAAAATCAATACCCTTAAAAATTATATTATTAGGATCGTTAAGTTTTAAAAGTGATATTTAAGAATAACAACAATAGTTTATTTATGAAATTAAATTTTTGTACGTCATATAAGTGTATACTGTATAGCAAAAGTTTTTATGAGTCTTAGCTTTGATTTCCCTTCGAGAGAAATCTTGTAGCGGCTGCGGATTGAGAGATGACAATTTTTTTTTTGTCATATTACGTTTAATTTAATTTTGGTACCTTATCAAATTTTGACGAGTGAAAATAAAATACTCCCTCGATTCATATCCACATGGTATATTTCTATTTTGGACACTATTTATACTTCGACATTTAACTTTAATTATCTCTCGATACATAAGTGTAGATATATTCACGTGTGATCTTGGTTCGTCTTTACGAGTACATCATTAAAATCTAATTTTTATATTTTTTGAATGAACGTAGTTAAAAATATTTAACGTGTAAAACGCGCGTTGACAAGTATGAAAAAACAAATGAGTAGTGTGAATATGAATTGAGGGAGTACGAAATATTCGGTCGCGAGAAATACCAAAGGACAGTCACTTTTGCCATCTCCAATTTCCCATTTTCCTCTTCCTTTAGAGTTTCAATAAATTGCTTGTTTTTGCATGAAAATTGAATATGACTTTAATAATTTTATATTCTCCGTACATTTTCACTTCTCTATAAGGAAACAAAAAAAAAAAAAAAAAAAAAAAAAACCTTATAATTCCTCCTTTCTGATTTGCCAGTTCAATTTCTTCATCAAGTTCTCTTCTACATCTCCGATAATTGTAGGTATGTTTATTTTATATTTTTTATATTTTTCATTTCCTAATTATCGAATTATACCAAAATTCCAGCTACTGTAATTAGGGTTTCAATCAATTGCATTATTTCGAGAAATAAAAATAAAAAAATAAATAAAGATTGAAATTGAATTGAATTGATTGAACTGATTTAGAGTATAAGAAATCACAGACTTATTGTTACAAATTTTCTTTTGACAGTGATCGAGTGTTCTTTTTATGAGGACATGGAAGTATAAATGGAGGAAGAAATCGAAGAACTCATATAAACTGCGGGAGTTTCACTAAAATGAAAAACTGAAGATTAAATTTTATTTTAAAAAAATGTTACTCTATTTATAATTTGTTTATTTAGACGCTTATATATATGTCATTTTCATTTTTCGAGTTCTCGATTAATTATTGAAGTATAAGACTATATATAATGAAATGTATTTGGTATGAATGAAGGGAGCTAATTTTAAAAGACGGGTTCGGTGTATTTATTGAAATATACGAACATTATTGACGTCTTTCTAAATTTAGAAAGTGAAATTTGTATAGCTCCGGTATTGCCTGTAAACAAATGGAAAGTAGTGGGATGAAACTAGGATGGGGAGAGTATTTGCGATCAGTAATTTTTAAGAAAAGTGAGAATAAAACGGGGACATTGGAAGAAGAAAGTGGTGCATTGTTTGAATCCCGTAATGCAATCAATAGGGATGCGAGAAATGGTGTTGATGTTATGGTTGAAGAAGTAAATGTCAATGTTAGTGTTAATGTTAATGGTGATGTTGATCATGTAAAAGATACAGGAAGAGAGGAAGTTGCTCGTGTTGAGCGACTCGAGAGGTTAGAGCTGCAAAATAATCATTTTAGTGCATCTAAGATTGAGGAAGACCAACGCGTAGAACACGGAGAGTGTAATGATAGTGGTAATGATGATGGCGATGGTAATGGTAGTGGTAATGGTAATGAGGTAAAAAACCGAGTTTACCCACTGAGACCTTATGCTGAGGACTGCCCCTTGTATACCAAAACCGGGACTTGCAAGTTTGGGCAAAAGTGTAGGCACAATCACCCTTTAAGGAGGGGTTCTCAGGTAACATTTCGATTTTGAAAATTGACGTAATTCTACTGGTTTCTGTAAATGAAAATATAATCATAACTGTAGCTTTTTCTTCAGTGTTTGTGAATGTGGTTCATGTGTAGATATCAAATGAATGTATGTTTGTTCTGTTTTGTAGTCTGTAGGGAACAAACAGAGCAATGATGATGGTGCTGAGAAGATTGGAAGCAAGGTTTAATCTCTACTGATTTCGATGACTATTGAGTATTTAATTGCTGAACTTATTTTTGAATCTGTTGCAGTAGATAATTATACGTGCTTCATTCTTTGATAATCAACGAACAGTGAAAGGAACCAAATTTATAAAGGAGTTTACTCATTGTTCTTAATATGGACATTTTAACGTACAGTTTTTGTCGACTTGAGAAAGATTCATCTTTGCTAATGCTCATTGTTCTTAATATAGACATTTTAATCTACAATTGTTGTCGAGTTGAGAATGATTCATCTTAACTGTCAACAAGTATGGCGTGAAACTGGGTTTTCGAAAATTTGGCATGGAGAACTTGAAATTATCTTGCAATGTTATAAGCTTATTTTCTGGATGAAGTCTACATGATTGGGTATATGAAGCCTTTAGATTTGTTTTTGTTTTTCCTTTTGCTCCTAGATTTTTGTTTCGCAAACAAGCTTTACTCTAGTAAATATTTTTGCGACATCGCCCCTGTAGCTAACAATAGTTGTACAGATTGTGTCGCCTACTTTCCAATACTATTGTTACATTAGTGAGTGAGATCATTGATTGCTATTATGTTTTTCAGTACTACCAAAAACCCGGACGGAGCAAGAAGAGAGATGCTGGCAAACATAATCACTCTGCTCGTACGAGTGAGAAGGAACGTCTACAGTTGAACTTTCTGGGTTTACCAATAAGACCGGTAAGCTCATTGTGTAGTTTCTTTGAAAACTCCGATTTCATGAAAATTCGATTGCCTACATTTAAAAGATTATTAACTGTTTTCTTAATGACTTTAGTTGGCGCAAGAGTGCAAGTACTACTTGCAGCATGGCTATTGTGCCTTCGGTACTAATTGCCGGTTCAATCATCCTGAACCTAGTGCAGTAAAGGAACATGTTTCCGGAGACCCCTTAGGAAATGGCAACTCTGTGAAATCTGGCATCAATTCGTCTAGAAATTGTTCTGGTGTACCATTGCAGTCTTTTGGTGGGCCATCACAGGGCACGTCGGTGCCACCAAATGACAGCACTGTGAGAAAAGTCTCGTCTTACGTTCCCGAGATGAGTTCTGATCATCAAACAATGCCTGAACCTCCAAGATTAAATCAAAGTGAGGTACAGTAACTCGCGTTATGAAAACTTATGCATCAATCTAGCATACAGCTAACTTATGGTTAGTGCAATTCTGGATTTGATAACAGCTAACTTATGGTTAGTGCAATTCTGGATTTGATAAATTCTATCTTATCACTAATCACCTTTTTAGGTCATCAGTTCTTCGCCTGCCAACAAATTCCCTCATCCACGCCGAGTTGTGAACAACGTATCGAAGAGAGTAGCTCCACCGGTATCGCACTGTGAAACTCCTATGCAAACCAAAGAGCTCTCCGAGCAACCCAGGCGACCTGATTGTGAGTTATTCGTGAAAAATGGAAATTGCAAGTACCAATCGTCTTGCAGATATAACCATCCAACAAGTCAAAAATCGAAGTTATCTCCTCCAGTTTCTTCCAATGACCACTCTACTCCTGTATGTCTTTTCCCAACGTATCCCTACTCACTTCTTACATTGTAATTATTTTCGACATATTTCTATCGAAATGAATGCTAAAAATCTATCCCACATCTTTTCAATAGCCAACAATGCTACCTGCACAAGCTTCTCGGCCTCTTAATTCGAATTCCAAGTACATGAGCAGTGACGGAATGTCTTCTACTCATCACCAGAACCCACAAATGCGGAATATAGAGTTTCCTGAGCGAGCAGGACAACCGCAGTGCAAGTCATATATGAAAACTGGGCAGTGTAAACTCAAGTCTGCATGTCAGTATGACCACCCTAGAACGCCTGCATCTCCATATACTGCTCTTAATGAAAAGGGCCTTCCTTTGAGACCTGTACGTTCTCATCGAAAAACTAGTATATACAACTTTTAATAATTTTCCTTTTTGAGCTTTTTTTCTTTTTTTTCTCCAAACAACATACGAAAGCATTCATCTTTTCAGTTTACTTTGAAATTTTTCCTTGAGTATCATGTTGGACACAACCACACGGGTATGCGTGAATTACTTCCATCAATCAACCGGACTGATTAGTTTACTCTGAACTATAAGATGCATGCTTTCGTATGTGGTGGATTGTGGTCCATAATTGCAAGTTCAAAACCTTCAGTTTCCTAACCGTTGTCTACAACCTGCACCCAGGGCGTGAAGCTTTGTCGAAAGTATAAGCAACATGGAAAGTGCAATTACGGTCACAACTGTCGTTTTAATCATCCAAATGATCAATTACCAGATGTTTCAGCTGACGTTCAATCCCCCAGCTTAACCAATGTTCCACCCGCTTGTAGTTTGGAACCTCCAGTTGCCGTTACTGTCGATTCAGTTTGGAATGATGGCTGGGTAATGTAGTATCTTCAACAACTTCAATGAATACTTTCAAGAGTTTTTGAGCAACTTCAGTGCTCATCGTTGTCAAGGAAGGGACGCCAACTACAGTGTTTGTTAGGTACTCGTTATCTATTGATCGACTTTTATATTTTCAAGTACATTTTTTTTTTTTTTTTTTTTTTTGTAGAGTAGGTGCTTAACATTAACTGAAGAAAATGATCTGCTGGTAAACACTATGGACAGACATGTTATATGTGATGTATGCTGATTTCCCATTTGAAATTCAGCGATGCTTATATACTGAATTTTGGATTAGAGACATACTCCGTCTTGTTTATTCTTCAAAGCTTCTTACAATTCTTAGTTATATTAGTACAATTGGATGTTGGAACGCTGGTGTGCGTGTTGGGGTTCATGTTGAGTTATTCCAGTCTTAGCCTGGTACAAATAGCCGTCACGTGGAATTCGTTTCAACCCTATTATGTACTCCGCTATCACAACTCTTAGTTATATTAGATGGGAAGGATTGAAATGTGCATCACAATCGAGTCATGATTACATGGCATGCAGACTGTTTCACGCTATCACAACTCGAGGTGGACAACCAACACAAAATTTTGCTGAGAGAACCGAACATCTGTTACGAAACAAAGGTAAGACCAAAACTGTAAGTCAACAGCTTACATGTATTGATGTATGTTACAATTACTCGATACAATTAAGTTGCGGTAAACTCTTTTGAATTTTTATTTTTTTTTTTTTTTTTTTGTTTTTCTTGGGGTTTCACATTACATATTTCACAGCCGCTTTCCTTAACCATACACCGAACTCAGCTGCGTCACTTTCAGTTGCCCCGAAAGCAGCACAACCACTTATTCTGCAGCAAATGGAGCACAAAAATTATATTAGTATATCGAACACAGAAATGCCTGTGTAAAAGCGTACGTGTGTTACAGAGTACTTATTTAGCAATTTTACCATTGTATTATCGTGCTGATCATTATGGTTTTGGTTTCGCTTGTTGCCTCGCTTGTCGTGTTTATCATGGACAGGGGTTTGATTGGAACTACTAGTGTTACCATCGTTTTTCTTCTCGTCTCTTGCTGCACTGAAGATGACTGTGTAATTTTCGCCTGCTGTAGGATTTTTCACATCCCATTCTCCGAATTTTGGTAGAGACTGACCTCCTGTAGTTGATTTCTGAAACATAGACCGAGCTAAGTGAGTACAACGATATAATACCGCTGCAATTTTAGAAATCCATGCTTGTACAAGGTAATAAGGTAGTCCGATGCTAGCATTTTTTTCTGTTAAGAACATGAATGGTATTTCGATTCAAATGACCAAAATAGGGAGACTGTGTCGGATAATAGAAAACCTATGTACAATAAAACCAAATGGTGTTCTAAGCCTAAAAAACCTGCTATACTTCTCGAGTTTTCGAGCATCTATCATTTATATATCAAACACAATATTGAAATTGTTTGAGTATTAACGCAAAAGAAAAAGAAAATATTAGCTTGACATGATGGTAGATTAGTAATAATACAACCTCCTATTTATAATATAAACATAAAATTAATTTTTTGGAACAAGATTGATAAAAGCTATCTTACGTACCGACATGGGAAATTGATGATTTTATATACTCGTACGATCTTATATAGATTAATTAAGGAAAATGTAATTGAGATTTATGTAATTATTAGATTCTTAATTTGATTGTGTGGAGGTTTAATGAAGAGGGAAGAAGTAGATGAAAGATATATTAGAGCAAAATAAATTAAAAGTGTAGAAGAAATATAAATCGAAAAAGGTGATATATATTAAAGAGCACGTCAAAATGTGTAAAGCACGTTGTATATATAAGCCAACTTATGCTTCGTATACAACAACTATACATTATGGTGGCCAATTTGCTTTGAATTAAATTATTACTCCGTCGTATATAATAAATAAATAAATAAATAAATAATACGGAGTGTTTAAGAGCCAATCATACGTCTCTATCCTTAAGTTTTTTGTCTTTATCATTTGTGTTTGAGTCACTACGACGACGTTACGCTTATACTAGTCTTACATAAAACCTAGTGTACACGCCAAAATACTTGTTCTTTAGATTAAAAATAATACGAAGTATTTTAATTGCATGTTGACAAAAGAAAATAAAAATAAAAATGGAAATCCACCTGATTGGGTTAATTGTTGGTAGATTTCAAATCGAGTTTAATTGAAACAAAATGTGTCTGTAGAATGTTACTTTAAAAAATATTTTAAAGCTTTTATTAATTTTCAAAGTAAAATCTAATTTATTGCATCATTTACACGATATTTGTCATTCTAATTTACGCTTGTAAAAATTATTCTAATAGTAGTCCAAATCAAGTAATTAAAAAAAAAAAAATAAACAACTCAAGATCGAAAGCTAGCGTTCATTCGAAAAGTTGTTTAACCGGAAAAATATGTAACTGTTTAGTTTATTGTGTTTTGCTATCGTATTAATAAATATAGTTTTTTGTAGTAAAAAACAAAAAAACTCCTTGCATTTCATCTTTTTCTTTCCATTTACTTTTTGAAGGTCAAACTTCTAAAAGATTATATTAATCGTCAATAACTATAATTCTAAAATAAATTATATTATGAAGCTAACGTATATGATTTGTCGTGAAAATATCTTTTACTCCATACAAAATTATAATTTTGACAAAAAAAGTGGTGTATTGATACAAATAAATACGGTCAAAGTAGTGTATAAGAGACCGTGAAAAGCAAATAAGAGAAAAAAAATGAAATTGAGAGTGTATAAATTACAAGTAGACAAAGTCTAATCTCGCATTGTCTTTTAGTTTATCATAATTTGTCTTTTAAAATTATTTTGTAAACATGAAAATAAATACTAATAAGTCATTAATAATGTTGTAGTTGGAAAAAAAAAATGATGTGATATTCATTTAGATGTGGTTAACCTCTCATCAAAACCTTATATTAACTCTAATTTTTGCCTTTTAATATAGGGTTTTTTGTCAGACACTACCTTATATTTAGGTCAAATTATGAGGAACTACCTTACATTTTAGTTTTTGTGAAGAACTACCTTACTTTTGTAAAAATTTGTGAAACACTACCAAACTCACTTTTCCGTTAACTTTAGTGAGTTGACCGTCATTGACTAACGGATTTTGTTTCTTACCACTCTAAGCTGGTTTTTCAAGCTTTTTTTTTTTCCTCCATTTTTTTATTTTTTTTATTTTTTTATTTTTTTTTTTTATTTTTTTTTTTTTTATCATTCTAAGACATGCATCTTAGTTACATTAACTTTTAATCACTCTCTCCATTTAATATCTAAAACTCAGTCACGCTCCTCCCAAAACGTTGACATCTAAATGTAAAATTTCACCACCGCGCCATACCAAACTTCTTAGACTTTTCAAAATCCGAGTAAAAGGTATGTTGCTTATTAATTTTATATCTTGTACAAAGATGTGTGATGGTAGGTTGTTTAAGTGGGTTAATGAAGACATGACGGATTAACAAACATAATTCATTAATCATTACTTAAAGAGAATCAATTTTTGAAAAACGAGATGAAAATATCAGTAAAAGTTGATGATAAAGTTGATTGCAACAAGTGAGTAAAAAATAAAGATTGATTAAACTATAAGAACATATGATGATAAAAAGATAGAAAAAAACAAGAGATTTAAAATTTACGTTTTTGTTGTAGAATTGATTTTAAATTGCAAAGGTGAAGTATAATGTATAGACTTATTGTTTAATTGTAGAGCTTGAACCATAATTGATGATAAGAAAGAAAATATTTAAAATTTAAGGTTTTAAGAATGAGATTGCATTGGTGATAATGAAGAGTAAGTTCCAAATAAATGGTTATAATTGGAAAAATTTGTTCTAAAGAAGGAGGATAGCTAAAGTGAAGCGAAAACCATTAGTCAACGACGGTCAATGGTTACTATTTAACGGAAAGGTAACTTTGGTAGTGTTTCACAAGTTTTTAAAAAAGTAAGGTAGTTCTTCACAAAAAATAAAATGTAAGGTAGTTCCTCACAATTTGACCTAAATATAAGGTAGTGTTGACGAAAAACCCTTTAATATATTATAGATAGATACATGTGCACAAATGCACAATATGCATTAAAACTATCACTTTTTATCCAGAAATAGATCCTTGTATGCATGTAACAATTATTTTATTTCAACCTGAGTGGTAAAGATAATAATTTGCTTATGTCACGAATCTACACAAAATTTTGCAGAGCAATTCGTATAGTAGGCATTAAAACGAGTCACTTATGCGCTACTTGTTTTCCCCCTTTATAACTAATAAAAAAAAAAAAAAAATCATCAAAATAAATACTCCGTAACAAAGTCTATCGGATCGGCGTGAAGTTAGAAATTACTCTTTCCATCCCAATTTACTTGTCCCTTTTTGTTTTTTGAAAAATCTCAATTTAATTGTCCCTTTGGAAAAATGACTAAATTACCCTTAGGTCACTTAATGTGGGAATATGTATTTGCTCAAGTTCAAGAAATGCAAGTTTTTTTTTTTTTTTTTTTTTTGTTACTCTTCTACCCTCCCACTCATATTAGTAGCAAAGGATAAAATTAGAATTATATGTAAATATTATGAAAATTAAGAGATGAATGTGGCTTTTTTCTTAATTTCTTAAATCTAGTATTTTGGTAAAAGGGGACAAGTAAATTGGGATGGAGGGAGTGATATTTAGGGTAACGAAAATAATTTTTATAGCATAGTAATAAAATTTTGCATAGTATGGTTAAAGTAAATTCATATATTGTTCATTCTCTTAGGGTTTGAGGTAGCAAGTACGTGATGTAGATGAATGTTCAATTCCCATTCGATTGACTATGATAATTGGAAATAAATAGATTGTAGATATATTATATGTTTATGTATTACGGGTAGTGATCAACATAATGATTTTTAAAATTGAAACTCTTTGAGTCTTTAATTTAGGAGTTTAATTACATGGCTTGGAAATTAAAATACGTCATAAATACTTTGTGTGCTCCATAATGATTTTCTTTTGATCTACTAAACATATTAATAATGAGAAGTTCTATATGAAAGTAGTTAACAACAACAGCAACAACATTATAGCACTCATATAGCTCAAAGATGATAAATCTAACAACCAAATTGATTACATTATACAATCAATCATCAAAATTAATCGTACATTCATATGACCATCTAATTAATCTTCTACATAAACAACCTTAGCTTAAATACTTAATTAGACTAAATAAGTAGAATTGGCAGCCATGGCAGCATCTATCTTGCGTTTCTTCATAACGGGTGCACAAAACCTTTCGATGAAAGCCCTTGTCTGTGCTTCTCGTAACCTTTTACTTATCTCCGCCTCTTCCTCTTCTCTCCTCTTCCGTTTTTCGTTAACACGAACAATCTTGAGAATTTGTCTCACGTCTCGTTTCATATAATCTTGGTCAAAACTATTGTCCTCGTAAAACATCGAATGAACTTTGCTCAACGTGTCCAACACTCTCTTAAGCCCGCCATCCATCGCCTCCTCGTGTCCAAGGCCATAATCTTGGTTATTCACCTTCTTTCCGACCTTCTTGTCTTGAAAAAACCAGTAAGGTTCGATCTTCACCACATTGCCCTTACACGAATCCTCCCAAACATCTTCCCTATCATCGACTATCAAAACGACTCTTTCACTTGACAAAACGACATCAAGCCCTTTTTTACCGACTTGAGTACAATCTTCTTTACTAATGATCATCGGAAACATAGACCAATAACCATCTAACCCCGAACCATCCGCTAGTAATTCAGCCATTGTATGAGCGTAGTCACGTGTCCCCATCGTATAAATAGATAACTCGAACATGTCACGTGCTTTCTTGAGGAACTCACGTACCCCCGGTCTAAGTTTGACCATCCTTGACCCATCTTCAATCTTGTACAAATCCTTAGGGTTATCAGTCACGCGTTGCTTGTCCTCCAAGGTTAGTCTTCGGGTTCTCTTCGTATTAAGGAGAGTGTTATCCAAATCGAGAATTAAATTGAGCTTCCTTCGAGTTACAACTACACGTAAGTTTCGATCTCGAAATCGATCAACAGCTGAAATAGTGAGGCTCATGCTAAGACCGCCATGAATATAATTGACAGGTATCGTGGACACGTCCTTACAGTCGATAATAAGTTTTTGACACGAAGTGCATTTGCCTTCGAGAAATACTCTATGGCAACATTGATCTTCCATTGTTGCTTGAAAGATTTTGTTGAGTGTACGAACTAGATGAGTGTTTTTAGTTAGATGTGTATAATTAATACGGAGTAATTAATAAGAATGTAGGGTTTCAAATTTGTAGTATTGTAAGCAATAATATATAATGATGCGAGTAATGTGTACGTGAAATATATAATGATGTTAATCCTAGTTGTTATCTGATTAGTGGAAACCTACGAATAATCAGGTGAAATTTGTTTTATGAGGAATGATATTTTAATCAAATTACCATATTACAATTTGTGCATCAACTTTGGGGCTACGTAATGATTGTTGGATATTTGGATTTGCAACCGTATATATGTATCTTTAGTTCATTACCAAGATTAACTAATAAACCCTAAGATGACTTAATATCTCCCACATGGCCACATTTATAACTTGATTTTAAATACAAATTCTATAATAAGGTAGTCTCATAGTATGAGACTACCTGCCACATCATCAAAAAAAAATTAATCCCAAAATTTAACTTCTTCTCCCCTAATTAAGTGACAAACTTGGTCAATTTATGGATAATAACACTCGCACACAACCCCAATGAAGCTCATCAAAACCAACTCAACCTTCACCTCTACCACATCAACAACCTCGCAGAACAACCAGTGCTCTGAGCAACCGCCTTTCTTCAACGTTAAGTCATTAACGCCCCACTTTCACCATACTTTAAACCTCTTTTAATGCTATCTTTCAAATATTATTCAATTAATCCACTCAAAATTTAATTTTGGTGTAAACTATTGAATAATAAAGAGTATTGTCAATTGTTCAGATCTGTTTCGAAACCACACACCATTACTCCGTAATATATAATTAAAAATTACTAGTTTATTACCTCAAAAGTAACTTGAATACATTTCAATAGTAACGATAATTCATTTTAATAATAACTTTACCATAAAACTTTTGAAAAGATTTCCATTACGTTTCAATAGTTTAAGGTTAGGTTTCAAAGATTATGAATTATATATTTCTGGCGACAAGGAGAAAAAAGGTATCGATAAAAGATGAAATTGGGGAAAAATAGATTTTGAATGTCATCAGAAAGGTGAAATTTCGAATCAAGCGGGTTGAACTTACCATGAGAAGGTGGTGGTCGGTGCAAGAGCGTATTGATATAGTGACGGTTTCGATAAAGATGGTATTAGTTGGGTAAAAATGGTCAAATTGGAATCGAAAGTGTTAAGGTGGTGGTCGGTGCAAGAGCGTATCGATATAGTGACTGTACTCCGGCGTGTATTGTCGGAAATGAGTCGGTGACGGCGATGCTGAAGATTAAAGAAGGAAGGATAATTGATATGCATGTCGTGGTAGACCGGTAGCAATGATCAATGGTAGGAGTGAATTTTTTTTGTTTGGGGCTATTTTAATTGAGTGATGGAAAATCATCAGGTGGTGGGTGGGTGGGTGATTGTATTAAAAATATATTAAATTATGATGTCTTATGGTATGAGGCAGTCTCACCATAGACATACTCGATTTTAAAAACATTTATATTTTGTAAATTTTTTTAACAACTTTTACCTTTTGTAAACATTTTTTTAAAAGCTCCCACCAAAATGCAATATTTTTTGAAAATTAAAGATATTTTCTTGAATCTGTTCATCACGAATATACTTTCGAAATTCAAAATGTGAAAAGAAAAAGAGAGAATTTAATGTTTTTACACTAATTCTCATGTGAGACGGGACTTACGATAAACTTATCGTGAGTCCTCTCACATGAGGGGTAGTTATTAGTAATTTTTTTTTTTTAATTTTTTTAAGTGGTTGAGTGAGAAGACTCATACTAAATTAATGTGAGTCAAGTCTTACCCACGAACTAAGAGTCAAAAGATACATTTATTTTGGTGAAAATGAAATTTGGTGGGAGTTTTTAATGAAATGTTAAGAAAATATGAGAGATTTAGAAAAAAAAAAAAAAAAAAAAAAAAAAAAAAAGGTGGAATTTTTTAAAATTAGGATTAGAAAAGTTTGGACTTAATAATAAAATCCTAAACCTTATTGAATTGCATAATTCATATAACTTACCTCTCTCTCTATATATATATAATTACTTACCTCTCTCTCTATATATATATGAAGTAATTCATATAACTTACCTCTCTATATATATATATTCAAGCATCAAGCATTATATAAAAGGAAGGTATAGTACATTTTCTTCGCAGTAAATCACCATTATTTTTAGTAAGAAAAAAGCTCATCTAATTATTAGTAACATTCCATTGAGATGGCAATTTAAAGAAGATTATACAACGACTATGTATGGGTTGGAAAAAGCGTCAATGGCAGTCGAGATGGATGCAATGCGCTTTTGTATGTGCAGTGTACGTCATATGGGAGGAGCATAATGCTCGTATTTTTCGTAATCAATGTCATGATACTCCTTGGTTAGTTCGTAAAATTAAGAGTATTACTAGTATGAGAGTGTTTAAGTTGCTAGTGTATAATGAGGGAGATGAGTCTATAATTATGAGTTTAAATGTATAGATAGTAGTTTTGCTTTTGTAAGATTTATCTTTTATTTCGTCCTTGATGGATGAATACAAAGAGCTGCTAGCAAATGTTAACTTATTTTTGTGGTGAATATATACATAAAAGATTAAAAATAATACGAAGAAGTAGAAATATAATAATAACAACAACAACAACAACAATAAAATAAATAATATGAATAATATGAACAACAACAACAACAAATTAAATAACAATTTTACCTTTAGTTTATCTATAAAGATCAATTTCGTAGAAGTTTATAATAATATAAAAAAACACATATCATCATACCAATGATTTAAAAATGACCAAAAATATAGAAACAAACCAATGTAATCCCAATTATCTTAAGCTAATTCAAAATTAACATCATTGTTAAAAATAATAATAAAAAGAGCTCATCAAATGATTTTAAGTTAATAATCTTTACGACTAACGCAATATTTAATTGATACTATGCTAAATAAATTGCTTAAATTGAGAGCTTTTTCATCGTAATCTAAGACTTGTAAACTTATATGAAAAGATATACTCCTTTTTTATTAACAGCAAATACTCATAAAATATCTTTTAGTTTACATGTGTATATTCAGCAGTTCGCACAACCAGAAAACTGATATGGAGCATTTATTCTAAGTTCTACGTGTATATAAGATGTCTAGTGGTTGAAACTGAGGTATTCTGGGCATTAGGTCATAGGTTTGAATTCTCCCTCCCTTTTATTGTAATGCGACTTAGTGCGCGCTTCGATTGACAAAAAAAAATGAAGAAAGAGAGTATTCCATTTGTTTTAGCCAAATTGATTTAAAATGTTTTCAATTTAAGATAAACATTAATATATCAATCAAGAACAACAAACAAATAAACAAACACCGTAAATTAAGAACAACCAATTTATATAAACTAATTATCAGGATTAATTAATAATAAATCTCATTGCTTTGGTATAATCATGGACATAAATAAACGTAATTGATTTTCCGTATACGGATTTTACTCCCGTTGTATACTTTTTTTATTTAGTTTCCAAACCCTACCCTTTTTTACTCCCATGGTATACAAATTCTCTCTTTTTTTTTCCCCAAATTTTTCTTAATCAGATTCAATCAATTGTTCAATTATTCAATTATTAATTTCAATAAACAATTCAATGAAGTAATAATCACTTTCAATTTCAATTATTGTCATTAAATTATCAATTTTTATTAATTCTAAATGGATTTAATTTAAAATCAAAATTAGGGTTTGCATAAGGAAGAACTTGGGGCGGCGGTAGGCACCGACTTAGGGTGGCGGGAGGTGGTAGCGGCTGCCGGAGATGGTGGTCGGAGGTGGCGGCACCGACGTGGGTGGGCGACCGGTATGGTGGTGGTCGAACTCGGTGGTGGCCGGAGGTGATGGTGGTCGGAGTAGCTTGTTGATTCATTGTTTTTTTTTTTTAAAAAAAAAAAAATTGTATATTGTGAGAGTAAAAAGAATATAGTTGGAAAATCAAGTAAAAAAAGTATATAACGGGAGTAAAATCCGTATACGGAAAATCAATACCCTAAATAAAGTATGATGATTTTGAGGGCTGAATGCACAAATAATACTCACTAGTCTAATTAAATATAATTTTAATTTTAATTACTTCTTAAAAGATTACAGTATTTCACTGTATTAAACAAAAATAAATTACTAATAATGTTTTCACCTTTAGTCTAGTGATCGAGACATATCAAGATATAAGGTTCAATTCCACATATGTAATTAATAATCCATAATGTTTATGCTCTGTAAAATGATTAGACCAATAAATTATGTAGTATATTCGTATATTTATTTTATTTGTTCGATGAATAATATCATTTGTAAGAATTGAAAATTTCCAAAATGATTTTAAGCATATCATTTAAAATTTTGTCCTGTAAAATTTTTTTGATATCTCTCCGTTAAACCTTAAAATAATCTATTACACAAGTGTAATTCAAGATAATAACAAAGAAAATGAGAATGTGTAAAGATAAATATACCCTCTATTCTTTCCATTTAGCCACATTCTTTATTTATTGTGACGGGAATTTTGAAAAGTGGGGCTAAATGAAATAAATGGGGGGAGAAGAAACTATTCACGGGACTGAGCGAGCCGATAGATCAGATGTAGCTACATAGAATTCAATGCAATGGGTCTACAAGCCCCGTAATTATTGATGAAACATTATAAGATAGGATTAATTGATAATAATCACATTCTAAATACTCCGTATATATACTTTATAAAAATTTCTTTAAACATTAAGACCACAATGAGCATTTTTATTTTTAAAATAATCGATATATTAATGATTTCAAGTGAAAATATCGATGGATGAACCGTTTTTGCCCTACTTTTTGCAAGGTCTGGTTACTCTTTTATTTTTTAACTAGTTTAGATCCCGTGCATTGATGCACAATTACTATAGATTGATATTATTTTTAACTAATGAAAATATAAGTAATAAATCAATAGAAAAATAATATAATCACTTTAATAATATTTTACTATACATATATATATATTAATGAAAAAACGAAAAATCTTTATAAAATATCTAAAATATATGACCGGCATAAATTTTATTTTGTAGACTTTTCGACATTTATTTTCGAATAGAAAATATTAAATAAGATAAATAATAAAATAAGAAATTAATGAATAGAGAATAAATATATTGTTAAAAAAAGTTAATTAGCTATTTTAAGTACATATTTAGAACTTTAATATGAGTTATAAACGAAATAATAGATTAAGAACTTATTTTTATATTTTATTATAGATATATTTAATGAAAAGTAAAATATTATAATAAAAGAAGTAATTAATTTAAAATACATATTACTATATTGTTAATAAAACTAAACTTTTATTATTTTATGTATAACATATATGTGAATATGATTACTCTTTTAAAACTTTTGCAGGGTGTGGTTACTCTTTTATTTTTTAACTAGCATAATACCCGTGCATAAATGCACGGGATGTACAAAAATAAGTTAATAGTTAATTGAATTGGTAATTGAGTTAAATATTAAATTAATATAAAAATATTTCGTAGTAATAATATAAACGCAACCTAAATAAACGTGTATTCTTAGACCCAAAATATAACAAACTGTATTTTAGCCGACCGCGTATTTATTTAACATGTAACCCGCTTATTCGACCCGTAATTGTCTTCTAATTAACCTGTTTAATTTGTTTAAAAGTGTCAATTTTGATTTTTCTTAATTAACTATCAAAATTTAGATGATAGAATCGTTGAAAATTGTAACAAAACAATTAGAATAATGGAACATCTAATTTTTTTATACAAATATAGTTATAAATTTATTTTAAAATATATCATAATGTGGCAAAAACAGATCAAATTATTGCAATACATTGTTTTAAAATTCATCATTTATTATAATAATATGGTAAAACGCGCTTAAAATGTTATATTGAAAACACATTAAATAAAAATGGACAGTTTAAGAGATAAAAATAAAAAAATATTCTGTTCTACATAGAAGATCTTGACTTACTTATATGACATAATTTCAAAAAAGAAATAAAATAGAAGGGATAAAATAAAATAAAATAAAAGGGTAATAAAAGTTGGAGGGAAAATTGGAGGGAAAATTTGTATGGGATGGTTTTTGTTATATATAATTAATATAGATTGGAATACGTTTCATCCTCTCTTTCTTCTTCAAACGTTTCAAAAATCTAATTTCCGATCTTCTACATTTCAAACCATAATTTTCGATCATTGTCAACAAAAGCAAATTATTTACAGTGTGCTTAATTAGTTTTTTTTTAGAGAAAGATTAATTTCATTCGTAATAAATTATATTACGCATACAAATGATCTGCAAAATAACCGAAAACAAAAACCCAAAAACCACAATGATATTCTTCTCCATAAAACAAAAATCTTTAGTAATAAAATATACCGCTTCTGTACACACCTGTCTCTATCATATCGCTGCCTATTGACGTAACCTTCTACGAGAGGCTCTGTATTCGTAGATTATTGCAGGAAACTCGAAATTTTTTGGAACACCACACTAATCAAATTTGTGAAGTTCATCAGATCTTCAATTACGTTAATAATCAAGACAATTTCACTAACCCTAATTATTTGATTATATAGCTTTGATAATGACAAGTCTTATTACCACGAAGTCTAGGGTTTGATAACCATCATTACCCAATAATGAAAAGCGGCCCAAAATTAATTACCATCAGAAGAATTGTTATCACAGGATTTATTTTTTACACACTCTTATAGACGGAGTAAATATAAATAAATCTTAATTCTTAATAAACTCAACAACACTCTCCTCCTCTTTTCCTCTTTCCATAATTCAACTCAACTCAACCCCTTTCTTAGCTATAAGCTATTCCATATTTAGTATTCGTCCCATTAATTAATTCAATTTAGTATTAATAAACTTTATTATTCCAATTTTAATTCACTACTTATAATTCAATAATACTCGTCACCATGGCAAAATCATCGTCAGACAGCAACTCATTAGGTGATGCCTGTTCCACGAATTACTTGATCACAATTTCGAGCCCTCGTAAACCCGCTCCAAAAACAAAGAGACCGTATTCAATATACGGCCGTCGCCCCATCACTAGAACCCCATCAGAAAGTTGCAAAGAAATTCTTAAGAAGAAACCCCTTAATACTCTTTTGTCTTCAACTTTGATGCCAGCTTCTATTTCAATTTCCGATCACCTCGACGACTCTGATGACAGTTCCGGTTCGAGTTCAAGTTCATGTTCAATTACGAGTTCGAGTTCGAGTTCGTATTCAAGTACGAGTTTGACAGCGTCATCATCATCATCATCAGTGGGCCCCAATCATCATACCGTTGTTTCGAAGGAGCAGGCAACCACTGTTTATGTCCTCTGCAAAGTTGTCAATGGAAAGTTTGTTAGGGTTTAATTTTGGTGGCTCATATGCACTTATTATAAAGAAGTCCGTAGTGTGTTGAATTTTGTTTATTGTAGTGTTTGTTTATTAATTAGGTTGCTGCCCTAATTTACTTTAAAAAAAAAAGTTTCTGCCCTAATTTTTTTTTAATTAGGTCTAGGCATTTAGCTTCTTAATTCTAAGCATTGTACGGAGTAATTGTTATTTTTATATCATTAAAATAAATTTGCATATTTGTTAGTATAAGAGTACTTATTTGCAGGGCGGTACAAAATGTTACAACTTTCACTGGAACGGAGAGAGTATTTCATATAAAATAAAGATGGAGCGGTGTAACTGTTGTAAGACGATTGCGTGTGTACGATAAATAATTGACAATTTTAATGACCATTTTAATGTTTGTTGTTGCCGTTTAAAACATCTTCATAAGGGTTACTTTGTAGACACAAATAATCACATTAAATATCAAAGGGTTTGTCTATTTAGTACCCTTATGTTTTTAGAATTTCTACATGTTACTCTTATACGAGTACTTTTTAGAATCTTTATGGTACCCCTAACTTTTTTTTTTTTTTTTTGAAAACTGTTAGCATAACCTTGCAGTTTAATTTCCGTTAAGTTGTTCTATTTATTGGTGATTAGGGTGCTTTGGTGCTTATGTGGCATGTATACAGCTTCCCTCCTTTTAAATTCAGTTTCTCTCTAAAATCCTTCCATCTATTCTACATCTCAGTATCTCACCAATTTAATTAATCATTCTCTCTGTTTCGTATTTTCTCTCTTCTCTCTTCGGCATACACCCTCTGTTGTAGTCATTTGTTTACAGTTTGACTTTTTTTCCCTCACAAAAAAATCAAATTGTAAACAATTCATTGAAACGGAGGGAGTGCTAAAATCCAACAATAAAAGCATTTACACCAAACAATAGTAATCATGCCCATGTAAAGTTGTAAGTTGTAACTATCTCTAGTACAAACGATTCAAACTTTGAAGTTTTTAAACAAAATTTATCAATTAAATAAGCAATTTTATGAAGTTCATGCGAATTCTAACATCAAACAAAACGAAGGAAAAATTGAGGTAAATCAAAAGGCTAAAACATAAAGAAAGTATTAACAAGTTTACTTCAATCTTAAGTAGAGAATAAGAACTAAACAAAGAGAGTAAGGTTGATGAATGATGTCAAGGTTAAAGGATATGTATAGACGACATGCAGAGAGAAATAGAGGGAAAGTGGATAATTTGGGGAATGGTTTCAAAATTCAAATTGATTGATCATTATATCCAAGTTAAATCTAGCCCAATCATTCAATACAAATCACACTTAATGGTAATAGTTAGGGTTAGGAATAAGCAACTCAATGAAAAGCTTAGACTGAGGGTTCGAGACCCAAAATCGATTATATACTCTAACGGTTAGAATAATATGATGGAAATTAGAGAGTAAGGTATGTTTTGTGATTTTCAATTAAAAAGTTAGGGGTACTTTATAAATTCAAAAAATAACATAGACATACCATGCGGAAATGCTCGGAAAAATAACAAATTGAGAGAAGGGTGCTACGAGATGGCGATTTTTCTTACGGAGTAAAAAATATAGGAGTTTTATACTCCGTATTGGAAACCGATTTTAAATAGTCATTTTTTGTTTGTGGATGGAGTAATATGTATTGGCAAATATTCAAAGGTCAAAGCTGAAGTAGTGGTGTCGAGCTAAACTTGAAGCTTTAATTTCACTGTCATATCGTAAGGAACTTTGACTGGTTAACAATTGCAATAAACGAGTACATAATCCGTTGGAGACAGATCCAGCCTAATATAAATTCTCATATTGCGATCATACATCAGTTGTGAGATGAGAGTTGCTCTTATTTATAAGGCCTAGGGGTTTGTTGGTGTATAAGGGAGAAGTAGAGTAGAGAAAGTTAGTTTGTTTGATTAGTTGAAGTGTTTGTTTATTAGTTTGATTTGTTTGTTAATTTGTTGGATGGTTTTTTGGATACTTCAAAATGGGAGTGGAGGACCTCTATTTATAGGGCTTCTTCCTCCTTCTCCTACATTCTAGGACCACTCTAGAATACTACATTCTAGACTATCCTAGACATAATACACTACTACATAGTTCTAGTATGTTTTAGGTTCGTCTACACTCACCTAGAACATTCATGATACTTCTAGACTATTCTAGCATGCTCTACGATCCTCTTAGTACAATCTAGAAGATTCTACAATATTCTAGAACATTCCGGAAACTTCTAGAAGATTCTAGAAAAGTCTCATACTTCAACACTCCTCCTTGAGACTTTTCGGCATAACTCCGAGCTTTGATCGTAGAAACTCAAACCTGGATGTCGGTAGTGCCTTCGTTAGGATGTCTGCTATCTGGAACTCGGATGAACAGTGGACAAGACTTACTTCCTTCTCTTGTTGGGCTTCACGAAGTGCATAATACCTTATCTTCATATGCTTCGTCTTCCCGAACGATACTGGATTCTTTGAGATAGTTATAGCGGACTTATTATCCACTAGAACTTCAGTAGCTTCATCTTGCTTGTAGCCCAAGTCATCAAGTATCTTCCTTAACCATATTACTTGATTCACCATTTGTAGATCTTGCCGCCACATACTCGTGCTTACTGACATGGCGAGCTACGATGTCTTGCTTCTTTGAATTCCATGAGAATACTCCTGAGCCAAATGTGAAGGCATAACCTGAAGTACTTTTCTTGTCATCAACGGATCCTGCCCAATCACTGTCGGAGTAGGCTATCAACCTTGGATTAGAACAAGGCTGGTAAAACACTCCAAAATCTAAAGTTCCCTTGAGATATCGAAGTATTCTCTTAGCAGTTCCCATGTGAACCTCAGTTGGTTTGCTCATAAATCTTGATAATAAGCTTGTAGCGAACATAAGATCAGGTCTTGTAGCTGTGAGGTTGAGCAAACTTCCAACCAAGCTTCGATATTGTTTTGGATCAACTTCTTTTGACCCATCATCTTTAGATAATTTTTCATTCATGACTAGAGGTGTGGAAACCGGCTTGCAATGCTCCATCTTGAATCTCTTGAGTATCTCCCGGGCATATTTAGTTTGGGAAATAAAGATCCCATCTTTTGCTTGATGGACTTCCATGCCAAGGAAGAAATTCATTAAGCCCAAATCTGTCATTTCAAACTTCTTTTCCATCTCCTCCTTAAATGTAACGATCATTTGGGCATTATTTCCTGTGACAAGAAGATCATCAACGTAGAGAGAAACGATGAGTATATCACCTTGATCTCCTTTCTTCACATAGAGTGTGTGCTCGTTTTTACTTCTTTCGAATCCTTGTTTCAAAAAGTAGGAGTCGATTTTACTGTACCACGCCCTTGGAGCTTGTTTTAGACCGTATAAGGCCTTTTTCAACTTGCACACCTTTTCTTCTTTTCCTTGAACTATAAACCCGGGCGGCTGCTCAACACATATCTCCTCCTCAAGTTCGCCATTGAGAAATGCGGACTTGACATCTAGTTGATAAATTTTCCATCTTTCTTGAGCAGCTAAGGCAATGAGAGTTCTTACGGTATCATGGCGAGCAACTGGAGCAAATGTGTCGCCATAGTCAATTCCTGCTTGTTGAGAATAGCCTTTGACAACCAATCTTGCTTTGTATTTATTGATGGAGCCATCGGGATTCAACTTTGTTTTGTAGACCCATTTTACTCCAATCACCTTTCGATCTTCTGGTTTGTCGACTAACTCCCACGTGTTGTTCTTCTTTATCATGTTTATTTCGGTTTCCATGGCCTCTTGCCATTCTTTGTGCTTAGAAGCCTCATCATAGTCTCTTGGCTCCTCAGCGACAAAATAACATCTCTCGCAATCTTCGGCGTTGAGATGAATAACAAGACATTCTGCATAGATTTCGGAGATATTTTTCTTACCTCGCGGTCCCGTAGCGTTCTCCGAATTGTTGGTTGAAGGAGGTGACTGTGCATGAGTAGGAGTTGATGGAGGTGTAGGTGGATCATTATTGTTGTGTGTATCATCACCTTCTTGTGGATGTTGGTGATGGTCAGAGATTAGTGTTACATTTTTCTCCACCTTCTTTTCTTCCCAATTCCATATAGCATCTTCGTCAAACTCCACGTCTCGGCTTATCATGATCTTCTCCGTATTACGGTTGAAAATACGGTAAGCTTTTGATTTTGAGTCATAGCCAAGAAATATACCTTTTTCAGCCTTTTCATCAAGCTTGCTCCTTTTTTGCGCTGGAATGTGAGCATAGCAGATTGAGCCAAACACTTTAAGATGTCTAGCTGTTGGCTTTTTACCGCTCCAAGCTTCGACTGGAGTTTTCCCTTGGACCGCCTTTGTAGGAAGCCTGTTGAGAAGGTATACAGCTGTGTAGAAACGACCTCATTAAAATTTCTTCGGCATTTTCTTTTCTGCTAACATGCACCTCGCCATCTCCATTACCGTTCTATTTTTTCTTTCGGATATCCCATTTTGTTGTGGAGTATATCCAGCTGTGAGTTGATGTTCAACTCCTTCATCTTCACAGAACTGATCAAATTCTGAAGAAGTATATTCTTTACCTCTGTCAGATCTGATCATCTTTAATTCAGAGCCACTTTGTTTTTCAACAAGAACCTTGAATTTCTTGAACACTTGGAAGACCTCTGATTTTTGTTTCATGAAGTATACCCACGTCATTCGAGTAAAGTCATCAATGAATAGGATGAAATACCTATTTCCTTGATGAGACGAAGTTCTTTGTGGACCGCATACGTCTGTGTGAACAAGCTGTAGCTTTCCACTTGCTCTCCATGCTTGGCCCTTTGGAAATGGTTGACGATGTTGTTTTCCAAGCTGACAAGGCTCACATAGCTCCTTCGTGGTTTGAATCATTGGAAAATCCCTCACAATATTTTGTTTGTGCATATCAGCTAATGCACGCAGATTAAAGTGTCCATACCTTCTATGCCATAGCCAAGTATCAATGCTGTGAGCTCTATTCAATGACTCTTCATTGTACCTCCATTTTAGAAAGAAGTTTTTATTTTCCATATCAATTTTGGCGATCTCCTTATTTCCCGGATCATAAATAGTGCAATGATTATTCTCAAAGATGAAAGAATAACCATTCTTTATCATTTGTGCTACGCTCAGTAAATTTTCAGCAAGATCCGGAACAAGAAGTACATCATTGATGAATTTCGTACCTTTCTTTGTTGGAACAATGATGGTACCTTTGCCTTTGGATGTCACCACTTGGCCATTGCCCAACCGTACTGGAGTTTGGATAGAGGTATCCAACTTGCAAAAGATTCTTGAATCATTTGTCATGTGGTTAGTGCAACCACTGTCAATTAACCACCTACTTTCATTGTTGGAGGTGGATGTTTGACCGGCATAGAACAGATGCTCATTATTGGCGCTTGTATAACGAGCTTGAACCTTGGACTCCATTTGTTTTTTTATTGCAATTCTTTTCAATGTGCCCATATCTCTTGCAATAGTGACATTGAAGTCTTCCTTTTGAATAACAATTCTTTTCTTCATGATTGTTTTTTCCACAAATGCCACAAGGAGGAAACTTTCCCTTGGATTGTGACATTTGTTTATTGTAATTGCCACCATTGTCGTTTTTCTTCTTCCATCCTTTTGAGTCGGACCGCTTTGCTTTATGTGATGATTGAAAGGCATCCTCGGAGGAAGATTCTTGGCTCTTGAATTTTTGGTCATGGGCAAGTAGAGATCCAACTAGCTCCGTCACAGTGAGTTTCGAAAGATCCCTTGACTCTTCAATTACAGTGACAATCATGTCAAACTTCTTCGTAAAAGTTGCGAGAATTTTTTGCACAATTCTCGAATCTGAAATATCTTCACCATATATTTTTCATTTGATTAACAATCTCCATTACTCTTGAAGTGTATGCTTTTATTTCTTCATTCTCCCCCATTTTCAAATTCTCAAATTCCTTTCGTAAGGTATTGAGACGAATGTTCCTTATTTTTTCATCACCATGGAATTCTTTATGAAGTAAATCCCATGCTTCTTTTGCGGTGGAAGACCGCATTAATTTAGGAAAAATGGTCTCCGTAACAGCATTGAGGATAAATGACAAGGCTTTGGCGTCTTTAATTTCATCCTCAAGTATTTTCTTTGAAGATGTTTCAGTGGGTTGAACACCTTCGGGTTGTTTTTGGGGACCATTCTCCACTATATCCCATAGTGCATTTGCTCTTAAGAAGAGCTTCATTTTAATGCACCAATAATTATAATTTTCTCCTCCAAAAATTGGAGGTACCGGAATAGACAGAGTGTTTGATGCGGAAGCCATTTATTTTATATGTTGAAACCCTTAAGATCTAGGGCTCTGATGCCACTTGTTGGTGTATAAGGGAGAAGTAGAGTAGAGAAAATTAGTTTGTTTGATTAGTTGAAGTGTTTGTTTATTAGTTTGATTTGTTTGTTAATTTGTTGGATGGTTTTTTGGATACTTCAAAATGGGAGTGGAGGACCTCTATTTATAGGGCTCCTTCCTCCTTCTCCTACATTCTAGGACCACTCTAGAATACTACATTCTAGACTATCCTTGACATAATACACTACTACATAGTTCTAGTATGTTCTAGGTTCGTCTACACTCACCTAGAACATTCATGATACTTCTAGACTATTCTAGCATGCTCTACGATCCTCTTAGTACAATCTAGATGATTCTACAATATTCTAGAACATTCCGAAAACTTCTAGAAGATTCTAGAAAAGTCTCATACTTCAACAGGGTTACTCCTCCTATTGTCAATTGGTTTTAGAATGAAACCCCTTGGGCCTATGAGGTGGGCTTTCTCTCTACCATTTGTGGGTGTGGCCCGGGCCCGTCTCTCTACCACAATTACAACCACCACTATAACAACAATAACAATAAGAACAACAACAACAACAACAACAACAACAACAACAACAACAACAACAACAACAACAACAACAACAACAACAATGCATCTATCAAAATCAATCAAAACCCTAATTTTTAAAATTAATATCAATTGAAAATCAAAACTCACACATGGCATCTATCTTAGGTCATAATGCTACTCTAATAATATACAATTAAGATATAATTTCAATAATTGATTGAAAAACAATCAAAAAAAAATCAAAACTAACCTCAAGGTGGTGGTGGTGGCCGGCGGCGGGGGTCGAAAATGTGACGATGGTGGTGGCCGGCGGCGGTCTAGATCTAGGGTGGTGGTGGTGTCGTCGCCGTCGCCTTCCTCTTTTTTTTTTTTTTTTTTTTTTTTGGGTCGTTAAATGAGCAGATCTACTGCCTCATTTGTTTAATTTTTTTTTTTCGCCTGCGACGGAATTTCCGTCGCAGACACCGTAGCTAATGTCTTAGTCTGGGACGGAATTTCCGTCGAACATAGCTTCCATCCGTCACTATTGTTTTTGGGGTTTGGCGGGTTTACAATTTGTTTTGGCGCTGAGATTTTGCGACGTATTAATAAGTTTGCGACGGAGATTCCGTCGCAAGCTAATAATTATGCGACGGATTACAGATCCGTCGCAATGTCCGTCGCCAATGTAAATTTTGTGCTACGGAATGAAAACCCGTTGCAAAGACCGTCGCAATAATCAATTTTTTTGTAGTGCATGGTTGTGTGACTGATGTGTCATATATTTATATACTTATAGCCCCCTTTTTCACGAGCGATTCTTTGCGTTTCCCGTGCTTTTATTTGCATTTCGCTTCCTTTTTCTCTCCGTTTTGGCTCTGTTGCGTTTTTGTGTCTATTTTTTAGGTAAACGCACTTATTTGGAGAGTAGGATGCTGGTCGGGAAGTTTCGTGAAGTTTCATAAAGTTTCGTGATGTTTCGAGTTGGTTTCGTGCCGTTTCGGTTGCGCACGAGCCACGTTTCAATGATTGAAGGTGTCCCGGGACCTTGGGACGGGATTTGAAGCTCACATGATCATCCTAGACCTCGTCCCTACCCTAGGCCTCGTCCCTATACCTTGGGACGACTTAGAAGTGAAATAAAGCTAAGTAAAGAAAGGAGCAAAAAAGAGAAACAAGCTGAACCTCACGGGACAAGCATCCCGTAGCCTTGGGATGTGCCTGGCTTGGTGTCCCGGATGGGAAGGTCATCCTGACCCCCTGGGACGGTATTCGACTCTTCGTGTGCTTAAAATACTTCGTCTATTTGAAGGGGTTTGAGGCCTGATTCGTACACCATCTTTTTACAGCATTTTCTTAACACTTTAAACTTCATTCTCTCATAATCTTAGGTTTCATACTTTTCAACTTTTGTACTTTCAATTCCCGACTCGGTTTATGCTAGTTTGATCATCTATTTTGGTTTTGTTGCTTGAATTCATCCTTTTCTCCTTGGATTTTCTGATTTGTATTTGTTTTCTACTCTTCTCTTTTGTTGTCAATTCCATTTTCAATTGTGTTTGATCATGTCTCCTTCTATTTCCTTTGCTTTTGTTATCGTTTTCGCTATGTGTGAGTAGTTCTTTATCTAGGGAGGAAGGGTGATCATGGGTGATTAGTCTAGGATGTTTTTGGTGATGATTTGATTAGGGTTTTACATGTGGCTTTGGTTATCTTGTTTTGATTGTGTTTGTTGATCCTTTGGCCAAGGATTAGTGAGCGTTTTCCACCCTTAAACTTAAGAACGAAAGCCTAGTTTAAGGTAGGGCACGAGACTAACCATTAGGACCCTCGGTAGTAAGTAGCGAGAGCCCGTTACCGAGACCTAGAGGACGCTTAGGACCGAGAGGTCGAGCCTATTCCTTAGCACATGTGATTCCCGACTCTTTTCTGTCACCCTCCTTAGTCCTAGCGTTACCTATGTTATCCCCGACTCCCTTGACCTTTCTCTTATCGTTTAAACCCTTATCTTTTCGCCCTAACTTTAGTAAACCTCATTCACTCGAACCGAGACTAGAATCACCTCAAAGTAACCAACATTGCGACTATCTCCCTGTGGATACGATCCCGAATTGCCCTAGCTACCCTAGTGTTTTGTCCGGTATTATTTTTGATTAGGTGACGCGACTGATAACCTGGGACACTCTCGTTAAACTGGGCCTTTGTGCCGCTGGAAGAGAGGACAAATTTCCCAGGTTCTTTGTTATGCAATTTGGAAGAGAGGCAGTGCCCCAGTCTGGTTTGAAAGTGGGCTCGCATGTGAGGGGGCGTGTTGGAGATAGATCCAGCCTAATATAAATTTTCACATTGCGATCCCACATCGGTTGTGAGATGAGAGTTGCTCTTGTTTATAAGGCCTAGGGGCTACTCCTCCTATTGCCAATTGGTTTTAGGATGGAACCCCTTGGGCCTATGAGGTAGGCTTTCTCTCTAGCACTTGTGGGTGTGACCCGGACCCGTCTCTGATTTCACATAATCAACGAAATGGAGTTCAAAATTACGTAAGCAAAAAGATAAACGCATATCAATTTCAGTCATTGATTTGATTTTTATTGTTAAAAATCATTGGGAAAAGTAGACTTTGATATTACGGTAGTTATAACTCTTACGATAAACGTCTGTTTTTTTTAGATTACTGTCAGGTAAATGTCACTAAATTCTTAATAGTGGTCACCGTAATCTAAATTTGGGTGAAAAAAATAATCGAAAAAAAAGACCATCTTTTTTAAGACTAAGTGTTATGTTAGACAGAGATGAGTCGTAACTTTATAATTATTGATGATAAGTTGAGTAAGCTCAGACTTTATAAAGTAGCTAATTTTTACTTTTATAATTAATGTGAGATTCATATTTAGATTATATTTGTAGAGTAAGTTTAGGTATGACATTTGGACATATGTGATGAATAACTTCTAATAAAAGATGTTTATTATATAGTTTATAAAAAATGGTCATTTTAATTTTTAAAATACTCTGTATTCTCTTTAGTGCTTGTGGGTGACCATTTTAAAAATTTTAAAACTATGAAGTAGTCACCTTAAACATTACGATAATCAACTTAAATATTAAGTTGAAATAGTTTTCAAGAATACACCGCAATATGTAATGTATGATTTTCGCAAAATACACACCTTGTGGCGGATCTTTTAAGGGTTGCCAAAGGTCGTGGGTTCGATTCTTTGCACACAACTTTAATTAAGATTAATATTTTTACATGGTTCGCCACTGCACACAGCGTTAATTGTTTTCAAATTATATTCAAAATTCAAAATAACCACAACTTGTGAAAGAATGGCTTTCAAATCCTTAGCACATCAAGATATAAACATGGTAAAAATTATCTTAACATATTTTAGAAGGATATTTATTTTTTAATTTTTTTTTTTTTTTTTTTTTTTTTTTTTTTTTTTTAACGAAAAGAATTCATTAATCAATCACCAAATGGCACTTACAAAGTATCAAAATAATCGAAAATAAACATGGAACGTAACGAAGAAATTTATTTTGTAAACCTAATGATCTCAAACTATGATGAATCTATTCGGCACGTCCTCGTATTACTATCCCGATGTAGCTTTTGAGGGGATTCATCGTTCGATTGAATATATGAGAAATTTGATAATCAAATTACACCAAGTATTGTAGACGAATAGTTTGAATCCATTGAAGATACGCGTAACGAACTATAAATGAATCATTCTTATCCTTGCATATATTAAAACCAAAATCTAAGATAATACGAGGACTGAAAAACTCCGAAAAAGGAGAATGAAAAAACTCCGAAAACGGAGACTAAAAATTAGATCTCACCAAAAAGGAAACTTTTATTCATAATACGGCGATAAATATTCATTAAAATAACTAATAATTTAAAGATTTTAGAAACTTATCCATTGATTCAATGTCGATGCTAGCCCCAAATTTGATTTTTAGTGTTATTTTTAATTGAAATTGAATTTATTTTAACAAGACATTGTTACGGAGTATATTGCTATTTGTGATATTATTATCAGTAAGTCTCTTGTGAGACAGTTTGAAATTAAATTAATGTGAGACCAAAATACAAATTGCAGTTAAAATGGTACAAAAATATGAAATTTACTAGATTCACTTATAGGGGTACTAAAAAATTAAGTGACAATCAATCATAAATATAACCAAAATGGTACAAAAACTATATAATCGGATACAATTGAGACGGATTATAATAAGTTATTGTAAGATCTGACTCACACAAAAATATGTGTACTACCATTTTTAGTATAATTATTATTTTAACACAAATTCTTGTATAAGTCAGATTTTACAATAAATTATTTTAGTCCGCCTCATTTGTACTCGATTATATAGCTTTGTACTATTTAAATGATAATTATGATTAATTGTTGCTAATTTTTCTTAGTACCCCTGACCCCTGTAAGTGACTGTAGTATATTTGTTTCATATTTTTGTATCCTTTTAACTGCAATTTATATCTTAGTCTCACATTAACTTAATGTAAGTTCTACTCTTCTGTCTCACAAGAAAACTACTATTATTTTAATTGTATACGTAGCCTCCAAAGTCCAAACGCAAAAGTAATACGAGATATTGATGTTGAGGTCTTTTCCCATATGTGTGTAAGGGGCATTGTCCCATATCGGTAGATCTATAATGAAGGGGCTAACTTATAAGTAAGTGGGCTACTCCCCCCATCACTAATTGGTTATGGGATAAAACCTCACTTGCTTGTGATCTTGTCTCGAGCACCTAATCTCATAAGCTCGCTGCGTAGGACTCAACAAGTGGCATCAGAGCCGAAGGTTCGGCTTGGGACCGCAAGGTGCGATGTGGTGACAGTGCTCGGGATGATGCGGAGTAGCGTCGTGGTTGCGGAATAGAACCACCATGGTTGAGTAGCACCACCGTTGGACTCTCTCCCTTGGTTGACCAGAGATGCGGAGTAACCTAGTCGGCCCAACATGGGTTGTGGCGGGTGCGGAGTAGCACCAAGTGAGGGGGAGTTTCGACACACACACACATGTGAAAGGAGGAGATTGTTGAGGTCTCTTCCCATATGTGTGTAAGGGGCATTGTCTCACATTGGTAGAATTATAGTGAAGGAGCTAGCTTATAAATAAATGGGCTACTCCTCCCATCACCAACTGGTTTTGGGATGAAATCTTACTTGTTTGTGAGTCGGTCTCGTGCACTTAATCCCATAAACCCGTTGCAGAGGACTCAACAATTGAGAATTTTTTTTCAAATTAATTAATCTTTCACAGATTCTTCTTCAAAAGTTATGGTAATTGAATATTCCCTCTATCTCAGTCATTTGTTTATACTTCTCTCAAATCCCCTCACAAAAAAGTCAAACTGTAAGCAATTCACTTAAACGGAGAGAGTAATTTTCTTTTTTTTTTTCTTTTTTATTTTTTAATCCTTGCAAAACCTATTTGGAGCAATGTATAGAAAGTTTCGATTAGCCTAAATAAGTTTCTCTAAGAGTTGAAAATATACTTCGCGTTTTATAGACATTTTTTTGGCATGAGTAAAGTATTTGCATTACAATAATTGTTCTCGACTGTGAAAGTCAGGTATTACAATACAAATACAGTATAAAACACATACAAGAACGCATACGATCAATAGTACTATTACAAAATTAGAAATGCATCCGGTAGCAAAATCAGGTTGGTGGAGTACGAAAACTTGGGCACGAGCATTGTCTCCAACTGTATCAATAGCGCTGATAAAATCCAGTGGTCTTCTCAACTTTTGGGTCAACGGGTGACAAGAGCAAGATATACTTACGCCGTAAAAGCGTAGAAAGTTAAGGGGGGAAGCAACCCAATGTTTGCCTCTAGTGGAGTATAAACTCCTACATCTTGATGATCGAACCCTACCGCCAAAAGAACTGCACACCGAGAAGGACAACAACCAAGAACATCGTGTATAACAAAGCTCCTCAACCAAACGTCTAGCCACACTCGTCATGGAAAGGCCTCCAAGCACGAAGTAAACCAAATCCGAACACATATAAATGACTAATGTCATACACTTACTTATTGACTCAACATAGAGAACCCACCGCGGAGTTGAGGACAGGACACCCCACCTCCTTATATAATTTATTCGTCTCTTATTTGGACTAGAGGTAGTCACCAAGAACATAACGGTTAAGAGACCGGACACTCTCAACCACCTACGCATACGCTTCCGATTAAACAAAAACCACCACAACCAAACCAACCACAATCACCAAATTAGCCACACCACCAAACATTCAACTGGACAAAGAAAACTTACAACACACCATAACCAAGAAACCAACATGCAACCACTAAATAGGGACTAAGGCGCACTGTTACTGACTTTCTTATAAGTTAATTTCTACCAGAATTTCACATAAGTTCATTCAATTTCCTATAAGTTCAATTTCGGCTCCTATAAGTTCGGCTAGAAACCACATAAGTTCAATTTCGGCTCCTATAAGTTCAATTTCCTATAAGTTCAATTTCTTTATAAGTTCAGCTCCTATAAATTCTATTATGTTTTATTTTTATATAACTATTATTATTGCATCATAATAATAATAATAATAATAATAATAATAATAATAATAATAATAATAATAATAATAATAATAATAATAATATGTTTCTCATTTTTTTTTTTTGTGGAATAAAAAAATTAAGGGTCGAAAATGAAATAAATTGTTGGAATTCAACTTGTTCATTTTGATTTATGATTTCATTTAATTTAGAATTCGCGGTTAAATATTTTGTGACGATGAATATGTTGGAATTCAACTTGTTCATTACTTTGTTTGTTTTTATTTTTTATTTTTATTTTTCCACATTATATAGAGTATAATTTTTGTAGGTTATTTTGGTTTATTCGTTTTATTTTTCTTTCATCTCGAATCTCTTTTTACCCTTTTTCCGACTTCGTTTTGAGTTATCTTTAAATTGACACCTATAAAACATTTCTACAAAATGCAATACTAAAATTCTCGAGAAAATAAATATAGTATATTAAAATATTTAACTGAGCCAACTTATTTATAATCAACTATATATTGAGATATTTAACTATACTAGACATAAAATCGATTTTTGAACACTATTGTTTATTATTAGTAAAATTAATCATTTTGAATAAATTAAAAAGATTTTAATTATTGTAATCATCATCATCATTACTATAAATATCATTGTTATTATTGTTATTAATTTAATAAATTTTTTCATATTATATTAATATTAATATTAATATTTAAATTATTAATATTATTATTATTATTATTATTATTATTATTATTATTATTATTATTATTATTATTATTATTATTATTATTATTATTATTATTATTATTATTATTATTATTATTATTCAATAAGTTTTAAATTCTAATAAATTTAACGCCAATAAGTTTAATTTCTATAAATTCAAATTTCCTATAAGTTCAAATTTCACTATCATTCAATTTCAGATAAGTTCGATTCCTATGTTCCAGAAAAGAGCAGGCGTAAAACATCCCAACAACTCCAAACCAAGACCCAAAGAAGATCACCAACAAGAAACAACCCTGCTAACAAAACCAGAAAAACCACAGAACCAGCAGAAGCCGAAGACTAACAGAAACTCACACCCCAAAGAGCACACAGACCGTCAGATGTTGACCCCAAGAAGACGACGCAACCGAACCCGCAAACGAACAACAAAGCACAAAGGTGCCTTAAAGTTTGTTATTTTTTATATTTGTTTTGTTTTTATTTTTTCCTTTTTAATAAAAAGATAACATTTTAATTAACATCCCATCATTCTTTTTGAGGCAGCTTACTTGAATTTTTTTATTTTTTTTCCCAACAACCCATCACCCCATTAGAAACCTTTTTCCTTTTATAGAAGAAACAAAAAAGTGTCAACAACTAGACTTGGTACTCACAGAAAAGGAACAGCACCACAAATATAAACTTCAAAACCTTGTTCTACTCTCATCAAAGCGTTTTATAGACATGGTATATTCCATATATCTATTTTTTTTAAATTGTTATCTTCAATCTTTTTTAAACCCAAAATTAAAATTTTCCACCTTTTCTAACTTTTCTTAAAAACTCTCACCTTTTATAAACATTTTCTCAAAAATTCATTCCAAAACCCCATTTTCACCATATTAAACGTTTATTTTCACTCATGAAAACATTAAATTCTCGTTTTATCTTTTCACTTTTTGAGTTTCGGTGCACGATAGATTGCGTCCATGATGAATATATTTTTAAAAAACTTCAATTTTCAAAAAAAAAATTGCATTTTGGTGGGAGTTTATGAAAAAATGCTTACAAAAGGTTGAAAATTTTAAAAAGGATACAAATGGTGGGAGATTTTAAAATCATGATTATAAAAGGTGAAAAATATCAAATTACCCTTTTATTTATTTATATAAATACTCTATACGTTGTAGTGTTTTCGTACTACACTCACTTCATTTCCGTCAATTAATTACACTTATTTTATATATTTTCCTCTCAAAAATAGAAGTATTATAAACAATTCAGTATAACAGCGGGAGTAGCATCCTTTGTATGATACTTCTGGACTTTAATGTAATAAGCGTACTAAATTTAAAAATTGTAGTATTATAAATTAAATGGCACAATTTTTTATTTTTTTTTATTTCCTTATAAATTATATTTATTGTCAATTAGCAATTTTATACAAGATTGTCTTGATAAATTCATTGTATTTCTTAATAATGTATAAATTAAAATAAATTAATTCATTAATTTATTTATACAAGCGTCGTAGCAAACGGTGCTTTCGTGTTTTCCTTGGTCGATTTTACTACTCATTTAGTTCCAGTGAATTATTTACACTTTTTTCTGATCTATTTTGTGAGCAGACAAAATAATGACTGAGACAAAAAAATTTCTACATATGAACTTTGCTACACTATAAACGCAATTTGTATATATAAATTTTTTTTCATATGATCATCGTTCTTACTAAGTATTAATTTATGGAGTACTTTTAACATTACTTCATCGGTTTTGCATACCAATATTGCTATTTATAAATGGAAAGGTAAGTAATACTGGTAGATAATAAAATGGTTTAAACAACATGAATCTATGACAATATCACAAACATGTTACTCCCTCCATCCCAAATTAATTGTCCCATTTCTATTTTAGGATGATTTAAGGGATGGTAATGAAAATGAGAAAATTTTAAAAATTATTTGTTAAAACATACTCCCTACTAAAAATAGAAAGGGAACAAGTAATTTGGAAAAAAAATTAGTGGAAAGGAGACAAGTAATTTGGGATAGAGGGAGTAATACGGAAAAACTTACTATATAATGGCCTTTGCATCATACTCCGTATTATAAAACCGAAATAACCAAATATAACCATTAACAACATAGAGGATACGATGAGTATATCAAGTACGTAAAGGGGACACACAAATAAAGTAAAATGTATACAAGTTGAAACTTAAAACACATACACATAATACACTCATAAATTAAATACAACTTTATTTTATTACTTCATTTCTTTGCAGCAAAGTAAAGGCCAACACTCGATAGTCCATATAATGTATCGTAACACGAAATGACATGCGTGCGTATGTTACACCGGCACTGCTACATTTTCTCCATCACTTGGAACCTGCATGCATGTACGTACGTACACAATTAGTCTTTATAATTACGAGTAATTATTTGTTGCTTTCAACTTAAAGTTGAAGTAATTGTCCTGATAAATGATTATTTCGAAATGAATGATTCTCGATCGAGTTAATTTATATAGACTCGTAACTCGTTATCAAGAACGAAGTAATAAAAATTATAACATCGATCAACAATTTTAGTTGGGGATAATATTGATTAATTACTTGACCTTAAGTTTAGCTAAAAATTATAGCAAAACGAGAAAATCTAACAAGTAATACGAAATGAGCAAATCTTGGTAGCTTGAAACCGTTTTAAGCTTGCAACGACGAATACTAAAATGTGACCAAAGACACTTAGAAACGACTTTAACCCTTAAGGTGACCAAAACCTGAATAAATGGACACTTTAAGCGCTAAAATAATCACTTTATGCTACAAATAAACATTTTAATAACAAATAGACTATTGCACTTGTAAGACAATGTTGAACGAGAATTCGTGTGATAGATAAACGTGAAATTTTACCTGATTGGGAAAAAGCAAAAGCAAGAGAAGAAGGCTGGGTTTCAAGTCGTTGGTTGATGAAACGGCCATCCTCCAAATGAATATAAATAGTATATTAGTATGTGTGTTATATATTGAGATATAAAATGTGAATCTAGTAATTGTAGTTAGTATTACTTCTTATTTGGTGAATATCATTTCTGTAATCCGCCCCTATTTATAAGGGCTACCATCGTACCACTTGCATGTGTCCATGGTATTTCTTCTTGACTTAGTTTGGGATGTCTATTTTTGTGTCTAGTCGTATTGTTGTTGTTGCTGCTCGTATTAATGTGTTAGAGGGTATAAAATTGATCTTGGGCTTTCAATTATTAGCTTAAATTTTTGTTTAAGTTGGTTTCTAACATGGTATCAAAGCCTTGTGACAAGAGGTCACGTGTTCAAATCCCACCAGATATGGTGGGCATGTAGCTGCGTCCACACTTCAAGGGCATTCATGTAAGGGGGCGTGTTAGAGTGTATAAAACGGCTAAGCCTCCAACCATCAGTTTAAGCTTTTTGTCGAGTTAGTTCCTAACATAATATATCATTTTTTTCATACTTTCGTTTTAGTATTGCCTTTAATTTCTTTTTTTTTTTTAAATAATAAAATAATGTAAAAGATCGAAATACAATTTATTGGAATACAGTGACTATTTTCACACAAAAGGTGAATTGGTGGGAATTTTAAAAAAAATTACAAACAAAATGTGGGAATTATGAAAAGAAAATTAGTTCGTATAAAAGTAGGAAGTTGTAAAAAAAAAAGTGGGTCATAATAAATTAATAATAATAAGAGCTTATCAAAGTAAAAATTTTGTCAATTTTTTTGACGAAGAAAGGAGGATTTATTAGTGATTAAAATGGGATATGATCTCCATACGTACAATTTTGAGATTTCCTCTGATCACTATCTTTTTTTTTTTTTTTTTTGCCAGATGGAAAATGTAATTGCATAGAGTTCGGATAAGGCGAACCTGAATTACATCTTAAACGTTACAAACTACTAATATAGAAACATAAAACACAATACAAAATAAAGAGCTTCGGTAATTAAAGACGTGTTGGTGGAGTTCGATGGATTGGGCTCGAGCATCATCTTCGATCTTGTAAGGCACACGAAATTCTCTGAAAGACCAACGAACCACTTAGCTTGAGCTACCAAGCGACAAGAACAAGCTGTACTTACGCCTATAAGACGTAGAAGGTACAAGGTGAGAACAAACGAGAGTTTGCCTCGAAGGGAGAAAAAACTCCTACAGCTAGCTTGGTGATCGAGCTGTGTAGATAGTAGTAGGAAAGCTAATGACAATCCGATAGCACAACAGATGGAACCAATCACGCCCCTCGACCAATCCTCTGTCCAAAACCACTGCAAGAAACTTATCTTGAGTGTAGCCAACACACACCGAAAGCCTAGATAGTAAGACCCTACCAACGAGGATCCACCACGATTTTAGAGTCAGAACACTCATCTTCATGGTATAACTTATTATCATATAAATAACGACAAAAAAAGGAGGGACATGACACCCTCAACATTCCTAATATAAATTCCCTAAGAGGTACAAATGAAGGCCATGAAGGTTGGGACAGGACACCCAACCTTGGAGAAAATTTATTCAAGGATTCATAGTGCAGATTCATTAGAAGGAGTAAACCACCGTCGCCAATCCAAACACTACCGCCACGCCATCAAAAACATATCAGCTCACGACAAACAAGGAAGCTTATACAACCCAAATAAAACAACATGCAACCACTATAGGAGGCCTTAAAAGGCCTCCATCCCATCAACTCTAAACCCAGATCCATAGGAGACTACCCGCAGAGACAATCCTTAAAACAGAAGACCTAAGATTCCAAAATATATCAAAAAGAGACTCGAAAAAACTCAAGACTCACACTCCAGCTTGAACAAACCGGGGTGAAGCTGTCAAATTGTCAAAAAATTATAAAACCTGACAAGTTGGAGTTGTTTTTTGTTTTAATGTTTTTGATTATAGAAATTAAAGTTAAATTCCACGTATCCCTGACCACCCCCCCTCCCGGCGTATACAGTAACATTACCGTCAACAAATCGGTATCAAACTCCTAAACTTGACTATTTGCTTTGCAGGTTTTTTTTTTTTTTTTTTTTTTTTTAAGATTGGGTATACATAATGAAAAAGAGGATAACAAGAAAGAAGGAAAACCCAAATCTAGTGCTCACAAAGGACAATTCATCAACATCCATCATCCTTCGATTCATTCAAGCTTCTTCAACCATCTTAGTCTTCGATAACCTCCAGAAAACCAGAGAAAGGAGGCCGGAAGGAGAGAGAATAGAAACACGGTGCATGCAAACGGACCCAAACCCGGTGCGAAAACCAAGCAATCTTGTTTGTCGATTCGCCGGAGTAAGGCCAAAGATGACCAAAACTCCGGCGGAGAGCTGAGATGTAGGCGGTTTAGACGGGGAAAGGGGCGGCGGCGGCGATAAAGGAGAAGAGTTAGTTTTTAGGGTTTTTTAAAAGAGAGGAAATTTTTATTTTTTTTAGAGAGAGAAAGTTTTTTATTATCTAGTCCTCTGATCACTATCGACCCAAACTTTAGTCGAAAAATCTAAAGGCAACAAATACGCCATACAATGAGCGGCCTGATTAGAATTTAATTAAATAATTTTTATCAATTATTTTCCCATACTAACTACGGAGTAGCTTAATTGAGTTTGTGCAATGTAAATAGTTAATGAACTACTCCGTAATATATATTCCATCCTGAACTAGCTTAAGTCAGTTGTAGCAAAGACGATTCGAGTATCCAACAACACAATTAAAAGTTTAAATCAGGGTCGAGGTTGGAGACATTTTTAATTTGTACAATCTCACATACATGTCCTGCACATGAATGTTATTTGAGCTTGAAGTAGGAAGGCAATTATAATGCAAGCACTCTCATACCTTGAGTTAAATGTTTCACTTTCAAAGTGAGGAGTAGAAAAATTCAAGCTTGCAACCTTTGATACCATTTCAGAAGTTAACTAAGAATAAGGTTGACAATGACTAGGATAAAAGTAGGTAAAGTCGTATCCTTATTTTTTATCCTTTTAATTTCCACTTATTACACCAAATTAAAGAAATAATAATTCTTATCTTTTAGAATTTTGGTTGGTTGAATGATAATCGTTAGATTGTAGTAGGATCAATTTGAACCGTTGATGGGTAACGAATGGGGGGGTGTGATGGAAAGTGTAAAATGAAAATGAATCTTAATTGCCTCACAAATAAGGCTAATTAAAGGAATTGCCGTAGAAGAAAAGTGGATTTCTTTTAGCGTATATGAAGATGTAGAAAATAAAATACGAAATATTATTGAAAAGTGACATATTATCCCTAGGGTAAATGTAAACGCTGTTTCGTGATCACCCTTATAATCTTTCCTTGTGTTTATTATTCTTACTATTTTTTAGATAATTATTTTCTCATAATCTAATATATATATATAAAGCAGAACCCAGAGGGCTCCAATGTACAATATTTGTCATATTAAATATAATAAAATTTTTAATAAAAATAAATATAATTTATAAAATAATAATGTATTATAAATATAGTAAAAATAAAAATAATAATATACTATAAATATCTTTCTCAAATATTTAGTAAATATTTTAGATGACTTAAACCATGTTATATTTAGTAAATAATTTAAGGAAAAAAAATATACATGAAGAAGTTATATTTTTAAATATGAGGAAAAAATAGCAAAAGAAATATGATAATCTATAGAATTTTAAAAATTGGAAATAAATAATATGACACATAATTTCCTTATTAAATTATGATACATTAGATAATTTTTAGGTAATTCTTCAACCTTTTTTGTATATATACGTCAAAATTTTAGTTTGGTCTTCATAGGTACTATTTAAATAGCTTTAGTTTATTATACTTTATTATGGTTACAATTTGTATTATTTCTATTTTTTAAGGTGTATTTGATTTGATAAGAGTGTTTAATTTTTAACAATTTCATTTCTTAGTCATCATGTTTGTTATTTTTCATCATGTTTGTTATTTAAACATAGCTTAATTAAATTCATGATTTTTTTTCTTTGTATGTTGCAGATTTAAAGTTAAAGTTCAAGATTTTTAATTCTCATTGAAAAAATTGGTTACAAAACCAATAGTAAAACTAATAAATATGTCACGTGAAAGGTAAAACAGATATATATAGATCTATTAATTATTTTATTCTTAAATCAAGTCATTAGTTATGGTTATATAATAATAGTTATAATAATTTATAATGTTGGATCTCTAAGTTAGTTTTATCGTACTAAGTTTTGATTTAATTGTTCATGTTAATGTTAATTTTGTAAGAGAATTACTGAAAATTAGGTTGAAAAAAATCAACATCGTGGAGTATAAAGATAGGATTTACGGTGTATTTGATTTGATAAAAGTGTTTAATTTTTAACAGTTTTAATTCTTAATTAAATTCATAATAATTATTTTTTTTTGTATGTTGCAGATTTAAATTTTAAGTTCAAGATTTTAAACTCTCATTGAAAAAACTGGTTACAAAATCAATAGCAAAACTAATAAATATGTCACGTGAAAGGTAAAAAATATATAGATATATTAATTATCTTATTTTTAAATCAAGTAATTAGTTACGGTTATATAATAATAGTTATAAAAATAAGTTATAATGTTTGATATTTAAGTTAGCTTTATTGTAGTATGTTTTAATTTAATTGTTCATATTAATTTTATAGGAGAATTATTAAAAATTAGGTTAAAAAAGAAGAATCACCATGGTGGAGTATAAAGATAGGATAAAATTAATATTTCTTTTCTGAATTAAAATTCAAATTATATATTTCATATTAAATTATAAGACTTAATATCTATCTATTTATTTATCTATCAAGTTGAAATTATAGTCTATACGATTAGAGCATTTGTCTGACATAATTGGTTGATAAAAAAATTTATTATTTTAATATATATAATCTAAGTTATTATATTAATATATAAAAGAACTTATTAATTTTAATATAATTGGATATTTTAATATTATTAGGATTCTAAAATAAGACAATAATTTTTTAGTAGAACATTTAAAAATAAAACTTACCTTAAACGAAATCAAAATATACTTAAAAATATATAATCAAATATTATAACAAAAACTCTATATTTTCAAATTAAAATTGGAAAAATAGATATATTATATTTGGATGGTGTGAAAACTAACAATAAAATAAAAATAATAAATTTTTGAAAGTAATATATTTTTTAAATATTTTATACATTAAACTAACAATAAAGTCTATATCTTTGGCTTCCTAATAGTTTTGGTTTATTATACTTTAATTATGATTACCATTTGTGTTATTTCTATTTTTTTTACGGTATATTTGATTTGATAAGAGTGTTTGATTATAAATTATTTTATTTCTTCATAATCATGTTTGTATTTAAACATAGATTAATTTTATGATGATCATTTTAATAGAACATATAAAAAAAAAAAAAAAAAACAACTTACCTTAAACCTAATCAAAATATATTTAAAATATCTAATCAAATATTATAACAAAAACTCTATATTTTCAAATTAAAATTGGAAAAAATAGATATATCGTATTTGGAAGGTGTGAAAAACTCTACATCTTTGGCTTCCTAATAGTTTTGGTTTATTATACTTTAATTAATTATGATTACGATTTGTGTATTTTCTATTTTTTTTACGGTATATTTGATTCGATAATAGTGTTTAATTTTAAATTGTTTTATTTCTTCATTATCATATATGTATTTGAACATAGCTTAATTTCATGATGATTTTTTACTTTATTTTTTGTACGTTGCGTATTTATATATTCAAGTTTATTACTATTCTTTTTTAAAGTATTTTTTTTTTCGGAATTAAAATTAAAATTATATACTTCATATTAAATTATAAGACAAAATACTATATATATATATAGATTAGAACCTGTACACTCTAATGATCGACATTTGTCAAACATTGATTAGACATTAATGTTAATACTAGAATTAATGATAATACCAGTAAGGAAACTATTAAAAATTAACAAAAGATAATCTTAAAATATTATATATAAGAATTTTCTATAAATTAGTAATTAAAAATATTTTGAAATAAATATAGAAAAATTATTATTTTTACTATATTTCTAATAAAAATAATACTCTTTAGAAGACCACTAAAAATTAATAATTAGGTATTCTTAATAGTTGGAAAATAAAAATAATTTTTTTTTAAATATACAAATTAATTAATATATGAAAATATTCTATTAGTAGTACGACAGTAAATAAGAAATTAATCTACTATAGAGTATTGTATATATATAAACTAAAATAGCAGCGATAATTATATAAATAATAGTAATAATAAATTAGATAAAATAACGTGAACAACGACCATAGTAAACAGAATAGTAATCACCAATAGTATAGTAATCACCTATGTGAATATCATAATAAAATAATAGTAACAATATTTGTTAAATTAATGGTAGTAATAGTATCAATAAAAATTGCAACGATAATTATATAAATTATAAGTAGTAGTATCAATATTTTTACTAGAATACTGGAGAAGTATTAAATAGTAAACACAAATTTACTAATTTGAGGGTCCCACAATAAATATATTGTGCTACGTCTTACTCAAAAAAACAATTATTTAGTTATTTAAGTGTTCATCATATTAGACACTCTCACATAAAACCAACTAAATAATGAATATGTTTTAATTTTTTGTTAATCATTTTATCCAATTAGAAATTTGTTCCATAAATACTCATTAAATTTGGTTAATAACTTAAAAGATAGAGTTTAATGAAAGCTCATTATAATTATGAGTTATCTAATTCATACATAATTTGAATATAATAAGTAAGTAGTACATAATTAATATTGAAATATTCGGCGTGTTTTTAATTTCTATAGTTACTTATTTTGATAAATAAAATAAAGTCAATCAATATATATAAGTAAAAGAGGCTTTTTTTGAGCCCTCTCCTTAATTCAAGGAATTTAAGCCAATCATAAAATTACATTAAGAAAATAAATTAAATTGTGAAAAAAAAGTAATTTGGAAAAAAATAATTATATGAGAAATAATTTTCCTTATTTAATTAGGAAACATTATAGAAAATTTTTAGCTAAGTCTTTGATTATTATATTTCATAAAATGTATCTGGCGAAAAAATATAAAAATAACATCATTAGCTTCGAAACGAAAAATGCTATCAAATGAGTATAAATATCAAATTATTTCATCCAATAAAAAAAAAAACTCATTTGTATGACACATAATTTAGTTATTTAATTATGATACATTAGATAATTTTTAGGTAAGTCTCAAAACCTTTTTTGTGTATATATATATCAAAAACTTTAGCTTTGTCTTCAGTGCAGGGTTAAATAGTTTTAGTTTATTATGTTTTCATTACGATTACAATTTGTGTTATTTTTATTTTTTACATGTATTTGATTTGATAAGTGTATTGATTTTGAAAAGTTTTATTTCTTAATTATCATGTTTGTAATTTAAACATAGCTTGATTGAATTCATAATGATCTTTTTCCCTTTGTATGTTGCAGATTTATATTTTAAGTTTAAGATCTGAGGTACTCATTGAAGAAACTTGATTAAAAAATCAATCGAATATGTAACATGAAAGGTAAAAGAGATATACACGATCTATTGATTATCTTATTTTCATATCAAATCATTATATATGGTTGTATAATAATATTTATTATTTATCATACTTGATCTTTTAGTTAGTTTTATCGTATTAATATTTGATTTAATTGTTCATGTCAATTTTGTATGAGAATATCTGAAAATTAGGTATAAAAAGAATCAACATGGTGTATTATAATGATATGGTAAAGTTTAGTTTGATGATAAAATTTCAAATTTTTACTATCCCGTTTTAAAGTATTTCTTTTAATTCTTTTATAAATTAGAAATCAAAATATATATTTCATATCTATATACATCTACATAAAAGAGAGTTTTGTTAAGTGTTTTTAGAGTGCCCACATCATAATTTATTAAATTTGTATATACATTATTATTGATGATTAAAAATATTTTTTAATTACTTATTAATAAAAGTGAACAACACTTACAATGATTATTTTATAATCTAATAAAAAATAATTATTTGATAATTTAAGAAATTCAAAAAAATTAGTTTTGTATAAAATTAAAAGAAAAAATATTTTAGGAATAAATTCAATTAAAAGCAATTAACTTTCACTAAAATTTAAAGAACAAAAAAAGTAAGATAAAAATTACTGAGACCAAAGTTTTTCCTATTGTTATAATACTAACCTTTAGCCTTTTTCCTAATGTTTTCAAAATATTTTATTTCTCTGTAATATTTAATTAAAAACTTACTTAAAAATATTAAGACTCACATTTGGAAAAATAGTATTTTATTTTAATTTCCATAAGATACACTTACATTTTCATAAATATTGGAGAGCTCATGAATAACACTTACCATACTTATTTGATAATTTAATAAAAATAATATCTTGATAATCTAATAATATTCAAAGAAATTAGTTTTCTATAAAATTAAAAGAAAATCTCTCCTACAAAAAAAATTTAATATAAAGTAATTATCTTTCTATATAACTTAAACAAAAACAAACCTAAAAAATTAAGACTAGGAAATAAAAAAGAAAAATCAAAAACTCATCAAAAAAAAAATATTAAGACTAACCTTTGTCCTAAGTTTTATAAGACTAAAACTATAATCTACAAAATTTCCTTATTTAGTTATCATACATTAGATGATTTTTAGGAAACCCTTTTTATATATATAAAATTAGGATCATGTAAGTCCACCCTATCTTTTCAGTCATACATCTAAATCTGAACCGTAAGATCTTAAAAATCAAATGGCTCAACTCAAATCTCGCTAATTAATATACATAAAAAAAAAAAAAAAAAAATCATTAGTTTGATCTTCCTTAGTACTCCCTCCATCCATTTTTAAAGTTCCTACTTGACTTTTTCATCTACCCATATTTAAAGTTCATACCCTTTTTTATCCATATCCTATGGTTAATATCAATTATGACCCTACAATTTTACTCAACTTTCATTTTTCACTACATACTCTAATCTTTCCTTAATTTTTGTGTTACCCCCCATAAGAACTTTAATTTTGGATGGAGGTAGTATTACGTTAATCAATATATCTATATAATTGGATGTTTTTTCGAGCGACGTGAGAGAATCTAACTTAATCAATATATCTATTACCCCCCATAAGAACTTTAATTTTTGTGTTACCCCCCATAAGAACTTTAATTTTGGATGGAGGTAGTATTACGTTAATCAATGATCCAATTAGTTTTTAATTTACAAAATTTATGAGTAACAAATAGGTACACGTATAATACAAGAGTCGTTTGATAAATAAAATTGATCATTAACCTTACTAGATAAGAATTAATCTCAGAAAAAGAATTGATACAAAATATGAATTTCGCATAATTATTTTATGAGACCTTTTTCCAAAACTTACAAATCGTTCCAATTAAAACATTTTTATTACTATGTAGCATTGAGAATTTATTTTTTGAAAAAATGACAATTGTGTACTTAGGCACAAAATTAGTAATCTTATTATTGAAAAATATATAATTACATTTTTTTTATTTTTTATTTTAACTCCACAATGATTAATTAGTGAAATATTATAATAAAAACTAAAACAAATTATTTGATTTAGTAGCAAAATAATCTTATTTATAAAAAATGTAATGGGTATTTCATTTGGGCATATGATAATAAATTATGGAATATCATTTAAAGATAACTTATTTATTGGTTGATTTTTTTTTTTTTTTTACAATGTCATATTTAAAACCCGTGCATCGCACGGGCTTTACTACTAGTTTATACAAGTATTATGTTAATTTTAATACTCTGTATAAGATAGATGACTATCAGTATAGCCATTTATGCGGGTCAATCAGGCCCGTCCAATTGGCCAAAGTATGGTTGGCACGGTCAGGTCCTCCACAAGCCTTGCCCGGCCAGCCACCCCAAAGGGTTGATTTCGAGCCTAAAATTTCAAGTGCATCCTGTGGACTTATGGAGGGTCAGTCCGGTCCATGGTCAGGTCTAACTATCAGGATGGCCCTGATATTCTCGAGTAAGACCCACATTAGTTGTAGTACTCCGCATGAGAGAAGAAAAACCGGCAGCAGTCCACAAGTTACTACTCCTATAATAGTATAATGATTATAAATGGGAAATGGTAACGTGTGACATATTGACTTTGCATGATGAGGACAAAATGTTATAGATGCGCAATGGATGACTTTGGTGGGCTTCCGGAGAATTTTTGGCTTATTTATCAAGACTTTTTTTTTCTTTTGGCCTTTGCTTCTAGAGTTCTAGTTCTACAGCCGCAATGCAAACAATCACTATGAATCTCGTGAACCACTAATGATAATTGCGGCTATTTTTATATATTATCCTTCATTCCACGAAATTTAAAAGAAATGAAATAAATGATCGAGACATAAAGAGTACTTAATGACTAGATACTTTTGGGGCATATTTTAATAATATTGTTGTTATATTTGGATAAATAGCACTTCATAAATAATTACGAGAAATAAAATGGTCAAACTATTCATAATTCCACATGTTGGGATATGTCGAGATATCGACATATCGTATTTTAGGATGCGATATATTAATATATATTAAATATTCTTGCGGTGGAGTAGCAGGAGTAGTTCTTCACGTGAAGAAACGGAAGCATATTTAGAGACCGGGGAGCAGGCTACGTCTGTGATAAATTCTAGTAGAATAAAGTATTCATAAAATGAGTTTGTATTATTGAAATTGTGTGTTCAACCTTACAATCAGTAAACCTTATATAGATAACAAGGTAACATAATATAGGTAACATAATAGTCTAGAGTATATCGTAATTATTCTATTTGAGATATTCGTTATCTCATATTCCCTAAATATTATATGTCGATATCTCAACATATCTCGACATCTCCTAAAATATCTTAACACCACGTATATTTTATTCTATACTCCGTAAATTTTAGAAACTTTTGAAAAAAAATAAAATTAAGTTGAACGAATGATGTCAAATAGTAGTTTGTACAATTAAGGTGAAGTAGTTGAATAGAAAGAGTGATTAGTTTTTGATGTATTTATCTTGAATTTCTTTTCACGGAAGAATGATAATATAAAATCAGTAGAGTAAATCCATTAACTATAGAGAATATCAAATATGAGGGAAATGATAGTGGGCGAAATTTACCAATAATATACTTTCTCCATTTCATTCAATTCTATACAATTACTTTTTGTACACTATTTAAAAGTGAGGAGAATCTTTGATATATCGTCTAATATATGAAATAAAAAATAGTCATGTGAGATCTTGTTTTAATTGTCTTTTCGAGAGCATTATTAATATTTAAATTTCATATTTTTCAGAATTATGTAACTAAAGATATAAACAATAGAAAACGTACATCGACGTACGTGCAAAAAACAAATGTATAGAATTGAATGAAATGGAGGAAGTATAAGTAATCTGTTTGGAAGCATAAAATTTACTCCCTCCGATTCTCGGATTCTTAACATTTGCTTTTGGCACAATAATTAAGGTGGACCAAAAAAATGGGTGGACAAGTGGGAAAACAAGTGGGAGAGTATTTAATTGTGAGATAAAAAACTTTCCAAAAAGGGAAATGTTAAGAAATGGAAAATCACCCCAATAAGGAAAATGTTAAGAATCTGGTGAATCGGAGGAAGTATTTGTTAATCCATGTTTGGCAAACCACACTATTTAGATTTAAAAATAGGGTTTTTTAATTGTCAGACACTACCTATATTTAGGTCAAATAGTCAAAAATTACCTTACATTTTTTTTTTTTTGGCGAATTGAAGAACTACTTGACATTCTTAAAATCTTGTAGAATACTACCAAATACCATTTTGTCGTTAAGTTTAACCATTGACCGTCATTGACTAACGGCAACTTCTTCCTACCCTTTGTAATGTAGTTTAATTTTTCCTCCATTTTTATATTAAATTCCCCTTAATTGCTTACATTAATTTTTCTCCGATTCAAGGTTATTTGCCTCCTTATTCTTCTCTCCTCTTTTCTAGTTTTCCTTTTTTCGTTTTCTTCCTCAGTTTCTTTAATTCGTGAATAGTCACCCGCTCCATTATCGAAGATGCATAAATGTCGGTATGAAATTTCAGCGGTGTACCAAAATTCATTGATCTTTCAAGCTAAAAAAACTCACATTGAAATTGACTCTCCATTTCGAAAGCATTATTAATATTTAAATTTCATATTTTTCAGAATTATGTAACTAAAGATATAAACAAAAGAAAACGTACATCGACGTACGTGCAAAAAGCAAATGTATAGAATTGAATGAAATGGAGGAAGTATAAGTAATCTGTTTGGAAGCATAAAATTTATTTGTTAATCCATGTTTGGCAAACCACACTATTTAGATTTAAAAATAGGGTTTTTTAATTGTCAGACACTACCTATATTTAGGTCAAATAGTCAAAAATTACCTTACATTTTTTTTTTTTGGCGAATTGAAGAACTATTTGACATTCTTAAAATCTTGTAGAATACTACTTCCTCCATTCCGTTTGATTCTATACGTTTGACCAAAACACGGTAATTAAGGTAGAAGAAAATCAAGTGGGGTAGATAATGGAATTACTTAAATACCCCTACTTTATTGTTTGCAAGTGGGTTGAGTGAGTATTAGTGAAGGGTATATTGGTCTTTTAGTTTAATAAAGTAGAGACTAAAATAGAAATGTATAGAATTGATTGGAATTTCCAAAAAAGGAATATGTATAGAATCAAATGGAATGGAGGAAGTACCAAATACCATTTTGTCGTTAAGTTTAACCATTGACCGTCATTGACTAACGGCAACTTCTTCCTACCCTTTGTAATGTAGTTTAATTTTTCCTCCATTTTTATATTAAATTCCCCTTAATTGCTTACATTAATTTTTCTCCGATTCAAGGTTATTTGCCTCCTTATTCTTCTCTCCTCTTTTCTAGTTTTCCTTTTTTCGTTTTCTTCCTCAGTTTCTTTAATTCGTGAATAGTCACCCGCTCCATTATCGAAGATGCATAAATGTCGGTATGAAATTTCAGCGGTGTACCAAAATTCATTGATCTTTCAAGCTAAAAAAACTCACATTGAAATTGACTCTCCATTTCAAGGACCTTCCATTTCCGAATATGCATAAATGTCGGTTTGGAAGTTGAAAAACGTGAAGAAGTTGATAAAATTTTCAAGTTTGAAAAACTTGAGAAGGAATTGGAGAACATAAAAGAAGAGGATAAAACACTTGAAAAAGATATTAGGGTTTATATTTGTGTTGATACTTGTATTGTACGGTAATTTAGGGTTTCAAGCTTACTAACCCACACTAAATTATATTGGTATTAATTGCACATCACAAGTTTAGTTTCAAGCTTAATAACAGGGCTTTGAAGATAAATGATAAAAAAAAGTTTGGGTTTTGATGATGAATTTGGGATTATATGTAGGTTAATTAGAGAGAATGATAGAAAGGGGAAATAAGAATAGATTTGAAGAGGGTAAACCAGAAAAAGGGGGTCAAAATGAGTGTAACATGGTTTGGAAGAGAAGGGCTGTCAGTCAATGACGGTCAATAGTTAAACTTAACGGCAAAATGGTATTTAGTAGTGTTCCACGAGATTTTTAGAATGTAAGGTAGTTCTACGCCAAAAAAAAAAAAATGTAAGGTAGTTTCTCACAATTTAGTCTAAATATAAGGTAATGTATGACAAAAAACCCTTAAAAATATTTAGAATACAATTTTTCCCCATTTCATTTTCAAATGTCTCAACTTAAAATGCAAAATTCAATTGTAATATTTTAATGGAAATACATATTCACAAAAGCCATCTTTACTGAAATACAAAATTATGAAGTTTATTTAAAGGGTGACAATAAACATTTTACAATAAAGATAAGACCGTTTCAGTTCATATTAATAGTTGACAATATTTAAAGATTAGGATATTATCGTACTTACATGAATAAAAAGTAAAGAAAATATATTTTGTTATAAGCATTAAATTACTCTTTATCTATGTACGTGTATTTTATCTTTCATTCTCTTTTAATAATAAAAATAGGGTTAATTTATAATAAACCCCTGTTAAAACACATTTTCTAAAATTAACACCTTAAAAAAATCCTTAAAAATTATGATCATAAATGAGATTTTATTTAAAAAAATTGGTACCAAATTTGATTTTGACCAAATAAATAGAAATTTTCGAGCGATTTTATAATATTCTCTTAAAATTGGAATATTTGTCATCTAAAATACCGTTCATTCAATCCCATAAACATATTCCTCTACACCTAACTTCAAAATTATTCAACTTATTTATTCTACCACCAACCACATTCTTAAACACATCGACGTTAACAATCACTATATCATGAAAAGAAATATGATTATAGTGTTAAATGATGAGTATTATTGGGTAACTCATTTCAAAATTTAAGAGAATGTGAAAAATCTTTTGAAATTTTTGATTTATTTGCTTAAAATAAGATCTGGGGACCTTTTTTTTTTTTTTTTAAAAAAAAAAAAATTCCATTTGTGATCATAATTTTTGAAAGGTTTTTTTATAGGACGTTAATTTTTAAAAAAAATGTGTTTTATAGGGGGATATTATCGATTAACAATAAAATTATTATGAAATCTACTGGATTGTTCGATCATCCACCTAAAAGTACAAGAATATAAAAAATAAGTGCGATAAGTATAAGTGTAACCCATTATAAATCCAGCGGCATATAATTGGCTCGGTTTCATATCAAAGAGATCCAGGATTTAACCATGGGCTTTGATACCGTCTGAAACACATGATACAAACCTTCATTATTGATGACGTAACACGAGCTTCTCTGTGATGTAAGCAAGTTGGTTATAGAGAGAGATGATTTAATTTGTCGTAGAGAGAGAGAGTAAATAAAATGTGGTAATATTAAATTAGGGTTAATTGAATATAACCCCTTTTATAACACTTTTTTTCAAAATAACCCCTTATATGTTATTTTTATGGCATAACCCCCTTTTAAGACATTTTTCTTTCTAAATCACCCCCAACGTCGAATTTTCTTACTTAAAAATCGTAATTAAAGACATTATAAGGTACGCCATTTTCAAGTTACAACCACCAATGTCTAAAATATGTCGACACCTCTTGAGAAATCCTTGTTTAAGGGTGTGAATAAACCATTTTTAAGTAGCATATTTCGACTTTGGGAGTGATTTAGAAACAAAAGTGTCTTAAAAGGGGGTTATGTTATAAAAATAATATATAAGGGGGTTATTTTGAAAAAAAAAATGTTATAAAAGGGGGTTATATTCAATTAACCCATTAAATTATAAATGTCAAATGGTATATATATACAAGATGATATGAACATAACATAATAATGTCGTACTCCATATTGTTCACAGAATACTAATACTTATGCTCATTAGTTTAAGTTTAAGTTTTATTATTTTCCAAAATCGGTTTGAAAGCGGTTATCGATTTTATAAATTTCAATATACATACCCAGTCTAGTTTTACAATCTTAAATTTGGTTGGAGATCTGGATTGAAATAAATCCGAATTTTCTGGTTTTTTTTTGTTTTTTTTGGTTTTTAAAACCGGTTCGATTTGTTTTCCAACCCCTAGCAAAAGTATTAGTAATAACAATGAAAGAGATGAAAGTAATTCTGGTATCAACATGAGGAGTGAATATGTCTTACAATTTGGTTCATAAATTTATGTTATTCATATATAATTCATAATAATGCAACGGATAAAATTTCCAAATACAAAAGTGAATTTATTATAGCTTAAAAGAAATTCAATACCCCGTTGTGAGATACACGAGTTCTTTTCACTTTTGTATTATTCTTATTATGCGTTAAATACGAATATATGTTTATTTACATCAAATTTAAAAATAAACGTAGATATCCCAGTGTTACGGTTCGCGTATTTCAAGCTTCTAAATGATGTATATGGCCTATTTTAAAGTCCATGCCAGCTTAAGCCTAGTACTAGCTAGTCTACATGACTACATAGCTCAAGGGATGTTGAGGTTAGCTAGGCCAGCTCACGTCAAGTTATCAAGCCAAGAGATACAAGCTTCGTGGAAGAGTACGACAAAGAGGGATGATGAAACCATCCCTCCCCTTCACTTTGGCCGTGTCCTTGAGGCACCATTTGGGGCACCTCTCTTGCTCACTCACACGTCCAAACACAACCTACGAAGCCCCATGTTTATCTTGTAATAACTTCCCCATTCATTCCCCCTCGTTTGTAAGGATACGATTCGTGTCTATTTGCTCGTATCCCCTTGTATTTATTTGTACCCCTAGATTAGTATAAATAGGGATGTAGTATGTCATTTCATTTCATCATGTAATCTTGATGTATTCTCCAATATTCTCAATAGAGCCTATACTTGCATATTTGCATACTTTCCTTGTTTAAGTTCGCTTCCGCACTTTTATTTACTTTGCGTACTTAGATATCCTCTTACAGCTCTACGTGAGGGTGGTATCAAAACGATCGATTGCCTGACTCGCGCCTTGGTCTAAGGTTCGAGTGGCACACGTTCTTCACAAACTTTACTCAAAAATAGTGGGACGTGACACCAGGTACTAGTAAATTTAAATAAAACAATTTATTCATTTATTTATGCAAACGTCTTGGTAGAAAGTGCGTTTGTACTTTCCTTGGTAGAGCTTTTACTACGGGCTCTGTTATATTAATCACTCTTCTTGACTTTGTATGAGAAAAACAATACGGAGTATATCTTATTGTAAATCATTTACGTCAATTATTATCTTACCATAGAAATGTCTTTAAGTTTACGTAGACTTTACATATGAACACTATAATAAGGATGAAAAGGTAAATAAAAACTCATAAATTAAAGGGTAAATTACAAAATATCACCTTTTAAAATTGAAAATTTTCAAATTACCACCTTTTAAAACATTCTTTGTAAATTACCACCTTTTATAACGCTTTTCCACTCAAATTGTCACCTTACTCCAATTCCGGTGTAAAAATAATTTACTCTGTCTCAGTCATTTGTTTATAGTTTGACTTTTTTCCCCTCACAAAAAAGTGAAACTGTAAATAATTCACTGAAAAGTGGGGGCAAAACGGATTATTTTTTCACCGGAATTGGAGGAAGGTGGCAATTTGAGTGGAAAAGCGTTATAAAAGGTCGTAATTTACAAAGAATGTTTTAAAAGGTGGTAATTTGAAAATTTTCAATTTTAAAAGGTGGTATTTTGTAATTCACAAATTCTTGTGTAAGTCGAGCCTTACAATAAATTATTGTAAGTCGACTTATTTGTACTAGATTATATAAGTTTTGTACCATTTTTTAAATAATATGATTAGTATTACTAAATTCTCTTTAGTACCCTTATAAGTAACTTTTGTATATTTTTTGTTTATTTTTGTACCTTTTAAACTGCAATTTGTACTTTAGTCTTACATTAATTTAATGTAAGACTTGTCTCACAGGAGACTTACTGTTTGTAATTTACCCTAAATTAAAATGGCACAGTATTGACAACATGAAACAAAAATAACATACGCCTAATATGGAAAACACAATATGATGACCTTTACTTTTTATTATCAAACCGAAATCACGAATAACAATGTAGACCACGATAAGTAAATAAAATAAAGGGAACACGTACACGAGCATACTAAAACCTGCATACAAGTTGAAATTAATTAAAAAACTTATTAATTACTACGTCCTCTGATTAGTTAAATGTTAACAATTAAACTGATTGTAAAGAGTATTATTATTATTATTATTATTATTATTATTATTAGCAACAAAGTAAAGGCCAACAGTCCATATGTGTGCTACACCGGCACTACTACATTATCTCCTTCGTTTGGAACCTGCATGCATGCACAGTACAAGTAATATATTGCTATTAATTCAAAGTTAAATTTATATAGACTCATTATGAAGTAATAAAAATTACAAGATGAGTCACAATTAGAGCTGTCAAAATCTGACCCGACCCGATAAACCGCCCGAAACCGACCTGTAAATGACCCGAAGTAAACCTGTCTTTTTCGACCCGAACCCAAAATCTACCCGAACCCAAAATGACCCGAAAACAATGGGTCAAAACCCGACCCGTAGCGGGTTAACCCGTTGAGTTCTACTACAATTTAATTTTAAACATTTCACACCTAATAAATTTTTCTTAATTGAAAATTTTCACTTAATTTATAATCTTTATAATTCAATAATTATAGAATCAATCATTTTAATAGTCTTTGTTAGTTATATTTGACATTATGAATTTGAGGCATCTGAAATCATTATTAAATTTTGAAACAAAATATATGTGGAAAATAAATGAGAAAAATGAGAAAAAGAAAATGATATATTTTTAAGTCGGCAGTTCGAGATAACATTTTAAATTTGAAGATACAACTTGTAAACTACATATATGGATCAAATATTATAAATATCGATTTAATAGACACACACGCATCTATAAACTTATTTTAAAATTTTCAATTTTGGAACTTATAATTAAAAAAAAAAATTAATTTTTCAATAATTTATCCATTAGAGTTGGTGTTTGGAGGCACCATAAAAATGACTTTTTTTTTTTTTTTTTTTTTTTTTTTTTTTGTTAAAGCAACCTAAAAGTGTATATAGTGCATTTGGAGGGAAACAAAATCATTTTTATGATTTGGTGGGATGTAAAATCAAGGAATAAATTTGGAGAGAAAATAAGTGATTTTAAATTTTAAATTCTAAATTCTAAAATTGGGAGGGAAATAGTAAAATATGTATCAATACCACCCAAAGTCTTCACATTAATAATTCACCTTCTTGTGAGTAATGATTAATGAAGTACAGTTACAAGGGGCAACTTCCATTAATCTTAATATTTGTGTTTTGACATCATGTAAAGTTTGGCTATGAATGAAAAGAGTAGTTTTTTTTAGTGAAAATTAAACCGTTATACAAAAAAAGAAAAAAAAATATAGATAAAAAGACGTTGATTAACCCGTATTTTGACCCTAACCCGACCTGGAACCCGTATACACCCGACCTGTATACTACCCGAACCCAAAATACACCCGACCCATATGTTACCCGTATAACAGTTACCCGAACCCGAAACCCGCCCGCCCGACCCGTTTGACAGGTCTAGTCACAATAGAAATAATGTAGTTATGAATAATCTTAAACATAATATTTAATTGAAATAATCTCAATTATAACTCATCTCACACAAGATAATTTCAAACACAAACCTAACTATTGAACTTATCTTCCAATAATAATATACTGTGGTCAACTTTAATCGATTTCAATCTGTTAAGTGAGAGGTAATATGTTGACTATGTTTAGCAGTTGTGTAAAATAACCCCTCCAAAACTTAGTAAACTTTTTTATGAGGATATTAAAAGCGAGATGGAGGGAGTACGTAGCGAAAAGTTTGTGATGTAAGATATGGAATACCTGATTGGGACATTGGGCAAGAAAGAGAAGGTTAGGTTTCAAGTCGTTGGTTGATGAAACGGCCATCTTCGAAATAGTATTTTGAGCAACACAATTTGAATTTAGTAATAATAGTAGTTATTCTAGTTATTAATCCACTTCTTATTTTGTGAATCATCCTTTCTTCAGCCCGGCCCTATTTATAAATTATACACAAATTCTTGTTTAAGACGGGTAACCCGTCTTAAACCAAGAAACGGGTCAAATACCCCACAAAAGACAAAGGACAAGTGGGGGAGAAAGTTGTTCTCCCCCACTAGTTCTTTGTCTTTTTCCCCCATATTTGACCCGTTTCTTGGGAGAAACGGGTAACCCGTTTTAAGGGAGACCAACACTAAATTATAAGGGCTTCCACTTACAACTCCTCGTCAACTTTTCCATTTCATTCATTTCGTTACACTTACTGTTGGGAAAATGAGAGGTCAAGTTGAGCAAATTAGTTGTTATTAATGTGATCATTATTACTCCGTATTTTTTAGACTCTTCTCTAAGTGATTATAAATTATTGTTAGGTTCATCCATTGTAATGCAACCAAGATCTCCTTATTATAATAGTTACCTTCTTCCTAAACACATCTATCGTATTTCTATCACTTACTTTATCGGGTAGGTCTTAACAAAAACGGTCTTTCACTATTGAAGTGAAAGACCACTTTTCAGATTCATAAAAATTGACCACATTTGGATTGTGAGTGACAATTTTGGACTAAATGGTGACCACTTTTATACCTTAAAATAGTGGTCACGATATAATCAATAGTGGTCATCATTTGCCTAAATGTTGTCACTTGTTAAGCATCAGGAGAATGGTCTTTTACTTTCTTATTGAAAGACCGTTTTTCTTTATTACTTATTGTACTTTCTTTACGTGCCTTAATACACATTTTATTCATACTCCACCTGGACGAAGCTAATATACTTATGAACCATGCATGTGTTAATTTATTACGATGTATTAGTTTGATTACGTCTTTGTACAGTTAGTTAGTCCCGTGAGATAGTATGATTACATAGTCGACTAGAAATAGGTATATATATACTCATATTACTCTTTTGTAATTAAGTTACTGTAATACAAACCCACATTATTTACTTCTCTCCCTAAAACACTTTCAACTAACTTTCTCTCACTAAAAGTTCAACCTACACCATTAATGGAGGATTATATTCCTTCGTATTTCATAATACTATTACAAGGGTATTTCAATGTGTAGGATTATTTGGGAACGAATTTAAGTTGAGATTATTTATCGATGAAAACTAATATTTGAATTACTTCTGTAAATTTTTCCTAATATTAACTACTTTACACGTGTGAACGATTAATATAATTTTGTTGGCATCTCATTTAAGTGTCAAAATAAACACAATGAAGAACTACAAAATTTATTGACTGTAAAAGAAGGGTTTTTACTTAAATTTACTCACTCGTGTATTAAAATGATGAATTGACCAATCAGACTCGATACGGAGTACGAATTATCCAAGCCCAGTCGCATTAAATTTATTTTTGGTTACCCCATGATTCCTACCACAGCTTGTTGAAAATAAATATCCGTACTAAGAGCATACACAACCCTAAGTTAACCTTTTACCTTTATCTCACTCTCTTTCTTCATATATTTTCAACACCTCATTTTCTATCATCTCTTAACCCTTCCTTTAAATTTACTACACAAAATCACATTTAATTTGCACATATATAATACAAAATTTGTCGAGAATTAATATGTTGACATTCAAAAAATTTAATTTTTTTAAAAAGTGAATAAAATTAGTATTTTAAAATCAATTAAATTTTAATTCAACATACATTAATGAAAAAAAAAAACTTAAATTGAGCTTTGACACGATCATGTCTAGCTTGAATTACAACCATGAACATGTTTCCAAACATGCTCTACAAGATCATTTTTTAATTTCGTATGAGTATTCTTGTCACGAATGTCGATCTCAGCTTGCATTTTATCACATAAACTCAAATTCCCAAGTCTTCCTTGACGAACACTGAACGACTCGGTTCTGTTACCCCGTGATGAGGTACCAACATTTTCAGATTGTTCATCCAAAAATTCGGACGGGTCTTGATAATTTTGATATGTATCTCTCTCGTCTTCAACAATCATATTATGAATGATGATACACGCCATCATTGTTTTCCATAATATATCTTCATTCCATGCTAGTGCAGGTTGTCGTATGATTGCAAATCGTGCCTGTAAAACCCCAAATGCCCTTTCTACATCTTTTCTGGTGCTTTCTTGTTGGTTTGTGAATAGCCTATGTTTAGCAGTTTGTGGAAGAGAAATTGCACTAATAAACGTAGCCCATTTTGGATATATACCATCTGTGAGATAATAACCCTTATTATATGTATTTCCATTGACAAGATAACTTACTTGTGGAGCGCGTCCCTGCAAAATATCATCAAAAACGGGAGAGCGTTGAAGCACATTAATGTCATTACATGAACCAGGTGTTCCAAAGTAAGCATGCCAAATCCAAAGATCACTAGAAGCAACAGCTTCTAATATTATTGTTGTTGTTTTAGATCTTCCTTGATACATCCCTTTCCAAGCAACGAGACAATTTTTCCATTGCCAGTGCATACAATCAATACTTCCCATCATGCCGGGAAATCCTTGGCGTTCACCTTCTCGAAGAAGACGTTGAACATCTTCTGTGGTTGGTTTTCTCAAATATTGATTTGAGAATTGAGTTATAACTCCTTCAATGAAATGTGCAAAACATTCTCTTGCAGTGGATGCTCCGAGTTTAAGATACTCATCGACATGATCAGCTGATGTCCCATATGCTAGCATTCGTAGTGCCGCAGTGCATTTTTGTAAAGTTGAAGCACCAAGTCTTCCTGCTGCATCGCGCCGTTGTTGAAAAAACGGATCATTACTACTCAATGCTTCCGCAATTCTAAGAAACACGTGCTTATGCATTCGAAACCTTCGCCGGAACATAATGGGGTTGTATAGCGGATGACTACAAAAATAATCTTTTACCAATCGATCATGAGCCTCTTCACGATCTCGTGGTATAAACGCTCTTTTTTTTTTTTAAAGAATTAACTTCACGTATTTGGAAGCTAGAAGAAATAAGAGGAACGACAACAGTAACTGTGTTTTCCATGTGATTAGTTATTTCATTATTTTCTATAAACTCGCTCACCATGTTATCAAATAACTCATCGCTTGAATAAGATGAGTTAGAATCACAATTCATCCATTTTTATTAATGGTAAGACACAATTTTATTTTATTTGTTGAAAATATGATGGTTGTGATAAGTTACTCGTTATAGGTTTATATAGAATATTTTGGATAATGAATTTTTATTATAATAATTCAATGGCACACATATTAAGGAGATTGATTTATTAATTCAATGATGACTCAAAAAATAATGCATGCCTTTTTTCAATATGTAATATAATTTTTCAATTTGATAGCTAGATAACATTTTTAGTAAAAACATATTGGTTAAAGGTACAATAATATATTACAATACAGTCCAAGATTGCAATATTTTACAGAATAAGTCAAAGATTACAACAACATGTTACAATAAAACCAAACATTACATGAGAAAAACGAAAAAACTAAAATAACACGACATGTTTTAGAAATAAAAAATACGAAATTGAAGTACGAACAACAAAAAATAAAAACTAAAATAATGCGACTTATTTTACATAAAATAATACGAAATTAAAGTACGCTTACATCTAACCAAACATATAGTTATACTTCTCTTTTAGTTTTGAAAGCATAAAACTTTCTTCAGGATCAAGATTTGTTTTGCCAAGCAATAGCATGAATAATTGCCATTGTCTTTCATCTTCTTTTTGTTTGAGTTTTGCGGCATCGTGCTCTTTTTGGTATTCCAACATTTTAATGCTTAATTGTTTTCTCTTAGAATTGTTAACATTCATTTCTGAAATTGCGTTGGTGAAAACATCTAAATTAACACTCGAAGAAGCAACTTGTTTTCCTTTTTTTTGCTTTCTTTATACCCTCGGGACGAGGGTTGACATCTTCTTCGTTCGGTGTATCCGGTTGTGATCTTTTAGAACTACTGTCACTTTCAGAAGGTAATTCCATTTGTCCAACCTGCCATTTTCTCATATGCCTCATCTCTTTCCAAGCATGCATTAGAGAAAAGTTGACACCGTTGTATTTTTGTTGGTACAAAAAATGAGCCTCATTTTCCACATCTTCTTCAGTTCGTCCACTAGCCTTAGTTCGTTGTGCTTGAGCATATACTCCAACCCATCGGGATACATCTCTATTTATTATATCCCAGCGACTTTTGAGTGCCTTTAAGGTTCTTGGTTGGATGTGAAACGAAGCATCTTTGCGTGCGTCGTTATACAATTGCATTATATTTTTCCATAAATCACCCTTACTTTGATTAGTTCCTTTTTTTTCATCACCCCCGGCGTGTAAATAGGCTGATACAAGAGCTTCATCATCTTTTACACCCCATTTTATTTTACCAGAACTTGTGTCATCGGGAAATAATTGAGCAACCACAACATCATTATCTTCATATTGTCATCCCCCTCGTACATTATCATTTGATGTTCTATTACTACTCCCGTCCCCACCAGGAGAATAATTAATGGGTGAGTTCATATGTGGAGACATATTAGAGGGTTGTTGGACATATGATTGTGGAAATTGATTTTGTAAGAAGCGTGTATTATTGTTACTAACTCGATGTAGATTATTATTGTTGTTATTCTGGTTGTCATCATTATTATAAAAATTATTATCTGTGTTTCCATAAGTTGATCTCATTTGATTGTTGAACATTTGTAATAAGGCTCTACCTTCCGAGCTATTGAGAAAATTTGGATCAGTTAAAAGATCATTTGGGGTAATTTGATTATGAGGAATTTGTCGAGAATATGAGTTATTTTCATTATTTTGGTTTCTATCACCCATAATATATTTTTGAGAATTATAAGTTAATATAATTAAGTAAAGTAGAAAACAAAAATGAGAAGCTTGTGTATGTAAATATGTTGATATTATACTCTATTTATAGAGAAAAATTGTTCATAAGTAACAGTGACATTTATTTTTTGAAATAAAATAAACAAAAGAAAATAATTGAGTTTTAGAAAATTGATATACATAATTGTATGGAGAAAAATAAGTTATGAGAAAGTGCGTAAAAGACAACAAAAAAAATAATAAAACCTTATCAATATCAGACAGGCCAATGTAGAAAAGGTGAACTCAAAGGCTGGGATTTTTGTAAAGTAAAGGACAAATTAAAAAGGGGCTACAATGCAGGGAAATAAATAAGGCAAAGAAAAGGTAGGAAATAACCCACCACTGCTCTTGCTCTAAGGAGCATTTACAATGACACTAAATTGTCAGGTGACGTAGTGGTAGGTATTGGACAGGACTGGTGTTGACGTTCTTGGGTTCGACTCATTTCTCTTAGACCATCCACACCCATTTTATATTTTCATATTCATCCTATATATTTTATTATTTCTCTCTCCAATTTTATCATTCATCTCAAATTTTTACTTTTCATCTTCATCAATTAAAAAATATCATAGACCCATAAATCTTCATCCCATTTATTTTATTATTTATCTCTCCTGATTTACAATGCCCCACACATTCTACTACGTACATCACAATCCACTAACCCAAATATTTTTATTACATCAAATTTTATTTAAAATATTCATAACACATACGGAGTATATTTTTTAACATCATAAAATACTACGGAGTATCAACAAAATAAAATACTCTTTTGTAGTTAGATTTTTGACCGGTTTTTTTAAGTCCAATTTTGATAAAATGACGATATTTTTTTTTATCGTTTTTAATGTTATTAAAAGATATAAAAGTAAATTTAAACCGCATATATTATACAAAAGACCTTACATCTAGAAAAATTTATAATAGAAAATAAATTTCAAAGGACATTAAAAAAAATTACTACATGAACTTACGTAAAATGAAAAAAAAAATAAATAAGTAGACAACTTGCCTACAAAAGGACAATGAGAATTCAATTAATTAATTAATTAATTAATTAATAAAAAACAACTCCAAAAATCCTCCTCCACCAACTAGCGCACATACCAAAAAAAAAGCTGCAAATAAACAGAAAAAAAAAAAAAAACAAATATTGAAGTCTTCGTCTTTCTTCGTCCCTTCGAAGATTTCATCCATCTTCATCTTCATCTTCATCTTCCACCTTATTGAACGGTGCAGCTACACATCTTCATCTTCGTCTTCGTCCGACTTCTTCGTCTTCGTCACTTTGCACCCGCTGTGGATGGATTTATTGAAAATTTAACGGTAATAATTTAAAGTATTACTTCTCTATCTAAATAATTCAAATTATCATTAACTTCGCCTAAAATACTTCCTCCATTACATTCAATTCTATACATTTGCTTTTTGCACGTACGTCGATGCACGTTTTCTTTTGTTTATATCTTTAGTTACATAATTCTGAAAAATATGAAATTTGAATATTAATAATGCTCTCGAAAAGGCAATTAAAACAATATCTCACATGATTATTTTTTACTTCATATATTAGACGATATATCGAAGATTCTCCTCACTTTTGAATAGTGTACAAAAAGTAAATGTATAGAATTGAATGAAATGGAGGAAGTAGTAGGTAATATCCATCATTTTATTTAGGGTAATTTGTATTCTTTATGGGTAGAGATCCTCTAGAGTAACTCTACCGTAGAGTTACTCAATTTTCGTCTCATTACTTGCATAGAATAAAAAAATTCTTTTCATCCATCACCCAAACGGGTTCACCAATTTTATGTAGGGTATCTTTTGTTTCAGATTCGGCGGCTTCGTGAAATTGAATAAATTTATTATGAGGAATGCATAAGAGGGTATTTCAATAAGAGAAATATCAAAATTAAATAAATTTATTACGATTATCTAATTTAAAACCAAAATTATATTTAAAGTAACTCTACGGTAGAGTTACTCTAGAGGATCCTGACACTTTATGATGGATATGAATGTTTAATTTTTGTGTTTTTAATAGAATGTCAACTCACCCAAAAGCCCTAAGCGAGTAGGTAATGCCCACCAACAAGAAAGCGAATGCGTACGCCGAGACAGTGGCGGACCCAGAATTTTACGGGTGGGGGGCACATTTTCGATTTTTTTTGTACGATATTTAAAGATGATGAATTTTTGTGTGGAAGACTATTAACATTAGATGTACTTTCATTATCATGTAATGTGAAGTATTGATTGTATAAGGAGTGCAAATAAATTGAAAAATTTATACAAAACGATTACATAAAATACAGAAAACATTATGAGATACCGTAAAATCAAGTAAATATATTTTGCAAGAGTAGACTATTGAATTTTCTATGTAAAAAAAAAATAATTTCACCTTGAAATCTTATACTCCGTATTCTTTTTACATTTTTATGGTTAAAATTTTAACTATGTTCCCAAATGATGAAGAAAATTAACAAATTGTGAGTGTAAAACACAATTTCGGAGTATAATATACTATTGTTCTAAAATGAAAAAAGAAAAAAAAAATAGCTAAACATATTTAAATTTTAAATCGAACTCCAAAAAATTTATGTTGAAAGTTTGAAAACTCAAACAAAAAAGGTTGACCATGGGATTTGAACTCAGGTGCCTACATATCTTCATAGCCTCCATCACCAACTCTGCAACTGTAATTATGTGAACAATGTTGCAGCATTTACTAGTTATCTAATTTTTTTTCTGGAAATAGTAGAGGGGCATAGGCCCCCCGGCCCCCTAGGACTGCCACTGCGTAGAGACCTCATGAACGAGGCTCTGATACCATGTGAAACCAAAGACGGGACCATGCACACCCACATATAGAAGGAAAGAGGCTGCTTCATAAGGCTCAGAGGGTTCTATCCCAAAACCAATTGACAATGGGAAGAGTAACCTTTAGACTTATAAAGTGAGATACTCTCACTTCCATGATCAATGTGAGACTTACATGTGAAGTTCTTAAGCCTTTTTTCACACATTGTGAAACCAGAGACGGGTTCGGGCGACACTCACATATGAAAGGAGAGAGCCCGCTCCATATGGCCCAGATGGTTTCATCAATGTTGGACTTACATGTGAGGTTCTTAAGAGTCTTTTCACACGCCCCTCTCACATGTAAACTCATTAAAAAAACCTTATACTGGAGCGCGCTCAACACTCATGGGATTCATCTCCATGGCATACAAAGCCCAAACGGAAAAGTGATTTTAATCAGCGATACAAACCCATATTCGACGGCATATAAATGATCTGTTTTCAAATCAAGTGACCCAGAATATAACCATGCGCTCAAATACCATGTTAGAATTATAAAACGGGCCTGACCAAACCCGAGTGCAGAGAAAGAGTGAGCCCACTTTACAAGTCCAAGGGCAATCCACAATTCCCAAAATCAATTGGCAATGTGAGAAAGACCCTTAGACTTGATACATCACACAAACCTCTCTTCCACAATAGATGTGAGACTCTCACACGTGGGCGTATATTCCAACAGCCCGTCATATGTGAGGTCACTTGGAAACCCAGGGCAAAACCATTGTAGCGCATTCGGAGTGGTATTCAACAAAATCTCAAAGAGGACCTCCTCTGGTGGCATATTTTTCTTGGAAACCTAAGGCGAAACCATGGGAGCGCACTTGGAGTGCTATTCAACAAACCCTCAAAGAGGACCTCCTCTGATGACATATTTTTCTGGGGCAGTTTAAACTTTATCGAACCCAGGACGAACCCAAGCTCTGATACCATGTTAGAATCATGAAATGGGGCTTACCAAAACTGAGTGGATTAAAGAACGGGTCCACTTTACAAGTTTAAGGGTATCCACATTTCCCAAAACCAATTGCCAATGGGAGGAGGATCCTTAAGCTTTATAAAGCACACAAACCTCTTTTTCACATTAATTGTGTGATTCTCACATGTGGGCATATATTCCAACATTTCAAGAAAGCGAAAGCTTATCAAGAGACCTGATAAACGAGGCTCTGATACCATGTTAGAAACCAACTCAACCAAAATTTAAGATTTTGGTTGAGTTGGTTTCTAGCATGGTATCAAAGCCTTGTGACAAGATGTCACATGTTCGAATCTTATCACCCCTTCCTTTTAAAGTGGATTATTTCGCACCAGGCCGGTATGATGGGACTGTAGTTACGTTCACACTTCAAGCCCAAAAAGGGCATTTGTGTGAAGGGGCGTGTTAGATTGTATAAAACCGATTTTGGGCCTCCAACCATCACCTTAAGCTTTTGGTTGAGTTGGTTCCTGACATGGTCTCAGAGCCTCGTTTCTGAGATCTCTTGATAAGCTTCCGCTTTCTTGCCGGCAGGAGTTGCTCACCGGAAGGACTCCGTTACTAAATATTGATAAAGTTGTTTTATTTCCAAAAAAAAAAATCTTTTCATTTAACGTTGCTAAATTAGTCACTTTCTTCCTTTTGTTCACACATTAATGCCACACCCTACCCTTTGCATCATTCTCAATGAAGTAATATTATCGGTTTTGGTCTTTAATTGTTTGGGTCACGCACTTCTTTCTCACTAGCAAATAAATTTGTTTTCAATGGGGTTGTTTGATATTTGGGGAGCCGAAGAGAATGGCGTCCTCCTCCTATAAATTGATTTGTTAGGTTCAAAAAATTACGGCGTTCCTAACAAATGTTTCTTATAAACGAGATCGAAAATTGCAACGTTCTCGCTTTATTTGACTTTTGCTGGGTTTGAAAAACTATGGCATTCCCATCAATGGTGTTTTCTTTTCTTATTCGATGGGTCCGAAAAGCCGTGGCGTTCCCATCCGATGATCGAAAAGATTGAAGACCAAAGAAGACCGATGAGGCGATGAATTATGAATTTGTCATCTTATTAGTTTGGCAAACCTGTGAAACTTTTAACAAATTTCCACAGGTTTGAGAAGGGGGAGAGGGGAGGGGGGTTGGGTCCGGGGGTTGTTAATTAGGATATTCTCAGTATGTCGAGACATCAACATACTATATTTATGTAATGCAGTATAAGAAATAGTAATGATAAAAAATGATGTTGTTTCCATTATTAAATCGTGGTCGTGCTATTATATATAGGTTGTTATTGTAACAGTTAAGGTAACAACAACAACTCTCTTCAATGAATTCTCTCCCTCTCATTTCTAATACATACTAAGAACAAAAAGATAAGGGAAAAATGGATCGGCTTGCCTTAAACCACCACTACCATAACTATAAAAATGAATTCTCTCCCTCTCAATGAATTCTCTCCCTCTCATTTCTAATACACTAAAGTCTACTGTAAAATGTATATCAAACAAAAAGAATTATGTTCATTTTGCTAAAAATGTTTAAAGATAAATTTTTGTGAAATACTATGAATGAATAAAAAATGTAGTAATTAACTAACAATATTATTAACAACAACAACGACGACGACGACGACAACGACGACGACGACGACAACAACAACAACAACAACAACAACAACAACAACAACAACAACAACGGGAAAAAACTGTAATTTTGACATGTGGGCCCAATTTTTGCGTTTATTTTTTTATTTTATTTTTTATTTTTTATTTTTTTTTTTTGGTCAAGGAGCCTGAGGCCATTCTGGCGGGGATGAGGATTGAACACGAGACTCTTTCGCTTAGAATTTACCTCAATCCTGACCACTAGCTCATGACGTGATCCTAAGACTATAAACAACGGATAGTGTCTAAAAACAATGGATAGTGTCTAAAAACAATGGATAGTGTCTAGACAACGGATAATCTTGAAATAACTAATACATTTTTTTAAGAATATACTGGAAATTTTTCGATACATCATCCTGACTTCGCTCTTGTTTATTGTAATATTAAGAATCTTATTTATAAAAGTTATCACTTATGGATAGTGTCTAAAAATAAAAGAAAAAAGATTATAATTATTGAGAAGTAATAACAATAACGGATTTTTTATTATGTGCTTACCATGCACATAATAAGAGTAACTAACCTTTATATTAAAGGTAAAAATAAATTCTTTTTTCATATTTTTGTCTTCTCTTTTAGTTTAGGTAGTTATTATAGAATTATTTTTTTATTAATTTTCACCATTAATAGAAGGATTAGTTAGAGCATCTCCCATAGTCAGCAACAATGGGTTGTAGCTCGGTATTTCACGTCATTTTTTTAAGCTACTCTGATTTTCGACTACAAACCGATCCAATGGTAAGCTACAACACTTTTAATTAGCCTATATAGGCCCGCATATTAAATAAATATATATATTTAATATAGTTTTATTATTTATTTTAGGAATAATTGTCAGGAATAATCCGAACTGGTCCTCTTATTCCATAAATTATCCGAACTCGAATTAATCTACGAAGAATCCCAAGTATTGAAAAATCATTCCAATAGTGTACTTTGACCGATTTCAATCGACTCTAACACGTAATAAAAATGGTGAAACCGATTCTAACTTTACCTCACTCTTATTTTAAGTAAAATTTAAACCGATTTCACCTCTTATTTTTATCGATTAAAGCAAGATAAAATTGGTCAAAGTACATTATTGGAATGATTTTTCAATAGTTGGGATTATTCGTGAATTAATTCGAGTTCGGGTTATTAATGGAATAAGAGGACCAGTTTCAATTATTTCCGGCAATTAATCATTTATTTTAATAAAAAAAAAAGTTATTTATTTTTTTCTCAAACTTGTAGCTTGAGCAAGCAAGTCCTGCTTTTAAGCTGCTTGAATTATTTCATCACCAATGGTTGCTTTGTTGCTTGAAAATTTAACTAAATTATAACTAGATAGATTCTTTTAAAGCACCATTAGATATGCCTTTTCTCTTATTGTATGTATGGTATGTACACAATAAAAAATTCGTTACTATTATCGTTATCATGTTTACTATTCAAGGTACCGGGAATCGTATCACCCCTCGACGCCTCGCGCGGGCCCGCTTGAATAGGGGCGTGGATGCTACGTGAGAAAATTTGCTTTTAAACTGCGTTTGAGCGTAGGCGGTTTGTCGAGATGAGTTGCGTTTGCCGACTTATTGCTATATGGGACATCATCGCTAAAATTGTTTGAAAATCGTTTTGAAGTTGTTTTTGGAGTCACCACCAAATATTTAAAGGGATTTTGAACCTTTTTAGCGCGTCTTAAATCATAAGACGCGGGTCGCAGAATTCAAGGCGCGTCGATACCTATCCTTCTAAGGCTATTGTGAAACCAAAGAGGATTCGGAGTGAGGTTACTTTTCGTAAGTTTTATCAAAATGTCATGAAAAACTGAAATAAAAAAGCCTACGTAAAGTAGTCTTTACTAATTTGAAAACAAGTGCTTCATTTCGATGTTTGAGCTAATAAAACGCTACGTACAAGTGCGAATGTGATTCGGTAAATATGCAAAGTAATGAATGTGAATTGTCAAAGTTATGACATTTTGTTATAGGAAATGTACGTAAAAGTAATAATTCCTTGAATTTGAATTATTACATGAACGTTATTTTCCAACTTTTTTCTAATTCTAATATTTTGAAAACCTTCAGTTTTGCATGTTTAAAAGATTAGTTGAAACGGTACAAGTTTATGTCGAATCCGTGTTTAGTCGTATTTAATGCATGAATGAGAGTTTGCATAATGTAAATGTAACGTCGGTTTGTTTAGTGAAAGTGGATCGTTTGTTTAGTGAAAGTGGATCGTTTGTTTATGCGATATTGGCGAGGTTTAGACGGATTATGAATCTGAATTATTACAACCGTATTATGAATACGGGTTCGTTAAACCAATATCGAGTTGGGTTAAGGTAACCATTTGTCCGAGTTTAAAAAGTCTGATCCGAAGGTAAAGTGTTTACCTTAGAATGCAAAGACGGTTTTTGATATGCTAAGTAGTGAGTAGTAGGTCGTATGAATTGTGTGTTCGAGTTGTGCTGAATGTGAATGAAAAGGTGAGTATTTATAGAGTTTGGTCGTATTCGTGCATAACTCCTAATTAAATTGCCAGCGATGTATTTAAAGAGAATTAAATCGCCAGTGAGTTCATTGTGGATGGAACAAATCGCCAGTGGTGTTTCAAAGAAGGAGAGAAATCGCCAGAAGACTAGCAATTAAATAAGAAATCGCCAGTCAACTGGCGATTTGTTTTGGCGAGCAGAAGTTTCTGATTGGACTTGAGCCGCCTTTTGTTTGTGATGTATGAGTGATTGGTGTTTGATGTGGGTATGCCTTTGGTCCAACGGGTTTTGTCCCTCCGCTTTGGGCTCAGTTTTAATTATCGTTCTGATTTTCGTGTTTCGCGCCTCGGTTTTTGTCGTGTTTTTCGGTTTTGGCTCGAAATAAAATTGTTTTGTATTGTATTATTTTGTGACGCCGTAAAATTTAGTTTTACGAAAATGTGACCTTAGACGCGTTTTGGGCCGCTTTGGGTGTGTGTTTTTGTGTGTTTTGGGTCGATTTGTGGGTTGTTTTTGTTGGTGAATAATCGTGTCGTGTTTCTCGGCTCGTAATAAAACGACAAAATTAACATTCATTTTGCAAAATATGCAATCTTAAATTAATGAGTTAAAAATGAGTAAAATGTTTTAGACACTTTGTACCGTTTCGTTTATTTATAAAACATGCATAAAAAGTCCTTTTCATCATCGGGATTGTTTTCGGGGGTACGGATACGGGTATCTACAACCATTCATTTTTTTCTTATTATTTATGTTATTTATTGAGAAAATTGTTCATTAAACCTTTATAAAAATCACTTTATGAAAATTACACCCTTATATAATTTTTTTTAAACTTATATACAAAATTTCACTTTACTTCTAAACTTGCTCAAAAATGAGGTTTAAAGAGATTTTAACGCTATATTTTTTCGGGTATTTGGTTACAGAGGCGGAGCTTGGTTGGGCCGCGAGGGGGCCTGGTCCCCCCTGTGATTTAAGTTAATTACAAGTTTTGCAGCAACTGAACAATTAGCCTTGTTGGTTCAGTGGCACTTGTTGTGTGCAACTGTAGGTGAGGTCTTGTGTTCGAGCTTCACTTGCAACACGTTGTAGATTTTTTCTCTTTTTTTTTTTTTTTTTTTTTTTTTTAAACTGTCACGTGTTTTGAATTTGATCCTACTGGTTTCTATTTAAAACCATCATCTATGCGTGGATATGTGAGTTTTTAGTCAAATATATAATAACATGTTTGTCTATATATAAAGGATAATATAATATTCTAATTAACTATATAATACGATCTTGCGAAAAATACAATATTATAGAAAATCGATTGTTGTTGGCAAGCTAGTGTTGTTGATGACAATTTTCCAAACACTTTAATACGTATTATTGGTTTTGGTTTTCGCTGAAATTATGTACTCCGTATTAATTATTATGGAGTACGGAGTACTATATATATAATACTAGTGTTAATCATGTGGAATATTATTTCTATATGCTTTGTTTTATATATTAAATGAAGATTTAAAACGTATTTTATTCAAAGACATTAATTTACTCTTTTTTTTCCCCAAAAACTAACTAATTAGTGATCTTTTACATATATATACACTCTTTATTATATTTCGGCCCCCCCCGAAAAAAAGTTCCAAGATCCGCCACTGTTTGGTTATATTTGAATAATTAAATTAAGTAATAATTAACCGCTTGTATTATAGGGTGAATCACATTTATATGAAGAATAAGGATGTCATGGAGTATGTGGTTAAGCCAGAGGATTGTTGGTATTGGAAGAAAGTTATGAAAGTTAGAGACATGTTAAGGACAGGTTTTGAGAGTGATGTGTGGGTTGCAGGGTATTCTGTGAAAGCTGGGTACAAAATGGTTATCTCCAGCTTGTGATGAGGTGGTCTGGTATAGGAGCGTCTGGTGTTCCAGGGGTATCCCAAAGCATGTTTTCAAGGAATGGATGTTACAACAGCATGGCTTGAGGTTAAAGAGCAGGCTGTATCAGTTTGGAGTAGTGACAGATCCGTACTGTTGCTTGTGTGGACTGCAAATTGAAAGTGAGTGCCATCTTTTTCAGCAGTGTATCTTTAGTCTACAAGTTTGGAAAGAAGTGGCACAATGGATGAGAATCAGATATGAAGAAGGAAAGGACATTATCCCAGCAAGACGATGGCCCTGCAGTATTATGTTTGGGGTCAACGTAACAAAGCTTGGATTGAATGTATAGTTGAGAGACCAATTTTTGTAGCGAGGAAAATTGTAAGTGTGCTTAAATATCATGTTAATATAGAAGGAGAACATAAATGGTCTTTAGGTGATAAAGATTGGTGGTCGAAAGTGATGTAGAAATTGTTTGTAATACGATTTTGATATGAATGGAAAGCTTACATTTCAACAAAAAAATAAATAACCGCTTGTATTATAAAAGAATTTTATTTGTGTCTTCTCTTCAATCATGTCTTTTAAATTAGAACAGTCTTGTTTGGTTAAGCGTTGCGTTGAAATAGGGTTAAGAGAGAAAATCCGTTATTTTTTTAAAATTTTTTTAGTGCTATGGCATGAAGAAAGAAAATAATTCCTAAACCTTGTAATGATAATACTACTAATTCTTTAAAATAATCAAAATATATACATCAGCTATAATTGACGAAATTAGTGGTGATAATCGGTCTCAGAGCACGAAGATTGAAGAATTAATGGAAGAAATTGAACAAGGCGTAGAATTGGGAGCTAATAATTTCGAAACAAATGAGAGGGGTAAAAAATGGTTGGATCTATAAAAGGGGATACAGCTACTTTGGGTACGCAATTACTTCAACTTACTAATGAGGATGTTGAAACTGAAATTGATTATTGGTCAAATGTGGCAGTGTGCTACTCCGTATATCCTAGGGGTGAATAAGTGAATCCACCTTGCAGGGACGAAGTTATGGTTAGGTTAAACAGGACTTTGCCTGGTTGCTCATTCAACAATAAATACGGAGTATACTTTAACTGCTAGTAGTACATACGAAGTAGTTTTTAAATAGCATAAGTGGTTGGTTGAGCTTATTTTGTTCCCCCTAGATGGGGCGATATGATCACGGATTAAAATCCCGCTTAGACCATTCCCATGCAAGAGTCAAGTTAACTCAGTCACAAATATTTTAATTTTATTAATGACTTTTTACTACCTTCACCCACTATGCTCCCATCCAAAAAAATCACCACCTAAGTCACATATTCAATCATTTTATCTCTCATCAACTCAATCATTACCCACTTTTTTTAACTATCACAAACTCTCTCATTTATTATATAAATTAAAATATACCAAAATAATAATTGAACCAATCAAAAAGCTCCACCTACTAGGTAGATAATTGACTCAAAAAATCAACACAAGGTCAATTTGTGACTCAATTTCACCCTCTCAACCAAAAAGGTCACATTAATCAAAAATTAAAACAAGATTAACTTGACTCAATTTGCAATTAACCTCCCTATCCACCTTGCATGGAGATGGTCTTACAGACTCTTCCTATTTTTGATTTATTTTCCACTTGTCCCTTTTTTTTAAAAGACGTACACTTGTTATTTTCGCTTTGAAACCATTACTAATATGTTTCCGTACATTCGTATGCATTTGACATAATAAATTATTTTGAACTTTTAACTTAATAACGAAAAATTTGACAAAAAATATGAAATTTCACAAATTCTTTTTAGAGACGGATATATACCTCTTCAACATGAAAATGTCAGATATGGAACGATATTTTTCTAAAGTAGACCCACATTGAATTAAGTAAGGTCCTGTTTTTTTTTTTTAGCTTAATTTCAATTCCTATAAGTTCTGCTAAACTCTTATAAATTCAGCTCAAGTCCGATAAGTTTAGCTCTAATAAGTCCAATTCTTATAAGCTTCAGAAAGCAATAATTATTACGGAGTACAATTGACTTTAGCTCCTATAAGTTAAGCTGTTATAAGTTAAGCTCAGATTCTCAGCTGCTATAAGTTCAGCTCTTATAAGCCGAAACGAACAGGGCCCAAGTCTTGCATAAGACCGTCTCACGCGTGCGACGACTTTAATTCTTATGATTAAAACGTGACTACTTTAATGCTTGAAGTGACTAATTTAACACTATATGTGACTACTTTAAAACCCCAAAATATGGCACTTTAACATTACAATAGTCACTTTAAACTTAAAAACTAGTAACATTTTAGTTGCAAATACATCATCGCGCGCGTGAAACGGTCTCATATGAGCATTTGTGCATTGACTATATGAATAACTAAAAGTTCTAATATCTAAGACAAAGTAAAACTTTAACACATCCATCTTCACGGTCGGCGGATATATCTATCATGTGAAAGATGTACTTTCGAAAAATCGAATACTGAATATTATATTTTCTATAAAGATTATTTTGTAAGTAGCATACTCTTATTTTTCTATGAGATATCAAAAAATTAAATAAGTATTCTTGCGTGAAAAGTGACAACAACTTTGTAACAAACTATATATTAGTAACCCTCAATATCGACTATTAGTTTTGGGACTTTCAGCTCAGGCAGCGATTTAATCCTGGCTTCGTCCTTGCTACCTTAGGATGTGATAGCAGAGTGCATTAAGAGGATTTGGGGGAAGTATGAATGTATAATTATGAGAAAATTTCATTCTTAAATAACGGGGAATTTTAGTTAGGTTTATGGAGAAGAAAACTATGTTGAAGGTGGTGAATGAGGTATACCAAATGTTTGATAACAAACCTCTTGTAGTCAAATAGTAGGCTCCCGAAATTATATTGAAAAAGAAAGTTTGGAAAAGATGTTGTATGAGTTATAATTAGGGATATCATTGTGGCGGGACCATGGTCCCCTATATCCGCATTCACTAACTAAAATGCACATTCGCACCTGCTCCACGACCCGTGGGGAGAATATTTTTAAAAAGCACACCTGCCTCACCACGTTACGGGTATCCGCGTGGATACCCACTCATCCATCCTACATATACTTAATTCAGCTTGTTTACAATTTTCATACCCGACAGATACTAGTTTGATGATCCTTTTCATCCTCTTCAAATGGTAAATCTTCAAAATTGTAGTTATTTTATACAATTCTAATAATTGAATTATTGTTTTCTTTCAAATAAAACAGAAGTTATCTTTTACAAAAAAAAAAAAAAAAAAAAAAAAAACAAAATCACTAGTTCTTTATATAAAAAGTATAATATATAAATAGGGAGTGTTAAATGGGGAAAGGGCAGGGGACAAGAGGTATCTGCCTCCGAGACCTGCTTTTACCGCTTTACTGACATCCTTAATTAAAATCCATAATATGGATTTGAAGTTTTGGGTCACAATTGTTTCGAGAAGATTGTTGGAGTAATTGTGTGAAGCTTGATGTAACGACGACTCTAAAAACGCAGTGAGTCTGCTTGTAATTTTTTTCGTAATTATATTTTTGTTATAATTATATATTCTTTTTTCCATCAATTTTTGTACTTGTAATTTTTTTTTTTCCAAATATCTCGGTTCGACCTGTTTACCATGGTCAAGAAAATCAAACTTTAACAAACTCAACCAACAACCAACCCAATTAATCTATTCACAACACTCCATCAATTAAATATAGTGTTGAAAACATTAAATAGTCTAAATTCTAATCACCAGCCCATTAAGTTCGTCATACCTGATACTCTAAAAAGAACATACTAAGTACTAACTCGATAGCACCAACTCAACCGATCCATTTACACAATTTTGTCAATGAAACCACATTCTGAAAAGAAAACCTGAGATCATCATATGACACGACCCGATTTATTTGTCAGGGAAGTGACCCTAAAACCACACCCACACCCACACGTAGACCTGGCAAACGGGTCAATTGATCGTGCAGGTCCAATGTCGGTCGGTCGGGTCATTTCGGGTTTGATTGATGTATTGATTCGGGTCGGGTCGGGTCAATTCGGGTTGCGGGTCTATTTCGGGTCGCCTTTTATCGGGTCATTTCGGGTTCGGGTAAGTTTGGGTCGGGTCAGGTCTCTTTCGGGTCAAAATGTAACTTTTTGGTAAGAGAAGACGATTATTTTTGTCAAATGGTTACTTTTTAAAGTTTTTATGTAATTGGTGTTAATTGATTTCACGATATCAAATAAGTTTTTTTGAGTCATTTGAAGTCGGGAAGAATATTTTATATCTGCTTAATTCGGGTTTCGGGTCAAATTCAAGTCAAAGCATTGCGGGTCGGGTCTGGGTCGGGTCATTTCGGGTTTCGGGTCGACTTCGGGTTGTGATTATCGGGTCACTTTCGGGTCTCGGGTCAGCCTTATCAGGTCGGGTCAATCGGGTCGGGTCTGTTTTGCCAGGTCTACCCACACGGCCACACTCATTAATCCATTTACAAGATACAACCCATTTCATTAATCAAACATAGTTTTTAAAGAAAACAGACCACAAACCCAAAATTAAATGTAAAGAAAAAAAAGCCCAAAGATGAGCAGCCTTTAAAAAAAAAAACACACATATAAAAGCAACAACAACCCTCACTACAAAATTAGGGTTTTTCATTCAACACTCACAATTTCATCTTCCCACATTTGAAAGTAGCCGCAACAACACACCTCATCAACCATGGCTGTCGGGTATGATTTTCTTCATCCCTTCTCTACAATCAATCAATCAATCAAATTCATCTTCAAATTGAATCTTAAAATGTTCTCGACATTGTATTGTATTGTATTGAATTTTTGTTTGTGTTTTTTCAGGAAGAACAAGAGAATTTCCAAGGGAAAGAAGGGAGGCAAGAAGAAGGCGTATGTTATTTTAATCCCCCCTCTTTTTTATTCCTCGTATAAACCCTAATTTAATTTGATTTTTGATTGGTTTTTTTTGGGTATTGTGAATGTGTAGAACTGATCCATTTACGAAGAAGGATTGGTACAGTATCAAGGCACCAACTTTGTTCAACAACAAGGATGTCGGCAAAACCCTCGTCACTCGTACTCAGGGTACCAAGGTTATTCTTCTTCTTCTTTCTGATTTTTTTTTAATTCAAGTTTGTTTCTTGTTATTTAGTGATGGATAGTTTTGAGTTATATTTATCGAGAAAATTAGAGTAGAGTTTATTGTGTCATCAAAAATGTTTGGCTTGTTGGTGTTAATCTTATGAATTGAATGTTGTTGCTCAACATCTTCATTTTTACTACTCCGTAGTAATTTAATTTTGAGCTAGTTTTGAATATACGTTCATGGCATTTGATTTGTTTTGTTGTATTTTTTTGATGGAAGCGTACTCATTTTTTGTGATATAATTTTTGTCTGAGCAGATATATATATGTAATCGTGTATGGTAAATGTTTGGCATGACATTTCATCTGTGTAATGTGTTCTGTTTGCTTGGGTACATGTTCTTTTGGTTTGCTTGAAATTTTTGGAACTATATAGTTTGATATCAACAATAGATGTATTGTTTGTTGCATTTGTAATTCTGTAAGATGAGTATTTTGGTGGTATCACTTGGGTTTTTGTACGATAATATTATCCTGCTAGTCAATGTACCTTTGTTTCTTAGTTATGTTAACAGTTCAATTCATGCCTGTAGTTTTGGGGTGTATTTTCTTCATGTCCCTCTATGGAGGGTGTTTGTATATGCCCTAGTTGACATGCCTGATTACGGTAATTACGGCAGCTTAAAGTCTATCTAATTTGAAAACAATTCAGATGATATGTCGACTGACAGTGACAAAAATGTATTCCTGTTGTGAGACGTGAGTTATGAATGTTGTCTTCTCATGTATTTAAACATTTTGCAGATTGCTTCTGAGGGACTGAAGCATAGGGTGTTCGAGATTTCATTGGCTGATCTCCAGGGTGATGAGGATCAATGCTTCAGGAAGATCCGTCTCAGGGCTGAGGATGTTCAGGGCCGGAATGTCCTCACCAACTTCTGGGTACGTGCTTTATCACAACAACACTCATCACCCCGTCTTTCACGAGTTGAATACTGATTAGTGCTTGTTGTTACTCCTTAAAATTCAGGGTATGGACTTCACCACTGACAAGCTTAGGTCACTTGTACGAAAGTGGCAAACTCTTATCGAAGCTCATGTTGATGTCAAAACCACTGACAACTACACTTTGAGAATGTTCTGCATTGGCTTCACCAAGAGACGTCCCAACCAAGTGAAAAGGACCACATATGCTCAATCAAGCCAGATCCGCCAGGTTTGTCGAATCTTTATTCTGTTTTTTTGGTCATTACTTCAATATATTACGGCTTACATATTTGTCACATCAAGTTCGCCACTATCTCCGATGTTATTTGCCTAAATCTTCTTCTGTTATTTTTTCTTAACTTGTCGAACACTTGATGAAACCTCATTGATCAGGTATTTCAAAGGGACTAAATTCCTGTGTTTCATAGAACTTAAGAATTAACTATATAGAAGTTGAGGCCAACAAAACAGGTCTTTGATATATCTTCATAACTAATACATCGGTTTTGTGCAGATTCGTCGTAAGATGTGTGAGATTATGGTGAACCAGGCCAGTTCATGTGACCTTAAGGACTTGGTTGCCAAGTTCATTCCTGAGTCGATTGGTAAGGAAATCGAGAAGTCTACCACCGGAATCTACCCACTTCAAAATGTGTTTATCAGGAAGGTTAAGATTTTGAAGTCTCCCAAGTTCGATTTGAGCAAATTGATGGAGGTATTATACACAAACATATTCTACTTTTTGCCTACTGTTATTCAATGCATATCATACCATGTTTTATTGGTCGTTATAATACTGACGCTGGTGGTGGTTTTAGGTTCACGGAAACTACTCTGAGGATGTTGGTGTGAAGGTTGACAGGCCCGATGAGACCATGGCCGAGGGAGAAGCTGCAGAGGTTGTCGGTGCTGCTCCAGCTTAATTAATAGAGTTTTTTTTATTTATTACTCCGTTATGTATCGTCTGTAGTTTTAGAACACTGTTTTAGTGACGTTTCGGATGTGATGGGAGTTTTTCTGTTTGCGGAGTTTCTTGTTTTTGTTTGTTAAGATGTTGAGATGGTTTTGATTATAAAGTTCTATTTTGCTTTTGATGCATTTCATCATGTGTCAATTGCCAAGCATATGTCTCACTTGCTGTAGTTTTGATTATATACTCGTACTAAGGTTTGTTTATGACCGCTTACTAGTGAGTAATGCCTTTAAAATTGCTAAAGCGTTGCTGTATACTCCAATAATCACAACTAAAGCCAAGACATTTTGGATTCTCCCTTGGTTTTTTGGCTACCTTGTTACAACTTCACTCCAATCACTAGCCTTGCGGGAAATTTTCATATGCTATAGTACCCGGTATAAAAAAAGTTGCCGATTACCACTTTTAATTTTTTTTGTCAAACACGACCTTTTGACTCAAGTCAACTAAATTTCGACGTTTTGGTCACCGAAGCACGTTGGAAGGATTAATTTTTAGGTTTTAGTGAAGAAATTCTTGGTTTGAGGGGGTATATTTTGAGGTTTTAGTGATGAAATTCTTGGTTTGAGGGGGTATATTTTGAGTTTCGAATGATAGAAATTCGAATTTGAGGGAGTTAAGAAGATAAAAGATGAGAGAAAAAACATATGTTCCGGTAAGTCAACGTCCAAATTTGGTCAGGACAAAAGGTCGTAGTTGACAAATTATTTTTTTTAAAGGTGGTAATTGACAACTTATTTTTAAAGGTTGTATTTGACAATTAATCCGGAAAAAAAACCATTTATAATTGTAAACAACAATCATTTTAAAATGATGAAATTCGATAGAAAATATGACACTATGATATACGGAGTAAATATTTAAGATAAATAATTTTCAAAATTATAGTACTTTGTACTATTAAGTCAGTAATTTAATTGTCTTTTACGTTTTTAATTCGAATATTATTAATTTTATTTTAAATTTAGTGAATATAAGCACTAAAATAAAATAACTAAGCTACTTCTTTAAGTACGTTGACGATAAAATATATATATATATATATATATATATATATAAAATTTGTTGACGGTTAAAAGTAGAGGTGACAAACTGACAATTGTGTTGGGTTTGGGTTGGGTCAGGTCGAGTAAGGTTTAGTTCAGGTCATTATCAGGTCGGATAATTTTGGGTTGAATAGTGTTTCGGGTCGGATCATCATCGGGTCAATACGATTTTATCGATTTACTTCAATTTTTGGCCACTAAAACTAGTATTTTGTCATTTATTTGATTTTATTACTTATTAAGTTAAATGTGTCAAATTAGACACTAATATGCTTTAAATATAATCAATGTTAATCTTGATAATTATCGAGTTATCAATATAATCGAGTCAATACCAGGTCGGGTCGACATCGAGTCGTGTCGGGTTACGAGTCATGGTCGTATCAAGTCGGTTTTGGGACACATTATTTTCGGGTCTATCGAGTTGAATTTTGCTCGGGTTCAGATCGGGTCACTCGGGTCGGGTCCGACTTACAAGCTCTAATCTTTCATACTTGATAAGTTTAAGAAATACTCCGTATAAAACTGTCAATAACGTGTTATCATGTTTTGAGTAAAATTTTGAAAATTTGTTGGCCTTTTTATCACTATTCTAATGTATAATATCACTAATATAGTAATATTTTCGTTACAAACTAGAGTTATGTTATGCTCATATCAATCAAAACAATTTTTTAATTGTAATATATAATAATTTTGAAAATTTGTTGGCCTTTTTATCACTATTCTAATGTATAATATCACTAATATAGTAATATTTTCGTTACAAACTAGAGTTATGTTATGCTCATATCAATCAAAACAATTTTTTAATTGTAATATATAATAATTTTATAACTACAATCCGTACTATATACCCAAATCTCTACCGTATTTTTATAAATAACACCCCAACTTTAGTGTATAACCCAAATCACCGTCGTATTTTTTTTTCTTCTAAGCATTATTTCTGTTAATTTTTGTCTCGTAAAGTTTAAAATACCAAAATAACCTTATCATTCCACTAGGTATGAAAAACCAAAATAACTTGGTGTCCCATTACTACATATGGTAATAAATCTCATTGATTATAAAAGATTAATGAAGAAATAATTATATAAACCAAGAATTTATTACCTTATCAAGTAATGGGACACCAAATAACATATGAAATGGGACGGATGATCTGCTCTCGTTTTAAAAACATTGGTTATAAAAAGTGAGACTTTTGGAAATAATATTTACAAAAGAAGATGTGAGAATTTGGGATATAAATGGTCAAGGTTGTAAAATAACCCGTTTAACTTTAAGGCCTTCATTTGCAACCGAAAATGTAGGGCGTCCGCAGATCATTCTACGTTCATGAATCATGATGTAGATAAATATGAGTACATTTTTGGTTTAACATGTCGTTACAACTAAGATTTCACTTGTATTTTCTTTTAATCACAATATCCGTTTTATTTTACCTTTTATTAATCAAATTCGTAAAATTCTGAACGTAAACAATTTGGCTAGTAAAATAACGATATATAACAAGGTTTAAATTCTCTGCACTTCTCGGCAACTGTCGTATGATACACGAAGTACGTACTACGTATTAGGTATACACTAGTACTAGTATAATAGCTTCGACGTTGACGACCCCAAATTACAGGCAAAGTCAATTCTTATTTATTGACAACTTGTTACGTAATCAAAAATCAATTGACAATAATATACACGCCGTGGTCAAGTGTTTCTTAATTCTAATATATAACTATATAAGTACAACTTCAAACGTATTAATACAAATCATCTCTCACAAGCTAAGTTTAGAATTAGAAGTATACATTGGAATTAGAGAGAAATGGTTAGTTCTGTAGTATTTATGATCCCTTTTTGTGTCGTGTTCGTGTTGGGTTTGGTTGCAGGTTTGTTAAGTTTGTGTCTTCGTCAAGGGGTGCCTGATGATCCCGTGGTCGAGACTCGACTCTCATCACACGGGCAACACCATCGTGTTCATCAAAATCATCATCACCATCACCACCACCATAGTGTAGGAACTTGTTCTTAACTATTTCAATATCCTATGCGGCAATGCAAGGTAGAAAAAAAAATGTACGCAAAATTCGGTTTAGAGATTTTGTACATTCTACTTATTCTTTCGTTAATTAATTTATGAGATAGATAAGCTATGGGTAAAAATTTGTATAATTGAACGGAATTGTATCAACTATTGTCATATATTTGTAATACATTGATATATATTTTGTGTCAAAAGACATCAAATATTTACCTCAAATGTGCGAATAGTACCTAACATTATTTTTTGTCAAATGGTACCAAACATTTACATTTTTTTTGTCGAGTGGTACCAAAAGTAAATTCCATCCAATATTCCGTCAAAACTAACGCTTAATGACTAGGATTTTTTTTTTTGTGCTACTAAGTACTGACATATATTTCATTCTAATTTTGACGAAAATTTTAATTTTTCCCTCCGGGTTCTTGTCCTTATTTATTCGACCAAATGAAGACATAGTGAACCAACTTCAAAGTAAGATTGATGAGTTAGATGGTGAATTTGAAGGTAGTGATGAAATAGAAAACCTAGAAAAATAAAGTGTATGTAGCCTTAAAAGTTTGGTGGTGTTATTTTGAATTAAATTAGTTGTGTCAAGAATTAATCAATTTGACCTTAGTAACCTTTGTTCTCTACTTCACACTAGACCTGTCAAAATTCGGCCCGACCCGAAAAACCGACCCGACTCGACCCGTTTTTTAGGGTCAAGACCCGTAAAATTTGACCCGTGACCCGAAATGACCCGAACCCGAAATGACCCGTTAATTTAGGGTCAAGACCCGCCCGACCCGTTCGACCCGATGGGTCAAGTGTAATTTCGTGTAATAAGACTTTTTTAACCTACAAAATTAATATTTCATGAAAAAAAATGGGTTTTTCTACGGTGTACCCTCCAACTTTTTTGTTTTCTATCGTATACCCCTATTTTTTTTCACTTACACGGTGTACCCTCAAACTTCATTATCCATTCTCAACCGTGACCTAAAGTTACTTAACCGTTAATTAAACACTTACACCGTTACATTAAGCTCTCATTTCTCCCTCTTTTTAATATTTTCTTCTAAATTTATGAATTTCAAATATTCATGATTATTTTACGATAAAGTAAATCAATAAAGTTTATGACTTTTAACAACAATTTAAAAAAAATTATATATAATAGAAAAAAAATGAATAAGGATGAAAAATAGTGGAAAATTAGAAAAAAGAAAGGGATATTTCATAATTTTGAAGGGAAAACATAAAAAATAGAAAAAATAGGAGTTTATTCTAACGGTGTTAGTATTTAGTTAACAGTTTAGTGACTTTAGGTCATCTTATAGAATGAGTAATGAAGTTCAAGGGTACACGGTATAAGGAAAAAAAAAATAGGGGTACACGATAGAAAACCAAAAACTTGGAGGGTACACCGTAGAAAAATCCAAAAAAATTTTAATAATTATTACAACCTCAATATTATAAGTTGAAATATCAAAATGATGATGAAAATTATGATTGAAACATTATGAATATATTCATAAATAGACTATTTTAATTTTATAAATTACAAGAATGAATATATATCAACTTTAGTATTACATATGTACGGAGTACAATAAAATATGTACATAATGTAAAATAACAATACAAGATTTTTTTAATTAAAAAAATAATAAATAAAAAGGCGCGAAAAACGTATTTTCGACCCGTATTTTGACCCGAAACCGACCCGACCCGTATTTGAGCCGAACCCATATTGACCCGACCCGTATCTTGACCCGACCCGTATAACCCGAACCCGACCCGTTTGACAGGTCTACTTCACACCCTCAGCAACCTTTATCCCTGTACTCTTTGTACTCCCTCTCTGTTGCACTCCCTTTGCTCAATGTCCTCACTAGCTTTTCACCTAACTCAACACTTCCAGCAATAGTATTTTAGATTTGAATATGTGCAAGAGCATTTTTTGGCGCTCTTAAGAAAGATATTCTAGATTTGAATGTGTAAAGGTACTTATTTAGAGGTTAGGTGGTTGAGCAAAAAAAGAAAAAAATGGGCAACAAACGAACTTAAAATTGCGTGCAAAAAAAATAAAAAAAAATACACCTACAATGGTGGATTGATGAAATGGAACTAAAAATTGAGGATGAATGATTGGTGAAATAGAGTGGAAATTAGGAGGACGTAGTTGAGGGGATGAATTTGAAATTGAAAATTAGAAACATCGTTAATTTTGATGGAATATTGGATGGAATTTACTTTTGGTACCATTCGAAAAAAAAAAAAAATGGAAATGTTTGGTACTATTTGACCAAAAAAATATAATGTTAGGTACTATTCGCACATTTGAGATAATTGTTTGGTACCAAAAACCCTTATATTATATATACGTGTTTTTACAAATTAACACCACGTATTTACATTTTTACAGATCACCATTCAACTTCATTTTATATATCTAACCCAACACCGTAATTTTTTTGGGGACATTGTTTTTCTTATTTTATGTACCATAAATTCTAAATACCCTTATTATAGCACCAGGAATAAAAATACCGAACTGTCAATGAACCAACATTAATTTGGAGATGTCGTCAATTTTGGTATGAATTTGGAATTTGATTTTGTCTTTGAGGAGAGCAGATCATCCGTCCCATTTCATATCTCATTTGGTGTCCCATTACTTGATAAGGTAATAAATTCTTGGTTTATATAATTATTTCTTCATTAATATTTTATAATCAATGAGATTTATTATTACCATATGTAGTAATGGGACAACAAGTGGAACATGAAAATGAGACAAAGAATCCGCTCTCTTTTAAAACTCCCCGCTAATTAAAATTTTCTGGAGACCAAGCTTGTTGGATCATGAAATTTAATTTATTTTTTTCATTTAATTATTTTGCATATCCGTTTTACCCTTTGTTATAAAAGCTTGTTTGGTTACTCCAAAACATAGGAAATGAGAATTCCTAGGAAATTAAAATTCTTTCATTATAGGGGAAATTAATTACCTAGGGTGGTCTAGGTAATTGAAAATTCCTACATGACTTTTACTTTCCATAGGATAACCGAACACTTTTCTACTAATTCACGTGATTTCTTAATTCACATGAAATCTAATTTTTGAGGTAATACAAATCCTACGTGGTAACCAAACGAACACTAAATATATCTTTTTCATTCTGTCATTTTAATATCACCATTTTTCAAAATAACTAAATGTAAAAAAATTTGATGGGATCTAGCATGTTTTTTTCATTAAAAAATATGAAATGGTGTGAGTTTTCAAATAATTGGTTATATAAAAGGTGTGAGTTGTGAAAAAAAAATTATGAAAGATAAAAGTTGTGAAAAGTGAATTATTGTAAAAGGTGAAAGTTCTGAAATAACTTAAATTAAAATGAACATAAAGAAGAAACGAATCGCTAAAATGACTAAGATTATCATATACGTACTCCATCTGTCCCGGTCATTTGTTTACATTTCTCTTTTGGGGTGTACGAGTAATTTGTTTACACTTTTCATTTCGGGATGTACGAGCCAATTGTTTACATTGTCTTTGTATTTATATTATTATTTTAATAGTTTTTTCTCCACCTCTCTTTTCACATTGATAAATGTGTATAAAATAAGCTTAAACAAATCACCAAAACGGAGGGAATAACTCTTTCTATGTAAGTCATTTGTTTACCTTTCCCTTTTATAAGGCAATACAATATGACGATTATTTTCATATTATTTTCTGTGATTGGTTACTTTATCGTTTGTGGATTCATCGAACGTGACATGACGAGATATATAGAATTTACCTGTGCTAATATCAAGACACCTATACCCCCGATGTTGAGGAGGGTAGCCTAGAAAGACGCATTTGACAGACCGTGGGTCGAGTTTACGTGACTGTTTGGCGGATAAATTAGGATAGCAAGTGCAGCCATAGAAACGAAGTTGATCATACGAAGGCTCTTTATTGAAAAGAACGGAAGTAGAGGAACGAAAAGACAGTTTTGGTGGGAAGATTATTGTGGAGGTGAACAGCAGCATGTAGCGCATCGACGCAAAAGGACGGTGGAACAGAGGCATGATATAGAAAAGCTAAGACAATCTCATTTATACGACAAATCATACGCTCAGCCTTACCGTTTTGAGGGGAAGTTTGAGGACAAGAAAAAAAAAAAAATAAAAAAAAAAATAAAAAAAAAATTGAAGACCGTGTTTGAGAGCAAAGGACGCGAGGGAGCGGTTGTCGAACTCGCGACCGAGATCACACTGAAATTTTTTGATTTTGCATAGAAATTGAGTGTGAGTGTAGGCAACAAACTGAAGGAATTTAGTGTGCACTTCAGATTTAGTAAAGAGCGGGTTGACCCAAATAAACTGTGAAAAATTGTCAATAAGAATAAGATAATATCTGTGCGAGCTTTTGCTTAAAATAGGACTAGTCCATAAATCAGCATGTATTATATCAAAGGGAGAACAAGTTACAAAGTTGGAATCATGAAAGGGTAAGCGTTTGTGCTTGCTTATTTGACACGAGTGACATAAACTACCACTGGACTCTTTATTACAATAAATAAAAGACCGACTCTTAAGGATATATAAAATGTTCGGCCCTGGATGACCTTGGCGACTATGCTAGACATTACCAGAAATAGTAACGAGGCTTTGACTAAGACTCGAAGTGGAAGACATGGTAGACCCGGAAAGCACGGGGTAAAGCTCGCTATAGAATTGTTATTCCTCAGGATCGTATTCCCATTATGACGGTCCTTCACAGAAAACTCAACAGATACATTATTATCTTTGGTAAATTGACGAACAGAGATAAGGTTCTTTATAATATGAGGGGTATGGAGACGTTTTTAAGGTATAGGGTACGATTAGTGGCAAGGAGGACAGAAGTCCCCGAACCCTGAACAGGAATGCTACTAGCATTTCCAACAAGAGTAAGACAAAATTCAAAAGCATTAAAAGGAGAGTGTAGCTTACCGGCATCAAACATGAGACGCGAGGATGCGCCTGTATTCATGAACTAAGCGCCCTCCGCAGAAGGCTGTAAACTCATCGCCTGAAAGGTCTGGCCGAGATCGGTAAGTTGACTGACGTGTCAGCGTTAGTGAGATGTTCTTGTGCAGGGTCACGACTTGTAGTGCTAGGAGCCCTCACAAATGGCCATGGCATGGACCAAGGAGTCCGTGGTTGCACCCACCTAGGGTAGGTCAGGTACGGACATGGTGGCAGGGCCTAGGGGAAAACCCAAGGGCCTGGGGATGCCAAAAAGACAGCAAAACCGTGGGAGGCAAACGGTGGGGGCGACAACCTTGAACGACTCTTTCGACTTGTTCGAGTTATTGCCACAAGACTCCTTCCGTCGATAAGTAGGGCCCCCGTTGTTGGTGTGCGTGCCCCTATTATTGGGCCGAGAGGTGCTAGAAAAAATAGAGGACTTGGACCTGTCGTTACACCCGACGAATCGGGGATGTGGCCTGTGTGACAACCATGGCTGTTGATTGGTCATCGCGCGAAAAGATGCGATTTAACTCCAATTCGAGTATATCCTGGGTAGTCTCGAAAGAAGGAAGCCGTTGATGGATGAGAGACGCAAGAGTGTCATACAATGGAGGCAGGCCACGAACAAGTTGTACGACAAGGGGTTTCTCGTCGACAGTCACACTGACATCCTTCAATTGTCCAGCAAGTTCGCGAAGTTTCTGATAGTAATCGGCGAGTGAAGGCATCGACTTGAATTTCAGATTATTAAATTCAAATTCAAGGGCCGCGACACGCGCACCCTTATTGTTGAGGAACACATTCTCGACACGCTTCCACGCTTTATACGCGGTAGTATTGCTTCCAAGGATGCGAGGAAGGTGATCGTCACTCAACGTACCATATATCCATTGAAGGACATGAGCATCGATTTCACACTACTTGTCGTAATTTGCATCACCACGTTTGGGTGGGGCGGTGCCGTCAATGTATGAAAGGACCTTGTGACCATTTGCGTGAAGAAGGAACAAATTAACCTACGATGCGCAGGTGATCTTTTTGCCATCAAGGACACGAAACTTGTTCTGGATGTTCGAAACCGTGTACACGGAGTGAAAGGGGTTTTTGGTTGTGACAGAGTCAGTCTTGAATCTGATCGAGCCATCGAAACGGCGGGAAGAGAGGCAGCAGAAAACGAGATCGAAAAGCAGGAGAGAACAGGGGCCGAAGCTGAGTTGCTGAAGCACTAAAAACTAGGGTTTTTTTTTTTTTTTTTTAGAATGACTCAGATACCATATTGGATTGTAATCCCCTGATTAAGGATGAGTACTTCTAATACAATATATAGTGTTTACAAGATATCGTCGGTTACATACAAATATTTAATTTTCTAAATACATGGCTAAATAATATGGTGAAAATATTTACATATTTACACTAATACTAATGTATGTCCAACTACGAGTAAAAAAATTTATATAGGGTTTTACGATGTGTTATTTTTCAACTCTTTTATTAGGTATTGTTAGTTTATATTAGTATTCTTTTTTTTGCTATCTTTACGAATTTATCATTGATGATATAAACACAAAAAAAAAATAAAAAATGATGAACCCGATATTAATTGCAGCGTAAAAGAAAAATTTATTAATTTACGTGATTATTAAAATTGGCCTTAGTCTTAATTGATTTCTGGTTCTGCCTTTGCATTGCTTGGGAGTTAAAAATATTTTGATGAATATTACATGTGACAAGAGCATTAAATATCACGTGAGATTGTCTCACATTATAACACTTACTAATTATTAAGAAAATTCGCTAAAATAAATGGACTAATTACCCTTAAACAAGATTTCAGAATAAACTAACAGTGAAACTGTCTCATATGAAAAAAATTTCTAACAATAGTCCCATGATTAGGGGAATGATCTTTTATACAATAAAAACAATAGATAGAATGTACCGAAAGTAAACCGAATTTTGTTTTAGATTATGGAGTACGGAATATTATTTTTTCTCTACGTTGCACTCAACGTTGAAAAGAGTGAAAGAAGTGACTCCTACATTATTATGGTGATGGTGATAATGAACACGATGAAGCCGATGTGAGGGTCGAGTCTCGGCCAAGGGATCAGATCATCAGGCATCCCCTGACGAGCGCACAATCTTGATGCACCCTGTGAAAAAAAACAACACGACAACGACACAAAAAATTATCTTAAATATTAGATAATGATCCATTTCTGTTATAATTTTTATGCTTCTAAACTTAATTAACCTGTGAGATACGTAGTATGAATTAGCTTAATAATGATAAGTTTGAAGTTGCGGTTCTTATATAGGAAAACACTTGAAGACCATGGCGTGTATAGTATATTCTAACTATAGTTGTCATTTGTCAATTGAACTTTAATTACGTAACTAGTTGTTAATAAATAACAATTGACTTTGCCTAAGATTTAGGGTCATCCACGTTAAAGTACTAGACTACTAAATGGAGTGAAGTGGAGTAGTAATATTTACGGAGTACTCCGTACTCCGTATTATTTAGTACCTTGTGATTCCACAAAAGGCGATTCTGGTAACCTTTGTCCTACGTACTTGCCCGATAGTGTAAGAGAATTTAATGCTCGTAATTTTACGAGTCAAACTATATTCAATCAAAATTTTACGAATTTTAATTCTGAAAAGAAAAATAAAACAAATATTGTCGTAATGTCGTTCAAAGCAGGGCCGGATATAAGAATTTTCAACACGTACGTCGAAACAGGGTCCCGATTTTAGGGGGCGCAATATTGGTGATTTTGTATGTACCATTAATACGGAGGATAATAATGGGCTTGGTTTATTAACCATTAAATTATAGTGGCGCAGTGGTTGATGGCTCTCTTTCAATGCCCAAGGTCGTGGGTTGATGAAAATACTCGCAAAGAGATTCGAACCTTGGCCTTGTGCTATTATCCGCATAACCGTTACACCATCAGATCAATAACGGATTCGGGCCGCCCGTCAATCCTCAACCCATACTACCGATGATCCAGTAGAACCCTTACCCCCCAACAATACCGATGAATGGATGACCGAACCTGAAATGTTAAAAGTAATAAGTAGAAAAAACTCTAATGTTGCACGGCCACATTTTATCTTAACTACAGACAAAGCAAAAGCTAAGTGTAGATATTGTAACACAATATATACAGATAGGTTGAAAAATGGCACCGGTTACCTACTTAAACACATAACTAATAAATGTACAGCAATTCCTCAACCTGGGCAAAGAACAATGGATGACTTTTTGGCTCGACCCAATGCCCCTGAACAATATAAATATGATTATCATGAATGTAGCGCAGAATTGTCTAGAATGATTATCCAACCAGAAGAACCATTTTTACTTGCGGAACGTAATGCATTTAACAGATATGTTAAAAAGAACCAACCAGAGCATAAACCTACGGGTAGACGAACAGTTAGAAGTAATGCAATGCAACAATATTGTACATTAAAACATAAATTAATTGCCGATTTTGAAAACTTAACATGTAATTTTAACTTAACTGCTGATGCCTGGGATTCTGGTGTTGATTACTCATATATATGTATTACCGCTCATTGGGTAGATCGTGAGTGGAATTTACAAAAACGAATTATTTCTTTTTCTAAATTAGAATTTCCAGATAACGCTATTAACATGCATAACATTATTACGGCCAACATTAATGAATATAATATAAGATCTAAAATATTAACCGTCACTTTTGATAATGCAACGAGTATGACCGCTGTGGCTACTATGTTGAAAAATAGCTTAGAATCTGTATTATTGAATGGTGATTTGTTGCATGTGAGATGTGCTTGTCACGTTTTAAACTTATGTGTTAGAGACGGTCTTGAAGGTCTTAAGCAATATCATTCAATTTTTAAACAAGTTGTTCTTCACTTGAATTCGAACAAGTCGAGACGTCAAGAATGGCGAAATTATTGTAAATCTGTAGGTGTTAAGTATAGAAAATTTCCAATGGAAAACAACACTAGGTGGAATTCTATGTATATTATGTTATCTGCTTGTATTGAGTATAAACAACCTCTTACTACATTTTGGAATGGTGTTTTTCCTGATAGTCCAATACTTGAGAACCATTGGAACAATATGGAGATGTATGTTGATTTTTTTGTGTGCTTTTATGGATGCCACTAAATCTTTTTCACATGTATATAAAACCACCGCCCCTTATTTTCTTTGTAACATTATTCCCATTGCCGAACCTTTTAAAAAATACCGTGGTCAACAATCTTACCTTGGGTTTCTTCCCAAAATGGAGGAAAAGTTTCTCAAATATTGGACGGATATTCCTTATGTTTATGTTTTTGCTGTTATTTTAGACCCTAGGTGGAAATTTGACGGAGCTATATCGTTAGTTACTATTTATAAACAATTAATGAACATAGATTTTGATCCGGATTTGTATAAAGATGAAATTAGACAAGCTTTTTTTAATGTATATAACCACTATGAGTCTCGTATTGGTGCCTCAACTCGTCCACCTTCCCGTGCAAGTTCCAGTGGTGCTGGTGGTAGTAGAGCTTTTGCAGGAGTCACCCTTAACAAACTTAAGGGTCTAGTTAGTCAGCTACGGCCAGATGTAGCACAATCTACTAGTACTACATCCGACTTGGCCGAGTATCATATGTATATTAACTACGATTATCTTCATTCTTTTACAGATGAGGAGGCAAACGTGTTGGACCTTTTGCTTTGGTGGAAAGGACAACGCAGACAACCTCCAGTGATGTCTGCAATGGCGCAAGACTTTTTAAGCATTCAAGTATCGTCAGTTGCATCTGAAAGGGCATTTAGTGCATCTAAACGGGTGTTGGACGAAAAAAGAACTAGTTTGAGATCAGATACACTTGAAATGTGTGTGTGCTACAAAGATTGGATGGATGCCGAAGAAAGAACGCAAGGGATGGAGAACGAAGAAGACGAGAATAGCGACGAGGAAACTAGTACCGAATCCAACGCTTAATAAATTTGTAATTTAATATTAATACACTTGTACAATAAAGACGGCATAAATTTAGTGTATTTGCGTTTTCAATAATTTTAATAGAATTTTTAGTGTTTTCTCAATTCATAATTTCTAATTTTTATCGTTTATTACTCTTTTGTCGCTACTTATTCTTTTTATGAGTTTATATAAAAATTCAATTACATATAATAATATATAAAGATTCAAAAACTAAATTATAATAATAAAAACTAAGTTCTAATTAAAAAAACTAACTTATAATTACAACTACAACTCCGAAAATACCGAAATAAATATCAAATAATAGTTAAAAAAAAAAAAGTGAAAATTTCGGCGGGCCCGAATTTGGCCCGAACACGGCCCGAACCCGGCACGAATTTTTCCGTGCCTTGGGTGTGCCTCGGATCACAAAAAAAAAAATTGGCCCGGCCCGAGCACGGCCTGAATACCGTGCTTTGGTCGGGCCAAATAATATTTTGGGCACGACGGGCTGGCCCGAAGCATGGCACGGCCCGTTTTTTTTTTTTTGCCAGCTCTAAGTGTGAGTGGTTGGGTGAGTTTTTTGTGTTTTTTTTGGGTTTTTTTGTTTTCCTACCTCAACAGTCAACAGTAAACCGCTACTCCTAGTAGCGGCTTGCGTCCATCATTTTTCCCAAATTTAAAGTGCATTACGGTGTGAGTTAGTGTTACTTCGTATCACCGTATGTCCGTATGTACTCATAACGTACAAATACTGCCACATCAAGTTTAATAATTTTATTAAAATCACTTATTAAAATCTTAATTTTTTCTAGCAACAATTATTGCCACATCAAGCCACTTGCATAACTTGAAGTGGCAATAATTGTTGAAGTACGATTTACTTTTTATTAAGCGAAGACACGTTTTCTACTTCCTCATTTTTAAAGGATGCATACATTTGCTTTATGCACATAAATTGATACGGTGTACAATGTTTTCTTTGCTTCATATCTTTAATTACATAATACTAACAATTTGATAGATTCTTGATCAAACAATCAATATAACAATCTCACATGATTGTTTTTTATAATATACGAGCACATTTTTTAAAAAACTGTTTATATAATACGGAGTACATAATTAGGGAATTTTTATGTGATACATTAGGAGAGTTTTATTGAATAGTTTTCTTACTTATGAATAGTTTCTTACATTAGGAGAGTTTTATTGAAGAGTTTTATTTGGGACGGATCAAGTACGAAGGTAACAAATTACACACCATCAGTCTCTTATGAAGTTAACGAAATAATACACAGAATACATAAAACTAAATCGAATTGTACATGGAAGGTGTATAATAGAGCAATGTAATACCGTTGAGGGCTTGCTTGGATTGATGATAATTATTACCCTAGTAATAAAAGTCAACACAAGGCAAAAAAAAAAAAAAAAAAAAAAAAAAAAAAAATAGTGATTAGTAGTGGAAATGAAGAAAAAACGAGTATCAACATACTTATAAATGAAGGGTAATTGTTACCCACCCCTTACCCAGGCCAGGATAATATATTACCCTATGGGGGTAATTGTTACTCCATTTCTTTCCATTTCCACCATCTACAAGACTACAACCACCATTATTTGCCATTGTTTTTTTCTTAATTTACTCTTGTGTTAGCTAGCATTACTCTAATAATAATTTCGGAAAATCCAAGCAACCCTGAATTTTTTAAAATTTTCTACATCCCACCACTCGACATTGAAAAAGAACTAGTTCCAGTATTAGTACTCACTACATTCTCATGATGTTGATGGTCAATATGTTGCTGATGAATAAGATGTTGTTGATGATGAAGATGATTGTGGCCCTGCGAGGGTCGAGTCTCGACCACGGGATCATCAGACGCCCCTTTACACAAGCCTAACAAACATATAACCAAACTCAACACGAACACGACACAAAAAGGGATTATAAATATTACAAAACTAACCATTTATCTAATTTCTATATATGCTTCTAATTCTAAACTTAATTAGCTTGTAAGAGATGATTTGTATTAATAAGGTTGAAGTTGCGGTACTTATATATATTAGAAAAGCTTGACCACGGCGTGTATATTATAACTATAGTTGTCGATTACGTAACAAGTTGTCGATAAATAAGAATTGACTTTGATAATTTGGCGTGTATATCATACGGTAGTTGCCGGCAACTTCGTATACGATGCAGTAGTTTGCTGGGTAGTGTAATATAAAGCTCATTATTTTATTTTACTAATCAAGTTGTTTACGTTTAGAAGTTTACGAATTTGTTAAGTTTTACCGGACAATGTATTTTAGAGAAATAGAAGATGATTATATTATCAATATATAACTATTAAAACAAAATACCCCCAATGCAACCCCTTAAAAAACAACCCAAAATTTACCCTCATGCATCCACGTCAGTGTTTGATTCCATGTCATCTAATTTTAATAGCCACGTCAATTTGAAGAGCATTCAACATCTCTCCCTCTTCTTACGTCTAATTGAAGAGCATTCAACATCTCACCCTCTTATTTCTTCTTCTTCTTCCCGACTTTCCCTATTCCAAACGCAATTTCAATCGTCCCTTTTATTCATCTCTTGCCTGATCATGGATTTCATTCTTCATCGATGGCCGTCATCACCATTACAACCAGGTATGTTTTTTGAGACACAAATCGGTTCATAATTAAGATTTGTTCGGGGAAGAATAATGAACCGATTTGTGTTGATCAGTCCTTCACTTGCTCCTCCTCCAAGCCCATAATCGAGACCAGCATTTAAGTGTTTTGAAATCAATTTAGAATTTCGAATTCAATTAGGGATGGAGATAACGTATATGAAGTCTCTGGGTGGATCGCTTCTTATCTTAACTAATCCCGATTTCGTCGAAAAAGGTTTGCATTTCGATTAATTTTTTTCCATTTGTTCTCTAATTAATTTTGCTCGGCCAAGATCAAACTCAGGCAAGAGCGGTAGTATTGCGAAATGGTGTCGTCTGATCGTCATGCATCGTATAGTCTCCGATTTCTGCTTTCGTTAAGCTTATTGTTGGGCAGCATTGTCTTGAGCTATTGAGGTATGATTAGATGGTCTGAATTACGAAACAATACCTTCTTTAGGCTTATTTACAGCGCTTCGCTTGAAATGAAGTTTTGAATTAATTTTTGGATGTTGAATGTAGGGAGGGAGTACTAATTAGACTTTGCTAATGTCTGCGTAATTTTGCTCATGTGTTATCGAGAAACCATTTATATGTGCTTGGACATCTCCTTTGGATGTTCATGTTTGGATGTGGACTGTAGTTGATCTATTCTTATTGTTTTGTGTTTGTGCTGCGTGTAAGACAATTTTTCGTATGTGAGGTTCTCAGCCAAGTATACTAATATACACGTTTATCCATGTGTATATAGAATTGCTAAGTGGGCATTTAAACACGAAATTTCTTAGTTTTTGTGAAGAGACCAGCCATCGATGTTGGTAACTAGAATTACACGTGGACTTTTGGAGATCGTGAAGTGTTTTGTGGCAGACTGAAAATTGTAGATACTTTTGGCTTGCGATTCTCAAGGTATAAATTGTTTTCGATTACGAATTTTTAAAGCTTTATGGCATTATTAAATAGTTATAGTTATTGAATGCTTGAATGAAAATGGCGGATAATGGAAGTCTCCGCAGTGCAGTGTGTTGTATTTGACCTGTTAGTGGCTTATAGTGAAGACAAATTCATTTTTTTGCTGGGGATTTATGTCTATATAAACAATTTTCTGCGTATGAACTTGTATAGTACTCCGTAATACTCATCTTATACAATAGTAGGTTTTTTTTCCCTCGGATCGTTATAATGGTGATCTGAAATTCTGGTTTTGCCTTTTTTTTTTCTTTTAGTCATCGTGATTACAAGCTCGGGTTCTCATATTCTACCACGAACATAACCTGTCAAGAGCAATGACAAGTTGATAGAACAAGCGCAGGAAATTATCAGGGTGACAATGCAATAAGACGATTTGTCTGTGAGCTTTTATGCTATGTCTGACCGATGTAGTCATAAAGGACCTGATACTTACCATCATTAATTAGTCGGCGAAGTTTTCAAGTATGTCTAAGATTGCCTTTTGAGTTCGACTATATCGAAAATTGCCATTGTTGTTTCTCTAGATTGAATGAATGGTTGATGTAGCAAAAATACATTGTGTTTAAAATATTTTTGGCAGACAAGTCCCACTCTTCCAAAACTTTAGCAGCTTATCCATTCGAACAATGATGTAATCCTTACGGATGCTTGCTGGGCGTTGTCATACCTTTCTGATGGCACCAATGATAAGATCGAAGCTGTGATTGACGCTACTATGTGCCCTCGATTGGTGGAGCATCTACTGTAAGGGTCACTCGATTATGTGTTTACGGTTTGCTTTTTGTGGACATTGGGCTTATGATTTCATTTGATTTGCAGTCATTCTTCTCCATCTGTTTTTTTTATCCCTACTCTTTGAACTGTCGGAAACCTTATCAGTGATGATATGCAGACCCGGGTAGGGATTCTCTATCCTTAGCCATTTAATTTTCATTTTTTGTTATTGATCTGTGCAGTATTGCTCTTTTTTTTTTCTTTTCTTTTTTTTCTTTTTTTTTTTTAGTTTTTTTTTTTAGTTTTTTTTTTGGGTGAGTTCTGTGCAGTAATAGCAGAATTAAGTCATCCTCCCACCACTCTACGTTACTAAGATTTGTACCAATTTGTTCACCGCCATCAGCCCATGTCGCCATCGTCAGTCAAATTCCAATCTGCCATCTTCATTGATTCTTTCGGTACTCCCTATTTGTATTGGTTCTAAAGTTAGATAAGTAAATTATTGTGTTCTTTACATTGAATAGAGTATTTGTTGGTGCACGATCAAATGCATTCATTTGTATTTGGTTCGGGTTGTCTCTTTATTGACGTACGATTGAATTAATCGCATTAGGTTATATTAGCCCACATCCCCATTGTGAACTGATCAAAATTGGCATTTGTAGATGATTGAATTTTTTGAATTGTATTTTTATGGTCGATAAAAGTGCTTGAACTGTATTTGTTTGGGTGTGTCTTTGTTAGTCTAGGTCAAACGTTATCGAGTTGAGATTGTATTACTTCTCTTCCCCACTGTACTTTCAACGTCCATGGAATTCTCTGAATTGTATTTGTTGTGGTGTAAAATTTGTGTTTGACATGTTGAATTTTTGATTTTAACTTGTCGGTGTCATACATGTCGAGTTTGGGTATTTTCATTTGTAGGCAAACCAAAATATATTTTATGGCATGAATTTTTGTCCTTCAGAGAATTCTGTGTTTGCTTTATTTCAACCCACGTCACGATGGACACAAAATTGGTGTTCGTAGATGATTGAAAATTTTGAATCTTATTTGCTTGTGGGTTACATTTCTTATTTTTTTAACGTTTGCCTGTGATTTTGTGTTTCTGTGCTGCTGCGTGTTTACTAGATCCCTCTGTGACACGCTGTCGCTGCATTGTTGTCGCTGTTTTTGCACATTTTGCTGGTGTCTGTCTCAGTGATTATGTTGATGTGTCTGTTACTGTCATGTCAATCTATATGTCGCTGCGTATCTGTTGTTGTTGTTGCCGCTAAAGTTTGTCGCTGCATTTATATAATCCTATTTTAATCATAAATTTGATTATTATTGTTTTTTTTTTTCTACGATCATTGGGTTATTGTTCAATTTTTTATTCAGATATTAGAAATGAAAAATATTAGCCACTTTAAGTTAGATGAAATACAACTGAAATCACGTACAATACTTTTGTTTGTACTTGCTTAATAAATGTTAAGAGAGGACTGGAGATTTGTCATTAATCATTGACCCCGTATTAGTGACCTTAGTTTTGAGGAAGATGTTTTTTCTTAGTTTTATCATGTGTCAGTTGCTTTTGAATTCTCCATAATTTTTTCATACTTCTTCTTTGTGTACTTCAATGAAATGGCCATTTGAAATCTAAATGATCTTGAGTTTGCAACTTTGATTGCTATCAATCTGTCACTATGTGTTATGGGTGGTTATAAACAACTTTAATTAAATATTGATGAAATTGATATTGTTGTTTTTTAATTTAAAGGGGCAATGAATGGCGAGCATAAGGAGGTCTATGTGCTCTTCTTTATAGAGCTTACACCTAAGGTACGCACGCTTCTCGAAAGCTCGAAGCCTATTTCTGTTTTGCATGTTATTTTATTTCTGTTAAGTGAACAATCAATCATGATCTCCCTTAGCTTGCTGATCACTTGATTGACTCTTTTGGGTTAAGAAATCCACTCTTTTGGGTTAAAAGTTTGGTCTTTTTGTATTTGAGATTTGGAAATAACATTAGTGTTCTTAAAAAAAATTATGAGTTTACGATTTATGAGTCAGTTCTTTAAAATAGCAGAAACTGCAGTTTTGTTGCTTTTGCTGCTAATTATGATGCAAGATTTTGGTCGGTATTATTGTGGATCTTGTCCTGGGTCAATTGAATGAAGCTCATGATAATGGTTTGTTGTTTATTTTGATTATTTTGAGAGGTTTGTTGTTCATAGTTTTAGTTTGTAATAGTATGTCACTGAATTTAGTGGATATAAGGTGGTTTAATAGCAGTCTTAATGTTTTCTTTGGTTTGTGTATTGAGCCACTTATCCACGTAAACTTACTCTTTTGGGGCTCTTTCAATTTCATTAGTCTGTGGTTGAGAAAATTCTTGGAATAGTATTGCTTCTTTGAAATGTATTTGACATGGGTTTTTGTTCAAAGAGGTATCACATATAAAAGCTGAATCACTAATGAGATTCAATCATCCGAACATAGACCTCGTGAATTTACCCATTCATCTATGCTATTCAATATCATTGTATGAGTTTTTTTTAGTACATTTTAGAAATTTGTTCCAATTTGTTAGTAATTTCCGCTTAAATTTATCTATTTCTTGAACATCCACTTATATTTATTTAGTTCCTTCCTTATGAGGTCGAATTAATGTCAAAATGACAGTTATTTGTAATCTAACTTTTCTGTTCACCAAAGACTTATGTCGTTCTTTTCCTTTTATAATACGTTTTTGTCTTTTTGATGGATTAAGTGACATCTTGGTATTGGGTTATCAGTTTGCATTGGAATTTGATAAGATAGACCTTGTATTATTAATTTATTAGCGCTGAACTAAACGCGACTGAATTGAATTAATCTGACATGAATTGAATTAATCTGACATGAATTGAATGGAGTTAAACTAAAGTAAATAAAGTTGCATTAAACGGAATTAATCTAAATCGTTCTGAACTCAAGCGCGCAGAATTGACTGGATTGATTTTAGGTGAACTGGAGGTGCGGCAGATTTGTACCTCGGGAGTTTGATTAGCGTGGATTCGTACAGGAGACTCACGGTTTGTGCTATCATTGTTGTATTTACTATTGCAATAAAATAATATTAGGTGTAAGTATATTGGTTATGGTTTGATGATTTGAGCTGCATTATTTTGATTATGATTTTTGTTTTTCGTTAGCTGAAATCAATGTTTTTGCTCTTGTAGTTCATGACTGATGATGAGTGATTTGTATTACTGTTGTTACATTCATTAGTGAACCTCAAGTTTATGCAATCAAACGAGGTTCAACTTAGTTGTGTACTTCAGATGTTCCGTGTTCAATTTCGATACGTGAAGCGGATACATAGATCTAGCAGTGCTAAAACTGACGAAAATTGTCGTCATTTTATACTAATGTTTTTTGGCTATTTATTTTGCTACCTAAATTGTTTATGGAAATTCTTCACACAAATGTCATCAACTCATCATTGCACATCTAAAACATCCTACTGTGTGGAACATCAGTGAAATTTTGGATAATCCATGGTGGGTCTTTGAGTCAGCTTGATATTGTTGTTTGTGGTTGTTTCATTGCTTTTGCTCTTATTTTTAGTATGACATGCTAATTCAAGATTTCATTATGATGATGTGTCCTAAGTTTTGCACAAAATGGTCGTACCTGACACTTGACACCGTGTCATGTCATGTGCAATACTTGAAGGCAAGTGTGTGTAACATAAGTTTCATGCTTCTAATATCTCCATTCTTTCCGCTTTGCTTCTATGTAATTATTTCCTTGCTGTTTCCGTTTTCTACTAATGGTCAGACCTCTTTGCTTTTTAGTAGACAAGTGAAGTGATGATGAAGTTTTATTGTGAGATGAGATATTGCCTTCAAGTGATGATGTTGTAGTAAGTAGTAACTACTACTCGTTTATATATTTTCTCGCTTTTTGTCAGGATTTGCAAGTCAAATCGTCTCCACATGTACAGACAACTTCATTTGTTTACAACGACCCAAGCATCATACAATAAATAAAAGAGTTCTCTTTCGTGAAATTGGGTTGCAAGGCCTATATGTTTAGAGCAAGAAAACTGTTGCTACAAGTTAATGATGTAACTGTAGAATTGTTTTAGTTTAAGACCAGGATCGCAATGTTGGGAAACGCGCACTGAACTCAAGAACCACTTTGATATATATTAGCTATATTAATCTTTGTCTTCTGATTGAACGTTATATTCATTGGCTCAAATGGCCGTCTTTATTTGGGTTACCTCCGGACATGTATAGAGCACAAATCACAAATTTCACGTTAAATGAACCACCAAAACAAACAACGTAACACCAATAAATAAATAAAAACTCAAAACAAGAACTTATAAGTGTCCCGTGAATTTCACGGGGCGCGTCACTAGTTATGAGTTAATTAAGTTGCCTTACAAGAGAGTAAAGTGCACAATTTACAACAATTGTGAATGAATTGAATAGACACACAACTAATTATTAATTAACTCAACCTACCCTCTAATATTAACTTTACCTACCTTCTAATATTCCCAACAGAATTGAATTGGATTTTTTAAAAGTAAAAATAAAATGAATATTGTACAGAGTAGTTGAGAAAAACACAAGTAAATAAGCAGCTTTAACGACGTCGTTGAACACCTTTGGTAGGATGAATTATTGAGGCCCTATTCTCGGTAGTGAATTGAGGCCTCAAATAATAACGTGTGTAAAATTAATTAACTCCTAGTGAAAGTTAAATGAATAAGATTTTATTTGAAGTAGGAATATAATTACAAATACCAAATTGTACTATAAATGTTAAAATTAAAATTATAATGAATATAAAAAATAAACGAAGGGCTAAAGTGACTAACATTATCTTATAGGAGTACTCCGTACAATTTACGTTTTATTATACCTGGTTACACAAAAGTACTATGGTACAAATTTACACGCAAGGCAGTGTCTTATAAATCCCTTCCCTTTAATAAAAGTGTGAATAGTCAAGAGTAAGGTCAAAACTTTGCGTAAAACTTTGCGTAATCTTTTGTGTTCTATGCTACTCCATGACTTGTTTCAACAATTATATAATTTAATTTAATGGTTTTTCTCCATTAAACTGGAGTAGACACCTAGCTTTGTTGTATATTTGCTATACCATTAGAATTTTTAATGGGCAAAGAAATATAATGATTTTATTTATTTAATTTTGTGAGTTATTAGTTTTAGATTTATTACAATATATTCTTTACTTTATCTGTTCCAACAATTTGTTTAGAATTTTTTTTTTTTTTTTGGACTAAGCACTATTATTGACATTCTTTTTTTATATAATAAAATAGTTTGATTTAAAATGATCATTGGTTTTGTACGATGTTGATTCCGTCAAAACGATTTTGGATGATAATTAGATTACATTTTAGCTATGTATAAATGGCTTAATTATTACGTTTCGTTCGAAAATAGAAAGGTAAACAAATAATTGAATCAGATGAAGTATTTATATAGGTATTTTTCAAAACACAATTTAGAAAGGTTTATCAAAAATAAATACTCCCTCCATTCAAATCCACTCACCCCATAACATTATTTGACACTATTCAAGAACTTAGAAAATCTTCGATATTGTGAGTATATATGATTAGTTTACATCATCCATAGTCTAACATATAATATAAAATTAAGTAACTGAATAAAATTGACTAGACTAATACTATGAGACATTAAAATATGTAAATACATGAAAATCTTTGAATGCGCTATAGAGTACTACTTCGTAGATTGTGTTATTATGTATATAAAAAAATTTACACTCCATGATTAACATAAATAAATTAAAGGATATAAATGCACATTTTAAATTATAAAAATTAACACGTAGTTGCAAAACCAAGTTAAATAATAACAGCACCAAGGTTTCACGCACCTTCAATTCCAAAATCAGTTCGAGTCTACTAATATAATCATTTTAAATGATTTATAAATCATACTCAAACATTAAAATAAAAAACAATTTTAAGGTCATATTTTTTTTAACACCCGTGCATAGCACGGGCCAAATGACTAGTGTTAACAAAAGAATAAATGAATAAATAAAAGTAAACCGAAATTTACATTGCAGGTGTAAAACAGGAGCAATATCGTCGGAATTTTTCTACACTGCACTCGACATCGGAAAAGAACTAGCTCCTGTAGTAGTACTGTTTACAAAATCCACGTGATGTTGATGATGTTGATGATGAAGATGATTGTTTACAAAATCCATGTGATGTTGATGATGTTGATGATGAATTTGATTGTGCCCATTTGAGGGTCGAGTCTCGACCACGAGATCAGGCACCCCTTTATGACGGAGCCACAACCGTACCATAGCCGCAACCAAAGCCAACCCGAAAAAGACACAAAAAAAGATGATAAATATTACAAAAGGTTTCATATTTTTCTATAAGTAAATTTTGTGTGTGTCAAATTAAATTATGTGAGCAATTATTATTTGGGTTAATAAGGGTAATGTTGCGGTATATATAGGGCACACATGAAGACCATGTCAATTGTCAATCTAGTTGTTTCATTTTAAGCGTGTATATATACATATCGTTGATATCAAAATAGTTGAATTATTCTAAATTCTAAATACATAGTGTTGTCAATTACGTAATGAGCAGTCAAACTTGGTTGCCTGGAAGTTAGTATAAAGAGTACGAGGTTTATCCATCTTGATGATGACACGGAGTGGTAATATTAAATTACGTGCCTGGCCCGCTTAACTAGGAGACTATTGTACGTGTACGACGTTTAATAGAATTATTTGATACTCCGTATAGGGTAATATTGAATGAGATGTTAAGAAATTTAATCCGTTGTTGCAGGTATACAGCAACAACGCTATGATTTTAGACCTAAAATTATCTTGTAAGTATTATTTCGACTAATTGTGGTTGCTTAATTCGTTTCTTGAATCATACTCCACATTTATGTTGGACTTATTCTTAGGTCCATTCGTTACAATTAACAAAGGAATCTCTAATATGAATAATAAATTAACATATTACTATATTCGGTAGATATAACAACAAATTGTTCAAACTTAGATAAACCAACTTATTGACCTCATATTCTAAAATTATATTCTTTCATATCAAATTAAGTGTCTCATTTCTATTTTGGGAGAATTTAGGGAGCGTTATTGAAAATTGAAAAATATTAACAATTCTTTGTTAAAATTTAACATAATTAGAAATTGACACTTATTTTGGAAAAAAAAAAAATTAATAAAAATAAGACACTTATTTTGGAAGAAACGAGGACCTATTTACCTACCTATTTCCCTTCATTTTAAACTTCATTTTTCCCTTCTCCCTTTCTCGGCCTCCCACATCCATCCACCCAAACAAATCAACAATACCTACAAGTTACGGCCACACCCCCTGTTTGTGATAAACCCCATCTTGCAACACCTTTTTTCTTAACTTAGAAGTTCGGGTGATTTAGAAATAAAAACGTCTTAAAGGGATTACACCAATTCTTGTTTAAGACGGGTAACCCGTCTTAAACCCTTAAAACGGGTCAAGTAGGGGGAAAAGGACAAGGGACAAGTGGGGGAGAAAATCTCCCTCCCCCACTAGTTCCTTGTCTTTTGTGAGGGTATTTGACCCGTTTCTCCCTTAAAGCAGAATTGCAGTTCTCCCTTAAAGCAGAAGCTGTTTTAAGGAGACTCACAAGGGATTATATTGGAAAACAAACATTTAAGCCTTTAAGGGGTTTAATTATTAAAAAAATAAGTGTTTCAAAAGGAGGTAATTATCAATTAAGGGTATGGTCTCTTCGTCTGAAATTTTCTGAACCAATTTTAAGTTTTCTGAAATTATCTAAAATTCTATTTTAAAAAGAAAAACAAGTGTTTTAAAAAATTTGTATGAAAAAGTGGACTAGAAGAATCGAACTCCTAAACCCATGTCTATCTTTGAACATTAGCAAACATGTTACGGAGTAAATGACTAGGCTACTAGTTCTTTTGTCCCTACTTCACTTTATTTATATTTGATATTTGAATAGCACAAATTCTTGTTTGAGTCGAGTTTTTATAATAAATTATTGTAAGTTCGCTTCATTTGTACTCAGTTATATAGTTTTTGTATCATTTTAGTGATAATTATGATTAATTGTCACTAAATGTTTTAGTACTACTATGAGTGACTTTAATAGATTTGTTTTATGTTTTTGTATCCTTTTACTTGTACTTTGATCTCACAATATTTAATATGAGACGGCCTCACTTGAGACTTATTGAATAAATATATTTTCGCTATCTCACAATGTTATTCCCATTTAATTTTTTTTTTTTTTTTTGATAACGAGGGGGTTGAGTCCCTGATACAGGATTCCTCAAGACCACCACACGCACTACGTAGTTCACCACATGTAAAGCTTCCTATTAATTACATCCAGTAGTATACATTCTTATTTCTTTTTATTGTGAGAAACATTATAATTAAACATTCGTATATAATGTACAACTATCAAAAACTACGATATGATTACGTAGTCATCCTATATTCATATCTATAAGGCTATAACATTATACACTTATACCAATTCCTCCCTCCATCCAATTTTTTGCATTTTATTTATAACTTTTGAAAAAATTAAAGTATCTTAATTGAATACGCAAAATTGATTGGAATGGGAGAAGACCCGTTGCAAAAACCGTCTCAAAGTTGTGTTATTGTTTAGATAATGCGAGAGTCTAGAATATTATATACTCCCTCCATTCAATTCCATTCACAACATGATGTCATGGTCCACTTGCCGAGGCGCATTTTGCAACGGTAATATCTATAGTTACGTATTATAAAAAATTGTACAAATTTAATTTTAATATTGTAGGTAAGAAGACGAACAAAACAAAATCACACATGACCATATTCTCAATTATATATCAACCACAATATCGAAATTCTCCGAGTATCTAAATAGTGCCAAATAGTGTTATGTTGTGAATGGAGTTGAATGGAGGGAGTAGAAACCAACAAATAAAAATCATGAATTTTTTATTATTTATAAATGTCTTAAGTTAGAGTATTTGGGCACTAGCCCTCCTTGTACCTCAGTGGCACATTCCATTGACTGGTTTGTTAGAGGTCAAGGGTTCAAGGGCTGGTAGAGAAGAGAAAGAGAGATGAAGAAAATGGATGAAAAGAGGTATTTCAAAATACCTTTCTTTTTATTTTCAATTGGCTGAAAACTTTTTTATGATTTATTTGTTTCAAGATTAAACCTTTTACCTTATCTTTATTATCTTATGATAAATTTCATAAAAATTAAAGCCAACTAAAATTAATGATGTACTCCGTACACATTTAGCTAAACCAAATTTATCTGCACATAAAAAATAGGTATACCTGGCAAACAGCTCGGGTCGTGTTGAATTCATCAAAATTTGACTTTTAGTACGGAGTAGTTGTTAACAAAAAGTTCAAAAATATAGTTAGTTATGATTAAACTAGAAAGTGTTAGGTAGTCGTATGGCAAATGGCAAGTATGTAGTTCGTTTAGGTAGTAACTGAGGAACAAAAAACATAATTAAATGACAAAAAAATAAATTAAATTCAACAAAATAATCCAACGTGTTTTTCCATTGAAAATACCAAATGGCGGGAGTTTTAAAAATATTAGTTATAAAAAATGATAGTTTTGAAAAAAATTATACTTACTGTAAGAGTTTTTTTAGAACTCACACCTTTTTATCTTAGTTATGATTATAGTTTTGTTTCTTATAATGGAAGGTAGAGTAGAGTATTTAATGCAAAAAAAATGGAGTAAAAAACTGAAAAAACAAAGGTAAAAGTTTATATGAAATATAACTAACGGTTAAATTTTAACGGTTTACTCTAGTTTGGTTACGGTTGGGACTACGTTTATAAGTTTAAGGGTACAACTGAAAATACGCCAAACGCAGGGGTACAACTGGGAAAAATGAAAAATACGAGGGTATAGATGGGAAAAACCCTAATTTTTTATATCAAAATTTCAACCTTATATAACCACAATGTTTAAAAACCACCAAATCCTAATTCCGTCACCATAAAATGTGAAATAAAATGCCCTCCAGTTATAGCGGACCCTAACTTTTGTTTATGTGATTCTTAAACTTCCGATTTAGGGCCTATTATCCTCATCTTAAATTTTTCTCTGGTTCAGAAAACTTCAGATAATTTCAGAAAAGTTCAGATAACTTCAGAAATTTTCAGATTACTTCAAACAATTTCAGGAAACATAAGATTTTTAAATAAATCAATTAACTAATAATAATAATACTTAAAGTTATACTATATAACATTAATGTTAGGCAAAATTGCTAAAAACTACCTTATAAAATCACTTTCTTGCAATAACTACCTTATATAGTTTTTTTTTTTTTTTTTTTTTTTCTTTTTTTTTTTTTTTTTTTTTTTTTTATGCAAATAACTACTTTTTAACGTCATTTCTCTTCAAATAACTACCATAATGTGACAAATTTGATTGAAATCACTACCAAATCACCTGAAATCGTCAAAAAAATCGAATTTTCTGACCAATTTGCATTTTTTCTTTTCTTAAATTTGAAAATAATACTTGAAATACTCATTTTACGCTTATTTAACATATCCCTTCTATTTCACCTCTCTTATTCTTTCTTCATCTTTAACTTATTTTTTTCTCTATTAATGGTGTCTTCATTTTTAATTATTTTCTTTAATATTTTCTACTCCTTCTTCATATTCAATTCCTCCCTAATTATTAGTCATATTAAAAATAATAATTATAATAATAATCATAATAATTTGAATAAAAATAAGACCAATCCAAATCCATTTTATTTCAAATCATAAATAAAAAAAAATATTTCAAATTAATTATATAGACGATTAATAAAATTTTCATAAATATTTATCAAATATTAATGAAAATAAATGCTAAAATTTGATGCTGCTGCTGCTGCTGCTACTGTTGGTGTTGTTGGTGTTGGACTTTCGACAATGGCCGGGGATGTGGACTTTCGACCAACATTAATTAAGCTAGTGTAGATTAAAAAGTTAAATTGTTAGTTAAAATTCACTAAAGAGTTTTGGGGTTCTACACGTACACCACGAAATACAATACTACGGAGTATATATTATTAGTTAAAATTTTATATCTCTTTTTCTTTGACCTCATTGGTAAACTATTACTGCTTATTATTTGAATTAATCAACTATTTACATAGTAAATGAAGTAGCACAAGCTGACGATTTATATATTACGCGTATTATATTTAATTTTGATTTGAGACAATGAATAATATTTTATTCATTGAGAGTTTTGAGAACATATGATGAGTTAAATATAATAATGTATTTGTAGACGCACTCTCAAGCAATTAATTAATTAATATAAATTATATAATACAATATATTGGAATTGTAAATGTATCTTTTATCATTTTCACTCTTTCATGATCAAATTTAAGTGCAAGTTTACTTCACGATTATGAAGTAGGAAGAAAAAAAATGCGAAACAGGAAGAAATCTCACAAATATTATAAAAGTCTAAAACGGTCTCAAACAATTGAAACATACTTTTAAGATTTTTTTTTTTTTCATTTTATCTTTGTACAATTGTAGGTGAAAGGATCTCTCATGTACTTCACTCAGGGATGAAATATGAACTGTATTTCAGCCTAAATTTTAGCAAAGTTTTAAAAATTTTATTTTTCTAGTAAGTTAGCTAGCAATATTTAGAAAATGTCTCTTTTTCCCTCAATTATGACAAAGAATTCTTCGAAGTATGGAGTGACAGTACAAATTCGATCACGTTGATTTTCAAAATTTTACCTCTATTTCAAATTAATAATTAAAGGAGATTAATCCGTGAGTTGTATTTCATAACTCGAGAGTATAAATAGGATTACAATACAGTGTAAACAGAAAGCTATAAACAAGGTAACTAATACACTATTCTAGGTAACTAAATACACTAAAACAGGAAACAAATAAGTACAATATATTGCATATATTGACTGGTTCTAACACTCCCCCGCAGTTGGAACGGGAGGAAGACGAACGTGTAAGCTGTCACGAAAATCATCAAAAAGGACGAGAGGTAAGCCTTTAGTGAAAATATCCGCGATTTGAAAACGAGACGAAATGTGATGAACCCGAACTTCACCACGTTCAACCTTTTCACGGACAAAGTGAATGTCCATTTCAATGTGCTTGGTACGCTGGTGTTGAACGGGGTTGCCCGAAAGATAGATAGCACTAACGTTATCACAGTACACAAGAGTGGCTTTCGGCATAGGAACATGAAGGTCCACGAGCAAGTTACGAAGCCAACACGACTCGGCGACAACATTTGCAACCCCACGGTATTCGGCCTCGGCACTAGACCGAGAAAGAGTGGGCTGTCGTTTGGACGCCCATGAGATTAAGTTGTCACCCAAGTACACACAATAACCCGAGGTCGACCGCCGTGTGTCAGGACACCCTCCCCAATCAGCATCAGTGTAAGCGCGAAGAAGGGAAGGAGCTGACTTGTAGAGCCACAAGCCGCGGTCCACAGTACCTTTGACGTAGCGAATGATGCGTTTGAGAGCAGCCATATGGTCAGTCATTGGGTTGTGCATAAACAAACAAACTTGCTGTACCGCATAGGTTATGTCGGGTCGAGTAAATGTAAGATATTGTAAAGCACCGGCAAGACTACGGTAAAGCGTAGGATCCGAAAAAGGGGTGGAGGCAGTAGCACTCAATTTCGGCTTGGTGTCAACCGGAGTAGCAGCCGCTTTACAGGAGGTCATACCGGCACGCTCAATGACTTCCATGGCATACTTAGTCTGGGAAAGAAACATACCTTTCGAAGTTTGCTTGACAGAGATACCCAAAAAGTAACTTAGCGAGCCAAGATCCTTCATAGCAAACTCCTTGCTGAGAGCACGCATTATATCGGTACGAAGAGCGTCGGATGAACAAGTCAATATAATGTCGTCGACATAGAGTAATAAATAGGCGATATTAGTACCTTGTCGAAGAATAAATAGAGAGTGATCAACCTTGCTATGCCGAAAACCGAGCTGAGCAAGAAAATTAGCAAAACGGGTATACCAAGCACGAGGCGCCTGCTTAAGACCGTAGAGTGACTTCTGAAGAAGACACACGTGATCAGGCCGGGACTTGTCCCTGTATCCTAGCGGTTGATACATATAGACGGTCTCGTTAAGATTGCCATGTAAGAATGCGTTTTTAACATCGAGCTGATTGACGGGCCAAGAGTTCGACAAAGCGAGACAGAGAACCGTCCGAATTGTGGACGGTTTGACCACCGGACTAAACGTTTCTCCACAGTCGATACCAACTTGCTGAGTTTTGCCATCACCTACAAGACGAGCCTTATACCTTTCAAACGAACCGTCAGAATTAAATTTGTGCCGAAAAATCCACATCGATCGAATTACATTTACGTTCGTAGGACGAGGAACCAAAACCCAAGTCTTATTATTAATTAGAGCTTGATACTCATCATCCATGGCCAGTTTCCAATTTGGGTCACGAATAGCATACACGGGATTCTTAGGAATTGGTGATATGGCTACGGTGTGAGACAAATTATGGTGGGTGGATGGTTGGGAGTATTTGGGGTTGGGTTTGTAAATGCCGTGATCGGCACGAGTGGTTGGCTTAGACGGTAGGATAGAGGGCTGATGAGGGTGTGATGGGGAGCAGGGCTGAGCCGAGGGAGCAGGGCTACGGGGTTGATCAAGGGAATGGCCGAGATCAGGGGAGGGACTGGGAGACGTGTGAGGTAGAGGCTGAGACGAGGACGTAAGATGTCGTAAGACATACGGAGAAATGTTATCATGTAAAAAATCATAGTGGGCTAAAGTGGGGCGATGTAATGAAGAGAACGGGAAGGTCTGTTCATCAAAAATGACATGTCGACAAATAAGAATCTTATGGGTGGACATATCGAGACACTTATAGCCACGGTGATCTTTCGGGTAGCCAAGAAAAACACACGGAGTCGAGCGAGGTTGCAATTTATGAATTGTGGTGGATGGGATCAACGGAAAACACAAACAACCAAAGACTCGGAGATGGGTATAAACCGGGGTGCGATTGTATAACAGAGTAAGGGGGACGTGGCAGGACTAGCAGAGGCCTGCTTGGCCAGACTTCCTTCCTCGAGAATTAACATAGAGCGGGCACGAATGAATGTAGGAAGCGGATTTGCTTGCCTAATTATCGTCCCAACACCCTGATATGCCGGAGATAAACCGGAAACCAACTGAAGCACGAGACGACTATTGTTGACAGGAGAGCCAACATTCTTCAATTGGTCCGCCAAAGACTTGAGTCTCTGGCAATAAGCCGACGCAGACGAAAAATCAGCCATATCAATATGAGAGAATTCCTGTTCCAAAGTCACAGCACGGGAATTTTTATTATCATGAAAAAGATCTGCGAGGCGATCCCAAGCAGCCTGGGCAGTAGAGTCGGCCTCGACGATAGTTTCCAAGATTTCTGTGGTGACGGTGGAATAGATCCACTGAAGGACCGTCGCGTCTAGAGTTTCCCACATCTCCTTCTCATCATCGGTTTTAGGCGCAGGGATAGCAACCTTAGGTTTGATGATGTGGTGGAGAACGCGATTCGATTTGGCGTGATTGGTGAACAAAGCAACCCAAAGAGGGTATTGATCATTATCCATGCCAAGTTTGACCGGGATATGAGTCGAGACATTGTTGACCGCAAGTGCCGGATGAAACGTCGACTTTGCGTCGGGAGCCATTGATGACGTGAGGTCTGAGTGGGAAGAAGAAGAGAAAGAAGAAGATGAGTGAGCGGAAGCGATAGAAGAATCGACAGAAGAACCCGATACCATAAAGGAGATTAATCCGTGAGTTGTATTTCATAACTCGAGAGTATAAATAGGATTACAATACAGTGTAAACAGAAAGCTATAAACAAGGTAACTAATACACTATTCTAGGTAACTAAATACACTAAAACAGGAAACAAATAAGTACAATATATTGCATATATTGACTGGTTCTAACAATAATCTTTACTATAACATGGGAAACTATTCAAATAAAAGTAATACAAAGTAAGAGTTTGTCTTTGTCGTAAGTATTTCATTCGTTGTTTGTGAGAAAAAAAAAATCTATAAAGAACAACTAAAAGTAAATAAGCAAACAAAAGGGCAAGTGTTATCCCAAAAAAAAAAAAAAAAGTAAAAAAAGATATAAATAATCTAGCTCATTCCTATAAATTTTTTTTTCTATAAACAAAATGTTACGGAGTAACATATAAGAGTAGAGCTTAGATGAAAAAATTTAGATGCAACAACTAAAATGTGGTTATTATATAGAGTATGTGTATCTGAAAAGTCATAAAAATAAAAAAATAAAAATTGTACGAAAAAGTGGACTAAAAGAATCGAACTCCTAACCACATCTCTATCTTCTTTTTTTTTTTTTTTTTTTTTTTTTTTTTTTTTTTTTGACAAGAGTAAAATAACTAAATTATACAATTTTTGCTCTAGCCGCCAAGCTATGAGCTTTCCTATTAAGAAACCGAGGTACATAACTAATAAAACAACAATGTAAATCCTGAACTATTTCTAGAATATCATATATTAACCACGATGCCACATGGCTCTTTTTTCTTCAATTCCTGCTAACTGAAGTACTGCCCTCAAGCAGTCAGATGCAACATGAATATGTAGCCAGCCTTTCCTTCGTGCCCATAGAATCGCTTCCTTAATACCTTTTAATTCTGCTTGCAAGGGTGATTCAGAACGCGTCAAAAAATTACCTTGCAGAACCCTTCCTCCCAAACCATCCGGACAACACCACCCTAAACCAGTGGAACCATCCTTACTCCAAGCTGCATCTACCTTGATTCTCACAGTTACACAACTATTATCACTTCCAATTAACTGAAACGGAACATAATTTAAAATATCCCTCCTACCTGATTCTTCCTCCTCTTGAATAAGTACAACACTATCACTTTTTGATCCTGCCATAGTAACTCCTAGCAAATCCCGATAGAGATTCATAATACGAGTGTAACACAAGATCTGCCCTCTAAATAGAATATCACATCTATTACACCAAATAATCCACAACATAACCATAAAAACAGTAGTACTCCAATTTGCGTCATCCTTTTTGGTCAAATATACCAACCAGTTAACAACCCATTCTTTAATAGAGCACTCCTTCCCCATACAACTAAAAATACTCAAATCACACCCTAACCAAAGCCTAGATGTAACCGGGCAGTCCCTAAATAAATGTTCCATCGTTTCAACCTCCTCTAAATTATTACATACCCCACAGTGTGTATCCACATTCAACTTGCGAGTTAAAAATTCTTGACCTACTGGCAGCGTATTAGTTAATATCTTCCACACTAAGAGTTTCCATTTACTCGGTCCTGGTAGCTTCCATAATTTTTTCTTAAAAAACGGAAGCACATTCTGGTCCACCCTCGTTTTATCCTTACCTTTCCCTTGGTTTATTAAATATTGATCAAAAGCCATACCATAACCACTCTTAATGCTATAGATACCATTATCCGTTAGACTCCAATAAGGTACATCTCCTGAACAACGTTCGGAAATAGGGATAGCTATAATCTTTCTCAACCAATCTGCATTCACAATCAACCTTAACTTTTCATAATTCCAGTGACCATTGTCACAGAGCATCCTTACTTCTAAATTTGGTTCATGATCACCAAACCTACTATCCTGATCTTCATCATCTAAGCTAATACCCGCACTTGAATCATTAGTCTTAGGTAAGGGTACTTCACCACTTACCCATTTACCCTCCCAAAACCTCACATACGAAGGATTACCAATTTTCCAAGCCAAACCAGACTTCAGAAGAGAAAATCCCCATAAAAGACCTTTCCAGCCCCACGACGCTCCCGTATGTGCGAGATCAAGCTTATCAAAATTTGAATCTATACTAACACTATATTTTGATAGAAAAACCCTACTAATCAGAGATTCCTTATGCATTAAAATTTTCCAAGCTTGTTTACCAAGCAGTGCCTGATTTAAACACCCAATGTTACGAATACCCAACCCACCTCGACTTTTTGGAATGCTTAAGAATAAATTACTACACCAATGGATCGTCTTTCTTGATCTAGGTCCTGTCCACCAGAATTGTGCCAAAATTCTATTAATTTTCTTCGACACACTTACCGGTATTTTAAATACCGATAGAACATAACTGGATAGAGTAGATAAAACCGAGTTGATCAAAGTGAGCCGCCCTGCTGGTGATAAAAAAATCCCCTTCCATGACGAGACCTTTGTGGAAATTTGCTCTATAAGGTAAGCAAAAATTTCCTTCTTCGTTTTCCCAAAATCAGTCGGTAGTCCAAGATAAACACCTAAGGAATCAGCCGAGTTTATATTACATTCTGCTCCAACAAAGGCCTTAAACTCCCCAGTTGTATTGGGACTAAACAAAATAGCTGACTTATCTTTATTCACCACCTGTCCCGACGCTTTACAGAACTCATCAATAGCTTTAAGAAGCACTAAACTTTGTTTCCTATTACCATCCGAGAAGAAAATCGAATCATCAGCAAAGAACATATGCGATATTGATGGGCCTGACCGACAGATACTAACTCCCATAATTTCCTTTTCCGCCTGCTTTCGCACTAGTAATTTTGAGAGCATTTCCATACACATAACAAATAAATAAGGTGATAACGGATCACCCTGTCGCAACCCCCTAGTCGGTTTAAATTGTTTCAAGGGAACTCCATTTAACAGAACTTCATAACTTACCGAGGTAACACAATTCATAACCAGCTTAATAAAACTTGCCGGGAAACCCAATGAAAATAGAGTCGCTTCCAGAAAATTCCATCTAACTCTATCATACGCTTTACTCATATCAGCTTTGATTATAAACTTTGGCTTTTTCCTTCTCTTTGTATTTCGCACATTATGAACAAGCTCATGAGTAATAAGAATATTATCACTAATATTTCTGCCAGGTATGAATGCATTCTGAAATTCTCCAATAACCTTCCCAATAACACCTTTAAGCCTGTTAGTAATGCATTTAGTTACAATTTTCATCAACACATTACAAAGGCTAATAGGTCGAAATTGCTGTGCAGCTTCCGGACAATTATTTTTCGGAATTAAGGAAATAAAAGTCCTATTAACCTCCTTTGCAATATTACCCGTATTGAGAGCTCTGATAACTGCCTCAGAAACATCATTCCTTATAAAGTGCCAGCACTTCTGATAAAAAATAGCTGGAATACCATCTGGTCCTGGCGACTTTAGAGGACCTAACTGAAAAACCGCCGCTCTAACTTCCTTATACGTATAAGGCTTAACCAACAAACGCCTATCATCTTCCGTTAACATATGTGGAGATATATTAAAAACCTCCGGAAAACCTTCCATAAGACCTTCTACTGTCAAATTTTCATCCGTCTCTTTAAAAATCTCTTTAAAATAAGATGTAAAAACATCACCTACACCTTCCAAATCATACACCCAATCACCTGCTGAGTTCTTGATACACTCAATACGATTTCGTCCTTGTCTACCTTTAACACAATTGAAGAAAAATCGAGTACAAGTATCCCCTTCAGTAGACCACTTAACTTTGGCTCTTTGCTTCCAATAATATGCCGATGCTTTCGAAAAATCCAACAAACCCTGATGAATATTATCATACTTCCCAAAATCCCCCTTCTCCAACCCTTCTTCCAATGCTGAATTTAGATTACTATCAAATTCTGTCCATTTCTGACCCCATTCTTTCCTCTTATTCAAAGACCATTCCTTCATACTTGACCTCGTTATCGATAGTTTCCGTATACACCTAAAAATTGCAGTACCATAAAACGGTGTTAACCACTTCTCCTTAATAAGGCTCATACAATCATTATCTTCCAAATTCCATGCTTCAAGTCTATATGGTCTTTTCCCTCCCTTAGAATCCACTGTAAGATTAAGTTGAACCGGGGCATGATCGGAGATTTGAATCGGAAAATGAAATACATTCACCTCTGGGTAAAGTTGAAACCAATCATACGACGCATAAGCTTTATCTAGCCTTTCAAACAGTCGGTCCTCACCATCTCTCCTATTATACCATGTATATTTTGGTCCTTTAAAAGGGACATCTATAAGAGACATAGTACTTTTCCACCAATTAAACCATGCTGCTCCATCAATGAAATCTGATTTACCACCTAATTTATCATCTCTACAATCCACTTGATTAATATCTCCAATCAACAAAAAAGGGGCATCAAGTTGTTGCAAATACCCACCAAACTTTTCCCACATATCTTTTCTTTTAGATAAAGCAGGCTCACCATAAACAAAACACAAATACCAAAAACTACCATTACATTCCTTATACTTCATAATAAGATAATTCTTACATGAAACCATACAATCCATGTTAATCGATTTTTTCCAACCCAAAAAAAGACCACCACTTCGACCTTCAACATTACAACCACAACTACTACTAAAACCAAAAGATTGAAACATTCTTGTTACATAATCGACATTACATTTCGTTTCTTGCAAAAAAAAAAAGTCAAAAGAATCACCCAACATCAACGCTCTTATTCTAGCAACTATAGGGGCGAGCGGATCCGATAAACCCCTACAGTTCCATGATAGTCCCTTCATCCAGCAAAAGGGGATTGAGATAGGTCAATCCTCGCAACACCCACGTTTGTCATATCATCACTGCCAACTTCACTCTCCAACTCCACAGTAGCTAAATCATCTCTATCTTTGAACATTAGCAAATATGTTAAATGACTAGGCTACTAGTTATTTTGCAAAAATACTACATTAACGACTGTTATTTCTTTACCCGGTTAGGGCTTATTTGGCCAAAGAGTAGCTCTGTCCTTACTTCACTGTATTTATATTTGATATTTGAATATCACAAATTCTTGTGTGAGTCGGTTCTTGTAATAATTAATTGTAAGTCCGTCTCATTTGTACTCAATTATATAGTTTTTGTACCATTTTAGTGATAATTATGATTAATTGTCACTAAATGTTTTAGTACTCCTATAAGTGACTTTTGTAGATTTGTTTTATGTGTACCCTTTTAATTACACAATTTGTACTTTGATCTCACATAATTTAATGTGAGACGGTCTCACAGGAGACTTATTCAATACATATATTTTCGCTATATCACAATGTTATTCCCATTTAATTTTTGCATGGTCATTATGCAAATTTTTTACCATATTTTCTCTATTCATACTTATCTTTATCAAGAACATAATTTTGTTGAACATATTAAGATAATGTATAATTATCATATTACAATTATTGTAATTTTTTAAAAATTAATTATGATTGAAAAAAACTGACTCCTAATGAACCAAGAGGAAAGTTGTTATATGACCGTAGTATTTTGTAAAATTGTAGCTTTGCAAAGATAATTATGCAAAACAATACATTTGATGTGTCGTCTTCTAGCGTAAAGCTTCGTATTACATCCAATAATATACATTGTTAATTTTTTTTTTTCTATTGTGAGAAACATTATAATTAAACATTCGTATATACTGTACAACTATCAAAAACTACGATTACATAGTCATCCTATAAGGCTATAACCTTATACCAATTCCTCCCTCCATCCAATATTTTGCATTTTATTTATTACTTCTGGAAAAAGTCTATATTAATTGAACACTAATTTTTGTGTAAGTCAGTCCTTACAATAAATTATTGTAAGTCAGTCTCATTTGTACTCGATCAAATAGCTTTTGTACTATTTAAGTGGTAATTATGATTAATTGTTACTAAATTTTTTTTTAGTACCCCTGTTAGTGACTTTAGTAGATTTGTTTCATATTTTTGTACTCCTTTAACTGCAATTTGTACTTTGGACTCACATTAACTTAGTATGAGTTCAGCTTCACAGGAGAATTACTATTAATTGAATACGTAAAATTGATTGGAAGGGAGAAGACCCGTTGTAAAAACCGTCGCAAAGTTTTGTTATTGTTTAGAGAATGCAAGAGTCTAGAATATTATATAGAAAGCAGCAAATAACAATCATGAATATTTTATTTTTAAGTGTCTTACGTTACAGTAATTGGGCACTAGCTCTCCTTGTACCTCAGTGGCACATTCCATGCATTGGTTTGTTGGAGGTCAAGGGTTCAAGGGCTGGTAGAGGAGATAAATGGAGGAAGTGAAGAAAGTGAAAAGAGAAAAGGTATTTCAAAATACCTTCCTTTTTATTTTCAATTGCCTGAAAACTTTTTTGTGATTTATTTGTTTCTAGATTAAACCTTTTACCTTATTTTCATTATCTTATGATAAATTTCATAAAAATTAAAGTTAAGCCAACTACAATTAATGATGTACTCCGTACACAGTTAGCTAAACCAAATTTACCGTACATAGTTAGCTAAACCAAATTTACCTGCACATAAAAAAAATAGGTATACCTGGCAAAAAGCTCGGTTCGTGTCGAAATCATCGAAATTTGACTTTTGGTAGTTGTTAACAAAAAGTTCAAAAATATAGGTAGTTATGATAAACTAGAAAATGTTAGGTACTCGTATGACAAATGGCATATAGTTCGTTTAGGTAGTAACTGATAAAAAAAAAACCCATAATTAAATGATAAAAAAAGAAATTAAATTCAACAAAATAATCCAACGTATTTTTCCATTCAAAATACCAATTGGCGGGAGTTTTAAAAATATTAGTTATAAAAAATGATAGTTTTGAAAAAAATTATATTAATGTAAGAGTTTTTTCAAAACTCACACCTTTTATCATATACCTTTTTAAAACTTCGATCCCAACTTTTTATATTTTTTTTTTTTATCAAAACTTCAATCTTATATAACCACAATGTTTAAAAACCACCAAATCTTCATTCCATCACCATAAAATGTGAAATAAAATGCATTCCACTTATAAATTGTACTGAAAGATTGTACTCGTAGTCGTGAAAAAACTCTTATTGTAATGATAATTTTAAAGACAACAATGGCCAGGGATGTGGACTTTTGACCAATATTAATTAAGCTAGTGTAGATTAAAAATTTAAATTGTTAGTTAAAACTTAAAATTCACTAAAGAGTTACGGGGTTCTGTACGTACAACACGAAGTACAAAACTATATACGGAGTATTACTGATTACTCCGTATTAGTTAAAAATTGGGTTTTTCTCATCTGTACCCTCGTACTTTTCACTTTTTCTAGTTATAGACCTGCGTTTGGCGTATTCTCAGTTGTACTCTTAAGCTTATAAAATTAGTCCCAACCGTAACCAAACTTGAATAATCCGTTAAATATAGTTGTTAGTTATGTTTCATATAAACTTTCACCCTTGTTTTTTCGTTTTTTCCTCATCTTTTCGGATTAAATACATACCTTACTCTACCATTCACTATAAGAAATAAAGTGTTTAATGGGAAAAGGTTGAAGGAAAAAAACTAAATTAAAAAGGGTGAGGAGTATTTAACGGATTATTCAAGTTTGGTTACGGTTGTGACTAATTTTATAAGCTTATGGGTACAACTGGGAATACGCCAAACGCATGAGTACAAATGGAAAAAGTGAAAAGTACAAGGGTACAAATGGTAAAAAACCCTTAAAAGTTTATATCTATTTTTCTTTGAACTCATTGGTAAACTATTACTCCGTATTATTTGAATTAATCAATTATTTACATAGAAAATAAAGTAGCACAAGCTGACGATTTATATATTACGTATATTATATTTAAATTTGATTTGAGACTATGCATAATATTTTATTCATTGAGAGTTTTGAGAACAGATGATGAGTTAAGTATAATAAATTAACTTATGTGTGATATTGCCTTAGGAATTAAACTATTGTGGCAGATTAGTTTTGTGAGTTTATTACTTCTTACCTATTACTCCGTCTATTATAAAATTGACCGTATTGCAGGCATAAATATTTGGAATCATTAACTTAAAAATTTCTAGGAATTGTAAATACGGAGTACCAAATATATATATTTCCTCGTCAAAACACTTTTTAACTTCTTTAGGAGTTTTGTAAAAAAAAAATTAAAAAAATAAATACTTCTTCAGTAGTTTTTTTTTTACCACACCTTAGTTATAGCTTTACTTTACAAAGTTCACAATCATGACATAAAATGTGGGTTACCTTTCTTTAAGGTTTATCCTCATGTTTTCATGTCCATAAATAGAAAAAACCATGTTTATATATTTAGCATTTTTCACTTCACTTCACTTCACTATTTCATCCATAACTATCAACTCAAAATTTTTAAGTACCCTAACTTTAATCTCATTTAACTAATTCTTACCAAACAAAAACAATTATTTTCATATTTTCAATGAATAAATGATATAAACTAATTGTAACTTTGAGATTAAAATTTTTTAAATATATTTATACAATGTCTCTAGTGTTATTAATATTGGTTGCAAGTTTACAAATATGGGGAACTTACGGAGCACCGGCGGTTCCATGCTTGTTTATATTTGGAGATTCATTGTCCGACAGTGGCAATAATAATCCTCTTCTTTCTTGGGCTAAAGCTAACTATTTACCCTATGGAATTGATTTCCCCGGTGGGCCCACTGGCCGATTTACAAATGGAAGAACTACTATTGATCTTGTCGGTAAATTTTCTATAAATTTACATTATGTTGAATGATGTGAAAGACTTCCACATGTAAGGTCTCATATCATTTGACTAAAAGAGATTGTCCAACTTATAAACTAAAAGAGTCACTTCACCCATTGCCAACTGGTTTATGAAGCGGACATTCTCCTTGTTGCGGGGTGACCCAGACCATTTATCGTTCTTCACAGATTGTAACTTATTGGCTAGTCTAAATACATTCTTGCTTTTCCTGGGATTCTCTCTATAACATTTTTTATAAAGTTGTAATCGATTTCTTATCTACCCATTTGTAGGTGATAAACTAGGTTTACCGGGCTACATCCAACCGTTTTCAAATAAATCAAACAAAGCGTACGCAAACGGTGTAAACTATGCATCTGGTTCAGCAGGAATTAAGCGTGAAACTGGATTACAAGTGGTAATTACTCGCTTAACTAACATCAATCGTAACGTATCCATCACAAAGCATTGATTTAATGATTTATTTCATCCATACGTGTATATATATACTTTATAATTGACATATATTTGATACGGTTTGTTTTTTTTTTATTCTTAGGGACAACGAGTTTGGATGGGATTTCAATTGCAACATCATAGGACAATTGTGAACAAAATCCAAAAAGACATGGGAGCTAAAGCTAAAACACACTTGAGTCAATGCTTATATTCGATTTATGCCGGGAGTAACGACTGGATGCTCAATTTTTTTAGTGGTGGAAGTGTTTTGTACCTACTTAATCCCGAGAACTTTGGCGATAGCCTCATTAAGGAATTAACGTCGCAAATTACTGTAAGAACAACTCATTTACAAATTTCTTTTAATCCAAGATACTATTGAAGAAGAAAACAACACGAGGTTTCGAATTTATTATATATCCATTTTTCAAGTTCCGACTAATTTTACATTAACAAAAAGGTTTAAAATGTAGGATATACAAGTTAACTTCTCGATCAAATAATTAGAAATCAATCTAAAATGTCTTATGGAGATAAAATGGCATTAATTTAAATGATGGATTGTTAAATGGGTTTTTTTTGGACCTTTACACTTACTTTGTTTATCTTTATTGACAGAATTAATACGGTATGTCACATATGTATTTTCTAGGTCTTTAAAGTAAAATATTTTAGAGTATTAATTTGATTACCGGTTAATAATATTTTATAAGATTATTTTACGTGCAGAATATATATAGCATGGGAGGAAGAAAGTTTATTGTATTCGGTCTAGGACCGCTTGGTTGCCTTCCGCCGATAAGTCCACTTGGAATATGTTCGCCTTTCGCCAATGGCGTCATAGAGAAATGGAACAATAAGCTCAAAAAGATGGTTACACAATTAAATACTAAGTACAAGGATTCTAAATTCATTTGGATCAACTCTATTCAAATCATATCCAATGATTTGAGAGGCCTAGGTAATTAAATTCCTTTTACTTTTGAAATTTTAAGATTTTTGTACGAAAATGTTATACAATAATAAGATAGTGTGATACAATATGTACTGACAATCACAAGGTGCGGTTAATGTTATGTAGGGTTGAGGGTGAGGACATCGTCGTGTTGTGTGGTGTTGGGAGCATCGTGCATACCTTTGAGCGTTCCATGCTCGAACAGGAAGGATCATGCATCTTGGGTGGGCTCACTTTGGTGAAGCCGCATGAAACCAGGTTTTGGCCGCACGAGCATTCAAGAATAAATTACAAACGGATACGTATCCCATGGACATTAGCTCACTCGCGGCACTCAAGCTCTAAGTTCCGGCAATGATTAATTTTCCAAGAAAAACCTCCTCAATTTTGCACCAATTTAAATTTCCATAAGGATTTCATATTAGGGTTTTTTATATGAAAGGAATATGATTTAGAGGTGAAAATTAAACTTTGAAAATTTTGTTGTTTATCTCATAATTGAGGTGTTTGAAATGATAAGCTTAATGTCATATGCTGCAAACTATAATTTATATCACTTTCTTTTTATCATTAAACAAATATCAAAGTGAAAGTAAGAATCAAATCCACAAAAAAAATTGTCTAACTATAATCGTGTAAAAGTACAAGTATAGTAAGACCATCTACAACAAAATGAATGACTGGCAGCCAAGTTTGGGCGATTTTATTGGTTGATTTATCTATATACTACTTCTCTCCTATTCATCTAATTATTTGCATATGACCACTTTTTGTGAGGGAAAAAGTGGTCTCGTGCAAACAATTGGATGGATAGGGAGGAGTAATATCGAATGCAATAATACAAATCATGCAAACAAATAATTAGATAAACTCATATAATATAAAAGGTCATGACTCAAACAAACATTCACTATTTAACAGAATGGATCATTGTAAAGCGGTTTTAATTGATAATCTCAACTAATAACTTATTGTGAATCTTTAGCGATACAAGAACCAATAAAGAATAAATAACACCTACGATCCCGTTGTACTTTAGATATTAGGAAAATTGCTCCTACGAATAAATATTAGCATTTTCTGTTCAATAACTAAACCTAATTGTTATTAGCGTTAAATCAGTCAACAAGTCATGTTCAATCAACAAAACCGACAATAGCGCGATTAATTGGAAAACTAGTTGCGCGCATCTAGCCATTATAAATCAATCACACAAATAACAATAATAATGGGCAATACTAATCGATAATCAAGATTAAAGAATACAACTTTGAAACTTACACTTGAAATTAAATTGCATCAATTGCTTGAATCGAGAATAGAGAATTTATTCTCACGTAATAATCGAGTATATAACAAAGTTGATTGTAGATTATATGATAATAAAATTAGGTAAAAGTTGATGATAATTTTAATCTAATGAATACTATGTCTTAGAAGGTTTCTTAGTATCTAGATAAGTTAAAAAAATATAAACATCTTCCCAAAACTCGAGCAAATAAGCATCAATAATGGAGCCTTGTCAGTAGGGATGTCATTGGGGGCGGGGGCGGGGGCGGGGGCAGGGGTGGGGGAAGCATCTCCACCCCCGCATCCACCAACAAAAACTCACATTCGCCTCTACCCCATCACCCATGGCGGGCGTGACCGCCCGTCCTCCACCACCCGCCTAAGGGGAAATTTTTTAGACCCACCACCGCCCCACCATCCGCCCCAGACCCGCCCCACCCATCCCAGACCCACCCCATATAATCGCATTATCGCAACGTAAATTTTAATAATTTTTCACCGGAAATTTTCTAATAACGACATAGCCATATAGAAAACACATTTCAAATAACCAATCAAAGTATTGTGAGTACCAAATTAAAATACATAAGACACACATTTAAAGTTTATAAATTAAAGAAATATGAAGTATTAGTTGTATTCATATATAAATATATATTTCAAAATCTTAAAGTTAAAAAAAACAATTAAAAGTAAAGTTTAAATTGTTAAATTTTTCTCTAATTTATATTCTTAAGAATATGAATAAGGCAGGCATAGACAGGGAGGGTATAGGCGGGATGGTTAAGGGCAGGGCAGGTATAGGCGGGGCGGGGGTGGGGCGGGGGCGGGGCGGTGTTTGGATGAAATCCACTACCGCTCCACGACCCGCGGCGGGGATCACTTTTAGGATCCACCACCGCTCCACGACCCACTAAAGTGTCTTTTACCTCCACCCTAACTACGGCTAATGCGCGGCGGTATCCGCGTTGACCCGTCTCACTGACATCCCTACTTGTCAGCTTTCGTAGAGCCTTGGTCACAAATTAACTCCAGCAAAGTGAAATTTTATTTCAACTTTTACAGAAACGTCAAATTAACTAATATCGTCTTCCAAATTAATTCAATCATTAATGATCCAAAAATCGAAAATACTCTTAAAGAATGTTGGAAATAATCGGTGGTTTTGGTATTTCACAGATAAGATTTGGATAATGATCGAATCGAGTAACCGCTTTTCTTTGAGAGTATTTCGACCCTTACATTAGCCCTAGGTTTCACGAAATCACTCGTAGGAAAAGATGATCATACTCTCTCGTTCTTGGAAAACTAGAATCAAGAGTATACAAATAAAGTTTTTGTTTTTGTTTGTGTTTTTTCATCTTTCAAAGTCCTGAATATATTAAATTTTCTATGCGCTGTCGAAACATGTATGATCAAGTACATTTATATACGAGTATCATTTATGCTATGCATACACCCTTTAAAAAATAAAATATTTCTGAAAACATGTATGATCAAGTATATTTATAATTGCAAACTTTGCCAATAGTGAAATTTTGAAATTATGTGACTTAATAAAAATATGGGAAAATTCATAACTCCCACCTATTCTATACTGCTTTTTCACAACTTCCACTTATTGTAACTTTTTTTCATAACTCCCATCTATTGTGAGTATTTTTTTTCTGAAATTACCACAAATTGGAAAATTTGTCACTTTAAAGTTATAATTTCAATTGAACATTGAAGTTATATTAAATGTTATCTCTATTTTAGCCCACCCTCTTTACTTATAATGTCTTTCGATGGGTCGGTGAAGATTTGACTTGATTTTAGTAGAGGAAAAGTTAAAGGATGGAACATAGTCGATTTGATAATAAATGACCAACTAAACACCTTATAACTAAAGATAGACATGTGAAATAAGGATAAAAGAGAATATAACATTGAATTACGATTGAAAATCTAACTTAAACGTGTCGAAATTTTCAATTGGTAGTAATTTAAGGAAAAAAATACTCAAAAAAGGTGGGAGATTTGTACAAATGATGTTACAATAGGTGGAAGTTTTGAAAAAATATTACAATAGGTGGGAGTTTTGAAAAAGTGATATAAAATAGGTGGGAGTTATGAATTTTCCGTAAAAATATATATATACAAATTCAGTAGGTACAATACACGCCCCATTCCTTCAATTCTATTACCAAAATTAAATTTAGACTTGTCTCAAAACCGTATATTTGAAACATGTTCTCATATAAGGTACTTTACACTTTCGAACTTAATTTTAACCCTTCAAATTTCCTCAATCTTGACCGAATCCCGGCTTGCTCAAATGAACGATGATTCACTTAAATCACCAACACCTACAAAACGATCAAACTCAGGTTAGCCGAATACACGCTCACGAAGGGCTGACAAAGTAACGGGAAATTTTGTGCTACTAACATTGTTCACGTCACGTCAATTTTAACAGATTCCGGTCTCGATAAAACAAACATCGCAGACATTCATCAACATGGACAAAAAAAAACATGTGCTCCATATTACCGAAGACTCACAAGAACGCCGGAAACATATTTTCGGAAATGATTGTCGTCGACGAGTAAAAACCGCAATCCGATTCAGAAATGGTAATACATTCTTCATCGAAAAGTGTCAGCATTTGCGAGTACATTGCGACCCCTTGAATTTGTTTGTCAAGTCAAAATACATTTTATACTCTTTTTTTTCACCACACCTTACTTATAGCTTTACTTTTTACTCCACAAAGTTGATTGTGATCATGACCCTTTTTTTAAGGTTAATCCACATGTTTTCATGTTCATAAATAGAAAAAAAAAAAAAAAACATGTTTATATAAGTCGAGTTCATTATTCAGCATTCGTCACTTTACTTCACTTAACTATTTCATATGTTACAAACGACTCGCAAAATCGATCTTATGTGTCCAAATTTTAATCTTTGTTTAAGTTATTCTTAAAACAAAACAATTATTTTCATATATTTGACGCGTGAATGATATATAGAATAATTTTAATTTTGAGAGTAAATTATTATTATTAAGATTTAATATATTTATTCAATGTCTCTAGTGTTAGTAATATTGGTTGCTAGTGTACAAGTATGGGGAAGTTACGGAGCACCGGCGGTTCCATGCTTGTTTATATTTGGAGATTCGTTGTCCGACAGTGGCAATAATAATCCTCTTATTTCTTGGGCTAAAGCTAACTATTTACCTTATGGAATTGATTTTCCCGGTGGCGCCACCGGCCGATTTACAAATGGAAGAACTACTATCGATCTTATCGGTAAATTCTTATAAATTCACGTCTTATCTTTTATTTTACATTCTCTATACAACTTTTTGGATAAAGTACTAGTAATCGATTTGTTATCTACACACATTTGTAGGTGATTTTCTTGGTTTACCACACTACATCCAACCATTTGCAAACAAATCAAATAAAGCGTACAAAGACGGTGTAAACTACGCATCTGGTTCAGCGGGAATTAAGCGTGAAACTGGATTACAAGTGGTAATTACTCACTTAAAATCATTCACATCTAATAACTCAACACAAAACCATCAGTTTAATCATCTATTTCACCTATATTTATGTATCGAATATTGTAATTTGATGTATATTCGATACGGTTTCTTTTTCACTTTTAGGGACAACGAGTTTGGATGGGATTTCAATTGCAACATCATAGGACAATTGTGAACAAAATCCAACAAGAAATGGGAGCTAACGCGAAAGCGCACTTGAATCAATGCTTATATTCAATTTACGCCGGAAGTAACGATTGGGTTCTCAATTTTTTTAGTGGTGGAAGTATTTTGTACCTACTTAATCCCGAGAACTTTGGCGATAGCCTCATTAAGGAATATACTCAACAAATTACGGTAAGATCATCTCACATTAACAACTTCTTTTAATCGAGATTTCATGATCGAATTAATGATATATATATATAACAAAGAAGACATGAGAAAAAAAATGGGAGTATGACTTATTTTTACTATGAGCAGAATATATATAGCATGGGTGGAAGAAAGTTTATTATATTCGGTCTAGGACCGCTTGGTTGCCTTCCGCCGCTAGCTCCACTTGGAGTATGTTCACCATTCGCCAACGGCATCATAGAGAAATGGAACAATAAGCTCAAAACTCTGGTTAAGCAATTAAATGCTAAGTACTCGGATTCTAAATTCATTTGGATCAACTCTATTCAAATCATATCTAATGATTTGAGAGGCCTAGGTAATTAAACCCCCTTTATTTTTTCTTTGAAATGTTAAGGTTCATGTACGTACGTACGAAAGTGTTTTACAATATAAGATAGTCTATTACGATATGTGTCGAGACTAACAAAGTGCGATTATGTTGTTGTGTAGGGTTGAGGGTGAGGACGTCGTCGTGTTGTTGGGTGTTGGGGGTATCTTGCATACCTTTGAGCATTCCGTGCCCAAACAGGAATGATCATGCATACTGGGATTGGGCCCACCCAACTGAATCCGCTAACAGGGTTTTGGCCACACGAGCATACAGGAATAAATTACCAACAGATACTTATCCCATGGACATTATGTCACTCGCACAACTCAAGCTCTAAGACGTGGCATTTACCGACGAAAATTAAAGCCGCTTCAATTTTGAACGATTTTAAATTTCCATAAGAATTTCGTATTAGGATTTTTGAATCGGAGGGAAAATGATTGAGAGGTGAAAAGTTCTTAAAATTATGTTGTTTATCTGATCGGCGAGGTGTTGGACTCTGGCGAGTCATGGGCCAAATAAGAATGTATTGCGCTACTACATTGATTGAATTCCATAATAACATTTGCCATATTTGACCTCTAGTATCGCTCTCATATAATACTCGTGATTTTCCTCAGTTGTGTTTTAATTAGCTCGATCATATTGGATCGATACACCTTACAAAAGGTGGCACGATAGGTTTTAAAGCCATCATAGACTTATTGAGACTATCGCACTCAAATTCATCGCACGTCTTTTCTAGCATGTTATGGCCGCACATAGGGCGCTCCCTCCACCGTTAAGAACCAACCTTCCATTTGGTTACGACTGTTTAACACTTTAACCTACCTCTAAACAAGCTCTTACAATAGTAAAATTGCAATATTGGTATTGATTTGTAAATCAAATCGAAATGATTCCTCTATGTAATTACCTTCAAGTCCCCGTTGTTCTTGGTAGTTACAAAATCAATTCCAAATCTCTTGTCATCAAGGATTTCACAAAAAGGGTTTTTGATTTGGAGGGAATATGATAGGATGATTAAAGGTGAAAACTTCGAAAATTTTATCTGATCGGCAAGGTGTTGGACTCTTGTGAGTTGGGTCGAATAAGAATGTATTGCACTACTATAACACTTGCCATATTTGCCCTCGGAAATCAACCTTGTAAATACTAGTCGTCTTCAATTGTATCTATATTTGCTCGACTGTATTGCATCACTACAGTCTTGCAATTTTGCAAAAGGTGGCACTACAGATTCTACACGGTCACCCAACACTTGATGCTTTGTGATTTCTCAGCCTTTTTCGTGGTAGTAACTAAATATAACAATCCTTCCTACCAAAAAATAAGACAACAATTTTGGCGTATTTGAAGTAAAATGTTCAGAAACAAAGTTGAAGTGCAATATCAATAGGCGAACAAAGATGAGGATGCATAAAATGCTAGCAACAAAACATACCTATTGAATGAACTTCTCTCGATTTGCCGACTATACAAAGTCAAGATTTGCCAAAGCCAACAGCAGCTTTCCTTCTTTGTCGAATTTCAACCCTCTCGGGGCTCGGCAATCCAGTATCTTTTTCGTACTTCAACTCCAAAGCCTATCCACAGAAATTAACTTAATCTCGGTGTCTCAAAGGCTTTTTTGTACATAGTAACACAGAGGATTAGACAGTCGAATTACCTGTAAACCTTCTCGTACGGTGTCGAGAATGTCCTCAGTCATCCTCTCAAAGAAGAGGATGCCCTGCAAATGTCAACATCGTGTTAAAAAGATACAAAATTATTTTGTTACACCTTAAAGCGGTACATTACAAGGGTCATTTGCTCTAAGAGTACAGTTTCGTCTCCATCAATATATGCTGAGTTGAAGCACAATACCCGCCAGCTCTGCTTCATCAAATTTCAAATTACGTTAAGCGATTCAGAATTGGACTCAACGAGATACATCTACACAACTCATCCCTAAGGTGAGTAAAATCCATTCGAAAGTTGTTTTGCGTGTATTATAGCATACCGATTACCGAGACATATTTGACTTTGAGAGAATGCGATATATCCCTGAATCTTCTTTATCTACGGAGTACTAAGTACAGAGTAATAATTATGTTTTATCAAAATCTAATGTTTTCCATAAAAGATGATATGTGGAGGTAGGAGTGTAGAACATCTGAAAAATATTTTCCGGAATACTTTAATTGTTCTATTGATGCCTACAATCTAATTACACTAAACTTAAAAATCGGGTGGAGACTTTTCTAAAGAAGACGGTGATCTATGAATAGAAACGAGGTCAGCAAAGATAGTTTGAACGAAATTAAATAAGCGTGAAAAATTAACTACCTGCAAATGGTCAAACTCATGCTGGAATACACGGGCGGGAAGGCCTGACAATGTAACTGAAAATTTGGCACCAGTAAGATCCTTCGCGTCTATTTTAACAGATTCCGGTCTCTGTAAGACAAACATTACAGATATTCATCAACTTACACAAAAAAAATGTGTACTCCGTATGACTGAATACTCGCAAGGACTCCAACAAATTCTGAAGCACGTTTCTAGCTTGTGCAACGTAAGCCACTTATGATCATGAGTAAAACCGTAATCCGACAAAAAATTGCAATTATTCAGAATTCATAATGTCGATAGTTACGGAGGAGTACCTGGACATCACCATATATTCCAGGAAATGATAAACAACCTTCATCGAAAAATGTCAGCTTTTGTGAGTACTTTGCGACCCTTGGATTTATAAGAACAATTTCTTCACCCTTACCACGTTCACCAACAGGATTAAATACCATAAGTTGGACATTCATGCCTACTTGGGGTGCGGAAAGCCCAATACCGTCAGTTCTGTGGAAAAATATGTCAGCAAATACTCCGATTGTTTACAACTCCTCCGTTCATATCCACATTTTGGAAGTTCTACGCATACAAAATCAATACCGAAGATTCATTTGTTCGTACCCACTCAAGAACCCTTGTAACCCTAAGTCCCTAACAAACACTAGAACTGCTTCAATCATGTCTAAGATTAACACAAAAAGTCCAAAGGAAACAAAATCAAAACCTTTCAACCCACAGAAAATATGCACCTACGGTTTTGGAACACGTTAAGAGGGTTTCATGATAACATCTCACGTAGCTATAAAAATTATTCCTATTCATTTTCTCTGTTGGAAAAATCACGTTGTTATATCCTATTTTAACGTGAGACGTTCTCTTATGATACAAACTGCATTAACGGCACAAGACCAACAACAAAAACAGCTCTTGCAAATAGCGGGGTAGGGGTCAGATGTACGCAACCTTGCCTCGTGTTAACACAAACTGGTTGTTTCCAAATGATTTAAAACAAAAATCGAGTCAAAACATGCATAGAGTAACTGATACTTGACAATAAAAACGAAGAAAAGCGATAACAAATATAAAAAAGGATTTCCATACCTGTACATGACATCAAACATTTCAGCAACCAAATTCTTCAAATTATCATCAAACACATTAATCCTTTTATTCTTAGCTCTCAGCCTTGGGTCTGGGTATTCCACTACCTTCAATGGTGGCTCAAATTTCAAATCATCACCTTTTCAATCACCAAAATAAAAAAAAAACCCAAAAATTAATCACCAAAATTATTGACAAAAAACCCCATTGAAACTTATTAAATTCAACAACGGGCCTGGGCCGCGCCCTTACGGAGGAGAAAGAGTCCACTTCATAAGACGAGAGGGTTCCACTCTAAAACCAATTGGCAATAGAGGGAGTAGCCCCTTGCCTTATAAACTAGTAAACTCTCTCCTCTTTTATCAATGTGGGATACTTCACAAGTGGGTTTTATATCCCAACAAAACTAATTCAAAATACAGAAATTATCACCAAAAAACTCAAGATAAACTCTCATATGAGACTGTTTATTGTGAGACGGTTTCATAGGAGACCTACTGAAAGCTCAAAAAGAAGAAAGGACAAAACTTTACCAATGAATTGAAGTGGGAAAACCACAATTACACAAGAAAAGAAGGAACCAACAAAAAACCATGAAAAAAATGAAGAATAAAAGAGGGAAATGAAGAAATACTTGAAGCAAAGTCATCAGCTTTAGGAAGATTGAGACCCTTTTTGGAAGCCATGGAAAGTAATTTGGTGGATTTATTGGAATGAAGTTTAAGAGATTGGGAAGAAAAGAAAGGTGTTGAGGAGAATGAAGAAGAGATGAAGAGTGAAGATGATTTGTGAGTGTTGAATTCTCCACGCCATTGAAGTAGTTGATGATGATGTTGTATGCTTGTGCTTTGCATTTTTTCTGTTTTTGTTTATGCTCTTTTGGATTATCTTTTGCTACGAGTACTTGCATAGTTACATAGGCCCTATTATTAAATTTGTCCAAAATCTGGCCGATAAGCCGTCGAAAGCAAGCGCGTAAATGGCCAGAAGTAAGCACTCGCTTTTTAGACCCGAACCCAAAATCTACCCGAACCCGAAATGACCCGAAAACAATGGGTCAAAACCCGACCCGTAGCGGGTTAACCCGTTGAGTAAAAAACTTACGTTACTATATATATAAAATATTATTATCAGTTTTAATTTACATGTAAAATTTTTAAAACAAATTAATTTTAAACATTTCACACCTAATAAATTTTTCATAATTGAAAATTTTTACTTAAATTATTATCTTTATTATTCAATAATTATGGAATCAATCATTTTAATAGTGTTTGTTAGTTACATTTAACATTATGAATTTGAGGCATCTAAAATCGTTATTAAATTTTGAAACAAAATATATGTGAAGAATAAATGAGAAAAAAAAAAAGAAAATGATATATTTTAAGTCGGTAGTTCGAAGTAACATTTTAAATTTGAAGATTCAACTTGGAAACTACATATATGGATCTAATATTATAAATATCGATTTAATAGACACACACGCATCTATAAACTTATTTTAAAATTTTCAATTTTGGAACTTACAATTTAAAAAAATTAATTTTTCAATAATATATCAATTAGAGTTGGTTTTTTGGAGGCACCATATAAATGACTGTTTTTTTTTTTAAAGCACCTTAAAAGTATAAATGGTGCATTTGGAGGGAAACTGAAAAGTTTAAATTTTTTATTTTGATAGAATGTAAAATCAAGGAATAAATTTGGGAAGAGGATAAGTGATTCTAAATTCTAAATTTGGGAAGGAAATAGTGAAATACGTATCAGTACCACCCAAAGTCTTCACATTAGTAATTCACCCACTTGTTGATTAATTAAGTACATTTATAATGGACAACTTCCACTAATCTTAATACAGAGTATTTGTATTTTGACATCATGTAAAGCTTGACTATAAATGAAGAGAGTACGAGTAGTTTTTTTTAGTGAAAATAAAACCGTTATACCAAAAAAAAAAAAAAAATATGGATAAAAAGACGTTGATTAACCCGTATTTTGACCCTAACCCGACCTGGAACCCGTGTACACCCGACCTGTATACTACCCGAACCCGAAATACACCCGACCCGTATGTTACCCGTATAATAGTTACCCGAACCCGAAACCCGCCCGCCCGACCCGTTTGACAGGTCTACCTATTATTTACGGTTTTTTTTTTTTAGCGGAACTTATAAGAATCGAGCTGAACTTATAAAAGTCGTACATGTAGGATTTGAAGTCAGTGTAAAATAAAGCTAGTGAAGCTTATAGAAAGCTCAACTTATTAGAGCTGAATTTCAAGAATTGAACCTGAACTTATATGTTAAGTTTGAAATTAAAATTTGAAAAAAAGCAGGCGATCTTGTGATTTTAAATTAAATACTACGAGTACTACGTATGTAACATATTTTGTGTGTTGTCCTCACGGTCTAATATATACAAATATAATATTTTATTTTGATATTTGTGAGAGAAATGAAAGACTGCAAAAGAGATTGTCCTCAATTCGAATATTTATGAAATTAAGTTGTTTTTTTTTTTTTTTTTTGAGATCTTCTATTCGACCAATGAGAATATTGAAATTTACTCCATAAGAGATTATTATTTCTTATAGTTTTCTCTTTTCCAAATCAATTTAAGAATTATTCAAAACTTAAAATGTTAGAATTTGTTTGGAATAAAGTACTGTAGTTAATTTACGTTCTAAATGATGATAAGGCGTTGTGTTAGCAAGTTGAGGAGTCGATCTGCCCTAGTTAGGTATGTTGGAATTTTTGATACGTTGATAGCATTGGCACTAAGCCAAATTTTCGACAAATAAAATAGACTTGAATAATAATCGAATCACATAGCTGTTTTCTTCTAAAAACTTTTTAACCTCAAATATTAGAAATACAATATCTGGTTACTCTAAAATTAGCCTTTCCTATAATTCTATGATTCTATGATTCTATGATTCTTTTTGTTTCCTTCAATTGGATGGCCGTGATAAACGCCCATAACAGTGCTCCCCCTCTAGTGCATTAAATCTCTCGTTTCTTTTCACCCCAAATTTAGTTGAGCATTTTTTGTCTCAACTTATCTTTTAATCAAAATACAATAATAATTTCTAACAATAAAAAGAAAACAATTTTGTAAGGAGAATAATTTCGTGTTAACCTTACAAAATTGTTTTTTTTTAAGTATTACCTAGAATCATACTTATAATATTTTACGTTTCTTTTTCTTCTCTGGTCGGGGCAGCTTCAAGCTGCCGCGACCACTTTTCTACTTTCTGTCAAGTTATTAGCTTGTAAAATATAAGCAACCAAGCGTAGATGGACGCTAGACGATTAAACGGGGTTTCACTAGCCTTGCCTTCACGACCACCTTCTCCTCCACCGCCTCCACCACCTCCTCCACCCTCTAAAAGGTTATCAGAGTCCGAGGAACTGCAACATCTAGCCCATGCCCCGCCATCATCGAAGAACAAAAAACGATTATCTAAGCAATTATCAATGTGTGAGACACCTAGAGACAAAGCCTGGGAAAAACGACGACGTCAATTTTCAAAGAAAGAAAGAAAAAGAAACCTCGTTATAGACGTAGGAAATTTAACAGACGAGGATTTCGATGAACTGAAAGGGTCAATTGAGCTCGGTTTTGGGTTTAGTGAAGAGGCCGGTCAACACCTTTGCAATACATTACCGGCATTAGACCTTTATTTTGCAGTGAACCGTCAGTTGTCCCCTAGCCCTGTGTCGACCCCCCAGAGCCAAGGATCGGTAACCTCATTGGGAGCGTCATCCTCGTCTTGTGATAGTCCTTCGTACGAAGATTCTTGGAAAATCTGTAGTCCAGGTAACCTTGAATGTACAATATAATAATAAACGATCCATGACCTGAACAATTAAATCTCAAGTCCAAACACTAACAACCAGTCGACCACGACAATATAAACTCTTGTGACGACTATACTTTTCAATTGTTAAATAATAAATTTGACACGATAATGGAAATGTAACGAAATTGTGAAAAATGAATTTTGTAGGAGATAATCCGGAGCAAGTGAAGACTAAGTTACGACATTGGGCTCAAGCAGTCGCTTGCTCGGTGAAGCAGTCCTTTTAGTTTTGGGATTGACTGACTTGTAGAAGAAACTATAGAAAAGGAAGTGAAAGAGATTATATACCTTATGTACGTAGAATTTTCATTACAAGGGATAAAGGAAGAATACTCAACAACACCCATTTAACATTGTAAAAGCCTCTTAAGACCGTAAGTACGCATCGAGCGAATCATTTTTTATCTTATATGATTTTCTTACATGCGTATAACGGTTTTGAATATGGCTAAATGTTTCCTATACATACTTTATTTCGTCATAGTACAATAGTCATGATTGTGTGGCTTCCGACTCCCCCGATAATACTAACGTAGGTCACTCCAAGGTCGTGTAATGGCCTATTTTCGGGTGATCAAAAGGAAATTTGTTATATTTGCCTCTAATTGATGTACTTCAATTTCGCTATATGTGAATTGTGAAATATCTTAATCATATGCCTAGTTTTTACTCTGAAACTTGGTTGTAATATCAATTGATACAATAAATATCACAAGAAATGTGTACAAACAATAAAATTCGACCTCATTTTATAACAAGATTTCATTGAATGAGACGCAAGCCATGAAGAGAAGTTACCGCCACACGAACAGCATACGAAAAAAAAAAGACGACTCAATAGCACGAAGCCATAGACACTAAAATCCCTTGAAATTGAGTATATAGTTTTATTTCTTTCTAACTTGAGTTCGCATGAACAAAAATAAACGTAAAAAGTTCTGTGGAACAAATCTGAGTACCAGTTCGAACAACAAATGCAAATCCGCAAATGTAGATCCAATCCGTTGGGTTGTAAATTCAACAGATCTGGACCGAATCTGGATCCATTATTCCAAATCATCATCATAAAGTTTGACGGCTTATTGCCCATTCTACTTGTACCATGATTAGGGTGATTGTGAAGACGGTTGAATAATTGAGAAGTGATGGTTTTAGTGAGACTCGTCAACTATCAACGGCATTTCAAATTGGTCGATAGAATGTTATTGGCGTTACCATTTTCCTCACTTTCTTTGGTTAAGTAATCATCATATGTCAGACTTTCATCTGTTGTCGATTGGAATGTGGCCATCCAACGTCGGTGTTCAAGTAGTTCACCCGCTTGATTGAAATTGTTTCCACAGTTTCGAAATCCAATCCCATAGACGCAAGCATCTTACAAAAACGATAACATCAAACTATGCAATTATAAGAAACTCCTAGATGTTTTGTTTCGGACGATTGACAAATGAATCAAATCAACTTTTACAATCTCCTACACCTCTGACTTACGCGAAACTGGCAAAATTATCTGTCATTTACAATACAACTTCCCCATCAAAACCGTTTACCATATAACAATCAAACTTTACGCCTTCTCAATCTACACATACTCGACAGACTTCAGAGCAGATTTACCATCACATAAACCAGCTCAAGTAAATTTAGGCATATAAAGAGCTCGACAACCTGATCCACGAATGCACTTCGTAGAGACGATTATGTCGGAGGATCACCCAAACAGATCCCAAACCATGCAACAATGGGTTGAATCTACCGGTGCAAATCTATCAATAAATTTAGACTACATAGAGAGAATTACAGACTTACAGTGTCACAAATTGAAAATGTTAATTGAGATTATACAACAGAATTAGAAGTAGATCGGCGAAAGCCATATCACCTAACCCCCGATCTGGTGTCTGAATCGACAAACCCGAATATACGACGAGATCCAAATTGACCCGACCCAATCTGATCCGACTCAAACATATTGTTAGAACAACCATTTAATTAAGACAAGAGAGAATTTTTAACAAATGATATGAATCAAGTGAACAAAATTATTCATTCCTACAAACAACAACATACTTGTGTGTTCAATTTCAGCAATTTTAGCCAATAAAAAAAATATATATATTAAAGTTCATGCATTTTGGCAAGAAATGAATTTCTCAAAAAAATTCTCTGTATAAAGTAATTCCAATTACATGAATCGTTCATATTACATCCAAATTAATCATTGATGACCCAAAATACATGAGTCATATAAACTATGTTACTCCGACACTTCACTTTAATATCGTGTCTCGTGTCAGAGACTCGAGACACCGACACTTCATTTTAAACCAAAAATCTAGATTTAAAAAAGATCAAAATAATCAAAATCGAAATACAGAGAAGACACTAAAACTAGATCTAAATCACAAAAAATAATAATCAAAAACAAAAAGATCAATTCTTACTTGATCTTCTTTTTCTTTTGATTATTTTCTTTGGTTTCAAATTAAAATCTTGATCAATTAATCTCTTCCCCTGTTTGGTAGGGACACTCAATTGATCGTGGAAGCGATCGTCGGGGAGACGAGAATCAGGGAAGATGAGGAGATTATCGAAGCGGATGGCGGGTTTACGACGACGAAGGACACGGCGTTGAATGTAGGGGACACCGATGACTGATCCGGCGACATGGTAGACGGCCTTGACGAGGAGATCGAGGCCCTGGCACCGCCGTGATGCGGCGGCGGCGGCGGTGGCTGAGGCGGCGGAGGATGCGGAGGAGAGTGATTGTGTGGAGATTGTTGAGTGAAGCGACGACGAAGAAGATGAGGAGGAAGAGGAGGAGGGTGAAGAAGAAGAAGAAGAAGGGTGGGATTTCATGGGGGAAATTGAGGGAAAGATGAGTGATTTGAGGTGGGTTTTGGGGAGAATTGAATTGGGTTTTTTGAGGGATTTTTGGAGAGGAAAACAAAAATGGTGGCAAACAAAAAAACAGAAAAGTGAGGAGGAAATGAGAGTGAAAGAGAGAGAATGTGAGGGAGGAGGATGGTGTTAAAGGGGAGGGATGCCTGGGCTTGGGCTTGGGCTTGGGCTTGGGCTTGGGCTTAGGCTTGGGCTTGGGCTTGGACTTGGGCTTGGGCTACCGCGTTTTCAGGACGGGACTGCTCACTTCACTTGCTGGCGTTCTCACTCGTGGGGTATCACTGTATAAGTTTACAACAAGTCTACCGATAATTCATACTTCCTTCATTCCATTTGATTCTATACATATTCCTTTTTCGAAAATTCCAATCAATTCTATATATTTCTATTTTGGTCCGTACTTAATTAAACTAAAAGAACAATATACCCTTCATTAATATCCCACCCAACCCACTTGCAATGTCCTTTTTTAAAGAATAAAGTAGGGGTAGTTTGGTAATTCTATTGTCTACCCCACTTGATTTTCTTCTACCTTAATTACCGTGTTTTGGTCAAATGTATAGAATCAAACGGAATGGAGGAAGTACTTCGTACTTATTTCATTCCGTTTGATTGTATACATTTGCTTTTTGTACATCATTCACGAGGGGAAAAAAATTAATCGATATAAGTTTTCATATATATAATAAAACATAGTCACGTGAAATCTTGTTTTAATTGTCTTTCTCGAGTACATTAACATCAAATTTTTATAAATTTTTGTAATACGTAACTAAAGATATGAACAAAAAAACATATATCGACGTACGTGCAAAAAAGTAGATATAAGAATCAAATGGAATGGAAGAAGTATTAAATTGTAAAGTGTAAGTCTTGTGTGAAACGGGTAACCCGTTTCTTGTGAGAAACGGGTCAAATATTAAGCAAAAAGACAAAGGACAAGTGGGGAAGAACATCTTTCTTCCCACTTGTCCTTTGTCTTTCGCTAATATTCACCTGCCACAGTTAACACCATCTGCTTCATACGAGACTTGTGAATTGTAAATGGGTCAAGTATCACCTCCATTTACATACTCCGTATATAAGACAAATACTTTGTTTTTTTTTTTTTTTTCAATACAATTTGCTTTTATCTTATTTTAAATACTTGATCCGTATTAAATTAAGACGAATGTATGGAACAGAGTGCTGATGAGAAACTCGACGGGTTAGTAGGTTTTTTTTTTTTTTTTGTTTTGATGACGATGGGGTTGAGTCCCCCCGGATACATGCATTCCCGCACCACCACATGTACTAAGCCACCCCCGACGGGGGTTGCGGTGTGCTTTGGTTTTTCTATTCTTTATAGTTCCAGGTGGGATTTGAGCCTGGGACCTCACACTTTGTTGCACACTTCCAGGTTAACCCAAATTCCACCTGGGCAACCACCACTTGGTTGGATTAGTAGTTGATGATATTACGTCTTTGCTCAGTTCGTTTGCTTCTTGTCGTATGTCGCATGTTAAACGTGGGGAAACACGGTTGCGTACTTTGTTGCTAGACTTTGGCCCTGCTCTTTTCGGCTTTTAGAAATGAACTTATGAAATTGAGATTTAATCGAACTTATAAAAGCTAAACTTATAAGAGTTGAACATAGAGTAGCTGAAGTTAGTGTCAATTAAAGCTTAATGGGCTTATAGGAACTGAACTTATTAGAGCTGAACTTATGAAAGTTGAGCTGAATTTTAAGAGCTGAAATTAAGCTAAAAAGAATGGACATTTGTAGGAGATCAAGAGAGGAGCTGTCATACCGTTGTAATTTCCTGCAGTCAATTCTAGATCTTGCGGCCTTTGATCTAATATAAATCCCCGATTCTTACCGCAAAAAAAAAAAAAAAAAAAAAAAAAAAAGAGAAAAAAAAAACCCTCTATTTCACTCAATTAGTTCCACTTTTCTTTTTCGAACCTTACTCAACCAAACTACCAATATTACCCTTATCTTTTCAATCCCTTAAAAATTGTGCAAAAGCTTATGACGCTTATTCAATGAAATAGAGGGAGTAAATGAGAATTTGTGATAAGTTTGAAAGTTGCTCTTTTTTTTTGCGATTGAGGTTGGTTGCCCCATTAATTTATGATAAGTTCAAGATCGCATAAATTATAATATTAAGGGATAGTTCGGTTTCCCTCGTAAATTTATGGCAGTTGCAAACACTAGAGTTATTCGATTTCTTCGATTTTGTAGAAATGGGGAAAGTAAAACTTCCCATGGAATTGACTTCTTTCAAAAACGTAGGTAGACTTGCACTTCCCATATATTGGAGTTGTGAGGTTAATTACCGGAATTTCTTATTTCCCATCAATTTAAACTTTTCGCGTCAACCAAAGAACCCTTAATAATTTTTTTTTTTTTTTTTTTTTTTTTTTTTTTTTTTTTTTTGGCAATAGTGAAATATTTGCATTACAATAACTACTCCCAACCGTTAAAATCGGGTATTACAATTACGATACAAATACAACATAAACTACAAACAAGATCATATATAAAAATTAGTTCTACTACAAATTTAGATCTGCAGCCGGTAGCCAAAATAGGTAGGTGGAGTACGAAAACTTGGCCTTGAGCCTTGTCGCCAACCGTATAAGTTGTTTGGTTGGGCCAAATAATTTAAAAAATGGAAATATTCACACTTCCTTCATGAAATATAACTCCCATATGAAGTGGAAAGTTACTCATCGAATTCCCTTCAGCGAATTTCACTTCTCATGTTTTTACATACTTTAAATTACTTTTTTAAATACTCTTATAAGTTAAATTATATTGTCATTTAATAAAGGGCATAATGGTATTTTTCAACAAACTTATGGGATTTAAAATATAATACAAACAAACAAGATACGAGAATACGATTCGTGGGAAGGGTGACTTCAGGGGCGATTTCAGACTCTTCGGACTGTGGGTGCCGATTAAACTTAACAAACGAGTTCGTCAGGTTATATGAATCGAGAAAAAATATCGGTGGTATAATATGAGTTAGATAAAAGTTAAAATCCGGATCAAAACAAGTTTTTAACGTCTTTTTTTTAGAATGATTTGGTAAAATAGTGTTTTTTTCAAAAAATAAAAAATATTAGAGTTTTGGGTCGGAAATAAAACTATTTACCCTTATGGGATGCATGTAGACTCGGATATTTTAAGCCATAAAACACTATCGCGCGATACGGTTTACCTGATTAAATTAATTAAAAAAAATGAGTCGTAGAACAAAATGCCATTTGAGGGGCGTTTTCAATGAACTAAATTATAAGACTACTTGAGATGGCGATTTTAAACGAAATAAAATAACAAATGTAAATTAAAAGATCTTAAAGAAACAAAAAAACGTCATTGCGAAATGAGTTTTCGAAATTAAGTTTCTCTTAAGTTATAAGACTATGTTTATCTTAGTCTCAATAAAGTCTAAGTCTAGAAAAAAGAAATAAAAATTATTAAATAATAGAAAGTAAATGAATTGTTAAATTAAAACTAGGTAAAATAAATATCTTGATAAACTTTGTAAAATTGGAGTAAATTTGGAAAAATAAATAAATATAATAAAATAAATACTGACTTATTAATTTCTAAAATGTAAATGGTTTAATGGTAGTGAAGTTGATTTGTGAGTTATTGGTCAGGGGTTCAAATCTCCATCAATGCATTTTTTTTTTTAATCAGACCTATTAATTTTTCCCCAAAAAAAGTGTGGGTGCCATGGCACCCGCACTAAAAACGCCCATGGGTGACTTCCCTATTGTCAACCAAACGACTTTTTGCAAATTCAAGGGAAATAAGTGTGAGAACTAAGAGCATTAAAAAAAAAAAATTATGTCTAGTCATTTTTCATCAAACTCAAAACATAAGAACTTTTGCTCATATTTGATGAACTTTTTGTAAATTTCATTGATGGACTACACTATTCATATAATCAAACTAAAAAAATATGAACTTTTGCTCACAATAAATGAACTATTTTTTTTTCCCTTCATGGACTTTTTATGTAGAATGGATTTTTTTATGAGCAGTGGCGGATCTTCAATGATTTTTTTAGGGGGGCCGACCAAAATATATAACGTAATATACATGACTAAAATTTTCCAACGGTCATAGGCAATAAATATTATTGTATATAAAGAAAGGTTCAAACTTGGGACTTTAACTTTTGTGATCCCACATACCTAAATTGTAATATATCATCGATAGTTAATTTAACATTTCAAATAACCTGATTTGATCGTTACCTAAATTTCATACCGACGATTCAAACAATACAAACATATCCAATTACAAGTTTTGGACATTGAGTCAAATGTAAAAAGGATCAACTTATAGACCCTAAATTATATGGATATTAAAATGAATGTTGTAAAAAGGACTTACTTTGAAAAATTAAAAAAGGTTCAAAGAGATTAGTTGAGAAAAAAAAAAAAAAAAAAAAAAAACAATTAAAAAAAAATGTTGAAAATAAGGTTTGAACCCCAGACCTATTGAAACTTATGACAACAAAACTACCACTAAGCCACTCTCCTTTAGCTGCACAATACTAGCATCACTACTAATTGAACTAAATCTCAGGAGGGGGCCTTCCAATACAAGCAAGGTCCGCCTTTGTTTATGAGAATGATAAAATGTTCTCTACAATTTATTATGCTAAGAACTTAGTTATTATTTTAGTTAGAACTCAGTTCTTAAAAATAAGAACGGACTTTATTATGCAGTAGATGAAATTTAAAAAAAAAAAAAAAAAAAAAAAAAAAAAAATCTTGACAATAAACTCGAGAATATGAACCAAACAAGCCCTTAATTTCACTGAATCGATTTGAACGCAATTGAATTTATTTGTAATTTATTTTTTTGAAAGAATTTAGCTCTTGATTTCATTTCAACCAACAAAATTACAAAGTTTTACCCATTAAGGGTATGTACAATAGTCAACTCATCTCGCGCTCTCGATAGATTAACTAATCGAACGCTAACATCTCGTTTAATCTTGGATACAATACATTCAATGGATGTAAAAACCTCGGAAAAAATGCGCCTATTTCTCTCCATCCAAATGTGATAAATGGTAGCAGTCAGACAATAAGAATACCAACTCGCCTTCCAATGCTCTCGCCGACACATGTGCGTGCTATACCGCAACTCATATTGTAAGCTCCGTACTCGTCGACGAATACAAAGTCAATGAAAGATCCGCTATAGGATAGTATTAGACACTGAACAATCAAAAAACAAGTGACCATGATTTTCACTCGCAACCTTGCAAAGTATACACCGGTTTACCAAAACCATACCCCGAGAACAAAGATTGTCCACTGTAGGAAGCGTACCTTGAGAGGCCATAGTAGCTATATAGCAATGCTTTGGAACGTTTAAAGGACACCAAAGAGAAGCCCATTTTATCAAGGTCGATTTAGGCCTGAAGAAGTCGTAAGCCTTGGAAATACAGCCTCCCAATCAAGCAACAAAGCCTTCGCTTGACTAATGCCCCCAGCTTCGCGTACAAGAACATCTCGGACATGAAGAATATTGGACCAGCATTCAGAATCAAAATAAGAAGGGACAGCATCCCACAGATCCAAATGGCGCAGTTTATAGACCCTCAACCACGAAAGCCAGACACTCGTTCGACCAGCCTCCAAATCGTATAAATGCCGACAAAGCAGAGCTTTATTCCAAGACAAAAGCTCCTTTATTCCAAAGCCACCTTCATTCCTAGGCATACAAACAGCCCGCCAACTGTGAAAAGTAAACCGCCGACTCCCATCCTCAATCTGCCATAAGAAATCTTTACAGAGCTTACTCAACCTCTTAACAACCCCCTTAGGTAAAAGGACAGCAGCACACCAGAAATTTATTTGTAATTTAAAATGAATACTCCGTATTTTTTTCTCTCTCTCAAGTACTCCGTATGTGTTTATCTTTTTAATTTTGGTAGGTATTGTAAATTGATGATTTCTTTATATTATACTTCATCCATTCCATTTCATTCACATCAAACCCCTTGTTAACATTCATTCTAGTAAACAGTTCTTGAAATTTCTTTTAATGCAATCGAAAAAATATAGTCATGTACGCAAGATCTTCTTTGATACGTCTTAATAATTACAATAAGAATATCAAATTTTTTGTTGATTAAACTAATAGAAAATAATTTTACGTGGTATTTATACTTAAAATTAGCAATTGAAAAATACAACATTAAGTAAATGAAAATAACAACCTATTAATTAAAAGTTTAGAAAGGGAAGTTAAAAACAAATAAATTGTATAAAAACCCGATAAAATTATAGATACAAAAAACAATTTCACAACACAATTTCAAATGGAACTTGAACTCACGACCTTGGACTAGAAGGTGGTAAAAATGTTTGACCTATAACTAGACCTGTCAAAATTTGACTCGACCTGAAAAATCGTTCAAAATCGACATATAAATGACCCGAAGTAAACTTGTCGTTTTTGACTCGAACCCAAAATCTACCTGAACCCGAAATGACCCGAAAACAATGGGTCAAAACCCGACCTTTAGCGGGTTAACCCGTTGAGTCAGAACAATTACGTTCCAAGATATAAAATGTTATTATCAGCTTTTATTTACATAAAAATTCGTACTTTAAATTAATTTTTAACATTTTACACCTAATAAATTATTCATAATTGAAAATTTTAAATATAATATAATATTTATTATTCAATAATTATATGATTAATCATTTTAATGACATTTGTTAGTTACATTGAACGTTGTGAATTTAAGGGTTTTAAATTACTTTTAATGAAAATTTGAAACTAAATACATGTGAAAAATAAATGAGAAAAATGTGAAAAAAGAAAACGATACAACTAATAATATGATACACTAACACTAAATTTTTTTTAGTATTCACATCATACGCTAACAACAATAGGTAATATGATAAATATTAATTTAATAAAGACAGGTCTATAAACTAAATTGTTATAAATAAAAAAATGTTAAAGAGGAGTTGATTAACTTTTATTTTGATCCTTACCCGACATGTATGTTACCTGAATCCGAAATACACCTGACCCAATTAATGGTTACCCGAACCTCAAATTCGCCCGACTGCTCGTTTGACAGTCTATCTACAACCATTGCATGCGCTACCCACATCTATTTGATCGGTAGGTAAATTTTGGGGCCTCCATAAAATTTCGGCCCATGTTCTTGGCACACAAAAAACAGGCCCATTTATGGCCCTGGCTAAATATCGTTGGAACGAAAGTTGATTAAATTATAGTTTTATGCTATGACAATGATTCACTTATATCAATTCCCAAAATAAAAAGTAAACAAATAATTAAAACATAAAAAATAATATATAACTTAGTACGGATTATATGTTTTCGGAGCACGTAACTAACAGAACTAATTTCGTTTGACATGGATAGGTTTAAAGCAGGGTTAAAAGAAAACAAAGCGCAAATCTAACATCAGGAGAAATGATCTAACCTCAATGCCTTTTTTTTTTCGACTTACAATTTTGTTCAAACTTTTATTTCTAAATTTTAGTCATCGCTAAGAATCAAAAATAAAATCACACTAACTGATATTACTAGGCATAATTAGTAAAATTAAACCGCTATGTGACAGTGTGACACGCCGACTGGTTTAGCACTTCCCAAAATAAAGTGTTTAAGACCTCAAACGTTCATCATTATAAACTTACGCATATAATATGAAGTGTCGGAGTAACACAGGTCGATGTCAACCAAGTAACATTACATGTAAGACAACACCAATAAGGCTTTACTTAACTATCTCCTCACCATCCCAACTTCTCTTCATTTTAGGACCTATAGGACCTTCTTCACCCAACAATTCAGGAGGCAAATTCTTTACAAAATTCATAAAATCGGTCTTAAGTTTACCAGGCAATATTTTGGCAACTTTATGAACTTCATCGTCAACGTTATAATCTATCATAGGTCCCCATTTTCTGGCATAATTCAACCACGGCGGCTCAACTACGCCTTCAATGTAATCCGCGGATATAATGTTGTACCCTTTTGTAGTGTCCAAGAAATTGTTGCTTTTGGCCGTGTCGTTCCTAAGGCCTACGAGCTCTGTCCCCTGTACAACATCCCCGGAATGAGCATAAGCAGCATGCCCGTGTAATGAGGCGTACCCGATGAAACGATTGGTGTTGTCGTTCAGGTACTCGAGATTAGGGGCACGAACCCATTCTCCACTCGCGTGTTGTGAGAAAAATACCTTAGTTAAGACGCCATTAAAGTTGCTGACTCTTAAGGTGACATGCTCCCAATCTCCCACGTGTTCTCCGATTTTGCCTAGGGGAACGTTAACGATGCCAACTTTGGCTGTTGATCCCCCGTTGAAAGGGTAAAACAGCCATATGGCGACATCAGTGTAGGTCCCACCAAACACACGTTTAACGTGAAAATAGGCGTTAGCTGACGCAATGTTACCCTTCGCGACCTTATCTCGAGCGCCCTTGTCACGAGGAAGGTCGATCCAATACAACCCGTCATTAGCACCACCCTGGGGGAGGTTTGAACCCATTGGGTCGATTTTGACCGGGTTTGATTCCTCGCCTTTTTTGTACAAAAGCGCCCCGTTGGAGAAGAACCACTCAACAGACGAAGGGAGGAATTGTTCGTTAGGGTGGTTGTAGATTCTTGGTGCATATGAGTTGATTATTGTCTTGATTTGCTCTAAATTAGGCATGTAGGTGGAGGTTTTTAGATTGTTGTTTAAGCAAACTAGGTTGGGCATATCAATTGTTGTTCCGGTACCAGTTCTAGCTATAAACGTGCCTGTGCTTACCGCCGTTGCCTGTAAAATGCAATCGGTCGAACTCGTGTAAAACAACCATTGAAAATAACACTGTAAAGATTTTCATCAGCCCAAATTTAACAACATACCTGTACCCCATTACTAGACGGTCTCGACTCAAAGACATTGATCACTTTAGAATCAACCCCACCTTGTCGTCCCCATACCAACTCGTCGATCACACACGACGAGGTAAGATCAGACCGAACACACATAACCTTATCGAGCGATGGTTTATCCGGCGAGTTAGTGACAATAAGGCCCACAGCTTGGTACCCATCAAACGGAATTGGGGCCCAAATGTACCCGTTAGTATCCGCTTTTACATTCAATGTTTCGCTACTCCAAACAAGGGCATAGTCCTTAGGCCTCTTTAATGTAGGGCTTGCACCACCTACATTGTCCTTGGCTACGACGACCCGCCCGAATAGAGCTCGGTTGTTGGGCTGGGCATAATGGCCCAATATGGAAAACCCATTTGGTAGCCCAATTGGTTCAAAGAATGTAGCTCCTTTGTTTTCTGGCCCACCTTCATAGGTTGTCCATATTTTGTTGAATGTAGTTACTTCACTTGTTATTAGACCTCCTAGATCAATTGTTCCACTTGCAAATCCTTCACCTTTTATCACCAAATGTATCATTTTTTGCATAATTGTAAGTACATGAGCCAGTCTTCTATAAGACGATCTTACATACGGAGTAGTTATATATAGATATAATAACGGTTTTTTTAACATCTGCCCTTTTAGGGGACATATCTATAATCCTATTTTGTTAATAATGGTAAAAATTAACTTATTTCTTATTATCTCACAAGATATCTTCAAAACTAATACATTATTTAGCATCTTAAGATGTGCCCTTAAAAACCGATATAATAAAGTTAAAACATGTTATTGAGACGAGGGAAGGGAAAATCGAACTTAAACGAATTACATTTTGAATAAAAATAAGAAGCATGGTGTACCTGGAGGCCAAATTGGAGAAGAGGCCGGAAATTTGAAAGTAGATTGAATGTTAAGATAATCATGGTGTTTTTTCTTAATAAAAGGAAATTTGTGAATATGAATATCAGGTAAATTAAAGTGAAATTTATGAAAATGAATGTCAGGTAAATTGAAATTAAGAGAAAAACTAGTGCCCAATATTTGTAATATTAATATTAGAAGTAATACAAGTTGTGTAGGAGGGTAAAATAAATCCATTAATTGTAAGGTAAGTAACACAAATTTACATATTTTTTTAGGGAAGAAAGCATCTCTTTTATGGAGAGTGTTCTATGGCTTACACATTTGGACTCATTATATCACATGCACCTCCACAAATCACAAATCTAAATTAAAAAACATTAAAAAGCTAAAGTAGTGGAGTCTTTTGACTCTTTTCCACCCTTTTTCTTTTGAGTATAAATCAATTTGTTTGTTGGAGTACTTTTTGTTGTTATTTCAGTTCACACTTCACAATTACCCTCAGATGGTTTTACAATAACGTTATTATAAGACCTTTAATATAAAGAATAATACTCCCTTTGTTCCAATGAGATAGCCCCATGGCCCTACTTTTCTTCTCACAAAAAGTGGGTCCATGGGACTATCTCATTGGAACAGAGGGAGTAGTAACTAAGTAGTTCGATAATTAACCGACAAAATAATGTATTACATATTGAAAGGAGACCTACTGGTTTTGGTTTGAAGCATAAGTATTAGTTGAAGAGTTTAGTCTCTCGTACAGAGGATTATCCATTTCATGCATAAGACGGATCAAATTGATAAAAACAAATATTTTGTTAATTTCTAAGCATTTTATTTTTATCTTATTTAATTACTTGACCCCTTATAAATTTAAAATACGGAGTATATTATCTATTTTATGCAAGAATAATTTGTGTCAGTTGAATATTTATTGTTTAACCTTTTCCGTGAGGATAAAAAGTGGGTATGTGAAAGTATTTAATGATAATAGAGATAACAGTAAGTGTCATGTGAGACAGTCTCACATTAAATAAATATGAGATCAAAGTACAAATTGCAGATAAAAATGTAAAAAACATGAAAAAATAAAATATAACTCTATAAATATATGTAATGGGTTCAAATTTACTCCCGTTAATGCATAAATACAATTGAATTTATTATCTAAATTTGAATACAAAGAAAATATAAAGTCAAGATATTGAGAAAATATTTTCTCCACCCAATAAATATTATCATAAGTGGGATAAATTCACACATACAGTTGAAATTCAATTGTAGTGAATCTCACGCATATGTAATGTTCTTTGTACGGAATAGAAATTATCTTTCAAATTCGTCCAATTTTTTCATATACGGAGTACTTTATTAGGATAATTTTTCAATCATTGTATATTCTTCTACTAGTAACATTTTTCCCCAAAAAAGTCAAAGAATAGGTGAATGTCACCATTTACCCAATTACTTTTTAATACTTAATAGTTATGGCAAATACAAAGGATAAGAACTTGATTAATCGAAAATAGTAATTTATTCAATTAACTTTTCACTTGATAATTAAACAATTTTACTTAATTCACATCTATATTTAATAAATTGCTTTTTGTTGAGTGCGAATGGTAGCAAAGTAATTCAACGGGAAGAGAGAATTCGAATCTGAGGCATATTCTGGGGATACATCCAAGCCTGCAGCTAAGAGTCAGAAACATTTTCGGTAGAAATTGTTATTCTTTATTAACCATTTAGCCTTGAATCCTTTATTGAATTGGATGGATTTTATATTTACATTGATATTGATAGTGATATTAATTTAGTTACATAACACATCTTTATTTACTGCCACATAATCTCATTTGAAACAGTCTCACAATGAGATTATTGTGAGACCTTTCACCTGAGTTTGCTTTTTATTTTATTTTTTTTAAAAAAAATTATATTTGTTGTTTTAATTAAAGGTCTCACGTATGATACAATCTTGAGACCTACTAATTTATATTAATACAAATTAATATTAAAAAGAGACGTCTTTGGGTGTTAAAACAAAGAGACTTTTTGGAAAACAAAATAACTCCACATATATAAAATTTTATATTGATGAATTAGAAAAAATTCCCCACCTTATAATATAGTCCTAATGAACAACTTATTACGTTACTCTATATGATACTCCGTAATTAATAATTAATTGATCTTAATAGAACCTCTTGAAATTCATATTTGATAAGTGAAGTAGTTTGTTACTCGATAAGCAAGTTTCTAGCCCAAATGCCCTACGCACATACTTAAATTTAAATGAAGTTAATTAAAAAAATAGGACATGTCAAATCGAGTCAAAAGTATAAACACATCATTAGTAAAAATATAAGTACGGAGTACTATGTAGTAAAAATATAAGTACCGACTACCGAGTACGGAGTACTATATATGGTAGGTTTTGTCTTGCGTTAGTATGTAAGGAGTAGCTTATTGTGCTCATAAGCTCTCTAATGAATTATAGTCTTTCCATTGCGATAAAAATATTCATAATTTTTTTTCTCTTTTGTGAGGGAAAATAATAGATTATAAGGCTAGCTAATTGAATAAAAAAACAATTGAAAATCCACTGCAGTCATTAGTGTATCCAAGCATAAATGAATGAGAATCAAATGGAAACATATACACAGGGGCGAAGCTAGAAAAATAATTCTGGGGTAACATAAATTTATTTATCTCAAAAGAAAATTTTGGACGATATATGACGTGGTAAAGTTTAATTTAGTAATTCTAATTTTTAGTTTGGAAATAAAATAACAAGAAATTTTTAACACTTATAAATACTTGTTTATTAATTAAGAGTGATTTTTGCTTTATTTAATTGCAATAAATGCATGTATGATAAAGTTTTACATGTACAAAATGAGTAAAAATAAATTATCGTATGATTCTTTAAGTAGGGGTTTGACACTGGTATTTGTCTTGAAAATATAACCATGATACCACTATGCTACTTAGAACTTGGGGTAACATATACTAATTTTTTTGGTACATATTCTAAATAATGGGGTAGCATTTGCTACCCCTTGTTACAAGGTGGCTTCGCCACTGCATATACAAATACTCCATATATATAAAAATTGTTAAGAGAATGGCGTCCTATATAAATTGTTAAAAGAAAATGAATGGGCATCACAGGCCATCTCCACTTTAAGGAAAATAAATTAAGACAAGTAATCATATCGTAGAACGTTTTTAATGATACTCCGTATAATTTTAAATAATGTGCATTAACTTTTATTGCAGTTATACATTACTCCGTATTACATTGTGATTATTAGCCGCAGATTTTTAATAATGATCACAGTTTATTCAATTATAATTATAATAATTAAAAATAACAGGGATACCATGTAAAAAAAAAATTATGCTTAAGATAATTGCTTCAGAAAATTGAAAGAGGTACCACTTACCAATAGGCCAAGGTGGTAAAGGAGAGGGAAATTTGAAAGAGGAATCAATTGGCAACGCTTTTACAAGCTTTGCAATATTAGAAGGATTTATCGAGACTTTGCTTCCCATTTTTCATTCCTTCACTTTTTAGTGGTATCAATAATAACAACACGTTATATAGGACGTACAAAATATGTGGTCGATACTCTTCATCAATCGTATACTCTTCGTTTTCACCAATATAATAATAGAAATAATAACAATATTAACTACTCCCTCCTCATCACTTTGTTTATCACATTTACTTTATGCGCGGTTTTCAATGTCGACCTTTGACCGTCTTTTCCTTTGGTTATACATTACGTTTTTTTGTTGAAAATATAATTTTAGGAAAGATGTTTTGATGAAGAATGTGAATATCTTATTATTATACTTTTATTATTTATACGTTTTAAACTAATGTGATAAACATTGTGATGAGGAGGGAGTATATAAAACTAAATTTTACTAAAAAGGTTAACTGTGTTGGTAATTTATATGTAATTATCAGTTTATTTTTGTGTTTTTGAGTTTGGTTCAAAGATGAGGGAACTTTAAAATAATAAAACAAGCTAAGTACGGGAAATACGAAGTGAGCGTTGCTTATATGCATGTTTACTAGTTCGCAGTATAGTTGTCTTTCGAACGACTATGTGGGGGAGTCTCATTGTGTCTGGTCAACGAGTGAAGTCCAGGGCTACGCACTGGTTTGGAGTGTTTAGGGGCATGAATGATCATATTCATCATCTTGAATATAGAAATACGGACAAACTCCCTAATCTTTCCCCTCTTTATTTATCTATAAAAACAAGATAAATGGATTAGATTCAAGATAACAAAAAATTGATCATATTCATCATCTTGAACACAGAAAACAAATTACACACAAAAACTCTGAAATTACATCTCTATTTTTCATGTCAAAAACCGAGGAACACCGTCTTATCTCTGTAGAAAATTCAGTACAACCCGAGCACTAATATACGGGTCGAATTGTTCTATAAGGACAACGAAGGCAATTCGGTATAATATTTTCATTGTTAATTCCTATCTACAATACCAATATATAACAAATTGTTGTGTAATTAATATATAGTTGATAAATTTCTAGGTACGTATTTAAATGTTATGCAATAAATAAATTTTATTTTAATATAGAAAACTTGAAGTCGGACTACTGTTAATTCAATAATTCAATATACACACTGTAAAAATATAACTTTGTATACATAATTGTATGTTTTGTTATATATTGAGGCGAAAGTAATAGTTTTATATACAAAATTATTTTAACACTTACAGTAATTATTATTAAATACAAAGTAACACATAATTACATTTTCTAGTCATAAATATGACTTTATTTAATTTTAATAATAATTATATTTTGTTAAATTTACACTTAATTTTAAATAACATTTTAAATAGTTTGACCCAAGACCTAGTAAAGTACTCCGTAATAATTAGTCATTGACATTAAAAGGTCTCGCAAAAATCTAACCAATAATTGACATAATGTTGTTGTGGATACTTAAATTTGAATTGAGGATAAGGTCATGTAACAAAGTCCTAATCATCTTAACTAACAAGAGAAAAAAGTCAAAAACACTCCATTAAAATCGTGCAAGGTTTACCTTATAAGGATTAATTGATATTTCTCACCTTTTATAAACACACTTTTAAATTCTTCCACTTTTTCTAACTTTTTTTTAAAATTTCCCACTTTTATAAACATTTTCTCAAAATTTCCCACCAAAATCTTATTTTAACCATATTAAATGTCTATTTTCATTTATGATAACATGAAATTCTCGTTTTATTTTTTCACATTTTGAGTTTCGGTGCACGATAGTGTACATTCGTAACGAAAAATATTTTAAAAAAAAAATTTAATCTAAAAAAAAAAATACATTTTGGTGGAAATTTTTAAAAAATACTTATAAAAGGTTAAAATTTATAAGAAAACTTATAAAAGATGGGACCTTTTCAAAATGTGGTTATAAAAGATGGGAATTATCATATTAATTACAAGGATTAATTATAAATTTATAATGGCCCACAGCCATGAAGTTAGGTACTTTACTACTTTCTTTCTTTAAAAGGAACCCACACGATATTTAATATTCTCACCTCTCACCATAACTTGTCTTGCATTTATTTTTAAGCAAATTCATTGAAGCTACGCAAAATAAAAGAAGAATAAAAAATGGAAAATTTGAAAGAAAATCTACGGCATTTAATTGCTTGTCTTGTGTGTCCTTCTAATTATACAAAGGTGAAGATAAAGCATGGAGTATTAATTAAAGGAAATATTCAATAATTTTAATGTTTATTGTAAGGAGTTAAATAATACAGTAATTCTTGTGTGAGACGGGCCTAACGATAACTTATGTGAGACAAAGATTAAAAAAAATAATAAAAAAATAAAAAGTAACCACCATCTAAGAGACGTCTCACAATAATTTATCGTTAGGCCCGTCTCACACAAGAAATACTCGGTACCAGTATTTCAGTATTTTTTTTTTTTTTTTGTAGAAATTAGCTTCATTTCATATCAATTCCAACTGGTTTCAAGTACATCAGGACTCATTTAGACATCGTAGTACATCACTATCATCCTCACATCTCAAAGAGTACAAAATTCTAATACTGACAGTCGACTGAATTGTCCTAACAACTCGATCCATATGAGTTTCTCGTCCAAGAAAAATTCGGCTATTGCGTTCCATCCAAATAGCATAGATACCCGCAATAAGACAACAGGCAACCCACCGTGACTTCCAAGTTTTACAGCACAGACACCTTTTCGCCATTTTTAATTCGTATTTCAAACTGCGAACCCGTCTTGTAATCCCCATCCATTTCCATAATGCTTGCATTAGGCTCCTTGAAAAAGAACAGTAAAAAAAGAGATGATTATGGTCCTCGAACCCATGCTTGCACAACACACACCAGTTTACCATAATCAAGCCACGTTTGCACAGATTATCAACTGTAGGCAAATGGTGCTGAATAGCCATAGCAGCGACGACGCTGTGCTTGGGCAGAGTACATACATTAGACAACAGAAAACCAGCCAACTTTGACCCTGTTTGATCGGAAAAATTTATAAGCATGGACCCATTCTATCAGTATCATTAAGCGCCCGAAGAGTGGGCGACGTGGGCTTGAGATAATCCCGACCAGCGAGAATAATGTCATCGGCGTACCTTGAGTATGCCTCCAAGACTTCGAATCGAGAATGGCGATGTGGCTGACCAGAAATCATGGTAGGCGAGTTTATATTTCCGCAACCAACACAGCCACACACTTTGCTTACCTTGGATTAGATCAACTATACTTTTGGTCAGCAGCGCTTTGTTCCAAGAGAGTACCTCTTTTATCCCAAAACCGCCTTCTTCTCGTGGGGAACAGACCATACTCCAGCTCGTGAAAACGAGTCTGCACTTCCCATCCTCAATTTGCCAAAAGAATGCTCTGCACAACTTCTCCAACCGTTTCGGAATGCCACGAGGTAACAGAATAGCGTAGCACCAGAAGTTCTCAAGGCCAAAAATCATGGAGTTCAAAAGTTGAAGCTTGCCTGCGTAAGAGAGGCTCTGATTAGCCCAATTTTGAATGTAACCCTTAACCTTGCTAAAAAGCCGATGATACATATCCGCCTTCAAGTTTGCAGCAGCCAATGGAATGCCCAAGTATCGAAAAGGGAATACCCCTTCCGTAAAACTAGACTTGGCGATGATCAATCTCTTAACATCATCCTTAACACCACCAAAATAAATTTCAGTCTTCTGCGGATTTGCTTCAAGCCCAGAAACTTTAGCAAATGTTCCCAAAAAATCAGCAACAGCCATGACAGAAGGAAGGTCACCCCTTGTAAATATCATTAAGTCATCAGCAAAGATTAAGTGTGTGAGATTAACCCTCACACACTTTGGATGGTAAGAGAAGCTCCTTACCGAAGGCAACGTCCTGAGATATCGCGAAAGGACTTCCATACTCAGCACAAAGAGGTAAGGAGAAAGAGGGTCACCTTGACGAATACCCCTCCTTCCCTCAAAGTAGCCATGATTAGTACCATTTATCTTCAAAGTATACCTAGCTGTGGTAATACAAGCCTTCACCCAATCAATAAACCCAATCGGAAAACCAAGAGCCTCCAACATGGACATGATAAACTGCCAATTGAGAGAGTCAAAAGCCTTCTTAATATCAACCTTAAGAAGGCATCTTGGGGATACGCCTTTCCTTGAATAACCCTTCACCAAGCTTTGAGAGAGCATGATGTTATCAAAGATATTTCTTCCGTGCACAAAAGCAGCTTGCTCGTACCCGACCAGGTCAGGCAAAACCAGCTTCAATCTATTAGCAAGGATCTTGCTAACAATCTTGTAAAATGTGGTGCAACAGGAAATGGGTCTATAGTCCGTAACTGAAGTAGCAGCGACCTTTTTAGGAATTAGGGTAATCACGGTCAGGTTAGCAGTCTTCAACATCTTCCCATGCCGAAAGAAATCCAAAACAGCCTCCACTAACACCGTCTTTGTAATCGCCCTTGTATCATTAAAAAACCCAGAGGTGTAGCCATCAATACCAGGACATTTATTGGGATCAATCGAAGCCAACGCATCCATAATCTCCTGTGTAGTAATAGGAGTGACCAACATTCTCTGTTGTTCCGAAGCCAGACATCTTCCCGTAGCTATAAACTGCTGATCCAAATCAGTGAGAGTTTGATCAGAGCCCAAAAGATATTGATAATATTCCAGGAAGGCCTGCACAACGCCTGATTGCTCCGTTTGCATAATACCATGCATATCAGTAATACACCCTATATTATTCAAATGTCGACGTTCAGCTATCTTCTTAAAGAAGTAAGCAGAGCTACAATCAGCTAGCTTAACATGAGTGACCTTAGCTCGCTGCGCCAACATACTAATCTCAGCATTTTTCAACTTCACATAAACCTCCTTGGCTCTCTTCTCAGCGTGCATCAGCTCTTCATCTGTTGAATGTACAGCCAAATCCTCTTGAATCTGGGATAATGCATTCCAGGCCGCCAAAACTCGATTAGAGAGTTGAGAAAAATGTTTGGCGTTAAGTTCCCGGAGTCCTCTTTTCACAAACTTTAGCTTCTCAAACAGACAATACATAGGTGTCCCTTGAACAGGTGTGTTCCAAGCCCTAGAGACACACTCCAAAAAATCATGATGTTGGGCCCAACAATTCAAGTAAGTGAAGCCACGAACGCCGGCAAGCTTATGGGATTGAACTTGCACCAGAATGGGGGAATGGTCTGACACACCAGACGGCAGAAAATGAGCATAAGAAGAAGGAAAAGAATTGAGCCAATGCTGATTCACCAAGGCTCGATCTAGCTTTGACCAGCTCCGACTCCCTCCCAGCTGACTATTTGTCCAACTAAATTGACAACCCTTACTGGACATATCCAACAGATTGCATCGCACAATACAATTATTGAACTCAGCCATATCCAATTGATTTGGCGCATTGCCACCTCGTCTCTCTGCCTCTTCACGAACAACATTGAAATCCCCAAGAAGAATCCAACTATCCACTATTGACAGAGCTAAAGAGGTCAAACTCAGCCAAAGATGGCGTCTCTCAGAACCACTATTTGACGCATAGACAATAGTAACAAACATAACCCTATGAGAGGTGTGATGAGTAACCCTCCCATGGATAAATTGATCCCCCTTCTCTAATACATCAACCTTAACTTCTCGAGGATTATATAGGAGCCAAATTCTACCATTGTAGTGATGTTCGTAATTAAAAATTGCCTTCCAATCCCTAAAGACCCTAAATGCCACAGTAGCAGCTTTATTTTGCTTAACTCTAGTTTCCAAAACACCCATTAAATCGACCTTATTCGAAGTCAAAAATCTCTTTATTTCATGCTGTTTCAAAACTGTATTACACCCCCTTATATTCCACGTGGCAATATACATGAGATATCTGGTGGTCTTGTCACCTCCTTCAAACTTCAAACTGTGTCACCAGTAGTGATAACAGCTTCCTCATCATTGGCTGGGCCTAATAGTAGAGCAATTGCGCCAACAGAATGCAGCCTGTGAGCACTACCCTTACGAACTTCCACAAATCCAATAGCATCCACTGATTCCTTAGCCGGGGGAGGAGTACTCTCTGGGACCACCAAAACTGGGGCCACATCCTGCACCACTGGCTTCGGCCTGTATACCATCTTGGGCTTATTCAGCCTACACGTTTTCTGCTCATGCCCCAACTTCTTGCACGTCTTACAGTAGAATGGAATCCATTCATATTCAACCTTCTGCGCAATTTGCCCACAGTAGGGTGTATTAATCAGGAGTACCTCAGGCACCTCCCCTGCAACATCAATCTCAACCAAGACCCTAGCAAACCCCAGCCTCGCTTGTACTGTGGTTATCTGATCAGCAAACAGAGGTGTACCAATTTTGCTCGCAATTTTGCTCAAAGCCATTGAAGACCAAAAACAGGGATCCAATTCAGGCAAGATCACCCAAACTGGGACTTTAGAGACACATTCCATTTCCTGCATAAACTGTGGCGACCATTGCTTCAAAATAAGGCATGCCCACCCACCATCCAAGGACCACCATGAAGTATCATATCCATGTCGGCTTCACTCTTAAACTTGAAACTGAACCATCCCTTCCGATAATATTGCACAAAAGGGGCAGTAATGTGATTCCAATGTTTCTCCACGAACTCCTTCAACTGCTTTTCCTGCACCCGTAACCCCAGAATCGTGCCCATCAGCGTCTTCCTCCACTTAGATACTTCATCGCAATAAAAGAGATTCATACCAACCTTCTGATGACCCCCAGCAACTCCACTCCATGAGCCTTGCAGATCCGGTGTAGGTGAGCTGTCCTCCACCACTTTCGCGATTTCACCACTCAATAGGTCAGACACGACCATCGCAGAACAGGCTCACAATTACAAAGACTTCCAAGAGCTAACATGTAACACCCCGGCCCCAACCAAAGGCCGGAATGTCATTCACGGTAGCTGCCAGTCGCGACATCGCCCACAAACCAACACGAAGTCCTTTCCAAATAAGACTTTGTCTCACTGTGGCGATCCCGAGAACTTCCTGCGAGGTCACCCATCCTAAGACTACTCTCCAAAGAAGCACGCTAATCAAGAGTTCTTAAATATGAGCCACCAGAAAAGAAGATGCATCTTGTTGATATGAGTAGCACTTACAATCCTTTTAAGCACTAGGTCACTTGAGCTCATCACATGGACAACTTCAAGGGGGCACCCGGCCCGAATAACCTCGGACAACGCCGGGTGTTACATAACACTCTTCAATTTCCCAGCCGATTGATCCAAAACCGCATCAACAAAGGAGCTCAGAAGTATCGGGGATGGTGGAACTACCTCCGGCGTCGCTTCCTCCAAATCCGTAGAGCCAATACACTGTTGTGTTGTCTTAGGCGGACGACCTCGCCCTCTCGCCTTCTCACCTCGCGCCATGGAGATCAAAAGAAGAAAAGGAAATCAGAGAAACCCTAGACCATAGAGAGAGAAGAGAGGAAAGGAAAGGGGGAAATCACTAATACCCTATAAATCCAAATACAATTTGTAAAGATTTTCGGGAAGAAATAATTGATCAGTATTTTTTTATTGGTTTAATAATTGAAGGAAATATATTTTTCCTCAATTATAGTTACAATAAACGTTAAATTAAAATAATCGATTGTCCTTAGTCATTGAACTACCTCTTGTCATGAGTGTTATATTATTGGTAAACTACTTTATGATTAACAAATTTTACACCAATAAATGAAAATAACTAGTCGATGACTATCATTAGTTAACTTCGTCTTTATCTTATAAGGAGCTTTCATGAATATATCTTTAAATCCTATAAAATTTTGAAGAAAGAAGAAAGAGAGAAGAAGAAATAAACTGAAAATAAAGAGAGAATAAATGAGAGAATTGAATTGAAAAGTAATAAATTGAATTGGGAAGAGGAGTGAGAAGTGAAGCCGGTAATATCTTAGGAAATTGTGACCAATTTTATTTTATTTATCCTTTTTTTTTTAATCAGGTTTATTTCATCCTTTGATTGGGAAGGATCCAACGGTGTAGATGTTGACTCGCTGCCTCACTTAAAGTAGGGTGTCTACTTGAACCTATTAATATATATATATATATATATATATATATATATATATATATATATATATATATATATATAGTAATAGGATCATATAAATCCACCCAAATTTGGTGAGGCATGCATCCAAATATTAACCATTGGATCCAATTTTTTTGAATGCGTGAGATATTGCCACGTCATTTATCTTGGATCTCCCTTAAACAACACCCCACACTTTCACGTCCATTTTTAATGATAATTTTCTCTCTTCAAATTTTTTTTCACTAATATTTTTTGACTCTTCTTTCAATTAATTTACTCTCATTCACTTTTTTCTCTCTAGATTTTTTAATTTTCTTCAATATTTCGGCGCTTTAACCTAAATTCCACATAGATTTATCATTTTTTTTTCGATTCATTTTGCTCTCTGCTATGTTTCATGAGTTCTCTTTTGTTCTTCGACGATTGTTGTTCGACTTTACCATTCGTTTTGTGGTTCAACTTCAATGGTTTTCGACTTATTTTTGTTGATAAATTTTGTTTCTAAACACGTTTATGTCAGATCTGAGTTTTCTTATCAGTTAAAATCATGATTTCGATACTAAAAATCACGCGTTTAATACTATTTGGAAAGTTATGGTTTTATTTTCCTAGATCTGAGTTTATTATGTTGTTTTCTTATGACATTGTGTCATTTTCGGTGTTAATTTCGTGTATATTGTTGTTCTACTTGCATTTCGAATTTTAAATCAAAAGTTGTAGCAATTAATGTTGTGTTTTCTGATATATTTGATTTTTTTTTTTTTTTTTTTTTTTTTTTTTGCAGCATATACATATGACGTCCCATTGATAAGCATGATTTTGAGCGAAGACAACATCTAACAGTGGTCGTCAAATCTCTTCTTTGCTTAATATTAGGAATTTGATGAAGAAGACAAACAAACCTAGTGTATCAAATTTAGCAAAAGAAAAATTTGAATTTAGTGAAGAAGGTGACCGAAAATAGTGTATCAAAAAAATTGTTACTTTAATTTATGTTCTCTGTTACTGTAATATTTATTTAGTGTTACTTTAATTGGCAGTCTTGTTACTATAATATTTTAACATTTTTACATTAATATTTAAGTCTTGTTAGTTTGGTATTTGAATCTTGTTACTTTACTTTGTAATGTAAAAGCAAAATATACTTTTCAAGTCTTGTTACCTTAGTATTTGAATTTTGTTACTTTAATATATGTCATCTGTTACTTTAATATATATTTAGTGTTACTTTGATTAGCAATCTTGTTACTTTGCTATTTGAGTCTTGTTACTTTAACGTTTAATTTATGTTACATCAATTCAATTTCACTGTTACTTTTAACAAATATTTGTTGACGATTATAGATGTTAATGCAAAACTAAATCTCTAAAATACAAATACGACATATTACAATTTTATGTTACTTCAACCTCAAATTACTGTTACATTAGAACAATTAGACGGTTACTTTAATAAAAAAAATTCAACTATATTCATACATGACAACTAATTATGTAACATACAAGTACAATACATTATATTTTGTTGTTACTTTAACGTTTAATTATTGTTACATTAGTTCAATTTATCTGTTACTTTATCAAATTTGAGTTCATATTAATAAATTTTACTAATCTCAATAGGAATTCGTGTTCATCAGAAATCTTTTCAACATGCACTTAATTTTATATTTTGCATATCATTATACAATCAGTTTCATAATGATTGAATAACATTAAGAATTTGATAATTGTTCTTCGTTGCTTTGTTGCTGGAATGATGTTGTTGTTGTTTCTCCAGATTCAACAAATCTAGGCACATTAAAAGTTCAATTAGACTTTATGTTTAACAGAAATTAGAGCCGAGTTTCAGTCAAATTAATGTTATTCTTAAATTGAAAGGTTATTAATGCAATTTACCTGTTATTTTTATCGAGATTAATGATTATTGACGACGATTTCGATGATTTCGTACGAATTTGATGATCAATTGTTGATTAATTATGTTCCATGGTTGATTTCACAGTAACAAATGATGATTTGATTCTTTCTATTGACGAATTAGCACGACTTTGATGATCAATCGAAGAATCTGGAGTATAATTGATGATTAAATTATCGCTGCTAATGATTTTGATTAGATTCAATGATTATTTTGATTTAATTTGGGGTTTTATGGGAGGAATTTTTTGGAAATCTGATAGTTTGGAGAGAGAGAGAGAAAGAAAGATTAGGTTTGGAAGAGAGAGATTTGGGTAGCTTTTTTTTTGTCAGGCGTAATAGAAGGGAAACTTTTGACCCCTACTCAATTTTGATGACTTCATCTCATCTTTTAATCTCGACCCTTCATTTAATTAGATCCATGGGCTCTAAGATGGTACGAAGGATGCACCAAATATGACGGATGCATCGGGTCTATCTGTATATATATATATATACACACACACACACACACACACATCCACATCTATTAATAATTATCATACCTCTTAAATTTTCATTTAATACCGTTTACTCTACACTAAAACATCGTTATTCAAATTACTAATGAATTCGACTTTATTTTGGGTGATTATGGTAATATATTATGATAGTGAGATATGACGGTGAAGATGTGAGGGTTGGATAGGGTTGGTACTGGCAATGGAACGATGCTGGTGTCGAGCCTGGCAAGACAGAATATTGTGTGTATTACTGCTTGCTGATCGTAGGGTATGCCTAATTTTTTTTTCCTTTGATTAGTTTTTTTTTTTTTTTTTTTTTTTTTTTTTTTTTCATAATTTTTTTGGGTTTTTTCATCTGTACCTGTCTTATTAGGTTTTCCATTCTGTACCCCTGCGTATATCGTATTCCCAATTGTACCCCTCAGTTTTTTAATTACTCCCAACCATAACTAATTATGCTTAAGCCGTCAATTATCACCGTTAAATGCCAATTAGGAAGCGTAATTTGCTTACGTGGAGCGCCTAATTTGCCTACGTGGAAGGATTAGTTGTAAATTAGAAGTTGAGTCAATTTATTAACTGTCATTTCTTTCTTTTGATTCATTTTTTTTTTAAAACCCTTTGATACCCGTTCACCTTCCTTCCTCTGTTCTCTTCATCTCCTTCCTTTTGCTATTGAACTTTTGCAGTTCATCGTCGTTGCAACATCTTCATCGTTGAACTTTTGAAGTCCTTCCTTCCTCTGTTCAATTTCAGGTATGATTTCAGTTATGATTTTGGGTAAATTAAAGAAACTAAGGGGTACAGTTGGGAGTAATTAAAAAACTCGAGAATGCGATTGAGAATACGATATACATGAGAGTGCAGTTAGGAAAACCCGGTAAATGCTGCAAAGAATGCATTTGGAAAAACCCTTTTTTTTTTTTAATTTTTTTTAGTTGTTTATATTTTTTTTATTTAAATTAATCTATTAGTTTATTTTTTTAATTTATATTTTTGTTTTTATCAATTTAATTGATTTTTTGTTAGACTAGTTTTAAAAACCACTAATTTAAAGTACATGATATAATAAGTAATTTAAAAATTCATCATTATGTGTCCTAAAAGTACTTCTTAATTAAATAAATTCAATAGCTAAAATAATAAAAAAAATAGAAAAAAATTATTCAATCTAATAACCAAATAACTAAAAGTTTAAACATTTATAAATTAGAAACTAATTAAAAAAAAGTGTTTAAAAATGAGTATAAAAAAGTGTTAAGAAACCCGTAAATTATGGCGATGAGAGAAAATGAGAGAGAAAATAAGAGTCAAAAAGTAGGAAAATATAAAAACCGAAAAAAGTGTACAGAAATGGGTAAATAAAATGATACATGATTGAGCACCATTCTTTTGTATTTTCTAGGTTTTGCTTTGCAACTATTCTGAAGAAGGCTTTTGTGTATATACGGTGACAGTTAGAATTATGTTTAATAAAATTGTATTAATGCCACATAAGCCAATCACAAGTGTACAATAATTTTACATAACATTACAATCCTTAGAATTGCTCTGTATTTTACGTTGCTTTTAAGGACATAAATTCCTAAGATCATGAATATTGTATCCCCAACACGTATTGTAATAAATCCATAAATTCACTAAGACATTTTCAAATTAATTTTATTTGAGACCAAAATACAAATCACAGATAAAAGAGTACAAAAACAACATAATATTTATTGGTTAAAGTCACTAACAAAGTAAAAAAAAAATATACTTACAAATAACAATAAAAGGTGATACAAATATTATTGAAATGGTTACGTAAATATTGCATCACAATTGTCAGTAGTAAAAAAGTTATATAAATTAGTACAAAATTGATGGTCTTATAATAATTTATTGTAAGATTGTCTCACACAAGAATTAATGATTTTATTTTCATTTGTAGAGAAAATAATATAAGCTAATGGATGACAAGAAAAATTAGAGGGTTTTTTTTTTTTTTGGATGTAATATGCCTTTCAGTTTAGTCCGGATTCGAGTGGGCAAGAACACAAAAGGCAGTAAAGCTCTGCTCCCCCTTGAGCTTCATGAGTTTTAATATACAATTATGTGTTCAGGGCTTGAATTCGAGACCTCGGGTTAAACTATAACAACTCCCGACCACTGGATAAGGTGGTTAATAAAGTAATTTCTAACATGATAGAATAAAAATGGGATAGAATAAAAATGGGTGATTAAATAGTGAATTAATATGCACATACAGAGTATTATTTTAAATTGACCCCCATATAGTCTTAAAATCTTCGTAACCATCCATCTAATTTATTCATTTGTTACATTATTATTTCAAAAATTATGAGAAAATTAACATCTTTGTTTGACAAAAAATAATTAATAATTAATAATCAATTAATAAACAAAATCATCTAGTTACAACTATTTTCATATCTCCGATTGATTTTCAAGCATCCAGTTATTATTTTATATAAAAAAATACTCTCTCCATTTCAGTGATTTGTTTACAGTTTGACTTTTTTGTAAGGGAATTTTGGGAGAAATGTAAACAAATGATTGAAATAGATGGAGTAATTGTTTTATAGTTGTCTCTTACATGGTTACATGGAGTAGAATATTAAACAAGCACAATGTATTTGTTAGTGTGAGATCTCTTAATGGAGTATTTATTTATTTATTTTTATTTTCCTTTCTTACGTTATTATGGTTTTAATTGTTCCAACTCACATTAAGTTAATGCACAAATTCTTGTGTAAGGCAAGCCTTACAATAAGTTATTATAAGTCAGCCTTGTTTGTACTCGATTATATAGTTTTTGTACCATTTTAGTAATAATTATTATTAATTGTAACTAAAATTTTTTAGTACCCCGAAAAGTGACTTTAGTAGTTTTGTTTCAAGTTTTTGTACCCTTTTAACTACAATTTGTACTCTTGTCTCGCATTAACTTAGTGTAAGACTAGTCTTATAGAAGAATTACTGAAGTTAATGTGAGATGACTTCTCAAAAGATTTATTGACAAACAAATAATTGATCAAGTATTATTTTATATTTTAATCCAATACACTTTTTAAGGACATAGATAATGATGATTTTTTAAAATCATATCTCTAACATTAAATGGAATAAATCCATAGATTCACGTTTATTTCCATGTATACTTACAAATCACAAAAGTTCTAAAAAAAAAACACTAAAAAAAGCACCTATCAAAAACAAATACAAGAGAAAAAAAAAATTAAACAATCATCAAATCAAATTGAAGTAAGAGAAGACCCAAGGGTTCACCAAAAACTACAAGTAATGTCAATTTCATTTTTCTCATATCATGCATGCAATATTTTTATTTTATTTATTTATTTATTTTTGTATTATTATTTCTTTTACATGTCACATAAATGTATCATCTCTTTCAATTTATTATTTTTTTTTTATAATTTTGCAAGAAATAATAATACAAAAATAAATAAATAAATAAAATAAAAATAATGCATGCATGATATGAGAAAAATGAAATTGACATTACTTGAAGTTTTGGTGAACTCTTGGGTCTTCTACTTCAATTTGATTTTATGATTGTTTAATTTTTAGATTCTTGTATTTGTTTTTGATGTGTTTTTTTTTTCTTTTAGAAATTTTGTGATTTGTAAAAAAGTATACATGGAAATAAACGTGAATCTATGGATTCATTCCATTTAATGTTAAGGATATGATTTTAAAGAATCATCAATATATATGTCCTTAAAAGGTTTATTAGATTAAAATATAAAATAATACTTGATCAATTATTTATTTGTCAATAAATTTTTTGAGAAACTATCTCACATTAACTTAACGTGAGTTGGAACAATTAGAACCATAATAGCATAAGAAATTAAAATTAAAATAAATAAATACTCAATTGTAAGAGGCCTCACACTAACAAATAACAATAGTGCATGTCATTGTGTTCGTTAATATTCTACACCATCTAAGAGACAAATGTATAACTAATTTTTTTTTTATATAAAATAATAATTGGATGCTTGAAAATCAATTAGAGATAAGAAAATAGTTGTAACTAGATAAATTTGTTTATTAATTGATTATTATTATTAATTATTTTTGGTCAGGCAAATATGTTAATTTTCTCATAATTTTTGAAACAACAATGTAAACAAATGACTAAATTAGATGCATGGCGACAAGTTTTTAAGACTATTTGGGGGTCAATTTAAACTTGGTTATCATTTAAAATAACAGTAATTCTTCTGTGAGACATGTAACCAAGGTATAAATTGCAGTTAAAATGATACAAAAATATGAAACAAAATATACAAAAGTCACGTACTTATAGGGGTACTAAAAAATTTAGTAATAATTAATCATAATTATCACTTAAATAGTACAAAAGCTATATAATCGAATACAAATGAGGCAGACTTACAATTGTTGTAAGGTCTGATTCACACCAATATTTGTGTTAAAATAATATGTGCATATTCATTATTATATAAACACCCATTTTTATTTTGTCTTGTTAGAAATTACTTTATTAACCACTTTTTCAAGTGGTAAGGAGTTATTATAGTTTAACTCGAGGTCTCGAATTCGAGCCGTGAACACATAATTGTTTATTAAAACTCATGAAGCTCTATATGGGGAGCAGAGTTTTAATGCCTTTTGTGATCCTATCGACTCGACTAAATAAGAAGGTCTTACAATAAATTAAGAAGGTCTTACAATAAATTATATTTTCTTGTCATCTATTAGCTTATAATATTTTCTCTAAAAATGAAAATAAAATCATTAATCCTTAAATAAGAAGGTCTTACAATAAATTATTATAAGATCATCATATTTGTACTCATCTATATAGTTTTTGTACTACTGATAATTGTAATGCAATATTTATATAACCATTTTAATATTATTTGTACTCCTTTATTTGTTATTTTTATTGTGGTCTCAAATAAAATTAATTTGAAATTGTCTCACAGGAGACTTACTCAAATAAAATTCTATGTCTAATAATTGTAACTAAAGTAGTCATTATTTTTACTCTGAATTGTAAAATAGTTTTAGAAGATTTTCTTTCAAATGTTTATTTTTTATTAATTGGTCTTTTTTAGTAAAACGTGATCTGCAAAGGCATACATGAAAATAAATCTGAATTTATGTATTTATTCTAATACGTGTTGAGGATACGATATTTATGATCTTAGCAATTTATGTCCTTAAAAGCAACTAAAAATACAGAGCAATTCTAAGGATTGTAACTGTTACGTAAAATTATTGTACACTTGTGATTGGCTTATGTTGCATTAATACAATTTTGTTAAACATTATTCTAATTGTCATCGTATGTATACAAAAGCCTCATTTTTCTCGAAATAGTTGCAAAGCAAAGCCTTGAAAATACAAAAGGATAGATGGTGCTCAATCATGTATCATTTTATTTACCCACTTCTGTAACTTTTTTCAGTTTTATATCTTTCCCCTACTTTTTGACTCTTATTGTCTCCCTTATATATATATATATATATATATATATATATATATATATATATATATATAGATATATATATATATATATATATATAAACAAGATCAATTAAGTTGACAAATATTAGTAAAGTACAGCTGGTGAAATCATTGTTAATGTTTTGTGGCTGTTTGTTCTTTGTAAATGAAAGCTGTATTTCTCTCTTTATTAGTCTGGTATTAGATTTACAGTTTCATTTACAAAGAACAACAGTTTCACAAAACATTAATAACAGTTTCACCACCGTATCCAGCTTACCAATATTTGTCAACTTAATTGAACTTGACTATATATATATATATATATATATATATATATAGAGAAAAGTTATATAGAGTCCAATGATTCTAAAGAGTCTTAGAGTCCTCATCTCAACCATTGGATTGAAATTAGATGGATGGTTGAGATTGTGCTTTGATTAATTAAAATATTAAAAAAAAAAAAAATTGAAGCCAATAGAAAAATTTGGCAGTTAACGATGCATTTGGGGGTAGTTCAAGAACCTTTTGGTATTATTTGTCTCATATTTTGTTTTTTTTTTTTTTATTTTCTTAATTTTCTTATACCCTTCCAGTTCTTCTTCTTCTTCTTCTTCTCTTCCTTCTTCTTCCTCTTCTTCTTCCTCTTTTTTTTTTCGATTCGTTTTTTCCTTTTTTTAAAAAAAAAATTGATGCCTGCAAAATCCTCAATTTCTTAAGAATATCTTCGACATTACTTGTTAAAATTGCAAAAATTGAAGCCCGCGTTTATTTTAAAGATGGAGAACTTACAGATTATAAGAGTTGTTTGTTTTTGTGTTTAATTTCTCTTGTGTTTTTTTTAATGATGGTAAGTGTTTCTTTTAATGGTAGAGTGTGTTTTTTTTTCTTTTAATTGTAATATTTTTTAGACAATATTAAAGATGAAGATGCAAAAAATTAGTAATCTTTAATTTAAATATAGGAAACTAAAATTTATTTTTGGTTTTTCTGATGTTTTGGTGTATATAGTAGGGAAAGACATTATAAAACGAGAAAAAACAGTGGCGGAAGACGACAGTATGATTAATGGAAGTTTGTTACCCATTTCAAGCATCAATCTATGGAAGATGGTGATGAGAATTCAAGAGGGCGTGGTGTAATTTTAAGGTCAGTGTGTTGAAATTTCAATTTTTTGTGTTAAAATTTTAAAAATTCTGCTTGAAATCATTTTTAATAATTACGATTATTCACTTTGTAATATCATTTTAAATCAAATATTTTTCTTGTTTCAAATATCAATCAGTTAAAGATTGATATTTAATGTTTAATTAACTTTGAAAATTGATTTGATAGTTTTTTTTTTCCCGGATGTAATACTTTTCAGTTCCCTAAACAATTTCAGAACGAGGTTGATGATGTTGAGATGTCGGAAGATAACATGGTTGATGAGGTTGAGACTTCCGAAGCAACGACTAAAGGTGTCGAAAGCACCCAGTTACATCGTAAAAAGATTAATGGAAGATTATTAAATCAAGCTCACAAGTCGTTCATTGTCTCTAATTTTAGGTTAATAAATTGTAATTTCTTTTACTAGACTGTAAATTCTAAATTTTGGTGCTGAAATTTCATAATTGGTATATATTGTTTGTCTGACAGTGTTATGAAATTGAAATTCTATTCTACAGGCTTGAAATTCTAAATATTGTTGCTGAAATTTCAAAATTGAAATATATTCTTTGTATTAGTGGCAGTGCATTGAAATTGGAATTCGATTTAAATAGACTGAAATAATAAATTTTCGTATAGAAATTTCAGAATTCGAATGTTGTTTTATCGCTAAAGTTGTATCATAATTAGACTTTTGTACTGTTTGATGTTGTGAACGATGGTTGATGCTGATGGTAGTTTACGTCGAAATTACTGTAAGATGTTTTTTTAGACAGTATAAGTTATCAAAAATTACTCAGTAAGTGTTTAATTTTAAAAAATTAGTAGTAACAGGTGATAGTATTTTTACTTCAGATTGGAATTCTAGAAAAGTTTGTTATAATTCTTTTTTTTATTGTTGAAATTTCATTTATTGTAAGATTTTTTTTTTTTTTACAGTAGAAGTTACAAAAAATTAGTCACTAAGTGTTTAGTTTCCAAAAATTAGTAGTAACAGGTGATAGTATATTTGAATTGAGGAAGTAAAGTAGAATATTTGAATTGAGGAAGTAAAGTAGAATACAGAAGCGTAAATGTGAAAATTGAAAAATATAAATAATAGATAGATAACTGAAAATTGGTCATCTAAAACCAAAGTACAAACCAATGTAAAAATGAATACAAATTAAGCGGTTCAATATTGACATAGTTTAATAAAGTCGGTGTTTCAAAACGATAGTACAAAGCAAAACAAAGCGAAGAGTTCAATGAGCAGTTAAATGGTGACAGCGCTTCATTTAGAGTACTTCTACATCTTCCGCTGTACCTGACACTGTGCTTTAAGCAACTTTATAAGGTCAGACTTCCTCTTAAAAAATTGGGAGACGTTTTCAAGTAAACCGTCACGCTTCAAGTTGACTGAGTAGAATTAGAGGATAGGTCAACAGCACGGGGGGTTGTTAGCTTCTTCATCCTTGAAGCAGCGTAGGTATACCAAAAGTGGCAAGCATCCGCATTCCGTTGCATGTACAACTCATGAACCTCCTACAAACATAAACGTAAGACAAACAAATTACAATAATGTAAAAAGAGAATTCCAGAATGTAAAAAGAGAATTCCAGTATGTAAAAAAAGAATTCCAGTAAGACAACTAAATTACAGTAATTTAAGAAATTTAAGAAAAAAAAAAACAGAATTGTAATCACAAATATGAAATTCCAGTATGTAAAAAGAGAATTTATAACAGATAATCAGTTTCTCTTATAAACACAAAAAATGAAATTCCAACAGACGAAAAATGAATTATAACACATAATATGAAATTCCAATTTCAGGAAGAAAATTATAAACACAATTAATGAACATAATTATAAACACATATAAAATATAGCAATTGAAATTTTTGAAATACCCAGCAGAAAAAGGAATAACAATCAATTTTTAGGGTTTCCAATTTGAAGAACTTAACATAAAAATTAAATCTTTAAGTTAAAAATTCAACCTAATTTGAAATCAAAAAAAATAACAAACTGAAAAATGAATTACAATTATAAGTTAAAAATTCAACCTAATTTGTAATTAAATAATACGAAAAATTAAAAACAAAACAAAAAAACGAAAAAGCAAAGGAATAACAATCAATATTTAGGGTTTTCAATTTTTTTAGTGAAATTTTGACAGAAAAACAAAAAATATACAAATTTTTGTATCAAATTAATAAAAGAACCCAAAAAAAATAAATCAAAATGCACAAAATAAATGAAGACAAAAACAGAAAAAAAACATAAAAATTAAAACTTGAACTACAAAATCTAAACGGAAATTAACGAGATGGAACTCACCTTTTATCAAACAAAAATAACGATGACAGTGTTCAATGAGAAATCTGAATGATAGCAATGGCGAAAAAGATGAAGAATTGAAGAAGATGAATCAATTAGAGAGTTGAAGAAGATGAATCAATCGAGAAAATTTTGGGAAAAAAATTGAAGAGTCATTAATTTTGAAGAGAGAGATTGAAAATATTTGAATTAATTGTGAATTGTGTTTTTTGGAGGAGTAAGGTGAGCGTTCTTTTTGTTCTTCTCAAGTTCTGTTGTTTTTATTTTTATTTTTTGTCATTTTTTTTTTTTTTAGGGGACAATGCATTTATTACTGACAAATCTGAGCCCTTGATCTAATTTGATCCAAGGGCTCACATTAAGACTCTAGTGACTCTAATACTAACCTAGACTCTAAAGAACCTAATTTATATATATATATATATATATATATATATATATATATATATATATATATATATATATATATATATATATATATATATATATAGGTTCTAGCAAGTCAAGGAGTAGGGGAGAGTCATAAAGTCAATTAGAAATTTGGATGGAGGGTTGAGATTGATCCTTGGCTATTAAATGAGAAATTAAAAAAAAAAAAAAAAGAAAAAAAAAAAAATGGGTGTTTTAACGAGGGAGTTACTACTCCCTATATTGCCTATTACCAATTCCCCATTCATTTTTTGTTTTGGAAATCAATTCTCCATTCACTTCAGTTAATTATTTCATCTTCCTCATGTCATTCTTTCGTCTTTATTCTAAATTGTTGAACTTTTTTTTTTTTTTCATTAATTTTGCTTCTACAATTCCTACGGAACAATCATCAATCTTCCGTCTGTTCCAATTCTCCACCCTTTTTCATGTTTGATTTTTAGTTTTGCTGCTCTTCTTCTTCTTCTTAATTTTCCAGAATTTGTAATCTCAGTTTCTTTCTTTTTTGCATCAATAATTTTATCATTTCGTTTTTTATTTTAATGACTCATTAAGAAGAGAACGAAATCCCCTGTTTTTTGTGAATATTAAACGACATCTGAATTGGTGCTAAGAAATTCATTGTTTCGTTTTTTGATTTCTTAATGGATGAAATGCAGATTGTCCCTTATGATAATGGTAAGATTCTTTTTTTAATTTTTTGTTATATATTTTCATTGTTTTGGTCGTTGAAACCCTGTTTTGGCAACTTAGAATTTCAGATTTTTTTGATGAATAATTTTAAGAAAGTATTCATTTATTAACGAGGATAATGAAGAAATGATAACTTCAAATGAAGATGTGTAGAAGAGGTCGTGTATTCGATGTCCAATACCATCCAGGTATTAAAATCAGTTATCAGCGCGTAAAAATGCATTTTATTTTCATTAGAATCTTTTTTTTTTTGGTATTTACTGCAGATATCTGTGGTTGATTTCAATGATATAATAATTGATTTTAGCTACCATCGAATTGTGAACAGGGACGTTAAATGTCAGATGCAGTTGTAGACTTTATGAGCATCGAGGGATTTTATGCAGACATGTTATATGGATATATACTGGTCATGGGGTTGAAGAAATACCAAAAATGTTTGTTTCCCGACGATGGATGAAAGATTCAGCATTTGATGTTGGCGAAAATATGAAGGGATTGTGTTGGTCGGCAAATCAATTATTAGATCTTTGAAATACTTTCTTTGCATTGGAATTTTATTTTAATCATTTATTGACAATTATAATATTTATGTACTTTTTTTATCGTCCTGATATTTAGTGTTTGTTAAAATGTATTACTATGTCATTATAATTCATTTCGTTGCAGTTATGATCATCTTTTTCTTATTATCAATATTATTTGTGGGACTTAATATTAATTTGAGTTTATTTGACTCATAGATAAAAGGAAGATCAGAATGCATATAGAAAGTAGATTCTCGAGATAAAAAAAAACATTATAACGGACATAAAATTAATTTCAAGGTTAAGAAAGTAGATTCGACAAAAACTTACCTTTTGACTCGTAGATAGAAAAGAAGATCAGAATGCATGTAAATTTAATTTCGTGGTTAAAAATTTGATTTTAACTACCATATGATAATAGAAGAGGATAGATTGTGTTAAACTTAAAGCGGTAAACAAGCGAAAAGTTGTAACTTCAGACGCCTCAATTGGTTGAACCAACTCTTTATCAGAAAAAGTGATAGATGAATACTTTCTTTTTGATATCATCGCAAAAAGAATACTTTATTTTTGCATTGGAATCTTAATAATTTATCGACAATTATAATAATTTTTAGTTTTTTTTATCGTCCTGATATTTATTGTTTGTTAAAATTAACTACTATAACATTATAATTCATTTCGTTGCAGTTATAATCAACTTTTTATGATTATCATTGTTATTTGTGGGAGTTAATATTAATTTATATAAAATTGACTTTTTTTTTTGGTGTTTTTCAGAAAGAATCTTCTTGTTTATTGAAGTTTTTTTTTTTTTTGGGTAGTAAAAATCAATTTTAAGAACATTGGAGTTCATTTCCTTTCGTTTAGAATGACGGTTTCAATTCATTAAGTAGAAACAGTGTAGGTTAAAAATAATAATAACATATAATTGTAGGTTTATATCAGTATATAGACCTTAAAAATCACAGGATTATAATGAAAAACTTTATAAGATTTAAAGTCATAAAAGAAATTGCATAACATGAAATAGAGATTTAGAATTAACCTTTAATCCTAATGAATTTGGCCTAAGAACAATACCAAAATTATGGTATCTCCTAATAATCTCACCGAAGATGTTTTGAGAAATACCCTTGAATTTGCTAGAGAATTTTTAGAGGAGAAAACTTATTTTCTCTCTAGGTTTTTGTGTTGTAAAAAGGTGAATGAATTAAGATGAAATTAGAGTAGAAATAGGAAAGCAAAATCCCCTCTAATTGACCTAGGGTGGCCGGCCTCTAATTGATATTTGGGGAGATTTAGTTCTCCTCAAATACTCCACTTGTTGACCAAGTAATTCATAATTGTATCTGGACACTTGTACTTGGTCATTTTAGCTTTTATATAATGCATTATATTACTAGTGTCATCTCTGTATGATTGACTACTATAATATATTATAAATATCCTTATATTTAAAATTTGCTAATTAATTATAACGGTTTATATTTAATTAGCTTGCATTATACATAATAATTAACTATAACATTTTATATTCAATTCACGAATTACATTTAATTCGTCTCAGCTAAGATTATTTAATCAAGATTAAATAAATAGGTTCACCATTATACTGACTAACATTTTAGTCAGTAACACCATCACACTTGACTAACATTTTAGTCACATTTGACTAACCTTTTAGTCAACAACACTGACTAACCGTTTAATCATTAAATAAGGCATCGATATGATTATTCTCTCAAATAATCACATCTCTCAAACACATCCTTTAGGTGTGACTCTTAGGGACCAGTTGATCACCGCCATCTGTATGACAATAACGTCAAACTTATCTAGCAAGCCAACCGTTATTGATAAACGTTAATCAACTGATTAAATACAAAATGTACCCTGTGTACCTTTAGAGATTTATTTATGTTATTGCACTAACTGTGGAGTACACTAACTCCAACAATAATAATAAAGTCAATAGAAAATGTCATTACTAACAAAATATCATCACAAAAAGTGATAGATGAATAACGTTCAAATAAGGCAAAAAAAAAACAAAAGATAATATAGTACGCCGACATAATTTAAAGGCGAACTTGTTTTGACACCGCCTTACTTCTTCAAGTCACGGTTGTCTTTTATCTTTTTCCACGTAGCAGGTTTGTTTTGAATGAAGTGGTTCACCTTCTGAAGCAAGTCGTCTCGTACTTTATTGCAATCAAATAATAAAAGAGCAGCTGCAAGTTCAACAACGAGATAACGCTTCGCTCTTCTTTCGACAAAGATGAAAAAGACCACCGAAACCAATGCTACTTAATCGCGACTTTCTCGACTTTCGAACGGTTCGCCATCATTTTCAAAAGCTTTCGAGTCCGAAACTTTACTTTATTGACATCTACTGCACTCGCCAACATCATCTCCTGGATGACTCGACACTGGACACTTCACGATCACTACTACGGATGACATCCGAAAAAGTCAAAACGTAAAGTTAACTTTTTGTCCAATGCTTGACACACCATTGCCTAAAAACGAGATTCTAACAGATAAAAAATTAATTTCAATACTCTAAAAATTAATTTCAACCGGGACAAGTATCATATATGAAAAACAACATTATAACAGACATGAATAGAATTTCAATGTTGTATATATTGATTCTAACTAACCAAAATTAATTTCAAAAAAAAAATTAAGGAAAGCTTCAACAAAAAATTAACTTCAACAGAGGACAAGTACACATTCATGAGATAATTTAAAGCATAAATTATTTGACAAAAAATAACCAAAAAATTAAGACTTTTAGAAAATAAATTCGAAATACCAAAAGAACCAATATAAATTATTGTAAATTGATTTACTTGGTACTTAAAATTACAAGACTGGATACTTAATTGATTTTTCGTTGCTAATAGCAAATTTATTTTGTACTGTTGAAGAAAACATTAAAACTACTAATAGAAATGTTAAATACATAAAAAATTAAAAAAAAATACCTCGATTAAAAGATACGGACAAAGATATGGAGAAGACGAACACAGCAAATATGTTTAACAAAGGAATACAGAAGAAAAACGAAAAAATTTGCAGGAAAAACAATGGAAGAATTTGAAGTAACAATGGAGGAATTGTTAGAGGGGAAGACGAAAGGGATGAAAGGAAGAGAGAGACAGTGAATTGAAAAGTGAATATGAATGATAGTGTGAATACCGGTGAATATTTTGGGAGAGTGTGAAATTTCGTTTTTTTTTTTTTTCCTAATTCACATTAAATGAGAAGTTCAATCTTGGTCATTGATTTAGATGCATCTAACGGCTGAGATTCCGACTTGATGACTTGCTTAGGAGGGTATGACTCAAAAGAGAAAGTCATTGAGTCGTAATCTAAGCCATTGGATTATCAAAATCAACGGCTGAGATTAAATCTCAAAAGGAGGTGGGAAAGTGTCAATGGATTCCAAGAAATTTGGCCAACCTAATAAAACTTGAAATCTTTTTTTTTTTTTTTTGGTTAAAATCTCATTTTTTTTTTGGTTAAAATCTCAAATTTTTTGGTTAAAATCTCAAACCTGGAATTTGGGGCTTAACGACTTTCCCTCATAACTTGGGCTTAAAAGATCTTGAGTCCTAGGTTGGTGTTAGAGTCCTAGAGTCCTAATGTGAGCCCTTGGATCAAATTAGATCAATGGCTTAGATTAATCCTACATTTAATACAATGTCCCCCCTAAAAAATAAAAAAAATAAAAAAAAATAGAGAAAAGCTGAAAAGGAGAAAAGGAAAAAAAAATCAGAATTAATGAGGGATGTTTAATCGTATGTTTGCTCCCCAAAACTCAAAATCAAAAAAAAAAATTAAAAAAAAAAAAAAAAAATTCTCTCATCCCTGACTCTTCATTTTACCCACTCCAACTCTTCTTCATCTTCTTCAATTCTTCTTCATCTTCTTCAATTCATCTTCTTCAATTAATCTTCATCTGCTTCGTCATTAAACAAATTCATCGTTATTTTTCGTGCACTGCAACTTCATTTCGATTCTTCATTTTTTTTGTCCACTGCAACTTCAGTCCGATTCTTCATTGAACTTTAAAGGTGAGTTTTTTTTTTTTTTCTAATTTAATTCAATTTTTAATTTTTCAATTAATTTCTAGTTCTTCATCTTTTTTGCGTTTTTTTTTTTCAAGTTGTGTTTAAATGTTTAGATTTAAAATTTAATTGATTTTCTCAGTTTCTTATTTTTTTAATTTGAAATTAGGTTGAAATTAAAGTATTATGCTAAAGGTTTAATTTTTAGGGTTTGTTCTTGATGTATTTTGTGCATTTTGCCTTTTTTTATTTTATTTTCTGTGGTAGTTTGTAATTAAATTATCTATTTTTTCTGCTTTTTTTACGATTCTCAGAAAGTTTTTTTGAAATTTCAGATTATGTGTATATAATTCTTTTTTTTGTTATTGGAATTTCAATTTTTTTCGTTATAACAAAAACTGATAATGTGTCTATAATTATGTTATCTCATGTTGGAATTTCATATGATATGCTTACAATTTGTTTTTTTTTTTTTTTTTTTTTAAATTGTTTCATGTTTTTCTGTCAATGTAATTTGTTTCTCTTACGTTAAGTTTGTACGTGGTTCATTAATTGTGTTTATAATTCTGTTCCAGAAATTGGAATTTCATATTTTGTGTTTATAATTCGTTTTTTTAGTATTGGAATTTCACTTTTTGCGTTTATAAGTGAAACTGATTATCTGTTTATAATTCGTATGTAACACCCCGTGTTATTTTAACACAATTTGATAAAAGAATTTAATTCCTTAAATTAAATTCATCCTTTTTCTTTATTATAAAAATAAATGCTCAATTTTTAGCCAAATGATACTAAATTTGCCTAAGTACAAATTTAAAAATTTTGAAAAATAAAGTTTGTCCTATTATCTTCAGAATTGAAAAAGAAACACATTTCAAAATTTTATAAAAATGAACACTTATACTTTTCCTGCCTCCAAATTCGGTCAACAATTTCAAACACGCAAATCAAAAATCAAATATCTTATCCTCTTCCATTTTGGAAAAGCAAACTTCACATCTAACTTTTAATAAAAATATAATCATTTTGATTAATTTTTAATAAATCATATTATATTAAAAATCTAATTACTATTTCAATTCTATTAAACTAGCTTTTTCCTAAATTGTCTAAATATGAAGTTATACTTAATTTAAACTGATAAACTTTTTGACGTTTGATCCTAATTATTTAAATCTTTAACTTTCATCCAAAAAAATAAGTATTTCGACCTAGTAAAATTTTAATCACAATTTCAAGGATTAAAACCCGATATTTATATTTAGTACCTTTTAAAAATTTGTTTTATTTTTAATTCCAATTTTATTTTAAAACACTATTTTAAGATCATATCTTTTATTTCGAGACCTTTCATGAAACAAGAAATCGTAATTTCAAAACGAAAAATCGAGCCCGATTTTTCTAAATGAGCCAAACCTACTTGGATCTTTTCCAAGCTTATGCTGTTCCATAATTTCTTACACAAAATCAATTTTTCTTACAACTTTAATTTTGTCATCATCATTTTTATTTTGTATTAAAATTTAAAGTTTATACTTAAAAATAATACATAAATACAAATACAATACTACTACTTTAATACTAGAATTTTCATTTCCGCAACTTTGAAAATTTTTCTAAAGTAATAAATAAAATATTTTAGTCTTAAAATATTAAAGTAGTAGATATTTGAAAAATTGTCAAACGCAAGAACCTTTAACTTTTATCGCTTAACGCCTGACTTTTTAAAACTCGATTTATTTTCGTGAAAAACATTTTAAAACACAAATTAAACATTTTCTACACTAAATAGTGATGTTGACATTAGTAAGCTAGTATGATCATTTTGTTTCCTATTTTTCTTTAATTAAAACATTATTTCTAATTAAAACAAACTTACATCATACACTTTACTTAACCTATTTTTATTCTAACACTTCCTCATTTATTTTCAAGGAGCAAAACTCACCTCATTTGCTCTCTCTTTGCCGCCCCTCCTTCCTCCATTTTCTCTCTTTTGTTTTCTTTATTTTTCTTCCAAAAACCATTAAATAAAAACCCTTAATATTATTCTAATAAATCCTTAAGTGTTCTAAGTTCTTTAGTGGGTATTTAGAGCTAACTTGGATGGTTTATTTTGGGTAAATAACATGGGTTTTGGGTGAAGACCAATCCGATCTAAAATTTATTTTAGATCCCCGACGTTTAACATCCTAATTAAGGTGACTAGCCTTGTCTTGTATTATCTTTTTAGTAAATTAATTTGATTTTTATTATAAGTTTTATGAGTATGATTTTTATGTTGAAAAATGTTAAACATCATTTTTGTGCACTTATATGTTATGTGTTGTATAAATAATGATAATAGATAAATATGGTTTAAAATAGTTAAGTTGTAGTTTTATGAATTCATGTTTAGTTTAATTATTTTTGAGTACTTTAAATTATTGTTCATGTTGTTTTTAAGCTTATATGAGTTTTAGTTATGTTATAATCATATATAAAAATATTGTGAAATATTAACTATGAATTTAAAGTGATTAAAAATCAAAAATAAAAATTGTATGTTCATGTTTATTTCACTCGACATTTCCCATTTTTTTTATGTAATTTTCACTTTTAATTTTTGTAAATAATATGTTAGAATAAGTTAGTTAAAATAGATGTGTTCATGTGAAAAAAATTAAATTAGGAAAATAAAATATCAGTTGTTAAAAATGAAAAGTGTGTTCTTGAGCTTTAAATATGGTGTTCTTATGTTCATGAGTATCTTCATATGTGTTCTTCATTTTAGCTTACTTTGATTTTGTTTTATGTTATGTTTGTTAATATTTTGTGTTTATGTTTAGTTATTGTTTTATATATTATTAGTAATATGATATAAAACAACTTAAAATATTATAAATCATTTAGATTAAAAAGTTAGAAAATTAAAGTGTTGAAAAACACTATTCATAAATATAAATGAAATTTTTAGTAAATTTCATTTTAGTTTAAATCGTTTTAGTATAATTAGAATAATTAAAATATAAAGACTTTAAGCTAAAAACCGATAAAAACGAAAAATGAAATTTTAGGAACACCACATGCTTGCTCACGGCATTCCCTTTATTTTTAGGCTAAAAATTGTTTTTATCACTTTTTAGTTTATTGTTAATATAATTTAAATATTAGTTAATAATTTAGAATTAATAAATTAAAAGAAATAAATCGATTTTGTTAAGTATATAAACCACACGACATTTTTAGATTAAATTGACTAAATTTGACTAAAATGAAATTATCACTAAGTCACTAAAGCTAAATAGTAATTAGAATTGAATATTTGTATAAATCGTTTTAATTATAAATGAATTATGATAAACCGATAAAATTATGTAACCGTTATGAAAATGAACTAAATCGTGTGATACTACCTTTGCTATTGGATTATTGAATTTGGACGTACGGACTATAAATGAATCATCCACGATACTATCACTAGCTTAAATGAATAGACGACTAAATTTAACCGAGTCTTACATTTTAAAATATTTTCACAAATCACTAAATACAAAATGAACTTAACGTTTTTAAAACTAGACTTTTAGATATTTTCATAAATGACTAAATACAAACCGAACTTAACATTTTTAAAAACTAGACTTTAGAATATTTTCAAAAATCGCCTAAGTACAAAACGAACTTAACGTTTTTGAAACTAGAAATCTATACTTAGGAAATAAAAGATTTAGTTTTATAACTAAAATACCTTAAGTATAAAAAAATAATAAGTATAAGTATAAAAATACATATAAAATACTAATACGTATAAAAATACGTATAGAATACGATGAATAGTAAATACGATGAATAGTAAATACAATGAATAGTAAATACGATGAATAGTAAATACAATGAATAGTAAATACGATGAATAGTAAAATACGGTTGAATAGTGAAATCTTTGAAAATAATTGAATATTTTACTAAGTTTAGAAAATTTAAAATGAAGAAGTAAATGACCTAAAGTGTTTGAAAAACACATAAATAAAATTGGACATACTAATAAACGTTTCAATTTAGAAACTTGAAAACGTTAATAATTAACAACACTTCAAATAATAAACGAACGTGTTATGTGATCATATGAAACCTACAAATACTTAAACGCTTGACACTGAGATCAGGAGAGCTTAAGAACATGTGATATGTAATATCAAATAAATAATAAATCTTGAGTAAGTTTAAATAAAAAGGTCGTCAAGCTTGGGCCTCGGATATGAAACGTCAATCGTAAGTGAAGTGGGACTAAGATAGTCTTGTGGCGATACGCCATTCTTAGGACAAGATAATTGAATATGCCAAGGCTTTTTGTCTCGCGCTTTAGGAAATAGTCGCTTTATCCCCGAGTTAAGGTCTTCTATGATTAGCATGGCCCATTCTTAAATTGGATACTAGTGTACATGTACTAGACTAGGGTTTTATTCCCTATTTCGCTAAAGTTAACAGGCGTAGTGCGCGATTTGGGCGATTATAGCGGTGGTCTCCTTGCGGTGTTTCGTTCTTAGTGGGCGCGACACTAGCATTCGTTCTTACCCTGCGTAAAGATTACTTGACGAGATTGTATCTGAAGTTCGAATCATTTCGAACACTAGAGGATGAGATGCAAGTATTATAGTATTCGGCGTGGTTTACGAGTCGAGTAAGCCTCTGCACTATGGAAGTGAGATGCAATCGATCAGAGTACAAAGGCCTACTCAGTGGTCAGGCTCGTAAGCAGTATGTGTTGTTTGTTGTATGATTAATTGAGAACGAGTGTGTACCATCTTCGAAAATTAAAGACCACAACTTTCTGAATTGAATCGAGTCTGCATGAGAAGAATGATACGACGTATATGTTTGATTGCGATCCGATATCGCCTTGTAATGCCATTGAATTATTGTGATACTATTGCTATGCTATTATGTGCTATTTGCCTTCATAATTGAATATCATGCTTATATGATTTATCGCTTTAAACCGCATGCTTATTATGACTTATATGTCTTATATGCTATATGTATTAAGCATGTTTATGTTTTTATCATAATGTTATGTTTATAAAGCGATAATATTAAACCAAAGTAATTGAAGCTTAGGGGTAAGTATGAGCATAGCTAGTCATCATCACCGCCAATGCGCATCCCCATAGTTTATTGTGCGGCAGACGCTCGTGGACTAGGAAATTTGGATTTTGGATGGGGCCACGAGACGCTTTTATGCTTTACTTTTATTGTTTTCCGAGAGATATGTAATATATAACGCTACCCTTTTTACTACCGTATTTAGAGTTGTATTATTCAACTCTCGAACGAGGATGTAACATTTTGGGTTTATGTATAATTAATGACTCTGGTTTAAGACTTAATTAATTTCCGCCTTAGTAATTAAAGTCGACTAAAAACCAGGTTGTTACAGTTGGTATCAAAGCTGTCTTGTGACCGTAACATGAATTGCCTAATGCGATTTATGCTTACCTAACGAGAGACACCTGGGCCGGACATTCATATCGTATGTCAGGCAAGACTACTAGGATCAAATAATAAATTAGATTTTTCTTTTATTAGATCACTTAAATAATAACTTGAAATCGCTTTAGAGTGTGAGGATGGGTAGAAACCTTAAGGACCGACCATAGGCTAAGGATTTTAAATAACGAATTACTTCCCTCAAAATAAAATACACTAACTATCGTATGCTTGCTACTTGCTGATGTGACTAACTAAAATTAACAACTATCCTCGGATATAAAATCTTTGTATAATTTTAATTCTCAAGATCAAGCCTTTAAATCAAATACATGACGACAAGATCCCGCGCAACAAATGGACACATCAAGGACCTTACAACCGATAAGACGCTCAACATCTCAAGAATTACATGTGGAGAAGATTTCTACAACTTCATTTAACTATCCTCTTTAACTAAAATTTTTCTTTCGTTCTCGTTTAAAAATTTTAACCTCTTAAACCTTTCCCCTCTAACTCTCTAATTTTCTAAACCTATAATTTCTAATAACTATTTCTCAAATGAACTTTCATTCTTCTTCCTTAATCTCGCAAAATGATTTTATTTTTGCATGTCAATTCCTTAAACTTCTTTTGATTGATTCTCAAAAACCTTCAAATTTTATTACATTTTAAACCTCTTAAACTTACCATCTCTTTTAAAATTTATAAGATCTTGAAAATTTATAAATTCTAATTATACTCTAAAATGAACTTTCATGTTTTCCCTTTTAACACATATTTGAAACTTATTCAATTGGTTCTTAAAATTTATTTCTCAATTTTCAGTATCTTTGAAAATGTTTTGTTTTTAATTGTATATTCTTTACCTTATACTATCGAATTTGATTATTTTCAAATTTTGCAACTTATCAATACCTTTTCCAAATTTCTAACCTCTGAAATGAATTTTTATCTTTTCTACTTAAACTGCGTAAATATATGTTTAAAATTTTCTTAAGGGGGTAGGACAAAATATGATGTTTTAAAAATCATTGATTAAACTTTAAAATTCAAAATCATTATTTTCAACCAATTTTAAACTATATCTTTAACTTCAAATAAAATTAAAATTTGTTTTATTTTAAAACCCTTATAATTTTAATTTAAAGTAATTCCGTACAAAACTTCTAGGCCCCTTCTCTTTGAAAATCCTTTTGAAATCGATTTCAGAAATGACAACCTAGTAACATTTCTATATTAATTCAATATATTTCATTTGTAAATATAAAACGATTATAGCTTTCAATCTTTCAACTTTATCTAACACCTATATAATATTTCAGAAATTCAAACTTTTTGAAAAGTCTTATTCTACCAAAATAAAATGTTATTATCGAAACTTGTAAGATCTTGTTATCTTCTCTAATCGCTTTGTCTAATCATGACGAGATATCCACTCTATTCAAGTTTCGGGACGAAACTTTTCTTAAGGGGGTAGGTTTGTAACACCCCGTGTTATTTTAACACAATTTGATAAAAGAATTTAATTCCTTAAATTAAATTCATCCTTTTTCTTTATTATAAAAATGCGTCTGAATTTTTTTCGCCAAATGATATTAAATTTGCCTAAGTACAAATTTAAAAATTTTGAAAAATAAAGTTTGTCCTATTATCTTCAGAATTGAAAAAGAAACACATTTCAAAATTTTATAAAAATGAACACTTATACTTTTCCCGTCTCTGAAATTCGTCCAACAATTTCAAACACGCAAATCAAAAATCAAATATCTTATCCTCTTCCATTTTGGAAAAGCAAACTTCACATCTAACTTTTAATAAAAATATAATCATTTTGATTAATTTTTAATAAATCATATTATATTAAAAATCTAATTACTATTTCAATTCTATTAAACTAGCTTTTTCCTAAATTGTCTAAATATGAAGTTATACTTAATTTAAACTGCTTAAATTTTTGGCGTATGATCCTAATTTTTTAATTCTTTAACTTTCATCCAAAATATTATGTATTTCGACCTAGTAAAATTTTAATCACAATTTCAAGGATTAAAACCCGATATTTATATTTAGTACCATTTAAAAATTTGTTTTATTTTTAATTCCAATTTTATTTTAAAACACTATTTTAAGATCATATCTTTTATTTCGAGACCTTTCACAGCGTATACAAGAAATCGAAAATTTCAAAACTAAAATCGAGCCCGATTTTTCTAAAATGAGCCGAACCTACTTGGATCTTTTTCCAAGCTTATCCTCTTCCATAATTTCTTACACAAAATCAATTTTTCTTACAACTTTAATTTTGTCATCATCATTTTTATTTTGTATTAAAATTTAAAGTTTATACTTAATAATAATACATAAATACAAATACAATACTACTACTTTAATACTACAATTTTCATTTCCGTCACTTTTAAAATTTTTCTAAAGTAATAAATAAAATATTTTAGTCTTAAAATATTAAAGTAGAGATATTTCAGAAAAATTGTCAAACGCGCAACCTTTAACTTTTATCGCTTTTAACGCCCGACTTTTTAAAACTGACGATTTTCGTGAAAAACATTTTAAAACACAAATTAAACATTTTCTACACTAAATAGTGATGTTGACATTAGTAAGCTAGTATGATCATTTTGTTTCCTATTTTTCTTTAATTAAAACATTATTTCTAATTAAAACAAACTTACATCATACACTTTACTTAACCTATTTTTATTCTAACACTTCCTCATTTATTTTCAAGGAGCAAAACTCACCTCATTTGCTCTCTCTTTGCACGCCCTCCTTCCTCCATTTTCTCTCTTTTGTTTTCTTTATTTTTCTTCCAAAACCATTAAATAAAAACCCTTAATATTATTCTAATAAATCCTTAAGTGTTCTAAGTTCTTTAGTGGGTATTTAGAGCTAACTTGGATGGTTTATTTTGGGTAAATAACATGGGTTTTGGGTGAAGACCAATCCGATCTAAAATTTATTTTAGATCCCCGACGTTTAACATCCTAATTAAGGTGACTAGCCTTGTCTTGTATTATCTTTTTAGTAAATTAATTTGATTTTTATTATAAGTTTTATGAGTATGATTTTTATGTTGAAAAATGTTAAACATCATTTTTGTGCACTTATATGTTATGTGTTGTATAAATAATGATAATAGATAAATATGGTTTAAAATAGTTAAGTTGTAGTTTTATGAATTCATGTTTAGTTTAATTATTTTTGAGTACTTTAAATTATTGTTCATGTTGTTTTTAAGCTTATATGAGTTTTAGTTATGTTATAATCATATATAAAAATATTGTGAAATATTAACTATGAATTTAAAGTGATTAAAAATCAAAAATAAAAATTGTATGTTCATGTTTATTTCACTCGACATTTCCCATTTTTTTTATGTAATTTTCACTTTTAATTTTTGTAAATAATATGTTAGAATAAGTTAGTTAAAATAGATGTGTTCATGTGAAAAAAATTAAATTAGGAAAATAAAATATCAGTTGTTAAAAATGAAAAGTGTGTTCTTGAGCTTTAAATATGGTGTTCTTATGTTCATGAGTATCTTCATATGTGTTCTTCATTTTAGCTTACTTTGATTTTGTTTTATGTTATGTTTGTTAATATTTTGTGTTTATGTTTAGTTATTGTTTTATATATTATTAGTAATATGATATAAAACAACTTAAAATATTATAAATCATTTAGATTAAAAAGTTAGAAAATTAAAGTGTTGAAAAACACTATTCATAAATATAAATGAAATTTTTAGTAAATTTCATTTTAGTTTAAATCGTTTTAGTATAATTAGAATAATTAAAATATAAAGACTTTAAGCTAAAAACCGATAAAAACGAAAAATGAAATTTTAGGAACACCACATGCTTGCTCACGGCATTCCCTTTATTTTTAGGCTAAAAATTGTTTTTATCACTTTTTAGTTTATTGTTAATATAATTTAAATATTAGTTAATAATTTAGAATTAATAAATTAAAAGAAATAAATCGATTTTGTTAAGTATATAAACCACACGACATTTTTAGATTAAATTGACTAAATTTGACTAAAATGAAATTATCACTAAGTCACTAAAGCTAAATAGTAATTAGAATTGAATTTTTGTATAAATCGTTTTAATTATAAATGAATTATGATAAACCGATAAAATTATGTAAATCAAGTATGAAAATGAACTAAATCGTGTGATACTACCTTTGCTATTGGATTATTGAATTTGGACGTACGGACTATAAATGAATCATCCACGATACTATCACTAGCTTAAATGAATAGACGACTAAATTTAACCGAGTCTTACATTTTAAAATATTTTCACAAATCACTAAATACAAAATGAACTTAACGTTTTTAAAACTAGACTTTTAGATATTTTCATAAATGACTAAATACAAACCGAACTTAACATTTTTAAAAACTAGACTTTAGAATATTTTCAAAAATCGCCTAAGTACAAAACGAACTTAACGTTTTTGAAACTAGAAATCTATACTTAGGAAATAAAAGATTTAGTTTTATAACTAAAATACCTTAAGTATAAAAAAATAATAAGTATAAGTATAAAAATACATATAAAATACTAATACGTATAAAAATACGTATAGAATACGATGAATAGTAAATACGATGAATAGTAAATACAATGAATAGTAAATACGATGAATAGTAAATACAATGAATAGTAAATACGATGAATAGTAAAATACGGTGAATAGTGAAATACTGAAAATAATTGAAAATTTTACTAAGTATAGAAAATTTAAAATGAAGAAGTAAATGACCTAAAGTGTTTGAAAAACACATAAATAAAATTGGACATACTAATAAACGTTTCAATTTAGAAACTTGAAAACGTTAATAATTAACAACACTTCAAATAATAAACGAGCGTGTTATGTGATCATATGAAACCTACAAATACTTAAACGTTTGTGGCGAGACTAGGAGAGTCTAGTAACATGTGATATGTAATATCAAATAAATAATAAATCTTGAGTAAGTTTAAATAAAAGGTCAAGCTTGGGCCTCAGATATGAAAACGTCAATCGTAAGTGAAGTGGGACTAAGATAGTCTTGTGGCGGTCGCCATTCTTGGGACAAGATAATTGAATATGCCAAGGCTTTGTCTCGGGCTTTAGGAAATAGTCGCTTTATCACGAGTTAAGGTCTTTACGACATGATTAGCATGGCCCATTCTTAAATTGGATACTAGTGTACATGTACTAGACTAGGTTTTATTCCCCTATTTCGCTAAAGTTAACAGGCGGTAAATGCGCCGATTTGGGGCGATTATAGCGGTGGTCTCATGCGGTTGTTTCGTTCTTAGTGGGCGCGACACTAGCATTCGTTCTTACCTGCGTGAAAGATTACTTGACGAGATTGTATCTGAAGTTCGAATCATTTCGAACACTAGAGGATGAGATGCAAGTATTATAGTATTCGGCGTGGTTTACGAGTCGAGTAAGCCTGCACTATGGAAGTGAGATGCAATCGATCAGTACAAAGGCCTACTCGGTGGTGGGGCTCGTAGCGGTATGTGTTGTTTGTTGTATGATTAATTGAGAACGAGTGTGTACCATCTTCGAAAATTAAAGACCACAACTTTCTGAATTGAATCGAGTCTGCATGAGAAGAATGATACGACGTATATGTTTGATTGCGATCCGATATCGCCTTGTAATGCCATTGAATTATTGTGATACTATTGCTATGCTATTATGTGCTATTTGCCTTCATAATTGAATATCATGCTTATATGATTTATCGCTTTAAACCGCATGCTTATTATGACTTATATGTCTTATATGCTATATGTATTAAGCATGTTTATGTTTTTATCATAATGTTATGTTTATAAAGCGATAATATTAAACCAAAGTAATTGAAACCGAGGGTAAGTATGAGCATAGCTAGTCACTGTCCGCTCAGCGGGCATCCCCCCATAGTTTATTGTGCAGGACGTTCGTGGACCAGGAGCTGGATTTTGGATGGGGCCACGAGACGCTTTTATGCTTTACTTTTATTGTTTTCCGAGAGATATGTAATATATAACGCTACCCTTTTTACTACCGTATTTAGAGTTGTATTATTCAACTCTCGAACGAGGATGTAACATTTTGGGTTTATGTATAATTAATGACTCTGGTTTAAGACTTAATTAATTTCCGCCTTAGTAATTAAAGTCGACTAAAAACCAGGTTGTTACATCGTATGTGATTACAATTCCTTTTTTCTTTTTTCAACTTGTTGCAAGTTTTTTTTGTGGCTGTAATTTGTTTCTCCTACGTTATGTTTGTAGGAGGTTCATGAGTTGTACTTGTATATGCAACGGAATGCGGTTGCTGAGCCGCGTTTTCTGAAATTGAATTGGCAAGATGACAACCCAAATGACAAAGAATCTGCCTTGTTCATTATGATGCACATGCTTCTTTATGAAGGAGGTGCCATTGATGAACCGAACATAGTGTCAAAGAAATATTGTTACCTTGTTGCCAACTGATTATGTGTTTGTAATTCTATTTTTTTATATTGGAATTTCACATTATGTGCTTGTAATTCTTTTTTTTTTTTTTTTTTTTTTTTTTTTTTTTTTGTCAGTGTATTTTGTTTGTCTTCTGTTAAATTTGTAGGAGGTTCATCAATTGTACCGGCATATGCAAGTAATGTGGTTGTTTTTCACGATGACAACATTGAAACGCTTAATTTGTTTTCATTTGTACTTTGGTTTGTACTTTGGTTTTCAATGACCAATTTTCAATTATCTATCTATTGTGGTTTAAATTTTAACAATTAAGCTTTTGTATTCTACTCAAGTCCTTCAATTCAAAAATTCTACGTAATTGAAAATTTCAACAAATTGATTTGATATTTTAACAGGTTTTTAGAAAAACTATTAACAATCTAAACAACATTCTACGTAATTGAAAATTTCAACACATTAATTTGTCACTGACTTAATCAAATATTTTCATACATCCCATCTCAAAATAATCAAGAATTTTAACACATCTGTAAGAGATTTCAACCATATTTTCTAAAATTCTGAATATAACTTACCAAAAAAAACTACTTTCAGCTATTACTACTGTTTTCAAAAAATTAAACAGTTACTAAGTAATTTTATAGCATTTCTACATCCTAAAATAACATCTTCCATTAAATGAAATTTCAACAACCAAAAAACGAATTGTAACAAACTTTTTTAGAATTCCAAACTTTACTTTACAAAATACAAATTCAATAACAGAAAACATTTACTAATCTTCCACAAAAGGGAATGGACAATTTCACTTGTCATGGTGTGCTAGTTGCTTACAATTTTTGCACAATCGTTTGGGTTTACTTGCAACAACAACATCGACATTTTTACTCGACAACATATGTTTTCCACTACCTTTGTTTTTAGATTGCTTAGGAGGCATAATAGATATTTCAGATATCACTTTACAACCAAGTAAATTCTCAAACTCCTGATCCTTAGTAATGGTTTATTTGCATGACTTGTGCTCCTCAGTTGAAAGATAATTAAACTTGTGCTCCTCCGTTGAAAGATAAATAAACAGTTTCATGTCTCAGAAGGTGCAGGAATTTTCCTTGGGAAAACCTATCGACGCCTACGCGCGAGCCTACGCCGTCTTGGCGTAGAAGCGGATGAACGCCTCGCAGGAAAAAAAAGGGGGAGTGCAAGTTTTGAGAAAAATGGGGAGATCATTGCATGAATTTGTGACCAAAAAGAAAAGTAGAAAATCCTTTTTGAAAGTGTATTTTGAGTCGCCACCAAATATTAAAGGAATTTGGAACCTATTCAACGCGTCTTGAAATACAAGACACGAGTGTCTCAGATTTCAAGGTGCGTCGATACCTATCTATCCGAGGTTTGAAACCCAGAGAAGGGGTTCGGGTGAGGTTACTTTTTCAAAGTTTTGACAAAGTGTATTTTGAAAACAAGAATCAAAAAGCCTCGTAAAAAGTAGTCTCTACTAATTTGAAAACATTTGCTTAATTTCGATATTTGGGCTAAAAGTCACGCCACGTACAAGTGCGAATAAGTATGACTTCGATTAAAATGCATAAATAATGTAAATTGTCAAAATAATGACATATTGCTATAGGAAATGTACGTTAAATAATAATTTATTGACTAAATTATTACTATAGGCGTTATTTTCCGACCTCGTATTAGAATTTGTACAGAAAAACCCTCGCTTTGACATGCTAAAAGACTACATGAAACGGTACAATTTAGTGTTGGATCCGTGATTCTAGTCGTTATTTAATGCATGAATGAGGACTTGCATAATTATAAAAGTGACGTCGGTTTGCTTTAGTGATAATGAGTCGTTTATTTATGCGATATTGGCGGGTTTAGGCGGATTATGAATCCGATTGGTACAACCAGTATTACGAATACGGCCGCTAGTGCCAATATCGGGTTTGGGGTTAATGTAACCCCATTATCCGAGTCTCAAACGTCGGCCGTAGGTAAAATGTTTACCTTTGAAAATGTAAAGACGGTATTTTTGAGTGGATTTCGTGAATAGTGTATATGTGTTAAAAACCGATTTATTGAAAATGAATGAAGGGGTTGGTATTTATAGAGTTTGGGTGGTTTTGTGGGTGCACAAAATTAAATCGCTTTGTGCCTTTGGCGTTTAGTTTTGTTTGAGTTGGATATTTTTAAGAAAAATCAAAAGGCGGTGGTATGAAACAAAATAATAATCGCTTTGTTAACAGCGATTAGAAATTTAATCGCTTTGTCATTGGCGATTGTTATTTTGTTTTGGTGGGCTGTTTATGCCGCCATTTGGTTAATGACGTATTATAGGGTAATGATGGTGTTTTGTGACGTAATTATCTTAGTGGTTAAGTCATTTTGTTTTGGTCCGAATTTTGGTTTTCGTGTTTCGGTTTTGTCGTGTTTTTCGGTTTGGCCTAAAATAAAATAATATTAGGTTATATTATTTTGTGGTTTTATAGAGCCTAGTTTTGTGAAAATGTGACAGGGACGACTTTGGCCCGTTTGAGTGTTGTGTTAGTGTGCGTTTTGGGTCGTTTTTGTAAGTTTGGGCGTTTTGTAGCTAGTTGAAATTTGTTTTTGTGGCTTGGCTTAATAAGGCGTTCCTATATTGTGCTCGTGTTACGCTCATGATGACTAAAATTGACATTCATTTTCATGATTATGCAAATCCAAATTAATACGCTAAAAATGACTAATACGTTTTAGACACTTTGTATGCCGTTTCGACTCTTTTAAAAGCATGCATGAAAGTCCTTTTCATCATCGGGTTTGTTTTTGGGGGAATGCGGATACGGTATCTACAGAGCCCAGTTTGATCGAGCTTGGACAAAGCGTTAGTCAAACTTAAAGATAGTATCAGGACCATTACTGGTCTTGATATCTACCTGGCGCTAAGCATGTGTCTTATGGGAGAGACGAGGACTTAGCGTCGGGAAATGCGGGGAGGGACTACATGTTTTTAAGGACATGACGGTCCTACATGTTTAAGGGCATGTCAGCCTGCATGTGGCCTGAGTAGTCCCAGCTGGCGCCTTGCTTGTGTTTCCGTTTGTGCTCCTTGCTTTGCTTGCGCTTCTGGCTTGCGCTCCTTTGCTTTGCTTGCGCTCCTTGCTTTGCTTTCCTTGCTGGACGTCTCGTAGAAGAGGTTACGCGTTTTGGGGCTTGGTTTATAAGAGTGGTTTAGATTTTTGTGAACGTCTCGTAAGGAGGCTACGAGTTCCTCTGATAAAAGGGTTAGGTTTTTATGAACGTCTCGTGAGGAGGCTACGTGTTTTTGTATTTCTCATAAAAGGTTAGGTTTTTATGAACGTCTCGTGAGGAGGCTACGTGTTTTTGTATTTCTCATAAAAGGTTAGGTTTTTATGAACGTCTCGTGAGGAGGCTACGTGTTTTTGTATTTTAACGTCTCGTGAGGAGGCTACGTGTTTTGGTTTCTCATAAAAAGGGCTAGGTTTTTATGAACGTCTCGTGAGGAGGTTACGTGTTTTTGTATTTCTCGTAAAAGGTTAGGTTTTTATGAACGTCTCGTGAGGAGGCTACGCGTTTTTGTTTCTCATAAAAAGGGCTAGGTTTTTATGAACGTCTCGTGAGGAGGCTACGCGTTTTTGTATTTTAACGTCTCGTAAGGAGGCTACGTGTTTTTGGTTTCTCATAAAAAGGGCTAGGTTTTTATGAACGTCTCGTGAGGAGGTTACGTGTTTTTGTATTTCTCATAAAAGGTTAGGTTTTTATGAACGTCTCGTGAGGAGGCTACGCGTTTTTGTTTCTCATAAAAAGGGCTAGGTTTTTATGAACGTCTCGTGAGGAGGCTACGCGTTTTTGTATCTCATAAAAAGGGCTAGGTTTTTATGAACGTCTCGTGAGGAGGCTACGTGTTTTTGTATTTTAACGTCTCGTAAGGAGGCTACGCGTTTTTGTATTTCTCATAAAAAGTTAGGTTTTTATGAACGTCTCGTGAGGAGGTTACGTGTTTTTGTATTTCTCATAAAAGGTTAGGTTTTTATGAACGTCTCGTGAGGAGGTTACGTGTTTTTGTATTTCTCATAAAAGGTTAGGTTTTTATGAACGTCTCGTGAGGAGGCTACGTGTTTTTGTTGGTTGGGTTGAAATCGTGTTCGAAATGGGTTGAAAGTGTATTGGGCCGAGGAAAACCAGCCCAAAACAAAAATAGGAACCCATAAACAAAAATAAAATCGCCAGTAAACTGGCGATTTTGTTTTTGTTTTGTGAATTTGTATAAAAATCGGGGAAGAGAGGGGAGCTTTATTCATTTCATCCGAAAATAAAAAACAAAATCGAAACTCTCTAAAACTCGTCTTGGCGATTTTCTTGATCAACAATCGATTTTCCGACTCCTACAATTCATCATGGACCAAGGTACGTATCCAACTCGCTTGGTTTTTCGGGTTTTGAAGTTTGTTTGAGTCGGTTTTAACTCGAAATACCGTTTTCTAGGGTTTGGGTCGAAAATGTCGGTTTGATTCGAGTTTAGCTCTCGTCCTTGCTTGAAAACGTTAGCCATGGTTGGTATTGTGCTTGCATTGCTTGTCTTGCTGTCGTTGTGTGAAAACCCGGCTTGTGGTCTCGATTTTCGTGCGTTTTGACTTGGAGGGCATTTTGGTCATTTTTGAAAATGTCTGGAATTGGCTCAACACTTGATGTAGGTTACCAGATTAGTAGTATAATACGTTGGTGAGTTCGTTTTGTTGAAATGGGCGCGAAAAGTGGTTCGTTTGGGTAAAAAACCGTGTGGAAGGGGGTAAAGTCGGGGCTTGTGCTCTGTTTTTGTAGTGTAAGGCGATCCCGAGGGGGTTGGTTATTTTGAAAATGTTGTAGTGTGCTAGGGTGAAGGAGTGGGTGGCTTGTGTGCAAATACGCCTGAAAACTTCGTGATTTTTCGGTGATTTGGTATAAGGGCCGAAATTTTGGTCGAAATTTTTCGGTTCCGAAACTTGCCCGAATTCTCTGTATTGTGTTGTCATGGCTAGTATGGTACACTTTTGGTCTTGTTTTGTAGGAAATGTGTTGTTTGGAGGTGTTTTGGAGCGTCTTTTGTAGTTTAGGCTAGGTTACCAAAAATCGCTTTTCCTCGCTTTTCGTGCCCCGTTCATGGGATGTATGGTAATGTATGTCGTCTGTGTTGGCTAGGGGGTTGTTTTGTGAGAAGTGGGGGCTTTTTGGGTTGAGTTATGGTCAAGGAAAGGCCGTTTTTGTAGTTTGGAGGTGTTTTGTAAAAGCTATTCAGTCGAGGTGTTCGGGACATCGTTTTCGCATGAAATTTTTTGCATAAGCTTATTGTGATTTATGGGTTGGAGTGCAGTATTCAAGAAATATGGGTTTCGGCTTCTGTAGCGTTTTCCCTCTTCGCTATTTTTGGGTTAAAGGCACGCTTTCTGTTTGTTTGGCCAATTCTGCTGCACTTGCGGCGTGCTTGCTCTTAACTTGGTAGTAGGGCGTATATATCATTATCGTCTCATGGATTTTGGTTTCTGTGCTTACGCTCCGTTTTGGCCTTATCATCAAAAAATGGGCCTATGGCTTCTTTTCTTGCTTTGTCTTGATCTTTCTAGAATGATTTCTTTATTCTTAGTTTTACGAGTATGCCTTTGAATCTTGTGCGAGGTGATCCTAGGCCTTGATTACCTACTTCGGTGATATGGATCGGGTTTTGGCGGCGTTGACTTTACTGGATTACGAGGGGACGGCGTACTCTGCCGGGTATGCTGCGCGCTGGAGGTTTCAGATGGTCCGTCTCGGTCGGACTTCTTTGCCGAGCTTTTCCTCGTGACGCTGGAGCTTCTACGACGCCAGGGAGTGAGTTTCTGTGGCGCCGCCCTCTTTGTGAAGTCTCCTGCGCTTTTCGCTAGTGGTGTTGGTCTTTGTCGATTGCTTCGTGCGGGCCTTCTGCGAGTGGCCTTGGACATAGTCTTTGTTCTGGTGGTCCCGGCCGTTAGTTAGTGTTGCGGGTCGTGGCGTTCTGACCAGTCGCGCTGCTTTTTCGGTAATGAGTGCGTGAGGAGGCGAAGTCGTTGAAGCGGGCCGCGGTCTTACGGTGATGCTAGCGGTAGTGGAGTGCTTCTTTGGCCGTCGAGGTCTCTGTTGGTGGCGAGGTCAGGCTCAGTGTCGTCTCGAGTCTTTGCGGGCGTGGGCGTGGCGGCTGCTGCCAGACGTCACGAGGTTCGTGGGCGGGCCGTGGTGGAGAGTCGGGCGTAGGCTGCGGGGTCTTCGCGGCGTAGCCGTGGCGACAGCCGGGAGGACGCACTGTGGGCTCCAGGGGAGGGGCGAGGCGAGGTCGTGGTGCGGCGGGCTTCGTGGCGCTGCGGCTTCCTGGAGAGAGCGTTGCCGCCAGGCGCTGCGAGCTCCCGGAGGGGCCAGGTTAGAGCGTGGTCGCGGTCGGAGGAACCCGAAGAAGCGCAGCGTGGATGTAACCTGGTGAGGCGGCCGGCCGAGACGTCGAGCTTCGTGTCGGCTGCAGAGGTGGTGGCGGAGACGACCGAGTGAGTCGCCGGTGTTTTGAGAGGTTGGAAGCGAGGGAGACCTGTGGAAGTCACGCGGGCGTGGTCGTGCTCGAGTCAGAGAGCCGATCTGAGGATCCTCTGAGTCGGAGGGTCTTTGAGTAGCGAGGATGAGGATCTTAGCGAGGCTGCGGCATAAACCCTTTGTCGAGTTGAGTGCCCGAGGCTGCTGCGAGCTGCTTCTTGTATTGCTTTCGAGTTCTTTGTTATTCTTCTTGCGAGAACGCTTTTTGTAGTCGACGAGTTGGCCGGGCTCGAGGCGAGTTCGGGATGAGGTTGAGTGAGGGCGTCAGGCGAGGCGAAGCGGCGAGCGGCCGATGGTCATGCCCAGAATGCAAGTCGCAGCTGACTCTTGAGGCGCAACGGAGGTTTTCATGGGGATGGTCGGCGAGTGTGGCGCGAGGCCCGACTACCCTCATGGTCGCGTTTGTGGTCGCGGTGGCCACTGGGTGGGACGGCGTGACTACGGTTTGGAGTCCGCTTGGAGCACTTGTCGATCCGGGTGAAGGTCGGCTTCCAGATTAGGCTCGATGAGGACCTGCAGGTTTGGACGGTGTTTGGCGTCTTTGAGGGTAGGCTTCGCGGGAGGAGCGGGACATAGTGCTTGGGGCGGCTTTTGGTCCCCTGGTGCGAGAAGTGGAGGGAGGTGCGGGGCAGCGGGTGAACTCGCGCCTCAGCTGTGCCAGGCGTTGTTGGATAGGTTTTAGGAAGCGACCAACACCTTCCACGTGCCTGGTTCTGAGGTTGGCGTGACTCCTTCCTCGTGGGCGGTTGTCCGCAGGTTGCCTCATGGTGGCGCGTACTTGGCTAGGCGTGGCGACCTCCTATCGATAGCCCACAGTCGTGCGCTGATTGGCGGCGGGGTCAAGTGCGGGACCAGGCGAGGCGCTGCGTTCGACCTCGTACTATATGGTTTGCGGACTTCTTCGAGGGAAGAGGAAGAAGAAGGGGTCTACTCGGCGAGTCTTTGAAGCGGAGGGGCCATTTGTGGTTGTGGTGGTTTCAGCTGACCACCCACTTTGGCGACAAGGGGAAGCGGCGTCGTAATTTGTCTTGATGGCTATTGTCGGATATGTCCGCAGCGTAGGTGAGTTTGGTGGGTCACTCCGACTTTTGGGTACATTGATCAGATTACTTGAGGATCTGATCGCGCCCTGGCCGGATCGGCGAAGTCGGATGTGTCGGCTTGTAGATCTGGTCTTGATGGAAGTAAGGCTTGATTTGCGACATCTTGTTGTCTCGTCTACCTTTTCTTTTGTAGCGTGTGTTCTGTTTGCTTGCCAGGCTTGGTGCTTCGCCGGCTTCCGCCTACCTTGCCGGGACACGTTTGGTGGCAATTTGCGTGCCCGGCTTTCCGTGCGTCTGCAGACGATGGTCGGAGGGTATTGTGCTGAACTATGGCAGCGGCTCGTGCGCAGCGGGATGGCGATGGATAAGGTAAGGGTGATTGTGTTTTGTACTTTGGTCTTTTGTAGCTTGTTTTTCGGGTTTGTGTTTGTTTTGTGGCTTATAATTTGGTTTTGCTTTGTAGTTTGTTCGCGATCCCTGGAGGAAGTTTCTGGCGTCCACGAGTCGATTGCGGCCCGCTTTGGTCCCTTGGCCGGACGGCGTTTGTACATCGAGACTTCGATCTGACGGCTCATCTTGCACTGGGTGAGCGTCTGTCTGCGCAGACGGGTCGCGGCGGCTTCATCGTACCTGCTCCTCCGCCCTCGGTTTTGTTTGTGGAGACGCCCGATGTTCGGGGTGATTTTCTCACACGATTCGTTTAAGTGATTATGGGTTTACTAGTACTATCCCTTAGGTTGCTTTTAGTGGTGATTTATGTGATTGATCTTAAATGAACGAAAGATAACGAAAATGGTACAAGACACACGATATGTTACGTGGGAAAAACCCTTAAATGTTAAGGGAAAAACCACGGGCGCCAAGCCAGGAGAGGATCTTCACTAGTTCAGGAAAATTAGTGCAGTGCGGACCAACCAGTACAGGATACAATAAAGCGTAAACTAATTCTGAAGTGATTGAATGGTTGAGAATTGCGTAGAGTGTTATGTGCTTGAGTTGTATGATACTGAATGCCTTTTTCCTCCGAATTCTCCTCCTTATATAGTGTCCTCGGCCCCAGCGTCTACGCCCCTTTTGTAGCTAACCTCCCTACGATTCTCCAATGACCCCTATCTTTCAGGCTTGATTTAGCTCCTTGACCAAGTCCTCAGCGTCTCTTTTAGGGTTCTTTGCTTTGCGTCTTGAACTTTCCTCTTTGATGTTTAATTCTTTTGTTGGGCTTGGCCCGTCTTGACTATTCTCTCTGACTGCACCTTTGTTTTATGCATCTTTGCTTAGTCTTGTTGTATGTTCTGAACTTTGTGGATCTGTGCCGTCTAGGCCTGGCCCAGGAGTTCTGGACCGGCAGGTTTTGGTCCCAACGGTTTGTCCCGTCTCGCTTGCCCTACAGTCCTGGCCGAGGGGTAAGGAGATGCTAATCCTTGATCCTGGTCGAGTGAACCTGGCGAGCTCATACCTTTCTTTGTGCCTTTGGTCCTGAGACCTAAACTTTGTAATTAATGAAGTAGTTGGCTCTTCGTGGGGAAGTGCGCCCTATTTTGGCGCTCAATGTACTACGCACGTCAGTCGTGGGTCACATCACGTCTCTTCGCGCGTTTATTTTTGTAAAAAACCATCCAATTTCTTTTTTGCCTCCTATATATACCCTAATTTTTTGTTTTGCTTCTCTTTCTAACTCATTCTTCTTGATTTCTTTTTGTTTTGTACCTGATAACCCACGAAAAACCCCCAAATTGACTTGCTAAAAACCCTAGCTTTCTTCTTCCTCCTTTTCCAACTTGATCATGGCAGCGCAGCGATGTTGGCCGCTTCCATCTTTGTTTACACCCATGGTGACTCCATTTAAAGCGGTGACTTGATCAAGGATGTCAACATCTACCACTAACACGCTTGCCCAAGTGTGTGGCAAGGCTTCGAGGAAGGAAAAATCCTAGAAAATGCCGAGGTTTGGGCCCAGAGGCGAGAGGCGTCGAGTAGATTGGGTTAGTCCTGGTTGGTTCTCGATTTTTGAATCTTCCTTCAAATTTGGTGCAACTTTCCCACTTTGCCCACTAATGAGCGCTTTCTTGAGCCTTTGTTCAAGTGCCGCCTTGTCAAGTCATGCCTTGAGTCGGCGATTGATCCACGGGATCGATTCGCTTTCTTGGGAGGTATGGAGTCGATATCGGTGGTGATATTAGGAATACTTACTGGATTTGCGTATGTATAAGCAAAAGAGGGTTCATTTCGTTTGAGGGACAAATGCTCGCATCTCTTGACCCGCTTTCGGCGTGGAGTGATGGCGATGCTTGGACGATTACTACATGTTCATCCGGAGTAAGACTTTGGGCCCAAATGTTCGAGCGCCTGAGTTCTCTTTGAAGGGGACTGGTATGTCTTTCGAACTTTCGAATTCCCATCTGCTTTGTTCTTGCATGTGTCTTTTGTTTAGGTTTTGTTGTGAATTTGGCTTTGTAGTTTCTGATTGGGTTCCTACCCCTGACGATCCTGAGTCAAGGAGGAGGATTGAGGCGTTTCTAAAGTTACCAGCTGATAAGAGGGCCTGGCCCAAATGTATGAATCCTGATGATGATGATGACGTTCTCGAAGTGTCGCCTACCCCTGAGCATGCTAGTGATGGTGGAGAGTCTGAGGAAGATGAGGAGGAGTCTGAAAATGAGGAGGAGTCTGTGCCCGAGGTGGGTGAGAAGTCTGTGAGTGGGGTGGCTGGTGAGAGTGGTATAGGTCACCTGGACCAAACTCCCATCCATGTGACTCCGCTGAATTCTATACTCGCTGGGGCCAAAGGCCACTCAACTTTGCCCGGTGAAGATTCACGGGTCTAGCACGAGCTCAGTGCCCAGGCGTCATCTGCCCAGTCGACATTTTCCCTTTACTTTGGGGGATCCTTACTTACCATTCCTTTGTAACTCGTTTCCAATGATGTCTGCAGCGTCTGGGTCTAGTAAGAGGGGCTTCCTGTCTATGGAGGATATCACTGCTGCGATCACCCAGGCACGCGAGTCCACAAAGTCTGGTGGTAGCCTTGTGCCTGCCGTGAATCCGGTGGCCCCTGCCTCTGAGTCTTCCAAGAGGAAGGCACCAGAGGGGGTTCAGGCTAGGTCCACCAAAGGCATTCTTGAATCTCCCGAGCACCTTACGAAGCGGAAGAAAAGGAAGAAAGGGAAGTTACCTCGGATGAGTCTGTCTTTATATCTGCCGCTACGTTCCCAGAGACAGTCTGAGTATGTCTCTTTGGGGAAGTCCCTGAGTGAAAGCTTTGCTACTCTGTCCCCTGCACCTGCTGTTCTAGATCCTGCTCGCCTGGCGCACAAGATGGTGGGTTGTTGTGCTCAGGTTTGTATCTCTTCTTATGCTTTTGTTTTTGCCCAGTCGCCTTTGGTATGGTTTTGATTTCTTGCTTTGTTTTGTACACGTAGTTCTTTGGTCATGTACGCGATCTTGGTTCCACGGTGCGATTTTGGAGAGTGGCGAGGAACAAAGCGAGGCCGAGAAGCAGGCATCGCGCTCTTCCCTCGAGATTGCCGAAGGAGCTTGAGAGTGTGAACCATCATTTGTGAAAAAGATGTTTGCCCTGGACAAGGCGAACTTCAAAAGGATCAGCGGCGGGATAAGCAGTTGGTGAGTTGACCAAGGAAATTTGGAGGACTGAGGGAGGCGGTCAAAGGACATGATGCGATGGTGAGGACCTGAGTATTTTCCACACGCCGTACCAGGGATCGAGATGATGAATGCGATTCTGGCTTCCTTGTGTTGGGACCTTCGCGGAGATTACCACCTTCAAACATTGTTCCTGATGAATTTGTCCCGAGGCGGTGAGGAGTCTCTTAATTGTCTGACTGGTCTTTGGAGCAATTCTTTGGTCAAGTGTTGAGGCTGTTGGTGGAGGTTACGATTAGTCTTGATGAGATTAGTCCTTCCAGCCCGACCTGTAGAGGAACATCTTTGAAAAGGCTGAGTGAGTCAAGCGAATGAATGAATCAATTGAACTTTGGCTTTGTTATTGGTTTTTCCGAACAATCTTTGAATTTGCCAGGGGGGGAATGTCCCCTGTGTTTATTTGGTCTGTAAATATTTAGACTTTGCTTTGGGTTTGAACTTCGTCTCTGATTACATTATCCATGCATAGGCATGGTTTGACTTTGTCAACTTTTGCTAGTTATGCTAGGCCACGTTATGCTATGTTTTGCTTATGTTATGTTTTGTTATGCTTTTTGTTATGATGCGCATATAATTTGTTGTGAATCTGTCTAGTAGCATGCATGCGTTTGAAAATTTAGGCGACTTACACTTTGGGGCTCCGCCGCGGACATTACTCACTGTCCGTTGTTGTAATTAAATCTGAAATTTGGAGCCCAAGTTTTGTCTTTGTCTTTGTTTTTGTTTTTGGTTAAATTTGGACGATTTTTCTGTATTTCGTCTGCAGAAAAGGGAAGGTCGGGCTTGGCCAGTTGGCGTTAATAGCGGCCCTCCTGACCTTCAGTCGGTCTGATTGCATTGGATAATTTGCAAAGGAAAAGTTTTGAGTTTTGTGGATTACGGATGTCTTGGTCGGGACACTTTACATGTGATAGAGCTTGAGGTGGAGTGTGTTCCAAGGTCTTGGGATCATGTCTCCTTCCGAGTGCAGTCTGTAAGAGCCTTTCACATTCTTTGAATCGATAAGGTATGGGCCTTCCCAGGTTGGGGCCAACTTGCTGCGACCTTGTCCCTTGTGTTCTGAAATACTTTTCGGGACCGGATCCACATCCTGAACATTCGTACTCTCGCATTCTTGTTGTAACTTCGGCCTTTGATTGTTGGTATCTGCCAACCTTCACTGCCGCTAAGTCCACTCGAGCTCCTGGGTCGTGTCCGGTATCGCAGTAGTTCATTATTCTCAGAAAATGTATTGAATCCATACACGATTGTTGGAGCGATGCACTTCCACGGGTAATCGCTTCACACCCATAGACCATTGAGTATGGAGTTTGCCTGTAGATTTCTCTTTGGCGTAGTTACGTACGCCCGTAGTACTAGTGGCGACTTCTTCAACCCATCTCCCTTGTTTCTCCATGAGCTTCTTCTTGATGCAATTGATCACAATTTTGTTGCTGGACTCAGCTTGCCCATTTGCTTGAGGATATCTTGGTGGAGAGGTCACCAAATTGATGTTCCACTTTGTACAGAAGTCTCTGGTCTTGTTTCCCACGAATGCAAGTCCATTGTCACATATGATTTCTGAGGGGATCCCATACCTGCTGATGATGTTCTTCTTTATGAAGGCTATAACTTCTTTTCGATGGCGTTTTTGTATGCATCCGCCTCTCATCCACTTAGAGAAGTAACTGTCATCGCTAGCATAAACACCTTACGCCTGGAGCCATTGGTAATTTGCTACTAAGTCCATGCCCGTTTCATGAATGGCCATGGTGCGGAATATCGAGTCACCAGGTTTTGTGCGGTGATGTATCTACGGACCATGCCTTTGACGAGCGTCACGTTTTGTGGCATACTTTGGATCTTATCTGTTTTCATTGTGGGCGATGGTAGCCCATGCGCAAGATTTTGTTGACCATGCTTCTACCGCTGTGTGGTTTCCACGGTGTCCATCGTGTATTTCGGCAAGATCTTGTCCCGAGGCTGATCGAGGTTAAGCGCAGTGCGGCCCGTTGAAGGACCTTCTGCATAATACGCCTTGTATGATAGTATATCACGGGCGCCTTGATTACGAATGCTCTTGCCTCGACCTTGTCTGTGGTAACTTGCCTGGACTAGCCACTCATAGTATGGTTTGGTCAGTGCGGGTTGCTGGGTGTGCTCTGCGGGGTGGTTGAATTTTACGGGCTGGCTCCAAGATGTGTATAATAGGTATACCGTCCGGCGTACCAGGTTCAAATCCGATCCTATGTTAGCCAAAGCATCTGCTGCACATTCTCGATCTCTAGGGACTTGCTCAACCTCAGCGTTAGTAAACTTTTGAAAATGATTTTTAACCAAATCAAGATATGCAATCATCTTAGAATCTTTAGCAGCGTACGTACCATTGATTTGGTTTGCAACCAACAACGAGTCTATCTTTACCTTTAGATTCTGAACCTTCATGTCCAGGACACACATTCGATCCTGCTATCGATTGCCTCATACTCGAACTTCATTGTTGGTAGTCCTGAACTCACGAGGATCTGACTGTCTTATCTTGTCCCCCTGCGGGCGACCAGGACCACACCTAGTCCAAGTACCCACGATGTTGGTGAACCATCTGTCCCGAGTTCCCAGTCCTTTGTTTACGGTCTAGATGGAAGATTTCTTTGTTACTGCTCTTACAGTGTGGGAGTGAAGTCGACCACAAAGTCTGCTAATGCTTGAGATTTGATTCTTTGTTACGGGCTCATGGGGCGGATCATAGGTGCTCAACTTTCTTGACCATTTTGACATACGACACGAAAGTTACGGTCTAGACAAGACTGATCTCACGAGAACATTAGTACGAATGATAATATGATGCGCCTCAAAATAAGGCGCTGACTTGAGTACAACTGGCTTGTTAAAGCCAAAACAAATTTTTCCAATATAGAATACCTGGTCTCGGCATCGAAGACTTTTACTTACATAATACACGGGATGTTCTTTGTCCATCCGGTTCTCTTACCATTTGCGCCACGGAGGCTTACATTGCAGGCAGTCTGAGACCGGTGACTCTCTGGTTGAGGCTTGGGCGAAGTGGGCGATGATAGGTATACTTTCGAGGTCTGGAATGCTTTCATGCTCTGTCCCCAGTTGAGCGCTTGTTCTTTCTCGAAGATCATAGAATGGCTTGCACCTTTGGAAGATGCGGAGATGAATACGTTCGTGGCTATTTCTACTCTTCGATCGGTTTACGGACATCTTTCGGGTTTTGGGGGACTGCAAGTTGATTATTCTTGAGATCTGCTCTAGACTAGCCTCTATGCCTCTTTTTGTCACCATATAGCCTAAGAACTTTCTACGGTGACACCAAAGGTGCATTTAGTAGGGTTTAACTTCATATTATACTTTTCGGAATCTCGAGCGCTTTCCAGGTCCTGGATGTGATCCTCGACTTTCTTTGATTTCACCACCATATCATCAATGTAGACCTCCATTGTATCTCCAATCGATCCTTGAACATCATGTTCACGACCTTTGATATGTTGCACTGCGTTCTTTAGTCCAAAAGGCATAGCCTTGTAGCAATATATTCCTCTGCTTTGGTCATGAGCGTTGTATGCTCCTGATGCGGGGTGCATCTGATCTGGTTGAATCCGCTATTGCATCCATGAATGTCAGCACCTCATGTCCTGCAGTGGCGTGCACCATGGCATCTATGTGTGGTAGTGGAAATGAATCCTTTGGGCACGCCTTGTTCAGGTCTGTATAGTCCACGCATACTCTCCACTTGCCATTCTTTTTCTGGACTACAACTACATTTGCCAACCAATTTGGGTACATCACTTCTTTGATCATGTCCATGTCCAGCCATTTCTGTACCTCCTGGTTCACAATCTCATTACGTTCTGGTGCAAACTTCCTGCGTTTACGTTTGCGGGCTTAAAACTTGGGTCAATATTTAACTTGTGCGTAATAACATCAGAACTTATACCAGTCATATCAAAATGGGACCAGGCAAAACAATGCTCTTTCTTCCTCAGAAAGTCAATTAGAGCGGTGCGATTACCTGGAGGCGTCAGAACCAACCGTAACCTTCTGTCAGGTCTTTCTTGACCAAAACAATTTCATCTGTCTCCATGTGCGTGGGGCGGGATTCTCAACAGAACTGACAGTCGCTTTAATTGCTATGCGAGGACTTACAGGCTAGGAGGTTTCGTGGTACATCTGTGTAACACTCTGTCTTTGTTTATTCTTTCTCCTCTGGCCAGATTCTTTGTCCCCACTTTGTTGGTATCTTTATGCACCGATGAGTACGTTGAAGAGTCTGACCTTGAGGTTGTGGATCCAGGGTCGGCCTAGGATGACGTTGTATGAGGACAGGCAGTCTATCACGCAGAACTTCTCGAAAGAGGTGACTCCTTCCACATAGGTTGGTAGGGTAATCTCTCCCAAGCTGTGCTTTGTTTCTCCACTGAATCCTACCAGGACGCTGGACTTCTTTGTTACATCAGACTCTTTCAGCCCCATAGCTTCCAGCGCCTCCATCATGATGATGTTGGTGAGCGCCCATCTACCAGGACTCTTCTGACCATGCAGGTTCCAATCTGGATCTTGATTACCAGTCCATCGTGGTGTGGCCCATGCACTCCTTGTAGGTCTGACTCATCAAACACAATCTCCTGGGCTGGACCTGCTTGTCCTGCTGGTGGCTGTTGCCTGTTCTCCAGAGCCACACGCTTTGCAGAAGAATATGTTAGTCCGCAAATATCTGAACCACCAGAAATAAATTTTACCTCATGTGTTGGCGGTGGTGGTGGAAGATCTCTAGGCTCATCTCTTTCATCTTTGTTCCTCCTGTTCCTGGGCAGGATATCCTTCAGGTGACCATTCTTTAGTAGATGAGCTATCTCCCTTCTGAGGGCTATGCAATCCTCTGTGGTGTGTCCAATATCAGAATGGTACTCACACCACTTGGTTGTGTCTCTCCTTGGATTAGGCTTCTCACTTGCTTTCGGCCATCTAACTGCTGAGCCCAACTTGTCCAGTTTGTTGATCAGGCCTGGCAGGTCTACAGAAAAGCAATACTCTGAAACTGGAGGTGGAACTCTGGGTGCATCAGCCTGTTCATCCACGGCGTTTGCCTCCCTCCTGTTTGGCCTCTGATATGGACCAGGCTTTGTTCTTTGCTTTGTGCGCTTTGGGTGGTGACTTTTCGTTCGGCCACCTCGGTCACGATATCGTGCCACTGACTGCCGGGTCCTCCTACCTCGATCTGGGCCAGGGCCTTAGCCTGCACATCCTCGAAAGGTAGAACAAGGGTAGCGAGTTAGTTCAACATAAAGATCGGAATCTCTAACCAAACCTTGCACGAAGGCCTCGATGGCCGTCTTAGATGTCACATCTGGGGATGGACACTTTCTCCTTGTTGAAGCGGTGCAGAAATCCGCCAGAGACTCGTTCTGTTCTGGATGACCCAGATGCAGGATCAACGGGTGCCGCTTCTACAACAATCACTTCTTGTGGCTGGATGTTGAAAAGGTTGATCAGCTCTGCAAAGGACTTGATGGTCTTGATGGGCAGGTTGATATACCACTGGAGGGCTGGACCAGTCAAGGTTGAACCAAAGCTTTTGCACATGCAGGCTTCCCTCTTCTCTGCTGGGATAGGAACGTTGAACATCCTCTGCCTGTACTGCGCAACATGTTCCAGAGGATCTGCTGTCCCATCATAGAGCTTTAGGTTGGGTGCTGAGTACTTCTTTGGCATTTCCACCATTGCAATGCAGTCGTCAAAGGGTGAATCAGCATAGCTCCCTGGTGCTGCCTCCTCAATGGGTGGCGGAAGTCCTGGAACCTTTCGTACCCGGTTACGAGAGTTTCTGCATCTCCATCATCATGTATTCCATGACCTGGCCTGCGCTTACTCCCTCTGGTGTCTTTGGTTCACCGCTTCCTCCTGCACCATTGTTCTCTTGATCTTCCTCTACGTGGAGTGGATCGCCTTTTGTACCATTTAATCTGCGCAGAAGAGAAAGTAGAAGTCAAGTTGTTTGATCACATCGAGAGAATGGTGTACCTGGTGGGATCCTGGATCACGAGGCTTTTTCGGGTGAGGACTCCAGCTGTTTCTTCAGGACAGTCTCTGCCTCCTTCAGCCTTGCAGCCTCAGCCTTAGCATCCTCCGCAGCTTTCTTGGCTTGCTCTGCAATCTGCTTGGCTTGTTGCAATTCCTCCTGGAGCTTGAGCATGGCTTCTGCACTTGTACCTTCCATCTTTCACGTTGGTTGATCTCGTTGGTTTGTAAAATTTTGTAGGATTAATAAACTAGTATCCCCTTGAGACGGCGTAAGCTGTTCGGGGTGATTTTCTCACACGATTCGTTTAAGTGATTATGGGTTTACTAGTACTATCCCTTAGGTTGCTTTTAGTGGTGATTTATGTGATTGATCTTAAATGAACGAAAGATAACGAAAATGGTACAAGACACACGATATGTTACGTGGGAAAAACCCTTAAATGTTAAGGGAAAAACCACGGGCGCCAAGCCAGGAGAGGATCTTCACTAGTTCAGGAAAATTAGGTACAGAGTCTGGACCAACTGGTACAGGATACAATAAAAGCGTAAACTAATTATGAAGTGTTTGAATGCTTGAGAATTGCGTAGAGTGTTATGTGCTTGAGTTGTATGATAATGAATGCCTTTTTCCTCTGAATTCTCCTCCTTATATAGTGTCCTCGGCCAGCGTCTACGCCTTTTTGTAGCTAACTTCTCCTCTCGATTCTCCAACCCTATCTTTCAGGGCTTGGTTTAGCTCCTTGACCAAGTCCTCCATCGTCTCTTTTAGGGTTGCTGCTGCGTCTTCGGGCTTTCCTCTTTGATGTTTAATTCTTTTGTTGGGCTTGGCCCATCTTGACTATTCCTCTACGACCGCACCTTTGTTTTGTGCATCTTTGGCAGTCTTTGTCAGTATGTTCTGGACTTTGTGGATCCTGTGCCGTCCCAGGCCTGGCCCAGGGTTCTGGACCAGCTTGGATTTTTGGTCCCAACACCCGACGCTAATGAGCGTCGTGACGTGTATCACGAGGGTGAGTCTGACTCCTTGCTGCGGCGGGATGAGGATTACGTGACTTGGGCACAGCATGCCCTTGCTGACGCTGTGATCGAGGTATGCTTGTTTATCCCTTTTGCTTGTATGTGTTTTGGTTTTAGGAAGCAAAAATTTTACCCTATTTTTGTTTCGTAGCGGCGTGATCCTGATCTTGAGTTCCGGCCTCCTCAGATTCGTTGAGGACTGCTGGTTGTTCACGAGGTCGCTCTCATTCGATCGTCTTTGCGGCCTTGTTCCGTAAAGTGGTCACCGTCGCGGGCCTTGAGAGTTGGGATCCGCGCGTGAAAAAGGTATTAACCTTCCTCTTTATCTGACATGAGTATTATGTAGTATATAGCCCCCAGTTTGAATTTGATTTTATTGTAAAATCAGTATTCAAACTCTGTTGAAGCAGGTTTTTGATTATAGCCCCCAGTTTGAGTAAGATTTTATTGTAAAATCATTAGTCAAACTATGTTGAAGCAGGTTTTTGATTATAGCCCCCAGTTTGAGTAAGATTTTATTGTAAAATCATTAGTCGAACTCTGTTGAAGCAGGTTTTTGATTGTAGCCCCCAGAAAGCTAAATTGATTTCTCGTATTGCTGCAGGTGACAGCTGAGGTCTAGGGGTGTTCATTAACGGTTCGGTGCACCGAACCGTTAATTTTATCGGTTAGTGTACGGTTCGGTTCGGCCAAAAGTCGAACCTAAACCGAACCATTTAGAACGGTTCTTTTCGGTTCGGTTCCCTTTGTTAACGGTTCGGTTACTCGGTTAACCGAAAACCGTTTATTCTAATAAAAAATGTAGACATTTTTTGTTATTTTATATTTTTAAAAATCATTTAACGTAATAATATTCATTTCTACGGTTCACCTCGCACCATTTAAAATTTAAAATAACATTTTTTTATCTAATTGACGGTTATGATACATTTAAAAATACTTACGGTTTAATGAAAAACAATATATTAATCCAAATGCTCCAGCCTCACAAATGCTCCAGCAAAATACTCACCGCTGTTGTTGCCGCCACATCGTATCGTCTTCTGCCTTCATTCTTTATGTCGTTATATCAGGTTTTCTCATTTAAATCTGATTTAGTTAGATTTTATAATAAACGGTTTTATTAATTTTAATGTTTGAAATAGATCTTTGCTACATGAATTTTGGTTTTTGATGATTTAAAGTGAGCAATTTTTGAAAGACAAATGACTGTCAAATTTGGTACTTGAATCAGAGTTCATATAATTTGGGTTTGTTTTTTTAAACTAAAAATTTAAAACTTGGGGAATTTGGTCTGGGAGGAGTTGTTGTCGTAAGTTTGTGGATTGTGCTCTCCCTTTTTAGTTTTTATTTTTTATTTATTTATTTATTTATTTTTTTTTTTTTTTATTATCGGTTCGGTTCGGTTGAGCGTTCTTATAAAATCTGAAATCGAAGCCGAAAGCCGTTAATAATGCTAGCAGTTCGGTTAAACAACCGTTAAGAGAAAGCGGTTGGTGAACCGAACCTATAAAACTTGCGGTTCTCGGTTTTTTTCGGTTATTTATCGGTTCGGTTTTTTTGCACACCTCATCGAGGTCCACGGGAGGTTTGTGGCGAAGCGGCAAACCGGTGGCGAGCGATCGTGAATGAGAAGGTGGTGGGCGCTGCGAGGCGCAGAAGAGACCGGCGAGGCGCGACTTGAAGAGTTAGCCAGTCGGTGAGGAGAGGCGAGATCGCGGCGAGTGGAGGTCGCGCATGCCGAGAGTTAGCGGTCGAGGCGAGCTAGAGGGTCGATCTGTGAGGAGGCTGGATAGAGCGCGTCTTGAGATTGATTCCTGCGTCTTTATCTTACTGGCGTCGTGACCAGTCGTAGTAGGCTTGGACCTGTATATTTCAGACTTGTATTATGAGTATTAGTATTTGTTGGTAACGGTTTATGTATCAGGATTTGTTATGGTTGGTTGTTTTTTTTTTTTTTTTTTTTTTTTTTTTTTTTTGGACTTGTAGGTGTTTATGGGTATAATTTGGTTATTTTGTCTTGTTGCGAAAATGCATTACTGTGTCGTAGCCGGGTCTGAAATCCTTGCGTATTTGCTTGCCGAGCGTACCTGCAAAACATTGTTAGTCGTAAAAGCATATATATACGTCTCGATTGAGACTGACTCGCTAATGACTAAATTAAATGCGAAATGAAGAGTTTTTGAAAAATGCTGGTTTTAGAAAATATTCTAGACTCGTGAAAAAGACGTTTTTGACATAGCAAAAAGTTTGAGCTAAAACGACGTTTTGAGACGAAAATTGTGAATGCGAAAATCATATTTTGTGTTGTGTGTTTCATTTTTGTGTGGTTATTGTATTTTGTGGAAATGAAAAATACGAAAGACGGGAGTCAATCACGCAAATCGAGACGACGCGACGGGACCGTAAAAACAGGTCCAAGGTCGGTAGAAAGGATAAATGGGGTAATAAGTTAAATTTTTTAGGGTATAGGTGTGTAAGAAGTGTAAGAAATCGAATAATTTTGTCAGGAGGAAAAAGAAAATCGCCTGTAAACAGGCGATTTTATTTTTAATCGCCTGTTTACTGGCGATTAAATTTTTGTTTTGTGGTTTTCTTTGATTTATTTTAATCGCTTGTTCACTAGCGTTTAAGTTTTTGTGTTGTATTTCGTTTTTCAAATCTCGGCTATAAAAGGAGGGGTAAGTTAGTTCATTTCACTCATCCTCTCGTCTTCTATTCTCGATTTTCCAAGAATATTCAGAATATTTACGGAACATTCGTCGAGTTATGGAGAATTTTGAAGGAAACTTGCGCCGTTGGTGTGCGTCCTTATCGGGGCTGGAGGAGGAAGACTTGAGAGATTGCGGTTTCGGGGTCCTCCTGGGTCTAGGGCGGCTTCGAATGGAGTACGAGTTCCTGGACGCTTGTCTGGAGTATTGGGATCCAAGCCTTCATGTGTTCCGCTTTCCTTGCGGAGAGGTTTGTCCCTTAGTCGAGGAGTTTGGAGCCATTGGTGGTTGGTTGCGAACTAACATCCCTGTGTGCGTTAGATCGGGGCCTGGGTATAAGAGGCACGTGCAGAACTACCTTCAGATGACTCGTGTGGAGACAGAGGAGTTATTTGTTGGGAGTCGTATCAGCCTCTATCGCTTGTGCAAGCGGTTTATGAACCGCGAAAATGAGACGATCTCCTTTGGTGCCAGAAAAAGGGCGTTGGCATTCTGCTTAGTCCACCGTTACATGTTTCCTAATTCTTTGTATGAGGGAGCGCTTGGTGATCCTCGCCTAATCATTGTCGCCCAGCGGATGGAGTATGGTCAGAACCCTTCCGCCGTGATCCTAGCTGAGACGATCCTGGGTCTGGATGATCGTGCCTGCAATAGGGCGAGCCCGTATCGAGGGTGTCCCTTAATCCTTCAGGTCTGGTTGATGGAGCGGCTGAGCGTGCTAGGTGATATTGCTTCCCTGGACGTGACTAGTCGTTATATTAGGTGGCTGGATCCACATCATCGCCCTGACGATTACTTCCCTGGACTTGTGAGGTCATCGACCATCCGTTGGTTGGTACCGTGGTGGGGAATAGTTGATGTGACGGCAAGTGAAGTGGCGATGGTTCGTCTGGAGTCCTCGCTGCGGATTTGACATGGGTGTTTACATCCATCCCGTGCAGTGAGGAGACAGATAGGGTGGGCGCGATTCATTCCTGGTCATGACACGAGTGCAGGGCATGCTTATGTTGACTAGTGGCATAGCCGATGCCTGGGCGGCGGATGGATTACGCGCCCAGGTGGCTGTGGCGGGCACTCCTAGGGCGACTCGGGTATCACGAGCCTATGCTAGGTGGATTTGCGCAGAGCCCCCACAAGAGGTCACGCCGAGCCCTGCAGAGCTCAACGGGCTTTCTCGGATGTGCGCTCATGACCGGCCGCCTTGGGCGTATCGGTGGTGATGGCGAGGGTTCGAGTCCGAGCTACTCTCGGCCGATGAAAGTGTGTTCGGCCGTCGGCATATTCCAGGGTCAGGTGATCAAGGTTGTTATGGCAATGTTGGGGATCGCCATTGGGGTTGAGGGTTGGTGCTCCCTTTATCCAGCTGGAGAGGTCTCGAGTCTGCTTCGGAGAATAACCTGGCTTTAGTTTATGTGTGCTTTGTTAGTATTATGTTCATATTATGTTGTATTATGTAATACTCCCTCCATTCTTTCCATTTAGCCCCATTTCCCTTTTTAGAAATTTTTTTTATTTAGCCCCATTTCCCTTTTTAGTAACTTTTTCTCTCACATACCCCACTTTTCTCTCACATACCCTACTTTTTCTCACTCACATACAATTTTTTATAATTAAACTATTCTACCTTTTCTTTACTCTACCCCACTTTTTTCACTTTTCTTAAAATTGGTGAAAAAGGGAAGGGGGCTAAATGGAAAGAAGGGAGGGAGTATATTACATATCCTAAACCCGATGTACATGCCGGGACTCGTATTGTAATATATAGTGTTTGTTAGTGTATTTCTAAGGTCGTAGTTATGCTCCTATGTTTGAAAAATCCAAAATGTAACCGTTCTTTTTAAGATTAATAAAAATCAGGTTTTTTATTTACGACTTCGCCTCATTTTGCTTGTTATTTTGTGTGAAATTCCTTGGCTCTAATCTCTTTTCAAAGGTTTAGAATGCAAGCATGGTTTTTGTTGTTTTAGGAAAAAAAAAATTTTGTTGACTATTCCCTCGACTTTTTTAAGCTTTGGGTTTGTCGTTTTGTGTTGAATGTCGTTCTTTTCACCCTTAGGTTAAAAGACGAATTTTTGTGTTGACTATGTCCTTGGCCTTTTTAAGCTTTAGACGCGTCATTTTTGTGTTGAATATCGCCTTATGTTAACCTATTGGGTTATGAGACGGTTTTTGTGTTGACTATATCCTCAGCCTTTTTAAGCTTTGGACGCGTCATTTTTGTGTTGAATATCGGTTGTGCTTTTTACAAAGCTGCCTACGTATCCACGAAAAGTGGAATCAAACCGGCGTAGTTCGAGAAATGTATGTTTAGAGGCATACCGGCCCAAGAGTTGTGTTTGCTTTTTTGTGGTGAACGTGCATGTTTAGGGGCATGCCGGCCCATGAGCATGTTTAAGGACCTGCCGGTCCATGAATTGTGTTTGGTGGATGCATGTTTAGGGGCATGCCGGCCCATGAGCATGTTTAAGGACCTGCCGGTCCATGAATTGTTTTTATGAAATTGTATTTCTGGATACATTCTGAAGGGGTTTTAGGGATAGTATTTCTTGAGTTGATCGAGATTTGTGGCGAGGTTGAACTCTTGGCCGCCGAGGTCGGTTAGTTTATTTGCTCACTTTGTGTAGATCTCCTTGACGAGGTAGGGCCCTGCCCAGTTAGGTTTGAATTTTCCCCGTGGGTCGACTGGAAGTGGTGCCCGGACTGACTTTAGTACGAGATTACCTACTTTTATGTGTCGTGGCTTAACTCGTTTGTTGAATGCTCGTTGTAGTCGGGCTTGGTACATTCGTATGGTGCTCAGGGAATGCAGTCGACGTTCATCCAAGAGCATGAGTTGTTCGTACCGTTCACGGGCCCATTCTGCTTCCGGGATGCTACTTTCCATTAGTATGCGTAGAGATTGTATTTCTATTTCCACTGGTTGGACGGCTTCCATGCCGTAGGTGAGGAAATAGGGGGTCATGCCCGTAGGGGTTCGAATGGTTGTACGGTATCCCCAGAGTGCATATGGTATCTTGTTGGGCCAATCTTTGCTGCTGTCGATCATTTTCTCGAGTATGGTGACGACTGTCTTGTTTGCTGCTTCAACAGCTCCATTGGTTTGGGGTCGATAGGGTGAGGATTTGTGATGCTGGATGTTGTATTTTGTGAGTATGGCTTCCGTCTCGCGTTGAAAGTGCGAACCTTGATCGCTGATGAACTCATGGGGTATGCCATATCGGCATATGATGTTCGTCTGGATGAACTTGGCGACTTCTTTGGAGCCGAGAGTTCGAAAAGATGCTGCTTCTACCCATTTAGTGAAGTAGTCGATGGCCACCAAAGACGGCGGTGACCTCTGCTCCGATGGGGTGGACTTTTCCTATCACGTCGATGCCCCAGGTTGAAAAGGGCGAGGTGAGGTTAAATGTATAGTGGTGAAGGTGGTACATGTTGGGCGTTCTTTGAAAATTTGGCGGTTGTGGCAATGCTTGGCGTATTGGATCTGATCCGCTTCCATGGTCGTCGAATACCATCCTGGCCGTAGAATCTGTTTGCGAGTGCTCGAGCGTTCATGTGGGGTCCGCGATTCGCCATCATGGACTTGCGTGGCGATTTCCGCCGCTTCTTGTAGTCGACACATATGAGCGGTGTCCCTTGTGGTGTCTTCTTGAGTAATTGTCCCATCTCTAGCACAAATTGGGAAGCTAGAGTCCGATAGCCCTCTGTCGCGTTTATCGATTGTCGGGTGGGTAAGTGTTGTCTGCTTTGTAGTTGATTATGGCTTGATACCAAGGCTCGCATCGCTTTCGGCTTCGGCCCAGGTCAATGGTATGGATGTATCTTTGGTTCGCCACGTCTTTCGACGATGATGGGTAGTAACTTCATGTTTGGTGGCATGTTGAGGAGGGATGAGAGTTTTGACAGAGCGTCAAGAACCGTTTTCTTCCCTAGGGAGGTGGTAAAATTCGATCTGATCGAAGTTGGTTAGGAGTTTTTGTACTTTTGTTTGGTATTTGGTGAGGGTTTCGCTCATGATCTTCCATGCCAGGCCACTTGATTTATGATGAGGAATGAATCTTCATGCACCGTAGGTTCCTTATTTTGAGGGCGATGGTCGCTGCAGCCGTAAATGCAGTTTCAGATTCCGCGGGCGTTGTTAGTGACATCGAAGTCGAGCTTGATTGAGAGTGGAGTATGATCGCCGTTTGGGGATATTAGAGTATTCACCCATAGCCGCGTGATGGTTGTATTTCCGTCAGTATAATTGCGGTACTCTTTCTACATGGCGAAGATCCCATCGTCAGGAAATGACATTGTATCGATCATGGGTTGTTCGATGATTGCATTTTCTCGCGAGGAAGTCAGAAACCGCGCTTCCTTTGATTACTTTCGAGAGGGAGGTACTTGAGTTCATACTCGGCGTAAGCGGGTCCACTGGCCATACGTCCGGATTCGGGTGGTTTTTCAAATAGGTATTTGAGGGGGTCCATTAGGGAGTAGACTCTTGTTGTGCTAGTGAGTAGGTAGTGTCTGAGCTTTTTGGTTGCCCAGACCAGCGAGAGGCAGGTTTTCTCGACTGGTTCATATCGAGTTTCGTAATCGTGAAACTTCTTGGCGATGTAGTAGATGGCGGATTCTTCGTTGTTGACTTCTTGGGCGAGCATGGCACCCATGGCGTTTGGCGTAGTCGTCAAGTATAGCGACAGTGGCAAGTCCTTTTGTGGGGGGACCAGAATGGGTGGGTTTGTAAGTAAGCTCTTGACTCTATCGAACGCTTGTTGGCGATCATCGTCCAGCCGTATGCTCTTCCCTCTTCAATTTTTTGAAGATTGGCTCGCAAATCATGGTAAGCTTGTTGATGAACCGGGAGATATATTGGACTTGTCCCAAGAAACTCCTTATTTCGTCGATGTTGCTCGGCGTCTTCATGCTCATTATTGCTTTGATTTTGGGCGGGTCTACTTCGATCCTCATTGGCTTACTATGTGGCCTAGCGGTTTGCACGATGTGACTCCAAAGGTGCATTTACGTGGGTTTAATCGCATTTTGTCTTGCTGATTACGGTGAAGAACTTGCGGAGGTTGGTGACGTGGTCGTCCCTTCCTTTTGACTTTACAATCATGTCGTCGACGTATACCTCAACCTCCTTATGCATCATGTCGTGGAGCAAGGTGGTAGCGATGCGTTGGTAGGTAGCGCCGGCATTTATGAGCCCAAATGGCATGACTGTGTAGCAGGACGTTCCCCAGGGGGTTACGAAGGTGGTTTTTGGCATGTCGTCTGCTGCCATTTTGATTTGGTTGTATCAGCGTATCCATCCATGAATAGCGATGGCGTGGTCCGCTTTGTGTTGTCGATTAGGATGTCCATGTGGGGTAGTGGGAAATCATCTTTTAGGCGAGGCTTTGTTCGTGTCCGGAAGTCGGCACATACTCGTATCTTGCCGTTTTCTTCATAACCGGTACCATATTGGAGACCCAGTCTGAGTATTCGATGACTTGGATGAACCCAGCTTGTAGCTGCTTTTCGATCTCTTCTTTGACCATGAGAGACCATTCTGGCTTGATGCGTCGGAGCTTCTGCTTGACCGGTCAGCTACCTTGCTTGATTGGGATGCGATGTTCAGCTATCTCACGGTCGATGCCGGGCATGTCTCTGTATGACCATGCGAAGACGTCCCTGAATTCTGTGAGAAGCTTAGTATATGTGGCCCTTTCTTCCGTGCTTAGGGAAGCCCCCAGTTGTAGTTCTTGAGGCTCTTGGTGTTCCTATGTTGATGGTCGTTGTGTCTTCAATAATGGGGTCTGTTGGGTTTGAGACAATACTTGCAATGTATCTATATAATGCAATTTTATTTAGTTTAAATTTATCGCAAATTATTAGAAAAGGTAGAGTTTAAATGAGGCAAAGAGTAACCAAAAACTTCCATGTTATTAATGTTATCAAAAGCGGTTACATTTGAAGATAGCTCAGACGAGGGAGCTTTGGACAACCTTAATGACTCTAGTTCTTTAGCTAAATTGACTATGTCGGGAAGTAGCAGGGGGCTTAGTTGGGAGTAAGAGACTTGAGATGACCGGCGAGGAGTTTAAATTTTAAAGGCAGTCTTTTGGTTTGGGGTGTTGTCTTCGTCTTCGTCGGCGTCGGAATCTTCGAAGGCGTAGCCCTGACCCCTAGTTATCTTGAAAGTGCGGCCTTGTTCGTCGGGCCATTCGCGGCTTTTTGACCATCCGGCGTGTGTTTTTCTTCGTAAGGGATGATCGGGTTGGTAGGGTTGAAATTGTTGTTGCGCCGCGATGTCGGAAATGAGCTCAATCCGGCAATGGTGTGCGTGGTGGTGTCCATAGGAATCTTGTTAGTGCCCTCTTTTGAAGTAGTGGTGGGGAGGATGTGGTATGGTTGTATGTGGAAGTCATGATATTTCTTGCGAACATTGTGTGTTTCCCAACCTTGAGAGACTTCGTACGACCATGGTACGTAGGATAGACCCATGGTGGGCCATTTGTTATCGTCGCCCTTGGCGTAGAGTGTAGCGATTTCTTCTCTACGAGTCGAGTCTGAGATGTTGAAATCAAGTCGAAACCACACATGTCGTCAATTTGGATCGGCGTTTATCTCACTTGATCTTATCGTTAGTCTTTTCTTTGCTTGAGGGTAGCACGAAAGTTCGAGGCGTCGATGGTGACGATCTCGTCATCCGTGAGGTATCGACTTTTTGATGTAGGGTTGAGGTGGCGGCCTTGGTAGCGTGGATCGAGGTCTACCTGGTAGCATGTTGTAGGTAGGGGTATGTCGATGATTTGAAATTCGGTTTCTCTCATGGTAGTCTGTCATAATGGGGAAGGAGATGGTTCCCTTTATCTTTGCGGCGTGTTCCATCGTGAGGCCCCGACACCGTCCGTACATGGGATAAAGTCATTTTCCTTAATTCCCGATTTCTGGCCGTCTCGAGGGCAAGACATTGACTGCGGATCCGTTGTCGATGAGGACGACTGGTAATGTCATGCCGTGGCATTCCACGTTGATGTAGAGAGGTAGGTTATGCGTGCCGCGAGCGGAGGGAGATCTTTATCCGAGAAGGTAGCGGCGTTGGCTGCCATTCGCGTGTGATATTCTTGATAAGTTTCTCCTCGGAGACATTTTCGATTTTATTGGGGTGACTGTAATGCTTGGTAGAGGGCTTCACGATGTCCCATTGAGTCCTCAAGAGTCGCCAGTTGAAATGTCCGCCGTCTTGTTGAGTTGCTTGTGGAGCGTGTCTCCGATCTCAGGCGTAAGCAAGGGTGTCGGGGTAACGCCGATGATGCTACCTTATCAATCGAGTGGTGGCGCGAGATTAGTGTTAGAGTAATGACACTTTCTTTGTGGCGGCGTGGGAAGCGATGCTTGTAGGTGAGGTTGCGGAGGTAGGCGAAGTGGCGGCGTATCCTCGTCCCCATGACTATCCCCTTGTTCTTCTCTTGAGCAGTCAACCTTGGCGGGTGGCTTTGAGGTTTAAGTAACTTTAGAGAAGCTTGGTACGGACGTCCAGATCGTGTTAGGTAGGCTACTTCGTCATCACTGTCCGATAGTCTGAATGGGTACTTGTGACGTAACTCTTCGTACTTGCCTGGCGGGCGACGGGGTTGAGCCTCTTCGTCGTAGGGTTCAATCTTGGAGACATATGCGGATGTCATCATTGCTCGGCTTCATCCTCGTAAGTATTCCAGATGCCGTTGATTTCGTGATCTTTTGAGATGATTAGTTTAGAGCGGCCGACGATGGGGTGTGTGCTTGCAAAAATAGCATGGGTATGCAGAGGGTTAAGCTGGTTTGAAGGTTTAGGACTCGGGCTGGGCTTTACGATGGTATTGACGTCGATCAAGTCTGAACTATGTTCTTCAGCGGAAGCATTGCTTCGGTGTCATGCCCTTTCCTCTGTGGAACTCGCGGTATGCGTTACGATCCCAGCGACTTTGGCTTCTTGTCCGGGAGGCTCGCTAGTAGGTCCTATGAGTTGAAGTACATTCACGGCTCACAAGTTCGTAGTGCCTTTGAGTAAGTCATGTATATTGGGTCAAAGTTTCGTCGTGCTTTCATCGAACTGGGACCAGGAGGTGAGTATGATGCTTTTGGCGGAGGCATGGCTGGCTTTGGTGGTGTCGTAAAGCGGTGGTGCCTCTAACGCGTCCAGTGCGTTGATGGCATGGATGGGCTCGACTTTGGCAGTGGCTCGAGATGGGCTTCCTTGGTATCCGCGACCCGTACTCTTATTCCTGTTTTCTTTGCGGAGGTCGTCCTCGATGAGCTCGCCGACGACGCTGAGGGTTGAGAAGTTGTCAAAATTTCCGTACCGTAGGTGTTGTTGGTATGCGGGGGTGAGGTTGTTGATGAACTTAGTGATTAAATCAGTGTCCCTTGGACGGTTAGGTATTTGGGCACACAGTTTCTTCCAGCGCGTCAGGTACTCGGTAAATCCCTCATTGTCCCTCTGAGTCAGGACCTCCAAGGTACGTAGCGAGACTTGGATATCATTGTTGTCCCGATCTTTGTAGATCGAGCATGGCCGTTATGTCCTCGAAACTACCCGTTTTGTGTGGCTCTAAAGCGTAGAACCATGCCCTGGGTTGTCGCGTCCCCAATGAGTGAGGAATAAGGTGGCCCATGCAGGGGGTTCGACACCCATGATGGCCATTTTAGCTTTGAAAGCCTTGGCGTGAGCGAGCGGGCTTCGTGACCTTTGAAGGCGGGAAGATCGCTGAGTGCTAGCTTGTCTGGTAGCATGGATCTGACGTTCTTTGGGATGTGCTCGTTTTCTTGGTGTATGGAGTAACCCCTTGAGTTCGTGAGACGCTCTTCCATGGTTCGAATCCTTTTTGCATTCCGTTCGGATTTCTCGGCAGGCGCACGGCGTTTTTCTCTGCTTCAAACTTTTGCATGATAGCCATTTGCTCGATCGTCGTAGTGAGGCTAGCTATCCTATCATTGAGCTGTCGGACTTCTTCGGCAGTCACCTCCGGGGGGGGTGGTGGTGGTCCTCCGAGACCCTCATCGTGTTGAAAGGCCATGACAGGTTTTGGTTTTGATCTGTTGTAGGAGCGCATCTTTGGAGGCGGAGGTGGGTTCAAGTGACGGTTCTTAGTTCGTCGTGTATCCAGGGTTTTTCAATGAGCGGACCTGACAAAGTTTTCAAATCTTTAGTGATTCTAAAATAGAAGGAAAAGACTCGAATGAAAAAATCACATTCACGACCAAAGGAAGACACAAAAGTGTAAAAAGCGGGTGACTTGACTTGACTCGTGTTTTAGCTTTTAAAAGGACACGGGAAGCTTTTGAGGTAGAGGCGTGTTGACACGTCCCTATTCTCGAGGTAGGAAAATTTGTATGATCATAATCTGATTGACCCAGTTTGGCGGTATGTTGCCAGGGGTTTATCATTGGATTACGATAAAAAGGATCGAGGCAAAGTAGCGATAGGCTAACCGACTGAGGATGTTAAAATTGGGTAAAGGCGATCAATTGTTCGCCTTTTACATGTGACTCGTGATTTAAATCAAAAATGACGATAAGTCACTTGATTCAAAGAGTAAATCAACGGTCCGTGATCTCAACGAGCCAGCGTTTTTGTTTTTGAGAGAAAAAGATTAAATCGGGATGACTAAAGAGTCACTCGACTTAGAGCTAATTCTAATGTTCTAAAAGTTAATTTCATTTAAAATCTCCGAAATGAAATGACATATTCGGGATTTTGCTTTGTGAAAGAGCTTTAGCAAAAAATGTAATATGACGATACGTTAATCGCTTAATTCATTTATGTTTTGAAAAAGACCTGGGAGATAGTGGTTATCCTGGGTCGATTTTAAATGTAGTGGGATCCTATTTATTAAACTAAAATGACTATAGGTCAAAGAGCCTAACGGCGTGTTTTAAAAAGTATGACCTTTTTTGAAAAAAGTTTGAAAAAGCAATTTCAAAGATGGACGTATTTTAAAAGTATAATGCCTAGGAAAAGTTTTCACATGCGTAAAGTTTTGAAAGACTACTATAGTGAGGGTACTATAGCTTCACACTTGTACATATAAACACAGGTTTTGGTTTATAGGTAAGGTTCCCTCCTGGTCATTCCCGCTGACGTTTAGGTAGGCACCCGCAAGACTACACACGTCTTAGGTGTGAATTCAAGACGGCCCTAGAGCGTTCGAGTTTGATCAGTTCACGATCGTTTGTACGGATGTCGTACTTGTAATCGTGGAGGGTGAGAGAACAGGGTGTCAGGAGTTACCTAAACATGAGCGAGGATTCTTTGGGCCGTTCCTCAAAGGGTGTGGTTTGAATCAGGAGGATTCGACTCAAGGAACTTTTGCCCAAATATCGAAAGCGTAAATGTTTTCAAAGTTTCAAGCTTCACTTCTTTATAATTTTAAAATAAAAGAAAAACTAGTTTTTCAAAAATAATAAAAATCATGCTCGTCCCCAGCGGAGTCGCCAGCTGAAGGTACCGGGAATTTTTCCTTGGGAAAACCTATCGACGCATACTGGCGCTTGAGCCTCGCTGTCTTGGGCGTGCAGGCGGAATCGCCTGCAGGAAAGAAAAGGGGGGTGCGAAGTTTTGAGAAAAATGGGGGAGATCATTGCATGAATTTGTGACTAAAAAGAAAAGTAGAAAATCCTTTTTGAAAGTGTATTTTCGGAGTCGCCACCAAATATTAAAGGAATTTGGAACCTATTCAACGCGTCTTGAAATACAAGACACGAGTGTCTCAGATTTCAAGGTGCGTCGATACCTATCTATCTGAGGTTTGAAACCAGAGAAGGGGTTCGTGTAGGTTTATATCCGTATATAGACCATTAAAATCACAGGATTATAATGAAAACTTTTATAAGATTTAAAGTCATAAATCAAAATTGCAAAACATAATAAAAGAATAAGAATTAACCTTTTAATCCTTATGAATAGGCCTAAGAACAATACCAATAATATGGTATCTCCTAATTATCTCACCCAAGATGTGTTCTTGATATGCCCTTGAATTGCTAGAAATTTTTTTAGAGAGAAAACTGTTTTCCTTTTCTTTTTATTTTTGTGTTGTATGCAAGAGAGTGATTATGAATTAGGTTAAGATGAGACTTATAGTGTGATTAGGTTAAGTAGAGAGGAAGAAACCTCTCCCCTCCCCACTAGCTTCACACGTCCAAAAGAGGAGTCCCGGGGTGGACTTTTCAACCTCAAATTTAAAAGCCCAATCTAACTTAAAAGGTTTATCCAACCCATTTAATTAGTATACTTTAGCTTTTATGTATAATATAATTATAATATCCATATATTATAATTAATCATAAATATCCGTATATTTATAATTTGCTAATTAATTATAACTGATTAAAATAAATTAGCCTACATTATACGTAATAATTAAATATAACCTTTTATATTCAATTTCCGAATTACAATTTAATTCTCTCATCTAATATTATTTAATCATTATTAAATAACATTCATTATCACATTTGACTAACCTCTTAGTCATATTGGACTAACCTTTTAGTCACATTTGACTAACCTTTTAGTCAACAACACTGACTAACCTTTTAGTCATTAAATAAGGCATCGATATGATTATTTTCTCAAATAATCACATCTCTCAAACACATCCTTTAGGTGTGACTCTTAGGGACCAGCTTGATCACCGCTTATCGTATGACAATAACGTCAAACTTATCTAGCAAGCCAACCGTTATTGATAAACGTTAATCAACTGATTAAATACAAATTGTACCCTGTGTACCTTTAGAGATTTATTTATGTTATTGCACTCATTGTGGAGGACACTAACCCCAACAATCTCCCACTTGTCCGTACAAGTGTAGGTGCGATAACCGATTCTCATATCCATAATAAATTTCTCCCACTCAATGTAAACCAATTTGCAAAGTCTGTACTTTCAAAGGTCGTAGTTCACAAGCGATCAGTATCAAGAGTGGTTTCCACTAGAGAGTAACTTAAGCGATAAACGAATCAATATTCGAGCATGGCCATGCATTTACGATTCTGACTCCTCGAGTGGCCACGAGAATAAATATTATAACTTCGATAGAAGTTTGGATATTTCCTCAACTCGAATCCCGCAGATGTAGCGCAGCATGAAATGACCCAAAGTGAAAATCAGCTGGCCTCCCGTTACGGGCCGACCGTGAGAAAGAAACCAAAGTCACCCAAAATGCGCCTTAATCTCAAGAGACAATGATAGTCAAAAGAATCGACTCTAGGAACACTATGGATGTCCTATCCACGACCTAAGCACCTAATGTTACGAAACATTTAGGACTCCATGTAGTCGTCACAAAAATTGCCCTCGCGCGATTTCGCCAGAAACCCAGATCTGCGTGATCGATCAGTCAACAGTTTGACTTATGGCTCGTTGAACCCACCATCAATCGACGTCACAAAATGATTGCCAGAGTTATCAGCTCGTGTAGGCGATCACGGACCAATACAAAATATAAAGCAATTCAGTTCACTTTGAGGTGTTCAACGTTGTCTGCACAACCCTCATGAAAAACAATATATATAACAAAACGATGATTTTATTAGAAGTTTTAGGAAATACAAGTGTTAAATCCATACAAACAACTAATACAACTCAGGAACACGCTTAATTCCCATGGATTTAACGTGCCCTTCATGCTTATCTTGTCGCAACGGCTTAGTGAGAGTATCTGCTATGTTATCATCCGTAGCAATCTTGTCAATCACTATCTCCTTCTGCTCCACGTAATCCCGGATCATGTGAGCCTTCCTTTGCACGATGCGAGACATTGTTGGCCGGACTTAGGCTCCTTGGCTTGGAAGATGGCACCACTATTGTCACAATAGATGGTGATCGGGTCATTCGAACTTCGGAACTACGATTAGTCCTTGTAAGAATCGACGCATCCATATAGCTTCCCAGCGACCTCACGAGCGGCATAGTACCCGGACACAGTCGTTGAATCTGCAATAACTGTTTGTTTGGAGCTTTTCCAGCTGACCGCAGCGCCATTAAGAGTAAAAACGAATCCAGATTGAGATTTCGAGTCATCTCGATCCGTTTGGAAACTAGCATCTGCAGAACTGATCAGCAAGATAGCTCGATTGTCTCCTCCATAAGTCAATACCCAATCTTTAGTCCTCCGTAGGTACTTAAGAATGTTCTTTACGGCCATCCATTGCTTCACCGCTGGATTGCCTTGGTATCGACTGTCAGACTAATGCATATGCCACGTCCGGACGTGTGCATATCATGGCATACATGATCGATCCTATTGCCGAAGCATATGGAATCCGACTCATGCGCTCGACCTCTTCCGATGTCTTTGGTGCTTGAGCTTTACTCAAATGCACCCCTGAGATCATTGCAAGGTTCCCCTTCGAGTTGGTCATCTTTGAACCTCTCAAGAATCTTATCTATATAAGACTCTTGGTGAGGGATAACATCCGTCGTGATCTATCTCTATAGATCACGAGCCCCAAAATACGCTGTGCCTCACCCAGATCTTTCATCCGGAAATGGTTCTTTAACCATACTTTTACCGAAGTTAAGAGAGGTATGTCATTCCCAATCAAGAGTATGTCATCGACGTACAGTATTAGGAAGACAATCTTGCTCCCACTCGACTTGATATATAGGCATGGTTCCTCGTCCGATCGAGTGAATCCATTCTCCTTTATCACTTGGTCGAAGCGATGATTCCAACTCCGTGAAGCTTGCTTAAGTCCATAAATGGAACGCTTAAGCTTGCAAACTTTCTTAGGATTTTCAGGATCGATGTAACCTTCGGGTTGTACCATGTACAACTCCTCCTCCAAATAACCGTTTAAGAAGGCGGTTTTCACATCCATTTGCCAAATTTCATAGTCATGAAATGCGGCGATCGCTAAGAGAATCCGAATGGAACGAAGCATGACTACGGGTGCAAAGATCTCATCATAGTGCAACCCTTGCACTTGAGTGAAACCCTTTGCCACTAGTCGTGCCTTGTATATATCTGGTTGTCCTTCTACAGATCGCTTTATCTTGTAAAGCCATTTGCACTGAAGAGGCCTAGCCTTATCAGGTAAGTCAACCAGATCCCATACATTGTTCTCGTACATCGAGTCCATCTCGGATTGCATGGCTTCTTGCCATAGCTTTGAGTCAGAACACGTCATGGCACCTTTATAGGTTACGGGTTCGTTACTCTCAAGGAGTAAAACGTCGTCTCTCCCATTCTCCTCGACTATACCGATATATCGATCTGGAGGAATGGAGATTCTACCCGACCTCCTGGGTTCCAAAGGGACATTAACCGCAGGCGTAGAAGGGCAAATTTTCCCCCATTGGTTGCTCGGTTGTGGGTTCAGAATCTCAAGCGGATCGAAGGTTCTATTACCTCTCTTGTCTTGGAGAAACTCTTTCTAAGAACGCCGCACTAGCCGCAACAAAAACTCGGTGTTCGGTAGGCGAATAGAAGTAATGACCAAACATTCCTTTTGGATAACCAATAAAGTATGTCTTGGCCGATCGCGGGTCGAGCTTATCCCTCGTGTCTCCACTTGACATAAGCCTCGCATCCCCAAACCCGAATAAAGGACAAGTTAGGGACCGTTCCTTCCATAACTCAGATGGAGTCTTGTCTCTGACTTTAGACGGACTTGGTTAAGTATAAGAGCAAATGACAAAAGAGCATAGCCCCACAATGAGTCGTACTACCGTGTGACTTCATCATGGATCGAACCATATCAAGTAATGTTCGATTCTCGCGTTCGGACACACCATTCGGTTGTGGTGTTCCAGGTGGAGTTAAGCTGTAATACTATTCCGGTCTTTGGTGTCGATCAACTCGGTTGAAAGATATTCGCCACCACGATCCGAACGTAGTGCTTTATCTTTCTATCCAATTGGTTCTCAACCTTATTCTGGAATTCCTTGAACTTGTCAAAGGACTCACTTTTATGCTTCATTAAGTAGACATGTCCATATCTACTCAAATCGTCCGTGAAAGTGATAAAATACCTATAGCCATCTCTGGCGTTGATTGACATAGGTCCGCATACATCAGTATGTATGAGTCCTAATAGGTCAGCAGCGCGCATTCCAACACCTTTGAAGGAAATTCGAGACATTTTGCCTATAAGACATGATTCACACGTGCCAAAAGTTTCATAGTCAAACGGGCGATAGTCCCATTATCAATAAGCTTTTTCACGCCGCTTTCTCATTTATGTGTCCCATGCGGCAATGCCATAAATACGTTTGATCTTTGTCACCAACCTTTGCTTTCTTGTTACTCACATGCATGATTTACGTGGTTTGATCTAAAACATAAATTAGTTCATGGAAACAACTTTACCATAAATCATATCGTCCAATGAGAAAATACAGCTATTATTCTTAATTGAAAATGAAAATCCTTCTTTGTCAAGAACGGATACAAAAATAATGTTTTTAGATAAACTAGGTACATAGTAACAGTTATTCAGAAATAACTCAAACCGCTTCGGAGTTGGATTACATATGTTCCGACCAAACGGCAAAGAACTCTTGCTCCATTCCCACTGCAGTCTACATCACCTCTTGCCAGAGTTCCGATGTTTCTTAGGCCCTGCGTGATATGATTGCACGATGATAACCACATCCAAGATCAAGTACCCAAGTTCAAACTTGCATGGTTAATCTCAATCATATGAATAAAAGAAGACATACCAACAGTGAGGCGACGCTGCCCGCTTTTATGTCCTCAAAGATACACGGACGATTACGCCTCCAATGCCCAGGCTTGTGGCAATGGTGGCACTCCATGCTTTGCTTAGCTTTTGCCTTGCCTTGTGAGCTACCGCTAGACTCACCAGGCCCACTCTTAGCAACCACTGGCTTCTTGAATTTTGGCTTACCTACAGCTAGGTTAGCCGGAGCCTTACCCTTACCCTTCTTGTTCCCAATCATGAGAACATCTTGCTTCGTGCTCCCACTCAACTTCAGATCACTCTCCGTCTGTACGAGGAGTGAATGCAGTTCATGCAGACTTTTCTGCATGTCATTCATGTAATAGTTTGCCCTAAAGAGAGCATACCCATCATGAAGAGAGTGAAGCACTCGATCAATGATGATCTTCTCATCGATCGTGCAACCAAGCTCCTCCAATTTCTCAACGTTCTCGATCATGGAGAGAAGGTGTAGACCAACCGGTTGGCCCTTTTGGAGTCTAGCTTCAAAGAAACGAGTAATATACTCGTAACTCTTAATTCTCGGAGCTTTCGAGAATTCCTTAGTAAGGGTGGTGAAAATCTTGTTTGCACCCTGGGTAATGAATCGTCTTTGCAAATTGGATTCCATTGCATAGATGAGCACGTTCCGTAACGCACCCGCCTCCATCATGAAATCATTATAAGCTACGACTTCATCTCCTCCTGCATCGTGAGGTGGTTACGGCATTGGCTCGATCAAGTACTTGAGCTTGCCGTCACTATGGCGGCATTCCGTAATCGCGCCTCCCAATCAAGACAAATTGGACCCATCATTCTTCAGTCGAGAGGACTGATTCATGCTGTCCATAAAAATTCTCAGCCATGATTCACGTCCAAGTGTGACACTTGGCATTGGTCCTTCAATACGAACAGCCATTTGTTATAGAAGTAATATCTCAGATATAACGATTCAAAGCTTGATGAAAAGAAAGAAGAAGAAGAGAATAGATAAGAAATCATGGTTTTAAAATTTAAGTCAAAAACAATAACATTTTAATGTAATGACTCGTGCACTCATATAATCGACCTCCCTCGAGAATTATATAAATGATTCCAAGACTCAATTTCTTTAAATTGATAAGCCAACCTCTTGGCTAATTCTACTGTTAGAATTCTTGGTCGATAGATTTCAGTAAATCCTATCTATTTAGTCCACCATACCTTCGAGATATTACTCGAACCATAATGTTGAGATAAACTAAGTCGACAGCCACTACTTACCCAACGTAGAAGGGGTCATATTATGCCTACCGACGAAGAAGGGATTCATAGTGATACGACTCATAAAGACTAATTCTCAATTTCAATTTTAGAGGAAGATCTCATCAACTCATTTTTATTCATTTTAAGTGAACTAATATCTAGCATTATCGTGAATGATTAAATTGAGGTGATAGCTCTAAACAAATGACATCCGTATGTCTATAAACTAGGATGCAACTATATGATCCATTTTCATGCATATTAGGTGGTTTGGTTTAGTTTAGGCGGAATATGATGCTACTATCTAACGTGAATGCAAAAAAAACGGTAAAGAAAAACGCAAGAATGAAAAACACCTAGTGTGGCCTATCCCTATGAAAATAAAGACAATTACAAATTGGAATCCATCCATGGACCCTAAGCTTGTCTTCATTCTTCATCTTGGGCTTCAAGTGGGAGTCCATCTTGAATCTTCATCTTGAATCTTCTTAAAATTACAACTTTGAATTACAAAAATAAACCTATTTACATTCTAATTCAAAATATGCCTAAATTTAAAAATTACAAAATGGGAGATTCGAGATCTCAAAAATACAACCAAAATCGTGTTTCCTTCATTACGAAAACACAATTTTCTAAGGCCACACTAGTAAATTACAACCGTTTGTACAATAATTAATGCGTGAAATTAAACCATTCAAACCATTCAATCACAAAATAGAGCATCAACTAAACAAAAATTAAAACAATGCATATGAATTGATTTTAATCCAAACCACCTCTTTTAAATGATTAAAATTATGCAACAATTCCTTAATTGTTCATAATATCTTTTAATCAAAACAATAATCCAAAAGAAATAATTTATATTATCAGTATAACATAAATTATATCACAATAATATTTTAAACTTCTTTAAAATATTAGGTATCATTATTATTATGAACTGCTTCACAATAACATCAAAACATATTATCTTTATAATATAATAAAATAATTTCCAAAAATAAAATTTTCGGCCAAAAGAATAAAACTGGCCGAATTAATTTTTTTTTTATTTTTTATTTTTTTTTTTATAATAAAAGACACGGCCAGATTTAAAAAAAATATCCATATTTTAAGATTTCTGCCAACATTATAAAATATTACCAAAAACAAAAATTAATTCGGTCTATATGGAAAAACGAATTAAACTGTTTTAATTCAATTATACTAATAATTAGATCGATACTAATCAATTTTAATCCGTATTAAACATTGATTTAAGAGATTCAATTTAACTTTTTAAATTAAACAACTTAAAACTGATCGATCTAATGATTAGCAAACAATATGTTCATTAACATATAAAATTTGGTCCTTTTAAGTTTTAATTCAATCGGTGTTGGGACCAAAAACCCAGGCTGGTCCAGAACCCTGGGCCAGGCCTAGACGGGTGCAGGATCCACAGTCAGGTCCAGGACGTACAGACAGCACCAGACTGTACAGACAAAACAAAGGTGCAGGTCAGGAGAGGAAAAGCCAAGATGGGCCAAGCCCAACAAAAGAGTTAAACATCAAAGAGGAAAGCCCAGAGGTGCAGCAGCAACCCTAAAAGAAACGTTGGGAGACTAAGTCAAGCATGCAGAAACTGAAGCCATGGAAATAGCAACTACTGGAGAAATCAAAGGAAGAAGTTACCTACATTTTGGGAAGTGAACGTTGGACTCAAGACAATATATAAGGAGTAGATTTCAGAAGAGGAACACATCGGAATTAACTCACAACTCAAGCACACTAAACTCTACGCAATTCACAAGCTTTTAAGCATTTTATATTTTTCTCGCCATTTTACGTATGCATTGCACGGTGGTCAGGACTGCGTACCTAATTTCTGAACTAGTGAAGATCCTCTCCTGGCTTGGCGCCCGTGGTTTTTCCCTTAACGTTTAAGGGTTTTTCCCACGTAACCATATTGTGTGTCTTGTTTCGTTTTTTGCCATCTTCTTTTACGTCTAAATCCAATCACATAAATCTCAATACAACTAAAAGGATAGTACTAGTAGATCCTCAATCACTAAATCGAGCGTGTGAGAAAATCACCCCAACAGTTGGCGATGTCTGTGGGGATACTAGTTTATTAATCCTACAAACTTGTCCAAAACCTACGAGATCAACCAGCGTGAGAGATGGAAGATCCAAGTGCAGGAGCCGTGCTCAAACTCTAGGAGGAACTGCAACAGGCCAAGCAAGCAGCAGAGGATGCCAAGGCAGAGGCTGCAAGACTGAAGGAGGCTGAAGCTGTCCTGAAGAAACAGCTAGAGACCTCTGCTCAGAAGAAAGCCTCAGGATCCAGGATCCCACCAGGTACACCATTTTTTGATGTGATCAAACAACTTGACTTTTCTACTTTCTCTTCGCAGGTCGAAAGGTACAAAAGGCAATCCACACCATGTGGAGGAAGATCAAGAGAACAATGGTGCAGGAGGAGGCGGTGAACCAAAGACACCAGAGGGAGTAAGTGCAGGCCAGGTCATGGAATACATGATGATGGAGATGCAGAAACTCTCGAGTTGGGTACGAAAGGTTCCAGGACTTCCACCACCCATCAAGAGGCGCCAGGAGTTATGCCGATTCACCCTTTGACGATCGCATTGCAATGGTGGAGATGCCAAAGAAGTACTCAAAGACTCAACCTAAAGCTCTATGATGGGGACCAGATCCTCCGGAACATGTTGCACAAGACAGGCGGAGGATGTTCAACGTTCCTATCCCAAAGAGAGAAGAGGAGGCTTGCATGTGCAAAAGCTTTGGTTCAACCTTGACCGTCCAAATTTCTCCGGTGGTACATCAACCTCGCTACCAAGACCATCAAGTCCTTCATGAGCCGATCAACCTTTTCAACATCCGCCGCCAAGAGCAGATCGGCTTGGAGAAGCAGACCAGTTGATCTGCATCGTCATCCGTAACGAGAACGAGTCTCTGGGCGGGACTTCTGCACCGCTTCAACAAGGAGAAAGTGTCCATCCCGGATGTGACATCGGACGCGACCATTGAGGCCTTCAGGCAAGGTTTGGTTAGAGATTCCGATCTTTATGTTGAACTAACTCGCTACCCTTTGTTCTACTTTCGAGGATGTGCGCAGCTAAGGCCCGCCCGGATCAGGGTAGAAGAGGACCAACGCTCAGTGGCAAGGTATCGGGACCAGGCGGTCGAACGAAAAGTCACCACCTGCAGGCACAAAGAACAAACAGCCTGGTCCGTATCGAGGCCAAATGTAAGGGAGGCAAACGCCGTGGATGAACAGCCGATGCACCCGTGGTTCCACCTCCGATTTGAGAATATTGCTTTACGTAGACCGCCAGCCCGATCAACAAGTCGACAAGTTAGGCTCGGCAGCTTAGATGGCCAAAAAGTGAGTAAGCCTTAATCCAAGGCGGGACACGACCAAGTGGTGTGAGTACCATTATGATATCGGGCATACCACGCAGGACTGTGATAGCTCTAAGGAGTGAGATAGCTCATCTGCTAAAGAATGGCCACTCAAGGATATCCTGCCCAGGAACAGGAGGAACAAAGATGAAAGAGATGAGCCCACAGATCTTCCACCACCACCACCAACCCATGAGGTAAAATTCATCTCTGGTGGATCAGATATTTGTGGACTAACATATTCTCGCCGCAAAAACGTGTAGCTCGGGAGAATGTGCAACAGCGGCCACCAGAGACAAGCGTGTCGATCCAGGAGATCGTGTTTGATGAGTCAGACCTACAAGGAGTGCATGGGCCACACCACGATGGACTGGTGATCAAGATCCAGATTGGAACCTGCATGGTCAGGAGAGTCTTGGTAGATGGAGGCAGTTCAGTCAACATCATCATGATGGAGGCGCTGGAAGCTATGGGGCTGAAAGAGTCTGATGTAACGAAGAAGTCCAGCGTCCTGGTAGGGTTCAGTGGAGAAACAAAGCACAGCCTGGGAGAGATCACCCTACCAACCTATGTGGAAGGAGTCACCTCTTTTGAGAAGTTCTGCGTGATAGGCGCTTATCCTCATACAACGTAATCCTAGGCCGACTGGATCCACAACCTCAAGGCCGTACTCTTCAACGCACTCACCGTGCATCAAGATCCCAACGAAGTGGGGACGGCCTTGATAGAGGAGAAGCGGAGATCGCACAGAATGTTACGACAGACCCTGAAACCTTCTAGCCTGTAAGTCCCTCGCATAAGAATTAAAGCGACTGTCAGGTGCATTGAGAATCTCGTCCCACGCATGGAGATAGATGAAATTGTTTTGGTGGAGAAAGACTCGACAGAAGGTTCTCGTTGGTTCTGATGCCCAGAGGTAATCGGACCGCTCTAATTGACTTTTCCGAGGAAAAAGAGCATTGTTTTGCTTGGTCCCATTTTGATATGAGGTATAAGTTCCGATGTGATTACACACAAGTTAAATATTGACCCAACTTTTAAGCCTGTAAATGAGCGCAGGAAGTTTGCACCGTAACGTAATGAGATTGTGAACCAGGAGGTACGTAAATTCTTTGGACATGGACATGATCAAAGAAGTAATGTACCCGCATTGGTTGGCAAATGTAGTTGTGGTGCGTAAAAGAATGGCAAGTGGAGAGTATGCGTGGACTATACAGATCTCAACAAGGCGTGCCTAAAAGATTCATTTCCACCGCCACACATAGATGCCATGGTGGACGCCACCGGCAGACATGAGGTGCTAACTTTCATGGACGCAGCCTAGCGGATTCAACCAGATCGGGATGCACCCCAGGACCAGGAGCATCTGCTCATGACCAGCAGAGGAATATATTGCTACAAGGCTATGCCTTTTGGACTAAAGAATGCAGGTGCAACATATCAAAGGCTGGTGAACATGATGTTCAAGGACCAGATTGGAGACACAATGGAGGTCTACATTGATGATATGGTGGTGAAATCAAAGAAAGCTGAGGACCACATCCAGGACCTGGAAAAGGCGTTCGAGATTCTGGAACAGTATAATATGAAGTTAAACCCTACTAAATGCACCTTTGGTGTCACCGCAGAAAGTTCTTAGGCTATATGGTGACAAAGAGAGGCATAGAGGCTAGTCCAGAGCAGATCTCAAAGAATAATCAACTTGCAGCCCCTCGTAACTCGAAAGATGTCCAGAATCTGACTGGAAGAGTAGCAGCGCTGAACAGATTCATCTCCAGATCTTCTGAAAGGTGCAAGCCCTTCTATGATCTTCTGAGAAAGAACAAGCAGTTCAACTGGGGGACAGAGCATGAGAAAGCATTCCAGGACCTGAAAGCGTACCTATCATCAGCCCCACTTTTATCCAAACCTGAACCAGGGGAGTCATTGGTCCTCTACCTCAGAATGTAAAGCCTGTGGCGCAGCCCTGGTGAGAGAACCTGATGGACAGCAACATCCGGTGTATTATGTAAGTAAGAGTCTTCTAGATGCTGAGACCAGGTATTCTGTATTGGAAAAATTTGTTTTGGCTTTAACAATTGCTTGTACCAAGTTACGCCCTTATTTTGAGGCACATCATATTATCATTCGTACTAATGTTCCTGTGAGATCGGATTGTCTAGACCGTAACTTTCAGGTCGTATGTCAAAATGGTCGAAAGTTGAGCACCTATGATCTATCCTACGAGCCCGTAGCAAAGAATCAAATCTCAAGCATTAGCAGACATTGTGGCTGACTTCACTCCCACATTAGAAAAGCAGGTAACAAAAGAAATCTTCCATCTGGACCAGAAACAGCAGGACTGGGAACTCTGGACAGATGGTTCAGCCAACATCAGGGGTACTGGACTAGGTGTGGTCCTGAAGTCGCCATTGTGGGGACAAGATAAGACAGTCGTATCCTGTGAGTTCAGGATCACCAACAATGAAGTCGGTATGAGGCAGAATCGAGCAGGATCTAACGTGTGTCCGGGACATGAAGGTTCGAATCTAAAGGTAAAGATAGACTCTTTGTTGGTTGCAGAAACCAAATCAACCCGTGACGTCTGACGCTAAAGATTCTAAAATGATTGCATATCTTGATTTAGTTAAAAATCTTTTTCAAAAGTTTACTAACATCGAGGTTGAGCAAGTCCCCAGAGATCGAATGTGCAGCAGATGCTTTGGCTAACATTGGATCAAAGATTTGAACCTGGTACGGACAAAGATACCTATTATACACATCTTGGAACCAGCTGATTCGCAAAATTCAACCAATCCTGCAGAGTACGCCCAGGCAACCAGACACTGGACCAAACCATACTATGAGTGGCTAGTCCAGGGCAAGTTACCACAGGACAAGGTCGAGGCAAGAGCATTCGTAATCAAGGCGCCCGTATACTATCATACAAGGCGTATTATTCGAGAAGGTCCTTCAATCCGTCAGACTACGCCGCTCGAACTCGACCAGGTCAAGACAAGATCTATCGTAAATACACGATGGACATCGTGGAAACCACACGTGGTAGAAGCATGGTCAACAAAATCCCGCGCACGGGCTACCATCGCCCACAATGAAAACAGATAGCATCCAAAGATGCCACAAAATGTGACGCCAGTCAAAGGCATGGTCCGTAGATACATCGACCGCACGTAACCTCGCACTCAATATCCGCACCATGGCCATTCATGAAATGGGGTATGGACTTAGTTGGCAAATTACCAATGGCTCCGTGACGAAGGTGTTTATGCTAGCAATGACAGATTACTTCTAAGTGGATAGAGGCGGATGCATACAAAAACGTCCGCAGAAAAAGAAGTTATAGCCTTCATAAAGAAGAACATCATCGCAGGTATGGGATCCCTCGTAAATCATATGTGACAATGGACTTGCATTTGTGGGAAACAAGACCAGAGATTTCTCAGACAAAGTGGAACATCAATTTGGTGACCTCCCCACCAAGATATCCTCAAGCAAATGGACAGCCGAGTCCAAAGAACAAGATTGTGATCAATTGCATCAAGAAGAAGTCGATGGAGAAACAAGGAGACGGGTCAAGAATCGCCACTAGTACTATGGGCGCATTTAACTACGCCAAAGAGAGCTACAGGTGGCAAACTCAGACTCAATGGTCTATGGGTGTGGCAAAGATTACCCGTGGAAGTGCACGTTCCAACAATCGGTATGGACTCAATACATTTTCTCGAGAATAATGAACCGCCTGCGGACAACCTGGATACACCCCAAGAGCTCGAGATTTAGCAAAGAAGAAGGTTGGCAAAGATACCAACAATCGGTGGCGAAGTTACAACAAGAATGTCGAGTACGAATGTTCAGATGGTGAGATCCGGTCCCGAGAAAAGTATTTCAGAACACAAGGGACAAGGTGCAGCAAGCTAGCCCCAACATGGGAAGGCCCATACCTTATTGATTCAAAGAATGTGGAAAGGCTCTTATAGACTACAGCACTGGAAGGAGACATGATCCCAAGACCTTGGAACACACTCCACCTCAAGCTCTATCACATGTAAAGTGTCTTGGACCAAGACATCCGTAATCCACAAAACTCAAAACTTTTCCTTTACAAATTATCCTATACAATCAGATCGACTTGAAGCGTTGTTTGAGGGTTGGCTAACGCCAACGGCCAAGCCCTGACCTCCTTTCGCGGCATAAAACAAGGCAAAAAGTCTGGTCCAAATTGTAACCAAGAACAAATGCAAAGACAAAGACAAAAACTTGGGCTCCAAATGTAACGATCGCACTAACGGACAGGAGTAATGTCCGTTAAGAGAGCCCCAAAGTGTAAGTCGCCTAAATTTTCAAACGCATGCATGCTACTTTACAAATTCATAACAAAATTATATGCGCATCATAACAAAAAGCATAACAAAACATAACATAAACAAAACATTCCATAATGTAGCATAACATAGCACAATATATAGCAGACAAACCATGCCTACGCATGGACAGCAGAGTTCAAAAACAGAAAAGTTCAAACCAAAGACAAAGTCTAAGTAATTACAGGCCAAATAACACAGGGGACATTCCCCCCCGGCAAATTCACAGTTTGTTCAAAAAACCAATAACAAGGCCAAAGTTCAATTGATTGATTCATTCGTCGGACTCACCAATCTTTTCAGCATGTTCCTCCACAGGGTCAGCATTGGAAGGCCCAGTCCCATCAGCACCAGAATCTACACCATCAGTTCCAACGCCTGGACCAAAGAAGAGCTCCAAAGACTACCGAGCACCGAAGCGAACTTCCGCCTGCTCCGTAATCAGTCGCCCAGAAATCACCGTCTGAAGGTAGCGAGCTCCGCAGAGAAATCCCAAGCAGCACGTTCTTCAGGGCTGGCATTCATCATTTCGACACGAGTACGAAGTGTGTAAAACACACTCGAGTCCGCCAAAGCCACATTATGCTGACTAACCTCAGCCCTGAGTCCCTCAATCTCCTGGGTCAGCTTTGCGATAAGGGCATCCTGCATCCGGACCCTCTCAGAGCTGGTCTTGTTCAGAGTAACCATCCTCTCACAACGAAGGCTCACACTCTCAAGCTCCTTTTTGCTACTCTCGAGGGAAGAACGGAGTGAATCATTCTCAGCCTCAGCCTGACCCCTACCACTTTCCAGAAGTGGCACCGTAGAACCAAGGCTGGCAGACATAAGAAGCAACTACAGGTGCAGAACAAAACAGAAAATCAAAGCCATATCAAAAGCAAATCTGGACAGAAAACAAAAGCATAAGAAAGGATACAAACCTGAGCACAACAAATTTACCATCTTGGCGCCAAGCGCCAGTAGAATCTAGAGGCAAAGAGAGCGGAGGACGAGTAGCAAAGTTCTCGCTAAGGACTTCCCCAAAGAAACGTACTCTGATTGGCTCTGAGAGTGCAGAGGAACAGACAACACAGGATTCATTTGAGGTAGCTTCATTTTCTTCCTCTTTTTCTGGTCAGGAGTAGCTTCAGGAGATTCAGCAACCACTTTGGTAGACCTAGTCTGAACCCCTTCTGGCGCCTTCCTCTTGGAAGACTCAGAGACGGGAGCCACCATACTCACAACAGGGCCAGAGCTACCACCAGACTTTGCAACCTCACGAGCCTGAGCAATCCGTGCAGCGATATGGCCCATTGGCGTAAAAGTCTTCACTGGGCCCGTGTTTGAAACATTACGAGGAACAGACACGGGCGAACGGGAGATGTATCAATTCGTGAACCAAAGAGAATATGTCGATGCCCGATGGCGGTGCATAGTACGTAACTCGCTCACGCCAGGGATTCGCAAAGCGGGCAGAGTAGAATGTCCACCACCCCAGGCAAGATAGAAGTCAACGGGGTCACGTGAATGGGAGTTTGGTCAAAGTGACCTGTACTCACAGACTTTTCACCCTCCTCGGGCACAGCCTCTTCCTCACTTCCAGACTCCTCCTCCTCCTCATCAGACTCTCTATCATCACCAAAGACGTCGTCTGTAAGGTGAATCACTTCAACAAAGATCGTCGTCATCATCATCAGGTCGCATGCACTTGGGCCAAGCCCTCTTGTCAGCAGGCAACTTTAGGAACGCCTCAATCCTCCTCCTTGACCCAGGGTCGTCAGGAGTAGGAACCCAATCAGAAACTACAAAACAAATCCACAACAAAACCTGAACAAAAGACACATGCAAGAACAAAGCAGATGGAAATTCGAAAGTTCGAGAAACGCACTGGCTCCTTCAAAGAGAATTCAGGTGCCCGGACATTGGGGCCTAGGCGTTGCTACGGATGAACATATAGTATTTGGGCGATTACTTTCGTCACCAAAGATCCGAGCGGGTCAAGAGATGCGAGCATTTATCCCTCAAGCGAAAATGGATTCTCTTCTTCTTATACATTCGCAAACGATAGGTGTTCCTTATATCAAGAAGTCGGATCTCTACCTGCATCCGGCAGAGGAGTCAATCCCATGGATTAAACGCCGCATGAGGGCATGACTTGACAAGGCGGCACTTGAATGGTGCCCAGAAAAGCATTCATCAGTGGGCAAAGCGGAAAAGTGGCACCGAATTTAAAGGACGATTCAAAAATCGAAAACCACCCAGGGCTAACCCAGTCTACCCTGACATCTCTCGTGTCTGGGGCCCAAACCTCAGCACCTTCAGGAATTTTACCTTCCCTCTTCAGCCTCGCCACAGCCCCTTGGGCAAGCAAATTAGGGAAGATGTTGACGTCTTCAATCAAATTGGTCGCCTGAAAGACGGAGTCACCATGGGTGTAGGAAACAGCAGTGGAAGGGCCAACATCATCGCGTGCCATGGTTGAAGATTGAGAAGTGGAAGAAGAAAGCAAGGGCTTTTTCGAAATTGATTTGGGGATTTTTTTTTTGTTGTTAGGGTTTCTTGATTGCAAAACAAAAGAGATCAGAAGGAAGGAATGAGTTAGAGAGAGAAGCAAAACAAAAACTAGGGTATATATAGAAGACAAAAGGAAGTTGAGTAGTTTTACAAAAATAAGCGCGCGAAGAGACGTGATATGACCCATGACACGACGTGCGCAGTGTATTGAGCGCCAAAATAGGGCGCATTTCCCCACGCGAAGCCAACTACTTCATTAATTACAGAGTTCAGGTCTCAGGACCAAAGGCACAGCAGAACAGAGGCGGCCTGGGCCAGGCTCAGCCCTGGACCAGGGTAAAAGACAGTAGCATCTCCTAACCCTCCAGTTCAGGACTGAAAGGCAAGGAGATGGGGGACAAACTGGTGGGACCAAAACCCAGCCGTGGTCAGAACCTGGGCCAGGCCTAGACGTAAAGGATCCACAAAAGTCCAGACGCATGCAGACAAAGACTGACTGCATGCAGACAAAACAAAGGTGCAGGTCAGGAGAGGAAAAGCCAAGATGGGCCAAGCCCAACAAAAGAGTTAAACATCAAAGAGGAAAGCCCAGAGGTGCAGCAGCAACCCTAAAAGAAACGTTGGAAGACTAAGTCAAGCATGCAGAAACTGAAGCCATGGAAATAGCAACTACTGGAGAAATCAGAGGAAGAAGTTACCTACATTTTGGGAAGTGAACGTTGGACTCAAGACAATATATAAGGAGTAGATTTCAGAAGAGGAACACATCAGAATTAACTCACAACTCAAGCACACTAAACTCTACGCAATTCACAAGCTTTTAAGCATTTTATATTTTTCTCGCCATTTCTGTATTCTGTACCAGCTGGTCCAGACTCTGTACCTAATTTCCCTGAACTAGTGAAGATCCTCTCCTGGCTTGGCGCCCGTGGTTTTTCCCTTAACGTTTAAGGGTTTTTCCCACGTAACCATATTGTGTGTCTTGTTTCGTTTTTTGCCATCTTCTTTTACGTCTAAATCCAATCACATAAATCTCAATACAACTAAAAGGATAGTACTAGTAGATCCACAATCACTAAATCGAACCGTGTGAGAAAATCACCCCGAACAATCGGTATTAAATCAAAACTAATGCAAAATCATATAAGATAATTTTAACATCTTAAAACATTAAAAATATGAATGAAATAGACCAAATCTAGCCATAACAACTTAGAACACAACAAGTAAGACTTGCGGCCAAAATAAAAACAAATTGATAAGATCAAAGTTTACATTAGGGCCAAAATATAACATACGGCCAAATTGAAAGGATCATGAAATCAATCCAATTACCCAAAAAAAACATACGGCCGATTAAATAAAAGCAACAATTTCGTAACGTGACCTTTCAAATTGTATCAAAAGTTATACAAAATCGATTTTATGAAAACCTTATAAAAATTTCATGAGCACTCTAGGCTCTGATACCACTTGTAGGTTTATATCCGTATATAGACCATTAAAATCACAGGATTATAATGAAAACTTTTATAAGATTTAAAGTCATAAATCAAAATTGCAAAACATAATAAAAGAATAAGAATTAACCTTTTAATCCTTATGAATAGGCCTAAGAACAATACCAATAATATGGTATCTCCTAATTATCTCACCCAAGATGTGTTCTTGATATGCCCTTGAATTGCTAGAAATTTTTTTAGAGAGAAAACTGTTTTCCTTTTCTTTTTATTTTTGTGTTGTATGCAAGAGAGTGATTATGAATTAGGTTAAGATGAGACTTATAGTGTGATTAGGTTAAGTAGAGAGGAAGAAACCTCTCCCCTCCCCACTAGCTTCACACGTCCAAAAGAGGAGTCCCGGGGTGGACTTTTCAACCTCAAATTTAAAAGCCCAATCTAACTTAAAAGGTTTATCCAACCCATTTAATTAGTATACTTTAGCTTTTATGTATAATATAATTATAATATCCATATATTATAATTAATCATAAATATCCGTATATTTATAATTTGCTAATTAATTATAACTGATTAAAATAAATTAGCCTACATTATACGTAATAATTAAATATAACCTTTTATATACAATTTCTAATTACGCCTAATTTTCCTCATCTAATATTATTTAATCATTATTAAATAACATTCATTATCACATTTGACTAACCTCTTAGTCATATTGGACTAACCTTTTAGTCACATTTGACTAACCTTTTAGTCAACAACACTGACTAACCTTTTAGTCATTAAATAAGGCATCGATATGATTATTTTCTCAAATAATCACATCTCTCAAACACATCCTTTAGGTGTGACTCTTAGGGACCAGTTGATCACCGCCATCTGTATGACAATAACGTCAAACTTATCTAGCAAGCCAACCGTTATTGATAAACGTTAATCAACTGATTAAATACAAAATGTACCCTGTGTACCTTTAGAGATTTATTTATGTTATTGCACTCACTGTGGAGGACACTAACCCCAACAGTTCGGAGTGAGGTTACTTTTCGAAAGTTTTGACAAAGTGTATTTTGAAAACAGCAATCAAAAAGCCTACGTAAAAAGTAGTCTCTACTAATTTGAAAACATTTGCTTAATTTCGATATTTGGGCTAAAAGTCACGCTACGTACAAGTGCGAATAAGTATGACTCGATTAAAATGCATAAATAATGTAAATTGTCAAAATAATGACATATTGCTATAGGAAATGTACGTTAAATAATAATTTATTGACTAAATTATTACTATAGACGTTATTTTTCGACCTCGTATTAGAATTTGTACAGAAAAACCCTCAGTTTTGACATGCTAAAAGACTCTATGAAACGGTACAATTTAGTGTTGGATCCGTGATTCTAGTCGTTATTTAATGCATGAATGAGGACTTGCATAATTATAAAAGTGACGTCGGTTTGCTTTAGTGATAATGAGTCGTTTATTTATGCGATATTGGCGGGGTTTAGACGGATTATGAATCCGAATTGGTACAACCGTATTACGAATACGGCTTCGCTAGTGCCAATATCGGGTTTGGGGTTAATGTAACCCCATTATCCGAGTCTCAAACGTCCAGCCCGTAGGTAAAATGTTTACCTTTCGAAAATGTAAAGACGGTATTTTTGAGTGGATTTCGTGAATAGTGTATATGTGTTAAAAACCGATTTATTGAAAATGAATGAAGGGGGTTGGTATTTATAGAGTTTGGGTGGTTTTTGTGGGTGCACAAAATTAAATCGCCTGTGCACTGGCGTTTAGTTTTGTTTGAGTTGGATATTTTTTAAGAAAAATCAAAAGGTACTGGTATGAAACAAAATAATAATCGCCTGTTAACAGGCGATTAGAAATTTAATCGCCTGTCAACTGGCGATTGTTATTTTGTTTTGGTGGGCTGTTTATGCCGCCATTTGGTTAATGACGTATTATAGGGTAATGATGGTGTTTTGTGACGTAATTATCTTAGTGGTTAAGTCATTTTGTTTTGGTCCGAATTTTGGTTTTCGTGTTTCGGTTTTTGTCGTGTTTTTCGGTTTTGGCCTAAAATAAAATAATATTAGGTTATATTATTTTGTGGTTTTATAGAGCCTAGTTTTGTGAAAATGTGACACGGGACGCACTTTGGCCCGTTTTGAGTGTTGTGTTAGTGTGCGATTTTGGAGTCGTTTTGTAAGTTTGGGCGTTTTGTAGCTAGTTGAAATTTTTTTGTGGCTTGGCTTAATAAGACGTTCCTATATTGTGCTCGTGTTACGCTCATGATGACTAAAATTGACATTCATTTTCATGATTATGCAAATCCAAATTAATACGCTAAAAATGACTAATACGTTTTAGACACTTTTGTACCGTTTCGACTCTTTTAAAAGCATGCATGAAAGTCCTTTTCATCATCGGGTTTGTTTTTGGGGGGGTACGGATACGGGTATCTACACTCGCTGGAAATTTTTAAACTAGTTAAGCGTTACCCCTATGTTTTGGAACCCGTTAACATGTTCTTTGATCATCCTATACGTCTTTGTAGCACCGATATTAAGCTGCCAATGAAAATTTCAATTAAGTGTTAAAATGAAATACCAACAGGATTATTTGAAATTTCAATAACAATTTATAAAATTTCAATGAACGGAAGTAATGTCCCAGCCTACAGCAGCAACAACTCAGATTACTTCATTCTTTCTTTCACCAATTTCTGAAATTTTAACATCTGTTTTTAGAATTTTAATATCTGTATTTAGAATTTCAATCTTTCAAAATAAAATACCTCAAATAACGTCTTGTAGCGTTCACTCTTTCTTTCACCAGTGTTATTTTCATCTGTAATCACACCAAAAATACGTTAAATATCGTCTTACATCATTCACTCTCTTTTACACCACCAATGGTTCAGTATACTTTTACCAAAAAAAATATGAAATTTCAACGACAATATTTGGAATTTTAACTACTTTATATGAAATACCTGCGTCAACCAGTTTCGAGACCATGTCATGGCTACTGACACCTGTTTCGCTCCGTCGTCTTCTTCTTCTTCTCATCGCCTAAATTTTTAATGGAAAAAAAGATAAAGAAATTACAGAGAAAATGAAAACAAACATTGTAATCATCTTTAAAATTTATTTTTTTTTTGCAATTTCTCCATCTTAAAATATAAAAAACAAATCCAAAGTTTGCAATTTTAACACCTAGATTTCGATTTGATGATTTCTACCCAAAAAGGTCGTTGTAAACATGAAAAACAAACATAGAAACGAATTTTTAGAAAAGAAGAAAAATGAAGTGTCAATTATGGAGTACACTGAAAACTCAGATTTACAATCGATTATTTCAAAAAAAAAAAAATTACAAAAATGTACGTAAACAACAATCCACCATTAACAAACAACTTACCACCATTAAAACGAGAATTTGCAAGTTCTTCATCTTTTAAACAAACCCGGGCTTCAATTTTGGAAGAAGAAGGGTCGTTTAAGGGGAGGAAAATCTGAAATTTCATGACAAATATGCTTCAACAATAAAGCAATAGAGATTATAAGCTGAAATTTCAGAGAAAATGGGATGAGAAGAGTCATGGAATTGGGGAAGAAGCTTGTTCAGCAAAAAGAAAAAGAATGGAACAAAAACAGCATTGAAACCCTAAACCTGACATCGTAAAGCACCAAAAAAATATGATTTGCTATCTTTTTTTTTTTTTTTTTTCGAATAAAATTTAATTATGAAGTTTAAATCTCAGCCATCCATCTTGAGTCAATCCAAGGGCTCTAAGTAGGACTCTAGGACTCTATGAAAAAGTAGGACTATATATAACCTATCTCTCTCTCTCTCTTTATCTATTTAACATTTATAATAGTAGTTTTAATTTTTTCTTTAACAGTACAAAACATTCATCAATTAAGTATAAAGTCTTTTAATTTGTAGTATGTACTCTTTTAATTTGAAGTATCAAGTAAATCATCAATTAAGTATATAGTCTCCATTTTTTTGAGTTTGTATTGACCCTTTTGTTGTTTTTGCTCCATCTTTTCTTTAAAGTGTCAATTATTTTCGTTGAATTTTATTTTATTTATTTTTTTCTTTTTTTTTTAATTTTTTTTTTTACAGAAATTAACTTTCGCGGGTTCAAATCAATATTCATGTCTGTTACAATCATTGTTTATAATATATGATAACTGTGGCGGGTTGAAATTAATTTTTAGAAGGTTAAAATTGTTTTTTTATCTTTTAGAATCTCTTTTTTAAGATATGATAACTGTGGCGGGTTGAAATTAATTTTTAGAAGGTTGAAATTAATTTTTTGAAGGTTAAAATTAACTGTGTCAAGCTTTGGTCAAACGTTAACTCTACGTTTTTACCTTTTCAGATGTCATCCAGTAGTACTGACCGTGAGCTTTCCGATGTCGAGTCATCCGGAGATGAGGTTGAGGAGTCTTCCGGAGATGAGGTTGAGGAGTCTGGAGATGTTAGTAAAAAAATAACGTGTCGCACTCGAAAGCTTTTGAAAGTGATGGCGAAATTGAACGAAACTCAGAAGTACTGCTCGGAGCATTGGTTTGGTGGTCTTTTCATGTTACTTTCCCCACTTCCCCACCAACTATGTTAGTCACTTTCTAGATGCTTTCAATGATGGGAGTTACGTGTTTAGGGCATCCGAGTCGAAAGAGTTTTTTGTGACTAAGCATGATGTTCATGATTGCTTCATGCTACCTCTTGGCCCTGTTCCTTTGCCTCAACTCGCCACGGGTCGTATGAAGGAGGCTAGGTCAGACGCTGTGAAGGAAGTTAAACAGCGATGGAGGAGGATGTTTAAAGTTCCGAGAACCAATGGTCTTATTCCCATAGATCATGTTGAGAAAGCCATCATGGTCGATGCAGAGGGTGGTGGATCGGTTCAAGCAATTGTTTGTTCTTTCGCCGCTTCAGATTTCCCCGTGCCCCACGCCCAATGCTAGTGTTGATATGACGTTACTTTCATTTGTTGAGGGCGTACAAAACCTGAGTCAATTTGATCGGTGTACGTATGTGCTTGATTCACTTGTCTGCCGCTCCAAGAAACCCAAGAAATCCAAGAAACGCGAGAAGTTGATTTTTTTGCGTGGGTGTTGGCCTTTTTTAATGATAACGTATTTTCATCGGTTTCACTTTAGAGGGAAGCCGGCACCTAGCGATCTCCCTCTTGTGAAGCACTGGAATCATGAGAAGATGTTGGAAAGGTTGAAGGGGGAGCTTGTTGGGGGTAAGTTGGGTCGTCAGCTGTGGACATCGGTTAGGTATCCCCGTTGCCTTGACAGCTCATATCGTCAAGAAGAGGCTGCTCCACAGTCTCACCCTAGACCATCAGAGGGCGTGCAGCGGGGTCCTAAAATAAGCGGTGAAAGAACAAAGTTCATTCAGATTGAAATACCTTGTGGACTTGACGACGACGATGACATCCGGTCAAAGGCCGTTGATGTAAGTGTTATCGTTTTTCTTTGTGAAATGCTTATTGCATTTAAAGTGCATTTTAACATTCTAGAAATTAATTTTAATAACCTACAGAAATTGAATTGTAATAGATAGGAAAAAAAAGATTCTAATGGACAGAAATTGAATTTTAATGTTCTGCAAATTCATTTTAATGGAGACTAGTCTTATGTGTGATGTTTCTATGTAGGATGTCCACGGACTGTATCTTCAGATGCAAAGGAACGCTGTCGCTTTCCACGCATGGTACTCAAATGCCGCTTCAAGAATAAAGTATTTGACAACATCGTCTTCTACCCTGCCTTCTTCGCTACAGTACCCACGCAAGCCTTGTTTGCGGACCCTAGGCTGCATAAACATGTTGACGAGGTTGTCGACGCAGCCCTTCTACTGAAGTCCAAGTCGTCTGATGCTCCCATATTTGAAGATGCTTCCACTTCTCAAGTGCGAGTTATTCTCGAGGACCTCTGGTGCGCTGACCTTGCGGAAGATTTTGAAGCCCATACGCATCCCAATGCGCCGAGCATCGAGGATGCACCCCACCCTCACGAGGTTGGCAAGACTACTGCCGAACACGAAGTCTAAAGTTGATATTTCACCCGACGATGTTGAGTTGTTGGCACCGATACACGATCACGAAATTGAAGAAGCAGTTCGCTTACGCGGTCTTTCCCAATCTGCTGACGTCGAGCATACTACGGATGTTGCTGCAGATGTAGGTGACCCCGGGAGAAGTGTTGTGATGGGTTTGTCGAGAAACAGTGATGGTATTTTGGTGGGCCAATGTACAACGAAACGACCAAACCGCGTGGCAAAGACGCCTGAAAGTGTATCCTTCGACAACAGGTGAGTCCAGTAAGTGTCGCGCCAAACGCCGTCAAGGGGTCGTTGAAGGATCAGCCAAGCGCCCTAACCTTTCTATCACTGATCCGCAAAGTCCTCTACCACTTGCAGTTGCAGTTACCATCAATTTCTCCCCCATTAACAGTCGGTCACGAGGTAAAGGTGATGGCCTTGGCTGTTCTATGTACTGCGGTCCACGTGACCAAAAACCACTTGTTGTTTCTTCGTTCTTCCGGGCCAATCAGTCTTTCTTTTCAAAAATACCGACCCTACGACAAGAGGTAGCCGACTACTGCTTCTTAGACGACTGGAATATGGATCCCGAGTATGTGCTCTAAATTTTTTCGTTATAAAAAGAAGATTCTAACTGTCAGAAACCATATTCTAATCATGAAATTATTGATTTTGACTAACCACCTATATAACACAACTAAAAATAAAGATTCCAAATTAGGAAAAGTTATTTTGAATCTACTAAAAGTGGTTTTTTATCATTTTGTACTAGTGAAATTGTTGCAGATTATGGTGGTAATGCAAGACTTACTAGGAGGGATGTCCTTTCACTTCTGCCTGATAGGAACACAACACCCAATGTGATCGAGTGTTGGTCGAGGTTGTTGAATATAATTGAGGCTGATCATAGCAAAGTACAAGATGTAGGGAAAGTACTCAAGTACAAAATCAAAGGCTGAGATTAAATCTCAAAGTAAGTAGGGTGCGGTCTGTCCAGGACGGCAACATGGCAACCGGCCGGCGGATCCCTTGGAATTTCAAATATCACATTTTCTTATTAAAGTTTCAAACTTTTTGATTAAAATTTCAAAATTTTTTTGTTAAAGTTTCAAATCTTAAAATTTCGGATTGAAGTACTTTAAAAATTTATAATACTTTCTTGAACCACTTTCTATATGTATACTTTTATAAGTTGTCGATTACCATTTCAATTCAGATATAGAGTAAAAAAAATTTTAGGCAATGTTAGAATATGATGCTAACATTGCCTAAAAAATTTTAGGATATGATGCTATGGAATAAGTTACACCCCGTCTCTGTTAAATATTTTTGCTATATAAGTTGCCTTAATTATTGTAACACAAATTCTTGTTTGAGACGGAAGACCCGTCTTAAAGTTTAAGACGGGTCGGGTATGACCCGTTTTTCTCTTTTTTTTTTTTTTTTTTTTTTTTTTAATTTTTTTAAGACCCAATTTTTTTTTTTTTAATCTTTTATCGAAAATCGTGTTTATAGGGTAATTAAAAATGTTAACAAAGTAGACAAAAATGGTAACATATTATATTATATTATATTGGTAACATATTATGAAACCTCAGTTTTCATGGGTTTGTTTTCCTTAAAAGATAATGTTGTCCTTCTATACAAACAGGTAACCATTTAGTATAATAATGTTACCATGTTAGCTTTCAGGGTTTATATTTCTTAAAAGATAAAGTTGTCCTTTTATACATACAGGTTACCCTTTACAACAACAATGTTATCATCTCATTTTTCAGCTCAACTGAGGTTTCAATGGGTTTGTTTTCCTTGAAAGAAAATGTTGCCCTTTTATACAAACAGGTCACCCTTTAAAACAACAATGTTACCAATGTTTCAATGGGTTTTTTGTCCTGCAAAGATAATGTTGTCCTTTAATACAAACAGGTCACCATTTAGTACAATAATGTTACCGTCTTAGCTTTCAGCACAACTTTAATGTTTTCATGGGTTTGTTTTACTTGAAAGAAAATGTTACCCATTTATGCAAACAGGTCACCCTTTACAACAATAATGTTACCATCTCATTTTTCAGCTAAACTAATGTTTCAAATCGTCACCATCTTCAGAGTCAGACAACTCTTCATAATAATAATAATAATAATAATAATAATAATAATAATAATAATAATAATAATAATAATAATAATAATAATAATAATAATAATAATAATAATAATAATAATAATAATAATAATAATAATAAAACAAATACAACAACAACAACAATGGCACGACAACAACCACAGCAAACACAACACAACAATGGCGACATCAACAACACAAAAATGGCGACAACAACTTCAACAGCAACAACCACAAATCGACAACAACAATGAACAGCAACACCACCAGCAGCCCCGCCGGAGTCGGGCCCGACCACCAGTGGCCACCGTCACCTTCCTTTTTCTCTTCCACCGGAGCCGCCATTAATGGCAAGCTCGAGCTCGACCACCGTCAGTCAAATTAGGGTTAAAATAATACCTTTTTTCTTCTGTACCCTTTTTTTTCGCCATTGTCTTCACCCTCATATGAAACGAATTCGAAAATTAATGGTTTTGGGTAGGTCGAAATGGAAGAGAGGGAGAGAAATTTGAGAAATTAGGGAGAGAAATTAGGGTTAAAGGTTTTGGGAAAGGCTGAAATGGAAGAGAGAGGGAGAAAAGCTGAAATGGAAGAGAGAGGGAGGGGCAGGTTTATTTTAAACAAACCCTAATTGATGTGGGTTGAGATCTCTCATTTGGGCTAAGATCCGACCCGTCTTAAGTTAAGACGGGTTGACCCGTTTTACACAAGACTAATTGTTATTGTAATGATAGAATACAACATTGGTAATACAACTATTCTCTATTACATTATATTCCTACTACTCCGTATATCTTAACAGGAACTCCGTATTTAAAAGTTTATTTCAATTTCAATATTTATTTATTTTTGTTCATTTTTGCACAAATTAAATTTTTTATCTTTGTTACATCTATAATCTTTAATATACCAACTATTATTCGGCTTTAACCAAACACGTGGTGCGTGAAAATATATTAAGGATTACACTTCCGCATATTTTTGGATGCCAATCTTCAAATTACTACTCCGTATTTAATAAATATTTTAAATCTTAATTTAATTTATTTAATTTAATCCTATTCTTTTGCTTTCATGATCAAGTTTGAGTTTTCATTTAAAATATCTCCAACTTTTTAGCATCGTATCACTAATAATCATACAAAAATAAAAAGAAATAAAATATGGCTTCAACTATGGTAGCTTTGGCAACCCCTATTAGAGGGACGACACAAATTAACCAAAAGAAAAATAGAATTCAAGTTTCTAATACTAAAAAACCACTTTTTTTCTATGTCAATCTTGCAAAGGTAACTCATGATTAAATTTTGTTTTCTCTTATTTTGATGTTTTCTTATTAACTACTTCCTCTGTTTCAGTCAATTTTTAATATTTATTTTATTTCCCCCTATAAAATAAAGCAAACATTAACAATTCAATGAGACCGGGAGAGTACAAGTTCACATCACGTTTTTGTAAGTGCAAATTTAATTTCAACAAATATGAAAATAAAATAAAATTGTGTTACGAGTTATCATGACAATATAGTGAGTCAAATGCAAATGATATATTGTGGAGAAGATCACCCCAGTTACACATTGACGGAACTAGAGAAAGTTGACTACTTTATAAGTCAAGAGGCTACTTCTCCCATTGTCAAATGATTTTGGGATGAAACCTCCTTCGAATTATAAAATGCTCTCCTATCTCGACGGGTGCGCTTCAGGCCCGATGCATGAACTTAACATGGTATTCGAGCCGCCAGGACGTTCCCATGCTGATCTAAAAAACAAAAAATTCTCATGGTCGTGTGACCGAGATTAATAAAAAAAATTCCCATGGTCGTATTACGGAAGCGAGTTGACTGCTACTTTAAAAGTTAACGATTATTCCTCCCATTGCTAATTGGTTTTGAGATGGAACCTCCTTCAACTTATGAAATGCTCTCATCTCTCGACAGACGCGACCCAAACCTGATACATGAACTTAACATATATACTACCCGATACATGAACTTAACATCTAATTTATTTTTTGAAATTTTATTTATCTTTATATGCTCATATAAATCCAATAATGGACATTCATATATGAATATCGTGAACAAAACCCTATTTTATGCGTTGAAAATTACATAAAAAAGAATTAGTATAAATTTTTTATCATCTACATGAATAACTTTTAGCTAATTATATTTATAAAGGGTCGCATTTCCATGCTAAAATTTAAAACAAAAAATTATTGTAACCTTAGTCCTTAAATAATGATACTATGATTTGATGCAGAGATACATTCAACAACATAATGAAGTTGAACTTTCTGCATTGGGCATGGGTATGTGCTAATACTTTATTTCACTTTATTTTTACTTCAAAAATACATGCTCCGTATAACTAATTCTTAAACACAAATGCTCGAATAAAACTGTCTCGGACATGCGATGGATATTTGTACTATTTTATCGTTTAAAGTAACCATTTTATGGGGATTTAAAATGGTCATATTTACTGTTAAACTGGTCACTTTAAGTATTAAAATAGTCACATTTTAATCATAAGAACTTCGTCGCACGCGTGAGACGGTTTTATGCAAGACTTTCTCCTAACTGAATCATTAGTGTCATTCGTCAATAAAAATTCATGTTACGCTAAAATGTAAATGCAAAAATGGAGCCAATTTATACGAGAATTTAGATCAATTAGTGAGGTCTTTATTCTACCTTGATAATTAGAGGTCTTGATTTTATTACAAAAAGTAGTAGCGTTAATTTAAAGGGTAAACTAAAAATAATCTCTTCTATAACACTTTTTTATTTTAAAAATAATTCTCTTATATGTTTCTTTTATAACATAACTCCCTTTTAAGACACTTTTAATTTAAAATCACCCCTAATGTCGAATTTTCTTACTTAAAAATGACAATCTTAACCATTATAGGGTACGCCCCTTTCAAGTTACAACCATCAATGCCTAAAATATGTCGACACCTCTTGAAAAATCTCAATTTAATGGTGTGAATATTCCATTTTAAGTAGCATATTTCGACTTTGGGGATGATTTTGAAACAAAAATGTTTTAAAGGAGGTTATATTATTGTAAAAAGAAAAAATATATATATAAAGGGATTATTTTGAAAAAAAAAATGTTATAAAAGTTGGTTACTCTTAGGGTTAACTGTATATAACCCCCTTTTATAACATTTTTTTTTTTTAAATAACCCCCTTATATGTTGTTTTTACAACTTAACCCACTTTTAAGACGTTTTTATTTTTAGATCACTCCCAACACCGGAAACAGCCACTTAAAAGGAGAATATTCCGACTATAATTCAAAATTTGAAGGTTATTTTGCCTTTACTACCCATTTGCCCTTCAGTAATTCTCTTGTAAGATTAGCCTTACACTAAGTTAATGCGAGACCAAAGTACAAATTGTAGTTAAAATGGTACAAAAATATGAAACAAATGTACTAAAGTCACTTTTAGGGGTACTAAAAAATTTAGTTACAATTAATAATAATTATCACTAAAATGGTACAAAAACTATATAATCGAGTACAAATTAAACGAGGCTGACTTACAATAACTTATTGTGAGGCTTGATTCACACAAGAATTTGTGTTTGCCCTTTCCCCTACTTTTTGGTATATTTCCTTTATTGAAAATCAGTTTCTTTCCATATTTTCTTTCAAAACTCTTTCTTCCCCATTAAAATAGTTCTTGCTCATCTTATATTGTTCATTCCTGAATAAAATACAACAAATAGTAGTTTATTAATCTTATATTGTGCAAAACAATTACTTCAGAGTTTTAGACTATTCGAAGCAAGAAATACTGAAATTAGGGCAAAATTCATCCACATGTAAACACAATCAATACAATAACTACACAAAATTAAATTGAATTTTACCTTTACTCATCTCTTCAATTAATGTGCGACCAAGTAATGAAGAGGAAGAGTTTTATGAGAAAGACGAAATCTTAAAGGAAATAATTAGGGTTTTCGGTGTAAATTTAGGGATTTTGAGGTGTTCTTCATTATTTGGGGTTTGAATAATATCTAAATGAGTTTGTGAAAGCAGATAGAATGAGAGACAATGATCGAATAAACCAAGGTCAAAGGGATTGAAGGATCACAAGTCTCACAACTTAATAATGAGGGCAAAACGGTCAAATAATAAAATTTTGGTCGGAAATAAGAGATAAGGGTGATTTAAAAAGCAAAAGGTCTTAAAAGGGGGTGAGGTTGCAAAAACAACATATAATAAAAGGAAATTATATTCAATTAACCCTAATTGATAATTAACCCTAATTTAAAACTCAAAAGAGGGAGAGTTTTGTCGCCCTTTGTAAGCTTATGTACTCCTTTCATCTTTCTCATTTAGTCCCAATTACCTTTTAGAAATTTTATTTAATTAGCCTTATTTCTCTTTTTAGAACCCTTTTTCTCACATACCCAGATTTTCTCACAAATACCTATTTTTTCTCCCTCACAACCAGTTTTTTTTTTATAATTAAACTATTTTACTCTTTTTTTCACCTTACTCCACTTTTTTCACTTTTTATTGAAAATGATGAAAAAAGCAATAGGGCTAAATGGAGAATATGAAGGGAGTACTCCGTAGCTCAATATGAACAAAATGAAACAATATATACATTAAACAATAAGTCTCTCTTAAGACGGGTTATCCGTCTTAAGCTTAAAACGGGTCAAGTACTCATCCACTTGCACACATAAGACAAAACACTCTACTTTTTCCTACACTTTTTACTTTTGTCTTATTCTAACTATTTGACCCGTCTTAAACTTAAGACGCGTCTTAAACTTAAGACGGGTTATCCGTTTTATATGAGAATTTGTGTACATTAAAAGCAAAGAAATAGCAACATTTATTTAATTGGAAAATTCTCACGCACTTATACCTCTTAGGTAGACCTGGCAAACGGATTACTTGGGTTGAGTTTGGGTTGACTCATTTTGGATTTGACGAACATATCGGGTCGAGTCGCGGCAGTTTGGGTCTCGGGTCACTTCAGGTATCGGTTCAAATCGGGTTGGGTCATTTTCGGGTCAACCACCTTTATTAAAAGTGGTTAATAAGTATAATTTTTGTAATTAAAAGTTGTTTGATAAAAGAATAAATTTAGATCGGATCAATTTGAGTTTCGGATCAATTTTGGTTTCGGGTCGGATCTAGGTCGGGTCAAGTCATTTCAGGTCTCGGGTCAACTTCGGGTTATAGTTTTTCGAGTCATTTTCGGGTCTCGGTTCAGACTTATCGGATCGAATTAATCGGGTTGGGTCAAGTTTGCCGGGTCTACTCTTAGGTTTGGACAAACCTCACTTATACCTCTCAATTTTTAAAAAATTCCACCAACTTTGTAGAAAAATGCACTTTGTACCCTTCAACTCTTTAATCACATAGCAACTCTCTAATCACATAGCAACCGTGAGATAAGGTCTTTTAACCCCAAGTAATGAGGGAAAGTCATTAAGTCCAAAATCCGCTTTGAGATTTTAACACAAAAATTTGAAATTTTGACACAAAAATTTAGAACTGCAAAATTCCAGAATATTTGAGATTTTAACATATTGTTAAAATCTCAAATATTCTGGAATTTTGCAGTTCTAAATTTTTGTGTCACAAAATGTCAAATTTTTGTGTTAAAATCTCAAAGCGGATTCTGGACTCAATAACTTTTCCTAAACTTTGGGCTTGAAAAATCTTATCTATTATTATAAAGAGGAATACCTTGATTAAAATATTTATTTTCGGTGTAACAAACATCATTTTTTACTCTAATTTTTTATATATAGCTTCACTTTGTCATCAACGTACATTTATCATTTGCTATTCTTTTACACTACTTCAATATTTGTCATTTTCTATTTTTCCACATTTCATCTATTTTCACACTAAACAATATTTATTCAATCATGTAATCATTTATATTTCACATGTGCTCTCAAAGATATAAAGACCAAAATGTTCAATTAAATTGAGTAATAGATATATATTTCACATGTGCTCTCAAAGCTATAAAGACCAAAATGTTCAATTAAATTGAGTAATAGATATAGATTTTTCAATTCGAAGTTGTATGAATTGATAATCTCAAAAAATAAAACAATTAAGTCGTCAACATGTACACAAATGAGGTAACATTAAAAACTAGTTTTGTTTTTTTTTTTTTTTTTTTTTTTTTTTTTTTTTTTTTTACGTTAAGAATAATTTTACAAAAATATTAAGAAAAAATAAAGTTTTTTTTTTTTTTTTTTTTTTTTTTTTTTGAGGGAAAGATTAATTTCATTAATAATAAATTATATCACGCATACAAATAATTGCAAAATTAACCGAAAATAAAATTATCAAAATAACAATGATTTTCTTCTCATTCAAACAAAGACCTATAGTAAAAAAATATACCGCTTCTGCACACCCGCCTCTATCACATCGCTGCCTATTGACGCAGTCTTCCACGAGGGGCTCTTTGGATCTGATATTGTTTTGAAGAGAACGAATTTCATTGGATTTTGTAAATTGTTGTCGGAAACTTGAAATAATTTGTAACATCCCATTAATCTTTCTTATTATCATCTGCAATAAGTCAATAACAAAGGAAAAAAACTCTAACAAAGTAGAGAACAAACCCACCAAATTGTGGGGACGAATCTCTCATAAAGAGAGAACTATTTTATTGTAATTATAATAGATTTAAAGATGAGTAAGATGAATTTTGGGGCTTATTATCATCACAAGTGATGATAATAGCCCCCTTGAAGAAAGTTTAAGAGAGTTTTTTGAGAATTTTTTTAGAGAGAGAAAAGAGGGAGGCTTTTGTAGAAAAAATAAAGTTTTAAATGTGTATTAAATGTTGAAGTGAAATTTAAAGGGTGCGATATGTCAATTAATGAATGATTGTTCTCTTACTTAATTACTCCGTAGTACTTACGATTACAAGATAATGTGTAATATTGTTATTACGATTATTACGTAACCAAACAGTTAGAGGGTATAAGTTGATTTTTATACTCCGTATAAAGTTACAGGGTATAAGTGAGAATTTTTAGGAAGTAGAGGAATAAGCGTGATTAAGCCATACTTAAGGTGCACGACTGCACAAGTGATAATTTTCCTATTTTATTTTAATTTTTGGCAAAATGAGTTTTTTATATTTATTTAAATTTTTTGAATATATATACTACGGAGAGGTACTATTATATTGGTATCTCTTTTGGGGTAATAGTGGCTAGGCAACACCGATCGAAAAAAAAAAAAAAAAAGAGTTCTCACTCTTCAAATCTGAAAAGTTTTTCATCCCAATATAACTAATGACAACAATATCATACAATGAATCTTGTACTCCATTCAAATCCATTAAACCCCATATTTCTGGATCAGTTTGAGTAGTGACTAATAATAAGAACCTATGAATATGGATCAAGTTTAGTTTTTAAGGTTAAACTCGATATAAATAGGGTACCCCCAATTTCACGACTACATTGTACTAAGCCAAGGGATTTATTTATAGTTGACCATTTTGCCCCTAAAGTGAGTAGTAAGTAGCAGACGAAACAGACTGACCCGATTGACCGACCCGATAAAGGAGCAATGAGACCGAAAGTCAATTCGATATTCGAAACCCGAAATTGACCCGTAATTCGAAATGACCCGACCCGACCCAGACCCGACCCGCAATGCCTTGACCCGAAATTGACCCGAAACCCGAATTGACCCGATACAAAATACTCTTGATGACTTTAAATGATTTAAAAATAACTTAGTTGATATCGTGTTATCAATTAACTCCGATTATATGCATATAAACCTTAAAAAGTAACCTTTTGACAAATAAAATCGTATTTTTTAATAAAAAAATTGCATTTTGACCCGAAGGAGACCCGACCCAAATTGACCCAAACCCGAAATGACCCGATAGCTACCGACCCGAAACAAACCCGAAACCCGAAATCACCCGACCCGACCCGATCCGATCCGATACATCAATCAAATTCGAAATGACCCGATCCGACCGACCCGATCGATCAATGGCTTCGCTGCGCCTAAAGAGTAGTAGCACATGGCCCACAGGTGTATTTTGTCCATTGGGATAGAAATCTCGTGCATCATGCAATTCCTTCCGGGAAAACTTGTCCACCCTATAAATCTTTTGGACATATTTACAGTTTATTTTTCATATTTTGAATTTAATTTTTCTCACTTTTACTTCCTCCATTCCGTTTGATTCTATACATTTGACCAAAACACGGTAATTAAGGTAGAAGAAAATCAAGTGGGGTAGACAATAGAATTATCAAATTACCCCTACTTTATTCTTTAAAAAAGGACATTGCAAGTGGGTTGGGTGGGGTATTAATGAAGGGTATATTGGTCTTTTAATTTAATAAAGTACGGACCAAAATAGAAATGTATAGAATTGATTGGAATTTTCAAAAAAAGAATATATATAGAATCAAATGGAATGGAGGAAGTACTAAACAATGACACATTCAAAACTTTAAAAGAATAGTCATTCAAGTCACCTCACTCAATCAGCTAAGTTACTACTAGTACTCGGTACCTCACTGTAAACAAAAAATTACTCCGTTAAAGTGCTCAACTTACTTTACACACTACACTAGCACACTCAACACAATACTCATCAAAGTCAATGTTTCATAAATTCGACTCTTACAATAAATTATTATAAATTGATTTTATTTGTACTTGATTATATAGTTTTTGTATCATTTTAGTGATAATTATGAAGAATTGTCACTAAATTTATTAGTAGCCCTATAATTGACTTTAATTATTAGAGGATATTATGGTATATGGTAATATACCATATTATAATGATATTATGTTATATGGTAATATACCATATTATAATGATATTATGTTTAGGTTTAGATTAATTATAATAAGGTTATATCTTGGATTGTTACCAAGTTCAACTTAGGTAATGTTGTGTTTCCATATTATCTAGGTTAGAGTTTACTATATACACTGATGTTATGTATTCACAAGTTAGAACATCTACAATTAATAATATTGTTCTCTTTATAAATTTCCCCCCTCTCAAATTCTAATATGGTATCAGAGCCTTGTGACAAAAAGGTCACGGGTTCGAATCTCACCACCCCTCACTTTCTAAAGTGGTATATTTCGTACCAGGTAGGTGGGCCTGTAGTTGCGTTCACGCTTCAAGCCCAAAGGGCATTCACGTGAGGAGGCGTGTTAAAGTATATAATCGATCTTGGGCCTCCAACCACCAACTTAACCTTTTGGTTGAGTTGGTTTCTGACATCAACATTATTAATTGTAGTTGTTATAACTTGTGAATCAAACATCAGTTTATATAGTAAACTCTAACTTAGATAAAATGGAAACACAACATTACCCAAGTTGAACTAGGTAACAATCCAAGATATAACCTTACTATAGTTATTCTAAACCTAAACATAATACTTCCTCTATTTCATTTAATTTTATACATTTACTTTTTGTACACTATTTAAAAGTGAGGAGAATCTTCGATATATCGTTTAATATATGAAATAAAAAATAGTCATGTGAGATCTTGTTTTAATTGCCTTTTCGAGAACATTATTAATATTCAAATTTCATATTTTTCGGAATTATGTAACTAAAGATATAAACAAAAGAAAATGTGCATTGACGTACGTGCAAAAAACAAATGTATATAATTGAATGAAATGGAGGAAGTATCATTATAATATGGTATATTACCATATACCATAATATCCTCTAATATTAATAGATTTATTTCATATTTTTGTATCATTTTAACTGCAATTTGTATTTTAATCCTACATTTATAATTTAACCTGAGACTGTCTCTCAAGAGACTTATGGTTCTTTTTTATAGAATACTACTCCCTCTGTCTCAGTCATTTATTTACGCTTCTTTCAAATCCCCTAAAAAAAAGTCAAACTGTAAACAAAACCATGAAACGAAAGAAGAACTAGATGCTTTGTTGATCACTTGAATTCGTTTGGTTCATTTGATCCATTCGCTTTTCATTGGCTCAAATTTGTAATGCATTCTGCTCAAAATGAACTACGGAGTATAATTTACGTTAGTTACAATTAATTAATTTGTGACGTCTTATTATTGCATGTGTCCACAGCAATTACAACCGTTGTTACAATAGCAGAGATTTTGAAGAATAATGGATTTGCACTTGAGAAGAGTAATTCATTCATATCTTTTACTTCTTAACCTTTATTATAAATTATTTCCTTTTTTTTTTTTTTTACTTAGTTTCTTATTTTCATATATTTTTTCGTCTTTTTTTATTTTTTATTTTCAAATATTTGCTTTTATTAGAGGTTTGCACATCTACAATTGGTATGAAAGACGAAAACAAAGGCCGAGTGGTGCAAAAGGCAAAGGTAAGCTTAATTTTTTCTTATATCAATTCAAGATTATTTAATTTTTTCTGACTGAGCCCAAACGAGCTTTCGAGCCGAGCCGAGCTTGAGTCGAGCTTTGCTGAGCTGGGTTCGACTTGTATTTAGCCAAACACGACTCGTGGTCAAGCTCGCTTTGACGGAGCACGAGTCGAGCTTTGACTGGATCGATTATAAGGGCTCGACGACCCAACTCAAATCATTGATAACCTTAGTCATAAAAAATAATAATAATAATAATAATAATAATAATAATAATAATAATAATAATAATAAAAATGATATATTTTAAAAGGGAAAATAATTTTTCATAACAATTAAATGTAATTTTGTAACGCATGTGTATGATTAAAAAGAAGAAGAAATTTGGTAAATACAAAAAACAAAAAACAAATATACATTAAACTATGGGACACCCTAGTGTGTATACATTAAACAATTTCTGGTAGATTGAAAAAATTTCTTGGACAAATCAATTATCTTTCTTAACTAAATCACTTCCTATTTGTAACTATTTAAAGGTTGAAACATTATTTTCGTAAGTAGCCATATACGGAGTATATTTCACTTTATCTTTCGAATGGATTTTCATTTTTATCATTTTGTTCTTTTAGTGATAATGTACTCTATGTTGGTAATTTAAGTGTAATTACCGGTTCATTTTTGCGTATTTTGGGTTTGGTACAAAGACAGGCTAACTTATAAATAATAAAGCGAGTTCAGGAAGTACGGAGTGTACACTCGTTTATTTGTTTACGAGTTCGCAGTATAGTTGTCTTACGAACGACTATGCAGGGGTCTCGCTGCTCGGTCATCGAGTCGGGGTCCAGGGGCGACGCGCCCTGGTTTAGGGGTTCGGGGACAACACCCTCGAAATTTTGGCGCCAATCAATTTCCCGAATAAACTCGAAATTTGGCGGGCAAAATTCTAAAGAGTTATATCTCTTCAAGAATTCTGATTCCCTGTATTCCCCCCTTCTTTCTCTATAAATAAAGAGATGATGAAATCAGAAATATATTGGAAAACTGATTTACGTTATTTTGTCATTGAACACAAAAACATTATACTCACAAATACTCCGAAATTATATCTCTGTTTTTTCGTGCACAAAACCGAGGAACACCGTCTTATCTCTGTAGAAAATTCGGTGCACAAAACCGAGGAACACCGTCTTATCTCTGTAGAAAATTCGGTACAACCCGGGCACAAATATACAGGTCGAATTGTTCTATAAGGACAGCGTAGCGATTCGGTGTTGATTTTACTGTTTTTATTTTCCGTTTACAGTACTTTGTACTCCCTCCGTTTCGGTGATTTGTTTACATTTACTTTATACACATTTATTGATGTGAGGAGAGAGGTTAATAAAAAAAACTATAAAAATAATAATATAAGTACAAAGTGGGTAAAATAAAACAATGTGATTGGTTAAGGAAGTTGGGTCCACCTCCACAAGTGGGTCACCATAGACATTTATGGAAAGTGTAAACAAATGACCCGTATACCCATAAATGGAAAGTGTAAACAAATGACCGGAACGGAGGGAGTACTTTGATTAACACTCTATACGATCATACTTTTTACATTTATTTTCGCATGTGATAGATCGAAATTGTATTAGAAAAGACGGAAAAGTTTGATTCTTTGATGACTCCTCGCTCTCCTACTACAAACAACCACGGCAAAGGTAATGACGACAACAAAAACAATCAGTCATTAAGCGAAGACAAGCATAACAATGAGAAAAAAGAAGAAGAAAAACAATCTCAATGATAAATTTTCAGTCAACCATGCATTGCACCCTAACTCAGATCATATGTCATATAGTCACCCTCATCCTTGTCAAAGGTTTATATTATCAACATCATATGAATTATATGATACGTATATTTGAAGTTATTTTATAGGTAAGACAAGCTAATGAAACTTAGATACTCCATATGTCTCAATCATTTGTTTACAGTTTCACTTTTTAATCCTCACAAAAAAGTTAAACTGTAAACAATTATCTGAAACTGATGGACTACTAAAAACTAGTCTTATCTTTATATCTTATATGAATGGTGGATGGATCTTATGTGAAGCCTAAACCTTGTAATTTTTTTGTCACCTTTATATTTTTGCCTTTTCTTTGTTTGGGATATCAATTAGTTTTATAAATCATGTATACCATGATTGGTGTTGGATGGTTGAAACTTGAAACTAATTAACTTACTTATATATTCATAAGTTTTGCTCTCTTGGACCATTTTTTTTAGGAAAATGATTATACATCTCACCAGACTCACTTTGAAAGACCACCTATGTATTTATGTAATTTCAGAAGATATTTTGGTTTCACTCTTTAAATTTTGAAATTTCAAATGAATATTTTCTAAAGGGTAAAAAGGAATTGACATTATTTATTATTACTTATTTTTTAATTAAAATATCAAATTATTTTATCTTTTTTTATTTATTATTATTTTAATGAAGTTGTTACTAATAGTCCAAGAAAATTAAAAGTAAAGACGTTAGATTTGTGCACTAACTACAACATGTGGGTTCTCTCAATATACTTCTAAATTGATTTTGCATGTCGACTTCTAAATTGATAGTACCTGCAATTAAATTGTATTATATCATACACTATCAATTTAATTACAGGTACTATCAATCATATACGGAGTACTTGGTTTAAATGGAAAAAAAAAAAAAAAAAAACTAATACAATATCAATTTAATAAAAATTTATATTCTATGCAAAATACAATCATATAAACAATTAAAACAAACAACAAATTATAAAAAAAAAAAAAAAAAAAAAAAATTCATTTCATCATCCATTAATATGAAAACATACCTAGGTTTCTTTAAAGTTTTACAGAAAACTCTAAAGAATATAATTTGGAAATTATTTAATTTCTTGAATAATACTGTATCTAATATTTTTGTAAAGAATTTCAAAGATACAAGGATGCAATCTACTGAGATACTACTAGATTATTATTATTTTTTTTTTTTTAATTTAAATTTAAATATTATATAATCATAATTAGATAATTACAATGTTGCCCTTAAAGTTTTGGCGCAAAAAAGATAAGTTTTTAATTTCTTTTTTTTTTTTCTTTTTTTTTAATTACGGTGGTACTGAGGTCAGTACCACCGGGTGGCGTAGTATCACTTCCCTTTTTTTTATCAATTTTTTTTTATTTTAAAATCTATTTATTTACTTTAAAAGGTACTCGATCTGTAATAGATAGACGAAACATAAATATCCATAGTTTAGCGTATGTTGAGAGTTTGGATTAGTATGGCAATTTCGTGACCATTTTGGGTTCGTTTGGGAGTGATAAATGTAGAGGGTCGAGAGTTGACCATTTAGGGTGTGTTTGGATTGGGGGATTTGGAGGGAAAGGAAAGGAAAGGAAGGGAAAGTAAGTGATTCATAATCCCTTGTTTGGATAACAATCAAGAAGGGAGGGAAATGGAGGGGGAGGGTTTTGGAGGGATCCATTTTCCCTCCTCTAAGCCTAATTGGAATCCCTCCAAAATAGGCAAGATTTGGAGGGAAAATGGTATCCAAACACCACCATTTCCCCTCCCCTCCCCTTCCTTCCCCTTCCTTCCCCTTCCCTCATTTCCCCTCCCCTCTCTTTCCCTCCTATTTTGCTATCCAAACACACCCTTAGAGTGTTAAAGTCGTAAATTTGGGCCCGAACGAAGTCTAGTCAACCCAAGTCAAAATCAAAACAAGCAAGTAAAGACAAGTCAATTTATGAAGTCAAGAAGTGAAGTTATCATTAGATCGAGCCTCTACCAGATGTTGTACCTCGAGTAGAGGCTACATCCGAAATTCGGCCGATTTGTTTGCCTTGACCCAAGGCTACAGCCTCAACACGAGACACCTCAAGAACTACAATACACATCTGACATCAGTTATATTTCTAATAAGCTTAGAACTTTTTTATTCGTAATCATCACTATTATAGACATAAAAAACCATAGAATTCTAATTTATCAATTTGCAAACTTCATTTTTAATTATTTATTGTTTTCTCACCTATACAAGTGAGAATTTCCCAAAAAAAAAAAACTAATATTATGATTTTTGAGTTTTGAAATAAAGTGAAGTTGTCTATTTCAACAAATTTAGTTTATTCTTAAGATTTTATAAACATCTTTAAATTATTTAATATAGTATATAATATAATATATAACTGAAAGACAAGCATTACCATGATGATCCTCTTTTCGTTCTCTGCAAGAACATACCAAAAGTCCCAATTTTTACTTCATCGTTATCATCGTCATCAATAACAACGATTTAGGGTTTTATCAATTTTAAGCTTCATCAACTTAGGGTTTTTTATGGAGGAAGTTTAGTAAGTTAATCTTATGAAATTGGCTTATAAGGTAACTAAAATCTCTTTTATTCATTTACTTTTTAAAAATTAGGTTACATAGGAAAAAAAAACTAGCTAATTGAATTGTTTGAATTCATTTGTTGAGTAGTTGAATGAAATATAGTTAGTGATTGAATTATTTTATATGAGTTTCATTGTATGTACTTATATAATGAGTTGTATCTCTGAAATTTGAGGATCTATTGTGTAATCTTGGATTGCTTGAATTTGATGACAATTATGATGTTCTTATGGTGAAAATTGGTTTAGGTTGTGGTTCACTTTGTATTGAAATGAAGATGGTAAATTCTGAAATTTGGGAAATTTGTATGTCTACCTTTAAGCCTCTATAAAACGGAATTTTACAAGTTTAATCGTTGCTGTTTTTATGTTTAAACTGTAGTTCGTCAAGTGTAGATTTCAGAATATTTTTCGGAAATTCAATCCGTTGAGTCGTTTGGAAGTTATGAGCGTTTTCGTGACAGGTGTAGGTGCTAAAACATACTGCACAGTATTGAAATTTCAGTCGTCTTTGAATCTGAATTACTCGGGCTTTAGAACTCTGATTTACAAAATTCTTGACTCTATAGTGTAGTCCTATGAGTACTTTCTATATTAGCTTTCGAATGTATTATACGATTTTTCATTTGCTCACAATAAGCGTTTTCGTGACAACTATGCTGCTGTAAACCTACTGTGAGACTCCGATATTGGTGCCCACTTTAACTGAACATGAAAATTAGTATATATATCCTATGACAGACTTATTTAGGTCTAAATTGTAGCACTTTGAGTATAGTTTCTAAGTATGCAAACGAATAATTATGGGTTGCTATGGTTAAGTCGTAATAAATTTTCTCGTCAAATGTTGACGTGCTGTAAACTGCTTTGGATTGTACAGCAATGTTTGGAATTGTTTTGACCCTTTTATATACTTTGTTGGCAAAAACGTAAAACATGAAAGTTATAGATATATGTCTCGACCTTTAATTGGTATATTTTCATATCATTATGACTTAAATTGTGAGCTCGGTGAACGTCGTAAGAATGTCGTTTAATATAAAAGTTAACTCATTTAAGTAACAATGATATACTTATATTCACTTTTAAACTTGATCTTAAAATTGTAAATGTGTATTATATACTTCCTTTATTTTGATATGGTCAAGTTTTATTTCGTTTAAATACGACCGAGTTAATTTGTTACTAATATTATTTGTTTGAGTCGATAACAGATTATTATGAAGTAAATTATCGACTTCATTATAAGGTTATGTAGATACCTGTATCCGTACCCCCTAAACACAAACCCTGTGATGAAATGGACTTTTTCACAAAAAACATGTTTTTAACGTAATGTCAAAACGGTACATTTTGTCGAAAACATTTTAAGTCATTTAATGCATAAAATGATTTATTTGCATGCCGTGTAGAATGAGTATTTGCTTAGTCATTTTATTCAAACCGACCCAAAAACAAAAACAAGCCTTTTTCCACGAAAAAGCCCACAAAACACCTTAACACGCCTCCCGAGACGTCATACGCTCAAGCCGAGCTCACGTCTAAACACATCTCACAAAAACACTTCAATTCAAGAAAAAAAACACTTTTCGGCCCGAGGCCCGAAAAAAGCACGAAACACAAAACGGAGCCCAAAACGTAAAGTTAAAACCCATTGGATATAAGCAAGCCTCATGACGTTGGCCCATTGACGCACAAGCCCATACGTCAGCACCACGTAGCCCATACACGTCACAAAAAAAAGGCAGAGAACTGGAAAATCGCCACATAACTGGCGATTATATTTTAAATTGCCTGTCAAGAGGCGATTTTACTAACACCCAAAAACACCTCTGGCGATTTTCCAATAAATCGCCTGTTAAGAGGCGATTTTTCTGCTTTAATTTTCACAAAAACCGGCTCCAAAAACCTCTATAAATACACCCCTTATTCGACCATTTCACAACAATTCATTCACTCACCTTCACACTAGACTCGGACAAACGGGTTCCTAACCCGACCCGATATTGGTTTAACGAACCCGTATTCGCAATACGGTTGTAGTAATTCGGATTCGTAATCTGTCTAAACCTCGCCAATACCGCAAAAACGACACAATTAACAATGAACAAACGGACACCACTTTACACTTAAGCAAATTCTCATTTACGCATTAGACGACTAAACATGATTTCGACAAAACTTGTACCGTTTTCATTAGTCTTTAAAACATGCAAAACTGAGGGTTTTAAACAAACTTTTACACACACATGAGTCGGAAAATAGCATTTAAACGATAATTCAAGTAATGAATTATCGCTTTGTGCACATTTCCCATAGCAACCCGTCATAACTTTGACGTTTACATTCGCTTTTACGCATATTTATCTACTCACATATCGCACTTGTACGTAGCGGTTTGCATTTGCTCAAATATCGAAACAATACACTGTTTTCAAGCTAGTAAAGGCTACTTTTACGTAGGCTTTTCGATTACGGTTTTTCATAAAACATTTCGACAAACTTTCGAAAAGTACCCTCACCCCGAATCCGCTCTGGTTTCACAATTGCCTTAGACGGATAGGTATCAACGCACCTTGAACTCTAAGATTCGCGTCTTCGAGTCCAAGACGCGTTGAACGGGTCCAAATTCCCTCATAATTTAGTGGCGACTCTGAAAGCGGCTTTTAAATGATTTTTCAACATTTTTTAAAAATGCTTTAAACAATTTACGCAATGACATTCCCTACTCGAGCACTTCGAGCGCACTTTATCGCGCGCATTTATTACATCTTTCTCGCGTAGCGCCCTGCCCCTATTCGGCAAACCCGCGCGAGGCGTCGAGATGGGTCCCGATCCGGTACCTTCAGGTTATTATAATGATTCTTATGCCGCTTGCGTATATGCATCAGTTTCTTTTATTCTTGAGAAGTTTGGACTCAAGAGTTATTTTAAATAATAGCTTTGATTGAATGACCGTTGTTAAGAAGTTTGTACTCGCAGCGGGAAAAACCATTATTATTATATTATTACCCTTGAGAAGTTTGTACTCCTGGGATAGTCTATGGTGTCGTTCAAGTGTAAAGTTTGTATACAGTTGAGAGTCTGGTCAGTCTTAGACTTTTGGACACTTTTATTACCATAGTTTTTGAAGTGAGAAGTTCCTACTCACTTTCTAATTAGTGTCGAGAAGTTTGTACTCGCACTTATGTGGGTTCATTGAGATCGAAATGCTTATCTATTATATAATTATTATTATCATTATACTACTATCAATGTTTTAATTGGTATAAGTTAGTCCATCTATTTTCTTCACTAAACTTGTGAACTATTTATTTTATACTAATAAACTAATATAAAAGACTTATATTTATTATTCAACTTTATATGGTTTAAGTTGATCTACGCTTTTGTATTTCACATGTTATATTATTTACCATTATGCTGAGAATATATAATAACCAACTGTATATATGATATTAAATGGGAATACTTGTTTTTGATCGCTTACCTATATTTTTACACTTACACTTCCGCTGACACTTATTTCTTATATTAATTGATTATGCTTGTTTGCTTATATGTAGCCTTATATCATACATATTAAATGATAAAAGGGCATTTAGTTACTCCCCACTGATTGTGGCAGTTTATTTAAAGAAACTAACAAGTACAGAGAGCTCTGGGATATTGTGAGAGAAGTCGAGTGTTTTCAAAGTGAAGAAAATTGTTCCGAAATTGTATTTTGTTTTATTTATTTATTACATTTTCAAAGGCTTTGTAATATTTCTTATAATACCTTGAGTTTTGGCGTTCATTTTTTTGTAAGTTTTAGTTTTAAAATGGTCGAAATTTTCAGGGTGTTACAGTAAGACTCTAATTTCTAGTTTATTATTTAAATGTCATGTATTGTTCTTTATGATTTTTCATTGTCAATTTACTTAAAGTTTGATTGTTAGTTGCTTGATTGATGATCAATTGCTAGTTTTGGTAATCGAATTGGATTGTTTGTATTACCTTGACTTTTGTAGCAACAAGAGTTTGTCAATTGTATGTCGTTTTATTGTTATTGGATTATTGACGAACAATACATATATGAATAAAAGTGTGTATTGTGTGTGTTTATATTCATTCATATTTGCATAATTACTTTGCTTTTATACTACATTAACTCATTATGATTAAATTGTAGGTTTATATCCGTATATAGACCGTTAAAATCACAGGATTATAATGAAAAATTTACAAGATTTATAGTCATAAATTGAAATTGCAAAGCATAGAATAAAGATTTAGAATTAACCTTTTAATCCAAGTAAATCGGCCTAAGATCAATACCAAAAGTATGGTATCTCCTAATTGAAACACCCAAGATAGTCTAAGATATGCCTTGAGTTTGCTAGAGAATTAGAGAGAAAAGAACAGTTTCTTTTCTTCAAGTTTTGTGTTGTTTTGATGTGTGAATTAATTAGAATTAAATTGGTATTGAAATAGGAAAGCAAATCTCCTACTAATACTCCTAGGGTAGCCGGCCTCCTTCTCAATTTTGGGGAGATATTATCTCCTCAAAATATATCTTATTGACCAAGTTAAACATCATGTATCGGGACACTTTTGTTTAGGTCATTTTAGCTTTTAATATATAATGCATTTTATTACTAGTGCCATCTGAATGGACCGACTATAATATATTATAAATATCCTTATATTTATAATTTACTAATTAATTATAACGGTTTATATTTAATTAGCTTGCATTATACATGACAATTAAATATAACATTTTATATTCAATTCACGAATTACATTTAATTCGCCTCAGCTAAAATTATTTAATCAGTATTAAATTGCCGTACCAACATTACACTGACCAACATTTTGGTCAGTAATATCATCACACTTTGACTAACATTTTAGTCATATTTGACTAACCTTTTAGTCAACAACACTAACTAACTGTTTAGTCATTAAGTAAGGCATCAATATGATCATTTTCTCAAATAATCATATCTCTCAAACACATCCTTGAGGTGTGGCTCTTAGGGACCAGGTTGATCACCGCTTATCCGTATGACAATAACGCCAAACTTATCTAGCAAGCCAACCGTTATTGATAAACGTTAATCAACTGATTAAATACAAAATGTACCACTGTGTACCTTTAGAGATTTATTTATGTTATTGCACTCATTTGTGGAGGACACTAACCCCAACAATCTCCCACTTGTCCGTACAAGTGTAGGTGCGATAACCGATTCTCATATCCATAATAAATTTCTCTCACTCAATGTAAACCAATTTGCAAAGTCTCAGACTTTCAAAGGTCGTAGTTCACAAGCGATCAAGATCAAGAGTGGTTTCCCGACTAGAGAGTAACTTAAGCGATAAGCGAATCAATATTCGAGCATGGCCATGCATTTTCGATTCATGACTCCTCGAGTGGCCCCGAGAATAAATATTATAACTCGATAGAAGTTTGGATATTTCCTCAACTCGAATCCTGCAGATGTAAGCGCGGCATGAAATGACCGGTGAAAATGCGCTTGGCCTCTCGTTACGGTCGACCGTGAGAAAGAAACCAAAGTCACCCAAAATGCGCCTTAATCTCAAGAGGCAGTCGATAGTCAAAAGAATCGACTCTAGGAACACTATGGATGTCCTATCCACGACCCGACACCTAATGTTCTGACACATTTAGGACTCCATGTAGTCGTCACAAAATTGTCCTGCGCGATTTGATAAACCCGCATCTGTGATCGATCGGTCAGTTTTGACTTATGGCTCGTTGAACCCACCATCAATCGACGTCACAAAATAATCGCCAGAGTTATCAGCTCGTGTAGGCGATCACGGACCAAAACAAAATATATAGCAATTCAGTTCACTTTGAGGTATTCAACGTTGTCAGCACAACCCTCATGAAAAACAATATATATAACAAAACGATGATTTTATTAGAAGTTTTAGGAAATACAAGTGTCAAATCCATACAAAACAACTAATACAATTCAGGAAGACGCTTAATTCCCATGGATTTAACGTGCCCTTCATGCTTATCTTGTCTCAACGGCTTAGTGAGAGGATCTGCTATGTTATCATCCGTAGCAATCTTGTCAATCACTATCTCCTTCTGCTCCACGTAATCCGGATCATGCGAGCCTTCCTTTGCACGCGTCGAGACTTGTTCTTTGGACTTAGGCTCCTTGGCTTGGAAGATGGCACCACTATTGTCACAATAGATGGTGATCGGGTCATTCGAACTCGGAACTATAGTTAGTCCTTGTAAGAACTGACGCATCCATATAGCTTCCTTCGCGACCTGCGAGAAGATAGTACTCGGACTCGGTCGTTGAATCTGCTATAACAGTTTGTTTGGAGCTTTTCGGTGGCCAGCGCCATTTAGAGTAAAGCGAATCCAGATTGAGATTTCGAGTCATCTCGATCCGTTTGGAAACTAGCGTCTCACAGAATCGGTAAGGCAAGATAGCTCGAGTGTCTCCTCCATAAGTCAATACCCAATCTTTAGTCCTCCGTTGGTACTTAAGAATAGTCTTTTCAGCCATCCAGTGTGCTTCACCTGGATTGCCTTAGTATCGACTCGTCATACTCAATGCATATGCCACGTCCGGACGTGTGCATATATCATGGCATACATGATCGATCCTATTGCCAAGCATATGGAATCCGACTCATGCGCTCGACCTCTTCCGATGTCTTTGGTGCTTGAGCTTTACTCAAGTGCACCCGAGATCATTGGAAGGTTCCCTTCTTGGAGTTGGTCATCTTTGAACCTCTCAAGAATCTTATCTATATAAGACTCCTGGCTGGGGGATAACATCCGTCGTGATCTATCTCTATAGATACGGAGCCCCAAAATACGCTGTGCCTCACCCAGATCTTTCATCCGGAAATGGTTCTTTAACCATACTTTTACCGAAGTTAAGAGAGGTATGTCATTCCCAATCAAGAGTATGTCATCGACATACAGTATTAGAAAGACAATCTTGCTCCCACTCGACTTGATATATAGGCATGGTTCCTCGACCGATCGAGTGAATCCATTCTCCTTTATCACTTGGTCGAAGCGATGATTCCAACTCCGTGAAGCTTGCTTAAGTCCATAGATGGAACGCTTAAGCTTGCAAACTTTCTTAGGATCTTTAGGATCGATGTAACCTTCGGGTTGTACCATGTACAACTCCTCCTCCAAATAACCGTTTAAGAAGGCGGTTTTCACATCCATTTGCCAAATTTCATAGTCATGAAATGCGGCGATCGCTAAGAGAATCCGAATGGAACGAAGCATGACTACGGGTGCAAAGATCTCATCATAGTGCAACCCTTGAACTTGAGTGAAACCCTTTGCCACTAATCGTGCCTTGTATATATCTGGTTGTCCTTCTACAGATCGCTTTATCTTGTAAAGCCATTTGCACTGAAGAGGCCTAGCCTTATCAGGTAAGTCAACGGATCCCATACATCGCTCGTACATCGAGTCCATCTCGGATTGCATGGCTTCTTGCCAAAGCTTTGAGTCGGAACATGTCATGGCACCTTTATAGGTTCTGGGTTCGTTACTCTCGAGGAGTAAAACGTCGTCTCTCCCATTCTCCTCGACTATACCGATATATCGATGCGGAGGAATGGAGAGTCTACCCGACCTCCTGGGTTCCAAAGGGACATTAACCGCGGCCAGACGTAGAAGGAAATTTCCTCCATTGGTTGCTCGGTTGTTGGTTCAGAATCTCCGATAGATCGAAGGTTCTATTACCTCTCTTGTCTTGAGAAACTCTTTCTCTAAGAACTTCGCACTAGCCGCAACAAAAACGCGTTGTTCGGTTGGCGAATAGAAGTAATGACCAAACATTCCTTTTGGATAACCAATAAAGTATGTCTTGACCGATCGCGGGCCGAGCTTATCCTCGTGTCTCCACTTGACATAAGCCTCGCACCCCCAAACCCGAATAAAGGACAAGTTAGGGACCGTTCCTTCCATAACTCCTATGGAGTCTTGTCTCTGACTTTAGTCGGACTTGATTAAGTATAAGAAAGTGACAAAAGAGCATAGCCCCACAATGAGTCAGGACTACCGTGTGACTCATCATGGATCGAACCATATCAAGTAATGTTCGATTCCTGCGTTCGGACACACCATTCAGTTGTGGTGTTCCAGGTGGAGTTAACTGTAATACTATTCCGCGGTCTTTCAGGTGTCGATCAAACTCAGTTGAAAGATATTCGCCACCACGATCTGAACGTAGTGCTTTTATCTTTCTATCCAGTTGGTTCTCAACCTTATTCTGGAATTCTTTGAACTTGTCAAAGGACTCACTTTTGTGCTTCATTAAGTAGACATGTCCATATCTACTCAAATCGTCCGTGAAAGTGATAAAATACCTATAGCCATCTCTAGCGTTGATTGACATAGGTCCGCACACATCAGTATGTATGAGTCCTAATAGGTCAGCAGCGCGCATTCCAACACATTTGAAGGAAATTCGAGACATTTTGCCTATAAGACATGATTCGCATGTGCCAAAAGTTTCATAGTCAAATGGGGCGATAGTCCCATTATCAATGAGCTTTTTCACGCGTTTCTCATTTATGTGTCCCATTCGGCAATGCCATAAATACGTTTGATCTTTGTCACCAACCTTTGCTTTCTTGTTACTCACATGCATGATTTCTGTGGTTTGATCTAAAACATAAATTAGTTCATGGAAACTTGACTTTACCATAAATCATATCGCTCAATGAGAAAATACAAATTATTATTCTTAATTGAAAATGAAAATCCTTCTTTATCAAGAACGGATCTGTAAATAATGTTTTTAGATAAACTAGGTACATAGTAACAGCTTATTCAGAAATAACTCAAATCCACTTGGGAGTTGGATTACATATGTCCCATCTAAGCAGAAGAACTCTTGCTCCATTCCCCACTCGCAGTCTACATCACCTCTTGCCGAGTTACGATGCTTCTAGGCCCCGCAAATGATCGCATTGCAGATGAGAACCACATCCGATTATCAAGTACCCAAGTTCAAACTTGCATGGTTAATCTCAATCATATGAATAAAAGAAGACATACCAATGAGCCGACGCGCGGCGATTTTATGTCCTCAAAGATACACGGACGATTACGCCTCCAATGCCCAGGACTTGTGGCAATGGTGGCACTCCATGCTCGCTTAGCTTTTGCCTTGCCTTGTGAGCTACCGCTAGACTCACCAGGCCCACTCTTAGCAACCATCGGCTTCTTGAATTTTGGCTTACCTACAATTTAGGTTAGCGGAGTCTTACTCCTTACCCTTCTTGTTCCCAATCATGAGAACATCTTGCTTCGTGCTCCCACTCAACTTTAGATCACTCTCGTGCATGCGAGTTGAATGTAGTTCATGCAGACTTTTCAAAGATGTCATTCATGTAATAGTTTGCCCTAAAGAGGGCATACCCATCATGAAGAGAGTAAGCACTCGATCAATGATGATCTTCTCATCGATCGTGCAACCAAGCTCCTCCAATTTCTCAACGTTCTCGATCATGGCGTGAAGGTGTGGACCAACCGGTTGGCCCTTTTGGAGTCTAGCTTCAAAGAAACGAGTAGTATACTCGTAACTCTTAATTCCTGAGCTTTCGAGAATTCCTTAGTAAGGTGGTGAAAATCTTGTTTGCACCTTGGGTAATGAAACGTCTTTGCAAATTGGGTTCCATTGCATAGATGAGTACGTTCTGTAACGCACCCGCTTCCATCATGAAATCGTTGTAAGCAAAAGTTTCACTCTTACGCATCGGAGTGGTAGAGCCGTGATGGCTCGGTCAAGTACTTGAGCTATCACAACGGCAATAAGCGGCAAAGATTCCGTAATCGACCTCCCAATCAGAAAAATTGGACCCATCACTTTTCAGTCGAGTTGACTGATTCATGGTGCCCATGAAAATTCTAAGCCATGATTCTCGCATTAGTGTAGCACTTGGCATTGGTTCTGCATGCGGACTGACCATTTGTTATAGTAGTTATATCTGTATATAACGTATTCGAAACTGTGAAAAGAAAGAAGAAGAAGAGAAAAGATAAGAAATCATGGTTTTAAAAGTTTAAGTCATAAGCAATAACGAATTTAATGCAATGACTTGCGCACTCATATAATTGACCTCCCTCGAGAATTACATAAGCGATCCCAAGACTCAATTTCTTTAAATTGATAAGCTAACTGCTTAGCTAATTCTACTGTTAGAATTCTTGGTCGATAGATTTCAGTAAATCCTATCTATTAGTCCACCATACCTTCGAGATATTACTCGAACCACAATGTTGAGATAAACTAAGTCAACAGCCACTACTTACCCAACGTAGAAGGGGTCATATTATGCCTACCGACGAAGAAGGGATTCATAGTGGTATGACTCATAAAGACTAATTCTCAATTTCAGTTTTAGAGGAAGATCCCATCAACTCATTTTAATTCATTTTAAGTGAACTAATATCTAGCATTATCGTGAATGATTAAATTGAGGTGATAGCCCTAAACAAGTGACATCCGTAATGAAAAAGAATGCAACTATATGATCCATTTTCATGCATATTAGGTGGTTTGGTTTAGTTTAGGCGGAATATGATGCTACTATCTAACGTGAATGCAATGAAAAACGGTAAAAGAAAAACGCAAAAATGAAAAACACCTAGTGTGGCCTATCCCTATGAAAATAAAGACAAAACAAAGTGGAATCCATCCATGGACCCTAAGCAAGTCTTCATTCTTCATCCTGGGCATTAAGTGGGAGTCCATCTTGAATCTTCAACTTGAATCTTCTCAAAATTACATTTTTTTGAATTACAAAAATAAACCTATTTACATTCTAATTCAAAATATGCCAAAATTAAAAATTATTACAAGATGGGAGATTCGAGATCTCAAAAATACAACCAAAATTGTGTTTCCTTCATTACGAAAACACAATCTTCTAAGGCCACACTAGTAAATTACAACCGATTGTACAATTTTAATGCGTAAAATAAACCATTCAATCACAAAATATAGCATCAACTAAGCAAATTAAAAACAATGCATACGAATTGATTTTAATCCAAACCACCCTTTTAAATGATTATCATTATGCAACAATTCCTTAATTGTTCACAATATCTTAATCAAAAAAAAAAAAAAATAATCCAAATCAATTTATATTATCGGTATAACATAAATTCGATCTCAAAATATTTTAAACTGCTTTAAAATATTGGGTATCATATTTATTATGAACTACTTCACAATAAAACAAAACATATTATCTTTATAATATAACAAAAATTACCAAAAATATAATTTCCAAAATTAATTTCGGCCAAACAATTTAGAAAATAGAATTGTTTTTTTTTTTTTTTTTTTTTTTTTTTTTTTTTAAATCTTATACGGCCAACATTAATAAAACAAAACAAAAAAAAAAAAAAAAAACAATTTTTATTCGGCCAATACTATAAAAATAGAATTAAACTGTTTTAATTCGATTATGCTAATAATTAGATCAATCCTAATCCAATTTTAATCCGTATTAAACATTGATTTAAGAGATTCAAACTAACTTATTAGATTAAACATCTTAAACTGATAGATCTAATGATTAACATCATGATATGTTCATTAACATACAAAAATTTGGTCCTTTTCCGTTTTAATTCAATCAGTATTAAATCAAAACCTCTTACAAAATCATATATTATAGTTTTAACATCTTTAAAACATTGATAAATATGAATCAAATAGACCAAATAAAACCAAAAATAACACAAATCACATGGCCAAAAGAAAACAATACGGCCAAACAATTTAAACTTGATTAAATCATGCATAATCAAAAACAATTCATTCGGCCCACTAAGTTTTTATTAAAATAATACGGCCAAAATTGCAACAACACATATACGGCCAATTCCATTAAATAATACGGCCCAAAAGCATTAAGAAACACACGGCCAAGATGCAAAATTGATCAAAATTTAACAAACATACGGCCATGGAATCAAATTTGATTAAAATTTATACAAAATCGATTTTTATGAAAACCTTATAAAAATTTCATATGCCCTAAGTCTCTGATACCACTTGTAGGTTTATATCCGTATATAGACCGTTAAAATCACAGGATTATAATGAAAAATTTACAAGATTTATAGTCATAAATTGAAATTGCAAAGCATAGAATAAAGATTTAGAATTAACCTTTTAATCCAAGTAAATCATTTAAGATCAATACCAAAAGTATGGTATCTCCTAATTGAAACACCCAAGATAGTCTAAGATATGCCTTGAGTTTGCTAGAGAATTAGAGAGAAAAGAACAGTTTCTTTTCTTCAAGTTTTGTGTTGTTTTGATGTGTGAATTAATTAGAATTAAATTGGTATTGAAATAGGAAAGCAAATCTCCTACTAATACTCCTAGGGTAGCCGGCCTCCTTCTCAATTTTGGGGAGATATTATCTCCTCAAAATATATCTTATTGACCAAGTTAAACATCATGTATCGGGACACTTTTGTTTAGGTCATTTTAGCTTTTAATATATAATGCATTTTATTACTAGTGCCATCTGAATGGACCGACTATAATATATTATAAATATCCTTATATTTATAATTTACTAATTAATTATAACGGTTTATATTTAATTAGCTTGCATTATACATGACAATTAAATATAACATTTTATATTCAATTCACGAATTACATTTAATTAAGCCTCACTAAAATTATTTAATCAAGATTAAATTGTCTGCATTAACATTACACTGACCAACATTTTGGTCAGTAATATCATCACACTTTGACTAACATTTTAGTCATATTTGACTAACCTTTTAGTCAACAACACTAACTAACTGTTTAGTCATTAAGTAAGGCATCAATATGATCATTTTCTCAAATAATCATATTTCTCAAACACATCCTTTAGGTGTGACTCTTAGGGACCAGTTGATCACCGCCATCTGTATGACAATAACGTCAAACTTATCTAGCAAGCCAACCGTTATTGATAAACGTTAATCAACTGATTAAATACAAAATGTACCCTGTGTACCTTTAGAGATTTATTTATGTTATTGCCCTAACTGTGGAGGACACTAACCCCAACATAAATTTAGACACTTGGACAGAGTTGTTGTCATCGTATGAGTCTTTCACGTACGTTCTCATAGCTTTTGACCAATGAGATTGTTTTTATTCGAGGCTTGTCTTTTGGCTGCTTACAGGTTTTATTCGTTTACATTCTAACAGATATATAATTAAACCAAAACACCCTCAATCTGTTATTTTGAAAGATTTTTATGTACGCACACACAATTAGCAAATCAAGCTTTCTCATGGGTTCGCCCCTACTTACGCTTACTACGTATTCGTGTTCGAAGTTGATAGTTATTGTAATTTGGAGGCTTGCGACATGCTTGGCCAATGAGATAAAGTTACCTTTTGAGAAAGTGTTGAAAACAAACTTGTGCTGGCTAAACCCAAAACAAATAATATCTACTCCCTCCGATTCACCAGATTCTTAACATTTTCCTTATTGGGTGATTTTCCATTTCTTAACATTTCCCTTTTTGGAAAGTTTTTTATCTCACAATTAAATATTCCCCCACTTGTTTGCCCACTTGTTCACCCATTTTTTTGGTCCACCTTAATTATTGTGCCAAATACAAATGTTAAGAATCCGAGAATCGGAGGGAGTATTATACTTATTGATAGTGGAGGCGGTCCTAACCATAGGTATTAAAGACAAGTGCAGTTGGGTTAGGTCATATGTGATGCATGGCCAAGTAATTGGATCGTCATTAGGCTCACAATGATATGTGTGCCACTCTTAATGAGATAGACACACAATTTGAAAATCGGCGGCCCTAAAATTGCACGCGATTCGAGAACTGATGATTCTCATATTGCACCAAATCTTTTTATCAGAAATAGGCGTTTTATAAATTCCTAAAAACAAATTTACGTCGTTTTGAATCAAAACGGACAATATCTTACTATTCAAAAAATTGATACCTTAATCGGATTTCACAGAGCACGAAAACACCAATTGATCTTACGAAAGCACCAATAGATCTTACTGGAATCTATAATTCAATTTTTGAAGCAAACTTACTAGAATCTACGGAGTATTATGCAGGAGAAGTGGGAGGCTTTTGGGTAAAACTAATTAGGTCTTTTATTAGGTGCCTATAATACTTTAGGCGGTTACTACTCTTTCTTAGTTAAAAAAAGTTTAAGTTTACTGAAATAATTAGAAATTAGAAATATATTATATATATTCAGATCACATATAAGTTATTAGTTTAATTATTAGTGATATGTTTACCATTAATTAAATAATAGATTAATTGTATGTTGAATATTTTTTTCATATATAATTATTATTATTTTAATTAATTAAAAAATGTTACTTATCTCATTTTTAGATTGATGAAATAAAGCGTCGAGAATGAGTAATAGGTTAAAGAAAAGATCGACGTTTTTGTACAGCGTCGACCCAAAAGCGTCGAGAAAATAAGGAATTTGTTGTAGTGATACGGCCAATTCCATTAAATAATACGGCCCAAAAGCATTAAGAAACACACGGCCAAGATGCAAAATTGATCAAAATTTAACAAACATACGGCCATGGAATCAAATTTGATTAAAATTTATACAAAATCGATTTTTATGAAAACCTTATAAAAATTTCATATGCCCTAAGTCTCTGATACCACTTGTAGGTTTATATCCGTATATAGACCGTTAAAATCACAGGATTATAATGAAAAATTTACAAGATTTATAGTCATAAATTGAAATTGCAAAGCATAGAATAAAGATTTAGAATTAACCTTTTAATCCAAGTAAATCTACAAGATCAATACCAAAAGTATGGTATCTCCTAATTGAAACACCCAAGATAGTCTAAGATATGCCTTGAGTTTGCTAGAGAATTAGAGAGAAAAGAACAGTTTCTTTTCTTCAAGTTTTGTGTTGTTTTGATGTGTGAATTAATTAGAATTAAATTGGTATTGAAATAGGAAAGCAAATCTCCTACTAATACTCCTAGGGTAGACGGCCTCCTTCTCAATTTTGGCGAGATATTATCTCCTCAAAATATATCTTATTGACCAAGTTAAACATCATGTATCGGGACACTTTTGTTTAGGTCATTTTAGCTTTTAATATATAATGCATTTAATTACTAGTCTATCCGAATGAATGATTATAATATATTATAAATATCCTTATATTTATAAATTACTAATTAATTATATCGGTTTATATCTAATTAGCTTGCAATATACATGACAATTAAATATAACATTTTATATTCAATTCACGAATTACATTTAATTCGCCTCAGCTAAAATTAATTAATCAGTATTAAATCGCTGCAGATTAACATTACTAATCGACCAACATTTTGGTCAAGAATATCATCACACTTTGACTAACATTTTAGTCATATTTGACTAACCTTTTAGTCAACAACACTAACTAACTGTTTAGTCATTAAGTAAGGCATCAATATGATCATTTTCTCAAATAATCATATTTCTCAAACACATCCTTTAGGTGTGACTCTTAGGGACCAGTTGATCACCGCTATCTGTATGACAATAACGTCAAACTTATCTAGCAAGCCAACCGTTATTGATAAACGTTAATCAACTGATTAAATACAAAATGTACCCTGTGTACCTTTAGAGATTTATTTATGTTATTGCCCTAACTGTGGAGGACACTAACCCCAACATAAATTTAGACACTTGGACAGAGTTGTTGTCATCGTATGAGTCTTTCACGTACGTTCTCATAGCTTTTGACCAATGAGATTGTTTTTATTCGAGGCTTGTCTTTTGGCTGCTTACAGGTTTTATTCGTTTACATTCTAACAGATATATAATTAAACCAAAACACCCTCAATCTGTTATTTTGAAAGATTTTTATGTACGCACACACAATTAGCAAATCAAGCTTTCTCATGGGTTCGCCCCTACTTACGCTTACTACGTATTCGTGTTCGAAGTTGATAGTTATTGTAATTTGGAGGCTTGCGACATGCTTGGCCAATGAGATAAAGTTACCTTTTGAGAAAGTGTTGAAAACAAACTTGTGCTGGCTAAACCCAAAACAAATAATATCTACTCCCTCCGATTCACCAGATTCTTAACATTTTCCTTATTGGGTGATTTTCCATTTCTTAACATTTCCCTTTTTGGAAAGTTTTTTATCTCACAATTAAATATTCCCCTACTTGTTTGCCCACTTGTTCACCCATTTTTTTGGTCCACCTTAATTATTGTGCCAAATACAAATGTTAAGAATCCGAGAATCGGAGGGAGTATTATACTTATTGATAGTGGAGGCGGTCCTAACCATAGGTATTAAAGACAAGTGCAGTTGGGTTAGGTCATATGTGATGCATGGCCAAGTAATTGGATCGTCATTAGGCTCACAATGATATGTGTGCCACTCTTAATGAGATAGACACACAATTTGAAAATCGGCGGCCCTAAAATTGCACGCGATTCGAGAACTGATGATTCTCATATTGCACCAAATCTTTTTATCAGAAATAGGCGTTTTATAAATTCCTAAAAACAAATTTACGTCGTTTTGAATCAAAACGGACAATATCTTACTATTCAATGGCAGGGGTAATCATAACATATAATAACTAATTAGTACATATAATAACTAATTAGTACGAATAAAGGATATTTATCACAATAATGTTCAATTATAAGTATAAAATAAAGGGTGTGTTTGACTATAATGTTTATAAAAAGGGATCAGTAATCCTCTAAACGAAATATAATGTTACTATCATTTTTCTTGCTGGTCTATTATACGATATTCCTCTGATTTAAAATTTTTTGTTAAAGATGCAAGTAATGGTAAACAGACTAAGAAATCTAAAAAATGGTGCTAAAAGGAATCTAGACCCTTCTAGAAATCACACATATGAACGTGAATGATCCATAACATTTTATCATCCTCATTGACAATTCTTCACGATATATGCATCTTTACCTACTTCATTTGAAAAATGAATCTATAGACGCCTTTAAATTGTTTTTGGCTGAAATGGAAAATTAGTGCGATAAGCACGTACGTAAAGATGGTGAGATTTGATAGAGTTGGTGAGTCCTAAGGTAAATACACAGATTACGGACAAACACATGGTCCATTTGCTAAATTTCATCACGAGCATGAGAATTGATGTTTAATACACAATGTCTGGTTTTCTAGATCATAATAGTGTGGCAGAAAAAAAAAATCAAACATAATTGACATGGTGCGATACATGTGAAGTAATGTACATTTTTTCATGTTTGTGGGTTGATGAAGTTAGGATAACCGTCGCCAATACGCTTCCTTGCTCCAAGCATGACCACGTTCTTCGCTTCCCAAATACTCCGCCACATGTAACTTAGGTTAGGACCTAGTTTCGCCTCAATAAAACTTTGATCCCCAAAATACTTTCCTTTGAAGACCCTCGACATCAAGCATGAATCATTCGTCATAAGGCACCAAGCTTGCTTCTTTAGAAGGGCCTCGTTGAAGCCTAAATAATCACGAAAACCATAGCTCTTTCAATTTTTAGCTCGACATAGAGTCTCCCACACCACCCAAGGTATTTTCTTTTTCCCCTTTTTTGTACCCCACTAAAATCCCGAGACCATCCTACGGATCTCATCACAAAAACTACTCGGCAACTTAAAAACGTTCATGGCGTAAGTTGGAAAAATTATGCTACAACCTTGATTAAAACCTCTTTGCCAGCCTTACTTAGAATCAGCCCCCTGCACCCTTGAAGTTTCTTGTGCAATTTGTCCCTAATGATTCTCATAAGTGTCGCTTTTGATCTCCCCAAAACAGTAGGTAGCCCCAAGTAGGACCCATGTTCCGTAACCACCGTTACATTCAGCACCATATTCACCCATTCTGCTTTTTCCCGCAATGTGCCCTTGCTGAACGAGATTGTTGTTTATTTCAAGTTCACTAGTTGGCCTGACGTTTTCCCATACAACTCTAGTAACCGCTTGACCACTCTCTCTTCCTTCTCGGCCGTCTTAACGAAATTAATACTATCGTCATCAAAAAAAATAGTGTGAAACCACAGGGGCTCGTGAAGTAATACGTACACCGTGCAGAGTACCACTCTCAACGGCCCGCCTAAGCATACTCGCCGTGACTTCAGCGCATAGAATAAAAAGGTACGGGGATAAGGGATCCACTTGGCGTAGCCCCCTTTCCGGCCTAAATGTTTCCATAAATGATCCATTTATAGTGACCGCGTAAAAAATGGTTTGCACACACTAAATAACACGATCTGACCATTGTTTATCAAAACCCATAGCAGATAGAACTACGAAGAAAGGACCACAATCTTATTGTAAGCCTTTGCCATGTCCAGTTTTAGTGCCATGTGCCCCCCGACGCTCCGAGAATTTTTCATAATAATGAAAGCATTCAAAAGTGACTAGAATATTATCAGTAATTAGCCGACCCAATGTAAAGATGCTTAAATTTTTAGAGACAATGTCACCGAGAAAGATCTTGAGGCGGTTAGCCAAAACTTTAGAGACAATTTTGTAAATGACATTACAAAGGCTAATAAGGCGGAAATCAGCAAAGCATCGAGGCTCTTTGTTCTTCGGGATGAGGACGATGTGGGTCATATTCATGTTTACTGGTAAACCTCCGCCATTGAGAACGGACTTACACGTATCGATCATAGAAGGACCCACAATGTGCCAATAAGTCTGAAAAAATAGGGCGTTCATACCGTCGTGTCCCTGGCCTTCAATGGGTGCATTTGATTCAAAGCGCATATAATGTCATCACCCGTATATGGAGCCCGTAGCCCTTCATTCACGACCCCGGTAACGCGACCTTCCACATCTTGCACCAGTTCCTATGGATCTGTAACTTGCGACGCACTGAACATTTACTCAAAATATGTAACTGTAGTTTTTTTTTTTTTTTATATATATACGCACCTCCTCTTCTACTTTCCGCCCCTGTTCATCAAAAATGTAGTGAACAGGAGCAGATCCAGGATTCAAAACTACCTTGGGCTAAATTTTTTTTAGATGGTCGTAAATATATGAAACGTGGATCCGATCTTCATAATTATCATTCAAATTTCAAAGCAATAAATAACATTTGTATGTCGAATGATGTCAAATATCTATGCTTCAACTACTACTGTAGTTTCTAAATAAATTTATGAATAAAATTGAGCAAACTGTATTTGGTATGTTGAACGTTGTCGAAATTCAAACAAATAACTTGGATAAGACTATTATATATTCTTTCTGATTTATTAGATTCTTATCACTTTTTTTGACAAAATTATTAAGGAGCGGTTTGGGTAAAAATATTTTTAAAAAAGAAAATGACTAGAATCGAAAAATTATCTCAATAAGAAATAGTATGATAACAACATGGTGGATTAGAGGGAATCATAGTGTATTGTGACTTGTGAGACTTACTTGACAAGAATGAAGCACAAAAAAAAAATGAACTTTCATTCATATTTAAAAAAATATAATTATATAATATAATTATAATAATAAATTAAGTTTTGTTGTCTGATAAAAACTACTAATTTGAGTTTAATAATTTAAAAGAATAGAATTTTTTACAAAAGTGATACCAAAGTATGAGTACTCACACCTTTTGGATTATGTATAAATTTTAACTAAACAAATACGGAAGCATTTAAAAAAGTTAAAAAAAAAAAAAAAAATAAATAGAAAAAAAATAAACTCCTTAATTTTTGGTTAATAATCGAACACACAACCTTTCAAAAAAGTTCCTAAGCACTAACCACCAAACTACTAATTACTTTAATAACTAGCTTAGATCCCGTGCATAAATGCACGGTTATTATAGATTTATATTATTTATAACTAATATAAATATAAGTGATAAATAAAAGGATAATAACATAATAATCATTTGACTGTACATACATAGGGTAATAAATAAACAAAGATTCCATATAAAATAGCTAAAATATATAACCTGCATAAATTTTGTATTATCGACTTTATATGTAAAATAGCCCAACATTTATTTACGATTTAGAAAAAATTAAATACAATCAATATTAAAATAAGCAAGTACTCCGTAATGAATTCAGCATAAATATATTGTTAAAAAAGTTAATTAGCTATTCCAAATACTTATTTGAAACTTTAATATGGAGTTACAAACAAAATATTAGAAAAAGCTACTAATTTTTATTTTATTATAAATATATATATAACAAAAAGTGAAATATTAAAATAAAAAAAATGTACTTAGCATTATAATTTAGAAGTGATAATCATAAATAACGAATCTAGACTTAAAAATGTACTGTATGATGAATGATGTCAGCATTGCATTTTGGCGGGAAAAAAATGCACAGAATCGCGACATGTGGCATTGATGATGTCAGCGAGAACTGTCATTTAGTATAATAAAGATTTACAAATGTTTTATATAAATCTAGTATTGCAACATTTTTTTTTCCACAGCCCAAAATCTACTTGGGCCTTAGCCCAATGCGCGTGGGCCTGTATCCGCCCCTGGTAGTGAATATGATTATTCTTTCTACGTTGTTGTGCCTTTCTGTGAAAATATTTTGTGTTTTTATCCCCTTCTTTTAGCCACAATCCTTCGGATCATTATTGTTTCCAAAAAACCTCACCCTGTTTAATCAGCCTCGCGATGTTCACCATAATTCGTCGTCTTTCAGCCACATTAGAAATAGATCGTTCCTCCCTGTTCAGTTTTGCAAGCTTCCTCCTGTTCGTATTTAAATCTTTCGTGGCCTGCCCAACAGTGGCCCTTTTCCATGAGCTAAGTTGGACTGAACAATTCTTTATATATTTTAAGGCATCTACTTCTCCGGGGTCCCACGCCCTTCGAATCGTGTCCTCGCATCTCTCATCGTCCAACTGCTCAAAAAGGAACTTGCACTTCCTTGTGGATCTGAAATCATGGCGGTTATTAAGTGTAACCATGAGAGGTATATGATTCGACCAAACCTTGTCCATATGGGTAAGTTTAGCATTCGGAGACAATTGCAGCCAGTCCCGGTTTACTATGGCTCTATCGAGCCAATTTTGTTGGTTAGTATCTTCCGGTTGGCCATTATCATACGTGAACTCATAACCTTCAAAAGGAAGGTCCTGTAACCCGTACTCATTAGCTGATTCCTTAAAGTTGTTCACCTGCCACTGTGGTCTCGTTCCCCATTTCGTTTCCGACGTATACAGAACTCATTATAATCTCCAAAGCACAGACACACAGTCACGCCTCTGCGTCTTGGCTAGCCAGAACGCGAAGGAGCTGCCAAGATAAATGTCTATCTTGAACAGTAGGCCAACCGTAAAACCCAGTCAACCTCCATGACTCATCATCAAACACAATGTCAAAGTCCATATGGTGTATTGATGTAGAGCGGAACTTTATATTCGTCCCACTTAGCCACCAGCATGCTAAACCACTCGATCTCCCCGCACAGTACCTTCATACCTTCATAGTCACTCATCGTGTCCCATATCCTATGCATCTCAAAACCAGTAAGTCCCGTTTCACACAAAAAAATAAAAGTTGGATTTTCCTTGCGGTCAAATTTTTTGAGGCCGCCTAGCCCTAGCGTAGACGGGTTGCCCAAACTCCTGCAGTTAAGGCTCAATATTTTCATGAGGCCCGACAAAGATGAGTGAATTCAACCTCCGCCTCGGATGGATAACCATCCATCGTTAACTTCACCTTTTTTTGTTGTCACCCACACCTCATCATTTTGTTATGGACGTGTGTGTAAGATCAGCTCCATATCATAGTCGCCAGCACCCTCCCTATTTTTAACCCTCTGTCAAGCTTTTTCCATGTGCCACCTTTCTTTTTACGAGCTTTCTCAGCATCCCCGGTGTTCTTACTCACCTCACTTTGCTTACCTACTTCAGCGGATTCTACTATGCCCTGCACATCAACAGTGGTCTCGATAGAGTTAAGAACCTCATTCAAGGCCTTGTCCACATCCAAATTATGGTGCAATACTGCACGACATTGTAAATTGCTCTCGTTCATTCCACCATCCCTTGCGCTATGAAGCCCCGCATCTACTTTCAGCCTAGGGTTCACCTTAAGTGCAATAGACTTCAATTTCTTGACGATTAATACAACTGCTTATTCTTCTCGAACATGATATTCTATATCAATTCCTCTGTAAGAGTTTTCGAGGTTATATATATCCAATAAATTCATTCATCATTTACCTTACCTATCTAAAAACATATGACCCATTTTAGAATAAGATATCAAGTCACAATTTTGACTATCCAATAACCTAATTCGGTCCATAATACATTATAGGATGAAATCGGGCCAAAAAAAAACCGTATAAAAAAATCGGAGTATAAAGATTAAAGATATGGTTAGATTTGGTTCACAAGTCTCAACCTCTAGTGTTCATCAAATTAATCCTCTCGAAAAACCCTAATTTCACTTCTTCGTCTCCTCTTTCTCTCTCTAATTGATCTTCTCTCCCGTCGAATATCCTCAAGTTTTTGCTCATATACGTCTCAAGTCTCAACTGTTACTCCGGTATGAATTTATTCATCTTTCCCTTTATTATTGAGTTATTGTTTTTTTTTTTTTTTTTTTTTTTTTTGTGATTTAGGGTTTTATGTAGTTGAGTCTTCAGTCAGTTTTACTTCTTTTGTTGATTGTGATTTAGGGTTTTATGGTTAGGGTTTTTGGTATCTGTTCTTAGAGTTGAGATCTGGACTAATTGATTGTTTTATCAAGTGTGTTTGATTTGTTGAGATAGTAATAGCTTCAATCGAATGATCGATGTAATTTGTTTGCGTAATGTTTTTTTGGGTTTTTTTTTTTTTTTGCTTTGCATCGTTCTCGTAAATCTGGGTTTTCTGAGCTTGTGGAACTTGGTGTTGATTTGTATATACTCTCTCTATTTAACACTTCCCCGCGAAATCCCTGCGGAGTTTTAGGATGTTAAGCGGAAATAGGTGGAAGAGTGAATGCGCTATTGCGCTACTCGAAAGGATTGTCAGTCGATTATTGTGTGGGTGCAGAATGAAAGTTAGATGCTTGTTGGTGCCGTTTATGAATTACTCCCTCCATCCCAAATTTAAGTGTCACCAATCCCGTGCTTTGTCATTAGCATGACCTGATGAAATAGGTTGATTGTCGTGACCTTTGCATTATGCTCAACTGTTAATTTGTCGAGGCTGTGTCGTGTCTTTTAGTTTGATTCTGCTATTTGATTCCGTGCCCGGTTATCTAACAGTTTGTTTGTTTATGGCATCCCCGCAGTAAGAATGGCAGAAGGTGAGCAGAACTTTTCATTACCCGATTCTGACCAGATTGAGTTTGACCAACAAAACATTACTGGTGATATGCACAATGAGTACAACATTATTCCTGAACATGAAGTCGATGACCAAACTTTGATTGCACATGATGAACACGGTGCTACTGAGAACGAGCCTGAGAATAATTTTGAGCAAAACGATACTGATAATGAAAATGAGCAGACATTAGACGGAGGTGAGCACGATCAAGTTCTAGACGGGATTGAGCTCAAACATGAACTTCCCGAAGGTGAAGCAAATGAACATGAAGAAGATGCAAATGCAGACCAAAAGGAAGAACATGAAAACAACTCGGTTCCCAAAGTCGAAGAAAAGAAATGGCCTGGATGGCCAGGGGATAGCGTCTTTCGGATGCTGGTCCCGGGTCAAAAGGTTGGAAATATTATGGGGCGTAAGGGAGAGTATATCAAGAAAATGGTTGAAGAAACTCGGGCTCGCATCAAGGTTATGGATGGCCCTCCAGGATCACAAGAGAGAGCGGTAAGTTATCTTATATTCTTTTTTTTTTTTTTTTTACTCTTTTGACGTCTATGTTGATATCGTTCATTCAGTCGCATCTACAGTTGCAGTGATGCATATTTTCAGAGAATTCAGTTACCCGCATGATATAACTAATGTTCTTTGTTTTACTTTTGCTTCTTTTATTCTGTTACCGGATATGGCTTCACCTACGGAGAAGCTTTTTCATTGAGGGGAATGAATGTCTTCGTAGAACTTTATTGACAACCTTGTGTGAAACATGGGAGTTTTAAGTTGTTATGCTTATATGTCACTTTATATAGGTGTGGTGATACAATGTTTCAATATTTTTTTTATCCGAGTATGATGCTATCTTGCCTCGTTATGAGTTGATTACTTTTAGCAACTCTTCTATATTAGGGAATCATTCTGGTAAATATAAAGAAATTGGCGACAATGTACTAACATTTGTTGATTAATTTATACAATTAAATAGGGTCAGAAATTTGTAACTGATCTACCTACTAATGCAATAACAAAATATATGGAAATCATATGTAGGCAACCTATAAAGTTTTTGAACTAAAAGCTCCTTCATCATGATATGACGCTAAACTTTAAAACGCTTCAACTTTAAAGTTTTTGAACCTATAAAGTAGTGATCGTTCTACTTCATTGGATATGAATTTTTCGAATGCAATCCAAAGTGGGAATACCTTCATTCTCTTCTAAAGCTTAAACTTTAAAACGCTTAATCTCATGTGTCGTTAAATACCTAATTAAATACCTACAAACAAACTGAAGACATTATAAAGCCACCCATTCTTGAAACACCCTGGATTAAATATTGCGGTTATAACTGATAATTTTCTGATTAAAAGCTTTTAAAGAAACTGAAGACAGAATAAAGAGAATACTTGTGAATCAAATATGATGGTGTAAAATGTACCGCAATAAGCAAGAAGTAAAACGTGAAGAAAAGGCGTCTTCCGCAATAACGAAGATAAGTGTGTGCAGGTCTATTGGCACTTTCTAGGGCTACAAATTCATCCTTGCTGCTATTACAAACAGGGAGTCTTAAAGATGCAGATGCCGAGATCAGCTTGGGCATAACTACTACTTTACAAGTGTTGGAAAGGTCTAGTTTGCTTAGAAACGATCCTACTTTTTTGTGTGCGTACCGAACCAAGAATCATTGCATCTGCTTTTGGGCTTAGTTCCATGGATGGTGGGTGTTTATCTACTGTTATCACACTGGCAAAAAAGTTCTATCATGTTCAGCACTGTCGTCAGTAATGTGACGAGGTGGTGTTTTTTGAGCTCCATTAACCTGATATTAGATCTAAACTAAACAACCAGAGCTGACTTAAGTAACTTGAATGTAACTCTAAATCTAACATAAAAATTAAACATTTAGTTAAAGAATAATCAACTTTAATAGCCAAATGGGGCTTGTCGAGTGAAATCAAGAGAATAGTTGATGGTTATTTTTATTTTTGTAGTGAGTTGATTCTCTTCAAATATAACACTTCAATTTTAAAAAATTAGAAAGTACAATCACAAGCTTAATATCAGAAAATGTAAATTTTCTTAGCAATAGTATTTAAGATGAACTTATAATAATTCATATGCAAAACAGAAATAATCTGATACCCCCTTTGCCATGATTATCCGGGTCTTTGCAATGAAACTGGAATATAACTTAATAAGTCAATTCCGTATCATATAATAGTAACATCTGTTGTATCTCAATCTGAGCTGATTTCGTTTGATAAATCTGTATAGTATATCAAATACTTATAGACAGTAGTAGGATAGATTGTCTTTCTTAATATGGTTTACATATTGTCTACATATAAATGTAACGCATCTCTACGGAGCTTACAAGCCTATATATGCAGAAACTGTTGGTCATAACTCGTAGTACTATACTGACGCTGTGACAACATTCATGTTATGCTAACTTTATTTAGCATGAAAATTTATTTTTGCTTTGGAGTTTTAACTCAATAATGTGCATTGGCAAATGGTGAAAAATTGTGATATGTGTTTAAGTCTTCGTTCTTTTTTTTTTTGCTTATAGGTTATGGTGTCAGCGAAGGAGATACCAGATGCTCCTCTTCCCCCAGCAATAGATGGATTTTTGAGAGTTCACAGACGTATAGTTGACGGATTGGATGGCGATTCTTCTCAGCCTCCACCAGCAGGGGCGAAGGTTTCAACACGATTGCTAGTGCCTGCCACTCAGGCTGGCAGTCTGATAGGGAAACAGGGGGCTACTGTAAAATCAATCCAGGAGTCTGCTGGCTGTATTGTTAGGGTTCTTGGACAAGGTAACACTCAGGATCTGGTGACTTCATATTTTATTAAATGCTGTATTTGCTAGGCGTGAAAAGACAATGGAGTGCATCGTAGCCAATATCTTGTTCCTTTTTTGTTTTTTGTTGGGACTTGTAGCTTCCCTAGTTCCGACTTCCGAGGCCTTGTGTTGCTTGGATGCGCACTTGTGTGGGCTATTTTTCTTAATAAAAAGATACTGGAGTTATGTCTTAGCTACAGTGCACAGCCAATTCATGTGGAGACTTGATGCTTCCTGTAGTCCTGAGGCTGTGTCTTGCATGCATGCCTACCTGTGTGTACTAGTTTTCGAAATGTTCTATCTTGTTACGACATCTTTGTGTAATGTTAGCTGATCTATTATTGCAGAGGACCTTCCTACTTTTGCGCTTCCAGACGATCGAGTTGTTGAAGTAGTGGGGGAACCTCTAGCTGTTCACAAAGCCCTTGAATTGATTGCATCACATTTGAGGAAGTTTTTGGTTGATAGGAGTATTATAGCTGTCTTCGAAAAGCAGGTAGTTTGATATGTAGTTTGTTATCAAAAGTTGGTGATTGCGAAGTTGTTATATTGATTGGTTCTGGTTATCACCTTTTAGATGCAAGCCCCTAGCGCTCGCATGGACCATATGCCTCCACAGCCTGGACCGTGGGGTCCTCCACAGGGTCTACCTCCACTAGGAGGCCACGGGCACGGTTATGGACCTGGTCCTCAGTACATGCCACCTCCACGACAACATGAAAGTTACTATCCACCTGCTGAAATGGCACCCCCACTAGACAGGCCACCTCACCAAGGAATAACGGCCTATGGTAGAGAACCTGCTCTGGGTGCTCATGCTTCATCTAATGCTCAATCAACGCCATCTATGATTACACAGGTGTGCATTTTTTATATCATATTCAGCTCTCCGTATGCTTAGTATTCTATTTCATTGTTTCTTTTGTTAACTATAGCTTTCCAAAATTGCATGGAGGCAACCTCTATTGTTATTCATGCAAATCTTATAAAGGTTGGTGTTTTGGAGAGGAGGATTATTTTTTGTTCCCTTCATGTTGCTTTTAGTTTTTTTTTTTTTTTTTTTTTTTTTTTTTTTTTTTTTTTTTTGGGATACATTTCGTGGCTATATATTTATTTTAATCTTCATTATGTGTTGAACATTAATATTTGTTCAGCCTTCTAAACTTTTTTGTTGGCTGTAGAACTAATTAGTTTGACATTAGAGAATATTTTGGGAAGGCATTGCTGCAAACAGTTAAGCGACTCATGTATACTCAATTATTCGTTCAACTGAAGAACCCGTTCTCAAGCTTAAACTACACTGTTATAGGATAAATATATGTGTTAAAATTTCTGCAAAATGTTATTTATGATGAAAATAAAAACCCATAAATCTTGTGTTGCCCATCAAATATGTAGTCGATTGCCGTCATCGTTTGGTTGACTGCAGCAGTACTCGTGTCCCAACTCAGAGATAGGTTCATAGGATTATACTACTATGTCAGGACTTTGTGAATGGACCAGTTCTTCTGTGTTGTGACCTAATTAATGATTGCCATACCCTAATCCTTTGCTAGGTTTACTTACCCCATCGAAATACTTTCTTCGAATATTTAGAATGGTCTACCTCCACACGGAAGCTATTTCCAGCTGATTTTTTTTTTTTTTCCTACTGAGTATGTGACATGCCTTTGTTGATATCATTAATGTGTATTAGGAGTACTTGCTCAGTTCCTTGTCTTCTGAATGTCGATATCTCACCAATTACCCTTTTCTTCTTATTCCAGATCACACAGCACATGCAGGTTCCTCTGCAGTATGCAGATGCTGTGATTGGTTCAAATGGCTCCACCATCAGTTACATTAGGCGTGCAAGTGGAGCTACTGTCACAATACAGGAAACACGAGGTAGGCCCGATGAAATGACGGTTGAGATAAATGGCACTGCAGCTCAAGTACAATCAGCCCAGCAGCTCATACAGGTAAATGTGCCTGGCTTTTCTGTTGTGCACTTTGGGACCTGTTGAGTTCTCATGAATGTTTGATGGATCTTTTGTTGAGTTGTTCACGAATTGGTTGCTTGCCCCTGATTTATGAGTGGAATCCCAGTTTCTTCCACTATGATAATCACAGAAAGTTGTTGGAAGAGTTAATGGGGGTTACATGATCTGAAATCTACATAGGAAATATCAAGATAATTGGAAAGAAAGGAGGTAGTGTAACGACTCGTTTATGGGATTCACAAGGAAAGGAATTTGTCGGAGTGTGAGGGAGATGGCAATATCCATTGTTGGAAGTAATTTGGTTGTCTGACTTTAAGCAGAATTCCTTGTTCTTCTATGGATATGAAATGCTGTTGAAATTTTGTTTGACGGCTTTGGATTGCGTGCAGAATTTCATGGCTGATGCAGCAGCCGCCGCAGCGGCAGCAGCAGCACCAGCAGCGACGACGCAAACAGGTGTGGCAACAGATCAGAGTAGTTACAGTCAAGGATATGGCACTTATGCAGCTCCTGCTGCGGTGTACGGAACACAGCCTGCCGCTGCTGCTCAACCTGGAGCATATGGAACAATGTATGGTGGAAATTATGGCTATTAGAGTAGATAGTCGACTTTCCTGACTTTACTCCCTTGCTTGCGTTGTACTTCCTGTAATTGCCGTTTATTAATAGTTGGTGAATCTAACACCTCCAAACCTTTGTTGTGTTGACATTTAGATTTGATGTTTTCTTGCGTTTTGTCTGAGTTCTAATTATCGACAGGAGTTTGTGAACACCAAACACGGTTGAACATGAGACAATGGTAAAATTGTGGTTTTTTTTTTTTTTTTTTAATTATTATATCGTAACCATGACATTTAATTCTCAAATGAGATGGTACTATGAATAATCAATAATGTGGCACCGCTTAGTTCTAATTGAATTGAACTTCAAATGCTTAAATACTGATTTTAACAGAACAAATGAAAATTTACAAAGTTATGGATGTTGCAATTACTTGAGAAATTTACTAGTGAATGGTGCTTTTAAATTTTGTTTCTTGAAAACGTACTATGGCTACAAGCTGACTAGGTGTGTACTATACTCAAATGGGTTCACAAAGTTGGTTTACGATGTCTTTTGTTTCGGAATTGATGGTGACTGGTGAGGCCGCAGGAACATCCCGAGAAAAGATTTAGGGTACTGTTTCACGGTTTTGCATACCCTATACTCTTTTTTTGGGAAATAATCTATGAGGAACGCACATAATTGTTTGTACGAGAGTAATAAAATAATTAGTTAGATTTATTATGAATACCCGCTTTGTATGAGAATTTGCGTGAGACCGTGTAATCCGTAGTCCGTCTATTAGTTACAAAACGAAATTAAGTAAACTTCTACTTGTGCATTTGTTTGATTTGATATAATACAACATCCAATTTTCTCATGATTTACAGTCGACTACTACTACTAACAGGAATAATCAAATCAAATCAAACTAAAAACTTCCAACAAGAATATTAATGCCTCAAAAAGAAACACTTGGTTATATTCTGATCCTATGTACACCAAATTCATAGAGGTGTAGTACATGTAGTTCTGAAATGTCCGGTCTGATTGCAGCGGCTACAATGCACAACCCGCTTAGCCCGCCCATGTTCTTCTGTTCGAATCCGCTTCTTCCTCGGCCTCCCTGGAGGCCGCAGTGACTTTGGTGGGTTTATTATAACTACTTGAGAAGATTTGTTCGCATCTGACTCCCCTTTCGACAGCTCGTTCCACGATGATCTGTCGGGAATTGGATGAATGGTCTGCGAGTACGTCTTACGATATGCTGCAACAGTGAAACAGCTTTCTGTAAAACGGTGAACGTTCTGCCTGCAAGAAATAAGCGCTGCCACGGCGTGTGCGCACGGGAGTCCGTATAATTGCCACGCTCGACAAAGACAGCAGCGATTTCGAATGTCCACGACGATAGTTCCTTGATGTGATATAATCTCAAACTCAGCCTCGTTAGCTCGAAGCACAGTGTAAGAACGAGCGAGCTCGATGGCCTCTGCCACGCGCCTCTCGGCACTAGGAACGAGAATCGATGTCCATTCTGTGCTCGCCTCACGTCGTTCGTTAAACCAAGTCATTAGTTGTCTTCGTATGCACTCAATCATCTGGATAATAGGAAGGCCAGACGCTTCAAAGAGCCAGTCGTTTAAGGGTTCAACGAGGTTGGCGGTAAGTTGGCCAAAACGGGTTCCTTCGAAATAGGCAGTGGCCCACAAGCGGGGTGGTATCCGTTTGATCCAATACCCAGCTTCTTGGGAAATATCCTCGATTTCTATAACTTTTGCCTCGAATTCAATTATAGTGAGAGCATGTGCAGCTTCCCAGAGAAGGTTCGTAAGTGTCATGTTGTTGAACTCCTTATGAAAGCTATCGCTTAGATGGCGCATACAAAACCCATGAAAAGCAGTTGGGAAGTTGGCGTCGACACCATCGACTATTGCCTTCTGTCGGTCTGACAAGATAGTTAGCCTTGGCATGTTCTCGGTATTGATGTCGAGCAGGTTATGGAGCTCCGACAGAAACCACATCCAGTTGTCGTCGTTTTCCTCATCCACCACGCCAAACGCCAACGGAAACAGTGCACCGTTCCCATCAAAGCCAGTAGCCAGTAGTAAAGTACCGAGGTACTTAGTTTTCAGACAGGTTCGGTCAAGCCCGAGCAACGGTCTACAACCATTCAAAAAACCGTAAATTGAAGCTTGGAATGAAACGAAGAGACGTTGGAAACAGTTGTCTGTCGGGTTTCCATAGACGGATGCAATGCTATCTGGGTTGGACCGTTTTAGTTGTTCGCAATACTGCGGCAAAATCCGATATCCTTCTTCGAAAGATCCACGCATGGCAGCCATGATCCTTTCCTTCCCACGCCATGCTTGCTTGTACGATAATGTAATCCCGTGAACTCGGTGAATCTCTTCTAGGATTTCCTTTGGCTTACAGTTAGGGTTTTCTTTGAGACGTTCCTCGACTGTATTAGCTACCCACTGTACAGATGCTTGTTGATGACCCAGATGGGCTATACCGTTACACGTGTGAGTGTTGTGCAGCGTTCTGATTGTAAAAGTAGGAACGCCTGGGAGTTTTGCAGCGTGTATACGCCAAGGACATTTTTCCGCTGCACATCTCGCAGTGAAACGAGTTTTATCGGATTTGATGGTCTGAATTTCAAAGTGCAGAGCAATAGCTGTGTCTCGTAAAGCTCTACGACAGCTCCCTACGTCCGGGAACTCTTGTCCCACATGAAGCTCGTAGCCAGGACAGATTTCAAGAGCTCGGGCCTGAACAACCGACTCACAAATAAGATACTCTGGTTGCTGAATACTCAAATCGTCGACAGCTTCTATCTCCATTTCCTGATTAGTATGATCCAAATCTAACTCCAAATTCTCATCGATTTCTTGATTGTCCGAAACAACCAGTTCATTGTTTTGCGGCGTAAACTCTGGATCATGATTATATTTACGCTTCAGTGGTAGTTTATTAGTACCTTGCTCAAAGAGATCTCCGCCATTAGGTTCATTGTCTTGGATCTGTTCTGCTGGAGCGAATTCGTCGTGGTCATTGGCTTGTCGTAAGCCCATTTCCCTCGCATGCCCTTGACTCACACAGACATCATGCGTGTGCGCGTGTCCAAGTTCCGAATCATGATTATGACAGAGCACGGATTGTTTCTCGAGGCCTAAAGGCAGTCTAAGATTTGGGCCAAGCATCATCTCATTATTGGCCATGAGACTTAAAATATCAGTCAGAAGTTTTACTAACAGCACTGAGTGTTACGATGCTGCTCAACAACTCTCACCAGGAATGATCTGCAAAATGAGTTGGAAGAAATCGTTAAAATTTACACAAATCTGTAATGTCTCGCTAATGGTAGAGACAGAAAATAAACGCTTAGGAACCACAAACACAAGTACATAGCGACAGCTCTATTTCTGAATCATAAATTTAACTTTCAAAGTACTCATACTATCTCCACTAATTGAAGCTAAATCAACGGAAGTTCAGAAAACAAAAAAAAAAGGAGCCACAAAGCCATGCATAAAAGGAGCACTTTGAAGAGCAGATGAACTGCGTTCTAATCTTTGACACAGAGTGATAAATAGTCCACAAAGAGTTAGAGAATCATGCCACGGTAAAGTAGCAATGTTTGTGTCGTTTGCACACGCACTTCATAATTTCAATCTCTATATAAGAAAGCTTCATTGATACTCGGCCATAACGTGTCATTGACACAAGTAAAAGTCACAGTGAAATCCTCAAAGACGCTGAACAAAGCTACTTCAGACTTCAGACATCAGACTTTAGCAAAGAATTAAATCACAACTCTTTGTCCCACAAACACAATCACTGCAAATGTGTCAACTCACTACATCAATACAAACATTTTGAAACTAAAGTTCAACTAAAAAAACCCCCCGAAACTAAGCTTAAAACTCAACTTAACATGTACTCGTAAATCACAATTTGAACACGTTCAGGTGACCTCACATTGGTATGGAATATATCAACCTGTCACGTGATGTAATGGCCGATATGATGCACTTGTAGCGAGTAGCGATCAATATTAGTCACCCTGAAAGTGAGTATTTTACCTAAAATCGAAACTTTAATATAAAGATTTGAACAATGCAGTAGTAGAACTCAGAAATTTTCAAACTTGATCCATCCATCCAAGCTCAAACACGGCCAAATTGCTCGACAAATCGACAAGATCATTTCACAGAATGACAAAACCAAACAAAACATACCTAAGACATAAGAGTACAAAACAACTCCTCGAAATTCGAAAATTTAATCCCCTACATGAACACAAAAAAATGCTCAAAAACAAAAGTAAGCATTCTACAGACTATGTTTCAAAATTTTAACTTTCCAACAAAATAACACAGCAAAACTTATAGCTCAAAAATTCACTCAACGCAATTATCGACGCAATTTTCATTCTTTTGCGATCATGAAACAAAATAACAAATCTATAAACCCGGTAAACCGTCAAGTAGTTGAGGCACTGGGGTAACGTTGTTGTATCGTAAACCGAGTAATTCTCAAAAACACAATAAAATCAAACTTCAAAAGTGTTAAATTCAACAAAAACAATGAACCCTAACTCAAAAAAAAAGAACTGACCTTTATCAATAAAGCTCCAAAACCCAACAATCAAAATCAAAAACAACACCTGGGTAATCCTCAAAACATCCAAAATACGCCATAAAACCCACAAAGTTACAATCTTTAAGAAATCTAAGACCCAAAAATTGAGGAAAAATTAATCAAAAAAGTTGTAACGAACAAAAAGGGGGTGAATATAATTATAACTGTAATTTAAATGAAAAAAATTGGCGGGTAAATTGAGAAGAGAAATATGAAGGAATGAATTGAAGACAAAAGGGTAAGAAAGGAAATAAAAATGGAGAAAAATGGAAAAAAGAAGACATAGAAAGGGTGTTTTGCAGGGATGAGATGGGAATTGTAGGTAGGGTTTGCCTTCTAATTTCAAGGGTATTTATGTCTATTTAGGCTTTTTCTTTCTCTTTTTTCTTCTTTTATTTACATTATTGCCCTTTTATATTGTGCCACTTTTTATCATCTTTTGGGTTTTAGGGTAGCCCAATTTGTCAAGTCAAATGAGAGTAGTTGTTTTAAGCCCACTTTTATGATGCTTAGCTCATGATTGAAAATTTTAATAATAATTCTTACTTCATCTGTCCCGGTAAATTATTAACGTTTACTTTATTTTGTGAGGGAAAAATAAAGCAAATGTTAGCAATTGACTGGGACAAAGGGAGTATGTGTTAAGTCACATTTCAGACCATCTCACATATTTAAAAGGGATATTTCATGATGCCTCGAGCTTTGGCAGATTCTGGCGTAGTGCATGTGTGAGGTTTATTCACATGGTACCCCTAAACTTTGTGAATATGTGCCCAATATGCCCATTTTGTGACGGACAACTTGACGACGTTAATTTTATGGAAGAAGGCACCAATTATGAGTTTAGGGTACATTTAGACCCACATTATTCCTCGATTAAATGCTATTATTTGTACTCTAATCAACAAAATTTATACTCCCTCTATTTCATTGAAAAAGCCCCATGGGCTTTTTCACAATTTTTAAGGAAAATGAAAAGTTAAGGGTAATATTGGTAGTTTGGTTGAGTGAGGTCCATTTTAAAGGATAAAGTGTATGGTATTTTGGTAAAATGAATATATTAGTAGGGGTAAAAGTGTTATTTTGATTGTATAAAGTTGTCCTAAATAGTAATGGGGCTAAATGAGTGAAATTGCCGAAAAAGGAAAGTGGGGCTAATTGAGTGAAATAGAGGGAGTACTAATTAATCAACACATATTAGCATTTAATTGAGGAATAATGTGGCTTTAATTGTACTCTATACTCATAATTGGTGCATTCTTCTTTAAACTTAACGTCGTCAAGTTTTCCGTCACAAAATGGGCATATTGGGCACATATTTACAAAGTTTAGGGGTACCATGTGAACAAACCTCATAAATGGGGTACCATGTGTAATCTGCCAAAGTTCGAGGGTACCGTGGGAAATATCCCTATTTAAAATTTACCTCCTCCATTTAAAAGCACTCCCTCATGATGTCATGATAAATATGTCTTGACATGTGTTTGTAACGTTAACATTGTTACAAATAATTTAAATTGAAATTTAGGTTTATATTTAATAAGACGTATCAAACTAGATCACTTAGGAGTCATTGATTATATTGCCTCTTATATATTTCATATAATGTCAAAATTTATTCGACTTTGTAAATACTGTCAAATAGTGTTAAGTACCTTCTCATATAAGATTAACAATAATGGATTGTGACAGCATCACATTTGATAATTTGTCAAGACATTATAGCATAAGTTAAGTAAAATGTGGAAAAAAAATATATATATATCATCGACACCAAAGGTTATATGATCCACTTGCATATTTTACGGGACAAGTTTTTTGAGAGTAATATTTCTAATTATAGATTTTCAAAAATATAAAAAAATTTGATATACAAAAAGTGAGAAAAAAGTTAAAAGCAGTTTCACCTTTTTTTTTCCTGTTGGATCCGAGTAACCAAAATATATTGTTGGAATGATTTTTTAATAATTAAAATTATTTTCGGATTATTTTGAGTTGGAATTATTTTTTACAGATGAAAGTTGGTTAGATTGTTGCTGTTAATTATTCCTACTCTGTACATTGTAATATATTTTTCTCTTTTTCCTCAAAATATTATTTTTATCAAATAATTGTAGCATACTAGCATTAGATCTTGACGAGATATAATCCTAACCATTTATAAGAAATGGAAGTCCATTATTTTTCAAAAATTCGTACATTTTTAATGTTTGTAAAATGTGGGAACTTCAGGAGGGAAATGGATCCTTTTCATTTCTTAAAGAAATATAGGGTCCATTTCCTAATCAATGATTAAAGTTTCTTAAAAAAAAAAAATGATCCAACAGTGCTAAATATTTGTATAGAAAATAAAGTTAAAAAAAATGAAGGGAGGTTAATAAATTTTTATTTTATTTTTGCATGTATATCTGAAACCCTTAAAATTCTTTTTAGAAGAGATCAAGTCCATTGAAAAGAAATCGATTCTCCTTTTTTTTTTTTTGAAGAACTGGAGAGAGCCCAAGCTCCTTCTCTATCGGCGTATACCTTCAAGAGGATTATGGAATTGGTTATCTCTTGTATATTTATAACCGTAAGTCTTCCTTAGAACGGATAAATTCGCCTTTAGATTAAGACTGGTCAAATATGACCCATTTTGGCCCATTAAGACTTTTTTTTCTTTTCTTTTTTCAATTTTTTTTCAAGACCCAATTTTTTTTGGAAAAATTCACAGGAATAATCTTAACTAACACTCATCTTCCAACAATAATCTCAACTCAAAATAATCTCATATGTTGAAAATCATTCCAATAATATACTTTAGCCAATTTTATCCGTCTGCACCCGTACAAAATAAGGTCAAACCGATTTAAATTTTAGATAAAATAAGAGTGAATAAATTTCAAAACCGATTTAACCTTCTTTTATACCTACTTGAGTCGGGTAAAATTGGCTAAATGATATTATTGGAATAATTTTCAATAGTTGAGATTATTTTGAGCTGTGATTCATTACGGAAGATGGATATTATTTGGGATTATTCTTGTGAATTATTCGTTCTTTTTTCGAAAACTTAACTGAAAAAGCAGGAAAATACAAGTAAAATGGAAAGTTCAATATGGTAACAAATTTGACAAAAATGGTAACATATTATGTTAGACCGATGACATATTCTCATACATAGAAAACATGACACATGTTACGGATGTAAATAAATTATGGTCAAATTATATAATATATTATGTTAATTGTTATTAATGAATTCTTATTAAACTTTTCAATATGAAAATGCGAAAATCAAATATGTTTGTATTCGAGTGATATATGTTACCATCTAACATTGACTGTTTTAAAAAAATATAAAAAATATAAGTACATTAACATAATACATACTTCTTCCATTTCATTAGATTCTATACATTTACATTTTGGACACTATTCACAAGTGAGGAGAATCTTCGATATATTGTCTAATATATGAAATAAAAAATAGTCATTGTGAGATTTTGTTTTAATTGCCTTTTCGAGAGCATTATTAATATTCAAATTTTATAATTTTCAAAATTATGTAACTAAAGATATAAACAAAAGCAAACATGCAATGACGTACGTGCAAAAACCAAATGTATAGAATCTAATGAAATGGAGAAAGTATTATACAATTATGATAACATATTACATAAATGATATGACAATTTTTTTCCCTATATTTCAAAATATGTCACAAATAAAGTATAATATATTATCATTTTTGTTTATTTTTTTACCATTTTTTTAGGAAATTTTTTGTTTAATTTGTTACCATTTTGAAATTAAATACCCTATCTTACATATGTTTTTCCGCTTTTTTTTTTTTACAAACTTTCTTTTTACAAAAAATATGGGTCTTTATAAAACAATCTGAAAAAAAAAAAAAAAAAAAAAGGTCAGAAAGAGCCTAAAATGGTTCATATATGACTCGTCTTAATTAAATTTAAGATGGATAGTGTCGTCTTAAATAAGGATTTGTGTATTTATTGATTTATAAATGGTGCATACTCATTTAAATGGATCCAAAAGGCTTTGTTTACTTCACGTTAATGAGTTTGATTTAACTCATGTCAATTCTAATGAGTATAATATTTTAAGGATTAATCGTTAAACATCACCTTTGGAAAACAAATTTTACGAAACACCGCATTTCAAAAAAAAAAAAAAAAAAAAATGTAAATTCAACCTTTTAAAAAAAAATTGTCAACTATGACCTTTTTAATTTGGCTTATTTTGATTTTTTTTTGAGAGAGATTATTTTCATTAATAATAAATTATATCGCGCATACAAATGATAACACCGAAAACAAAATTACAAAGATCCAAACGAATTTCTTCTCCTTAAAACAAAGATGTCTAGTGAAAAAATATATCATTTCTGCACACCCGCCTCTATTACGAACAAAGATGTCTAGTGAAAAAATATATCATTTCTGCACACCCGCCTCTATTACATCGCTACTTCATACAACCTTTCATGAGAGGTTATGTAAAATTTGTTTTTTGGCTTACTTTGATTAAAGTCAAATAAAATTCGATATTTTGTTTCACCTATAACAGCTCGCACGCGGTGAACGTCATTTCCCTGATCTTTAATATTTATTTCTTTATTCTTAAACATTATTTTACTATTATCTCCAACTTTCTCTTTGAAAAGCTTCTTCGTCCACTTTTCATACCTCATCTTTCTTCACCATTCAAAGATCATAATCTTGGTTTTTTAATCATCAAATTTTGCGTTTGTGTTGCGATAAGAAGTTAAGGTTTATGAAGAGTCTATGGATCCGAGTTTAGAGGAAAAGTACCCAAGAGGGGGGGTGAATTGGGTGCTTGAAAACTTTTTCTAGTTTTCAAGACTAAAAGATATATCACGTTTCTAGACTTAGAGTTAATCACGTTTAACTCAAGTCTGCTGGAAACGCTGAATGATAACTGAGAAACGTGTTGGAAACGTAAAGTAGTTACTAGGAAACGCAGTGGAAACGCAATAAATAAAACTTGAAACATAAGTGAAAATACTTGAAAAACGTAAAACGAAAGTAAAGTACGCAGCGGGTTTTGAAGTGGTTCAGTCTCACACTCCGAGACCTACGTCCACTATTCTCTTATTAATATATTAGTACCTACTCCGGATTACAATATATTAATCACTCTACAACTCTTTCAAGTTGTACTCTTTCTCTCAAGCAAAAGAAAGTTAATTGTGTCTCGACAATTGTTCACAAGAGAACGAATATGAGACGGTGCTAGCACAATTGACTTGAGTAATGATTAAACAACACGAGATTCGTTTCAAAGGCCTTTTTAAAAAGTTTTGCAAAAATAAAGACAAGAATGCTTAAAGATTGTTTGCAAGAACACTTCGTTAAAGTTTGATAGCTCAAAAAGGTGAAGAATGATTTTCCGAAGTTTGAGTTTAAATAGAAGTGAAAAGATATTGCACGAGATATCTTGCCAAAACCGAAATTACTTAAAACTAGGAAGTATAGTCTAAAAAGGTTTTGTTTCCAAAAGAAAATAAGAGCAAAAAATCTTTTTACTTCTTATCCAAGTTTAAAATCATTCTTAAAATATTTTCAAAAGATATTTCAAAAGATAGTAATTAAAAGGATCAGATTTTCAGAAAATATCTTTTTCAAATTAGGTTTTTCGAAAATGGCCTTAAGAATTATTCTCTGCGTTTCTCGCAGAGTTCATGGAAACGCAGAGCATAATCTGTGGTTCCAGTGGCTGGTTGTGGAAACGTGCGTTTCCAGCAACGACACTGCAACCTTTGAGTGAAACGCGGAATTCTCTTGTTGTTTTACCATTACCCTTGTCATTACAAGGACTATATGAATACATTAAGAACTAGTGCTTCATGAGACGCTATATAGCCTTGATTTGATTCGCGTTTCCCAACAAAGACGCTTGATTCTTGCTTGGATGATTCACAACCTACTAAGTATCATAAACACTAACAACGGATTATAGTATAGTAACAAAAATTAAGGACATCATCAAAACATAACGACAAGGTCGAGTCAACAAATTCCCCCTTCTTGATGATGGCAAGTCTCCTATTTTTGTTTCTATGTGTAGTTCCCCCTCAACCTATTAGCCACCATACAAAGGTCAAACGAGAATCAAAGAACACAACACTATCCGTTTGTAAAAAGAAGAAACACTAGAAGATATAAAAGCTAAACAATAGCATCAAGGTAGTAAATGAAAAGCGTAGTTGTCAAAAAGTAAGAAGGAGCAAATAGTGTGTTGCGAGAGCGTTTTCCCCCTCTTGACATCATTAAAAAGGAAGTGACTAGGGTGACACCGTCGCTAACCATAAGACAAAAGATTTATCATTAGCACCACATGATATTAAGAGACATCATCTTCGTCAACATACAAAAGCATAAGAAGTTCAGAAGATTCACACAAAATAAAACTTAAAAAAAACATCGATTGTTTAGATAAAGAACAGGCCGGGAATTAATAATAAGTTAGAGCAGGGAGGGGGGGTCAACTGAAGGCAAGGGCCAGGGGTGTGGGTTCCGTAGACGGAGAAGGAGGGTGAGGACGAAGCAGATCAAGGATTGTTTGCTGTGTAGCAGTCACGGCATCGAGTTTCAGACGAATGTCGTGAACAACCGGAGTCAAACCCTCTTCATCCTTGGTAAAGGCAAGGAGAGCAGAAGTCATTTCCTTCATAGTGGTAGTGTGCTCCATTACCTTTTCTTCAAGTCCACGAACGGTACCAAGAAGCTGAGCAATTGAGGCCGTGTGCATGACGACATTTGCCTCCAAGGAACGCAACCTAGCATCCGCATTTGTAGCCACGGGCACAGCTCCACCAGAGCTTTCCCCCTTTTCAACAGTGTGGGGCATGACCACAGACAGACCCACTTCTGCTAGCAATCGATCATCAGCCGCAGCAGGGGGTGGAAGCTCAAGATCCGCATGCTGAACCACACCCTTAACCTTTAACACTTTGGAGAGAAGCATCCCATAACTAAGCTTGAGGGTTTTGTCATTCGTTCCCGCACGAATGCACTCTGCAACATAGAGTACCTTGTCTTTAAACAAGCGCACCAAATTCACTCTATTGTTCTCCCTAAGACACCGCAGAGTTTGAAGATCAGAAAGCTGGATTTTATTCTTAGCTTTATGACGAGGTGCCAAAGTGGAATATATCACATGGAACAACAATCGATTTTCCGGGGACACGAGAGATGGTTTGATCTCTGTCCCTGACTCAGCACGGGGGTAAACAAAGCGTTTCAGTTCCAACTTACTCTCAGCAGATAAGGAATTGTGAGCATTCAAATCAATGATAGTGCCAACATTAGGAACCCTTAGAGACGAGGCGAGTTCCTCATCAGTAATAACAACATCCACCCCATTAATCACAGCCGTGAGAGACTCATCAACCATCTGGACCGTAGCATAAAATTGAACCAACTCGACCAAATAGATCGGCCCAGAATAACAAAGAAACGAGCCCCAGTTCTGAACGTCCACCACCGACTTCAGAAACCCTAATTCAGGTCTCTCCAAGAATTCAACAGGAAGATGACAACAGGGGAAGAGTGGATAAGTGAGTACCTTTATTGCTTGTTTACGTTCCTCAGAATTGAGCCTTGCTTTTTTCAGCCTGTCTCGCAAAGGCTCAAGGCTTGTCGGTAACGCAGCACTCTCAGCCTCAGAGTCAGTCCCCGCGTCTACAAGCACCATTTCCTCAGGGAAAGTATCAGCCTTTGATCGTTTGCTTTGACGTGGGGGAGTTTTGGAGGCCACACTCTTACGACGACGCGAAGTACGTTGCCCCACAGATTGAGGCTCCAAAGGATCAGTAACATCATCGAGGGATTGGGTACGGGCAAGGGTTTTGGGTTTAGGTGCCATGGATACGGTGAGGAAGGAGAAAAGGAAGGAGACGGTGAAAAGGGAGATGAAGGGTTTTGTGGTAAGTGTTAAAGTGGTAGGTGGGAAAAGTAATGAGGGTTAAAAGGATAAGTTTGGGATTAAATAAGGGAAGTGAGGGAAAGAGGCGTGTAAAGGAAGATTCAGGATAAGGAAGGGTTATTGGGCTTATACGGTGGTAAATAAGGTAGGCAAGGATATGGGAAATAATTTTTGGGAAAAATTTAGGAAAGAAGATAATCAATGTTGAAAAAATTTTACCAAGTGTGAAAACTATGAACATACGCATGCCAAAATATGTTAAGTATCAATCCCACAAAATAATGCCAATATCAAAAAGCAATGTCATAGTGCAAGCGAGGGTGCGGACACAGTCTAAGTATCGAATGTGGTGGCTGACAATTAATCCATATTTCAACCCACATCGACTAAATTATTTAAACGAGTTGTTGAGGTCGAATTTTGCAAAAGATCAAATCATTGACATCTCAAATTTCTAAAACTAGAATATCACCCTAATCTCCATGAATCAAAAATAAAATAACACAACTCGATTACTCGAACTCAGTTTCCCACTCTTAGAATTGAAGAACGCTTTTGCGAGATACTACAACTAAAAATTCCAAACTTATCTAGTTATCTAATATGGAATAAGTCTTTCCTCAAAAAAAAAAAAAAATCAAGAACTCTCTGAGGCCTCACCATATTACATGGTGAGGCAGCCAATAGAAGAGCCCAAAATTATTTTTAGCAAAAAAAAAAAAAAAAAAAAAAAAAAGAAAAAAAATAGAAAAAACCATGCGTGGAAGCACCCAACAAAAAAAAAAAAAAAAACCTACCTCACATCTACTCATAGTGGGTAGTTAATTACTTGTTATTTCTACTAATAATATAATATGGTCAATGTCATTTCTTTGTAATAATTTAATATTGGATAATACATTTAAATTAAAAGTTTAAAATTTTAAAACAAAAGGTATTCAACTCATAGTTTAAAAAATTAAGAAGTTAAAACATAAGGTTTCCAATATAAAACAAAATGTTGTAAATTTAAAATAAAACACTATAGTCAAATTAAAGGCGTGTGTTATCATATTCGAATATAATCCAAGACAAAACTAAATGTTTTCATCTTAAAACCTAGTGTTTTGGACTTAAAATAAAAGGCATCGAAAAAAAAAAAAAAAAATCTCAAATGCATGGTCCTCAACTTAAAACAAAAGGTTATATATTATGGAGCTAAAATGTGAGAAAATTTAAAATTTGGTTTTTAACCAAAAATGAAAGGATATGAACGTAAAATATGATGTAATGAACTTAAAATACAAGGTTATTAGCTAGTTCAACTCTTTAGATAAGACTTTTAACATAAATTAAAGATTATAGAATTAAAATGAAGGTTTATAAACATAAATGAAAGGTTTTAAACAACATTTGACAATAATAAGTATTGGTCATATACACAACGATCATTGGGATAGAAAACATGTTCATATCATTAAATCGATCCATAACTTTAAACAAAATTTCTACAACAAAAATAGTTAATGACCACAAATAGAACATGAAAAATATAAATGGCATAAGATTATAAACAAATATGTTTCAACTCATAATTGGTAACTTAAAAATAACAGTTTAATTCTTATCATATTTTGTTTTTTTAGCCAATATGGGACTTGAACCCACACCTTATGCGTAGCATACACTCTACCACTGAAATTAATTGGCTTTTTCTAACATTTTATATACGATAAAAACTACTCCGGGTGATTTTACTTCTTAAAATTTATAGCGGATTCTTTACTACATATTGTATAAAATTAAAATCATAGGTTTCATACTTAAGACACATGATTTTAAACTAAAAAACACAAGTTTAATAAATGACATCATATGTTTCTCAATTAAAAATCAAATGTTTTCAGTTGAAAATAACAGGTTTTGTAATTAAATCCATACAATACAATGAAGGAAAGATTACCAAAAATTCACAAATCATCAATTTATCTTATAGAACGTAAAAAATTTTCACCTGAACCTCAACACATAAAATATGAAGTATAAACCCTAAAAAAATGTGATTTTCAGGTCATTGTCACCATTTTTTAATAATCGCACATTAATAATAATAAGAAGGTAATATACAACCCAGGTCATACTGTATACTGTGTTAAAGTAAAATCACATGTTTGAAACTTCAAAAACATGATTGTAAACTTAAAATCACAGGTCAAAACAACATCGTTGGTTCTCCATTATAATCAAAAGTTTTCAACTTAAAATCATATGTTGTCAAATTAAAATTATACCATGAACTAATGATCAACAAAAACTCACAAATTATCATCAAACTTTAGCAAACTTAACCGAAAAAAAAATCAAAATTTAACATCAAACAATAGTAAAACTTAAATATGACTTTACTACCACAATTTAACAATCTAAAAAATTAGAGATTAAAACTAGACTAAAAAGAATGTAAGATTACAGACCTGAATTATGATTAATTTTGATGAAAGTAAAATTTTGATTATTTTGATTTTGAATTTTTAGGGTTAAAAATGGAGGAAAAAAAAAGAGAAAGAATGGAGAGGAGAAAGAAACTGTCAAACTAGTTAGGGGGAAACTAACTGACGTTAAAAGCTCCTCAACTTTTAATTTATTTTGTTTTTTGGGTTTTTTTTTTTTTTTTTCTAATGGGCTGAATTAAATGGGCTTGTCTCACCATAACTTATGGTGAGACAGTCTTCTCTAACAATTAGTGAAAAACCATATATGGTATAAGTCTATTGTATTGAAGAACAACTTATCAAAATATGATTGTAACTTACTATACATACTCGACTACTCGATATCACTCAATGCACGACAATTATCAACAACTGTAGTTGATTCTTTATATCTTTTGAAATAATTATCTAACTTATCTGAAATTACTAATCATTTTCGAGTTTCTACCAATTAAAAACAATTACAAAATTATGATACTAATATCTCACTTACCCAATTAAATCGATCGAAATTCAAAAGGCAATACAAGAATAAATTTCAGAGTAAGTTTTACGTGTATCAGTATGACATGTTATCTTTGATTAAAATGTGATCACTTTAACACTTAAAAATGACTATATTAACGCGTAATTTGACAACTTTTTGAGTTATAAAGTCGCCATTTGAATTAAAATGAATACATTAAGCGTTGTGATCACATCTTGATTAGAAATAACCCGTATTACGTGTGAAACCGTTTTGGTATAAAATTTGCTAAAATTTCACCAAACAAACGTTGCTTTCCATGCTAATGCACTTTCGGTAGCACTTTTGAGCCGACTTTTTTTTTTTTTTTGGCAAGTCAATTGACCTCCACCATCACACCATTTTCTTCATATAAAATCATTGACACATCCCTTTGAAACTCCCTTTGTTGAAGAATTACTACGTGCAGATCTGTCTTCTCACTATTTCTCTCTTCAAATCTACTTTCGTCTTCAATAATAACCTTTAAAGTTACCAACTTTTTTATTATTATTATTTTTTTTTTTTATTGTTTTGTTTCATCAACTGAAGTTCTTTGATGATCTGCTTGTGATACAATCATCAAACACTTCTGATTTTTCTGGGTTTTCTCTACTTTCATGTAAGCTTTCATGGGTCTTTTGCTTTTTTTAATATTTTTGTTTGGATTTTTTTTTTTTTTTGGTTTTAGACTTTATGTTTTGTTGTGAGTTTATGATCATGAGTAACTTGTATACTATTTGCTCATAGTCAATAATGTTGATTTTTGCTTTTTATGGTTTAATTATTGGAGTTTTTGTGATTATTCTCGATTTTATTATTGATGATCATCATGTTCAAATTGTTGATCATTCATGATTAAGGTTGATAATCTTCATAGTTCAATGTAAGTAATGATTTCAGATGAAAATTCTTCTGTAGTTTGATATTAATGAGCCTTGAAATTTACTGTTCTATTGACTTTCATTTTGATAAAAAAAAAAAAGGTGATGTATTATCTTTTGATGATTTTTTTCTCATGTTTATACTCTATGTCGCTTCGTTTCGATCATTTGTTTACCTGTCAATTTTGGAAATTGGCGGAAAATCAGCTGTTTCTTTAGTACAATTGAGTGGCTTGATTCATAGAAATCGATGAGGCATAATCGTATTTTCTTGGAAAACGAATGATTTACTAGCCCATTTCCAAAATAGAAAGACAAACAAATAACTCGTAGTTTGAAATGTAGGGACGAGAGAGTAATTTTTTAATGATGTGCGCTTTACTATTGTTTAACTCTGTTCACTAGAGCACCTGCTTCAGCAATCTATCTGAATTCGGACGATTAGCAGTCATCCTGGTCACGCCTTTGTTGACGTGGTGGTGCACATGATTGAACAATTCTCAGGACATGGGAGGAAGGGTTGTTTCGTCGTTGAAATCAGCAAAATTTCCCGCTACTTTTGCAGCGGTATTGGCCTCAGCCCTTCTTGAATGGGTTCTTATATTAATGCTTATTGTTTACGGAATATTTGGGTACTTGATCACGAGATTTGCCCATTACTGTGAGTTGCCCATCCCTTGTTTGCTATGCTCGAGGATTGATAACATTCTAGGCCGAGAAAAGGCGGGATTTTACTGGGATATGATATGTGGAAATCATAAGTTGGAAATATCGTCCTTGGTGTATTGCCATTTTCACGAGAAGCTCGTTGATGTTCGTGGGATGTGTGAAACTTGTCTATTTTCCTTTGCCACGAAAGATAAATCCAATGCCGAGACGTACAGACTATTAGTAGGTAAGTTAGGGGAAGAGGACCCTAGTGTTGGCGATGATGACGTTGCCTCACTAGACGATCATTCGCCAAAGAACTTGAAGCATTGTTGTTGTTGCAATGAATTATGGAATCCTAGACGTCAAACTTTGCTTCCAACAAGTTCAACTGGGTTTGATGTTTCTCACGTTGACGCTCCTTTGTGTCGTGAGGCCAGCGAAGATCGTGATATTTTAGAGAAAGAAGCTACAACAACACAAGTATCATCAACTATTATTCATGTCCGAGAAATGACAAATGATCCATCAGTTTCATATGAATATACGGATCTGAAAATTAGCTCTGATAGTGAATCTGATATTCAGGGAGCATCGCCTACAGTTATTCGTGTCAAAGAGAAGGCTGAAGATCCATTGGTTGACATTGAATTTACGGAGGTGAATATTAGCTCTGATAATGAATTTGATGGACAGGCGTCAAATATTCACGATAGTTTGGAAGAGGTAAAGAATGCAGAAGCATCATCTACGGTTATTCATGTCAGAGAGAAGACGGAGGACCCGTTGATCCATTTTGGATTTACGGAGCACAAAATTGCCTCTGATACAGAATCTGATTTTCAAGCGTCAGACATTCATGAACGTTTAGAAGAGGGAAGTACAACACAAGCATCGTCTACAATTATTCATGTCGGAAAAAAGACGGAAGATCCATTGATCCATTTTGGATTTACGGAACTAAAAATTACCTCTGATACGGAATCTGATATCCACGCATCAGATATTCGTGACAGTTTGGAAGCGGAAAATACAACTCAAGCATCATCTACAATTATTCATGTCAGAGAAAAGACGGAAGATCCATTGATCCATTTTGGATTTACGGAACTAAAAATTACCTCTGATACGGAATCTGATATCCACGCATCAGATATTCGTGACAGTTTGGAAGCGGAAAATACAACTCAAGCATCATCTACAGTTATTCATATCAGAGAGAGGTCAGAAGACTCGTCAATCCATTTTGGATTTACGGAGCTGAAAATTACCTCCGATGCTGAAAATGACATTAAAGCGTCAGACATTAATGAACTGATGGAAGAGGAAATTACACCTCAAGCATCATCATCTACGGTTTATCTTGTCAAAGAGAGGATGGAAGACCCATTGATCAATTTTGGATTTACAGAGCTAAAAACTAACTCTGATACGGAATCTGATATCCAAGCGTCAGAAATTCATGACCGTTTGGAAGAAGAAAGTACAACACAATCATCATCAACAATTATTCACGTCAGAGAAAAGACGGTAGACGACCTTGGTTATACAGGCCTAAAAATTACATCTGATACCGAATCTGATATCCAGACATCGGATATTGACGAGGCTAGAGCGTTGATTTCCGATGATCCTCTCAGAGATCTAATATTAGAGTCCACAAAGGCGGAAGTGGAACCCTTTATCTCCATGTCTCAAGCTGAGTCTGTGTGTATGAATACAATTGATATGGACGTTTTATCGCCTGAACGTTCACAAACGTCGAGTGATTTGACGCCATCCAATGTGGCTCACGACAGCCCATCAGTAGCTTCGACGCCTGATATCGGCCATGGTCTGGAAGAACTTAACTGGCAGGAGATGGATCGGAAACCTGACGTATCAGCATCAGCTGAGCTGATAAACCTAGTTGATGATATATCTAATGCACCAAATTCGGTGGAGGTGATAGCTGATGAAATTTTGTCGAATACAAAGGATGGTGGTCCCGTCTCTCCTGATTGCTCAAAAGGTAAATTAAAGTCGGAAATCTTTCTCTTTAATTCTCACATCCTCATTATTTTTCAATCATTCTTTTGCACTTAAATTTGTAGTTACAACCTTAGGCTTTTAACCATTAACGATCATGTGAAGGGATGGTAATGAGTTACTACGCGTATACTTGTAATTTGTATTACGATGGTGGTACCGTTATTTTTTATTTTCATTCAGGATAGTGATACTTAAAGGTATCTAATGGATTCGTGTTATATATTTTTTCGTTTGTAGTTGTTTGAAGTTTGAAATTTTTTGAATAGATATTTTAAGGCTTTCATATCCTATTTTTTTAAACTATTATGAAGTTTTCCTGAAGTCGTCAGAGTTTTTCTGAATTTTTCTCAAGTATTTGATAAGTTAAGAAAAATAAGATGCGAAAACATGTCTTTAATCACTAGCTGTTAAGTTATGTTTCACTATGGCCTTGTTTGTAATTTTTATGGAATTAGAACAACATAAAGTGCAAGCAAATGTAAAGTTTAATGAACAGAAGATGCAAGCACTTAACTCGGACATTCAAGACGTTTAAATTCTTAGTATGGGTCATCTGAAACAGTCATGTTGAGACTGTACATCTGAACACACCTTTCTTCACTATTTGCGGGGGATGAGTGTTGCTGTTAATGTTCCCTTTTAATTCTGCTCTTCTCGTCATAATCATCGGCTAAACGTTTCGTATCGACTTTCTTGCAGTAGATGCTGATGATGAAGCTATTCAGACATCAAAACATGAAACTAATGAATATCAGGAGTCGGAAAGCTTGCAAACATCCACGATGCCAAACCTTCCAGATATAAAGTCCGAGCAGAAAGACGCTGCTGATCTACAAACATCAGATGATTTGGAACTAAGCGATGCTTATAAGCTTGCCGTAGGCAGTAGAGGACGGCAGTTGTCTGAAAAACTGACAGAACAACTGACAGTAAAGAATACATCGAGTACAAATTTGGATTTGAAACTTTTGCTGTCACAATTTTCGCGAGGTTTGAACTCGCCTTCAAATGGTGTATTAAGCCCTAGGGTTTCTCGAAATCTCGATGAGCTAAAGTCCTCTGACTCCGCATCTTTGACGATGAAATTGCTCCAGAAGCGAGCCTCACTCGAGAGAAATGATTCTCGAAGCTCCCTCGACAGAAACGAGTCTGGTTTTGAGTCTTTGGATTTTAGCACTGTCGGTGAAATTGAAGGTGAAACTGAACTTGATCGCTTGAAACGTCAAGTTGAGCACGATCGGAAGTTCTTGATCGCTTTGCTAAAGGAGCTGGAGGAAGAAAGGAATGCTTCCGCTAGTGCTACGAACGAAGCAATGGCGATGATAACTCGTCTACAGGAAGAGAAAGCGTCATTACAAATGGAAGCGTTACACCATCTAAGAATGATGGAAGAGCAAGCCGAATACGACATGGATGCCCTAGACAAGTTAAACGAACTTATCACAGAAAAAGAGAAAGAAATTCAGAATTTAGAAGCAGAACTTGATTATTATAGGTTAAAGTATCCAGATGACTTGACCGAGGATGATGTTGATGAAAAGGAAAAAAGCTGTCCTAACGGATTGTGGTTTGTAACTCAAGACGAAAGAGAATATATTTCGAAGTGTCTTAGAAATTTGGAGAAGAAACTTGGCGTCTTTTGCGACGATGCTAAATCAAAAGGGACAAACGGGGAGATCTCTGAAATGAAGATCGATAGTGACGAGATTGTAAATGAAGTGTCGAGACTAAATAGACGATTACAAGTACTTGAAGCCGACTGCTCTTTTATAGAGCATGCTATTAATGCGCTTAACGATGGACAGGAAGAGCTGATACAAGAGATTGCTTCTCATCTCCGAGAACTACACAAGATTGGTATCAGAAGATATCATCATTCGTCCGAGGAAAACGACATTCCACCAGAAAAGGTGAGTTCTGAATCTGCTTTTCTTTGAATTTATAAGTCGACTTCTTTCAGGAAATATGACGTGGTAGGGTCGCGTAAGATAGACTGCGCTGATGTTGAGATCTCAAACACTGATTTGCTCAGTCGGGTTTCGTTTTCCTTCTCTGAAATCAGATGAGAGGATTCGAGAGAAATTTGAAACGAATAAATTTCTTGACTGATGTTTGAACGCGGATAAATTTTCAACCAGTATTTTTATATTTATATTTTGTATTTCATATTTTTAGTTATGAAGCTATCTTACAGTCGTTATCACAAAGGGTATGTAACTACTAACTATCGATATTTCTTGTTTTCAGGTAACGGAGCAAAATAAATTTTGATACCGTGATTGTATACATGAATTGGTTGGTCATATGAAGAAGTAAAACCTGGATTATACATTGAAACTGCAGCCGAAATTCAAATTTCCGGAGCTATAATTTCGATGATACCACATTTGCAAATAGAACTTGCTTGATATGCTTTTTATTTTATTTTTTCCAAATTATTTTGTTTTGATTTTGTTAGTTTGATTTATTTCAACTAGAGAACTAGATAGTAGATATCAGTACTCGATAATTATAAGAAGATTGTGTTGGATCGTATTGTTTTCCGAGTGTAAACTGTAAAGTACGCGATGTTGTTTTACGAGTGCAATTTGTAAAGAGGTAGGTACACAACGACATTATATGACAGATTAAGAGGAAATGTTGTATTAAGAGTCGGTGATTACAGAAATTTTAGTGATGTTTGATTTCGATCTTGTGTTGTATATATTTCGTAAAAATTCCGAGATCGAGGCACTTTTCAGTTTTTACTATTTTGCTCTTTTACCTCCTAATTTTCACTGCATATGCTTGGTTAACAGTTGTGTACAAAGTTTTCCTCAAAGAAACAGTTATGTACAAAATATAGAATAATTAATTTGGCAAAAAAAATGACGAGACACAGAGAAAAATGCGGTGAGCGTGGATCGAACACGCGACCTTCAGATCTTCAGTCTGACGCTCTCCCAACTGAGCTATCCCCGCTAGTTGATTCTTTAATACTCTTACCAATTTTATTAACTATACAATTCACCTCGTCAAATATAAACACACAATGAAATCAGTAGGAAAATGGTGAAGATACGCAGAGGATTTTTATTTTACGTGGCATAATGTTAGTTCTGCTTCGACTTTACGACTTTACGTGGTTTTCAACGTACCTCTTTGGCCATGTTTTTTAGGGCTTATATGCGATTGTTTTTGGTTGAAAATTAAATTTTGTGAAAGATATTTTGATAACAAATGTAAATAACTTATTACGGAGTATCATGTAATAATTATTTATGTATTTTAAGCTATATACGGTCTAAGTTACGAAATTTTACCTTTCTAAAAGGTAAATGGCACTAACGTTGTGGAACGGAGGAAATATTATAGAATTTCAAAGAAGGAATAACTTCATAAAAGAGTATTGTATTATTATTGATAAACTAGTGGTGTGCCCCGTAGAATCCACGGATCAAGTCAGTCACATTTTAATACGTATTTCTTGTGGGTTGTCAATTGTGTTTGTGCATGTAAATATTATAGTCACTAATAATTATTAATTGTATGTCATTTGAAAATAAGTTGTACTCCGTATCATGTATGTTGTTCAAATAAATTAGTAATAAATAGCATATATGGTTGTTCAAATATAGACGACAAACACTTTCTTACACAATTAACTTATGAGATTTGAAAGTACTCCGTATAAATATAGACGACAACACTTTCTTACACAATTAACTTCGTAAGACCTTTTTTCAACTCTAATCACTTAGGTCATATTGTTTTCAACTTAATTTCAACTCTTATAAGTTCGGTTATACTCAACAAGCACATTACAAATAAATAAAAGATGTTACATATCATTTGGCTTCAATAAGTTCAACTTAACTAAAAATAAATTCACTTCAACTTCTATACGTTCAGTTTCTATTACTTCAATTCTAATAATAAGGACCTTACTCCGTAATATTTATATATTAATAGTTAGTTTAAAAATAAAAGTTTAATCAAATATATAACAATTTTTAATACTCCGTAATCAAAAAGATTAAAAGTATCAAATTAAATTTTATAGTGGAACAGACATCTTATATACGGAGTATATATATATGTATTCCCATATGTTGGTGTTTTCAAAGATTGTCGAATAAAAAATAATGGTATGAAAAACCTCAAAACTTTGTTGTGTAATGACATTATATATAGTTAATTAAGTACTTCAACGTCATTTGCATGGGTGATAATTAGGGCATCTCGATTAGAGTTTAAACTCGAGGCATTATATACAGTAGTGTCCACTCTCCTACGATGAATCAATGTCTCCCCTGGCCTTGTGTTAATTAAAGCATAAAAAGCCGTAATAATATTCTCAATTTCTTGATTTTATACAATATTTTTTTTTGTTTTTATACAATATCTTTTGGTACTTACACCTTTATTAACAATTCTTTGTTTGGCTCTTTCTATAGCAACGTTAATCTTTCGTTCCTTTTTTTATTCTTAAACTAGCTTGGCTCATTCTCCTAGGTTGTTCATGTCCCTAAGGTTCAATTAAGGACTGTCCAAATTAAAAATAAGCTAATTAATAATACTCCTTAATTTGCATGAACAAATACAAAAACTAAAATTAATGAGGTTAAATTAGAACTAAGATTGATTAATGAATTTATTTTTACTAATATTCGCTTTGTCTAAACTACATTTGACAAACAGTGTGTTGGGTTCGTGTCTCAGCGTTAAACAAATCAATATCACTCCAACTCAAATCCGACCTCTTTATATAACTGTGTCAGTTTCCTCTGATAAGATTTATAATAGATAAAGATTTAAGAATGAATTATTATTGATAGTTGTTGTATCGAATTACATAGGACTAGTCTTGGGGCCCGTCCGACGGCCGGGCGTCCTACTTTTATTATTCTATTTGTTTTATTTTCTAATTTATTTGTATCTTTGTAAACATTGCAAGGAATTGTCATTTATCGATAACAAACAAAAACATTACGTGTCATAACGTTTTATAGTATTCCGTATTTTTCCATCGTCACTCCACAAAATTTAATTTAGACTGGTATAAAACATAAATATTTTTTAATATTATCTTACGTGAAGTGAAACTTTGAAGTTCAATTATAAACTTTTTTACTTTGTTAAAAATTCTCGTTTAAACAATATTTGATTACCGTCTCAAACAATACGTATCTTTTTTTAGTAATACCGATTTCTTTAGTTCACATCTCAAACTGGAATAATAATTTATCATATTATATTTTATTATATAATTAACTAATAATGATCATTTAATTATTGAATTATTACTACTCCATAAATTGTTAATTATTATGTCCAAAATTGTTTTGAATAAAAAGGGTCATATGGTATGTGACTTTTTGTTTAGACGCAGCAAGCAGGAACTTCTCCCTTCCTTGGCAAGAAATCCAATTTGTTGTACTCACTAAGCAATTAAATTTAATATACTTCTATAAGATTTGATTCAAAACAAACAAAACTATAATGTTTACCTTTCTTTTCGAACCACGCCTTTCTCTTTGGACAATCCTTCTTGAAGTGTCCTGAAAAAAGATCAGCAATAATTTAATCAAGCTATGTTTAAGTATCAAACATAATAATTAAGAAATAAAAATATTCAAATTTTAAACACTCTTATCAAATACACCGTAAAAAATAAATTTAACACAAATTGTAATCATAATTAAAACATAATAAAGTAAAACTATTTAACATAGTACGTACCTAGGAAGATCTAGCCAAAGTTTTTGATGTATATATATACAAAAAGGGATGGAGACTTACCTAAAAATTAAATAAGGAAATTATGTGTCATATAATTATTATTTTTCTTCTCAATTAAAAACATCTTCAATTTTTTTTTTTTTTTGGAAAGTTCTAATATAGTAAAGATTTAAATTGTAGATTTAGTTTTATATTTTAAGTTACATATGTAAATATTTTTTCATCTAAAATCCTAGCAATAGTAGAATTATAAATAATATTAATATTAATTTTTTAGACCAATTATATTGTGACAAATGTCGACCATAGAGACCATGGTTTCTACTTTATATATATACTAGTTGGCGTGCCCGTCCCCGTCCGGGCCATCTATCATTATTATTAAGATTTAAAAATAAGTATAAAATGTAATTTTTATATATTTTTTCTAGTTTATATATTTACCAATTATGATATAATTTTCTATGATATTTAATATAACTTCTAAAATATAAGTAAATATCAAGGCCATATTCTTTTCGGCTTTTATCGTATTTAATATGATAATTTTCTAAAATCTATGATTTATCATATTTGTTTTTGTTTATTTGCTAATTATATTTTATAATACTTACCTAATACTATTTTTTATTCCCTTAACTTATATATTAAATCAACAATTATTTGACTTTTTAAAATTTTACGAATTACCATATTTCTTTTGCTCTTTCAATTTTTTTTTTTAATATTTTAAAATATAACTTACTTATATTTTTTTCCCTTAACTTGAATATTTAGTCCAATATATTTAAGGCAAAATATGTATTCTTCAATTTTGGTATCCTGCAATTTTAAGGATTCCAATTGTAGATTTAGTATTATATTTTAGATTACATATGTTAATTATACTACATCATATTCTTCTTTTTTCTTTCTTTCTTTGTTTTTTTTTTTTGTTAATTACATATATTCTCTTTTTTGTTACGTTAAAATGGGGTAATAAAGAAATTGGAATTTTGTCGTTAAATCAAACTTTACCCTATCATTATACTAAACATATTAAAAATATTACAACCATATTATTATACAACTAAAAGATTACACATTAAGCCTTACAAATATTATTATACAACCATATCTAATTACTTGATTTAAAAATAAGATAATCGATAGATATTGTACATCACTTTTACCTTTCATGATACATATTTTTACCATTCATGTTACATATTCATTAGTTTTTCAATTGGGTTATAATCAAGTTTGTTCAATAAAAAACTTCAAATCTTGAACGTAAAATATAAATCTACAACATACAAAGAAATAAAATCAGCAGTAATTTAATCAAGCTATGTTTAAGTATCAAACAAAGTAATTAATAAATAAAAATATTCAAATTTTAAACACTCTTATCAAATACACTGTAAAAAATAAATTTAACACAAATTGTAATCATAATTAAAACATAATAAAGTAAAATTATTTAACAAAGTACGTACCTAAAAAGATCTAGCTAAAGTTTTTGATGTATATATATACAAAAAGGGATGGAGACTTACGTAAAAATTAAATAAGGTAATTATGTGTCATATAATTGTTTATTTTAAAATTATTATTTTTCTTCTCAATTAAAAACATCTTCAATTAATTTTTTTTGGAAAGTTCTAATATAGTAAAGATTTCAATTGTAGATTTAGTTTTATATTTTAAGTTACATATGTTAATATTTTTTCATCTAAAATCCTAGCAATAGTAGAATTATAAATAATACTAATATTAATTTTTTAGACCAATTATATTGTGACAAATGTCGACCATAGAGACCATGGTTTCTGCTTTATATATATATATATTAGATATTAGATTAGATATTTAAACTATTTATACTAATAGCTCACAATATTAGAAAAACCTAGATCTAGCTAATATTAACTTATTCTCTAAGATAATAATATTTCCTAACAATATTTGGTATATTCTAATAATATACCATATTATTTCTTCCCTAATACCCTCCCTCAAACTTATGGTAAGTCACCGACTTATCATGAGTTTGGAAATTAAAATACAATAAGCAATAAGAAAAAAAATGTCGACTTTTTTCATCTTTAAAGTCTTCATCTTCATCGGTGCGTACACGACCCGCCGGCCACAATAGGTGTGTAACTCGCCAGTACATACGAAGGGTAACCATCTACCCACTTAATCCAATACGTGTGCGTAAACTCGCCAGTATAATACTCCGTAGTGCGTAATCAACTCGCCAGTCAATACTTAGGTACTCATATGAGGGGTAACCACCTACCCACTCATATAACTCATAATCATGTCACACGACATAATTAAAAAAATACGCCCCGTCTCAAGACACGGGGAGAGTCGAACGAACAATAACAAGATCATGAAATCTTGTGATTTTTTTTTTAATTTTTTTTTTTTTGTTTTTAAACCGAAATTGTAAGGTAAGTAAATATTTATGTATGTCAATAACAAATCCCGCCGGTGGGCTATGACATCGATAATATGCCCACCGGCAGGGCAGCGGATTTTTGTGTTTCGGTCCTCAGAAGCCTAATGGCTTTGATATATTAGAATATAGTAATATACCATATATGTTATGATATATTTATTATCTTAGAGAATAAGTTAAGATTTAGGTTTTCCTAATATTGTGAGCTATTATTATAAATAGTTCACATATCTCATGTAATTGAACACAACAACTATTCATAATAATATTTCTCCTCTATGAATTATAATTCTCTATATCTTATCATGGTATCAAAGCCATTTGGCTTCTGAGGACCTACATACAAAATTCCGCTGCTCTGCCGGTGGGCAATTAAATTAACGATGTCGCCACCGGCAGGATTACTGTTGGTAGAATACACAAAACTTTTAATTAGACTCAAAAAAAATCTTACTTTATGTTAATTTACCTAAATAAAATCCTCCCACTATCAAATTCTCTTTTCTTTGATTTATATTCTTTCATTTAGTTCAAGGTGGTACGACTTTACTGGCGAGTTACGCAATTAAAAAGATTTACTGGCGAGTTAAGCAATTGAAATTGTCTGGCAAGTCCTGTACGCATTTAAATATTGTCTGGCGAGTTCTATACACATTTAAAGATTGTCTGGCGAGTCCTATACGCACTTATTTTACCAACCTTGCGAAGATGGAGATGAAGACCGAAGATGAAGAAGATTGTGAAGACAAAGAAAGTCGACATTTTTTTTCTTATTAAAGTATTGTATTTTAATTTTCAAACTCATGATAAGTCGATGACTTACCATAAGTTTGAGGGAGGGTATTAGGGAAAATAAATAATATGGTATATTATTAGAATATACCATATATGTTAGGATATATTTATTATCTTAGAGAATAAGTTAAGATTTAGGTTTTCCTAATATTGTGAGCTACTATTATAAATAGTTCACATATCTCATGTAATTGAACACAACTATTCATAATAATATTTCTCCTCTATGAATTATAATTCTCTATATCTTATCATCCTCAATCTTAACCCAACCCCATTTAATTTTTCTATAACCCGGCTTGACTTGTTTAACTCATTTATCCGTAAACATATCATTTTCAACTCACTTGACCCATATAACCCATTGAAATTTTTAATGTGAGTGCCTTGTATATGATCCATTAACTCAAGTAGCAAAATTAAATATTGTATATTTTCATACACAAATTCTTGTGTAAGTCGAGCCTTACAATAAATTATTGTAAGTCGACTTATTTGTACTAGATAATATAAGTTTTGTACCATTTTTTAAATAATTATGATTAGTATTACTAAATTCTCTTTAGTACCCTTATAAGTAACTTTTGTGTATTTTTTGTTTATTTTTGTACCTTTTAAACTGCAATTTGTACTTTGGTCTTACATTAATTTAATGTAAGACCTGTCTTACAGGAGACTTATTGATTTTCATATTTTAGGTAGAATGCCAACCTAACCAACTTAATTTGAACATATTTAGAGAATTGGCGGATTATTCATGTCGTGTTCGTGTCAAAAACCTTCAACCCTAACCCGACACGATTAAATTGTGTCTTGTTCGTGGACTCAATTATAAATGGCTCACATTGTCTCAACACTAACCCGCTAACTTCGTGTCAGAATCGTGTCGTGTTAATAATTATCACCTTTATTTCAAGCTACCATAAAAAAGTGGGTAATTATTCAAAGAAAAAATAAAATAAATACTTAAATGAGAATACCAAATATTGTATCGAAAGTTTATAGATCTATTATATAACCATTGTCATTAACCCTATCAAATATTGTATCGAAAGTTTATAGATCTATTATATAACCATTGTCATTAACCCTATCAAATATTGTATCGAAAGTTTATAGATCTATTATATAACCATTGTCATTAACCCTATTCTGATGTTTTAAGCAAGAACCCACTTCTTTAATATCCGTGAGACCAACTCGTAAGTGCTATAACCAATCTGTGCGCTTTCAATAATTTATAACTGAACATTAGCCCAAAAACGTCGCACATTATTACTAAGGTATTAAGTAAAACCCAATTTATGCATATCAATTTTCTTATTCCGTAACTTTTTTGAGGTGGGGTATCAAACTTGAGTTCTCGTATTATAAATTTCTCACTTAGAAAACAAGTCCTCGTCGTCGTAACGTTCAATGATCCTAGAGTTACTCATATATGGAGTACCATTTCAATAGCTCGATCCTCAAACGTTGTACGGAGCAACATCTTTCTATAATGGTAATGCTAATTTTCAAATCCATTTTATCCTCACTTAAATTTGAAAGAATAAGTTTTCATTCATAAAATAATCAATAAATTATCATATAAACATATTAAATGCTACTTCCTCCATTCCATTTGATTTTATACATATTCCTTTTTCGGAAATTCCAATCAATTCTATACATTTCTATTTATAATGGTAATGCTAATTTTTAAATCCATTTTATCCTCACTTAAATTTGAAAGAATAAGTTTTCATTCATAAAATAATCAATAAATTATCATATAAACATATTAAATGCTACGAAGTATTTTACATGAAACAACCAACCTTTACAAGGTGTTATATAGGCTCAATTCTTTTCAGATCTTATAAGTCAGCTCAGCTCTTATAAGTTCTGCTATAATGAGTTTCGCTCTTATAAATTCAGCTCTTATAATTAAGTTCGACTCTTATTAATTCATCTCTAATAAATTTAGCCTCAACAAGTTCGACTCCAATAAATTTAGTTCATATATAAGCATAAAAGAAAAATACTTTAGTCAATTAATTTAACTATATTTAAAATGTTTCAATTTAACTAAAGCATACGCAATCCAAAACTAAATATTGAAGGTCTATGACTCTATGAGTGAGCTAGTGATGTTATGGCATGAGAAAATATAGAGTAGGAGGAGACAACCAATGAGAAAGTTGCTGAGAACACTATTACTCCGTACTCTCTATAGTAGAAGAGGGCTCAATCTTCAAGGATCTTAAGTGTTTTTTTTTAGTCCACTGCTTGTCTTGAAGCGCCAACCCACCTCTTTTATCACGTGACCAAACGGTTGATGTTGAGAGGTGATTTTGAGCCTTTTCTACCATATTACTATCGCCAAAACTTGTTAGAGTATAAAATTGATCTTTCATTTTCAAATTAAGGTATCAGAATTTTATAGCCTATAGTAGAGGTGGCCAAGGGCCAGGCTCCATAGACGAAGCCCGAGCACAACCCTTTGGGGCGGGCCTCCAAAGGGCCGGGCTTTTAAGCCTTATCCCAGCCCTTAGGCGGGCCTAGAATTTGAGGTTGAATGAGCTAAAATGAACAAGGTCTTAGTACTCCGTATAAGAGTTGAGCATAACTCGTCGAAGCATAGACTTAAATAACTCGTCGAAGCATAGACTTAAATTAAGTTGAAATGAAAAAGCTTTTGTGAAGAAGACCTCTGCATATGCATATAAGGTTCATATTAGGTACTCCCTCCATTCATATTCACACTACCCTTTCACTTTTTGCACAAGTTTTAAAAAACAAAATAAAAAATTAATAAAGGACAATAATTTGGGCTAATTTTACTTTAAAGTGGGGTCAAAAGTGATGTTTTATATAAAAGTTGAGTAAAAAGTTGAATAAATAAGAAAAGTGGTAGTGTGAATTTGAATGGATAAAAATGGTATAGTGATAGTGTGGATATGAATGGAGGTAGTACTTTATAAACCAAAGAACTAGTCATCCAATTGTTAATTGATTTTGGGACTTTGACTTTGATTTTGGGATGAATTTCCCCATTGAGAATTTGTCTAATTGGGTCATGACCCCATTTAATTGAAAGTCATAACCTTTCACAAGTTTGATCCTCTCATTAAACAAGGTCATGACTCCTCTTTTTCCACTTTTTTCATACCCCACCACTTTATATAGCCATTTGCTATTCGTCGTCGACAAATTACTTTGCGCAGTCGGATTTTCTTTTCACTAATTACACTTAAGGATTTTAATAATTAATTATCTATTTAGGTTATTAATATCTATTATTAAGTTTCGATTTATTATTATGGAAATTTTAAACTTTTACGGAAAATCGTATAATTTTAAACACGGTATTAGCAAAATAGTAAAAAAAAAATTCACTCACTACCCTTATCTTTTAACCTTATTTTTTCACTCACCACTTATTTACACTCTAAAAAATTCACTCACTACCCAAAAATTGTAAAACTGTTGTCCGACGATTTAAGTGATATTTGAAAAACGATAATTTTGAAATTGAAATCGTCGAATGAAAAAAAAAAAAAAAAAAACGAAAAAGACACATGGCGAAGGGTGAATGGGTGATGTCTTGCATTCTGAAATAGCGGCTGAGCAAGATATGTGTAACAAGTAGTGAATGGGTGATGTCTTTGCCCAGCATTCTGAAAAGCGGCCAGGCGATGTGTAAGCACATCACCCATTCACCCTAGGTGAAGTGCTTACACATTGCCCAGTCGCCCTTTGCAATGTGCAAGCACATTACCCATTCACCCTCCGCCATGTTTTTTGTTTTTTTTTTTTTTTTTTTTTTTTTTTTCAATCGACGATTTCAATTTCAAAATTATCGTTTTTCAAATATCAACATTTAAAACTTTCTATTATCAAATACACTATAAAAAAACACAAATAGATATAAAATATAAAAATTACCTCGTTCTCATCACTTAAATCGTCGGACATTTTAACAGTTTTACAATTTTTGGGTAGTGAGTGAATTTTTTAGAGTGTAAATGAGTGGTGAGTTAAAAGATAAGGGTAGTGAGTGATTTTTTTTTTTTTTACTATTTTGCTAATACCGTGTTTAAAATTATACGATTGAATACCGTGATTTTCCTACTTTTATATTCATTTAATTATTTTTTTATCAAAAGTTATATACTTTTATTGAATAATTTTAATTTCTTATATTTTTTGGAATTTAGATTTTCAATTTCTAAATATTTTTTCACATAATTTTTTTTTTTTTTTTTTTTTTGGTAGAAATGTAAATTTCATTAGCATTAAAACCAAGACATACACTGTTCAATACATAATCCACTAATCAAGCTTACAAGGAGATCAAACTAAGCCTCGTAACCACACCTGATCACCCATCTTCACATTCTTCATATCTAACGCATCCAATCTCATCAACATTGCACGTTGAACTTGCGTAGCTAGAACCTCCGGTCGTAGAACAGCACCCTCCAAGCGACATACATTCCGTTGAAACCAAATCCAATAGATCAAACCATTCACAGAAGCATAACATACCTTTCGTTGCAAACCACTAAGCTTTCTAATTCGATGCAGCTTCGACCAATTAACAGCAGATATATCCACTTGTAGCCATTTGCTTAGCACATCCAAACATCTCCTGCTATACTCACAACAAAAAAACAGATGGGAGCAACTCTCAGCCATTGAAAAACAGAGATAACAGGTGACAGAAATCCCAGGCACGTAATTCTGCAATCTGACCAAAGTCAGCAACCTATCCAAGTGAACCAACCAAGCACAGAAGGCAAACTTTGGAATATTAAATCGATTCCAAGTCCAATGACTCCATGAAACTTTCAAACCGTCCCCATGCAGCATTTTGTAGCCATCCTTGATGGTATACTCCTTACCGTCAACAGACCATCTCCCCTTAAAACCGGGAACCAGCATATCCTTAACCTTACAAATTTTCCTCCACGCCCAGCTTGAGTACACAGGTGGTTCATACGCCAACCATTCTTGACCCTTCAAGTAAATGTGATTCACCCATTTCACCCAAAGGTGATCCTTTTTTGCTTCAATCCACCACACATATTTCCCCAACGCAGCAGCATTCCACGTCTTACAGTGTATCAACCCCAAACCACCATACTTCCTTTCTTGACACACTCTATCCCAGGCTACCAAAGGCACCCTATGATACTCCTCATGCCCATCCCAGAGATAGTTACGACAAATAGAGATGATTCTATTCATCACACCACTTGGTAACAAAAATATAGAAGACCAATAAGTGTGTAAGGTATTCAAAACAGACCTGACCAACACAAGCCGACCAGCATAGGAAAGTTTCTTTGCACCCCAACTCCGGATCCTGCTGCTAACACGTTCACAGAGCACAAAACAATCTTTTGAAGACAACCTTTTAGAGCTGATGGGCACACCATGTTGGGGTTAGTGTCCTTCACAGTGAGTGCAATAACATAAATAAATCACTAAAGGTACACAGGGTACATTTTGTATTTAATCAGTTGATTAACGTTTATCAATAACGGTTGGCTTGCTAGATAAGTTTGACGTTATTGTCATACAGATGGCGGTGATCAACTGGTCCCTAAGAGTCACACCTAAAGGATGTGTTTGAGAGATATGATTATTTGACAAAATGATCATATTGATGCCTTACTTAATGACTAAACAGTTAGTTAGTGTTGTTGACTAAAAGGTTAGTCAAATGTGACTAAAACGTTAGTCAAGTGTAATGAGGTTACTGGCTAAAATGTTAGTCAGTGTAATGTTGGTACGGCTATTTAATACTGATTAAATAATATTAGCTGATACGAGTTAAATGTAATTCGTGGATTGAATATAAAATGTTATATTTAATTGTTGTGTATAATGCAAGCTAATTAAATATAAACCGTTATAATTAATTAGTAAATTATAAATATATGGATATTTATAATATATTATAGTCGGTCCATTCAGATGATACGATTAATATAATGCATTATATAAAAAGCTAAAATGACCAAGTACAGTAGTGTCCCGATACATTATGAATTACTTGGTCAACAAGTGGAGTATTTGAGTAGAACTAAATCTCCCCAATAACTAGAAGAGGCCGGCCACCATAAGGAGTTTTAGAGGATTTTTGGTTCTTATATAATTCCTTAATTCATTCCTAATTCACTACTTCTTCTACAACACAAAAATCCTCAAGAAAAGAAAAGCAGTTTTCTTTCTAATCTTTCTAGCAATTCAAAGGGCATATCTCACATACATCTTGGGTGTTACAATTAGGAGATACCATAATTTTGGTATTATTCTTAGGCCATTATTCAAGGATTAAAAGGTTAATTCTTGTATCTTTATACTTTATTATGCAATTTTATTTTATGACTTTAAAATCTTATAAAGTTTTTCATTATAATCCTGTGGATTTTAAGGTCTATATACGGATATAAACCTACACACCAAGATACTTAAAAGGTAATTCACCCCTTTTAAAACCAGTACACCACAAAATCCTCCTCAGAACCGTATCAGTCAGGCCATTACAGAAGATTTCAGTCTTGTCGTTATTCATATCCAAACCTGAGACAGCAGAAAACGTCTTAAACCCGCTGACCATCAATCTCACTGAATGTTCCTCACCTTTACAGAAAAGCAACAAATCATCCGCAAAACATAAATGGTTCAAGCTTAAGGCTTTACACAGAGGGTGATGATGGAACCCCTGTATCCGAGAAACCACCTTCATAATTCGACTAAAGTACTCCATACAAATTGTAAACAATAAGGGTAACAAAGGATCCCCTTGCCGCAAACCCTTTTCACCTTTAAAGAACCCAAAAACGTTACCATTCACATTAAGGCTATACCAGGGACTAGTGAGACACACCATGATCCACTTAACCATGGTGGGAGGAAAATTCAACAGAGCCAGCATCTGTTCCACGAACCTCCATTCAATGGGAGTCATACGCCTTCTTTAAATCCATCTTAATTAAACATCGAGGGGAGCAGTTTTTCCTTGTATAGAGTCGAACAAGGTCCTGACAAATGAGAACATTCTCCACAATTTGCCTCCCTTGAATGAAGGCACTTTGATTTGCACTAATAAGTTCAGGTAACACAAAACCAATCCTGGAGCACAACAACTTGGAGATACATTTTGACAACACATTACAGCAGGCAATAGGCCGAAATTGAGTAACAGATGTAGGCCGTTCAATCTTAGGAATTAAAGTAAGCACAGTAGCATTTAGTTGTTTGAGCAAACAACCAGTCTGAAAAAAATTCTTGAATAGCTAAACACACATCCACTCCCACCACATCCTTGAAAAACCTACTGGTATACCCATCAGGGCCAGGGGCTTTTTCATCTGGAATGCTGAACAGAACAGACCTAATCTCAGCAGAAGAGGGGACAGACAACATCCTAGGCCAGTCCTCCTCCTTTACCAAAGGTCCTTGTTGAATAGTCATCTTATGCACATCACTAACAGTTGAGCTACTTCCAAGCAACCTTCTGTAGAATTCTGTAAAAGCATCTTGGATACCCTCCCGAGTTGTCATCTCAACCCCTTCCATATTCTTGATTGAAGTTACTCTATTCACATTCCTTCTAGCTTTCAGAGTACTGTGAAAAAACGCAGTATTATCATCACCCTTATCAATTCATGTCACCTTTGATTTTTGCCGTAAAAAGGAGTCTTTAGCTTCCAACAACAGCCTGGCTGCTGCGCTTAATTGGGATTCCATGTCTACTAATTCAACCAGAGCACCACACCTTTGGATCTTCCTCTGAATCTCCTTCAGGTTAATCATAGCAGTCTCGGCTATGTTCTCTACATTAGAGAACATAGCACAATTCAAAGCCTTCAACGGTTTTTTCAACAACTTAAGTCGCCTTACTAATTGAAACATACGACATCCCACCAGATGCCTCTGCCAAATTACCCCCACCTCCTTCATGAAATCTGGTGCCAGACCCCACATATTGAAGTACTTAAAAGTACCCTTCCTCTTAAAGGCCGCCATATCTAGTCTAATGACACACGGATAATGGTCATACAACCCCTCAGGAAGAAAATGAGCCACTGCCTCAGGAAAAGCATCCAAAAACTCTGCATTAATCAACACCCTGTCTATCCTACTCCATATCCTATCATCAGCTTTTTGTTTGTTATTCCAGGTGAAAAACGCCCCTTGCGATCTCATCTCCTGCAGCCCACATTGATGCAAGCAATCAAGAAAAGGTTCCATTTCCTGTAGCGTAACCTCAGCTCCAATTCGCTCATTCCCTCGCAAGACATTGTTGAAATCTCCACAAACCAACCATGGCCCCTTGTATCCCCTATATTGACATAAAATACGCCACAAAGGTTTCCGTTCATGAATATGGTTAAAAGCATAGACCATAATCAACAAGAAAGTCCCCTGCGTCATGAGGCTAGTAACCTCAACCACAATGCATTGAGCATCCATCAACCCAACAGTAATATCGTAAACCCTAGGGTTCCAAAGAAGCCATATTCGACCCCCTTTATGCAAGCTTGAATTAGTGCAAATGGACCATGTATCAGCAAAAAAAAGGCATAATCTTATTCTTAGAAGAAGTAGCTACTCTAGTCTCCAAAAGACCAAACAACTCTACCTTATTCTGTTGAAAAAAACACTTAACATCCTGCTGTTTATTGACCTTATTCAGGCCCCGAACATTCCAAAATCCTACATTATCCATTGCCATCAATGAAGTCAAAACCTGATCCCCCTCCCTTATCAAAACTCGTACTACCACTTCCAGAAGCACCATTTACCAGCACTTCCATGAAAGTACCCTTGAGACTGGACCTCATGGCACTCCCTGAGTGCCCCATTCCACTTAACACCTTGATAGGAGTACAGACAACCACATCATCAGTACGCTGCTGCCTAGGAGGAGAAGCCCTAGGTACAACAGGAACTGTAGGTTTAGGCCGCCATTCCTTCTTCCCTTCTGCTTTCTTCCTGCACTGCTCAACTTTATGACCATACCCCTGACATCCCGTGCAATGTATTGGTATCCACTCACATTCAACCAAAACATCCACCTGCATCCCATTCTCATCCAGAAAACGAATAGAACGAGGGCACTCCTGCCCTAACTTCACCTCAACAAGAACACGGGCAAACCCCAGTCTGGTCTTCGTTTCAGTCATAGCATCCATTTTCACAAAATCGCCAACCAAACCAGCAATCTTGCTTAAACAGCCCTCACCCCAGAGTTTCAAATCAAGTTGATGTAGTTTCACCCAAACTGGTACCTTATCAACCACCTCCTTCACCAACGCAGCCTCAGCTGACCATTGTCGAACAATAACAGGCTTATTATCAAAGAGATAAAACCCCCCCTTCATAATCTCATTTACATGCTCCATATCAGTAAATCGGACCAGAAAGATTCCATTGTTCAAAAATGAAATCTTATCCACACTATATTTACCCCACACACGCTTAACAAAACCCTTTACCACTTCCATCGGAGGATTAGCCCCCAAAATGTAGCAGTAAATCGCAGAGGACCAATATTCAATCTCGTGAACCACATCATCTGCCGTAATCTGAAGAAGAGAAGGCGAATGAGTACCTTTTACGGACACCCCCACCTCAGTCCAAGTAGCCTCAGTCGTATCCTCAACAGCCGCTCCTACCTCCTGATCCAAATCAAGTCCCTCAATTACCTCAGGATCATCATCCAAGTGAATATCAACCACTTGAGTCCTATCCACCATGGTAGAAGAGGCGCGAATTGACTGAATCGAAGGTCTTGCAGAGCTCACAGGAATTTTTTTGGGATTTTTTTGGTATTTTTTCTTCGCCATTGCAATAGAGAAAGAAACCTAGAAATCGCCCTCAATTACCTCAGGATCATAATTTTTTTTTTTTGTGATAATATTTGTGTGTTTATGTTTTTTTTTTTTGTAAGAAGTGAAAAGTAGAAGGTAAAAATATAATGATTTTTAAGATGTCCAAATAGTGTCAAGATTGGTCTCATTTTATAGATATTAAAAAAATATGGCCGTTGGTATACTTTTTTTTTTTTAAAAAAATGAATTTAATAAACTAACAATTCTTTTACAAATATATGCTCAAGAAAATTACACAAGAGTCAAAAGGCAAAGTAATACTCCGTAGCAACTTTCCTATGTAAAAACAAAACAACTTTACAATAAAAAAATTTAATATATTCCCTCCCCCACTCAACTCAACTCAAGTCACTCAAATGATTTCATTTCGCTCAAGTTCCCACACTTGACTCTTTTTTGGAGTGATTAACCCAATTAAATTGGGTCATGACCTCCCCTAATTGTTTCAATGGGGATAGTCTTATGAAGTACTCCGTATTATCTTCTCTTGACCAACCCGATTAAGGCTTTATCTGCATGAATTTTTTAACATTCCTCCCTCAAACTCATTATAATAATTCATTATACTCCATCCATCTCGGTGATTTGTTTACGTTTACTTTATACACATTTATCGATGTGAGGAGAAGGGTAAAGAAAAAACTAATAAAATAATAATATAAGTACAAAGGGGGTCCCGCTTCCTTAAAATTATGAAATGTAATTGGTTAAAGGAGTAAGAGTCCACCTTCCACATGGGTCACCAATGACCATTTATGGAAAGAGTAAACAAATGACCCGTAACCCCCAAAATAGAAAGTGTAAACAAATGACCGGGACGGAGGGAGTATACATAGAGAGTATATTCACAAGTCTCACCTTTTATAATACATATTTTTAAAACTCTCACCCTATATAATTTTTTTTCAAAACTCACACCTGATGAAACTAAAATATTTTAAAACACTAATAAATAGCCATTTTATGAAAGAATAATGAAAATTTGATGATTTGATTTAAGACTAATTAACGAATAATGAAAAAAGAAAAACCTTATATAGTTATATATATATATGTACACTGTCTTGAGAGTTCACATTCAATAATCCCAGTGTCGCAGTTGGAGTGTAATACAAGTGCAACAAACTGCACCATCTTTCTTTCTTTCTTTCTTTCTTTTGCACCTGCAAACTTTCTGCTATTTCTCAGTCCTTTTTCTCTCCTAAACTCTTTTATAAATAAATAAAATAAAATCAGACTTAAAATTAGTTTTTTTTTTTTTTTTTTTTATAATACTCCGTATTTAAAGAAAGTTATAAAATTATTTGGTGGGGGAAACTGGAAAGTAATAAAAATGCAGCAGCAGCACCTGATGCAGATGCAGCCCATCATGGCTGCTTATTACTCTAACAATAACAACGTCACCACTGATCACATTCAACAGGTTCTCTTTTTTCTATTTCTTTTCACCTATTTAATCTAAGTTTTTTTCCTTATTATTTACTTATTACTCCGTATTTACTTATTTTATTTTTTATTTTATAAATTGTTGTACACATATAACTATCGGCTGTCTACGGTTGACCGTAAACGTTTACTGTCTCATTTAATGTAATACGGAGTAGGTATGATAAACATTATACGAAGATTTTAGTCATATGTGACCGTCGTATACGTGGAATGATTTTATTTCATAATTTGCGATTTAGTTAATTATCTTTTTTAATTTGTGTTGGTGTTGTTGATTAATTAGTTGTTGTTTTTACTTTCTTCTTTTGATATACGTTTGTTTTTATGAGTGTTTTTGGTTTTACAAGTACTCCGTAGTCATTTTAGTTGACACTAATTTCATATGATGTGAAGACCGTGGTTATGAATATGTATACGGTGGTAGACTGGCACATAATAAGGTATGATAATTTTTTTTTATAGAACCGTCTTATAATATACAGAGTAATATAGACTCAAATAAAAATAATATAGGAATTATTTTTAAAACAGGTGGTTACTAATTTACTCCGTATTTTTTACTTTTATTGTTACAGTAGTTTTATTTTAAAAACGATCTCATATAGCAACGATGACTACGATGTGGTATGTGAAGTCAATATGAGTAGATTGTGGTAACTGGTAAGTGCGATAATATCTTATACTTCGGATCCGTATTATTAATTGGTCACTTTTTATTTTTTACATTAGTGCGGAGTATAAGTTAACAATCTTGATGAAAAGATAATACGGAGTATGTAGTACTGAGTAAATGATTTTCGTACCATTCAACTATTTATCGTTATTTCATTATCGTTTAACACGTTTCTAAATATAGTATTAAAGCAACGGGTTAATAAATATACACTCAGTATTTTCAGTAATATCCTTATTTCATCTCGTTTAATAGTTTACATGGATTTCCAAATACAATACGGAGTACTTGTATATGCTAATTTCTACCCATATTTTTTAATAAATATGGAAAAATCTCCTTTTCTCTTCATGGTGCGTTTGGGAATATGGATTTCATTTGAAATGCCGAATTTGGCCTAAATTAGGTGTTTGGTTAGGGGAGAGCAAATTTTGGTCCGGACCGAAAAATTGGACCGGACCGGTCCATTTGGTCCAGACCGAACCCGGACCGAGGATTTTTTGGTCCGGTCTTCGGTCCACCTTTTCCCTCCGATTTGGTTTCGGTCCATTTGGTCCGGGTTTTACTGGACCAAATCTATTTGGTCCGGTTTTGGTCCGGACCACAAAGTTTTTGGTCCGGTCCTCGGTCCACGTTAAAAAAATATTTGGTCCTCGGTCCGGTCCGGGTCGGTCCGGTTTTGGACCGATGTTCAGCCCTATGTTTGGTAACTTGGAGAGTTTGGATTTGTATTTGAGTCAAATCCAATCCAAATCCATCCCTTAAGAAAACTAGCCAATATCAAATGACACCCTAAATGGTGTCATTTCCAAATCCTAAGTCACGCAACTAGTGATTTGATTTTAAAACCCGCTATTTCAAATGTCTAATTCTAAATCCTAAATTTGAAATCAAATTTGAGTTTCCAAACGCTACCTCACACCAATTTCAATAATTGTTTAACCAAAATGATATCCTACCAACTCATATCAAAATGATAAAAAAATATGAAAATAATTTTTATCGAAGATGTGCTAGCCTAGTGGTCAGGACGGAGGTACCCTGGGCATTAGGTCTTAGGAAGGTAAATTAATGACTTAAACAGTATAATATACTCGGTAATATATTATTGCGTTATTATTTTTTTTCAAAATTTATGAATAGCGTTAAATAGTAAAATGTGGTGAATACTCCGTAAAAGAGAATGGAGGGAGAACTTTATTAGCCTAACCCCAATTTTATTTTCTTTACTTTAGGTTTGAAAGCTAAGTTGTGCAAGAGTGGTGTAGCACTAAAAAGACTTGACATACATGAGATGAATAGCATCATCATCATGTGTGTGTGACTGTGTGGGGAGTAAATGTAAAGTGGAGTAAACACATAAACACAGTAGTAGTACCAAAAACTATTCACTTAATGCATTCTGTTATTTGAACAGAAAACCTTCTACACACATCTACTCGAGTAAGGATCCTCTCCATTTCTCTAAAAGAAATGGAGGGTCCATTACCTTTTAATGGTCGAGATTAAATCTAAGATTAATCGGAGGGTTGTGGATTTATTTGGAAATAAAAAGGTAAATGAAGGTGATTAAAATATATAATAAAATAGTGTTATGTGAGAGGAAATGGAGAGAAAGAAAATGGAGAGGATCCATTTTGCATCTACTCCTACTGTTATTTTAAAAATCTCATGTCTAATCTACTATTGCATGTCTACTACACTTCACACACTTGTATGGTTAGGGAAGGTTATACTACTCCCTCCATTCAAGTCCAAATGCTACATTTGCTTTATCACATTTGTCGAGGCGAATGTCGGAACGGAAATATCTATAATTTCACACGATAAAAAAATTTAAAAATTGGATATTATTATCAGACTCAGAAAGAGCGAATCAAACAAGATCACACACGGTTATATTTTCACTTATAGATTGTCGAGAATTTCAAAGACATCGACACATACGAATAGTGTCACAAAAGAAATGTAAATTTTCTGACTTGAATGGAGGGAGTAGCTTTTTAGGCCAAACTTGTAAACTTGAGGTGGTTTATGGCCCTGTTTATTTCGGTTTAATTTCAGTAGTTCTTATATATCAGGTCAATTTAGCTCTTATAAGTTCAGTTTAGCTTCCATAAATGCTACTCGTATAAGTTCATTTCATGTAAGTTTAGCTTCAATAGTTCAATAAGTTTCACCTCTAATAAGTAATAAGTCAATTTCCTATAAGTTCATGTTATCTTCTATAAGTTCAGTAAGGCCTAAGTAATTTAAATTTGGAACAAGCCTTGGTCAACTGGGATGGAAGGAATTCGATCTTAAAATTGAGGAATTTTTCGAGTTAGTTGTTGCTTAGGATGTTTGATAGAACCTAGCGTCACATACGAACATGTGGATGGTCTTATTGATATAATAGTTGTTGCAGTGGCAAAGTCATGAATCACCTTTAGAAGGTTTGCAGATTATTAGTAAAGTAATATTACACGTAACACGTGAATTGACATAATAGCTAATTATAAATTTGATAAAAATGAAATTGATCTCGAATTTACGAAATCCCCTGGAGTAGTTACTCTAAGACATTCAATTGAAATTAAACTAGCGTCACAAACATGTGTATCGAGTATCGACATATATTGATTACTCCGTACTTCGTATGACTTAAGTAACACAAGGGTAATTTTTTAGGGCATAATCTTGATTTCTAGATGTCAGCTGGTTTGCATGCACAGTAAATGGTGAAGTAGTAGAGGCTTTTGACTGGAAGAATGACATACTCCCTCCATTCAACTCCACAATGCACTTATGCTTTATTCACGTTTGCCAACGCGCGTTTTGCGCGTTAAATATCTTTAGTTACGTTTATTCAAAAATTATGAAATTTAGATTTTAATTATGTACTCGTGAAGACGAATCAAACAAGATCACACATAAATATATTTACACTTCTATATCGAGAGATAATTGAAATTAAAGGTCGAAATGTGAATAGTGTACAAAAAAGAAACATACAATGTGGAGTTGAATGGAGGGAGTAGTTATTACTTATTACTCGTATAACTGAGGTAATGTGTTACTGTAATCTACACCACTCCATGTATGTGTGTAGGTCAGTAGGTGCAATTTATTAGGGTTGCTATTCTTTTGATTATTTGTCCCCTTTTCTTTTAACTCTTTTGTACTTGAGCACGTCACTTAGATGTCGTATCTTATATTTGACTTTTGTCGTCGATATGACACCTTTTCATTTTATTTTGCGTAAAAAAAAAAAAACATAAAGTTTTAGAGTAAATAATCGTCTGAGTGTGACATTTTGACATACTGTTATAACCGATACTAGCTATTGCTTGTTAGGGATTATTTGGTTGATCAAATGATTATAATGTATAAATAACGTAATTCATGTTCACATGAACCTGAGAAATAATGTCTGGTATTGAGATGAAATGCTTACCTAATCCGATCCCTTCACCATGGTGGCTTTCGTGGTGAACATTTACTCTATAACTACACTTAATACGGAGTATGATTTGTAACCCTATAGTACGTTAAGGATTAGCTAATTAACCACCACGTGTCACATGACTATTTCGCGTGGTTCGGTAGTCCTTTCAGCTGAAGAAATTGGGGCCAGTTTGTTAAAAATGGATTTATATATCGAAAAATCTATTTTAACAAAATTTTGTGAATAAACTCGATTTCAGCACAACCAACTCAATATAAGTATCAATTGACCTAACTCCGAACATGTAAAACTTTGCGAGACATCTCATTAGCTGTTCTAAGCCTAGCCTAGTACATTGTTCAACGTGTTGTTTTAAATTGAAATGAGTTGAACTGAACCGAGAAAACAAAATAATACTCCATATATATAGGACGAAGTACAATAGACTATTAAAAGCTCAACTGAAAATTAATTGCAAACAACCCTACATCATGTCTACATTTTTATGCAAGTACTGTTAACAATTGCTTTGAGGTCAAAATGTCCAAAATTTATAGTCTAAGACCATGGTTTTTTGTCCAAAAATGCCATTTATGACCAACTAAAATTTACTCAATTTTTGGACATGTAGCTTGGACCACACTAGTCTCTACTTACTTTATGCTGTATAGGAAAAACAACACACTAAATAAAAGGAAAGGAAAGTGTTTAAAGCCATATCATTGTCAGTCTAATAATTATTCAACTCTTAACTGTGGTGTCCTTCACATATGACATATGTATGCATCATTCACTACTACTTACTTGTTTGTTGTGAGAATCTAGTCATAACTTAGGAAGCTGTGTTGATCAGTCTCAGTTTCGTGTGTCGGAGTTAGTCAGAGTCAGCGATTTACGTTATTGGCGTGACTGACTGACTGTTAGACGATTTTGTTGCCGAATATGCGTGATTTTGATCTCGTAGTTGTTCATTGTCTTTTTAAGTTGTTATTGCTGAGCATCGAAATGAAATGTATTTATATTATTGCAGTACTTGGATGAGAACAAGTCACTGATTCTGAAGATTGTGGAAAGTCAGAATTCCGGCAAGCTAAATGAGTGTGCAGAGTAAGCATTATTTGTAAACTCGACTGATTACTAAAAAAAAAAAAAAATCAATGAAGCTTTTCTCGACCATTTGCGTCTGTATATCAGCTTAAAATTTGTCGACATGCAGGAATCAAGCGAGGTTGCAGAGAAATCTTATGTACCTTGCTGCAATTGCTGATGCTCAGCCTCAACAAGCTGCTATGCATTCACAGGTAACAAATAAATAATCGTGTTGAATTTCGTCCTTACTGTTTTAGCAGACTGTGGGAAACTATTTGAGTTGTCTTACCAATCAAAAAATCTTGTCGCTGTGCGCACAGTACCCACAAAGCAGCATGATGCAGTCAGGAGGACACTACATGCAACAGCACCAGCAGTCGCAGCAAATGACCCCGCAAGCTCTGATGGCAGCACGCTCGTCTATGATGTACAGCCAGCAGGCGTATTCCGCTCTGCAGCAGAGCCAAATGGGGTTGAGCATGCTGCATAGCCAAGGCGGCGAGCCACATAACATCGCAGGCAGCAGCGGCATTCTCGGAGGAGGTGCGTACTCTGATTTCGGACGTGGCCTCAAACATGAGATGGGGAGCAGTGAAGGACGTGGTGGGAGTTCAGGGGACGGTGAGGGTCTCTACTTGAAGTCTGGTGAAGATGGTCACTGATCAAACTAAGCCGTATGGTGGTGTGTCGTAATGATAATGAATAATGTCAATTTTTTTTTTTCTCTAAATTGCGTAGTTAGTCGTCGATTAGAAGTAATTGTAGACAGATATGTAGTACTGTAGCTGCTAGTATAAGGATGGATGGCACTGCTTGAAGGGCTAAATTTTCTGTTGTAGGACTTTTTGTGAGCCCAAAAAACTTGCAAAAAACCCTTCTTGTTGGTTCTTTTAAGTGGTGAAATTATCGGTTCTAATGTTCGTTTAATTAACGTGTGGATTGTAGTTTTTTTTACGGTATTGTTGGTGCTTTTAAGTGGTGAAATTACGGTTCTAATGTTTGTGTAATTAACGATTGGATTGTAGTTTTTTTACGGGCTAGTTAGGTCTCAATTTGGCTCAACATTGTCGAAGGTGATGATGGAGAAACTGTGACGAAGAATGTATCGAGTTCAATCAAAATAAGATCAATTTAACATCGAACTTATGACTCCTCTATTCAATTCTATTGAGTATTGACTCTATAACTCTAATCTAACATTATTTATAAAGTTTGAGAATCTATGAAATTGGTTGAAATATATAAGCTACAATGGAGTAATTAGTTACGACTTTACGAGTGATTTTGTTTGATTCATCTTACATCACACATTGCAAATTGGACATCGATATTTGGATGGTGACATTATAGGAAGAGTAATATTGAGCAGAGGGAGCATAATAGTATTTTCTCGTTGAAAATCGAACAAATGAGGTAGATGATAACTTAAATCCGATTAATCAATCCAACTTGAAAATCGGGAAGATTAAATGAATCCTTGCTATTAAATGATTCGAACTAAACTGAAGTACTGAACCCATCTCATAGAATAATATAAAGCCGTCCAAACTTAAACCTATCTATATTTCTCAACTCGATTCATAACTGACTCGCAAAAACCCCATAAAATAGATTCAAATAATACGTGTACTAAAACCGTCTTGCCACTTGAGTTTTTCTTTTAATTGCCACTTAATCCTAAAAAAATCATAACTTTTTAGAAATACAAAATCAGCTTGCTCCCTGGAATTTATCTCGCCCGAGCGTAGACCGGGCAACCAGATCAAAGGGGTCGGGTTTTACAAACATTTGGGCCATGTTGAGTCGAATCTTCGGGTCTACCATGATCGAGACATTTTAGGTTTAGGTTCAACTTCAAATTTTAATCGAATATGTGTCGGGTCAATTCAAATTTCATTTTACAGGATACATTCGAGTCTCGGGTCGGGTTTGGCTCGTATACATCATACATGTTCCATCCCTAGTCAGTTTGCGAGCACCAAATTGAACTCACAATTACGCGCCAAAGAAAGAGAAAGAGGGAGATGATGATGATAATGACTATTATTAGAAACCACAAATTACCTAAAATCATACAATCAACGTGTAATTACGACCTAATTCCTATGATTTCACTCCCTCAATTCACTCATCTTCTCTTTCTACGAGTGATTATTTCGAAATTTGTTGTTTTTATTTCAAGAGGTGTTATTGTAATTGCGGAAATTACAATTGAGGAGTTTCGAAACCCTAGATTATGGTATCTCTTTTTTAATTTCGTTTTACATTGATCTGATTTTGTGTTGTTTTTGCTTGTGAAATCATGTGATGTGCTGCGTAGATGAGTGATTTGAAGAGATTATGACATGATTATGTGATTTGTTTTTTTTTTTTTTCCGATTAATTTTGAGCAGTTCGATGATCGAGTGAAGCGTTTTTGAAATTTGTGATTTCGAGCTAATGTTTGTTGTAGAACTTTGAAAACGTCGCGTTGTTGATGATGATTTTGTTGCAGTGATATACTCCCTTTATTAACATTTGAGTTGGTTCGTGAAATCGCTAGTGATGTGGTCATGTGGCCAAGAACGAACGAGAAGTAATGTGTATTATAGCTGCTATTCTCATATCTGCCGCTACATTTCTATACTTTAGTATAGATGTAGCTCCATTATTAATCATGGAACTGCAAGATAGTTGATGAATATCTTATTGTAAGTGCTCTATCCGCATGTACACGTATGGTGTTCACGGCTTCACGTGTTTGATGACAGCCTCATGTAATCACCTTTACGCTATTGTTGGGTAAAATTGCACACACATGGATATCGTAGACGCTTTATGAAGGAAAGAGGAAACTACTAATGTTGGTGGGTTACGCGTATGTATGGAGTTGATGATGTTTCTTGATGCTGGACTTGTCATGACAGGGTTACAGGGTTTGCACTTTGTATGGGGGATATGGGTACGGTTAGATGTTTTCAAAAGGAAGTTTGATTATAAGTTGAAACACATGGAGCTCTTTAAGAAGCCAAATAGAGAAACAAATGGTATTTGAGACATAATGCTCGAAAGTCAAAAATCATTGAATATCTTACGATGTTTGACGAACCAGTCTTTAACTACCGTTTTAGGAGCTTCCTTTGGTAGGACAAATATTATACCCAAATTTTAAAATGTTGTGTTGTAAGGCCTGTTCTTTTCGGCTTATAGGAGCTGAACTTATGACAAGGCTTTAACCCGAGAAGTGATCAATGATTAATGATGGCGGTGTGATGAATTATATCCATGGGAGAGGGGACCATGTAGTTTACGGCTGTAGGATATAGCTTACTAATGTCCTCATAGCGCCAGCGGGTACTATCTTGGAATAAATGGATCTTCACGCAAAATCTAAAGGAATAACACAGTTTCTGATCAACATTTCATCAAAATCACTTTGTAGAAGTTTGTGAAGGATAGCATGTTTGTGATAGTGCTCGCAAGCTAGGAAGTTACTAAGTTCATTATTGGTCTGATGAAATATGTTTGGCTCCTTTGGGCTTTGGGGACCTTCAAATACACTAACGAGCCTTTATCACTTACTGTTGCAATTGTACGATGAGACACACTGTGCGTTTTGTTTAAAACTCTGAATTCTCATATCCATTATGCTAAGTTGTGTGCCTCCTTATCTAACATTTTCAAAGTTTAACATTTTGGTATCAATTATGATTACTGCAGGGGACTCCGGTTAATATTATAGTTGGCTCTCATGTGTGGGTTGCGGATGCAGAACTAGCTTGGATCGACGGGCTAGTAGTAAACATCAATGGACAGGATGCCGAAATCGAGATTTCAGATGGCAAAAAGGTACTTAGCTTATGAGTAATCCAGATTTATTCATAATCCTCCTCCTCTTGAGCAACGAACTAAAGTGCATACAAATTTCTTCCTAAACATTGCCAGGAATGTTGGCGGTGATGATGTTTTTTATTGTGATTAACTAAGTCAGTTTTGATTTTTCGCTGGAATTTGAATGTCGGTGGTGATGACAGTGATGATGATGGTGGTGGTAGACTACTGGAGGATATAAGTGAATAAGAAGAATGATTGAATAATATGTTTGGCTTTGCATGACTGAATGAAAGGGGACTTTTTTTTTTTTTTTTTCTATTTTTTTTAACGTAATCGTGTCTTGGTATAGAATTGTTTTTGCAATTAAGAATATGACAATGACAATATGGCTTAGGTATTGAAGAGAAAAATTATATTAGTAGTAGTTTTGGAATAGGGTACATAAAATGGTCTACCAACATGTGGTACTGTTACTACTGTATAGGTCACTGCAAAATTGTCAAAACTACATCCCAAGGATATGGAAGCTCCTTCGGCTGGGGTTGATGACATGACGAAGCTATCGTACTTGCATGAACCAGGCGTGCTGCAGAATTTGCGCACCAGATATGAGCTTAGTGAAATTTATGTAAGTTATTTGTTCTTGAGAAATGGTCGTACCCTTGCAAACTCTTGCAGTCGACATACAACAACAACCAACCTCGCTTCTGTTCTAAATTTCACTTTCTTTGCCTTGCATGTTAATATGTCCGTTGACAAGACAGACTTATACTGGAAATATACTTATTGCCATTAATCCGTTCCAACCGCTGCCTCGTCTTTATGATGCTCACATGATGGAACAATACAAAGGCTCAGCATTGGGAGAGTTAAGTCCACATGTTTTTGCAGTTGGTGATATTGCTTACAGGTTACTTTCATTCCCTTTGCTAAACTTGTTTGTTTTAGAATTTAGATGCATTACTCTAATGTCTACATTCTTGGACTACAGGGAAATGGTTAATGAGGGGAGGAGCAACTCAATTCTTGTTAGTGGTGAAAGTGGAGCTGGTAAAACCGAGACCACAAAGATGCTTATGCGATACCTTGCTTTTCTTGGTGGTCGCTCCTCAACTGAGGGACGGACAGTTGAGCAACAAGTTCTTGAAGTATGCTGCCATACGAGCATATCCATTTGGTTTTATTAACACTTGTTGTATTTGTGACACAAGTTCTTGAAGTATGCGATACCTTGCCTTTTCATTCTGTTTCATTAGGCGAAATAACCTTTATGTTAATAATACACGAATACAACTTACCCCCGTAAGCCGCTATTTGCAGAAGCCCTTGTCACAGTAGGGTAATGTTGTTGTATTTGTGACCCATTCTAAGTCTGATTTTCCAAATTGTTTGTAATGCAGTCAAATCCAGTACTTGAAGCATTTGGAAATGCTAAGACAGTCAGAAACAATAATTCCAGGTAAAGCATTCATCCTACTGGAAAAATTATGTGTCTTTACTATCTTTGGTGAATTTTTAAAAGTTGTTACACTGTTACTATTATCAACTAATCATACTTCTAATGCCTGAAAAACTTCTACAGTCGTTTTGGTAAATTTGTCGAGATCCAGTTTGACAAACGTGGAAAAATATCAGGGGCAGCCATCAGAACATACCTTCTAGAGCGTTCTCGGGTTTGTCAAGTTAGTGATCCTGAGCGTAATTACCATTGCTTTTATCTGCTTTGTGCAGCACCTCAGGAGGTATTGTCATGATTTTTGACTGGTTATCATATGATCATGTGCTATTAATTTCATTTTTACCCGTGGATATTTGCCTATGCAACATGTTTGGCCTTCAGGAGAGAGAGAAATATAAGCTACAGAATCCGGAAACATTTCACTATCTTAATCAGTCAAAGTGCTATGAATTGGTTGGTATCAATGATGCGCACGACTATCTTGCTACTAGGAGGGCTATGGATATTGTTGGAATCAGTGAGAAGGAGCAGGTATCGTATTAGTGTACTTATTTCAACGTCTATTAAGTTCGATACTTCGTTTTTCTTACAAATGCCCTTTCGTTCTATAATCCTCGTGATTTTCAGGATGCAATATTTAGGGTTGTTGCCGCAATACTTCATCTGGGCAATATTGATTTTTCAAAAGGAGAGGAGATAGACTCATCAGTTTTAAAAGATGACAAGTCGAAATTCCATCTCAAAACTGTGTCCGAACTTCTCATGTAGGAATTTTTCTGCATACCTTAAAAACATGACAGCATTGCAATTTTACAAAAGGCAATAACTTTTTTCGATTATAAAAAAAATACATCAGGTGTGATTCACAGGCATTGGAGGCTGCACTTTTAGAACGTGTCATGATCACCCCAGAAGAAGTCATTAAGAGAAGTCTTGATCCTCTTAATGCCACAGTTAGCAGGGATGGTTTAGCTAAGACGATATATTCTCGACTTTTTGACTGGTATGACCTCGGAAGTTTGGTACTACGAACATTGCTATTTGTTTGTCTTAGTAGTTTGAGTTTGTTATTAACATTGCAGTTTGTTTGTTGTATACTTTTCTTGTGCAGGTTGGTTGATAAGATAAATGTGTCCATTGGGCAGGATCCCAACTCAAAGTCTTTGATTGGCGTCTTAGATATATATGGGTTTGAAAGTTTTAAGCACAACAGGTAAGTGTTCAGTAACGTTACAGAATTCATACGTCTAGCAAAGGTGCATAACAAAAATTACAAGCAAAGCGTAGTACATAGGCAGATAACCTTGAGCAAGGATAGGCTCCACTATAACAACTTTTAAGCACGGAAGTTGATCATTCACAAATATAAATTGAGAAAAGCATTGATTGCGGTTTAGTTATTTTACTTGGATTTGAGAGTTCGAATGTCTTCAACAACAACAGCTGCAATAACGACAACAGATTCTTAGGTTTAATTTGATTTGGGATTGGAAGGCCATCACATTGAACCTTTATTTTCGATGTGATAAACTAAGCGAAAAGCCACGACAAAAAAGTGGAGAATTATTTTGGAAAGTGAGATATAGGATGCAAAATAGAAAATTTAAATGTCACGATTTTAAAAAACAAATGGAAAACTGAGGACACCTTTTGAGAGATAAGTAAGATATGTCAACGACAAAAATAAGCTCGAAAAAATAATCAAAAACGTAAGAGAAAGTCTTAGGAAAGAGAGTACACAGAAATTGTTGACTCTGCTTGTGTACAGTTTCTTCTTTAGTACCCACTCTTATCTGCAATATAAAATGACACAAGAAACTCATATTTTCTGATATTATAACGTTTTACAGCTTTGAGCAGTTCTGCATTAATTTCACCAATGAGAAGCTACAACAGCATTTCAACCAGGTGAGCTCTTCAAATTCAATAACGAAAGCTATTCTTGTACATTAGAGCTTATCAAAAGTCTCGTCTCGTCTCTTGTAGCATGTCTTCAAAATGGAGCAAGAGGAATACGCAAAAGAGAAGATAGACTGGAGCTACATTGAGTTTGTTGACAATCAAGATGTTCTTGATCTTATAGAAAAGGTACGATTTCTCATTCATCTTTCAGCATTTTCATCATTAATTTGCCTATACTGAAAGGACTTTTTTGGACAATGCTCTAAGATATCATAGAACATCAACATAAAATCACGTATTTCAATAACACGTCACTCGATCAAACAGCACAAACCACTCAGGTCTCCCTTCTCCGGTTTATGGCGAGTATGAAAGTTCCGATGTACACTGAATACATATAAACTGTTTCTGGATGTTTTTTAATGAGTACCGTATAGGTAGTTTCATCAGATATTCAAATGTCCGTTACGTTACAATATAAGAAGCATGGTGAAAACTAGTGCATATTTGTTCTTGGTTTGACACATTTTGATCACTGTCATTTGTGTCACGGCTAATATTATACTACTCCCCATTGTTGAGATTGCATAACAACAACTGTAGTGAGCAAAAGATCCATATGTTTATGCAAAAGTAACCTTCGTGTTTATTGCATTCTATTGAAGTTGCATTTTGTACTAACCCTTCACGTTTCATGCAGAAACCAGGGGGGGTTATAGCTCTCCTAGATGAGGCTTGGTAAGCATTTTAAAAGGAGAAGTTTATATACTTATACATCTTAAACACGGAGTATAAATTATAAAATCATCATTATTTCTCCTTGACATTTTTATAAATTGGTTTTAATGTATGTTTTTCATGTCGTAGGCAACTTGTGAAAATATTACTGACATGCTCATGTTGTCAACTTGTCATGGTCTCTAATTTCTTGTCTTCAGCATGTTCCCCAAGTCCACACCTGAGACGTTTGCTTCAAAGCTGTATCAGACATACAAGAACCACAAACGCCTTCTCAAGCCAAAACTGTCGCGAACTGATTTCATCATTTCTCATTATGCTGGCGAGGTTTTCCATGATCACCCATTTTCTTAATTGGTTCTTGTTGATGTTGCGATACTAATATTTATTTTCCTGATGTATCCAGGTCTTATACCAGTCAGACCAGTTTTTGGATAAAAACAAAGACTATGTTGTGCCTGAACATCAAGATTTGTTAACATCTTCGAGGTGTTCATTTATAGCTAGCCTTTTTCCTCCGGTACCTGAAGAAACAACAAAGGCCTCAAACAAATCAACTAAGTTCTCTTCGATTGGTTCTCGCTTTAAGGTAAATAATGGCAAGTGTGAATTGTATTTAATCGTTGAAGAACTAGCTTCTTTATCTACAAGATTCTTGATAAGAGATCTTATATTCTCTTGGGTTGGTGTAGTCTCAACTACAACAGCTGATGGAGACACTGAACTCAACAGAGCCTCACTACATCCGCTGTATAAAGCCAAATAATCTTTTACAACCTGCCATCTTTGAAAACGTGAACATCTTGCAGCAATTGCGTTGTGGTGTGAGTAATCAACATTTCTTATCCGACAGTCGTTATTATAATTAAACTAAATTTTAGTTGTTCTAATTTAATGCATTAATCTTTATGTTTGTGATGTAGGGTGTTCTTGAAGCAATTAGAATCAGTTGTGCTGGATATCCCACACGCCGTCCTTTCTCTGAATTTCTATATAGATTTGGACCTCTTGCCCCAGAGATCATTGAAGGAAAGTATGTCTTCTTCTTTGTTTCCTTTTTCCTAATTATTACTGCATGATTGATAGCTCAAAGTTTAGCCATCCTCTTATCTTTCTCTTTTTACATTTTACTGCTAAGAGTAATGTTTTTAAGTCATATGCAGGTATGATGAGAAGGTTGCATGTCAAAAGATATTGGAAAAGAAAGGGTTGAAAGGGTACCAGGTAATTTCTTGCTTTTGTGCTTTGATGATAAGAAAAATATTTTAGCGCGAGTAATATTTAGGATTTTTGCAAGTGCAAAATCTGCAAAAATCCTGATAGAAAGACTGGTATTTGAGTAAAGTCAAACAATAATTCTCTATCTAGATAAACTTATTGTCGAAACATTTATTTCAGATAGGTGAAACCAAGATTTTCCTTAGAGCTGGTCAGATGGCGGAACTTGATGCCCGGAGAGCTGAAGTACTTGGCAAGGCAGCAAGAATCATTCAGTACCGTGTACAAACTTATTACACTCGGAAACAGTTTATTACGTTGCGTGACATCGCGATTTGTATACAGTCTTCATTGCGAAGTAAGATCACCATGCCAGATACTTACCCTGCAATGCATGCATTTTAAAGCATTTTACTCGATTTTGGCCTATTCAGCTGTTGCTGAATGGAAATGCAGTCAAACACAACAAGGATTCATCTATAACACATTGTAGACAGAAATTTTCTTAGTGATATATCATTCACTTGAGTACTGCTTGTTTTTCTTTGTCAAGTATATACAATCACATCTCTTATATAGGATTTATTTACATGCATATTTCATGCCGTGATTTCAGGAAGTCAGGCTTGCAAAGTGTTTGAGAGATTGCGAATGGAGGCAGCAGCCATAAGAATACAAAAGAATGAACGTAAATATCAAGCCAGGAAGAGGTACAGAAAAATTCGAATCTCAGTGCTGGCCATGCAATCAAGTTTACGGTCAATGAGAGCTCGTAAAGAGTACCGGTATAGGAGGCAAAGTAAAGCTGCGACTCTTATTCAGGTTCATCTTTGCTACCTATTAGTATTGCAGATAGGTGACGATCTACAAGCTAGTTGTTGTCGAAGATTATGCTCTTTAACAAATCATTATGCTTGAGTCAGAGTCAATGGCGTTGCCATAGAGCTTCTTCGTACTATAAAAAGCTCAAGGCGGCATCCTTGGTTACGCAATGCAGATGGAGAGGAAGACTAGCAAGGAAAGAGCTAAGGCAGCTCAAGATGGTTAGTTTTCAATTCGTATGCACGCATTGGTGCTCAACTATGTGCTTAGTTTGGTGCCCGATAATTCCACATGCTTGCCTAGTTCCAGGGCCTAATTTAATTGCTAGGTTCATAAAGCTGAAGAATGGCATTAGGGACTTAACTCAGACACTTATGTTTCCGGGTTTTGACAAATGGTACCAAAGAGCTCTTTGTTACGAGTATTGATGAGATTCTAATTAGCCTAACCTTACGAGTATTGCATTTTCTGTGTTGCTCATAGATTTTCGTGAACTGCTTATTCTGACACTTTTAGTAATAAGAACTTACGATGAAGACATCACAAGAAGCTATAGCTACACCAGATTCATCAACGTCCGCTGTTCCACTTTTAGTAATAAGAACTTACGATGTATAGTGTCCATATGCGCTTTACAGGCTTCTAGAGAGACAGGAGCTTTAAAAGAAGCAAAGGACAAACTTCAGAAGCAAGTAGAGGACCTTACGTTGCGGTTAAATATGGAGAAACGTTCAAGGGTACTTACTAAATCTATCTTTGTGTTGTGAAAGTATGAAATCTGAAGTCTATGTATTTGAGAAGTACATAAAATTATAAATATGTCATACAAAAGCCCTTCTTCCATGAAGTGAAGGAAGAAAATGATTGTCCCATTTTTAGTGAAGGCCACACGGAAAACACCCTTTGTTTTACTATGGAGAGAAGGTTGCGTACATTTGGCCTCTTATCGTACTTTGCGCCAAGGCTCTTTGTAGGCTCTGGAGTATTGATAATGATTAATGACAAATATGATGCTGTTTCTGATACGGAGTAATACTTAATGGTTAATGATGATGGAAATTGTTGCCCTGGTGTTAGCATTACTGCTTATGCATTGCTCCCTTAAAAAAAAGTTAAAATATACTTTTTTGGTGTATTTTTTTTTATGCAGAGTGATTTAGAGGAGGAGAAAAACCAGGAAATTGCAAATTTAAAAATAACAGTGGAAGATATGCAGACTAAAATAGATGAAATGAATGCTTTACAACAAGAAAGGGAATCGGTCAAGAAAGTCGATGAAGAAGCAGCTGCTATCGTCCATGAAACTCAAGTCATGGTGGAAGACACTGAAAAAATTAACTCACTAATAGCAGAAGTGGAAAACTTTAAGGTCTCGTACATGAAAAAAAAAAGTTCTGTTATCATTCTTAAGTGCTCAAGGTTCTTGTCTGTTGCTTAATGATAAGATATACGAACCAATTATTAGGCCTCAACCATCAGCTTAGGGTTTTGGTTGAGTTGGTCTTCTAATATGGTATCAGAGCCTTAGGTCCTGAGGTGTCAGGTTCAATCACCCCCTCACTGCACAGTTAACAATGTCCTGTGTTTATCCACGTATTGACGCCAAGGACAGATTGCGCAGTGTTTGAAGTCCATCCATTTTCACTTTATATCCCATTTTCATTAATCACGCTTGCATGTTCTATGTGCATACCAGGCTTCTTTTGAAGCAGAGAAACAAAGAGCTGATGAATCTGATAAGAAACTCGATGATTCTGATCGAAAAATGTTGCAGCTCCAAGAATCTATGCACAGGTAATGTGCCAAGTCCTAATGTTTCTTAGAGTGTCAATAGAATTGCAGCACGGACTACAGTATGAACTATGAAAGCTGTTTTTCGACAAGAATTTTTTTCCTCTAAAGTTTGCCGATTAGTGTTCATGAGGCTACATTCTTGATGATTAATATAATACCATAAAATCAGTCTAAAAATCATTTATGATGGATGACATGGAAATCAGTCATAATGTTTCTTTAGACTGTCAATAGAATTGCAGCATGGAATACAGTATTAAGCTTATTTTGACAAGAGTGGTTTCCTCTAAAGTTTTCCGATTAGTGTTCATCAGGCTACATTCTTGATGATTAACATGAAAGTATAACACTATAGCCATTGTAAAATCAGTCTAAAATTCATTTACGAGGATGACATGAGAATTAGTTTGCCTTTGGGATGTTGAGCACTTGATACTTGCTGCTATTCTACTGTGTTTCTTATTTCAATGTACGTTCAGTGTGCCAAGTGATAGTGTCAGGGTTTGGTATATCATAACAAGTTAACTAACGGCAAAGTCTTAGGAGTACAAATTTGTATCTGAGCTTCAGGCTAAAAGAAAAACTCACTGATTTGGAATCGGAGAATCAACTCCTTCGCCAACAGGCTGTTTCAGTGGCACCTAACAAGCTTCAAAATGGTCGTTCAAGGTCTATACTGCAGGTAATAATTGTGGTGGTCTGGTGGATAGATATCTAGTGAATCCTGAACTTCGATCGTGCAGTTCTTATCTGATGTTTGTTTTGTCTGTTAACATGCAGAGGGGTTCTGAGAGTGATGGTTTTGTAGAGTCCTATTTGCAGGTATTGGAAATCTTTTAAATTTTTTTGAAGGGTTATGTATTACTCCGTACTATGTTTGTGCTCTTTTCTTTTTTAATAGGATAATAGTAGGGAATATTATCTTGTAAAGAAAATAAGCATCAGAGGGAAAGACGTCCTTCTAACTTGAAAAGACGAACTATTCCAGTCCCTTGGTTGAAGGGTTATCGGGGTATGAACAAAAGCAAGTTTTTCACCTGCTGTCTTAGTCCATAAGGAAGCAGTGTATACCATTCAGCCCAAAGTGTATTCTAGTCACAGTAAAAATCGTTAATTACCGCAACCTCACACCAAAACATGGCAAGAAAAGATACAAAAGTATAGCAATTTCACATCTCTCATTTATTATCTTTCTCAACATTTTGTGTTACTTTTTTTCTTTTCTCATTAATATTTTAGCTTGGCTCTCTTACATAATTTTCCGACATTTCTATCTGCTCCGCTTTTCTTGTATATGAACATCATTCTAGGTAATTTTTTTTTTTTGACACAAATAATTTATTGCGCATTGCCCCTTCTCTTTTTCTAATTGTATTACGACATTCACTTTACACCGATGATTTTGTCAAATTATGAGTATCTAATTTACTCTATTCATTTAACTTTCGATCTGTTTTACACTTTACCTGATTTTACTTTTTTATTTCACCCGGTGTCTTCATTGTCCAGGATTTACATAGCCATTCCATAAACCATAGAGAGGCAGAAATAGAGGAGAGGCAACAGAAGTCCCTTAATGAAAAACAGGTCGAGAATCAGGAACTGTTACTTCAATGTATTGCACAGCCTCTGGGTTTTGCAGGAAACAGTCCAGTAGCAGCTTGCATAATATACAAATGTCTGCTTCACTGGAGATCCTTTGAAGTCGAACGAACTCGCATTTTCGATCGGATTATTCACACGATCGGTGATGCTATTGAGGTGCGAAATCATGACACCTATAGTGGCCAGTATGCGATCTACTTGAATCCTAAACTCACTTAAACTTTGTATATATGTTAAACTTTGTGCAAAAATGAAGACTCAAGATGACAATTACATCTTAGCTTATTGGTTGTCTAATGCATCGACATTTCTACTTCTTTTACAACACACCCTCAAAGCGAGCAGCGCAGCTGGAACTGCCTCACAGTGCCGCAGGTCATCTTCGTCGGCCACTGCTTTTAGTAGGATGGCACAGGTCAAACATTTTTCTATTAAATGGCTCTCCTTAAATAGAAACTATGTTTGAATTACCTATATTGCTTAAAATACCTCATTTTCGCTTGTCTCTCTTCAGAGTTTCCATGGAGTTCCTCATGGACTTAGTCTTTCGTTTGTCAGTAACGGTTTAATCAACGGAAATGATTCTCTCCATCAAGTTGAAGCCAAATACCCAGCTTTGCTTTTCAAGCAGCAGCTTACTGGTTACGTTGAAAAGATCTATGGGACTATACGAGACAATCTTAAGAAAGAGATTTCACCACTGCTTGGGTTGTGTATCCAGGTTTGGAACATGCTTGCTCTTCATATTGAAAATAATGTCATCCGTATATTTTAATATATTGTATGAAATTGGTCATTGGTTGAATTAGGCCCCTCGTACGTCAAGAGCTATTCTGGTCAATGGAACGTCTAATTCAGTTGCAAGCTCCGCTGCCCAGCAAGCTTTAATCGCTCACTGGCAAGGCATTGTTAGAGTTCTTGGGAATTTCCTGAGCATGTTTAAAGAAAATCACGTAAGATTTTTGACTTTTATGTTGTTATATCCATTAGAATAAAAGGAGTAAAGACTGTAAGATCATTTTTCTGGGTAGCGGGCACGTAATGTTGGTTGATGCTGTTTCAGCTGGTGGACGGGTACTTGGTCAAACATCAATCTTTTGAGTGATTTAGTGAATAATCTACCCTAACACGATTCACACTAAAATTTCTGCTTGAAGTCACCTGAAATCTTAATATAACCCTTTTTTTGCTTGGCCTCTATTTCAGGTGCCATCATTTTTGGTGCAAAAGATATTTACACAAATATTTTCATACATCAACGTGCGATTATTCAACAGGTAACACATAACAATGGCGCTATGGTTTTAATATTCCCCAAGACCCAGGTAGAGATACTGCTCACAGTTCCCATCTTTATGCAGTATCGTTTTGCGGCGTGAATGCTGCTCATTTAGCAACGGCGAATATGTAAAGGAAGGTCTTGCTGAACTTCAACAATGGTATTCCGCCGTAACTGAAGAGGTAAAGGTTTCAAAATTACTTGACTGGTGTAGTGGTGTATACTTATATACATCTTATTTATTACTCCGTACTTTGCAATAATCTCGGAAGGATGCAGTATGCAGGGTCAGCTTGGGATGAACTATTGCATGTTAGACAGGCTATTGGCTTTTTGGTAATATTTTCATCCTTATCTTTCCTTGACGAACTTGATCTTTCTACTTTTATGTCAAGTGAATCTAGAAATGTACATAGTTTTTCGCTCGTCGCCCTATCTCTTTAATGATCAGGTCGTTGATCAGAAGCCGAAAATAACTCTGGAAGAAATGTGTCACCAGCTTTGCCCTGTGAGTGAACTCACAAGTCACACGTTCATGAATTTCAAATGTTTTCTGGTCCGTATTTTGGTGGTTCACATCGGTCAATATGGGAACACCTGTAGGTTTTGAGTTTACAGCAGCTATACCGCATTGGCACGATGTACTGGGATGACAAGTCTGGAACGCACAGCTTGAACACCGATGTAAGTACAACCATTTGATGAAAACGAATACTTGCCGTTTCTTGGAATTGCTTAAATTTGATGATGATCATATATTGTTTGTGGCCAGGTTATATCAAGTCTGAGGGTTCTAATGACAGAAGAATCGAAAAATGCAGTTCGTAACGATTTCTTATTGGATGATGACTTGAGGCATGTAACTGGTTCTATTTATTCTTTTTTTTTGCATTCCTAAAGATATGGCATTATCCAATATGGCATTATCTCGAGTCAATTTTGAATTACTTTGGAAACTCTATGTCATATTGTTTGATTACAGAATACAGAGTATCTTCTCGCTCTTAAAACTCTCACCCTTTGCCTGTTAAACTGTGCAGCATTCCATTTAGTGTGGACGACCTCTCAACATCGATGGATAAAATCAACGTTTCTGACATTGTTCCACCTCCCGTCATTCGTGAAAACTCAGGGTTCAGCTTCTTGGTGCCTTAGGATAGCTAAATATATTCACTTCTTTAATTTCAGATCCCAATACTCGAACTGAATCTTCGTAAGTACCATCGACTTCCCCGCCCTTCTCGCCCTGATTGTTCAAAAGAAAACCGTGATTAATTCGACTTAGTTGTTTTGATTAGGTATAGATTTGAGCTTTTGCTGCTTCTTGTAAAATGCACAGATGAACGAAGTATGTGTATGTTTCTTCGTTGGGATTATAACCCTTGGTCAAGTGTTTTATCGAGTTCTTTGATCTACAATAAAAGTTGTCGATATTTAAATGCTCGCCAAGGGTACTAGGCCACCATTTTTTTTCCCGTGAACTTTGGCTCGCCATATATCTCATAACTAGGAGTTCTGAGAGTGGCTTTTCTTTCCAAATTGTTTGTATTTACAATATTTTCGATATGATAAATTCACACTTTTGAAAATTTTATATTTGTCAAATTACATGTATTTATATATCTACAATCGTGTACATTTCACAATCAATATCCAAAATGTTTTCGATACTAATACAAAGTACTAAAAGTAATTTCGATTTGAAATAAATATAAGTAAACACACGGACAAAGTACTAAAAGTAATTTACATACAAGCTTCCCACCATTTCATAAACTATGACCAAGTAAATCAAGATAACAACAAAACGAAACAATACGTTATACGTGATTTACATCAACTCAATTAACCTCTTGCAATGTTACTTTACATTGACCACGTAAACTGATAATTTGTACAACTGAATCAAAACTCGTCGATCATTTATACAAAAAGATTATAAACGGTTATAAAGTGACCCGTTTCACGGAAACCCGCCTGTCCGGCCGACAGCGTACACGAAACTAATTGATTTAGTAGGCGGTGGTGGAGGAGGGAAAATATGAAAGTAATAGAGAACGAAGATCGGTTGGAATAGAGGTATCGTGGAGAATGTGTCGTACCATCCAACCCATCACGGCCGCGTACTCCACCAGCATCTCCGTTGCGACCGACACCAGCATCATCTTCAATCAAATTATGTACTCCGTAACACAATGGATATATATGATCATGAGATTCTTGGTTACAAATTTGAAGGGTTAAAATGATCCTTCAATTTCTTTGTTGGTGTCATGTTCTTGTTTGCTACGTATTTGGTCATATATATACTACATGTGGGTCCCATTGGGTGTATAGGATTGTATATTAATATATTATGAATTGAATCGGGTACAAATTTAAGTTTGTAAATTTATTGGATAAAGTTTATCGATTTTGGATTATGTTAGTCTCCTTATTTATAGACATTTTCAAACTTTTTTTTCTTACCGATTAAAAGTTCCTTTTGTCTTATGTTTTGGCTTTTTGATTGCTTACCTATGAAAAAATCAAAATGAGCTGACAGTTTGACACTATTTGAGAGTCCTAGTAATGTTAACATTTTAGTTTTAGGAGTTATCATCTACATTTAATTTAAATCCACAAAAACCAAACAAAAGGTGGATCTCACCACTTTTTCAATCATTCTTTAGTAATGGTGCCTAAAGGAAATAATAAGAACCCAGTAAATCGGAAGGAGACAAATATATTGATCTTAAGCATGATACGGGTCGAGTAAAATATTTTCAACACCTTTTTACTTTTGTCCTATTTAAAGCATTTGACCGATGTTAACTTGAGACAGATACGGAGTATATCTATTTTATATAAAAATTTGTGTTAAGGCGGATTACGGGGTCAAGAAAAAAAACAAAACGGGAAAACCAAAATCGGCCTCCTGCAGTCCTCTAGAATGAGTTTTAAGCAAACCCGCCACGCAAAAAGAGAGATTAGAAATTAAATTAAACTCCGTACTAAGTACGAGTACTCCGTAACACATCGAAGAAGTCGACCACCGCAGCCGCCACTACCTGCGTAGACTCGACCACCACCGGCCACCACGACACTGTCGACAGCACTTCTCTCTCTCTCTCTCAATTAATTTCAAATATTGTGAGTTATCTCTCTTTTTTGTAGCCTCGACCACCTGCGTAACACATTCGTTTTTTATTTTTATCTCTCTTTCTTGTAACCCTTATTTCTTTTTTTTTACATTTAATTTCAATTATTGAAAAAGGGGGTGATATTGATTCAATTAATTGTTCATTTGTGAGGATGATTGTTAAATTCCACGGGCCTTGTCACACCCGAGAGAATGAGAGAGTCCGCTTATAAGGTATAGGAGGTTCCATCCTAAAACTAATTGGCAATAGGAGGAGTAGCCCTAAGCCTTATAAACAAGACCAACTCTCATCTCGGAATTTATATTAGGCTGGATCCATCTCCAATGATTGACTTGGAAATTGTGTAACAAAGCTCCTCTTTTGACCTACATTATGAGTAATTTGGTTTTTTTTTTTTGGGGTCAAATTTGTGTGATTTTGTTTTGTTTTGTTTGTTGATGAGTGATGCTAATTGGTGTTTTCTACCCTTTTGCGTTTGTTTGCTGCGGTGTTTGTTTGTCATCCTTTGTTCGTGGCGTTTTTGGTCTGTAATTTTTCAAGCCTACTTGAACCCTATTTCGACCTAAAACGCTAATTATTTACTTTTTCAGCCCTATTCTACCAAATGTTTCGATATTTGGTAGTACTATTTGCACCAATTTGAGGAGAAATCAAGACGAATCGTAGGAAAAAAATGGTGTGATGAACTGGATTTAAGACAAACCAAATGAAAATAGCCGAGAATTAAAACAAAACGCCTAGCAAAAAGGGGAGCACAAAGAGTAGAATAGAGCACCACAGTGCACTGCTGCCAAAGCTTGGCGGAGCCACCCACCTCGAGCCCACTGACTAACCGACCCTCTTTAGACTTGAGTACTTAGACTCTAAAACCCTAAACTTCAGACCTTCAATCAAAGCCATCAACTCAACCACATCTTCGATTCGGTAACCCTAATTCACAATTCTACTCTGTCTATGTTCAATTTCAATAGCTATTTTGTTCATCTAAGCTTTTATGTAATCTTCTCTGATTCTTAAAAAATAAATCAATGGATGAATTGTCTTTCTTCCAAAGAAAAAAAAAAAAACCTTAAATTTTCGCATAATTAAATTGATTGATAAATGTTTGAATCAAATGCACATATCTCCAAGGCTTCCAGTTGCAAATTTATGAAACCTGGTGAGCTCATAGTTGTGCTATATTGAAGATAATCTCATCACTTTACCCTTTTATGTTCTTCGATAATGTTTTGATTTTAAGGATTTTGTGTTGGGTGATGGACTTGTATGGCCGTTTTACGAGTATTTGAAATCGTCAACACTCATGGTGTATTCTTCGAATTGCGTATCTTATTTGACCTTGTTGTGTGAATTTGAAAATTGTCCTAATCAATTTCTATTTTAATCATGTTTTCTGTGCTTAGAATTCAATATATATTACTCCCTCTAATCGATTTATCTTGTTTACATTTGCTTTTGAATCGGTTTCTTTTAGTACAGTACGTGGAATTAGACTATGGGTGGGTAGTCTTCAGCTTGAATATTGGCACAAAATGTTTAGCTAAAAAAAAGACATGGATGAATCACGTAGAAATTAGATGAATCAAAGGGACTAGTTTGGAAAACGTATACATTGAGGTGTGAGCAAGGTCGATAGGTATACAACTGACAGTCTGACACAATGTTGCAGATTTGGATTGTTCCTGCTTATCATCGTAATTGATTCTACTAGAGTTTTCTCATTTGACCATGAGCAAAAATTGCCCATGGTCAGGAGTTTTAACGCTTCCCCTAATTTAAAATGTGACAGGAAATATAAAGCGTTAGATCTTTCGCTTTGATGGTGTCGGGTAGTGGAGTTTTGGGATCTTTTGACCTTTAACTCTTCAGTTATTGGTGACAGAATAGTTTCTCTCTTTGCGACAATATGTTATGATGTATGCAATGACGGTTTCTGTATCGCTCTTATATTATTGGTAACGGAAACAGTTTACTCATTTTGTTATGTTTTGTTCTTATGCTGCTATGCATCTGATAATGATTTCAGGATTTTTTTGGTTTCATCAACATCAATTATTTGTTTTTGGACTTGTGATTCCTTCATCTTTCCGCTGCAACTCTAGTAACTTCAAAAACATGTTATTTACTTTTTATTCAGAAATTGATTCCGTTGGGTGAAGACCATGAGTACAAAGCCGCCGCCACGTGTGCCTAAATTGAAGACCCTTAATATGGGTCTTAAATTGGTACGTGATAATTGTGTATGCATTTGTCGAATAATCTTGAAAAAAGGTACTCGTAGCATTTTTCAAATTGAATTAGAGAAAATAATGTGTTCACCCTTCTGCAGGCCGAGCAATGGGTTAAAAATATGCCTGGAGAAGCGGGAGATGAGCCAGGTCAACTAGAAATGGAGGGTCGACCAGCCGGGTTGGTTTTCTTCTTTGCGTGTACTTAATGATTTTGCTCGTGCGTTGTATCGTAAGGAGAGCAATAGGCTGAAGAAAACATCTCCAAACTTGTGTTACTTATTTCGTTTCTATGACTTTGTAGGCTTGGTCTCGGGGCAAAAGTGTTACCTAAATCCCACCTCGGCCCTTCAAATGACCCCATCGAGAGAAAATTAATGCGACAATTGGGCGTAAGCAGAAAAAGACGTGATGCCGACGAGGAATCAAAACAACCAGCCAAAAAAGGAGTAGATAAAATTGGAGTAGACAGTGATGATGACGATGATGAAAATTTAGAGAGTAGGACTAATTCTTTTGCCAAAAAGAGAGCTGGCCCTCAACTTTCGATGCCTCCATCAAAAAAGAAATCAAACCGTTGATGTTGTCTCTGGTTTCCGCCTTGAAATACTAGTGCGATGATCTTCTGGTTCCTCTGAGCCTACCAAAGTTTTCCGTGTCTTTTCAATGGCGAGGCTAGAATTTTGGCTTTCCATCTCTTTTCAGTAGCAAGGCTAGAATTTCCGAAATTCTTCGTCACGCTCCGGCTATCAGCTATCGTTCGAGTTTGTGATATTGTAGTGCAATTGGTCGATAGTCCCCTCTTCTGTAAGCCCATTGTTTCGAGGTTCGGTCCAAGTTCTGAGCACAACATTAACATAATGTACGGAATTAATTATACATAGTTTTGACAAAGTTGGTCCAAATTACTTGACTTGAGTTGTTTCAATTCAATTTTGTTCGTATTGGACAAATGACCTTTGATAAAACCTAAACAAATTAAGCTTATGTTGTCTCTGAGTTCATGTGTTTTTGAAACAGGTCATCATCACTTCCACGTAAATCCTGAACCATCAAATTGTAATTGTAATTTCTACTTAAATATACGAATCTGCTCCTGATATTTTTTCTTCCCATTTTCTCGACACACGAACTAAAGGAAATGAATAAAAGAAAAGATAGGATCGAAGCACGTTCATGGTGGCGTGCTGGGCAATATGGGAAGCGAGGAACAAATGGGTATTTGAAGGGAAGAGGGTGAATGTAGGGGAGGTGGTCAGGAGGGTGGTCGAATTGGTGGAGGAAATGGAACATGCTGCGGATGATAGCAGGGGCATCGACATGAAGGAGGCTGGACGCAAGTTTCGCAAAGGTGGCTTAAACCTGATTCGGGATGGGTCAAGGTGAACTGTGACGCGGGGTTTCTTTTGGTAGTGATTACTGATTAGTACGTGAGTGGTGTCGTGGTGGCTGGTGGTGTTTGTTTGTTGGTCGTGGAAATCTCATTTAGGGTATGTTTTTATCGTCTTCAAGTTGCCTGAATCTAGAGTTTGAAGTTTTTAAAGCTTTTCTCTGTGCAGTTCTTCCACTTTGAATCATATCAAAAGAGGATGATGACAAAGATTTCTTTACAATTGCCAATAAATACATCGTATCAAATATTTATGTAGAAATTACCTGAGTCAATATATAACTTGTTTGCCTCTTATTATCACCTTTTTTTTTTTTGTTTTTTTTTGTTTTTTTTTGTTTTTTTAAATATTTATCTAACAATTTTTTTTTAAGTAGCGGATATGATCGTTATTAAATATTACTCCGTAAATGATTGCCTACATGACATAGTTCTACATCATTATTATTTCGGAAATTTTGCACGGTGTATTTGAGGTTTGACACATTTCGATTGGTATTAACAAGTTAAATTTTATTTCCATAAAACCCTTAATTTTTAGTTTTAGTGCAAACTGCAAAGCGTAATCAAAATGATAATGCTGTTGAAAAATGTAGACGTGTAATGATTATTACCAAATTAATCTTGAATTGAAAATTAACGTAGTAGGAACTAGTTTCTTATTTTTGAAGTGTGAAAAAGGGATACGAAGTACTTGTATTCCAAACTTTTAAACTGTTTTTTTTTTTTTTTGGTAAAATGTAAAATATCATTAAAACCAACAAAACGATTACAAGGGTTCAATACATCAACTCCAAGACTAAAACAATTTAGCCTAGATCACAAGACTCATGCCATACAATTTCAGCCCTTTACTCCTACAAGACGACTCGTAATATCACCAAAAATTTGACGACAAACCCAATTAGGAGACCTAACACACAAGTTAAGACGACACCAATTTCGTTCCTCCAAATCCAGTAGATCAGAGCACATACCACCATTGTAATGGTCATCCTCAAACGCTTGGCAAACCTCCTACACCTTAAGCACCACACCCAAGTCTGATGAGGAGGAATTTGCACCCCCATCTGACTCCCAATGATCTCCCTACACTTCCTACTAAACGGACATGCAAAGAAGAGGTGGTTCACAGACTCATCCTCTTCACCACACAGGTAGCACAAATGCATATCAGTAATACCCATTTTACACAGTCTATCCAATGTTAACAATCTATTCTGAATAGTGAGCCAAACAATGAAAGAGTGCTTAGGGATATTAACCTTGTTCCAAACAAAAAATCTCCAAGGCTGAGCAGGTTGCTGACCCAGAAGCCATTAATAGCCATGCTTGATAGTGTACTCACCTACATCCCATTTCTCAGTCACAAAACCCATCTTAAAAAGCTCCTTGACCTTACAAATTTGTTTCCATGACCAACTCGCTTACACACTAGGGATGTAATCCATCCAATGAGAACCCTTTAGATAGACCTGATGAACCCACTGCACCCACAGCCTATCCTTCTTTACTGCCACCCACCAGACCAGCTTTGCCACTCCCGCCTTATTCCAAAGCAAACAATTCAGCACCCCTAATCCTCCTTCCTTCTTTGGCCTGCAAACAGAAGCCCAACTCACAGGGGGAGACTTGTGAAAATCCTCACATCCATCCCATAGAAAATTCCTGCAAATAGCAACAATACGTTGTACAATGGCCTGAGGCAGGACAAACATAGAGGCCCAGTAGCAGTAGACAGTACTAAGAACAGAATTGATCAGCACCAATCTTCCAGCCTAAGATAGTTTCCTAGCCCCCAAAGCCCTGATTCTATCACATATTCTGTTACAAAGAAGGTAGCAATCCCTCTTCCTCAGCTTCCTAGATGAAATGGGAACACCTAGGTACTTGAAAGGGAGAACATCCTTGCCAAAGCCTATTAGTTGAATGAAATGATCAACCAATTCTTCCTTCACTCCATTAAAATATAGATTAGATTTTTCTTTACTAATACACAAACCAGAGGCCTGAGAGAATGTAGTGAAATCTTTAAGTAGCAGATCAATGGACTCCTGATTACCCTTACAAAACAAAATCAAATCATCTGCAAAGCACAGATGGGTCAATTTCAGAGCTTTACACATTGGATGGAACTTGAATGCCTTCATTTCAGCCACCACAGCAAAGATTCTACTGAGATACTCCAAACACACAGTGAACAACAAGGGGGAGATAGGGTCCCCTTGTCTCAGCCCTCTACCACCTTTAAAGAAACCAAAAAGTTCTCCATTAACAGTGAGAGAGAATGATGTGGATGTAACACAATCATTATCCATTTAACAAATTTTCCAAGAAATTGTAGGGCTATCAGCATCCCTTCCACAAAAGGCCATTCAATAGTGTCATAGGCCTTTCTAAGATCCAATTTCATTAAGCACCGTGGTGAGCAGCTCTTCCTTGAATACAGCCTGACCAAGTCTTGGCAAATCAGGACATTTTCCATGATGCTTCTACCCTTAATGAAGGCACTCTGACTTGGATTAATTATCTCAGGCAAGACATCCCCTAGCCTCCTACACAAAAGTTTGGAAATGCATTTATACAATACATATCAACATGCAATAGGCCTAAACTCCTTAACCTCCTTTGGACATTTGACCTTAGGGATCAAAGAAATCACAGTATGATTCAACTGCTTCAACATCTTCCCTGATTCAAACCATTCAATAATAGCCAAGGCTACATCCTCCCCTATAATAGGCCAATCATCTTTAAAAAACTTGCTGGTATATCCATCAGGACCAGGGGCCTTGTCATTCTCAATTTCAAACATACAATTCCTGATCTCCTCCTTTGTAGGGATTTTCATTAGCTGAAGACATTGCTCTGCAGACACCACATGGCCTCTCCTAACTATGTCCAATTGCACAGGAACCACCTCACTGCTAGATCCCAAAAGATTCTTATAATACTCCAAAAAAGCAGCCTTAATATCTAAAGGCTGAGATACCATTTGACCATCCTTCCCCTTAATCTGAATCACCCTATTAACAGCTCTTCTACCTTTTATAGCATTGTGAAAAAGGCTTGAATTACAATCCCCTTCAGCAGCCCAACTCAGTTTAGCTTTCTGCCTCAGAAAACTCATTCTAGCTGCAGTTAACAGTCGAACAGAATCAGAAATCTCCTTCTCCTTTTTTAGCAGCTCTTCATCCCTAGGATGGAGTTGAAGCAACTTCTGAGTCTCCTCCAGAAGGTGTTGCATAATGACAGAGCTTTTCTCCATCTCAGCAAACAATCCTTTATTCAAGGATTTCAATCCATACTTCAACCTTTTCAACTTCACTACAACCCCATACATTTTAACACCACATACCCCTTGAGCCCAGCCATCTCTCACAATAGCAGAGAACTCAGGAGCTAAGCCCCACATATTATAGTATTTAAACATGCTAGTCTTCTTCCAAGCCACAGAATTCCAAGATATAAGACAAGGGCAATGATCATAAAGTCCCTCAGGTAAGTAGTCTGCAAAGGCATCAAAAAATTGCTGAATCCACATATCATTAACTACCACCCTGTCAATTCTACTAAATACCCTAACCTCACCAACCTGCTTGTTAGACTAAGTGAAAAAGGAACCAACACTCTTCATATCCACCAGACCACAATCATCTAAACATGACTGGAAGGGAAGGATCTCAGCCATTGACACTTCATCCCCCACTCTCTCATTTGGGAAAAGAACATTATTAAAATCCCCACAAACAATTCTAGCACCAGCATAGCCCTGATGCACCCTCAACTGTCTCCACAAATCCTCCCTCTCACCAATTTTATTGTGAGCATACACCATAGACAGCAGGAATTTGCTGCTAGTAGCCAAACTCTCAATCTCAGCAGTGATGCATTGAACCCCCGTATCCACTATAGAAACAGAATATCTATCAGGCTTCCATATTATCCAGATTCTACCCTCTTTATGAAGGCTAGAATTAGTAAAAATGGACCACCCATCACAAACAGAAGTATAAGCTGAAGCTACAGAAGAACTTGCTATCTTAGTTTCCAATAAACCAAAAAGACCTACATTATTCTTATGTAGAAACCAATTTATTTCATGCTGCTTAGCCCTACTATTCATACCACGAACATTCCAGAACCCAAACTTATCCATGAGCACCATTAGCACCCCCTTTATCCAATTCCAGCTCTCTTTCCTTGCTTATAGCACCAGACAACACCTCCAAGAAGGAAGGACCTGGCTCATCCTGATGAATCATAGAGCTCAAAATCCTGGCAGGGGTCCAGACCTCCCTCACCCTTGACACAGGAGCTGGGGTAGCCACCTGGACAATAGGAGCAGACTGTACAGGCCCTTGCTGCACTTTTGGAACCCACACCTTAGCTTTCTCACCATCCTTCCTCCTACATGATTCAGCCTTATGTCCAATCCCCTTACAAATAGTGCAGACATCAGGTCTCCACTCATATTCAACATGCACAAACACATCATCCCCTTTTTCATCCAAAAAATTGATCTCAGTAGGTAGGTCCTGATCAATCTTTGCTTCCACCATCAATCGTGCATAGCCCAACCTTGTTTTCTCAGTAGTAGCCCCATCACACTTCACAAAAGGCCCCACCAAATTAGCAAGCTTCTCAAGGCACGAGGCTCCTTAGAATTTGAGATCCAACCCCATGAGTTTGATCCAAATGGGAACCACTTCTACCCTAGCCTTCACCAATTCAACATCAGCAGTCCATTTTTTGATAATAACTGGCTTACTATCAAACAATTGATAACCACTTTTGAGCACAGCCTCCTGTCCATCCTTTGATTTAAATCGCACAACAAACACTCCATTAGGCATGAAGGAGACCTTATCAATTCCATGTTTACCCCACACACGATGTATAAAACCAGCAAACACACCACCAGGAGGGTTTGAACCCAAAACATAGTAAACAGAAGTGGACCAAAAGACGATTTCATCTTGAACATCCTCAGCTTGCAATTGCAGTTTCAGAGAATTAGGGTTAGGTAATTTACCTGAGAAAACCCCATCACCTGACACCAAAACAGGCTGACCAACAGAATCCTCAACAGTCGTCGAAGAAGAGCCCTTAGTCACCGCCGGAACCTCACACGCAACAGAAGGAGTTGAAGCAAAGACCAATTTGGAAGACGAAGACGGAATATAACTAGAATTAGCAGGAGTAGATCGAAGTTTTTGAGGGGGAGGCACGATCTTCTTAGGGTGCGCCATTGCACAACCCAGAAGAAGAAGAAGAAAATTTTAGGTATTTCTTTCTCTATGACGATGTTTTACTTTCAGCAAACTTTTAAACTTGATTATTCATTATAAACATAAATTCATCTCACAATTCAATTGAACCGTGGTTGCAGTTGTTAATTTATTTAATATTAAAATTTAAAATGTTGCATTTTAATTTTAAATTCAATTTCACATGTTTGACACTCATGGAATTTAAATTGGATTTGATAACTTATATGAAAATTTAGTTAAGAGTTTATACCACTACTATGAAAAAAAATAAATAATAATTTAAAATATTATTTCAATTAAATAAAATCAAGGGTTTTTATACATGGTGACCCAGTATTTTTCGAGATTCTACGTGCTAACCCAACTTTCAGAAAGTTACAAACGGTAACCTTATACTCTATAAATATATATATTAGCATAACCCTGAACTTGTACTCTGTCAAGTATTCTGTTAAATAGTTAACGAAAATTGACGTGGCGTGTTTGATTTTGAGTTTATTCAAAATGGTAACCCCGTGTTTTTAGAAATTCTACCTGGTAACCTTATGATTTTGTACAAAACAAGCTTGCATAAAGACACACTCATGAAATTAATCCTTAATCCCTCATTTTTCACTCTATTATTGTATGAGAGCATTTTTTTTTCATGCGCTCATACTTGGGGAGTTGAGGGCGTCTTAATGAACTATATGTTTCAATTTTCATCTTCTCGATGTTATATTTTACAATATTGGAGGATTTTAAAGCCGAAGTAGTAGATCATTTGCGTCTTCTTGATTGAGGTTTACTCATTCGGTCAAAGTTTATCAATCAACTAATGAACAAGTTCCAAGGAGAGATATTAAGTCATTCAAGATGTAGACAAGAGAAGATGAAGAAAATGTGGGCCCTCCTAAACAAAAATAATCCTATCAAATACATTCTTTTGAAGTTTTCTGTATATAAATGAGTCTTAAAACAGCTTCTTAATAATTTCCTCTAAATTTCTAAGCAAAAATAAAAAAATAAAAAAATACTAGAGCGAAATAAAGGAGACGTAACATTTTCCGGATACTCAATGGTTGAAATTTGACATTTTATAATATGATCAAGTGAAAATGAGAGAAAAAGAGATTAATTTAATGAGTGTGTTTTTAAGCTTGTGTGTTTCGGTTATCATGTAGATATTTTTTTTTAACAATTAGTCTCTCTTAAAACGGGTTATATCCGTTTTAACTTAAAACGGGTAGTGAATCAACCCATTTAACAAAATATAAAATCAAATAAAATATATTACCCTACCTAAACCCTTCCTCCCCTAATTAACGTTACTGCGTATATTTTATTTCACCCCTCTCAAAAGTTTCTGCCCTAATTTCTCCCCCAAAAATCAAAAACCCTAATTTTGTAATACCTTCTTTCTTGTTTTGTTGGTGGTTTTTTTCATTTTCTACCCTAATTTTCGGCTAATTTGGTTAGTTTTATTGTAGTTTGTCTTCAAATTTCGTATTAATTTGTGTTTGATTTCAATTTATGCAGAAGATGGTGAAAGGGAAGGGAAATAATGGTGTTCCTGAACAAGGTGTTGCTCCAAAACAACGTCGGGGAACTCGAAGTTCCGCTTGTGAGAGGGACGACGCCGAATTAGGTTTGAATTCAGTTTTTTTTTTTTTTTTTTTTTTTTTTTTTTTAATATCAATTTTGAGCCATTGGTGTTGCTGGAATTGTATTGAAATATGAACTTAAAATGGTAACAAATTGTATATTCGTGGTAACATAAGAGTATTTCATGGTAACAAAAGAGGATTTCATGATAACTAATAAATGGTCACAAAAGTAGTTCTTGTGGTATCGATATGCATGTTTGTTTTAGCGTATTTAACAACAAAGTATCTGACTTTAAATGGTGTCAAAAATTACTGATCTTGGTTACAAAATGCGTAGTAGTGGTAACAAAAGTGAGTACTTATGTGATTTAAAAAGTATGACCTTTCACAAAGGTGCTTGTGGTTACTAAAGGCGTGATTTAGGTATCAAAATTGATTATTGTGATTGTAACACAAAATTTTATATTCAATGTGATGGTAAGTTGATTTTGCTTGATTTCTTATATTGTTGTCATTTGACTTATATGTTGTATAAAAATCCTTTTGGTGTTGAATAAAGTTCCTTTTCGTGGTTTCAAAATCAATGGATTATGTTGACAAAATTATTTAGAAATGAAATTTTTAATGTTATTGACTGACTTTAAGTCGTGTGAAAAAGTAGTCATTATGGTATCAAAATGCAGAGTAGTGGTAACAAAACAGATTAGATATATTCATTCCAAATTTGTTGACCCTTGACAAAAGTACTTGTGGGAACTAATGATATGTATTTTTTTTTTTTTTTTTAAGTAAATGAGACTACAGTTCCCCTCCCAAGAGGAGCAGGAAGAACACCAGAACGGTCGTAGAGACTGCTGTTGAAGGTGAGTTTTTTTTTTTTTTTTTTTTTTTTTTTGTATTGTAATCTAAGTTTACACAAATACTTGTTGTGGTATCAAAAGTACTTTTTGTGGTATCAAAATGCTTGACTGTGTTAACAAAACAAATACTTGTCATGGTATCAAATTAATTGTACATGTTAATTTTCCACTTAACTTTCGTTTGTGACGTAGGTTTTGTTGGTGAGAGCACATTTGAAGAAGGCGAGCCTTCTAATATTGGCACCGTCAACCATTCCTTTGGTGCAACATTGGACTTACGAGTCTATTAAATATAGGGTCGAAGCCGAGTGCGAAGCTGCTAACAAAAATCGTGGGTTATTTGGCTTGGGTGAGTTGGATAAGAAGACATATCCCGTGTCTCGGCACCTTAAGAAGCGGTTGTATCGTGTTATATCTGAAGGTGACGACGAAGTGCAAGACACCGTAAGTTTTACCTTTAAGAAATCTGATGGATTTCTGACGAATGAGCAAATAATTGCAAAGTACAAGGAGGTACGTAAATAAATAGTCTTTTGACTCAACTATATCTACTTTTTTATGGTAAACTTAAGATAGTACCAAATGTTATATATTGGTAACAAAACCACTTACTAGTGGTATCAGAAACTGTTAGGTTGCTTAAGTTTTAATACTCCAGAGGCAGACTTAAGATAGTAACAAAATGTTATATGTTGGCAACAAAATCAGTTAGTAGTAGTATCAAAAACAAGTATTGTGCTTAAGCTTCCAATATGTGGTGACTAAATGGTAACAAATTTGTTTTAATTGGTGTCTAAAAGACTATATAGTGGTGACTAAATGCCATATTAACATTTTTTTATTTTTTGTAGCCCCGTCTGAGTAGGTGGATGATGACAAAGCGAGATTTAGAGATGGTTTTAAAAAGACACCAAGAGAGGACCGATGAAGTTGAGCATATGATTACTTTAGGCGGTGACAATGTGCATGCAGACTCGGGTGTCGGTCCCGAAGAAACGACGGACCCAAATGAGCCTTCTTTTTCTCAAGATTTGCGAGACCCGAACTTTGTTGCTGCTTTTCATACACTCGGTAAGAATCTAGATTTTATGGTGGCAATGAATTTAGATGATGCGCCGTCTTTCGATCTCGGAATTGATAATGTTGAGCGTGTGTCGGATCATCCCGAGCATCGAAATTGTCCACCTCAAAATGAACGTCTTCTTCCGCTCACAAAGCCCCCTGTGACAAAGACATATATGTTAAGGAGGTCGCAAAGGAATCTAGGCGGTGGTACGAGTAAAGAATAAAATTTTGTTTTAGCCTAATTAGTAGACATTATTATGTTTTAGCCTAATTAGTAGACATTATTATGTTTTAGCCTAATTGGTAGACATTATTATTTGCGGTCTAGAATGTGTTTGACATTATTATGTTTGGTGTAATATATGTTTGTCTCTTTAGTTTAAGAATTACGATCATGAAGCTTTTTTATTCGCAACATTTTTTTGGGTTAAATTTTTATTTCGTTGTCGTTTAGCATGGTATCAAAATAAGTGATCTTGGTCACAAAAGTCACATGTAGTGGTTACTTACATTTATGATATTGTTTAAATTTAAAATAGTAACAAAAATCAATCCACTAGTAACAAAAACCAATGGAATAGTAACAAACAAAAGAGGTACTGAAGTCATGGTTTTAAAGACATTTAAATTTAAAATAGTAACAAAAACCAATCCAGTAGTAACAAAAACACATGAAATAGTAACAAACAAAAACCAATCCACTAGTAACAAAAACCAATCCACTAGTAACAAAAACGCATAAAATAGTAACAAACAAAATGGTACGGAAGACATGGTTGTAACTTGTACAGACATTTAAATTTAAAATAGTAACAAAAACCACTCCGTTGATAACAAAAACTCAAGAAATAGTAACATTGTATATGAAAGAAGTCAGTAAGTGATGTTGTCTTTGATGCCTGAAAACCCATTGCGTGGTTAGTACTCTCACTCCGTTGCGACGATAATATCCCAGCCGAAAAAAAGTCTCTGTTGAACGCTGTACACCATTTTTGTTTTAGCCCATATAGTCGTTGAAACCAGGCGTTGTTTTGCAAGTCGTAGTCTTGTATCATTTTTCCCCACGCGTCTTCAAATTCCGCCTCACTATAGCATCCATTGAGGCACTTATTGAATTGTATTTGGAAATTTCTATCATGTTTAAGTGAACCGAAATGTGTTATGGCATTTTGTTGAATATGCCACTGACATAACCTGTGTTTTGAATTGGGATAAACCTACAGAAAGAGTAGAATATATGTTAGCAATACGGAAAATGTTAGCAAAAAACAGATTTAACGATAACAAAATACAGACTTAAAGTGAATGCAAAAAAATCAGAAATGGTAACAAAACACACATACATAGTAACAAAAAACACATACAAAATACAGACTTAAAGTGGATGCAAAACAATCAGAAATGGTAACAAAACACACATACGTAGTATAAAAAAAATTTAATACTGATTTAACGATAACAGAATACAGATTTAAAGTGGTTGCAAAAAAAAAAGAAATGGTAACAAAACACAAATACATAGTAACAAATACCGACATATGCGCTCTAAAATGAGTTTTTTTTTTCCCGGAAAAGGGTTTAGGGTACGATTTCACGGTGCGGACACAAAACATAAAATTAGTGAACCCGTTTGGGGAATTAGTGAACCCGTTTGGGAAAATGCTTAAACGATTGTTTAAACTTAAGAGTAAAATGCATGTAGATTATGGGATTAAAATGGTAACAAAAGTAAGATATAGGGTAACATAATGGTATTTAGATCGTACCTTGTCAATTGCAATTGACATAGCCAAATCTTGATCAGTAAATATAGAGACCGGAATGGCGTCTCTGCCCATTGACTCATTGAATACATTAAACAACCACTCAAATGATTTGGTTTTCTCATTTGACAAGAATGCACACCCGAACATTACATTTGACCAATGGTTATTTATACCAACAAAAGCCCCGCATATCAAGTTGTATCGATTTGTACGGTAGGTTGTATCAAAAATGAGTACATCGTGATAGAGTAAATAGTCCTCTTTCATCATTGAATCGCGCCAAAATAGATGAGACAATCTACCTCCCTCACCAAAATCAACACGATAAAAAAAGCCAGGGTCTTCCGTTTGTCTTTTCGCTAGCAAATTCACTAGGGTCGACGCATCCCCACTACCCTCTATAGCATGCATCTTTATTCTATTGACAAAATTTATATGATCTCTTTTTGTGTGACCTACAAACTCTTCACCTCCAGCCGTGGCAGCGGCAATTCGATACTGAACAGATGGAGGAACCATGGCCTCAGTCAAGATTTGAATGACTTCACCCTCTTCTGTAGTTATTCTTCACTCAGACCTATGATGATGTTGCCATTGAGGAGGAGTTAAAGGATGGTTGTGATCCAAAATATGGTCCACAATTTCCCAAAGACCATCACCGTTGATTTTAGTTCGAATCCGGGCTTTGCATCTAGACCTCGTACTGCTCATTTTTTTTTTGAGTATTGTTAGGCTTTGACACACCATTACCATGATCACCATCTCACGAACACAGAAAATATTTTTCATATATAGGATTTCCAACCACGTTGAGTCTACGAACCGTACCTATACGTGTACTAAAACCTATTGTCCCAGCATGTTTCTTGTATAGACTTTGTAAGTGTTCCCAACATTTAGCTTTCAAGCCTACTAAGGAGCCGGAAACATTGTAATCTGTAAAACCAAATGGTAACAATAGTGAGTTTAGTGGTCACAAAAGTGCATTTACGTGGTAACAAATATTGTGAACACGTAATTTAAATATGACAGTAATATGTAGGAGTATTACAAATATAAACTTAAAATGGTAACAAATTGTATAATCGTGGTAACAAAAGAGGGTTTCATGGTAACAAAATGCGTCGTACAATGATAACATAACGACAATTTCGAAAGATACATTATATATTGACAATACTCATAAACACATACCATCATTCAAAGCGAAATTTCTATGATCATCGACGTAAATCATTGGTACAGGATCTTCGTTATTCATATTATTTCCGTCATTCATTGCGCTTTGTGAAGATGCATCCAACGTCACATAGTTATTATTTTCCAAAGAAGAAGAATTAGGGTTTTGAAATTCGTTGATCATCTTTGAAATAATTGATTGAATTACTAAATTTCTTATTAATTGATGGGAGAAAGGAGAAAAAGAGTAGGGTAGAATTAAATTACAATAACAGTAATTTAGGAGAGAGAGTTTAGAGGGAATTAGGTCATAATTATGTTAAATTAGGTTTGGGTCAAAACAATAGGGTATTTGGATCCGTTTCACAAAACAAGTTAAATGGGTTGTTTGCAACCGTCTTAAGTAAGAATTTGTACTAAAGACACGAGATTACCATATAGAAAAAGCTACTTAACGGAAAAGTGACGGAATACAAATACAAGGTCATGTTAATAGATATCAATATAGTTGAAGGTTATCATATGTAACTTTCTGAAAGTAGGATTACCCGTGGAATCCGAAAAAATACAAAATTATCGTGTTAAAAAACCCTAAAATCAAATAAAAAGACCCAAATTTGAACCAGCACTCCAAGACTTTACGAAAACACTAAAATTAGTCCAATTCAAATGGCGCATGTCAATGTCAAGAAACCTTAGGTAAACGGTAAACTAAACCCTATTTGTTTGCAATTCATCTCTTCAAATCTCTTTCTGTTTGCATTTAATTAATTGTACTTGTAGTTTTATGCACAAATTTGATTTGATGCATAAAATGTTGGGTTTTAATGTTAGATCTCTTGCTTATCTCTTGCAAACCCGTTCTCTAGGAACCACTACAATATCATCAAACTTAGTCGATTCGACTCTAAAACCATTTGCATCTGTTAAATCGATAACAAAATCCAAAACCCAGAAATTGAATGAATCGATTTTGTCGGAAAAGGAAGAATCTGCAATTGCCCTTTTTAAAAAATACCAGTTTTCCGATGCCCAGATATCCACACTTGTGCACAAAAGCCCTTCAACTCTTAAACGTAATGTCGAATCGACTCTTGAACCAAAATTGAAGTTTCTTACTGAACTTGGGTTTGTCGGTACTTCCCTCACTCAACTTATTGTCATAGATCCCTATATTTTACGCTCAAGTTTGAGTGATTGCTTGATTCCGAATATTGACTACTTAAAAGGGTTGTTTGATAACGATATGGCTGCAGTTCTGTTAGTCGTTAAGAGGGCAACGAGGGTAATCACAAAGAACCTTAAGAAGGTTGTGCAGCCGAATATCGATTTGTTGTTGAATGAGGGGGTTGAAATGAGTTGCATTCTGAAACTGTTTATTTCGCAACCTAAGAGTCTTCTGCAGAATGTTGAGAGAATAAGTGAAGCTCTTGAGACGGTTAAAAAGTTTGGAATCAAGCCAACTGATGGAGTGTTCATTCATGCTCTTCGTTCGATTGGGTCGATGAACAAGTCGAAGTTGGACAAAAAAGTAGAAATACTGCGGAATTTAGGCTGGACGGATGAGGACATTGCCTCGACCATTGTACGACAACCCCTTTGTTTGTCGCAATCTGAGGAAAAACTGACGGCCAGCTTTGAGTATTTTGTGAAAACGATGGGTCTTAAGCCAGAGTATATAATTAAGCATCCTCAGTTGCTTATGTTTTCGTTGACCAAAAGGAGTATTCCGAGGTGTAAAGTAATAATGGCGTTGAAGGAGAAGGGCTTGATGGAAGATATCCATATAGCGCCGTTGATGGGCATCTCTGGTGAGGATTTCACAAGGAGATTCATACTCAAGTATCCAACCCTTTCAGCAAATCTTTGGACTCTTTACGACGTCGGCAAACCAGTGGTGGATGACATTCCTGTCTAACAACGAAGGGTAATCATATAGGGTTGAAGAGTGTTAGTTGCAGAGAAGGGTGACGCCCAATGTGATGTTTACTGATCTTCATGATCACTTTGGTAGCCATCCATTTAGAGTTTTTATGTGGGTAGGAGTGTTAGATTTTTAAGCGGAGTTTCTTACAGTAGTGATAAGTACGTGAGTGGTGTCGTATTAGTGTTTGTTACGGAGTAGTTGTTTGTGAGAATCTCTTTTAGGTATGTTTTCGTCATCTTAAAGTTGTCTGAAGTTTGGAGTCCGGAGTTTAAAAATTTCTTACTCTTTTTTTTACTTTTCTCAACGTATTTTTTCAAATGAAGACTTTTTTTCTCCTATGTTGGAATTAAAATTGAGCTACTGATGCAAGTTTTTTTAACTTCGAATCGTATCTAAAGAGGAGGATGACAAGAAATTCTTTCAAAATGGATTGTATGTCCTCTGATAGAATTATCGCCGACATAGTTCCTCTAATAGTTCGAGTTAATAGTTCTACTAGTGATCAATGAGGATGCTATCTAATTTTTCTTCTACCTTCTCCTCTAACAATCTAATTAAATAATATATTTTGCATGTGATCTCATGATCTAAAATATTGAATATTTTATGTATTTGTGAGATAAAAAAAAAAAAAAAAAAAAAGACGGTAAAAGATACTGAGCTTAACATTTTGTAGGTTTGCGAATATGATTGTTGTTTGTATTTATTTTCTCCGATTCATTAGGTCTATTATTTGATCATTTTATGAGTGAATTTTTCTCAAATGATTTAGTCAAAATTTGCTTTTTTTTTTTTTTTTTTTTCTACTGCATTCATTCTAATTTATTGTATAAGCTAGTAAATTCTCGCAGTTTTTATTGTATAAGCTAGTAATTTCAAAACTTCATCGACAAGAAGATATATAGTCATTTCGCTTAAAAATCCGACACTCCTACCTCCACATAATTCTCAACGGGCAGCTATCGAAGCAACCACAAAGACCTGTATTCCTGTAAACATCATATTGCCTACGACTACATCCACCTAAGATCCATCATTCAACTTTACATTGTTCGAAGGAAAAAAAAAAAAAAAAAAACCCGTCATTAATCAACCCCACTGTCCCCATTCAAATTCTAGGAGAAGCCGGGTTCAAACGATCAACATCCAAGCTTTTACAGCCGTAACAACTACAGAGATTCACAAGAATTCTATGGTTGACAATTCCAAGCAAATAAAAATGACGACTCCTACATTTAAGTGTATTTAACTAACTGTGGAAAAAATAAAATGTTGCGAAAGTACAAGAGCGGACAGGTCTACATCTAATCTGAGCAGTTCATACTTCCAAGCAGAGCTTGCATGCATCAGATACACGTTGACATTTAATTCTCGTTATCTAATTGATCTTATATGCTCGTACCATGCGTCATAGAAACAAGAGACAAGGCCTTGAACACAAATTACCTGCAATTTTGAAAGTTTTCCTAGCATTAGAGTTTATAAGCATGATTACACTATAGAACAATACAATCTGATGTTCAATCAGGGCAAATTCAAAAGAATTCGACACAAATAAATCAACTACTAATGCTTTGAGAATACATATGACGAAAGTATTGAATGCAACTCCAATAAGAAGAACTTACTTTGTTGTTAGACTGGAATGTTATCCACCACTCGCTTACCGAGGTAAAGAGTACAAAGCCGCCGCCACGTGTGCCTAAATTGAAGACCCTTAATATGGGTCTTAAATTGGTACGTGATAATTGTGTATGCATTTGTCGAATAATCTTGGAAAAGGTACTCGTAGCATTTTTCAAATTGAATTTGAGAAAATAATGTGTTCACCCTTCTGCAGGCCGAGCAATGGGTTAAAAATATGTCTGGAGAAGCGGGAGATGAGCCAGGTCAACTAGAAATGGAGGGTCGACTAGCCGGGTTAGTTTTCTTCTTTGCTTGTACTTAATGATTTTGCTCGTGCGTGGTATCGTAAGGAGAGAAATAGGCTGAAGAAAACATCTCCAAACTTGTGTTACTCATTTCGTTTGTATGACTTTGTAGGCTTGGTCTCGGGGCAAAAGTGTTACCTAAATCCCACCTCGGCCCTTCAAATGACCCCATCGAGAGAAAATTAATGCGACAATTGGGTGGAAGCAGAAAGAGACGTGATGTCGACGAGGAATCAAAACAACCAGCCAAAAAAGGAGTAGATAAAATTGGTGTAGACAGTGATGATGACGATGATGAAAATTTAGAGAGTAGGACTAATTCTTTTGCCAAAAAGAGAGCTGGCCCTCAACTTTCGATGCCTCCATCAAAAAAGAAATCAAACCGTTGATGTTATCTTTGCTTTCCGCCTTGAAATACTTGTGTGATGATTTTCTGGTTCCTCTGAGCCTACCAAAATTTTCCGTGTCTTTTCAATGGCGAGGCTAGAATTTTGGCTTTCCATCTCTTTTCAGTAGCAAGGCTAGAATTTCCGAAATTCTTCGTCACGCTCCGGCTATCAGCTATCGTTCGAGTTTGTGATATTGTAGTGCAATTGGTCGATAGTCCCCTCTTCTGTAAGCCCATTGTTTCGAGGTTCGGTCCAAGTTCTGAGCACAACATTAACATAATGTACGGAATTAATTATACATAGTTTTGACAAAGGCGGTCCAAATTACTTGACTTGAGTTGTTTCAATTCAATTTTGTTCGTATTGGACAAATGACCTTAGATAAAGCTAAACAAATTAAGCTTATGTTGTCTCGAGTTCATGTGTTTTTGAAACAGGTCATCATCACTTCCACGTAAATCCTGAACCATCAAATTGTAATTGTAATTTCTACTTAAATATACGAATCTGCTCCTGAAATTTTTTTTAAAGTTTCTTCCCATTTTCTTAGGATCGAAGCACGTTCATGGTGGCGTGTTGGGCAATATGGGAAGCGAGGAACAAATGGGTTTTTGAAGGGAAGAGGGTGAATGTAGGGGAGGTGGTCAGGACTCAGGAGGGTGGTCGAATTGGTGGAGGAAATGGAGCATGCTGCGGATGATAGCAGGGGCATCGACATGAAGGAGGTTGGACGCAAGGCTACGGAATTTTCACAAAGGTGGCTTAAACCTGATTCGGGGTGGGTCAAGGTGAACTGTGACGCGGGGGTAGGGGGACCTGAGGGAGTAAGGTGGGGGTTGGTGGCGAGAAATGATCAGGGAGGGGTTTTGTGGGCCGTGAGTGCGAAGCGACATGGTGTGAGTGCAGCGGAGGAAGCGGAAGTGGAAGCCATTTTTGACGGTTCAAAGGAGGCAAGGAGGCGAGGCTACAAGTCTATCTCATTGAAAGTGACTGCAAATCAGTCATTGATCTTAACTCAAATTGTCGTGGTCGTAGTGAACTGTTTTTTATTATTTTAGATGATATTGCTACTTTGAGTCGTAGTTTTAATACCGTTGTTTGGTCATTTGTGTCTTGCCGGTGTAATCGGGTTGCTCATGATCTTTCCCCTTACTCTAGGCTTGAGTACGGTAGGAAGGTTTGGGAAGGTTGTGTCCCAGATTATCTTTGTTTGCTTGTTCAAAATGATTCGTATGATATAATCTAGTCCCGAGTTTGGGAGCTTAAAAAAAAAAAAAATTTAAAGAAAAGATAAAAAAATCAACTACAAATGAATACAAAGCCGCACATGGAACCAAAAAAAAATAAAAAATATAAAAAGCCAGCCATTTGGCGCACTTGACCGTGTCGGTGAACCACGTGGTACGTGTGGTGGTGCGGGGAATCGTGTCTGGGGACTCAAAAAAAAGCCGCACATCTCATGTGTACAATTATCATATACAACTAACCATTTTACGTGACTACTTTTTAATATTTACGCTATTTTAGCCCTTTAAATTGATCACTTTAAGAATTTTTGAATTGGCTACGTTAAACTTTTAAAAATCACATTGTAATTTACCGAAGATATCTTGACCTAAAAGTCAGAATGAAAATATCCTGACCAATAGGTCTCAGGTTTGAGCCATCTCCTCGTTCTAATGGCCTAGGCCCTAGCGTCTCATCTTTGACAAAAAAAAACACAAAAAATCAAAACTCAAGTTAATAAGAGTGACGTAAAATCATACGGAGTATTAATTTAACCAAGTTAATAAGAGTGACGTAAAATTAAAGACGATTTTAAATTTTTTTGGGTTTTTCTACAGATGTCTGTGAGTTTTGGTTTTTACTATCGTGTCTTGCTATTTTTTCGCTTTATCTGAGTGTCTGCTTGAACTTCATTACTCATTCTAAAGTCATTTAAGCCATTAGCTAAATCTTTAATGTACTTGTAGTTAGAATAAACTCCTATTTTTTCTATTTTTTATGTTTTCCCTTCAAAATTTTTTATTTTTTATTTTTTTTTTATTTTTTATTTTTTTTTAATTTTCCACTATTTTTCATCCTTATTCATTTTTTTCTATAGTATATAATTTTTTTTTTAAATTGTTGTTAAAAGTCATAAACTTTATTGATTTATTTTATCGTAAAATAATCATAAATATTTGAAATTCATAAATTTAGAAGGAAATATTAAAAAGAGGGAGAAATGAGAGCTTAATGTAACTGTGTTAGTGTTTAATTAACGGTTAAGTAACTTTAAGTCATGGTCGAGAATGGATAATGAAGTTTGAGGGTACACCGTGTAAGTAAAAAAAAAATAGGGGTATACGATAGAAAACAAAAAAAGTTGGAGGGTAAACCGTAGAAAAACCCAATTTTTTTTAGAGCTACCGGAGCAATATGACAAGTTGATTGTGAATTTTGTTAATTTAGAGTGACGGGAGTAATATTTGAAGGGACAGAGGCAAAGTGAAGTGTTGAAGAATGGCGGATGATCTATTTGGCGACTTACCACCACCTTCTCACCACCCTCCTCCGCCGTCTCCACCACCACCACCACCTTCATCACCTCCTCCGCCTCAACAACCACCACCATTAAAGTTCAAGAAATCAGTCAACATTAAACTATCTAATGACGTCACTTTCAATCCTTCTACTTCTACTTCAAATTCAACTGTTGTTCCTCTCAAAAGTGCTCTTAAACGTCCCACTCATTCTTCCCCTGATTGTCTCGGTAATTTATTCTTCATTTTATTGCGCATCTTTAGACAATTAGGGTTTCTTCTATGAAATTCCACTTTTGCTGTTTGATTTTTATTTGATTTTGGGCCAATTTGGGCAATTAGGGTTTTCTGGCTTGATAGAATTAGTTTCGCCCACTTGATTCAGAAACAAAAATGAGTTATTTTTGGACCTGTTTTTTTCCCTCTTTTATTGTAATTGACGAAGTTCTTAAACTTTTTTTTGGCTAATTATGTGATCCTAAATAGTTGAAACGGGCAAATTTGAGACGGATTATTGTGTCGTGATTCAAGATAGTTTCTTGGGATGTATAGTATGATTTGGGAGTTTAAAATGGTTCGGAACGCTTTTGATATCGAGATTGTATTCTGCTGAGTAAAATGTCAGGAATTTGAAGGACGGTTTTCCGTTGGCATACACATTTCGTAGCTATCTGTTGACAAGTCAATTTGTCAGTTGTTCAAGTTTAACAAGTTGTCGTGTGTATGCGTCACTTTGCTTGATTTCAACATATAATAACTAATTAACAATGTTGTCGAGGCGCTGAACTATTTTTTTACCTTTTAGCAAAGGGACCCGAAAAGAGATTGAAGTTTAAGACGATAACTGACACGTCAATGGCACAAACCATAGAGGCTATGAAGAAAATCGCCTCGCATATTAGTAATTCCGCAAAGTTCAGCAAAGCGTCAAAGTTGGCTATACAGTTGATTCAGGCTGGAAGCGTAAAGCCTGAAACAGCCGATCACTTCTTCGCCATCCTAGAAGCTGCTATGCTGTCACCTACATCATGTAATGATGCTTCGATAAGAGCAGATTATCATGCGTTATTCTCTGCTGCTCAAGATGCCAGTGAAGTAAGTTGCCTAGCGTTTTACTGATCATGTTGTGTTTTTGTTTTGTGATGGTGGTTGAGATTTTAGGATTTTATATCAAAGTTGTTACCTTTACTTAACTTGAGTGCAGTGTTTGAATAAGAAGCAGAAGAATATGTTAGCCGTATGGGCGATACGAGCTGTCGTGGCAAATGACCTGCATACTGACGACAGCTTTGTGGTAAGCAACTTGGTGTTTACACTTTTTTTTTTTTTTTTTTTTTTTTTTTTTTTTTTTTTTTTTTTTTTTTTTTTTTAGTAATTACAGCCCTGTGAAGTTACCGTTTTTGTATGCAACTTATAAGTACCGCCGTAGCTTTGCATTTACCTATTGTATGGGCGAAGGGGTTGGACTTTCGAGAGAAAGAGTGTAGATAGATGTAATTTTTGTTGTTTGTGTAATAAGTTGGGATGGAAGTGAATAACAGGGAATAAGATAGAATGATCCTTTTTTTGTTCCACTAGACAAATCGAACTCTTTCCGACATAAGAAACATTTGGAAGCAAAATACCCTTCTCTTCACTCCTAACAGTCTATCCAGACAATTGTTTAGACAAATGTGTATTCAGTTGATACTGCTGTGCGGTTGTGCGGTTGTGCATAGGCTTAATAAGTTAGTAATTTAGTATATAGAGACGAGACGTTAACACCCTTTAGAAAGCTTGTGCGATGCCATGACTTGGTTCTTCCCATTATCTCAGCATTGGTAAAACCTCAGAGCATAAACTAGGGAGGGTAGGTTTTGATGATTATACACCCGTAAAGTGTTAAAGGTAGTTGTGGACTTGTGGCTGCCATATTTGGTACTCTGTAGATGGTAAGATTCGTTACTGGTTAAATTAATGAAATCGACTATAACAGTTGCCACCTAGTTATCAGGTTATTTACTTCTGTTGCTGGACAGTCGTTGGTTACTTGGTTTATGAAGCTTGGACAAAAACTCGGAAAAAATCCTTCTAAATTGATAATCTAAGGTAGTTGGTTTAGCTGATGTAATTCTCAGAAACCCAATAGCCAGTTTGCTTCTTCATCTATTGTAGATGGCAAAAGCAAAATGGAGAAGCTGACGCCTAACGGGTTAAGACGGTCTAAACATACAAGTGACGTATTTTTGAAAAAAACGAAGGAAACTATAAAAATATGCTGTAATCTGTATTAGTTTGTACAATTTGTTATGCTTATTTCTTATGAAGGTCCTTTTCGGATTTCAGAGGGATATATTGCGTGACTGCTGTCTATTTGTCTTTCCCTTGCACTGTATTAAGGACTTCCACGATAAACAAGGAATTCGGAGTTTTATCTGTTCTACTTTCGATATCGGTATTTTTTTTTTTTTTTGAGGCGTTACTGTTGTGCACTTGTCCTGCACTACTATCGTAAAAAGTCGGTGCAATATAGGAAAAATCTTTGTGGAAAATAGCTTTGCTCCATTCTCTCTACTTTCCCTCTCCGCCATTCCTCTCCCATCTTCTGTCCTAATAGCCTATTTAAACTATGTTTATGACCATTTTACGATCCTGGTGTGGTGTAGTTCTCGAAAGCTGCTGGGCGAATCAAAGAGTTAATCTCCAGTCTTCCTGTTGCAACTGAAGAAGAAGATGCCGATGAAGCTTCTGCTCTCGAATTAGAGAAAGAAATGGCCAACAGTAACGTGGACACAACTGAGGGCGTGGTTTCTTCTAATAATTCTCTTGAGAATGCTACCAAAGAGGAGTTTGATCCTTTCGGGCTTGACGCTCTGATTTCAAACAAACCGAAAAAGGATGAGAAAACAAAAGACAACAAACTGAAGGAGGAAGCAGAGGAAACAAAGAGACTTTTGAAACTACGTAGAGAAGCGTTGACAAATTGTTTGGAGATTGCTGCGAAGCGCTACAAAATCCCTTGGTTCGTCTCAATCTCTAGATACGAATTCCAACTAAGGGTTATTCCTGTGTTTGTCCGCTAATGGTGACTACCATCGTGTTTACAGGTGTCAGACTGTCATCGACATATTAGTGAAGCATGCATATGACAATGTATCAAGGTTCACCGCTCGACAAAGAGACGCGATTGAGAAATTATGGGCGTCAATACGAGAGCAGCTTACACGTAGGAAACAAGGCAAGTCGGTCTCTGGTAAGCTTGATGTGACTGCTTTTGAATGGCTTCAGGAGAAGTATTCTAACGAGACAATCAGCATCAGGCGTGCTGTTGGAGGCACTGGAGACCGTCGTGCCTCACAGTGGCTTGGTTGACAGCACCGTTCGCATTGTACTCCGTGTAGTCATGGTAGTTAATTTATCTAACCCTGAGGTTGTTACGATAGAAACAGAATCTTCCGAGGTTAAACTGTACATACACTTGTCTTAATTTCCTCGAATATTTCGATAAATTTGTACTTGTTAAGCTGTGCATTTTTTTTAGTATTTTTTTACCAGTAGTCGCTGCAAGAACAAGACCCGTCTCTGAAATGGTGGAAGCGACTGCGATCCCTAACTATTATAACCCTCCCATATATCTTGGAGATGAGTTTAGTGGCGGTATGACAGTCATCACAAACTCGAAGATTCTTCACGATTCGAATTGGAGTACCGGGAGCTGTGCTAATGAGACCGAAACCCATGGCAATCTTCTCGCTGTGAAATCGCAGTGAGTCTTCTTTTTCTTCTTCCTCTAAGTTCAATAGTACTACTGACGTGTCTGGCTTATACCCTGCATTCTTCATTTTGTCGGTCATCTCCCACAGCATGACGTTAATTTCCTCAACTTTTGGGTGGGTCTTTTCCCCGTTTTTGAACTCGTGAACCATGCCGTTCACCTCGATGCAACTCACTCCTGGTTCCTTCATCAACCCTCGCCTTTTCATCGTCATTCTGGCGTTTGAAACATCAGACCATCTTTCGCCCATGGCATAGATGTTCGACATAAGAACGTTATGGCCGCAACTTTCAGGGTCTATCTGAAGAAGCTCTCTTCCCGCTATTTCACCAATATCGAGATTCTTGTGAACCTTGCAAGCGGCGAGAAGTGCGCTCCATACGACTACATTTGGTTTTATTGGCATTGTTTGTGTCATTTCGTACGCTTCTCGAAGCAACCCGGCTCGTCCGAGAAGGTCTACCATACAACCATAGTGCTCAATCTTTGGTACCAGGTTGTACTTTTTTCGCATGTTTTCGAATACCCTCTTTCCTTCGGTTACCATGCCCGCATGACTACAAGCAGTCAACAACCCAATAAATGTGATATCATTCGGTTTGGTTCTCGACTTTTCCATGTTGGAAAAGAGCTCCATAGCTTCCTCGCCGTAACCGTGAATTCCGAACCCAATCATCATAGCGTTCCACATACTGACATCTCTCCTCGTGGCTTCACAAAACAACTTATATGCTGACGTTATGTCTCCGCATTTTGCGTACATGTCAATGAGAGCAGTCTCAAGTATCATGTCGATTTCTATCGCTTCTTTATCAATATATGCATGGATCCATTGCCCTACTTCAAGCGAACTTACGTCGGCACAAACTGACAAGAGGCTAGCCATTGTCACCTGGTTTGGCCTTACACGATCTTCCTTCATCGAGATGAGTAGTTCAGTAGCCTCGCCTATACATTTCTCTTGTGCGTAAGCTGAGATTAGAGCGGTCCACGTCATAACGTCTTTCTTCACCAAGCTATCGAAAACCGTACGTGAAATTTTAAGTTCTCGACACTTCCCGTACATGTCTACTAGAGAAGTTCCTAAAGCCACAGTCATGTCGAACCCTCTTCTGAGAACGTAACCATGGAGTTGCTTTCCTATATCCAAAGCGCCGACCTTACCACATTCCGAAATCATCGTCAGGAGAGTAACTTCATTAGGAAAAATCCCTGATTCTAGCATCTCTGCGAATAATCTTGTCCCTTCATCTAATAAGTTGCTCCGAAAATAGCCCGCTAACATGGCTGTGTACAAAGCAATGCCCTTTTCAACCGATTGATCAAATACTCGCCTAGCAAGAGCCAAATTCCCGCTCTTAGCATATGTGTCGATCAATGACGTGGTTAGATTGATGCTACGGCGGTCCACATCGCTGTTTTTAATCACATAAGAATGCATCAGTTTAATCAAATGCATATTTCCGGTATCTGGTAAGAGACTTGCCATGCTTATTAAGGTACTTTGATTAGGCTTAACCGAGTTATACTGCATTTCTCCGATGATTTTCAACGCCTCGTTAATCATCCTATGTTTACTATAGCTTCTAATCATTGTATTCCACGAAACGACATCTTTCGTAGAACCCATTTTGTCGAAAACTAGTCGTGAAATACCAACAAATCCGCACTCAGCATACATTTGAATCAATGTATTACCCACAAAAACATCGTAGTCTAACCTATTTTTCAATGTAAACCCATGGATTTCTCGTCCTACCAATACCCACCCGAGTTGAGCACACGATGTGAGAACCGTGGAAATAATAAAGCTGTCGATATCGATTTCCAAAGCTCGCATTTGGGCGTAGATGGTAAGTCCATACTTTGGTTGGTTGTTGTTGTTATAGGATGTTATGAGGAAATTATAACGGGCTATCGAGGTCGAATGCAGGTTAAAAAAGTCGGGTTGGTTTCGAGGAGTGTTTTCGAATCGGGTTTTTAGAAAATGGGCATGGATTTGCTTGGTTTCAATAAGGGTAAGAGATGGAGGAAAAGTGGTGGTGGTTGTTGCCATGACTTAAAAAAGTGGATAGAATATGACCTAAGAATGAAAGTGCAAGTGCAGTTTTGGTGAAGTTTATAGCCATATATATAATGGTGTTATTATCCACAAAATGTTGCATTTTGATTAAGGAAGTCATTTTAATCTCAAATTTCGTACGAGTACATAATTTTGCTTAAGTTTAACTTAGTGGACCCGACCGTGTTTTCTTTGACCCGAACACCAGCCCTTTCGAGTGGCGGGTCGGGCCAAGCCGCTGCTTATAAAATCAAGACCTAGGCATGACCCGTCTACCTTTAGACTTATGAAGATTTACTCATCCCAATTAAAAAATAAAAAGTTGGCAAAAAAAAGAAAAAAAGAAAACATATACGGAGTATAATACAATTGTGTAAAAAGGAAGTAGACCCAACGATATTAACCTGACTCAAACAACCCAACCCAAGTAATTCGACCCGACACTCAAACTTTAGATACAAACTTGACCTGAAATCTCGAATTAACCCAACCAACTATCAACCAACCCAAATACTTATTGTGTAACAAACATACTATATTACTATTATCCACAAATAACTTGACATTAACTTATCCAAAAATGACCCGAACTCGAAATAAACTGACTCGACCTAAACCAACCCCAAAAATAACAAATCCAAAATTAACCCGACATATTTTGCCCAGTCTGAAGACCCGATTGACCTGTTTGCCAGGGTAAAAAAAAAAAAAATAAAATAAAAATAAAAAAATAAAAAAATACACCATTTTATTTTTCCTTTATTCTGAAAATACACAGTCTAAAACCCTAAACCTCAGCTCCTCAATCAAAGCTATCAAACTCGGTAACTGTATTCCCCAATTTTACTTTGTCCTTTTTTTTTTTTTAGATTCAATTGTTATTTTGGTTGGTTTTTTTTTTTTTGGTAATCCTCTCAGATTAACAATTTTGCCTGAAAAAAACAAGGACGAGATTGTAATCACCGAAATTCAACGACGAGAATTTCAAATGCTTCGTAGTTGGGGAAATTTCCGAAATTGGAAAAAGAAAATGTAAAGAATAATGTTTAGTAACCAATTCAAGCTGTAAGTTTTGGCCAGGGTAGAAATTTGTTTGGAAATTACAGAAATTTTCAATTTTGTAATCGTAAACCTGTAATTTCCAATTTCAACCTGTAAGTTTTGGCCAGGGTAGAAATTTCAAAAGAAAACAAAAGACGTGGATGAATCACCGAAATTGGAAAATATAAAGAATAATAATACAGAGTATATAGATCAAAGGGAGTAGTTTGGAAAACTTACGATTGAGGTGACAGAAGTCGTTAAGTATACGACTGAGATAGTGGTTGTGATTGCTCTCAATAGGTACACGAGATTGTAGATTTGGATGGTTCCCGTTTATGGTCGTAATTGATTCTACTTGTGAGTTTATTATTTGAAAATGGCCAAAAATTGCACTTTTGTTTAATCTGATTACTTCTTTGCGACAATACGTTGGAGTATGATGTATGCCTGCGATGATGGTTTATGTTTATCAGTAACGGAAAACTTTCACTCTTTATGTTATATTTTGCTCTTATGCATGTGATGCTGGTTCTGGGATTTTTTCGTTTTATCGGTGTAAATGCTTTTCCTAATTGTTACCTGAAACCTTTGGATTGAATCACGATTTTCAGCAGCAAGTCTCACGAGAACAGTATGGCAAAGCCAAACCCCAAGGTGTTCTTCGACATCCTCATCGGAAATTTGCAAGTAGGACGAGTTACTATGGAGCTCTTCCGTGACGTCGTCCCCAAAACCGCTGACAACTTCCTCGCTCTTTGCACCGGAGAGAAAGGAATCGGAAAGTCTGGGAAACCTCTTCATTACAAGGGCTCTGCATTTCACCGAATCATTCCCAACTTCATGTGCCAAGGCGGGGATTTCACTAGGGGCAATGGTACAGGCGGGGAATCCATCTACGGGGCAAAATTCAACGACGAGAATTTCAAGTTGAAGCATACTGGCCCCGGTTTACTCTCCATGGCCAACGCTGGTCCAAACACCAACGGCTCGCAGTTCTTCATTTGCACCACTAAGACTACGTGGTTGGATGACAAACACGTGGTGTTTGGTCAAGTGGTTGACGGGTACAAGGTGGTAAAGGTAATGCAGGGGTTTGGTACAAAAAGTGGTATCACAAATCTACCTGTGGTCATTGAAGATTGCGGCCAATTGCCTGAGAACTGAGTGGGAATAGTTAAAAAGAAGTTATTAGGTATTTTTAAAATTTCCGTGTTCGGAACCTCCATGGTTAGTTAAGGTTTTGATGATAAACATTATGTAGCTACAAGTATTGTTGGTTCCGAGATTTGGTTTCGTTTCAAGAATTTTCTGCCTGTGAGGCAGGTTTTAGTGACCTATTTTATTTGATTTCGGATCTGTTTCAAAACTGTATGATTGATTTTGTTTCCGAGCTGAATAAAATGTTACACAGATATGATGTGCAAGAGCTGCACTCAGATTCTGTAAATTTAGATAGTGACATGGTTATCCAACCACTGTACCCACAAATAACAACTCCTTTGTGACCTCCTCCATGTTGTGCGCCTGGTGGAATCGCCACATACTCTGACGGAGCTAAAGTCGTGTCTTTGATTTGTCGCTCCATTTTTTGTTTTGTCGCTTGAAGATGAAGCTTTTCTTCCTTGAGCTCATTCTTTTCGGCCTGGTTTTCAATATATTTCTCGCGTGAGTAGTGCTTATATTTTCTTACTACCACCACCGACAATATCTTGTACACCTATGATGAAAATTGCGTTGAACATTGCATACAGAAAGCACCTTTAGATTTTGGGTATCGTCTTGAAGCTTTCTCTTCCTTTCGTTCAGCTCTTTATGCTCCGACTTCAACTTATGTACAGCACATATTGCATCATGAAGAATGGAAGATTTATCACTTTTTTGCGTTTTTGCAGCCCTTTCGGAATTCAGCAACTTTCTTAGTACTGAGAACCTACGACAACCAGAGACACAATTCCGTCATCATTCTTCATGACGAACCTAAATCAACCCGAATACGCGCGTTATCAACAACACATGGCTTATTTCTGTAACCATAAACTCGAGATTTTCCTACAATAACTTATTTTACACGGCGAATTTCAGAACCTGCATCGATCGTCTAAACAACCCGTTTACACAAGTCAATGTTTAGAGTAGTCATGACTTATACAGTCATGTGAGGTGTAGAATGATGCATGCCTGTCATTCATCGTAGCTCTGCGCAATCGCTCACGAGAAGCTTTAGATTCTGCCGCAAAACCAGTCTTTTTTTGCGCCCTGCACACAGCAGACTTTATGCTAAGTCTCCCACAAAACAGAAGTATGTAATCGCAAACAATATACGGTTGCTAGGCCGCGGCAATTATGTCATATGATCGATTATCCAAGGAGACTTGTATGCGTAGAACAAGATATGTATGATCGATTAAAAAGTGACTATAACGTGACCATTTTGAACTCTGATAATAGCTCAATACATTCGATAATGGTCACAATAACTCTTATAGTCTTGTACGAGTAACACTTTTTTTTTTTTGAACTATACAACAATCCCGTTAAAGAACTTATACATTATTCACTCTTTAGGCCCACAAATTTTTTACACAATGACTATGGTTATAACTATAAAAATCTATATTTCATGCAAAATAACACGGAGTAAAAAAAGTCATTTTAATTAAGAGTGAACTATGCATACTCCAAGTCAATGATCTATATTTTTCTATTTTTCTATTTTTAGCCACATATATATATATATATATATATATATATATATATATATATATAGAGAAGAGTTCTATCAAGTCATAGGGTTAGGGAGAGTCATTGAGTCGGAATCTTGACCATTGGATCAGCCCTAGATGGATGGTTGAGATTTAAAGATTAATTATTAAGAAAATAAAAAATAAAAAACAAAAGGAACCAATGAATAATTTTGGTGTAGTTGTACGATGTAAATGTTGGCAGGTTGTATTTTCTAAGAGAGATTTATTTCTTTCTCTCTCTTTCTCACTTCATTCATGTCTCTTCTTCTTCTTTCCTTTTCTCTGCAAATAACTCCCATGTATTCCATATTTTCTCCCTATATTTTATTTCGAATCTCTGTGATTTATTTTTTTGGGTTTTAAAATTTGCATCGATTGTTCTATTGAAGTCTCCATCTTTGGTAAGTTGATTCCAAAATTCACTTTTTTTCTTTTTTTTTTATTTCAATTATTTTAGAATTATAAATCATAGTTTTCATTGTACACCATAAACAACTTTTTTCTCCCTTCTTTTCTAAGAATTTGTTTTATCTACTGTTTAATTTTCAATATTACAGCAATTTTTCTGAAAAAATTCATCAAAAATTGAACAAATTACAAAGTTGGGATTTTTTTATTTTTGTTTTGAAGATGAACAAATTACAAATAATGAATTTTAATGATGGTAATAGTGTTTATATAATTTTTTTGTTTTTTGTGTATGTGTAAGATGTCGTTGATGGTGGAAGTTTTTCGGAGATGAATAAATGAAGTAGACGACGGTGGATACATTTCATTAAAGTTTGATTTGTGGTATGTTTTAGGCAACAATGATGTTTTTATCGTTGTTCATATTGATTAATGTTTATTTATTTATTTTTATTGAGGTTCCATTGAAGGTCAAAATTTGGCGAAATTGTCTTTTTATTTATGATATTTTGGATAGTTAAAATTAATTATTAGAACATTAGAATTCGTTTTTTCTCCGTTAGAATCTTCTTTTTTACTTATGATATTTGTCGCTAGTTAAAATCAATTATTAGAACATTGAAATTCGTTTTTTCTCCGTTAGAATCTTTTTTTTTTTTTTATTTATGATATTTGTGGGTAGTTTAAATCACTTATTAGAACATTGAAATTCGTTTGTTCTCCGTTAGAATCTACCTTTTTACTTATGATATTTGTGGCTTGATAAAATCAATTATTACAACATTGAAATTCGTTTTTTCTCTTTTACAATCTTCTTTTTAAATTATGATATTTGTGGGTTGTTAAAAACAATTTTTAGAACATTGAAATTCGTTTTTTCTCCGTTAGAATCTTCTTTTTTATTTATGATACTTGTGGGTTGTTAAAATGCAGCTGTAAAGTGCGGATGTAAGGCAACTATAAAATGCGGATGAAAGGCAAGTGGAGATGATGAAGGCGTCGACATAAACATATGAAACGATTGCTTTTCTTCAAAGCGGAAAAGTTGCTTGATTGTAAAGTGAGAAAAACATGTTATCAAGTTAGACCGTAACTATTGCACTTTCAAGTAAGCCAAAAAAAGTTGTGCAATAATTGTAAACAAATGGCACAACATGACAAAAGAAATTGCTCAATCCCATATGTAGAAAGCGCTTCGATATCAATTGAATCAACTAACGGCTATGGTGACAGAGGCGGTGAAGTGTAGTTCTTGTGTAATATTATTTAATTGAGCATTTTGTGAATGTAATATGTTTATTTAAATCATTTGTAGTTGTACTTATCACGAGTTTGATATATAACATTGTTAATGATATTTTTTTCCCTTGAAATCTCAAATAAGTAACTCCAAGTTTCAAAATTCTTGAGATTTGATATAACCTTGTTAACGGTTTGATACAACATTATTAATGATATTTTTTTTTCCTTGAAATCTCATATAAAATACTTAAAAATTTAAATTTCTTATTATCGATTTGAGCTTAACAATAACCCAATAAAATATCAAACTCATGTGGGTAGTAAGTTGTTACAATTTTTTTTTTCGTCCTTAAAATCTCTTTTGGTTCATTAAAAATCGTTTTTTCTCTGCTAAAATTTTTTTTATTAGTGTTATATGTGGGTTGTTAAAATCAATTTTTTTAACCTTGGAATTCGTTTTTTGTCCGTTATAATCTTCTTTTTGTTTATGATATGTTTCGTAATAGATAATTATAATCATTGATCAGAAGAGTCCAAAACAATTAGCACAAGAGTCTTCATATAGAAATACAAATGTAAATGTTAAATTAACAAAGTAGAAGCGCCACTACAAATTGACCAGCAGCGTTGATGTTTTCGGACTTTCGAGACAATAGATAATCATTAATCAACACAATAGGAATCCGACAAAATTAGCACAAGAGTCTTGATATAGAAATACAAATGTAAGTATTAAATTAACAAAGTAGAAGCGTCGCTACAAATTGGCCAACGAAATAACGTTTATACTTTTCGAGTTAAGGTTCCCTTTAACAATCTTCGTCGTAATCCTCAATCAGGGACACCATTGTTTGATTGATATTGATTAAAACCCCCGATCAAATTAACAACCTTTCGAGTCCGACATATGACAATATACCCGTAATCTTGGGTTTCTCAACATCATCGACATCGACATTACTTTCGAATACATCCGTGAATACAAAAACAAAGTGTGTGATAAATAAAATAAACAAAGAAAGAAGTGAAAAAAACAATATATAGAGAAGACAACATAAATGAACAAAAGACAAGACAAAATCGACAAAATCAATAACAAATACACGTAACACCTTGTGTTGTGGGAATGCTAGATAATAAAAAATCAAGTTTCAAACTTAATAAAAGCGAAATCAATCTTTTAATCGCCACATATAATATCAATAAAATAGAAGATTTCAAGCGAAAAAAGCAATTTCAATGTTCTACAAATTGATTTTAACTATCCACAAATTACGAAAAGGTTTATAAAAGACTCAAAGTAAAATCTTCGTTTGAACTCCGATTTAGGCGAAACAAAAGCCTAAATTTATTATTTTTTCGAGCTCATCGCAATGGTAATATTTTTCTGAACTATTAAAAATTCAAAATTTTAAGTATTGGTTGGTAATATCTTCGTGTATAAAGTCTAACATAAAACGAAAATTAATACACTTAAATCTATAATTTTAAAATAACTTAAATAAAAAAATCAACTTACCAATAAAGATGGAGTCTTTCATTGAACATTGGTAGAAGAAAATCAAATCAAGGAAGAGGTAAAGATAGAGAAATCTGATATGGATGAATAATACAAAAAAAAAAAAAAAATCAGAAAATACAATGGAGAAGATGAATAATTGAAATAGAAGAATATCTGAGAAAAATTACAGCTATTGAAGAGACAAAAGGAAAAACGAGGATGAACACAAAGACGAATTAAATTAGTTACCTGAAATCACAACGAAGGCGGAGTAAACTTAAGCAAATATGGATAAGAACTTAACACCAAAAAGATGAGAAAATGAAAAAAGATGAGAAAATGGAAGAAGACAATGGAGGGAGATGAAATGGCAGAGAGTGAATTGAAGGGTGAATTTTAAAAACTGAAAATAAAAATTATATTTGGGGAAAGGGGAATAGCGTGGGAGGATGTGATCCTTTTAATTTTTTTTTTTTATTTTTTTTAGGTTTTATTTTTCCTTTTTTTTTTTCTTTTCTGAATTGTAATTAATGTTGAGTAGATCTTGGCCATTGATTAAATTGAATCCAAGGGCTAGAATTACGACTTAATGACTCTCCCATATACCTCTGACTTGAAAGAACCTTACTCTATATATATATATATATATATATATATATATATATACATATATATATAGAAATAGGTTATATTAGGATCCCATGAGTCCTCTCCAACTTTTTGAGTCCATGAGGCCTAATCTCAACCATCAGATCAAGATTATCCAATGGCTAAGATTAAAGCAATCTAGTAAGGATATTTTAGTCTTTTAAAAATATAGTATATGTACCCTAATAATCAAATCAATCATTCATTCTACGTATTCTCATTCTCTCTCTAGCCTCACACTCTCTCTCTTCCGCATGTTTTGTTCGTCCTTCGCACTTCGCATTTCGCTCATCGATCATCGATCATATTCTTCACGGATTTTATCTGAAACACATCTTCGATTTTGTTTCTTCATCTATAATTCGTCTTCACTGTAAGGTATTATACTTAATTTTATTTATGTTGTATTAATCTTTTTCATCATCATAAATTCGTATAAATCCACTTCTCCTGCTCGCTTTCTGTTTAAATTCATGTTGTTTATGATTGTTTTTCATGTGAGAGTTTCTAAATATTCGACATCGCTTTCTCGATTTTTCTCGATTTTTCGTTTTTCATTTCAATTGATGTTTTACAACATCGTTCACACTATTTCATGAATTACTCTATCCTCCTGTGATGTTTCTCTTTTAGTTGATGTTATGCATCATATTTTCTTTGATTTTTCGTGTTAATAGTTTTCTTCAGTTTAGAATCTTGTTTTTAAGTTATGTTTACTGGATTTGCATATTGTTTATTAGCAGTGATAATTGTGTTTACTTTGATCTGTTCAGATTTCCATTTAATACAAGTTATAATCGTAGTTTGACACTTTTTTCATGAATTTATGTTCATTAATATGTTTTAGTCTCTCATCTTCTAATTGATTGCAACAAAACTATGTATTGACTATAACACAAGTTTAGTTTTAGTTTGTATTTCATTTTATTAGCTAAGTAATGTCAATTAGTCTATTGTCGTACTTCGTAATTTAACAATATCATACAATATAATTAACAGTATCAGGCTTTTAAATTAACAGTATCACATGTTGCTGATTTTTAATTGTATTAATTTGTTTTGCTAGGACCTCTTGACTTAGCCGTAACCTCTGCGAAAGAAAGCACTTCTTATCTTTCTACACCTCAATGCCTGGAAGTTGATGAAGTTCATGGTGGAAATCACCTATTTTTGAGGGTGACTTCTGGAGGTTCTAAGGAGTTAATTAGAAATGTTGCCAGTTAATTTACACCTAGAGTAAGATAAACTATCAGTACGTTTGATAATTATATCGAATTCTATGAAGCTTACACAACAACGTGTGGATTTGTCATTGCACATGGCAACACTTTTGTATTATATAGAATTTATTTATTCTTGGTTGTCATTGCACATGGCAACACTTTTGTATTATATAGTCATGTACGCGTAACAATTAATTTTTTTTTAAACTATACAACGAATCAACGATCCCATTAAAGAACTTATACATTATCCACTCTTTAGGCCCACAAATTTTTTACACAAAAAGTGTGTATAAAATTATAAATAATATAAATAAATATATATAAGAAAATATAAATGTAAAAATCGAATAAAATAAATTTAATACCTGGGTGATGTTAGATAGAAATCAGAGACATCAAAATCATTGATTGTATTATAAACATCAAGAACACTCCAACAACATGCATCTTCCTCAAATGGGTTCATACTCAATTTTTTTTTATTATAATACTTCCTACCACATAATCATGTACAAATTACAAAAGTTATAACTAGAAAATTTATATTTCATGCAAAATAACACAGAGTAAAAAAAAAAAATCATTTTAATTAAGAGTGAACTATGTATACTCAAAGTCAATGATCTATGTTTGCGTGAAAGCAAAGGAAAGGCGAGAAAAAAATAAATTAAGATTTTGGTTGACACATTTACAATTTTAATTTCTTATAATACGAGATTTCTTCGAGTAAAATACTCAAGCGAATGGCGCGGCATGAGTGGAACTGTGGAAGCGTGCATTTTACAAGCGTTAGTACTAGTGTGAACATAGAACCGTCAATTTTGGACCTTATCGTCTAATTAATTTAAACTTTTAGTTAAAATGATTTCATAACACGTCGTAATCGAGCAAAATGCTGAAATAGGAAGCAAAGAATTGAAATGTAAGTGTGAAGAGAAAGCGGTTGGTTGGATAACTTGGATTTTTAAGTCTTGTGAACATAGAACAGTCAATTTATACTATTTTTATCCTTTTGCTTGAAGTAATTGAATTAGTTTGTACTTTGTAGCTTGACGTAGTAATTCAGTGGATGTAGGCTCACTTTGAGTCTCTATGGTGACATTAATACAACGATGGTGGTGGTGGTGGTGGTGGTGGTGGTGGCGATGAATAAAGTACTGCATGACGTGAGCTCGGACAAAGTGGAGGTAGTGGCGGAGGAGGATACAATTTCTTCAGAGGTGGAGGTGATTTGTACCAATGTGGTGCATGGTTGCTCGACGGTGCTGCTGGCACGTAAGACGGCCGCCGTCTTCTAACTCTCCAACGCCCTCGATGCCGCCTCATTTGGTCTACATTTACTCGATCGACGTTGTAATTAGGTCGTCGCGTAGGGTTTTGTACGCCATGGTCCATGACAACGTACCGTATCAAAGGCGATACTAGCAAAACTACAACTATCAGACGTAGTGTAGCCAACATAATAGTGTAATTATATAAATATGTTTGTCACAAAAAGAAAACAAAAACCAAAATGTACTATATAAAAAGAACACACAACTTGGTTTTTTTGTAGGAAATTATATTGACATTAATACTCAACATAATTTTTGCATAATTTATTTTATACATAAATTTTTGTCAGTGCCCATGTCTCTATGGCACCTAATTTTCTTGGGTTCGAGAAAATAATTGGGATATATCTACAATGAGGCGCGGGCATTAAATGTGTATAATGAATTTTTTACGTAAAAAAAAACCTCATTTGAAAAAAAATATAAAACGGAGGACATGACTTTATCATCAATGAGCTCGGACTAAATAAAAGTACCGCCATAAAAATTATACACGAGCACACAGGCATACATTACCCATACCACACGACTTTATCAACGCTACTTGTGTGAAACATCAAGAATCCTTCCCTCATACACGCGTGTTTTAATCGACAGTAGTCGTCTGTCTCCTAGCACAAAATGCTACAAAAACAAGCTGCATAAATTTGGACTGCAGCCAGCTTAAAATCTTCAACGTACATTATCAAATAAAGAATAACCGAAAGAAATACAAGATGAGATCAAGCATGTAGAGCCCTTGTCGTGACCAACAAATACGCAGGCATAACCATTCGATTTAATCGAACCTGCAGCACATCCATCTATATACAAGCACGTACACAAACTTTTCTTTTTTATTTTACATTCTGGGTTTCTGTTTGTTGCACTGTGTTGGTCCGATGTACGCTTCTTCGTCGGTGGCTCCTCTGGAAACTTATGCTGGTTTTATTCCCTTAAGAGCCGAAGAAATTATCTGAAAATTGACACATGAAATACGTTACTTGACAAACAAACAAACAAAACTCATATTTACAGAAACACAATTACTTTTCCAGTAATGAAAATAAAAATAGGCAAAAGAAATTCAAACATCAAACATACAGTTAAATAGAATAGAGCCTCTGAAATGTCTACATACGATTCTAAGTTCTAAACTTCTAATCCCCGTTGTGTAACGTCAAGCAAAAGTTACACCTAATATACAGACAATTTTCTAGGTTTTAAAGTACATGACGGACATCAGAGAAGACGAAACTCACCCGAGAAGGACCTGCAGACATTTTATCTAATCTGTCCAAGGAATTTGAATCTGGCTGCTTTTGTTTCACTACATACACAAATTTGCTGTTCCTTTTCGTATTGTCAATTGTCTTTGCTTCAGTCATTCTCTTTCCCTCGAGAGAAGTTAAATTACTTGGAGATTTTGTCTGGATCTTGTCCTTTCCGAGATACTTGTCACTAGGACTAGAATGGTTTTTCTTTGTATACTGCATAGCTGCTGCTTGAGCGCCAGCTATGGCAGCAATCACGCTTGGAGAATTCTCAGCTTCGAATTGCTTTGCGTAGGATTTGTCTAAATGTAACGAACCGGGTCTTAATGAATAACGATCTGCAGGATTCGGAAGTGGAAATTTTACTAGAAGTGGGCTCTCTACTGGAACGAGACTACTGATTGCAGCCTCGGTTATCTGCTAAGAAAAAAAAGGTTCTGAGATCAACTTAGACGTAAAACAAGAAAATTTTGTAATACTTTCATCTCAGACTTATTATCCTTATTTGACTTTGGTCACCGAGCGATGTCAGCTCTGATCGTTTATGTCTCCAAATCTACTGACATATTTCAGAGATACGGAGTACAATAGTAAAATATCGCATACGACAATCTCTTGATCTCTTCTAGCATTGTACTCGAAAGTTTTTGGCTATTGTGTACTGTGTGAAAAATCGGCCAGACGAGTCATTATTTCACCAACAAAGTCAAATGAGGACAATATTAACAGAATGGAGAACCGTATAAAGAAGCAGTCACAGTTGTCAACCTTTGCATCCAAGTTATAAACGCCCTGATCACCTCGCATCTTCAGAGGATTCGATAATAACTGCGGAGATTATTTAGACATTAGCAGCATACCTTTGTGAGATAGAGCCGCTTAAATAGAAAGTAAACAAGCACTTCATATACCAAAGAAACGTTTACGTACCATTGGATTTTCGCAGAGCCAGCAAAAATTTGTCAGTGCTTCAAGCCTCACCTGTTGAATGTACGAATACACGTAAAAAGGATGAGCAGGCAAAGTGCGCCGTACTGGCAAATAAAACTATTTTTGATAGTCACATGATAAATTGGATGATTCTTGTTGAACTATGTTAATTCAACAAGGATACGTAATAGTTCTGAAGCTTTACCAACGATGACAAAAGGCAACCTAAAGTGAACGAAAAGACTTCTATGAAGGGTATATTTTTGACAATTTTAAAGCAAGTTTCAATTTTATTAATGCTTCGCTAAGAAACTTTAGGCGTTTCTTACTTTGATTAGAAAAAACGAATTAAAGACATCTCCCGTACAAATAATTCTTATTTTAAGATAAGAGTGTCCCTCTGTCTCAAATTATGTGTCACGGTGAGTCCGAACCAGTATTATCGACGTATCTCAACATACGCTTTCAGAAATTAATGGTCAAATTTAACATAGGTTGACCACCAAAGTCAATTACGACGATATAATGAAATGGAATAAGTAACGAGCAATCAGAAGTTTGTCGACCTACCCCTCTAGGTACTGATTTCCAGCACGCCAGTTCCTCGCGCCTGAGACAACCAACAACCTCAACACAACCTATATAAAAGACATTACAGTTCACTCAATATATTACCACTTAACTACTGTATCAAATTGAGAAAGCAAAAACATCCGCCAATATTTCATCAGAGGCAAACGAGATGCGTCCATACCCACTAGTTGTGAGACCGGATACTGCTCAGGGAACTTGAGGTCAGTAACCCCATCGAGGGCGTATATCTCCCTGTAAAACTCCTCCATCGCCCTGATTGTCTGCACGTCTGGTACCTTACTAGCGGCATGAATCCAAAGACGGCCTGAAATTCCGCAATTACGTATGATGTATATATGTTAATAAAGAATATTACATATTCACCAATCTAATACATATAAGTCCAACTTAATTTTAATCTGCAATTATTCTAACTTATTTTTTATGAGGATACTTTTAGTTAGAAAACGTGATCACCCTTACCGTGATCATTATCGAGTAAAATGTGATAAACATAGCGGTCACGTTTTAATCAATAACCTGAAGTGGTAGCATGTTATGCATCAAAAACCGTTTGACGTGTCAGACTGTCTAACACGAGACCAATTAAATCCACATAACAAAGCAGCATACACAGTGACAGTCAAAGCATACACAACTGATTAAAAAACAAAAAAAAAACCCCAGAATTCTACAAGTAATTTGAAAAGATGAATACTTTCAATCAAGTATTCAACAGTGTTAAAAATTTGCTTATAACACCAAAATATACAAACCCAATTACTATTTTTTTATAATAAAAAAAACCCAATAAATTAAACAGACAAAAAGACTTAAACTTGCACTAAAAAAAAAAAACAGAAATTAATATAATAATAATAAAAAAAAAAAAGTGTACCAGAGAGAGGAGAAGGCCAAGATCTGCCTTCAATACGTTTAATACCATAAACAAGCAAAGATGCCCATGGTTGGTGCATTGTCAAACATGCCTCACCATTATTATTATTATTGGCAAAATTCCTGCTTTGGTTTGTTCTTCTCATGTCTGTAACTCTGAGAATTTTTCGGGTGAAATTTCTCAAAATAATAATTTAGAATCTTAATACGGCGTGCACAATTTATAGATGGGTTAATTGGATATAACCCTTTTATAACACTTTTTTTTTTTTTAAATAACTCCCTTTTATTTTTATTTTATTTTATTTTTTTTCTACTTAACCCTCTTTTAAGACGATTTTGATTTTTAAATCACCCCCTTGTCGAAAAAAGTCACCTTAAAATGAGATATTTCTGCCAAATTCAAATTTTGAATTTTTTTTACTTTCTTTAATCCCTATTTTGAAGTACTTGATGGACATAGAGCCGAAGCATTGGTCACGTCATGCTTTTTTGACGAGGAGTAAGTCGAATGTTAACGTGAACAATAGGGATTAAAGAGAAATAGGGAAGGGTAAAATAGGGATTAAAGAAAGAAAAAAACATTCAAAATTTAAATTTGGCCGGAATATCTCATTTTAAGGTGATTTTTTCCGATAGGGGGGGATTTAAAAACAAAATCATCTTAAAAGGGGGTTAAGTAGAAAAAAAAACATAAAAGGGGTTATTTCAAAAAAAAAAGTGTTATAAAAGGGGTTTATATCCAATTAACCCTTTACAGATTAATCACCGGGGTGGCCGGGTTGGTGGTCTAAGAGAGGATGTGCTTTTTGCCGTCGGTTAATTACGTTGTGTAGTCGGTTTTTTTTCGCTAATTACACTTAACGATTTTAATGAATGATTATTAATTTAGTTTATTAATATCAATTATTAAGTTTTGAATAATAATTTTGAAAGTTTTACGAAAACCGTGTAATTTTTAACCCATTATTGGTGAAATAGTAAAAATACAATAAAATCTTATTTTTTCACCCACCACTCATTTACAACTCGAAAATCCACTCAGTACCCAAAAAGTTAAAAAATTTAAATTTTTAAAAAGTGTCCGACGAATAAGCGATGAAAACGAGGTAATTTATACGGAGTATACTTTTATATATATTTGTGTTTTTATAGTGTATTTAATAATAGAAATTTTAAACTTACGACACTCGAGAAACGCTTAAATTTATTATAGAAATCGAGAATCGAAAAAAAAAAAAAAAAAAAAGACAAGTGAGTAGGCGCGGGGGTGGTTGGGGTATACCACGACTAAGGTGTGGTGTCACTTAGGCTTCGCCATGGAGTAGGCGCAGGGGCGCTTGGGGTAGCCCATGGGTAAGGCGTGGGGTTGCTTGGGGGCGTGTTGTTGTCCTTTTTTTTTTGTTATTGTTATTATTATTTTTTTTAAAATTAATGGTAAATGGAGCATTAAAATTGTGGTAGTACAATGGTTAGGAGATTAATTTTGAAGTTGAAGGTTGTGGGTTCAATTATCAATAATTGTAAATTTTTTATTTTCTAGCTTATTTTTTCATAATATGTACTCCCTCCCATTTTCTTTAATCTTCCCACTTGATTAAAATAATACACTCATTTAATAAACAAGTGGGAAGATTAAAGAAAATGGGAGGGAGTAATATATTTTAGTTTACACTTTTATTATAATTTTTTACTACAAATATTACGTTTTTCTATTTCTTATCAATTTTGCTAATAAATTATTTCGGTTGATATTAAATAATCAACAATATAAAAGTCGGAGTTTAAATTTGTTAACCGTAATTAGGAAAAATTAATCTTTGACATGTCGAGTTCATGTCATGTGGGGTCAAAGTGTCCTTTCGGGTCAAGTCGGGTTCAGTTCGAGTTGTTATCGGGTTGGTTCATATCGGGTTAAATAGTGTATCGGGTCAGGTCGGGTCATTACTGGTGTTGGGGTTAGTGTCCTCTACAGTTAGGGCAATAACATAAATAAATCTCTAAAGGTACACAGGGTACATTTTGTATTTAATCAGTTGATTAACGTTTATCAATAACGGTTGGCTTGCTAGATAAGTTTGACGTTATTGTCATACAGATGGCGGTGATCAACTAGTCCCTAAGAGTCACACCTAAAGGATGTGTTTGAGAGATGTGATTATTTGAGAAAATGATCATATCGATGCCTTACTTAATGACTAAACAGTTAGTTAGTGTTGTTGACTAAAAGGTTAGTCAAATGTGACTAATATGTTAGTCAATGAGATGATGTTACTGACTAAAATGTTAGTCAGTGTAATGTTAATGCAAACAATTTATCTTGATTAAATATTTTTAGCTGAGGCGAATTAAATGTAATTCGTGAATTGAATATAAAATGTTATATTTAATTGTTATGTATAATGCAAGCTAATTAAATATAAACCGTTATAATTAATTAGTAAATTATAAATATAAGGATATTTATAATATATTATAGTCGGTCCAAACAGATGACACTAGTAATATATTGCATTGTATTAAAAGCTAAATGACCAAAAAGAAAAGTGACTAGATTCATTTTAGTCTAGATACGTTTTCTTGGTCAATAAGATAGATTTTGAGGAGAATTATATTCTCCCCAAAAGACTCTAAGAGGCCGGCCATATGGTAATTAGGAGAGTATATTAGTCTTTCCTAATTCTAATTAATACTACTCTAATTGCCATTCATTCACAACTCTTTCTACAACACAAATCTCAAGAAAGAAAATCAGTTTTCTCTCTAATTTTTCTAGCAAACTAAAGGGCATTTCTTGGAACATCTTGGGTGAGATTATTAGGAGATACCATATTTTTGGTATTGATCTTAGGCCAATTCTTAAGGATTAAAAGGTTAATTCTTATTCTTTTATTATGTTATGCAATTTAGATTTATGACCTTAAATCTTGTAAATTTTTCATTATAATCCTGTGAATTAAAAGGTCTATATACGGATATAAACCTACAAGTGGTATCAGAGCCTTAGGGCACATGAAATTTTTATAAGGTTTTCATAAAAAATCGATTTTGAATAATTTTGAATCAAGTTTGATTGATTTGGCCGTATGATTGCATCTTGGCCGTATACTTTTGGGTATGATAGTTATGTGAATCTTGGCAATATGTGTATCATGTTTATTTTAATCAATTTTGTAATTGGGCCGTATGTCTTGGTTTTATGTTGCTTTTGTTAAGTTGGCCATTTGATTTAATCAAGTTTGACTAATGTTGGCCGGATTTATCTATTGTGAAGGCCGGTAGTTTTTGTTTAAATTTTGGCTAGTTTTGATCCATTTGTTTCATATTTATCAATGTTTTAAGATGTTAAAACGATTACATATGATTTTGTATAAGTTTTAATTTAATACTGATTGAATTAAAACATAAAAGGATCAAATCTTGTATGTTAATGAACATATTGTTTGCTAATCATTAGATCTATCAGTTTTAAGTTGTTTAATTTAAAAAGTTAAATTGAATCACTTAAGTCAATGTTTAATACGGATTAAAATTGATTAGGATCGATCTAATTAAAAGCATGATTGAATTAAAATAGTTTAATTCACTTTTATTGTAGTTGGCCGAATTGTTTTTTTATTTTTGGTAAATTTATTTACTATGGCCGAATTAAATTAGAATAAAAAAAAAAAAAGGTTTTTATTGGTTTATTTTCTGATTGGCCGAAATTATAATAAAAAAAAAAAATATTTTAATTCGGCAATTACTAGTTGGCCGAAAATTTTATTTTGGAAATTTTATTTTTGGAAATTATTTTGATATATTATAAAGATAATATTTTGTTGTGTTATTGTGAAACAGTTCATGATAACTAAGATACCTAATATTTTAAAAAGGTTTAAAGATATTTTAAGATCTAATTTATGTTATAATGATAATATAAATTGATTTTGGATTATTATTTTGATTATAAGATATTATGAACAATTAAGGAATTGTTGCATAATGATGATCATTTAAAAGAGGTGGTTTGGATTAAAATCAATTCGTATGCATTGTTTTTATTTTGTTTAGTTGATGCTATATTTTTGTGAATGAATGTATGATTGAATGGTTTATTTTTACGCATTAAAAATGTACAATCGGTTGTAATTTACTAGTGTGGCCTTAGAAAGTTGTGTTTTCGTAATGAAGGAAACACAATTTTGGATGTATTTTTGAGATCTCGAATCTCCAATTATGTAATATTTTTAATTTTGGCATATTTTGAATTAGAATGTAAATAGGTTTATTTTTGTAATTCAAAATTGTAAATTTAAGAAGATTCAAGATGAAGATTCAAGATGGACTCCCACTTAAAGCCCAAGATGAAGAATGAAGACTTGCTTAGGGTCCATGGATGGATTCCAATTTGTATTTGTCTTTATTTTCATAGGGTTAGGCCACACTAGGTGTTTTTCATTTTTGCGTTTTCCTTTACCGTTTTTGCATTCACGTTAGATAGTAGCATCATATTCCGCCTAAACTAAACCAAACCACCTAATATGCATGAAAATGGATCATATAGTTGCATCCTAGATCATAGACATACGGATGTCATTTGTTTAGAGCTATCACCTCAATTTAATCATTCACGATAATGCTAGATATTAGTTCACTTAAAATGAATTAAAATGAGTTGATGGGATCTTCCTCTAAAACTGAAATTGAGAACTAGTCTTTATAAGTCGAACCACTATGAATCCCTTCTTCGTCGGTAGGCATAATATGACCCCTTCTACGTTGGGTAAGTAGTGGCTGTCAACTTAGTTTACCTCAACACTATAGTTCGAGTAATATCTCGTAGTTATGGTGGACTAAAAGATAGGATTTACTGAAATCTATCCTCCAAGAACTCTAACAGTAGAAATAGCTAAGATTAGCTTATCAATTTATAGAAATTGAGTCTTGGGATCGCTTATATAATTCTCGAGGGAGGTCAATTATATGAGTGCATAAGTCGTTGCATTAAAATGTTATTGTTTTGACTTAAATCTTTAAAACAATGATTTCTTATCTTCTCCCTTCTTCTTCTTTCTTTTCACAGTTTCGAATACGTTATATACAGATATAACTACTATAACAAATGGCTGTTCGTATTGAAGGACCAATGCCAAGTGTCACACTTGAACGTGAATCATGGCTGAGAATTTTTATGGACAACATGAATCACCCACTGATCAAGAATGATGGGTCCAATTTGTCGATTGGGAGGCGCGATTACACGGAATGCCGCCATAGCCGACGGCAAGCTCAAGTACTTGATCGAGCCAATGCCGGCCGAACCACCCCGATGCAGAGGAGATGAAGTCGTAGCTTATAATGATTTCATGATGGAGGCGGGTGCGTTAACGGGCGTGCTCATCTATGCAATGGAATCCAATTTGCAAAGACGATTCATTACCCAGGTGCAAACAAGATTTTCACCACTTACTAAGGAATTCTCGAAAGCTCCGAGAATTAAGAGTTACGAGTATACTACTCGTTTCTTTGAAGCTAGACTCCAAAAGGGCCAACCGGTTGGTCCACACCTTCTCGCCATGATCGAGAACGTTGAAAAATTGGAGGAGCTTGGTTGCACGATCGATGCGAAGATCATCATTGATCGAGTGCTTCACTCTCTTCATGATGGGTATGCCCTCTTTAAGGCAAACTATTACATGAATGACATGCAGAAAAGTCTGCATGAACTACATTCACCTCGCATGCACGAGAGTGATCTCAAGTTGAGTGGGAGCACGAAGCAAGATGTTCTCATGATTGGGAACAAGAAGGGTGAGGTAAGGCTCGGCTAACCTAGCGTAGGTAAGCCAAAATTCAAGAAGCTGGTTGTTAAGAATGGGCCTGGTGAGTCTAGCGGTAGCTCACAAGGCAAGGCAAAGCCAAGCGAGCATGGAGTGCCACCATTGCCACAAGTCCTGGGCATTGGAGGCGAATCGTCCGTGTATCTTTGAGGACATAAAATCAGCCGCGTCTCTCGCTGTTGGTATGTCTTCTTTATTCATATGATTGAGATTAACCATGCAAGTTTGAACTTGGGTACTTGATCTTGGTTGTGGTTCTCATCTCAGGCAATCATTTGCAGGCCTAAGAAGCATCGAACTCGGCAAGAGGTGATGTAGACTCGCGAGTGGGGAATGGAGCAAGAGTTCGCCCGTTTCAAGAGGACATATGTAATCCAACTCCCAGTGGATTTGAGTTATTTCTGAATAAGCATTTACTATGTACCTAGTTTATCGAAAAACATTATTTCAGATCCGTTCTTCGATAAAGAAGGATTTTCATTTTTAATAAAGGATAATATTGTATTTTCTCTTTGAATGAAATGATTTATGGTAAAGTCAAGTTTCCATGAACGGAATTTATGTTTTAGATCAAACCACAGAAATCATGCATGTGAGTAACAAGAAAGCAAAGGTTGGTGACAAAGATCAAACGTATTTATGGCATTGCCGAATGGGACACATAAATGAGAAACGCGTGAAAAAGCTCATTGATAATGGGACAATAGCCCCATTTGACTATGAAACTTTTGGCACATGTGAATCATGTCTTATAGGCAAAATGTCTCGAATTTCCTTCAAAGGTGTTGGAATGCGGCTGGCCGACCTATTAGGACTCATACATACTGATGTGTGTGGACCTATGTCAATCAACGCTAGAGATGGCTATAGGTATTTTATCACTTTCACGGACGATTTGAGTAGATATGGACATGTCTATTTAATGAAGCATAATAGTGAGTCCTTTGACAAGTTCAAGGAATTCCAGAATAAGGTTGAGAACCAGCTGGATAGAAAGATAAAAGCACTACGTTCGGATCGTGGTGGCGAATATCTTTCAACTGAGTTTGATCGACACCTGAAAGACCGCGGGATAGTATTACAGTTAACTCCACCCGGAACACCACAACTGAATGGTGTGTCCGAACGAAGGAATCGAACATTACTTGATATGGTTCGATCCATGATGAGTCATACGGTTGTACCTGACTCATTATGGGGTTATGCTCTTTTGTCAGCTACTCTTATACTTAACCGAAGTCCGACTAAAGTCAGCGACAAGACTCCATACGAAGTTATGGAAGGAACGGTCCCTAGCTTGTCCTTTATTCGGGTTTGGGGGTGCGAGGCTTATGTCAAGTGGAGACACGAGGATAAGCACGGCCCGCGATCGGTCAAGACATACTTTATTGGTTATCCAAAAGGAATGTTTGGTCATTACTTCTATTCGCCACCGAACACCGAAGTTTTTGTTGCGGCTTAGTGCGACGTTCTTAGAAAAAGAGTTTCTCAAGACAAGAGAGGTAATAGAACCTTCGGACCGTCTGAGATTCTGAACCAACAACCGAGCAACTAATGGAGGAAGTCGCTCCTTCTACGCCCGCCGGTTAATGTCCCTTTGGAACCTAGAAGGTCGGGTAGACTCTCCATTCCTCCCGTGATCGATATATCGGTATAGTCGAGGAGAACGGGAGAGACGACGCTTTACTCCTTGAGGAGTAACGAACCCGTGAACCTATAAAGGTGCCATGACGTGTTCCGACCAAAGCTTTGGCAAGAAGCCATGCAATCCGAGATGGACTCGATGTACGCAGAACCATGTACGGGATCTGGTTGACTTACCGATAAGGCTAGGCCTCTTCAAAGGCAAATGGCTTTACAAGATAAAGCGATCCGTAGAAGGACAACCAGATATATACAAGGCACGACTAGTGGCAAAGGGTTTCACTCAAGTGCAAGGGTTGCACTATGATGAGATCTTTGCACCCGTAGTCATGCTTCGCTCCATTCTGATTCTTCTTAGCGATCACGCGATTTCATAACTATGAAATCGGCAAATGGATGTGAAAACCGCCTTCTTAAACGGTTATTTGGAGGAGGAGTTGTACATGGTACAACCCGAAGGTTACATCGATCCCGAAAATCCTAAGAAAGTTTGCAAGCTTAAGCCGCTCCATTTATGGACTTAAGCAAGCTTCACTGAGTTGGAATCATCGCTCGACCAAGTGATAAAGGAGAATGGATTCACTCGATCGGCCGAGGAACCATGCCTATATATCAAGTCGAGTGGGAGCAAGATTGTCTTCCTAATACCGTGACGTCGATGACATACTCTTGATTGGGAATGACATACCTCTCTTAACCCGGTAAAAGTATGGTTAAAGAACCATTTAGGATGAAAGATCCGGGTGAGGCACAACGTATTTTGGGGCTCCGTGATCTATAGAGATAGATCACGACGGATGTTATCCCTCATCAGAGTCTTATATAGATAAGATTCTTGAGAGGTTCAAGATGACCAACTCCAAGAAGGGGAATCTTCCAATGATCTCTGGGTGCACTTTGAGTAAAGCTCAAGCACCAAAGACATCCGAAGAGGTCGAGCGCATGAGTCGGATTCCATATGCGTCGCCTATAGGATCGATCATGTATGCCATGATATGCACACGCCCGACGTGGCATATGCATCGAGTACGACGAGCCGATACTAAGGCAATCCAGGTGAAGCATTAATCGGATGGCCGTAAAGAACATTCTTAAGTACTTACGGAGGACTAAAGATTGGGTATTGACTTATGGTGGAGACACCGAGCTGGCAAGAACCTTCCACGCAGACGCTAGTTTCAAACGGATCGAGATGACTCGAAATCTCAATCTGATTCGCTTTTACTCTTAATGGCGCTTGCGGTCACCGGAAAAGCTCCAAACAAACCGTTATAGCAGATTCAACGATCGAGTCCGAGTATTATGTCGCTCGTAGAGGTCATGGGCGAAGCTATATGGATGCGCTGGCCTACAAGGACTAATCAGTAGTTCCTAGTTCGAATGACCCGATCACCATCTATTGCGATAATAGTGGTGCCATCTTCCAGCAAAGGAGCCAAAGTCCAAAGAACAAGTCTCAATGACGTGATAAAGGAAGGCTCACATGATCCCGGGATTACGTGGAGCGAGAAGGGAGATAGTGATTGACAAGATTGCTACGGATGATAACATAGCGCATCCTCTCACTAAGCCGTTGAGACAAGATAAGCATGAAGGGCACGTTAAATCCATGGGAATTAAGCGTGTTCCCGAGTTGTATTAGTTGTTTGTATGGATTTGACACTTGTATTTCCTAAAACTTCTAATAAAATCATCGCTTTGTTATATATATTGTTTTTCATGAGGGTTGTGCGGCATAACGCTGAACACCTCAAAGTGAATCGAATTGCTTTATATTTTGTTTTGGTCCGTGATCGCCTACATGAGCCGACATAACTCGCAATCATTTTGTGACGTCGATTGATGGTGGGTTCAACGAGCCATAAGTCAAGCGTTGACTGATCGATCACAGATGCGGGTTTCTTGAAATCGCGCAGGACACATTTTTTTGTGACGATTACACGGAGTCCTAAATGTTTCGTAACATTAGGTGCCGGTCGTGGATAGGACATCCATAGTGTTCCTAGAGTCGATTCTTTTGACTATCGACCGCCTCTTGAGATTAAGGCGCATTTTGGGTGACTTTGGTTTCTTTCTCACTGGCCGATCGTAACAGCGCCGCTGATTTTCACTGGTCATTTCACGCCGCGCTACATCTGCAGGATTCGAGTTGAGGAAATATCCAAACTTCTATCGAGTTATAATATTTATTCTCGTGGGCCACTCGAGGAGTCAGAATCAAAATGCATGGCCATGCTCGAATATTGATTCGCTTATCGCTTAAGTTACTCTCTAGTCGGGAAACCACTTCGACATCGATCGCCATGAACTACGACCTTTGAAAGTACGGACTTTGCAAATTGGTTTACATTGAGTGGGAGAAATTTATTATGGATATGAGAATCGGTTATCGCACCTACACTTGTACGGACAAGTGGGAGATTGTTGGGGTTAGTGTCCTCCACAGTTAGGGCAATAACATAAATAAATCTCTAAAGGTACACAGGGTACATTTTGTATTTAATCAGTTGATTAACGTTTATCAATAACGGTTGGCTTGCTAGATAAGTTTGACGTTATTGTCATACAGATGGCGGTGATCAACTGGTCCCTAAGAGTCACACCTAAAGGATGTGTTTGAGAGATGTGATTATTTGAGAAAATGATCATATCGATGCCTTACTTAATGACTAAACAGTTAGTTAGTGTTGTTGACTAAAAGGTTAGTCAAATGTGACTAATATGTTAGTCAATGAGATGATGTTACTGACTAAAATGTTAGTCAGTGTAATGTTGGTACGACAATTTAATACTGATTAAATATTTTTAGCTGAGGCGAATTAAATGTAATTCGTGAATTGAATATAAAATGTTATATTTAATTGTTATGTATAATGCAAGCTAATTAAATATAAACCGTTATAATTAATTAGTAAATTATAAATATAAGGATATTTATAATATATTATAATCATTCAAAACAGATTTACACTTAGTAATATATTGCATTGTATTAAAAGCTAAATGACCAAAAAGAAAAGTGACTAGATTCATTTTAGTCTAGATACGTTTTCTTGGTCAATAAGATAGATTTTGAGGAGAATTATATTCTCCCCAAAAGACTCTAAGAGGCCGGCCATATGGTAATTAGGAGAGTATATTAGTCTTTCCTAATTCTAATTAATACTACTCTAATTGCCATTCATTCACAACTCTTTCTACAACACAAATCTCAAGAAAGAAAATCAGTTTTCTCTCTAATTTTTCTAGCAAACTAAAGGGCATTTCTTGGAACATCTTGGGTGAGATTATTAGGAGATACCATATTTTTGGTATTGATCTTAGGCCAATTCTTAAGGATTAAAAGGTTAATTCTTATTCTTTTATTATGTTATGCAATTTAGATTTATGACCTTAAATCTTGTAAATTTTTCATTATAATCCTGTGAATTAAAAGGTCTATATACGGATATAAACCTACAACTGGGTCAACACAATTTTAAAGAATTATTTCAATTTTTACCAACAAAAATACGTATTTCGACCGTTATTTTATTTAATTACTTGATTATTAAGTCAAATATATCATTTTAGATAATAATTTGCTTTCAATCTAATCAATTTTAAGCTTAATAATTATCGCTCCGTCAATTTAGTCGGGTCGGTTCATTAACGGGTCGTTAACGAGTCGGGGCTAGGTCGGGTTCGGATCACTGAATATCGGGTCATGTCGGGTTACGGATCATCATCAGGTTAGGTTGGGTCGGTTCTCGGGTCACAATATTTTCGGGTCAATCGGATCGAGTTTTGCTGGGGTTCGGGTCGGGTCAGACTTGCCAACTCTACTCTCCGCTCATTTGAGAAGATTAAAAACTCTTAAATTACAGAAACAATTCTTTGCAGATAACTGAAACAAACTTAGAAACTCTCTGCAACAAAGTTCTTTTAAAACTCAAAACCTCTCAAAGTTAACTCAAAACTCTCTTTTCAAAGAGAAAATAAAATCAAGACTTCTTTAAATCTCACAGTTAAAAGAATTAATCATCCTTTTAAACATCCCGGAGCCAAGCAATCAATTGCAGTCGATTTTTTTTAAAGGAGAAGAAGACCGGAGAGGGAGATTTGAAGTCTTCCAATACCCTATTTCGAAGTCAAGTCATTTCTTCAATTTGGTGTGGAAATCGAATCAGTGGATTCAGGAAATTGTAAACCAGAAATTTAAATTAATAAAATTATTATTTTGTTCGCATTTATTTTGTTTTTTTGTTAATTTTTGCAGATTACAAAATAATTTGCGTTTACAAATTTGGCACTCCCGGTAGAACAAATTTCATCACTCATCTCTTATTCCACATCAAGTTTTTGAAGAAATCAATCCAATGGCGCCTAGGAGAGTTTTTACCACGCTCGAAGGTGTCGTTAAGTTCGCCTCTGAAAATGAAAGATTGGTCGCCCCTAGCGCCTCTGGTGGTGGTCTGTTGACTCCAACTTTCTTGAAGGGAAGCACAAGATTCGCCCTCGTTGATGTTGCGGCTGCAAAACTTCAATATGCGTCAGCCTCCACGAAGGCACGTGAGCCCGAAGTTGTTGTCGTCGATGTGAACGAAAGCTTAAACGACGTAACAAGACAACTTGATGGTCATATTTTTGACGCAACGCTTTCGATCCGAGTCGAAGACATGGAGAAAACGCCCGAGAAAATGACGATTTACACATGTCCGTTATTCAAAGAATATATGTCGTCGCCCAATGACGAACTCGAAGAGTTGTTCAGTCAGTCACCTTTTTCTATGATTGCTCCCGTTATGATGACGCACGCCCTAACTGTCAAGGATGAATTTTCTCAAATGAAGGCAACGCTCGAGAAACTTAAGCGAGACAACAAAGAAAAAAGTAAACAACTTTACATGCTTACAATTAATCACAACAACCTAAACCAACTTTAGGGCCTCATACAAGTCAAAATATGGCTAGAGCTACACCTAGTTACCTTTTTCAAGCACAATCGAGCTAATCTTCGTCCTCGTCAATGTAAAATGTGTCTTCCTTGTTGAGATCACCTTCTCCTTTGATTTAGAACATAAAAACAAGCAGAGGAAAACAATAAATCTATGCCCTAATTACAAATTCTAACCAACACCCTAATTATAAAACTAATAATAATAAAGGAGCGATGAATTACCTGAAGAAGAACAAACAGAATTAGTTTAAGAAAGAATTAGGCCAAAAGATTGAATCTTGGATGTATGATATTGGAGAATCAATGGAGGATTAATTAGAGATTAAGGAGAGTTTATGAGAGAGAAGAGAGACTTTAGATGTTTAGGGTGAGTGAAATAAGAATTAATGAGGAATTAAGGATCTAATATAATCATTAAAAGCTGATAAAATAAGTCCTAAGCAATCACGAAATTTGCACGAGCAAAGCAGTCTTCTGTAGGTTTTGGTCGTCTGTTGCCTGCGGGTTGGTCACCTGCGGGTTGGCCGCCTGCTGGCTGCCTCCATCTCGCGGAAAACCTTTTGTCCACGCGGAAGCCTTTTTCCTCCTTCCTCGCGCATACCCTCTCGCGCCTAGCTCGCCTCCATCCTCTAAACTACCACCAAGACTCTACTAACTACCCTTAAACCACTCCTCACACTTACTAACTCGTTTCTAACCTCGGTAACCGTAACACACGACTCACTAACTCGACACGTGAACTTATAAAACGACTTTCTCACAACAAAAATGAGAAAATCATATGAAATGAAATACAAATAAAAACAAATTGAGTCGGGGTGTTACATCTCCAATTTATAAGAAGATGTAAGTGTGTCTTATAAAACATGATATTAAATACTACTCCCTCTATTTCATTGAAAAAGCCCCATGGGCTTTTTCACAATTTTTAAGGAAAATGAAAAGTTAAGGGTAATATTGGTAGTTTGGTTGAGTGGGGTCCATTTTAGAGGATAAAGTGTGTGGTATTTTGGTAAAATGAATATATTAGTAGGGGTAAAAGTGTTATTTTGATTGTATAAAGTTGTCCTAAATAGTAATGGGGCTAAATGAGTGAAATTGCCGAAAAAGGAAAGTGGGACTAATTGAGTGAAATAGAGGGAGTAAATTTTTCTATGTGAATCATAATAATACAAAAGCAAATTTAGTTGGTTTTAATTCTAAACTGAAGTATAAAGAAAAAACAATAGGTTGAAAATATTAGAAAAAAACTCACCTTTACTAAATACTCGTTTTGGTGTCCGGTCCCGCCCGGGCTAACTATATTTACGTTATAAATTCGAAAATTAAATTTGCATTATATTAAGTACTTGTCCAGTTTATGCATTTATTATTTATGACATAGTTATATGAAAAATCCTTAAAATCATAATTAAGTATAATTATTAACCATACTTCAATTAATATAAAATTATTATCAATGTATACCGTCATGAAAAATAATAGTTTGATATAAAATTAATGATATTAAATCTATGATTTCTTCTTGTTGTTTTATTTCAAATATAAACTCACAAATACTATATCATCTAATAAAAAACACAAAGTTCTATAATATAATAATGTATGATTTTTATAATATTTCATTATAACATCAAAATATCTAAACGGAGTACCAAATATGAATTGAAGTACATCAAATGACCAAGATGAAATAAAATGATTAACATGTACTTATGGATATATTCATATATATATATATATATATATATATATATATATATATATATATATATATATATATATATATATATATATAGAAAAAGGATACTGTGAGACCACCCCCTAAAAATAAGACCGTCCCGTAATTATAGGCCGTCCGATCAAACTAATCCTACGGTTGAGAATAGATTGCATCTTACCCTAAGATCTAACCTTCCCAACTCCTATAAATAACTTCAAATTCAAAGCATCACTCTCATCTTTATTTTTTCTTTCTCTCTCTACTTTCTCTCTCTCTTTTTATTTCTCTCTTGCGATCTTCAGGCAATCAAAATCACAATTCATGGAATTATTTTGACCTCAAAATTTACTCAATTTCACCTCAAAATTCACTTAATTAGAACTGAAAATTCACCGAATTTGTTTCGCTGCTTATTCTTCTATAATTTTCCTTGTTTTTCTCATATTTGATAAACTTCCTATTTCAATCGTAAGTGTTGTAATTGATCAATTTTTCAGTTTAATTGTTTAGTTATTGTGTAATTGATCATTTTAATTGTAATTTGGTTGTTGTATGTTGAATTCTCTGGTTTCGAATCTCGTCGTGTGTTTTCAGTTGAATTCTCCAAGAATCGATTTCATAGATTATTGTTTACTGTGATGATGTTGATGTTAATGTTGGTGTTGGCGTTGGTGTTGATGATGATGACGATGACGATGACGATGACGATGACGATGACGATGACGATGACGATGACGATGATGATGGTGATGATGATGATGATGATGAATTATCGTTATGAGATTTCTGTCCCAACTCTTTCAATTTTATTTTATTCCTTTGCAGATCTGTCGTTGTAATCTTCGTCAACATCATGTGTTTGTTTGTATAAGTTATGTTTTTCGTTGTAATTTTTATTTTGGTGTTATAATAACAATGTTATAATAACATTGTTACAATAACATTGTTACTGTAACAATAGTGCTACTTTATAAAAACACCTACATATGCTTTGTGAAAGTGTACAGCGAGTTTACGCATACGGAGGGTAAGATATTTTCTCTGTTATAATAACATTGTTACAATAACATTGTTACTGTAACAACAGTGCTACTTTATAAAAACACCTACATATGCTTTGTGAAAGTGTACAGCGAGTTTACGCATACGGAGGGTAAGATATTTTCTCTATTAAAGGAGGGGATTACATTTTACTGAGTATATGTTTTCGCATGTGGTTTTACACCAAGATTGTACGCTGCCAAAACAAGTAAAAATGGTGTCTTGAAAACTAAACGTGTGTGTGTAATCGTTATTTGATAGAAAAGCCAAAGAGATTAAAGGCTATTAGCTCAAATATGGGAGAGCAATGTGCAAATTTTGCACAAAGATGTAGGGTCGAATCCTATATAGCCTATTTAATTAAGTGTGTGGTGACTTTAACTGGTCGCACAACAACGTCATGCAAAGACAAATCAAAGTAAGATTTTAAATTTGTGGCCTTAAAAATCAAGACCTAATGGTTTGTGCTCAAAGTAACATTGATGCCGATTAGCCAACATGGGAGTCGAACCCACATCTTGTGCGTAGCACAATGCTCTACCGTTGAGCTAATTGGCTTATATACTTTATTGAATTTACGTACTCAACATGTTCTCTATACAAACAATTACATTTTAATAGTAATAGTCAACTCGTGTAACAATACAACAATGTGTTATAATAAAATTGAATAATGTTGAAACAAACACTTATAACAAGAAAAAATATGTTGAAACAAACACTTACATTACAATAACCGTACTTGTGTTACAGTCATAGCAAACATGTGTTATAATAACAAAAAATTGTGTTATAATAACAAAAAAAATGTGTTACAAAAACCACATGTGTTACATCAAGAACCAATTTGCGTTATTATAATAACAGACAATTTGTGTTATAATAACACCAAGTTACGTCTTTTTTCATATACCACATTAAAATTCATAGAAAAAGTTGACTGACGAAAATTAGCATGTACAAAAAATGAAAATTAAAGATCCAAATCTGCCAATTGTTTCAAAGCTAAATGTTAGACAATAATATTCAAAAATCATTCTACATTACACATATTCAAAAGTTTTAATAGAAATATACCACATATATTGAAACCCTAATTTTCGCAATTAAGAAATTAGATTCAAGCATCATACATACATAATTACATCACAAATGTCAGAAGATCGACACATAATTAAGAAAAATTAAAAAACACGACATCTAAAATCAAATATTAATCATAAAAAAAAAAAAAAAATCCAAAAAGAATGAACAAAATCAGCACTAAAAACTTCTCAAACTATGTAACAAAGTTGAATTTTACCTTTTTATTTTGTTGGAAATCAGTTTTGTAGTTGATTGAATATTATTGTTAATTCAATTTCGTGGTTTTTGAGGTTTTTTTCTTAAAAGTGGGAGAATGAGGAGAGAGAAAGTGTTTTTTTTTTTTTTTTTTTACAATGAAGGGAGAGATAGAAGAACGAAATCAGAGGATGGGGGAGTGAGTTTCATTAATGACGTGGCTCAATCTGAGACCTTAGATCGTCATTCATCCTATGGCTTATAATTACAGGACGGTCTTATTTTAAGGGGTGGTCTCACCGGATCCTAACTGTATATAATATATATATATATATATATATATATATATATATATATATATATATATATATATATATATACAAATAACATATTAGGGTAAATTAAATATAACCCCTTTTAATTATAACACTTTTTTTTTTAAAAAATAACCCTTTTATATGTTTTTAATTATACATTGAAAGTAAACAAATATAAGGTGACGATACAAATAAATATATGTGTGTGAGATTTTAATAAATACTAAATACCTCTTTATCAATCAAAATCATATATGTATCAACCCGTATTTTTTGGTGATAAATACATCCTATAGATATGTGTTGTGATTTTCAAATCACTTTTAGTAGAATTGAGGTCATGGATAAAAGAATAATATATGTATTATGTATGAAGTACTAAACAATGAGTAAAATAAAGTTGAACACTTAAAACTTAACTTATGAATAAAATATAAAACAATAATTGTTGGAAATTTCACCTTGAGCTCGATAATATGCAATATGAATCTTCTAATTTTATTAGCATGACTTCACTATATGATTTAATTTTTTTTTTCAAGAGCTCTCCAATTTATATGAAGGTGTAAGGGTATTTTATAAAAAATAATATTAAATATTAAGTATTCCTAATGTGAGTCATAATATTTTTTAGGTAAATTTTTATTTAAATGATATAGAGAATTAGTTGTCTTGAATAACACTAATAATCATACATGCAATTAAATACTAAATTTTCCTAATGTAACCTAACTAATTTAATTTTCATTAAAAGATATATTACTTTCAAAAAGTTATTTTTGTTTTTTTTATTTTATTTTTATTGTTTGCACCTTCTAAATATAATGTATCTTTTTTCTCCAATTTAATTTGGAAATATATTGCTTGTTATAATATTAGATTTGATATTTTTAATGTATTTTGAATTTGTTTAAGGTAATTTTAAAATGATTTTATTTTATTTTAGAATCCTAATAATATTAAATATATAATTATTTTAAGATTAATACGTTTTATTATATATTAATATAATACAAAAAAAAATTAATATAATAACTTAGATTTTATATGTTAAAATAATAATTTTTTTTATCAACCAATCATATTAGGACAAATATCGACCATAGAGACTAGAGCTGGCAAACTTGACCCGACCCGAGCGACTCGACCCGAACCCGAGCAGAACCGACCCGATAGGACCCGAAATTATAGCGACCTGAAACCGACCCGAACCGACCCGATGACGACCTGTAACCCGACACGACCCGATAAAGTTTGACCTGAAACCGAACCCGATCCGACCCAAGATGACCCGTAACCCGATTCAACCGAGTTCATTTGATAGCTGACCCGACCCGAAATGACCCGTGACCTGAACCTTTGAAGATTTTAAAGAAATTTTGATACTTTTTTTTAAAAAAATTCAGAAATTTCAGTCTTTCAAATATACACAAAATAAATATTTGACATTTTGAGATTGGGATATAGTTAAAAATTCAAATATTCGTTTGAAAAATGTTAAAATTTCAAAAATTGTTTTGGCGCCAAAATTTAAGCCTAAATTATTAGTGACCTGAATTTGACCCGAACCCGATTGACCCGACAATTTTAGCTTTAATGACCCGACCCGATATGACGCGGACCCGACCCGAACACTGTTATAACCCGACATCACCCGAACCCGATACGACCCGAAACCGACCCGAACACTGTTATGACCCGTGTAACACCCCGTGTTATTTTAACACAATATTATAAAAGAATTTTAATTCCTGAAATTAAATTCATCCTTTTTTCTTATAATAAAAATATGTGTGAATTTTTTTTCGCCAAATAATACTAAATTTCTTAAGTCCAAATTTAAAAATTTTGAAAAATAAAATATATTGTATTATCTTTAGAATTCAAAAAGAAACACAATTCAAAATTTTATAAAAATCAACACAAAACTAATATTGCCTTTCAAATTTCAAAAAGGTTAAGTTATGTTTACTATTCATAAAAATAAAAGTAAAACCTTTTATTCATAAAATTCAATTTCGAACATTTTTCATTTTCGAATAAAAATGAATAACCCTTATACTTTTCCCGTCTTTGAAATTCAAGTCAACGATTTCAAACACGCAAATCAAGGTCAATCCATCTTATCCTCTTTCATTTTCTTCTTATTTTAGAAAAATAAACTTAACATCAAAACAAAAGTAATCATTTTTTTTTATTATTAAATCATTTAATCTTAATATCCAAATTACTATTTCATTTCTATTAAACTAACTTTTTTCTAAATTGTCGAAATTATAAGTCACACCTAATGTAAATCAATTAACTTTACGACCCGATAAGTATTTCGACTGAGGAAATTTTTATTCAAAGTTTCGATAATTAAATCTCAATTTTTGTTTTTAGTATCTTTCGAAAATTATTTTTATTTTCGATTTTATTTCAAAACCCTATTTTAAGATCATATCCTTTATTCTGAAACTTTATGCGATCGCGCAAATCGAAAATTTTAAAAATGAAAATCGAGCCCGAAAAATAGACCTTTTGACCGTAGCTTTTGGACACCCAAGTCCAAGTCTATCCTCTTCCTTTTTTTTTTTCTTACAGAAAGTCAAATTTTACTTACACATCCAATTTATCATCATCATCTTTATTTTTTGTATTTAAATTTAAAGTTTATACACAATAATAATAATACATACAAAATACATAATTAATACAAATGTTACTACCATTTTTATTTCCATCACTTTTAAAAAATTTCTAAAGTTATAAATAAAATATTTTAGTCTTAAAATTTTAAAGTAGAGATATTTCGAAAAATCGTCAAACGCGCATACTTTAACTTTTACCGTTTTTCTTACCCGATTTATTTCGTAACACGTATTTCGAAAAACGAAACATTTTAAAAACATCGAGGGGACAATTTCTTAGCGAATAGTAATATGGTCTTTAGTGTGCAAATGTGATCATTATGTTTCATTTTCTTTTCTTTAAACTTTAAATTAATTAATACTTTACTTAACACCTAAAACTTTCTAACTTACTTCACAAGTTTTATAAGGACAAAATCCTCTTGTTTTCCTTTTCATTTGGACGTAGCATTACTCCTCTTTTCTCCATTTTTTTTCTTCCATTTTTTCTTCCAGAAACCATTAAAATAAAACCCTAATATTATTCCTAATAATTTCCAAGTATTTTAGTTAATTAGTGGGTATATTAGGAGCTAACTTCTTGGATTATTTTGGGTGAAGAACATGGGTGTTATGGGTGAAAAATTTTTCCGATCTAAAATTTATTTTAGATCCCCGACGATAACCAATAATCTACCAAATAAGGTGACTAGCTATATCTTGTTGAAAATATGTTAAACATCACTTGTGTGTACTTGTATGTTTAAGTGGAGTACAAGTAATGATAATAAATAAATAATGTTTAAAATAGATGTGTTGTAGTAATATGATAATATGTTTAGTTAAATTAGTTTTGAGCATTTTTAATTATTGTCCATATGATTTTTATGTTTATTTAAGTTTTAGTTATGTAGTAATCGTATATAAAAATTATGTGAAATATTAACAATGAGTTTAAAGTAAAGAAAAATCGATAACAAAATTTATGAACATACTACACTAGCTCAAGGCATTTCCTTTATTTTCTTATAAATTTTCACTTTTAATTTTTGTAAATACTATGTTATGTTAAGTAAGGTTAAAATGGATGTTGTTATGTTATAAAAATTAATTTAGGAAAATAAATTATAAGTTATTAAAAATGCAAATTGTGTTCTTCCCTTTAATCTTCATGTTCTTGGCGTTCTTAATTTCCTTCATGTGATGTTCATATTTTAGCACTCTTTGATTGTGATTATTTTATGTTTGTTATTAATTTTTGTTTATGTTTAATTATTAGTTTATATATTGTTAGTAATATAGTTTAAATCAACTTAAACATTTAGAAAAACTTTTAGAAAATTTAACTTTATATTTTAGCTCGAAATTTTAGTCAAGTGAAGTTTTTAGTAAAATTTCATTTTAGTTAAAATCGTTTTAGTATAATTAGAATAATTAGAATATAAAGACTTTAAGCTAAAAACCGATAAAAATCGAAAAACGAAAAATTTAACATCACCAACATTAGCCACGGCATTTCTAGGCTTTTTAGGGTTAAGTTGTTTTTATCACTTTTTAGTTTATTGTTAAAAATAATTTAATTAGTAGTTAATAAATTGAATTAAGAATTTAAAAATAAATAAATGAATTTTAGTAAAACATACATATCACACGACATTCCACATAAAAATGGGTCAAATTTAATTAAAAAGAAAATATCACTAAGTCACTAAAGTTTAATAGTTAGTGGAATTGAATTTTTGTATAAATCGATTTAGTTAGAAAAGAAATGTAATGAACCGATTAAAAGGTATAACCGTTATAAAAATAATTTAAATCGTGTGCTACTACCCTTGTAAATTTGGACTGTTGGACTTGGACGATACGGACTAAATGAACCATCCACGACATTATTATTAAAAATGATAATCGCTAAATTTAGTAAATAGATGACTAAATTTAACTAAGTATCATTTTAAAATAAATGTCGTTTATCACTTTTTACAAACTAAACCTAACGACTTTGAAATTAGGATCTTAATTAATGACTAAGTTACGATTTTAGACTTAGAAAATATTTAGATATTTTAATAACTTAGTAACTAAGCTCAATCATGAATAGTGACCGATGAATAAAGGATCGATGAATACCGATCAAGTCAATAAAGGATCGAGGTGAATAAAGGACGGATGAATAAGAACCGCCATGAATAGTAACCCTGACTAAACTTGTTGAACAAGTAACGTCCCAAAAGTTTAAAAACTTGTTTTAAGGGGAATTTGAGGTAACTTGTTGAACAAGTTATCTTTTCAAATCCCGAGACGTGAATAGTGAAAAATTCACGAAACTTGTAAAACAAGTTACGTCTCAAAATTCAAAGATATTTCAAGTTTCAAAATTTGAAATATTGTAAATAATTGAAAATTTACTAAGTATAAAAAAATTGAAAATGAATAAGTAAATAACTTAAAGTGTTTCGAAAAACACTTAAATAAATTTGGACATATTAATAAACGTATCTATATAGAAGCTTAAAAACGTTAATAATTAACAACACTTCAAATAATAAACGAATATGTTATGTGATCATATGAAACCGAATAAAATACTTAAATGTTTGACAATGAGACTAGGAGAGTCTAGTAACATGCGATATGTAATATCAAATAAATAATAAATCTTGGGTAAGTTAAATAAAAGGTCAAAAGCTTGAGCCTCCGTTATGAAAACGTCAATCGTGAGTGAAGTGGGGTTAAGATAGTCTTGTGCGGATACTACTATCTCGGTCACTGAGCGTTGGCCATATCGAATAGTGTGGTTTCCAAGCCGGCAGCTTTATTGCTTAGCATGCTGCCCATGCCTTTACGCCTTAAGTTGTACTGCCTAAGCCGTACAAGATAATGAATATGCCAATTCTTTTGGGTCGGTCTCTAGGAAGTAGTCGCTTTATTCAGAGTTAAGGTGCTCTATGAATAGCATAGCCCATTCTTAAAGTGAATATTATAATATGCATATTAGACTAGGGTTAATTCCCCTATTTCGCTAGAGGTAACAGTGGGCACCCGCGGCCTTATGGATTTGGGTCTTGCATGCGGTTCTGTCTCCTTGCCGTGTTTCGTTCTTAGTGGGCGCGACACTTGCATTCACTCTTGCCACATGTAAAGATCACTTGACGGGATTGTAACTGAAATTCGAATCATTTCGAACACTAGAAGATGAGATGCAAGTACTATAGTATTCGGCGTGGTTTACGAGTCGAGTAAGTCGCTGCACTATGGTAGTGAGATGCAAACGACTAGAGTACAAATGCCTACTCAGTGGTCAGGCTCGTAAGCAGTATGTGTTGTTTGAATTGAATGAGAATGAGTCTTAACATCTTTAAAAATTAAAGACCACAAATTTCTGAAGTGAATCGAGTCTGCATGATGTGAATGATACAATATGTATGTTAGTTTGCGATCTGATATCGCACTGTAATCCTGTTGAATTGTTGTGATACTATTGTTATGATATTATCTGTTATTTGCATTTATAACTGAATATCATGCCTTATTTGATTTATCGCTTTAAACCGCATGCTTATTATGACTTATATGTCTTTATATGCTATATGTAATAAGCATGTTTATCTTTTTATCATATTGTTATAATTATAAAGCGATAGTAATAAACCAAAGTAATTGAAATCGAGGGTAAGTATGAGCATAGCTTAGTCTGTCCACCAATGCACCCCAATCGCTTTATCAGCAGGTAATCGTGGACCGAAAGCTGGATTTTGGACGGGGCCACACGATGATTTAATGCTTTACTTTCAGTTGTTTTCGAGAGATTTGTAATATATAACCTATTACTCTTTTTAATTTCCGTACTTAGAGTTGTTTTATTCAACTCTTGAACGATGTTGTAACATTTGGGTTTTTATGTATAATTAATGACGCTGGTTTAAGACTTAATTAATTTCCGCCTTAGTAATTAAAGTCGACTAAAAGCCGGGCTGTTACAACCCGAATCGACCCGAACCCGATACGACCCGACTCGATACAACCCGACCCAAACCCGACCCGAGTGACCCGATTGCCACCTCTAATAGAGACCATTGTTTCGACTTTATATATTAGATATATTAGATATATAAGTCTTATTTTAATTGAGAAAAATTCATTGTTGTTATTGTTATCACTAAATATAATTGTACTGAAGTGAACGAAGTTCAATTAAATTATTGTTGTTGTTGTTGTTGTTGTTGTTGTTGTACCACATTATAAATGAACTTTTTCTCAAAATAGAGTTATTCACAAAAGTATTTAACGAAATAAGCTAGGTCCACTTGAAACTTATTACGCTCTATGGGTCCACGTCAGCATATTATTTTTTCCTCCGATTTTTTCTCAAAAAACGCTATGCAGGACAGTGATTTCAGTCCCAAAAGACCAAAACCGCTATCCTACACAGCGTTTTGTCCAACACACGCACCCTTTCACTTGCTTTGTCACTTTGCTTGCAATGTTTTTTTCATTATCCATTTACTTGCTTCTTAGCTTCCTCACTCTTTTTATCCCTTCCATCTAGGGGTGTAAATGATCAGATCGAGCCGGCTCGGTGAGCCCTCGGAATCAAATCGGTCAAGGCTCGGCTCGAGCTCGGTCAAACTGATCTCGAGCCCGAGTCCGAGCCGAGTTAGGCTAAATTGAGCCGATTCCGAGCTTAGTAAAGCTCGGATCGGAAGCTCGGTTTTAGGCTCTTTTCAGTTTTATATATAATTTAGTCTATGTATATACATTATATTTTGCTACAACTATATATATTTTTTATTTGTAATATCATTTGATCAATTTTTTAATAAAATATATTAATAAAATGGTTATATAGATGTTTATTTTAATGGATATTGAAAAAAAAAACCGTTGAAAATAATATCCAACAAAGCTCGAATTGGGCTCGAGTCGAGCTCGAGACTTTTTCTGAGCCGATTCCGAGCTTTGAGTTTTTGAGCTCGGTAGATTCAGAGCCGATTCCGTGCTCGAGAAAATTTTTCCGAGCCGATTTCGAGCCCACATGAGCTCGGAATCAGATCGGCTCGGTTACACCCTAACTTCCACCTTAACAAATCTCTCCATTCCTCTATCCAAATATTCTATTTTTTTTTGAAAAAAAGTTCGGTTATAGATTCATACTTAAAAAATAGGAATAATTGTTAGGAATAATCCGAACTGATTCTCTTATTTCATAAATAATCGTAACTTGAATTAATCCACGAATAATTCCCACTATTGAGTAACCATTCCAATAATGTACTTTGACCAATTTCAATCAACTCTAACCTGTAAAAAAAAAAAAAATGGTGAAATCGACTCTAACTTTTCCTCACTCTTAAGTAAAATTCAAATTGGTTTCATCTCTTTTTTTATCTATTAAAGTAGGTTAAAATTGGTCAAAGTACATTATTGAAATTTCAATAGTTAGGATTATTCGTAGATTAATTCGAGTTCAGATTATTTATAAAATAAGAGGATCAGTTCAGATTATTCATGCCAATTAACCCTAAAAATTATTATTATATGATATCTATATTTTCAATATTATTTTCGTTTGTATTAACACATATTATTATTTTAATATTATTATTTTTTTTACTACATAAGTAGCGTTTTTTCTACTTTCTCATGTTTTACAAATAGAGTAATAGTAGTAGCAGTAATAATAACAACTACTCCTACAACATTAACAACAACAACAATAATAATACTCCGTAATAATAATGTGGCTGAACATAATATATTTGAGATGAACTGAATTGAGTTGAACTGAACTAAATAAAATCGAGTTGAACTGAATTTAAATGAGCTGAACTGAACTGAAAATAAGCATAAAAAACAGGTCCTAATTCCAAACAAGCTAAGACATATTCTAACATTGTTTTCCTTAAAAGTTTGGAGAAGCAAAAGCAAGAAATTCTTTGTTAGACTCCAAAAACTTCATACGATCTTCATCCAAAAACAACCATGCTTCAAAACCATCAACACCATTTGATGATGATGAATAATCATTATACTCAGTCAACACAATGGTGTTCCTCAACTTATTACTTGGCTTTAACTTGTTATCCAAGGGTACTACCCAAACGGGTTTACCAAACCCGAAATTTGCTTCACTATAACCCGCAGATTTACATAGTGATGTGACAATGTACACATCTTTTCCTTTACACTCCACAAATGTGTCTATAAAACCTTTCCAATGTTTTTCTTTGGCTTCTTCTCTTGTATCGCTTTGATATGCTGCGGCTATCTCTTCCATCTTTATTATAGATCCGCGGATCTCGGATACTAGTGCAGGTAGTTCGGCTCTTTTTTCGGTCTTTATAAAGGTAGTCTCAAGTAGGTTTCCCATGGATGCTTTGGGCATGGACGGGACCGTTCTTGGTCGTAAGTCAACCACGACACTTAGCATTGACCGGCCTTCATTTGGGGAGGCTAACAAGATATGTTTCCATAGGAAACCTGTGACCGCCTCAAACTGACTTGGAGTTGGCACCTTATCGCTTATCGACTTGGCTTTGAGGTTGGTTATTGCCTCACTCTTGAACATAAAACTCCGGACAATATTAGGGTTATTGAAGAAGGAATTATTTGATTCCTTCTTTTTATCATCAGTCCCACTCAGTTCGGGCGTCACTAGTTTGTCCTCACCAGCTAAAGAAGGAAAATAAGTGACGCCAGAACTGAAATCGGGTTTGGCCTGGGATGCGTCCTCATAACGTCCGGTTACTAAAGCAGCCCAGTGCCGAAAAAAGATAGATGTGGAAACACCGTCAGTGACCTTATGGGTATGGTACCATCCTATAGCAAACCCGCCACAGGTGAACACGTTCACTTGAATAGCCAAATGAATTCCGGATTGTTGTAGGTCTTCTCCACCAGGGTACAAAGACAGAAGATCAACGTTTGACAATATTTGCGAGGAAATAACAGCTGAAACGGAGCAGTCAACGTGGGCTACAATAAAGGGTACCCCTTCATCATTGCAGACATTAGTACCCCATGTTTTATACCGGCCTGCTAAAGGATAAAAGCAGGCAAGTGTTTCAGACAAACATGTCTTAAGACGGGTTATATCAAGGGGCGCTGCAGCCTTTGTAGGCGGCGCCCTATAGAATAAAAGCATCGGAACAGTAAGAGGTGAAGTTTTCTGGTCGAGGAACGAAAGCGTCATTTCTCGCAAATGAGGTGGGGTTGGGGACGACGGGGTTACGTTTTCTTTAGACACGATTTTCACTTCCATTTTTGTATTTTCTGTATTCGGTGCAATGAAACAGCTGTGGTGATATAGGGTTTTATACAGTACAGTACTCCGTACTAAAAGGAAGTTGACTCTTCTTAAACTAATAAGTACGAATCTAATTAAGTTAATAGGACTGAAGGTTATTTACTATGTAATAAATGTACACTAAATTGGTTTGATTAATTAATTTCATGTAAATCCCGAGACACATGAATGATAAAAAGATGGCGAAGCAAGCTACTAGATTAACCACGAGGGTCAAGTTAGTTTTTGACGAATAGTATGCTGCCACGTGGTATAGAAAGAGAATCTTGCAAATATTTTAATTATCTGATTCCTTGTAATTAATGTTTATTTTTCTATTTTTTGATTTTTTTGTTAATTGTTTTTTTTAATTATTTTAGTGAATAATTATACTCCCTCCGTTTCAGTATAATTTTAAGAATGTATTTTTATTGTCTTTTTAGCTAATATTTTTATGCGGTGTATTGTGACTGAGATTCGAACACAAGACTTCTCACAAACATATTAGTTAACCAACCAACTGAGATATTAAAATTGTTGTTCATATTAGTAGATTGTAGTCATTTATTAGTGAAACTGATGGGAAAGCCCAAAAGTTGCAAATTTGTCTAAGTTACTTACTTTTTTATACTTTGTCACTCTATTGAAATTGTTTATATTAATTGTTATAAGTTTACTAGTGACAAAGTATACAAGTTATTTGAATATTTAAACCAACACGTAGTGAATAACGATTGTATACAAAATATATACGATTGTATTTACAAAATACGACTATAATTACTAAGTTGAGAATTAGAAAATTGTGTTGCTTGACATTGAGAGTCTCTATTTTGGGACTAACTAAAACCGCTCAGTTGCGAAGAGATGGCGACAAAAATAGGTGGTAATTGAGGTTGGTTGTTGTTTGGAGTTGGAGCTTTTTGTCGCTTTGGTTGTTTTGGTATGCTTCTTCGGCCGATTACTCTCTTGTTAGGGGGGTCTTTCAATTGGCCATGTTCATAAGTTGGCTTTGTGTTTTTTTTTTTTTTTTTTACGTTGAAGTCTGCTTCAATTCTACCCCAAACAAGTGGGGAAGGTGTACCATCCGTAAACTTCTCCTTCGGTTGTACACTTGCATGAGCCGCCAAAGCGTCGACGGCTTGCTTTATAGTTGACTCGTAAATTTCATACGCCTCGTCGTCCATACAAGCCAATTTTGTTATGTGGTCTTGTTTTACCCTCACCTTCATTTTCTCTTCACAGGTTCTCATTCATCGAGATCGTTGATTTGATTAAATTAGTAATGCGCCAAAAACATAACTCTTGAAATTAATTTATTTTGCGCCAAACACAATTGATTTAGTTGATTTGATTTGGAATTATTAATTATTGATTTAGTTGATTATACTTGGAAATATAAATTATTTAATTAAATTTCTTAACTTTGGAAACACTTACCAAATATTCTATAATCAATTTTATTTTCAAACTCAATATTTTCTTTAATTATTTAGTTTTGATTTATTTAGTTAGTTAACCAAAAAATTTAAAAAACAAAAACTAGAAGGATATCACCGAAATTTATTAAAAATAATACCATCATTATTCATTTTCTATTATTATTACGAAAATTATTAAAAAGAAAAAAAAAAGTAATTGGAAAAAAAAAACTTAAATGATTTACCCAAAATTTTATTTGAAAACACTTGACCAAATATTCTACTTCCTCCATTCCGTTTGATTCTATACGTTTGACCAAAACACGGTAATTAAGGTAGAAGAAAATCAAGTGGGGTAGATAATGGAATTACTTAAATACCCCGACTTTATTGTTTGCAAGTGGGTTGAGTGGGTATTAGTGAAGGGTATATTGGTCTTTTAGTTTAATAAAGTAGAGACTAAAATAGAAATGTATAGAATTGATTGGAATTTCCGAAAAAGGAATATGTATAGAATCAAATGGAATGGAGGAAGTATAATTTATTTTATTTCAAAACTCTATATATTTTTTAATTAATTTTGTTTTAATTTATTTAGTTAACCAAAAAATTCTAAAAAAGTAAAAAATATTAGGAGATACCCGAAAAATATTACTCCGTAGGAGATAAGCGAAATTTATTAAAAATAATACCATCGTAAAAGAGCTAAAACTATAAGTAATTACGAAATTATTTATGGATGTGCTGGTATGACTTGGTCCAGTGGTCCAACGTCATACATAAAACTGCCTAAATTCCTAGAGGTCTGGGGTTCGATTCCTATCTAGCTTAGGTAGTTTTTTTTAAATGGCGTAAACTAAATACAATAAAAATAAAGAGTAAATTATTTTTTTATGACTAATAATAATAAACATTAAATTATTTTTTTATAAGTAATAATAATAAACTTTAAAAGTAATGAAAAATATTTTTCTCATAAATTACAAAAATCAGTTTTTAAAAATCACAAAATAAAAAAGGAAGTTTGATATAATTAAAAATGAAATGAGTAATTAAAGATTTTATGAGAAGTTGTAATCAATTGAATTTTAAATTTCAAACTAATTAACTGGATGGAAGTTTGAGGAAGTTAGTCAATATAATTAATATATATATATTTTTTAAAATAAATTTCACGTGGCGTGATGTGATTCGTAGTGTACCGAAAGCCTCGGTACACTAGGTGTAAGTGTAACCTTTTCGGATCGGGTGATTGGTAATGTCGATGTGTTGAAGGATGTACTTGGTTGAAAAATGAATAACCTGAATAATTTTGAAGTTATGTGAAAGGGAATTGAATAAGTTTATTGTAATAATCATAAAATAATTAAATAATATAATAATTAAACATGATAAGAATAAAAATCAATATATAACTATTAAAACAAAATAATTCAAGGTAGTTTTCTCCAAAACAAACCAAATTTCACTAAACATACAGCCACGTCAGAAAAATTGCCACGTCACAAAGTACAAAACAATCTCCTCACCTCTCGTGCTACATCTATGGAGAAAACTAAGAGCATGTACAATGGGTAGTTTTTTGCATTGAGATTGTAAATAAGAACTCAAAAAAAAAGTTTTTGCCATTGTGAAATAAAGTTTGTCCTTTAAGATAAAAAATGAGTTTGAAAAGTAGAACTTGGTTCTTCCAAAAATCAAGAAAACTAACAATAAATAATTAATTAAAATTAAAATTGACAATTAAATGGAAAATATTAATATATAGTATGGGTCCCAATAAAAAACTTATTTAAAGTTCTTCCATTGTAACTAAATGTTCTTCATTTTTGAGTTTGTAAAAATGTGACATGGCAAAGGAAGAACTTTTTATAAAGTTCTTCCATTGTACTTGCCCTAAAAGACCCTCTTTCAATTCGTTAACAATCAATGACCAACTTCCAATTCCATAATATTGTCATCGTCTTCGTCATACTCTGGATCACACCAAAAACGGAAGACCTTTGTCATTGGCTCATGCTCGCCGCCATAGCCGGCGCCTCGCCGTGTATACCTAACTAGATTTTTGAAATTTTGATACAAGCCAATTATAGTAGATTTTTCCATCCGAAATTCTTAAGGTTCTTATTTCAATTTAGTGGATGACAATGCCAAATGTATCAACTTTTACCGTCAATTTTTGTAAATATATATGTAATCAAATTTATCAAGTTTGATTAATCAGATTTATCTTAAGAAAAATCGTGATGGTGTTAATCAGAGACGTTAATCTCAGCCCCATAATCTTTTGTTAATGATGCTTCTCAAAATATCGAATAAAAGGTATAATTTTTTTGTGAAATTTGGTTTTTGTTTGTTCTGATTTTGTTAAGTTCTGAGCTTTTGATGTTTTTGTGGTTTGATTTGGTTTGTGTTATTAGTTTTGATGTGTGGGTGTGTTTGGTTTTTTTATTGGAACTGTTATTTGATTTATTGTGTACTTTGATTCATAGACTTTTCTCAGCATTTGTAAATTAGAATGAAGATTGAAGAACTCAAAAGTAACCCCGTATATAAAACCGTTGTGTGAACTAAGCTATGACAAAGTCAAAATACCGACCTTTCCCTTGCTACACTTCAACGCCTACACCCGAAGAGTACAAATAATCCATCATTCATTTGTTAATGCGATCAATTTATCGCTTCAATCCATTCACAAATCATTGGGAGTAATCGTAACCAAATCGACTCTAAAAACGGGTGAGTGATCTGCGCAAAGCAACTTTCACCCTTTAAATTAATCCTCATTCATTCATTCATTTGCTAAACCCAATTTGACGCCTAAAACTTCATTCATTTGCTAAACCCCAATTTAACGCCTAAAATTGATGAAGACGAAAAGTCATCATTCACTTGCTTCTGCATCCGTTGAGGTACTACCAATTTTTTGTGTTTTTGAAGTTGATTATGTTTGTGTTTGTGTTATTGTTGGTTTGCTGGCTGAAATTTTTTGGACCCAAGGAAGATCATTCATAATGTAGGTTTTTGGTATTGTTTTGTTGAATTGAAAAGTTAACAACGACAGAGATACAATATTTGATTTTCATAGAATGTTTTATGAGGATTCTACTCAAATACTCCGTAGGTGTTTACAATTACGAAGGGTTGTTAATACAAATTGAGTGTATAATTGTAATGTTGTGATGAAAGGAATGGATATGACATTATGCCCCTGCACTTACAGACCTTTCTTTAAATGAGTTTGGTGTTGGTTGTGGTGGTTGTAATTGTGAATCAGAGGTATGTTCAGTGCCAACAACATATTTCCTTCTTCTTTTTCATGTAATTTTGTATGAAGGGTATGATCTAATTTTAGGGTTAGTTGCTGCATTTTATGTATTTGCTGCACCCTTTACTAAAGTTGAAGAGAGTTTCAATATGCAGGTACATTCTTCAATTTTTTAACTCAATTCTGCTTTTTTTAGTGGATTTTTATTGTGTTTTGATTGTTTATTGTTGGTTGATTGATCGTGCAATGCATGATATCTTGTATAATTGGCATCAATTGGATAAAGTATGTGTCTTTTTTTCTGAAATTTTTGAAAGTTATCTTCTTTTGTTTGGTGGGTTATGAGTGTTGATTTTTGTTTATTTCTGATGATTGAATTTGATCATAACAGTATGATCATCTCGAGTTTCCTGGTGTCGTCCCTCGAACTTTCATTGGTAAGCGTGCGTGTACTTCATCTTTACCAAGTGCCCTAGAGAACATCACTATATACTTGCTATCTTTGATTACATTCATATCATTAAAAATTATAAAAATTTGACATTCTTATTGTACTCATCAAGACAAATCACACAAGATCTCACATGACTATACTATCTCGTATACATTGTAAGAATTCACGAAAATTTTCTACTTGAATGAGTTGTGTTTAAAAGTGCTTGGATGTGAATTGAATTGAAGGGAGTATCTATGTTTGTCTAACTAGGTTACCAGTATCGGACATGACACCACACCGGAGTGTTGGACACGACTATCTGGTCTGAAAGAGCTCTATGTTTTTGGTCTAAAATGAAGTGGTGTGATGATGTTGAGGTGTCGAATGTTAGACATGGGACATCATCATGAATTGTCAAAGTAACATAGTATTATCAGTAGATTAGGCGTATCTTTCTTAGTTTCTTATCAGTGCCAACAATGGTGTTATAATGATGAGCCTCAAAATTCTCAGACGTTGTGCCAGTGAACAGTTTTGAACTTTTTTATACACAAATCATAACTTTCCCAGTGCTTGGCAAATACAAGCAACACATGTTTTTATTAATGTTTATTTGACACGTTTTTTTTTTTGGTTTTTTAATTTTTTTTCTGTTAGGTGCTTGGGCTGTGTCGATTTTGGCATCCCCTGCGGTACTGGTCATTAATATCCTACATTTGCCGAAGATCTATAGCCTTTACGTAGGTGAGGTTTCCAAATATTTTAAGAAATATCAACTTATACACAAATTTTTATACAGCAATTTCTCTATTGTATTGTGCTGTCAATTCTTGGGTGTCTGTAGTCAATTGTAGTAAGTTTAAGTTAATTAATGTAACTGTAAGACATTTTAGCTACTCCATAATCAACATGCTCGGATCATAACAAAAATGAATGTTTCTCATATGGCATGGACATAATCTTTTACAATTAATGCGGTTGATATATTTCGTTGCATTCATATCTCTTACTGCTTCTCTGTCAACCACAGTGCTAATTTAGTGTGTTAATACCTCCTATATGTGCTTAGCTAAAATGCTTAAAATCAACCACTAATCCCCTTCCCCTTGCGCCTCATGTGCCACGTCATTGTTCATTCACATACTCACGCCAAAATTCATTCACATCCTCTTCAAATGTTCTTTCGTCTTCCTCGTGGTTTCATCCTCCTTGTAATTATGTTGATCAATTAAAAAGACCCTCATTGAAGACAACATTCAATTGTTTGCAATCAATTGTCCATGTTAAATAACCCTCATCTCAACATGAACCTAATTCTTCATTGGTTGTCGTTTTCACTGTTACGGCATATGAGACCCGACGGGTAAGCTTTCTTGACCTTTCTTTAAATGAGTTTGGTGTTGGTTGTGGTGGTTGTAATTGTGAATCAGAGGTATGTTCAGTGCCAACAACATATTTCCTTCGTCTTTCCTCTTTATTTCACGCTTCTTTTTTCTTATTAAAGCTAAACTCTGGAAACATATGAGTTGTAGGATGTCGGCCGACAGTTGTGGCTATTATTAAAAGTTACGTTGGCACACTGGTTGTCACTACTAGCGCCCAAGGTATCATCGGGTCTTAGGTTTTGTTTACTTACTATTTGCTTAATAAGTTAGGGATGCATTTAAGTTATTTCATAGTTTATTTTACTTAGAGTTGATAAAGATGTCGTTCTAGACATGTATCAGCTGTGCCAACCTACATGCGCAGTTCATTTATATAGAGAATTTACGGACAATTCACAAATTATAAGCAAGCTCAAGTAAAGCGGTGTTTGGCAGATAGATTTCTCCCGACCACAGTATGAATCTGTAGTGGTGAAGGTTGGATCGGCTCGTAAGTATGTTTCCCTCCTTTGCTCCGGATTAATTTTTCATGTATTGTGGTTTGTCCTTCGACGATTATGTTACATAGAGCAAGTGACTAACAAATTTTGCTGTAATTACAAGCCACTTAATAAAATGTCGGTGATAAAAGACATCCATAGTATAACAAGGGAACTCACAAAAATTTCAACATCAGTTTTGTAACCCCTATATATAGTAAAAGAAACTCCTCAAGGAAAATTTTTTCTATACGAGAAGTATTTACCCTCCAAAATGAACAGAGAAGTTGAGTGAAAACAAAATGTATATGACTTGACTAGGAGTATTTAGGTCATTTTTTCTTTGTCTTAAATGGTTGAAGTTCTTTGATGTTTAGTGGGTTTTTGTGCTCCCCAGTTAGGATATATAGCACATAATTTATTTGGATATATATAAAAGTGTAGAGACTAAGTATTTACAGAGTACTACATTGTCGAAGCTACGTCAAATATACTCATTCCGAAAGTATAGAAGCTACGTTAGTGATTTTTATATCAAAAATAGGTGATGCTACCTCAAGTAAGAATCAAATATCTTTTTGCAACATTTTTGACCTGTCAGCACGGAATTAGTCATATCTCACAATCCACTTATCTATTTGAGGTAAAATCACATGCATATGAAGGCCAACTCAATAAGGTTTCATTCAATATAAGGCGGGTTACATGGTTCAAACTGAGTAAAATGATATGACGTCTGCAAGTGAGGTTTACTTGCTGAAATGTACAGCAGTTCACAAGGCTGACCTGTCAACACTCAGACGCGAATATCTCACGAATTACGTATTCAATGGAGGTGAGACCAATTGGATTTGAAAGCCACCGCAATTACCTTCACTTTGCTATATAGTGGAATGTGTGATTCATTTTGGGCTCAAAGTTATTAAGTCTGCAAGGTGACTGAAATTCTGATAACTCTGTTCTTAGCCAGTTTAGACATGTCTGTATTTAAAACCCGACAACTTGAGTTCTAGACCCTATTTTTGAATGATTCTTTTTGCATTGAAAATTAGGCTCAAATAACTTTCTGATCATATATTATGGATGTAGTGATTCGACCTGAGCATACAATGGTGCAACTCCAAAGGTACTGCAGCGTCTGAAGGTGCTGAATTTGTTATGTTCATGACCTGTACTGAACAATCTGAGTATGGCCTGCTTAAGCTATCTTTGGGTGAGCATGAGGGAACTGGGGATCCATCCTAAAATGGATTACATTAGAGTTAATCCACGTTGCCCACATCTTGTGTTATCCATACGATATTTGGTCCCACTTGTCACTTAAACCTATGATGTGATGCCATATTAGTTCACGTAAACTATGGTGTACTGAGTTTATTCTATTGAACAAGAAAAAAGTTGAAAGAGCAGATTAATATCATTCCTTTATGGTGTACTGAGTTAAATTGTTGGTTTTTAATTGTATGCAATAACCCTTTAAGAAACATACTCTTTAGCATTTACGATTTTTATTCAAAATCAGTAATTGTTACATTGTGATGGATTTGTATCGTAGGTACAAGGAGGCGATTACGTTAGTCTGTTAAAAATCCTTCGACATGTACAGCTTTCTTATATCTGTGATGTGTACTTTGTATGTCTTCATTTTCATTTGGTAATGTGCTAACCCAATCCATTCCGTTCACTATGCAGTTATATACACGATCGAGTTCCAAAAAAGAGGTCTCCCTCATGCTCACAAAATCATTAGTGCCGAGTAACCTGATAAAGAGATGGACCCAATTGGGTTTGAGGCGGTATTATCGACTTATAACTTTCACAGTTCATAGCTACATTGATCTCTCAGGAAATAATTGACGTCAAATTTCTACTGCTCTTTTCTTCCTTTTTCTGTATGTGATCCTTTCTTTCTTCTTTTGTATGTGATCCTAACGACCGTATTCAGTGACGCATAATGGCTCCACCTATGAAGTTTATGGTTCAAGAGAATTACATACGAATGTCTCATAAAGTAAATGTTGTTATGGTACACTTTGTACTGAATTTGAAACACCCACATGTTTTTAAAGAAATTTGGACTTTGGGGGCTCTCATAGAAACATGTGAATATTTTCCAGTGGCTAGGATGTTGGAAATTGAATATATGTCCGTAAGTAAACACATTATTCTCTTTGACAGGAATATCGAGCAAGCCAAACGAAAGAGCTAAACGAGATAAAGAAAACATTTCTGCTTGGCATCTCAAATTTGTATTGTTGGTCATTTGTGAATATAATCTCCACGTATCATGGTTTGGCAGTTGCATTGTCTTCGGTTTACAAAGCTTTTGTTTTACGAAGCCTAAACATGGACGCCTTTGAATGTAAGTGTAATTGTGCAGTTTGCTGTGACACTAGATCACCTACGTATTGTTGCGGTAAACTTTGTTAACATTTATTGATGACCACCAGGAGTCTTCACGGACATTTGGAGTTTCGATCTTTCAACAGAAAAGTGTGACTATTGCGATGCAGTGTTTTGAAATGATGAATCGGTGGGGTCAATGTCCAAAGACGGAGGACTTCAATTTAGCCTATACTGTTCTGATGGGTTTGCTCTTCTGATGTTGTCGCAACATTTTTGTTGATGTTTGCCTTGCTTTCGCTCACTGCACATTGATGCTGTTGTCACTACATGTGTTGTTATCGCTTCATTGGTGTTGTTAGCTCTATAGTTGCTCCTGCTCTGTATTGCTCTTACTGACACTGTTACTATTGCTCCTGCTGCTGCTGTGTTTGAGAGTGATGTTGCTGCAAGTAGTTCATGTTCAGGTTGCGTTCATGTGTCATTATACTTTATTACGGAGTATAAAACTTGATTTAGGTATATTATATTGTACCATTCTCTTTTGCAAATACCATTATTCTTGAAAATTAGTGTTATCTAATGAGGTCATGAAGCAGATCTGATGTGATTTTAGAACATGGTTTGTTTTCATTAGATTTGAAATGTAGGAAGAATTCATGGATGATGATGATTGCACAAAAATAACGACGACTAACCTCGGAAGAAGGGAATTGGAGGAGTGGAACTGCCACGATATTTTTCTCCGGGATCAATTACTGTTACTTGTACATCCACTTTCTTCGACTTCGTTCTGATTTTCTTAAGCGCTGAATTAGTAAAGCGAATTATAATGAAGCACAATACTCTTTACGGTGATGTACATGATTGAATAATTTCACGACATTATAAATTGAATACTTGTCCCCCGTTCACGGATTTATATATGTACCACCTTAGAGTTGACTGTTGTGAATTACATTTAGGCAAATATTAATGACTTCATGTTTGGAGGTGCTTCTGAACACAATTTAAAAAAATTGCCAAATAACGTAAGGTCTGGTATATTATCAATAATAGCCACATATGAATATATCCAAATTTTTAATGGCTGAATTTGGAGGCGAAAGTAACGCGCTACTTTTGTCGCAAACACTGCTGTAATTTACTGTTGTCGCTGCGAGTTGCTCCCAACTGTTGCCGTCGCTGACTCTGCTGGTACGCCGCTGTGATCATGTCATGGCCACGCATCCTGTTGTTGTGCCATTGTCCCCTGTCTTTGATATCGTTGTTGTGCAGACAATTTTAGTATGCAAATGTGGTTCAAATATGAAAATTATTCAAGGTTTATTACTTTATAAATGCATGGTCTTAAGAAAATGTCGTGAATTACATCCACCGTAATAGGCTATACATAAACACCATCAAACCTAACTACATTTGAAAAAAGACTTCTAGCCGCCCCGTGAATTTCACGGGTCGCATCACTAGTTAAACATAATAATAAGACAAAAATGAAAAAAAAAATACAAAAAAACGAAAAAGAGAAAACAACCAAAAAAAAAAGTCAACTTCTATACTAAATACTTCACGCACAAGAAAAGGTTGGGAATTTTATTTTTGATATGGTATTGTTAGTTTGTTACATTGCCTCTTGTCGTTTACTTCACCTTCATGTCTCATCTATAAATACCGACACTTTTTTTTAATGAAGCATAATAATAATAATAATAATAATAATAATAATAATAATAATAATAATACGGAGTAATAATAATGGTTAAGATCTGTACTAATAAAAGGAGTACTAATAATAATAATGGGAAAGAATCAATATAGAGTTAAAAGTTGTATTGAGGGTTTATAAATTAAGTTCAATACATCCGTTATAATGTACGTTTTCGAGATTTTTCTCCGCAAAATTAAAATGAATATATATAGAAATACTTACATGTGATGAAATATATGAAATTAGTCAAATCGACATGTTATTAATTAGATTATTTTCTATGTGCATTGGACAGTGGTACTTATATACTTCCTCCATTCCAATAGGTTCTATACGTTTGCTTTATGCACGTACATCAATACCCGTTTTGTTTCGTTCATATCTTTAGTTTCGTATTTTGGAAAATTTTAAAATTTTGATATTAATAATGTGTTCGATAACACAATTAAAACAAGATAACACTTAACTATTTTTTATTTTGTATGTTAAAAGTTATATCGAAGATTCTACACACTTATGAATAGTGTCCAGAAAATGAAACGTATAGAACCTATTGGAATGGAGGAAGTATATTCTAATATGATAATGTAACTTCTGATCTGTTTTGTTTTAGTTATAAAATTAATATAATACTGCATGTGTGTTGATACTATTATATATTCAGTGTGATTCTTGTATAAATGTATTAGAGTGTGTTGAGTTTGGCACTAAGAAAACCGTTATCGGAATGAGAAAAAATTACTATTTTATCCTGTGTACATGGAGGTGGGCCTTAGCCTGGTGAACTTATATTCCAAGTAAACTGTGTAAAAAAGGCACGGTGATGTTATATTATCCTGTGTACATGGAGGAGGGCTTAGCTTGAGGGCCGGGAGTATCAACTCCATTATGTTTCTCATTCCAATAACAGTGACCTTGAGTCGAGTCAATGTATTCAATATTTGTTTAAACAAGTGGGTACTATGGAAGTATATCGCATTAATATAAATAATATCGAAGGTACAAAAGAAATGAATGTCCACCATATGTTTGAACTATAAATTAAATTAGGGCCGGTAGACGACAATGGAAACATACTCAGCCGATGGTTGACTGATTCCGTTACGTTACATTTTTTTTCAGGTACTAATAACAGAGATTAAGGGAGAAATATAACAAGTCAAAATACGGAGTATAAAATAGTAATAGATTGTCAATACTCAGCCGATGGTTGCGCTCTATTATAAGTAATGTTTTCTATAGCTTCCGCTGTAAAATAAAAAAAAATTAATCTGTTTTCCCTATTATTTAACCGAGGGAGTTACATTTATGGAGTTAAATGAAGAAAGGATTTTGGGTGACACATATGAAATTTTAAGAGAATATGAAAAATTTCCTCAAAAATTTCTATTTATTTGGTCGAATTCAGATTTCGTACCTTTTTTTTTAAAAAAAAAAAAAATATGACTCATTTGTTGTCCTAATTTTTAAGAATATTTTTATAGGGTGTTAATTTAAAAAAAAGTGTTTTTATAGGGGAGCTATTATCAATCTAAACTAAAACATACAAATTATTTTTTTTAAAAAAAAATACTTGCAGACGATATTTAAATGATAAATATTCACATTACTAAAAATAAAAAATGGTAAAAAGGTTTGAACCTGTGACTGTGACACACAAATTAAATCTCAAACCACTTGGCTACTAACTTACTAAGTAACTAATGCACTATTATTATAAGTAAAAATATTTATTTAGGGATCTCAGGGAGCCCGATTGACCCATTGAACCCCTTTGGCTCCGCCCCTAAGGTCAAGCTGCAGAGCCTTGTTTTACTCGACTTGAAACTAGCTCTTTAAGGTGGTGGGCTAGGCTTGAGTGCTTACAGGGTTTTTAAATCAAGATCCAAACTTGACCCGTTGATTATATAAATTAATTGAAAGAGAGTGGTCATACTTCAAAAATCGTGGCCCAATCGTTGTATATCGGCCAGTGACGGGTCCGGCCATGCCTGCCAAATCATGACCATCAACTCATCAAGTAACGCATAGAATTATGTTTAAAGTCAAGTGGTCCGCACCACAAATATACGTGTGAGCTATTGTAGAACTGCCCGAAAGCAACTGTACATAGAAACCTTCGACTATTAATTATTCAAACATGAATAGTTTTGGCCGACAAGTTCTTCAAAAACAATTTCTACCATTATTCAACCTATTTTTATTACTTGTACGGAGTACTTGTTTATGCCATATTTTCTCGATTTTTATATGTAAAAGGGTTGGACATACAGATAATTAAAAGGAAAATGATAGTGTATAACGTGTAAGAATATTTCAAGTCATGTAATATAGACTGAGTATTTCATAATATTATAGTTTTATTGGACATTGTTTTAGTAAGATAATAATCAGGGCCGTCCCTGAGATTTTGGGGGCCCTGTGCGACACTTCAAACGGGGCCCTTGTGTTATCCGACTTATACATTATTTTAATCTTGATAAAATTAAATATACTACAAAACAAATACTAAAACCTCATAGACGAAAGAAATAATTATCTTTTGAAATAAAAATATGTATATATTTTTTATTTCGGTAACTCAAATAAAATATTTTTGAATAGTTAAAAAATATAGTTTTGATATAAGTGACTCATTGATTCATGGCCTAGGATCTTTAAAAATAGAGTAATTTCATGCTTAAAGTCGTGTAAAATATATGTAATTTGTCATAGTATTAATACTTTAAAAATATGATTACTCCGTAGTATTAATCGGCGATGTAATACGTAAGTAAAACAATTTAATTAGACACGTAAATAGCAACAAGTTACTATAGAATATAAATAACGCCTAAACGGGACCATGTCTAATTTTTTTTAAAAAAAAAAATACCGAACAAACGAGGCCTAAACGGGACCATGTCTAATTTAAAAAAAAAAATACCGAAAAATAGGCCTAAAGGGAATCGAACCCTGGTTGACAGCTGATACAGGACCTTAAAAGCTATTGAGCAACCAACTAAGCTACTGCACACTTCATGAAAGTCATCCTCCTTATTTTATATATAACATGTAACTACTCATGATTGGGCCCCAATTTAACGGGGGCCCTGTGCGGCCGCACAGCTCGCACAGGCCCAGGGCCAGCCCTGATAATAATATGCTAACACAATAATATCGGAATTAAATAATGATGAGTATTTCCATATTCTATCAATCTTGATAGATAGTTGAGATTAAGTTAAGGAACTTAATACACTTATAAAGTTTATAGGAAACGAGAAAAATTCAATTGTTTCACGACACCGCTTTATTTTTTATTTATTATAGATATCTAATATCATTCTTATTAGATCTCAGCTTATTATCGTGTTCAAAAAATTTGAGATTTATTTTAATCAAGTGTTCATATTAATAATGTACTAACATGTACTTCGTATTATGTTCATATTAATAATTTTGTAAAACAGCAATCCTCCTCAAACATACATATGCTTGATTGTAGAGAAGGTTTAAGAAATTGTGTACTTCTCATCAGAGTCATCACGCAACAAATACATTTTATTTTGACAAAATCGAAAACAAATATGAGTAAACATCGAATATAACTTATAATAACGATAAGAAATATAAGAATTACGGTAAATAATATGACAATAATTATTATCATACTATAAAGTGACTATAAACAGTAAATTGTAAGTAAAAACTAGAAATTTGACGAAGCAAAAGCAAGGAATTGTTGGTTAGACTCCAAAAACTTAATATGTTCTTCTTCCAAGAACAACCATACTTCAAAACCGTCACCAAACTTGTAGAAATTGATAACCTTGACTCATGATAACACAAACACAATAAAATCAAACACAAAGATAAGTTTGGATTTCACCTTCAATGGTAAATGGATTTCTATTAATTTTCATTCATTCGCATAAGCTTGAAGATTACAATTGCAGAAATGATTTTCTTCTTAACCCTAAAAGCTTGTTACCACGAGATACATAAGCTTACACTCCTTCAACGGTTTGTTTCGTTGGTCTGGGCCTTTTGTTCAACTCTTGGGCTGTTGTTGTTTAAGTTGTTGGGCCTTACCAAGTAGAGCCTCAATATAGGTTCTTTTACACTCCCCCTCAAGAGGAGAGTGAAGGTTTTTCTGAACTCCCATCTTGGCAAGGAGTTTATAATGAGACGACATTTGCAGGGGCTTCGTGAACACATCTGCTAACTGTCGATGTGCTGGAACATATACAGGTGATATTTCGCCTTGCACCACCTTATCTCGAATAAAATGACAATCCACCTCAATGTGCTTTGTACGCTCATGATACACAGGGTTGGCAGCGATAGAAAGAGCAGCTTGATTGTCACAATGAAGAGTTACACTTGGTAGATTCTTCAATCCAAGATCTTTGAGTAAAGTTCGAATCCATGTGACCTCACAAGTGGTTAAGGCCATGGCTCTATACTGCCACAGATGATCTCAGAACACCCCATTTAAGCTCGGGCGGACTCACCTAAATGAGCGGCGTTACGGGACCCGATCAATCGGTCCATCAAGAACACCTGTAAAGCTCAAGGATGCAACCGAGACTGCGAATATATATATATATAACTGAAAGCAACGATAAAGAATAAAACGCAAAAGTACAACTGTCATCCAAGACAGTAACAAGGCACGCAGGCCGAAAACTGGAAAGCAAATAAAGATAGTGCGACGTCTAAGGTGATAACTAGACTCGAATGCTAGAACTCCAGTGATCCCTCCAAGCGCCCCCAAACTAGCACAAAAGCGTCCGAGTACCTACGGGGTGGGGAATAAAACAGACACAACAATAACAAAACCCTAGTTAGCCTTTATCAAAACTCATAAAAGAAGGTAAAAGAAGTTAAACGCTTTTAATCAGTTCAAGACGAGGAAAAAGATATTAGATAAATAAAGAGATTAAATAAATACTTGCACTGTTTTCATATTGAGCTGTACACATGCTAAGGTATACTGACTCGGACGTTGTCAAACAAATCAAATCAACAAGTGTAGTTAAGAACCCCACTGTGTAACTCCACACAGGGGACTTACCATATCGACGACAACCCACTCCTGCTCCCGTCACAACTCCACCGTCATCTCTAGGTCACACAGACCACAATCACAAGGTCACACAGACCACAATCTCAAGGTCACACAGACCATAATCACAAGGTCACACAGACCACAATCTCAAGGTCACACAGACCATAATCTAGAGGTCACACAGACCATAATATCGAGGTCACACAGACCATAATCTCAAGGTCACACAGACCACCATCACAAGGTCACACAGACCACCATCACAAGGTCACACAGACCTCAATCACACGGTACTGAACGTCATGGCAAGAGAACATTCGTAGACATTACTTATATATATATATATACACTTGACAACACAACAAGGACCAACTCAATTACAACTTTTCTAGGGTCTCAACGACTCATCTTGTTCTCATCAATCTTATACTTTTGGGATAACATATTCCTTTCACAACCTCTAGGACTTCATACTACAATATAAATCATTCTACAAGCCGACACCAGTTCACAACTTCCGGGACATTTTTGGTCTCAGAATAACTCTTAATTCTCATTCACACCCACAAGGTATATATATAAGCACACATAGACGATATTCAAGCCATACATGCGATAAGACACCACTACCACAAACATAAGTCGTGTTACGATACATTATAAAAGCCCAACAGCCACCGTTTGCACGATTTTGCACCTTAAACCACACCAAACTCATCATATAGTCAAGGTTAACTAATGCCATGTCCACCTATTATACTCATGAGCTACCACAAAGCCAGAATACCCACCAGCATCGATACACACGACTCAACCAACAGTAGAACACAAAATGGCAGCAACAATAGAGAATTGTAGAAGCAGCGACATCAGGAAAATTACAGCAGTAATAACAAATGAACAAGGCTGCAACATAGCCAAAACAGGGCAGCACTAAATGGCAGAAGACAGCAGCTCTTACGCGGCATAAAACAACCATAATAACCACAAGAACCCGAAATGGCAGCAATAACAACTACGTAAGTGACAGCAACAAGAAGGTAGACCATTAGCCACAACACGGCTGGACAGCAGCTCCCACACAAGGCTGGAATTAACAGCAGACTCGGGAAAAACACGGCTAGTTACACCCGATCCTAATTCGTTTATAATATCGTCTACTACTCGGCTTAGCACATGCATTCACTCACATTTCCAAGCTTCCACATACACTTCACAAACCATAACAATCACAAATCACAAATCACATTTCACACACACGATTACACTACTAGCAACTATCAGACGTAGCAGCAGCGATAAAAAGACAACAGTAGCAGTAGGGAACATAATAGTTATAACACGCTGGTACTCACCCACGTCCCCTGAAACACGGTCTCTCAAATACACTCACCGACACTATGCTTACCTACATATATACATTGCTAGAAGCACTCAACAGCATGATTCACGCACAAAATTACAAGTCTAAAGATTGTAGCAGACATAAAGAACAAAGCGGCAGTAACCGAGTCCTATGCAGCAAAACCGTCTCATACTCCCACACATACACGATCCTATCACACGAAATTACCTCACACATACTAGACTAAGTAAGGGAGAGCCCTTACCTTGCGAAGAAAACTCTGAACTCGGGCTCAAGAGGGCAATTCGTCAAAACTGCTCCGATGCAACACAACCTCTACAAATAACGAAATAACTATCAAATACTAATATAATACAAACTAATCGACACTTTAAACTATCAAAACCGAGTCCTAATCGAGAAACCCCAAATCCTAGGGTTAAATCAACAAAACGAAATCAAGGGAGTAAAACACGTAATATACCTTAAGTTCTCTAATACTTTGGCTAAGACTCGAGGAAATCAATTAATTGAAGCCTAATGATGATGAAGGTGCTGATGACCGACGATGAACACGACCGATTAAGTAGGGCGATGAAGATGAGCGCTGCATTTATGAAGGAAATCAGGGGTGACGATGAAGATGAGCAACGATTTTGATGGTAATGATGATGATGAATGAATGGCAATGAAAGAATGATGATGAAGAGAAGAACAATGAAGGAAGAAGAAGACAAGCAAGACGACGAGAACGAAGGAGCAAGTTCTCCTGTTTCTACTTTTCTTTTATCGACTCCCAAAAGAAAAATAAGGGGGTGATGTAGTTTGCTTTATCTTTGAGCCTAATATTTACTCTTATTATTATCTTTATATTTACCACAATTATTATTATTTGTTTTCCAATAAAATTTCACTTAAGAATTTAATATAAACCCATAAAAACTTGACTTAGAATATAAGACTCGACCTAAAATATAAAACTCGCTTATAACTAGATACGAAAATACGGAGTATTACAGTCTTCCCCGCTTAAAAGAATTTCGACCCGAAATTCATAACACTAACCAGCCAACCAAACAACCACATACAACAAGCTAACAACAGCACAAGACAAGTTAACGTGTAAACACGTACACAACCAAGTTCGCCTCATGATCAACCAGCGCAGGATCAAGGTAGTGCTGCTAAAATACTCATAACATGCAAACAACATAGAACATAATTTCGCGCTTTCCACCCCCCTAAAAAAAGAGTTACGTCCGCGTAACCAAAAACATACGCCAAGAGAAGAAGGAAACACCGTGTTTTCATCACACCCATCCAGGTGATTTTATTAGCGTTGAGACTGATTATTATTACAATCACGTGTATCTAGGCACTAGTTATAAACATCATAACAATCCAAAATGGGCAATAACTAGGCCTATAAGGTGTGCAACCTCGTCATATCAAAACTTTGACCTATGACTCTATGAGCAACGACTAACGAATACACGACGTTTATGTTCACAAGCCCCCCTCTAATCCTCTAAAAAGCATCCTCATATGTAATCACATATTTCACGATGTCTCCAACTTAGACTTTTGTTGACTGCACATGCAACTGATACATTTTATCTCATCAAAATCACGTTTCCTAGTATGTACTATGCATATACTTAATATCACTACTCTTTATAAATCACAGTTCTATATCACACAGAGAAGGTAATACGTCGCTGTACAAATGTGCATTATAAGCTTCATAAAAGGTTATCACGACTAATTATAATTGTACCAGCAAACTCACAACCATCGACGCACTCATGAAACAAGCACATATGCAATGGAAAGCTAAACACACTTATAGTTAAGTTTATAAACCATCGCTACCCTCTATTCACCTTTAACCAAGACTAGGTTCATACTATTACATACTATATTAAATGGTCAATTTTTTTTTCCATTAATATCTACTCTTAGTTGACACACTACTCATTCCAAATTAATTCACAATGTCTGCCCAATTCATTCTACAACTCGTTATGCACGTATACGAGCTAGAAGATACAACATAACATGAATTCGAACACCGGAGGAGGACCTAACAACCTTGGGCAGCAGCTACATTATACGAATTCTCATAAGTACGCATATGAAAGACTCATATATTCGTCTCATAACTCAACCTAAACCCATACCACTTCATCCAACCGCCCATTACTACAATCTACAAGTTTATAATGTCAATCTTGAATAAAACCAAACCTAAACAAGTGGCATAAGGCCACGATCAGCAGTCATATCAGCATGGATTACGGGTATTTACACTCACATAGACACTTCTATACCAACATAATGTATTAGGACACACTCGCATAACACTACCACGCTCCCTCCTTAATTCACAAGAAAACGATGTCAAAATTGTACGCAACAAAGCAAAACAAGTGTACCAAGTACTTGGCTAGTAATTCGACATACAAGGTCACAATATATCATATACAAACATAACATTCTACACACGATTGTCCTACAACAAATGTGATTATACATATCACGACGCATTACGACAAACTTAGCTTAGTACGGAACCACCACGTAGCATCTAATTGACGCCAAGACAAGGCTCGACAATTTACAACAAATCCACCGTATACCTAGTACAGCAACACCGAACAGCAGCGGCCAAAGCATCGACGCAGCGACAGCGGACATCAGCAATATTAAACGTAATAACAACTATGATATACGTAACAGCTGCAGTAGACTAAATCAACAGTAGAAGTAGACTAATAAATCGGCAACAGCAGTAAAACAAAAACGGCAGCAGTAGTACAATAAAGACGGCAGCAGCAGCGCAATAAAAACGACAGCAATAGTTCACAATTATGACAGTCAACAATGACAGATTACATTCACAAAAAATGGCTCCTCGCGGCTGTCAAAATAGCCCCCAACGCAGCTGCCACAACATCCCTTCTCGGTGTTAACAACAACAATACTATCGCAAACGGGCAGCAGGGTACAAGAGCTATAGTAGGCAGAAATCAGCAACGGAACACGGCACAAACGACAACAATTAAAAGCCAACACGACAGCCTTACATACAGCAGCACGACAGCAACAACGACAGGCCACATCCCCTATACACGACTAAAAACAGTCCCCGAGACAGCCCCTATACACGGCCTAAATCAGTCCCAAAACAGCCCCTTTACATAGCCCAAAACAGTCCCCCAATTGCATCCTAAGTCAATCACCACATCAATTACTTTTGGTATAGCGCACACACAACATACACCCTAACCACCTCACAATTTCATACACATACATACAACCACATACATACCGACACGCGTTTCTATATTGTAAGATTTCATTATTATTGTTCACGGCTTATAGTCTATATCATCACCACCTGTCAGTTTATCTCTACACACCAATTGCTAACATTATCACAAAACTATTAAACCCCAAATAAGTACTAACCCTTCACATCCTACAACCTAAATAACTTTTACGTTCTTTAAACTTCTTTAGGGTTGCTACACTTTTCCATGTTGTCTCACATCACCCATGTCTTTGTTGCAATTCTCGTCATCCATTTAGCTCTAATACTGATTTATCGCATCGTGCATTTTGGAGGGTTTTGCTCATACCCGAATTCTAATCACATTGCAGAAACTACGTGTGTAGCTCGACTTACTCATCCCCTCATTCCCAAAAGTAATTCCATTTTCAACTAACATTCCTTATTATTCACACATATGACCTCACTTCTGATACCCGTTCATATACGTATTCATCAAACACTCTACTCATTTCCATTCAAACATAATATTCTTGTACTACTCATACTATTACGCATCAACTATTACGCATAAACTTAAAGCCCGCGACAACTACCAAGCCCTAGATATATTAAGCACACTCCATCCTAGTTGATTATTAGAGTATTCGACCGTGGCATCCAAGCACATTCATTAAGTTATTCTATGGCGTATAAGAAGTCAAAACTACCTCAAGGTCACAACCTAGTGACTATACCCTAGTGACTATAAGATTCTAATCACTTTCATCACCTAGTCACAACTTACCTCACAGCCATGCATTTAGCAACCATAACACCCATACGACTACTTCCTCGAAACTAATTCCCAAACGTCCTCCATTACCAAGTTTAGTCGTTATTTCTTAGATTCTCACAATTGTTATAACAACGGTCAATTAATAACTCACATCCATGGAACCTCTTGTACATTCAGCCCGTCTTATTGGTATCCACCAAGAACACTAACTAATACTCATCTTTATTCAAACATATACTCATACGATTTATACTACTATATTCTATCTCATGTTCATAGTGTGCCGTCAGGAATAACTCATACATTGATATACTCAAGAACACTAACTAATTTCCAGTTATCATATATTCACATGCCCTTGCTCAGTCGACTGAACTCACGTATCAACACAAGTTCCTACCTATATCAATTCGTTTGTTAGTCCATTACAACCACCCTCATACTTATAATATTCTTACTTTCAGTATCATATGGCTAACAACCAACGACGTCCCTTATCATACATACAAACAGCTCATACTACCCCGATGATAAGCAGCATTGCGATTAGGCAATCATACAAATGGGTCATACCTCACATTATAATAACATCACATCCTCGGTACAATCCACTTTACAACAGCCAGAAAACATAATCCCTTGAAAATTGTACGCTCTAGAATGCCTCCACTAACCACAAGAATCTTAACTCACATCATATCATCTTCATGTTTACACTGACAGCATTATCACGTACAAGCCATGGGTCACAGAATATACATCTCAGTCATACACACACTCATGATCATAATTCAACTCATTGTTAATCACATTCAATCATAAACAAATCACTTACAAGTAGCTCTAGTCATCATCTCCGCATATTGCCTTTTTCCATCACTTTTCCCAATACAACCACCATCACGTATCTTGACATCCTATTATATTTATCAAGGGATTTCGTTGACACCTTCATACAGCATGCAACATAGAATAACTCACTAATATAATACGCAGAACACTTTTAAGGAAGGGATTCATTACGCAAAGATTGCTACATACAAGGACTTAAACAATCATTGATAAGCACATGGGTAATATAGAGTAATCGTAGAATTACACAAGGATTTATGTCAGATCAACAACATAAGACATCACGTATCAACAGAAAATTCACCATTTCATAATATCCAATGTTCAACTATTTCTAGTTGCAAACAAGTCCACAGTTCCTCAAATGCACATCACAGTGCCTCCAGTGACCGTAAGGTCCTAATCCCATTCTCCATTAAAATATGTGACAGTGTACATGATATAGTCAACGAGTATGCATACAAAAGCATAAGATAATGATGCGGTGGTATATAATAGCAACATGTATGAATCATAAATAGGAACAATAGCTTATGCGTAAACGAGAGTAGAAGAAATAACATCATTATATCAACGTTTGGCTTAAAGGGGAGGGTGGGCGGGTTCATTATCATTACCAAAACATAACATCAGTAGCGCACATATATAACTACAATACTTACTTAACCTTTATTGTTTATCGTTTTCTTGCCATGACGTTCCTCGTACTCAACCCACTCCGAAAGATCAACCACCACATCATAGTATCTCCACAACTCCATCACAACTCACGCCTCATCACATCTTATCACCGTATCTCCATACTCCATGATCATACAACGCATACACAAACAAGGCAAACAGCAGCACATCAACGCATCCCGACGCACTTTACCCCCTGCTAACCACTTCAATTCATGGCTACCAAGCTCTCTAGGGACGTCTCCCACCCAGGGTTTCGGGACGTCTCCCTAACCCTGGTATTGCTTGGATCACCAGTCATCTCCATGGGGTTCATTTTAATTCCTAAATTCATTTTAAGACACGACTCACCTAAGTTCATTTTAGGGTTCATTTTAGGTTCATTTTATCAGGGTCGCCGCTCTGATACCACTTTGTAACACCCCCATTTAAGTCGGGCGGACCCCACCTAAATGACGGCGTTACGGGACCCGACTGAACGGGTCCATTGGCAAACACCTGTAAAGCTCAAGGATGCAACCGAGACTGCGAATATATATATATATAACTGAAAGCAACGATAAAGAATAAAACGCAAAAGTACAACTGTCATCCAAGAGCGAATAAGGCACGCAGTGAAAAGCTGGAAAGCAAATAAAGATAGTGCGACGTCTAAGGTGATAACTAGACTCGAATGCTAGAACTCCAGTGATCCCTCCAAGCGCCCCCAAACTAGCACAAAAGCGTCCGAGTACCTACGGGGTGGGGAATAAAACAGACACAACAATAACAAAACCCTAGTTAGCCTTTATCAAAACTCATAAAAGAAGGTAAAAGAAGTTAAACGCTTTTAATCAGTTCAAGACGAGGAAAAAGATATTAGATAAATAAAGAGATTAAATAAATACTTGCACTGTTTTCATATTGAGCTGTACACATGCTAAGGTATACTGACTCGGACGTTGTCAAACAAATCAAATCAACAAGTGTAGTTAAGAACCCCACTGTGTAACTCCACACAGGGGACTTACCATATCGACGACAACCCACTCCTGCTCCCGTCACAACTCCACCGTCATCTCTAGGTCACACAGACCACAATCACAAGGTCACACAGACCACAATCTCAAGGTCACACAGACCATAATCACAAGGTCACACAGACCACAATCTCAAGGTCACACAGACCATAATCTAGAGGTCACACAGACCATAATATCGAGGTCACACAGACCATAATCTCAAGGTCACACAGACCACCATCACAAGGTCACACAGACCACCATCACAAGGTCACACAGACCTCAATCACACGGTACTGAACGTCATGGCAAGAGAACATTCGTAGACATTACTTATATATATATATACACTTGACAACACAACAAGGACCAACTCAATTACAACTTTTCTAGGGTCTCAACGACTCATCTTGTTCTCATCAATCTTATACTTTTGGGATAACATATTCCTTTCACAACCTCTAGGACTTCATACTACAATATAAATCATTCTACAAGCCGACACCAGTTCACAACTTCCGGGACATTTTTGGTCTCAGAATAACTCTTAATTCTCATTCACACCCACAAGGTATATATATAAGCACACATAGACGATATTCAAGCCATACATGCGATAAGACACCACTACCACAAACATAAGTCGTGTTACGATACATTATAAAAGCCCAACAGCCACCGTTTGCACGATTTTGCACCTTAAACCACACCAAACTCATCATATAGTCAAGGTTAACTAATGACATGACCACCTATTATACTCAAGGCCTACCACAAAGCCGTAACACGACCAGCATCGATACACACGACTCAACCAACAGTAGAACACAAAATGGCAGCAACAATAGAGAATTGTAGAAGCAGCGACATCAGGAAAATTACAGCAGTAATAACAAATGAACAAGGCTGCAACATAGCCAAAACAGGGCAGCACTAAATGGCAGAAGACAGCAGCTCTTACGCGGCATAAAACAACCATAATAACCACAAGAACCCGAAATGGCAGCAATAACAACTACGTAAGTGACAGCAACAAGAAGGTAGACCATTAGCCACAACACGGCTGGACAGCAGCTCCCACACAAGGCTGGAATTAACAGCAGACTCGGGAAAAACACGGCTAGTTACACCCGATCCTAATTCGTTTATAATATCGTCTACTACTCGGCTTAGCACATGCATTCACTCACATTTCCAAGCTTCCACATACACTTCACAAACCATAACAATCACAAATCACAAATCACATTTCACACACGATTACACTACTAGCAACTATCAGACGTAGCAGCAGCGATAAAAAGACAACAGTAGCAGTAGGGAACATAATAGTTATAACACGCTGGTACTCACCCACGTCCCCTGAAACACGGTCTCTCAAATACACTCACCGACACTATGCTTACCTACATATATACATTGCTAGAAGCACTCAACAGCATGATTCACGCACAAAATTACAAGTCTAAAGATTGTAGCAGACATAAAGAACAAAGCGGCAGTAACCGAGTCCTATGCAGCAAAACCGTCTCATACTCCCACACATACACGATCCTATCACACGAAATTACCTCACACATACTAGACTAAGTAAGGGAGAGCCCTTACCTTGCGAAGAAAACTCTGAACTCGGGCTCAAGAGGGCAATTCGTCGAAAACTGCTCCGATGCAACACAACCTCTACAAATAACGAAATAACTATCAAATACTAATATAATACAAACTAATCGACACTTTAAACTATCAAAACCGAGTCCTAATCGAGAAACCCCAAATCCTAGGGTTAAATCAACAAAACGAAATCAAGGGAGTAAAACACGTAATATACCTTAAGTTCTCTAATACTTTGGCTAAGACTCGAGGAAATCAATTAATTGAAGCCTAATGATGATGAAGGTGCTGATGACCGACGATGAACACGACCGATTAAGTAGGGCGATGAAGATGAGCGCGTACGATGAAGGAAATCAGGGGTGACGATGAAGATGAGCAACGATTTTGATGGTAATGATGATGATGAATGAATGGCAATGAAAGAATGATGATGAAGAGAAGAACAATGAAGGAAGAAGAAGACAAGCAAGACGACGAGAACGAAGGAGCAAGTTCTCCTGTTTCTACTTTTCTTTTATCGACTCCCAAAAGAAAAATAAGGGGGTGATGTAGTTTGCTTTATCTTTGAGCCTAATATTTACTCTTATTATTATCTTTATATTTACCACAATTATTATTATTTGTTTTCCAATAAAATTTCACTTAAGAATTTAATATAAACCCATAAAAACTTGACTTAGAATATAAGACTCGACCTAAAATATAAAACTCGCTTATAACTAGATACGAAAATACGGAGTATTACATGATCGAGCCACAATACTCTGTTTCTTAGACTTCCAGGAGATGGGTGATTGACCAAGAAGCACACAAAATCCAGTAGTGGACCTCCTGGAGTAAGGGCAAGAAGCCCAATCAGAGTCACAGTAGGCGCGTAGCCTGACAGAGGAAGACTTAGCTAAAAGAATACCTTGTTCAGGAGCAGATTTTAGATATCTCAGAACCCTCCTTGCAGTTTGTAAGTGATCAGAAGTGGGGGATTGAATGAATTGGCTCAACAGTTGGACAGAAAAAGAGATATCAGGTCTTGTGATTGTGAGATAAATAAGTTTACCCACAAGCCTTCTGTACACGTCAGGGTTTTGCAGCAGAGTCCCCTTGTTTGGCTCCAATTTGACATGAGCATCCAGTGGTACTCTTAAAGCTCTCTCATTGTGTATCCCATACTCCTTCAGGAGATCTAGAGTATACTTCCTCTGTGACAGAAATAAACCTTGAGTTGTTCTAGCAATTTCAATCCCAAGGAAATATGACAGTTGGCCCAAATCTTTCATATGAAAGTGCTGCTTCAAAGATTCTTTGAGAGAGTTGATCTCATGCTCATTATTTCCAGTAATAACCATGTCATCCACATAGATTAGAACCACTGTTATAGACTCCCCCTGGTTCTTCACAAAAAGAGAGTGATCTGCTTGAGATTTTCTGAAACCTATGCTGAGTAGAGATTGAGATAATTTGGCAAACCATTGTCTTGGAGCTTGCTTTAGTCCATAGAGAGCTTTCTTCAGTTTGCACACCAGGGGGCCTTTGTATCTCTCAGGAGGTCTTTCAGTCCTCTGAATCCTGTCACCAATCTGCTTGTAACCATAAGGGAGTTGCATATAGACTTCTTCCAAGAGATCACCATGCAAAAAGGCGTTTGTGACATCCATCTGACATAGATGCCAATCATTCATGGCTGCTACAGCAAGCAATGACCTCACAGTGGTCATCTTTGCAACTGGAGCAAATGTTTCAGTGTAATCTAATCCTTCTCTTTGTCTACACCCTGGAATCACTAACCTAGCTTTGTATCTTTCCACAGCTCCATCAGGTTGATATTTCACCTTATATAGCCACCTGCATCCTATGGCTTTTCTGTTGTGAGGAAGATGAGTAATATCCCAGGTACCATTTTCTTCCAATGCCTCCAACTCTTTGTTCATGGCTTCAACCCATGATCGCTTCTTTCACAAAGATCTTTAAAGAAGTATGGCTCTTCAATCACTCCAACTCTTTCAATCATATTGGCAAATGAGGCATTTACATCTGCTTCTGTTACACCTGAAATTTCTTCTACTTCTGATGAGTGTCTTTGCCTCCTTTGATTCACAATGTAGTCATTCATCCAGGCTGGTGTTCTTCTCTGTCGAGGTCTTCCTCAAAGAATCTCAGGAGACTCATGAGCCTGACCTTGGTCTTGCTCATCATCTTCAGGACCTGATTCTTCCTGATCATTCTGTCCTTCATCAGCTTCAGCATTATCATCTGCTGGCTGATGATTTTGAAGATAAATAGTATCATGCACAGACTCATGTTTGATTTGTTGATCCTGCTCTCTCAAAGTGACAGGAACAGGCTGAAGGTATGATCCCTTTGAATGTGCAGACAAAGGAAACACTTGCTCAAAGAATTTTACATCCCTTGATACAAACCTTCTCTTGCTTATCAAGTCTTGAACCACATACCCCTTTTGATTCATGGGGTATCCCAAAAACACACAAGGCAATCCTCTTGGTTGAAGCTTATCCTTGTTTCTATCTGGATTGTACACCATTACAAGACATCCAAATGCTTTGAGGTGTTTGTACTCAGGTTTGCTTCGATAGATGCTCCCATTAGGAGTCTTCCCCTTGATTCCAGGACTAGGTATCCTGTTGATGATGTATGCTGCAGTTTTGACACAATCTCCCCAATAACCTAGAGACAAACCTCACGAAATCTCGATTGCTCTACTCATCTCAAGGAGATGTGCGTGCTTCCTTTCAACAATTCCATTTCTTTGAGGCTCATCAATGATGCTAGTTTGATGCACAATACCATTCTCATTAAAATAAGCACTACAATATCTATCATCAAACTCCATTGCATTATCGGACCTTATGACTTTCACCCTTCTATCAAACCGATTTTTCACATACTCACGTAAATTCTTGATATTATCATATGCCTCGGACTTGTGTATCAATAAGTAAACCCAAGTCCCTCTTGAGAAATCATCAACAATTGTAAGAAAGAACCTGAATTTTCCTTATAGCAACTCTATATGGTCCCCAACTATCAGTGTGAATCATCTCAAAAGGGTTATTAGGTTCTGAAGTACTTAGTTGATAAGGTGATTTGGTCAATTTAGCCATAGGACAAGTGATACACAACTCATTACCTTGCCCCTTATTCAAACTCAGACCACTGATGCATTTCAAGACACTCAAGGGAGTGTGACCCAACCTGTTATGCCACATATTATAAGAAGACACATGATTCACATTGCAACCATTAGCATACTTATCAACATACTCAAAAGATTTCACACAGGCATTATTTATACCAGTCTTATCAGACTTGTTTTTGCACATATTTGGAGTGAAATTCATTACATCAGTCTTCACATTCTTAGCTTCTTCTTGCTTCAGATAGTATAGCCCATTCTCTGCTACTCCAATGTTCTTGACTTTTTCTCCTCTACATTCCTGCACACAGCAAGATTCAGCACTAAACACAACCTTGCATCCATTATCCCTCACAAGTCTTTGTACTGACAACAAATTCTGTCTGAAATCAGGAACATATAAGGCATCTTTCAGCACAAACCCATTGGATAAAGCAACATCTCCCTTATGAGTGACTCTAGCTATCTGACCATTTGGCATATTAATATTAGGTCCCTTTCTAAGAATTTGGACATTTTCAAGTAAGGCCTTATCAGCTACCATATGATCAGATGCTCCAGAATCTATTACCCACTGTTGTTTCTTAATAATACCCTTTTCATATGAGGCAATACCTGCAAAGTTACAATCAATCTCCTCATCAGTGTCTCCTTCATTCTTGTGAGCACCCTCTTTGTTCCCAGGTACAAGCTTCAATAGGTTCTCCAGTTGTTGAGTGGCAGCATCAATGGCTGTGGCCAGGTCAGTTTTTGTGTTAGCAGCATACTTCTTTGCACCTTTGCCCATCTGACCTGAATTAGATTTCTGTGAACTAGAAGATCCTCCAGTTTGATTGTCTCCTTTCCTACCATACCTGTTGTTGTTGAAATTGGGTTTGGAATAATTTTGATTCTTGAAAGTTCCTCCATTTTGTTGCCTTTTATTCTTGGGATGACCCACAGGATATCCAACAATCTCCCAGCATTGATCAGACTTGTGGTTTCTCCTTCCACAATGTTTGCATACTTCATTCTCACTGCCTCCTTTGATCATGAAAGCAGACATATCAGGGTTTTTCCCCACATTTGTGTTGTACTTTTGTGTTTCTTCTTGAAGAAACATAGAAACAGCAGATTCCACAGAAGGTAAGGGAGTCATCATCAAGATGTTGCTCCTCATGATTGAGTAGTCCTTATCCAGGCCATTAAGAAATTGGAACAGATGCCTTTCTTCAGTTTGCTGATCCAAGGCCTTGAGATAGGTTTCCATCTCTTCTGTTTTCTGTGTGAGACTAGGTAAAGTGCTTATATTATTCAACTCATCCCAGACCATTTGAAGTTGTGTGTAATACTCCTCCACGCTCTTTCCATTTTGTTCAATTTCATAGCACTGCTTGTTCAATTGAAATTTCTTAGCACCATTGGCCACAACATATCTTCTCTCCAAGATTTCCCAGATTTCTTTTGCAGTGCGTGTGTACATCACAATGGACTTGATTCTTTCACTCAAATTCTGTAAAATCCATGAAATTACCAAGTTGTTTGATGTATCCCAAGCCTCTTGTTTGATCACATCCTTCTCATCCCTCTTTACTGCCCCTGTAACAAACCCAAGCTTCCTCTTTGCTGACAAAGCTAATTCCATCTGTCTTCTCCATGGACCATAATTTTCGATTCCAAGGAGTTCAGATGTAAGTTTCAGAGTTTGCATACCCTCTGAGGGGTTGAAGTACAGTGGGTCAGTGATGTTAATGGTAGTCACAGAACTATCAGCTCCAGCCATGACTAAAAAACACGAAACACAGAAGATACAACAATAAAGATGCAACCTTTAACAAGAAGACGAAGAACGCAACAAAGGTAAGAGGCTTCAATGGTTATCAAGTGCACAAGGCTCTGATACCATGTAGAAATTGATAACCTTGACACATGATAACACAAACACAATAAAATCAAACACAAAGATAAGTTTGGATTTCACCTTCAATGGTAAATGGATTTCTATTAATTTTCATTCATTCGCATAAGCTTGAAGATTACAATTGCAGAGATGATTTTCTTCTTAACCCTAAAAGCTTGTTACCACGAGATACATAAGCTTACACTCCTTCAACGGTTTGTTTCGTTGGTCTGGGCCTTTTGTTCAACTCTTGGGCTGTTGTTGTTTAAGTTGTTGGGCCTTACCAAGTAGAGCCTCAATATAGGTTCTTTTACAAACTCGGTCACAGTGATGAAATCCCTTAGATAATTAATCGGGTTTACCCTATTATCGACGGGTACTATCCAAACGGGTCTACCAAACCCAAAATCCACATTGCTAAACCCGGAAGACTTGCACCATGAAGTGACTAAGTAAACGTCTTTCCTGTTACACTCCATATATGTTTTGATAAAACCCTTCCAATGCTTTTCTTTAGCTTCGTCTCGCCTTTCGCTTTGATATTCTATGGTTAACTCTTTCATCTTTGTTAGTGATTCGCGGATCTCGGAAACTAGTTCGGGTAGTGCTGCCTGTTTTTGGGCTCGGATAAAGCCTGTTTTGAGTAGGTTACCCATGGATCCTTTGGGCATCGGAGGGTCAGTCCTCGAACGTAGATCAACAACGACACTTAGTATTGACTGGCCTTCTTTTGAGGGTGATGCGGTAAATGACAGTATTTGTTGCCATAGGAAACCCGAGACAGCCTCGAATCTGCTCGGGTTTGGCACTTGGTCGCTTACCGACTTGCTCTTCAGCTCGGTTATTGCCTCGTCCTTAAACACAAAGCTTCGTACTACATTGTTGTTGTTGTTGTTGTTGTTGTTGTTGTTGTTGTTGTTGTTGTTGGTGTTGTTGGTGTTGTTGTTATTATTATTATTGTTATTATTATCGTCATCTTTGTTTTCATTGGTTTCAGTATGATTTGACTCCGGCATCACTGGCTTGTCCTCCTCGGGAAGAGGGGGGAAAACGGTGACGCTAGAACTGTAATCAGGCATGCACTGGGCTGCGTCCTCATAACGTTCACTCCCTAGAGCAGCCCAGTGTCGAAAAAAGGTAGCAATCGAAACCCCATCGGTGATCTTATGAGTATGGTAAAACCCTACAGCAAACCCGCCGCAAGTAAACACATTGACCTGAATAGCTAAATGAATCCCAAATCGTATCAATTTTTCTCGGGGTGGAAACAGAGCGAGCAAATTAACGTTCGAAGATGTCGGCGAGGAAATAATAGTTGATATAGGGCAGTTCACTTGAGCCTCCACAAATGGTACCCCTTCATCATTACACAAGACAGTGCCACTCGTTTTATTATATCTACCCGCTAGAGGGTAAAAATGAGTAAGTTTGTTAGACAAACTCGTTTTGAGACGGGCAATAATGTCAAGGGGCGCTGCCTTATCAGACAGCGGCGCCCTATAAAATAAAATTGTCGGAATAGTACGAGGCGAGGATTTTTGGTCCAAATAAGAGACGACCATTTTTTGTAAATGAGGTGGTGTAGGGGATGAAGGCTTTATAGTTTGCGTTGAAATTATTATAACTTCCATTTCGACCAAAAGATTGAGCTAGCTAGGGTTAGTTGAATTTTAATTTGTACTATTATCATTTTGATCTCCGAGGGTTTATATAGGACTCATAGGAGTAATCGATTCAATAAGCATTTTCATATAGCGCTATTATTATTGTGATAACTGATAAGATTCTTATTCTTATTTTTGTTTGAAAAAGAGAGGATGATGATGGGAAAGTCCTGTGACTCAACACAAGACCACATGGAGAGTAATATGAGTCGGCAACCATAAGGTTAGGGGCGGACCTTGGTACAATTTAGGGGTTAGCAACCGCTACCCCATAGAAAGAAAAAAAAAATTCAAAAAATTTAATAACCCGCTACCTTATACAAAGGGGAAAAAAAAAATTAGTGTTATCCGTATTAGTTGCTACCCCTATAGAAAGCTACTAGGTCCGTCACTGCAGTTTGCATATGATTATGGCAATGAAATTTTGGCAAAAAATGTAGTACAAAGTAGCTTTGTCTTTTTGCAGACACTCTTGCATTTCTTTTACTGAATTCTCTTGTCATGTTCTTGAGAAATCTCCTACGGTTTTACATCAACATGTTAGTATATAAGTAGGAGAATGCAAGAAAACTAAGTAATCTCAATCAATACAAGCAACACAAGCGTCATTCCTCTGCTTTACTCTGTTTTTAATACACATTACAGCGTTACAGGGGTGTTCATTAACGGTTCGTGCACGGTTCAGTTTGGAAAAAAAGCCGAACCTTAACCGAACCATTAAGAATGGTTACTTTACGGTTCGGTTCACGTTTTTAACGGTTCGGTTATGCGGTTCACCGCAAACCGTTTACTTCATCAAATTAAAAAAAAATTTAAGTTATTTATCGATTACGACGCACTTTAACAACATACTAACGGTCCAGAATAAAAACAACAAGTTACAAATGCCAATTTATCGATCAATGTTATAACTTAAAAATGCGTATTGAACACTAACAAAACAATAAACATGTTAAAATTGAAGCGAGAGTGGTGTATATGAGATTTTATGCTACGAGAATGAGGCTTTTGAGTGTTTGAAAAATACGGTAGAATAAACAATTGATATTTGATGTTTGATGAAAGTTGTACAGTTAAACTTTACGCTTTATTTTGTATAAATAAGTATAAATTATTTATAAATTTGCTCTTAATGGTTCGATTCGGTTAACCGTTAACTCAAAATTCTGAACATATACTTCCTCCATTCCAATACGTTTTTATTTTGGTCCATACTTTATCAAATAAAAAGACTAAATTACCCTCACTTTATTAATATTCATCCACTCACCTTAAACAAGTGGAAGGGCATTTTAGTCATTGTATATCTCATCCCACATGTTTTTTGTCTCACCTAAAATTTTGTGCAAAAAGCAATGCAAATATATACTACCTATTAGAATGGAGGAAGTATAAACCGAACGATTAACCGTTAATTATAACGGTTCAGTGCATCGAACCATTATGTCTTAACGGTTCGGTTCACCGAACCTATATAACGTGGCGATTCTTGATTTTTTCGGTTCGATTTTTTTGCACACCCCTAATACACAGGTGATAAGGTCAATATTCTTCTTATATTCAGTGACTATCATAGCATGTACTCCGTATTACCTACTTCTTCATTGTTACTCCGTATTACAATAGCTATTAGCCTATTACTCTCTCCATTTAAGTGTATCAAGTGATATCATGTCACAAACATTAATCAGTTGATTAAAATTATTACTTTGTACAGTATACTCCTTGCATTTCATCTTTCTTTTTTTTTTTTTCCCATATCAAAATGATACAGCAATTTAAGTAGGTAGATTGTGTGGATGAATTTAAAACAAACAAAAAAAAAAAATTTGATAAATTAGATTGTAGTGGATGAAAGTAGTGAAATTTTGGTTAAAATTAAAATGAGAAGAAAATGATAGAATTTTCTAAGCTCATAGGGAAAATGGAAAGAAGACGATAGAATAGATAAAAGTAGTAAATAGAGTCGCAAATCTGCATAATAAAACATTAAAGTTACATAAATATATTGTTCCTTTACTTCATCTTAATTACTCCGTATTAAAGTTAAGTCTTTTAAAAAAAATCCTAATATAATAAAACATGAAATAAGATTTAAAATAGGAGACTTAATTAGAGCTAGATGATTAAGTCAATTGATTGATGATTGTTTTAAGTGAGTGATAAGGAAGTGGCCATAAGTCAACTGATCGTGTTAGCGAGTGATCAAATTAATTTAGCAGGTGCATTTGTAACGCTAACATAAAAAAGTTGGTGGAAGTATAGGTCGTAAGATCGTACGTAGATGAAAATGTTTTTACGTGGATTAAAATAAAGATTATGAATTCGAAATTTGCTCATGCTTTTGGTTGGTTAATGCTGTGTGTTTTAAACTTACATCGTATCCGTATGTCTTATTGTAAGGTACATGTCGATCAATAAGTCTTAAAATTAATCGTTTTTTTAAGAATTCGCACAATTTTATGCATGATAGACACTGAAATAACAGAGTATGAAAGCTTGAGCATTTCACCTTTAATGGCCTCCTTTTGTGGGCAGCTTAATTCTTTTTCATTGATTAATTTTGTAAGGATACATTATGTTGTTTATATAGGGAGGATCATCCTAAAACCCTAGATGACTCACACATGCAAACAAAAGTTGGTGAGATTTTCGTGAGCTTCACGTTCTGCTGCTTTCTTCTTCTCCTTCTTACATTCTTCTTCTTTGTCGTTTTGCTGAACTAATGTATTGAATTGGGCTTGGGCTTCCTTTTGTTTATTTTCTGGACCAAATACTTTACTCTTTGTAAAACTTCTTGGGCTTGCTTCACATTATAATGGACCATATTAACTTGAGTTATTGGGCCATCTCCTTCATTTTTCCTACACTCCCCCTCAAGATGAGAGTGTGAGATCTTCATCACTCCCATCTTGCGCATCAGACGTTGATGAGGCTTGATCTGCAAAGGTTTGGTAAACATGTCTGCCACTTGATTATACGCAGGAACATATATAGGCTTCACTACTCCACCACTGATTTTCTCACGAATGAAGTGACAATCCACTTCAATGTGTTTTGTCCTCTCGTGGTACACAGGATTGGCGGCAATAGCTAAGGCAGCCTGATTATCACACCCCAAAACAGTAGAGTGTAGTTGCTTCAATCCCAAGTCCTTCAGGAGAGTTCTGAGCCAAGTAATCTCACAAACAGTTAGGGCCATTGCTCGATACTCTGCTTCAGCAGAAGACCTGGCAACCACGCTTTGTTTCTTGGATTTCCATGAAATAGGAGAGGAACCCAAGAGAACACAAAAACCAGTTGTGGAGCGTCTTGTGTGAGAGCAAGAGGCCCAATCAGAGTCACAATATGCTCTCAACCGTGCTGCAGAAGAGTTTGCAAGTAGAATACCCTGTTCTGGTGATGTCTTTAGATACCTCAACACCCGTTTGGCTGCTTGAAGATGATCAGAGGTAGGATTTTGCACAAATTGGCTCAACACATGGACAGAAAAACAAATATCAGGCCTTGTGATTGTCAAGTAAATCAACTTGCCAACCAATTTTCTGTAGACTTCAGGTGATTCCAATGGAGTACCCTTCGCTGGCTCAAGTTTCGTATGAGCATCTAAAGGTACTCTCAGACTTCTCTCTTTTTGCATTCCAAACTCCTTAATCAAATCACAAGTGTACTTTTTCTGAGACAAGAACATACCTTGAGGAGTATGATCCACTTCTAATCCTAAGAAATAGGACAGCTGACCAAGATCCTTCATGTGGAATTGATTTCTGAGAGCAGTTTTGAGATTGTTAATTTCTTTAAGATTGTTGCCAGTGATGATCATATCATCAACATAGACTAACACCACTGTGACAGAGTCTTCTACATGCCTGACAAACAATGTGTGGTCTGCACTTGATTGATTGAACCCTGAATCAGTAAGAGCATTTGACAGTTTGGCAAACCATTGCCGTGGTGCTTGTTTCAGACCATAAAGGGCCTTTCTCAGCTTGCAGACTGATGTTCTTTCATTGTTGGAGGATGTGACCTTGTCTTTCACAATTCTGTCTCCCATCCTATCATATCCCTGAGGAAGTTGCATGTATACTTCTTCTTTCAAGTCCCCATGCAAGAAGGCATTGGTGACATCCATTTGAAAGGTATGCCAATTCATCATAGAAGCCACAGCAAGAAGAGTCCTCACAGTTGTCATCTTTGCAACTGGAGCAAATGTCTCTTTGTAGTCTAGACCTTCTTTCTGCCTACACCCCTGAATGACCAGCCTAGCTTTGTATCTTTCTAAGCTTCCATCAGGTAGATACTTCATCTTGTATAGCCATCTACATCCAATGGCTTTTCTGCCAGGTGGCAGAGTTGTAATCTCCCATGTTCCATTCACTTCCAAGGCATCCAATTCTTTGTTCATGGCCTCTACCCAATGCTGATCTCTTACAGCATCATTAAAGAAGTAAGGTTCCATCTGTGTTGATATTTTGTGAACCAAGTTGGCAAAGGATTGGTGCACTTGTGTTTCAGTCACATGACTGATCCTTGAAACATCTTGAGTCCTGCTTCTTCTGTTTTGATTTGTGTCATAGTCTCTTAACCAGCCTGGTGGTCTCTTTTCCCTTGTAGGCCTTTCTCTTGATTCTTCAGGCTGTATCTCTACATTTCCTTCATTCAGACCATCATTTTCAGTCACATTCTGCTGCTCTTCAGGTTCAGCCTGCTCTTCTGTGTTCATAATATCAGCATATGCAGGTGACTGAGGATGTTCTTGACCTTCTGTCTCTTGCACATAGATATTATCAGCTTCAGTCCACCTTACATTATCAGATGCAGCTTCTTCATTCATCTGCACAGGGTTTGGAAACATGTATCTTCCTTTTGAGTGCTGTGACATAGGATAGATTTTCTCAAAGAACTTCACATCTCTTGACACAAACCTCCTTTTGGTGAGAATGTCTTGAACCAAATACCCTTTTTGTGTCAAAGGGTACCCTAAGAACACACAAGGAAGACTCCTTGGCTGGAACTTATCTCTATCTCTAGCAGGGTTGTATGCCATGACTAGGCATCCAAAGGCTCTTAGATGATCATAGCTTGGTTTCTCTCCATACAACATCTCATAGGGTGTTTTGTTATGAATCACAGGACTAGGAAGCCTGTTTATAATGTGTGTAGCTGCCATCACACAATCTCCCCAATACCCTAGGGAGAGTCCTGCCTGAAATCTGAGTGCTCTACTAATTTCCAACAGATGCCTATGCTTTCTTTCCACAACTCCATTCTGTTGAGGCCTATCCACAATGCTTGTCTGATGAAGTATACCATGTTGCTTAAAATAGGCAATGCAATCATGATCATCAAATTCGAAGGCATTATCTGATCTTATCACCTTCACTTGCTTACTGAACTGTGTTTTTACCAGCTCACAAAAATCTCTGATGTTCACATAGGCATTAGACTTTTGACACAACAAGTACAACCATGTCCCTCTTGTATAATCTCTGGTGAGAAAATATTTGAATTTCCCTTTATAATACACTCTGTAAGGTCCCCAAATGTCAATATGTATCAACTCAAATGGGTGCCTAGTTTCAGTTTGACTGAGATTATAGGGTGTCTTGGTATGTTTTGCCATAGGACAAGTTAAGCAAACACTATCTGAATTCAAACATGGTTCACTGATGTGCAAAATTTTCTTAACAACATTCAAAGAAGCATGACCAAGTCTATTATGCCAAATCACATAAGAGGTTATATCATTCACATTAATCTTGGGAGTACCACCATCATCAGATATACCAGATTGCTCAGAGTTTGCACAAAAATTGTTCAAAAAGGTACATACATTATTTGACAACTCACACAAACTGTGCCTTGCATTCTTCTTAGATCCATGCTGCATCTTGTCCTTCTGATTCAAGTAGTACAGACCATTAGAAGCTCTTCCTAGATCTCTCAATTCATCATTTCCACATTCCTGCACATTGCAACATGTTTGACTGAATACCACATTGCAGTTATTATCCTTCACCAGCCTATTCACAGATAACAGGTTTTGTTTGAAGGTTGGCACAACCAAAGCATCTCTAAGCCACAAGCCACAATTCAGATATATATCTCCTCTATGAGTCACAGACACAACTTCTCCATTTGGTAAGCTTATCTTAGGCCCTTTAGTGCACCTTTTAACATTTTTCAGCATCTTTATATCAGTCACCATATGGTCAGAAGCACCTGAGTCTATAACCCACTTAGATTTTAAAGCATGATCATTCTCATGAGTTGCAATACCTGCAAAATTGCACTCGATCTCTTCATCAGTCTCACCACCTGACTTTGACATTGTACCATCTGCTCCAGGAACCATTTTCAGCAAGTTTTCAAGCTGTAAAGTTGCTGCTCCAATTGCTGAAGCCAAATCTGTTTGATCTGTCTTTACATTTCCTGCCATCTTCCTTGGACCTTTGTTACCACCATAGGGTTTGAAGTTTGTCTGACCAGAATTTCCAGCCTGAAAGTATCCTGGTTTTCCTCCACTGTTCTGAGGTTTGAAGCTGAAAGACCCCTTGTTGCCAAACCTGTTCATTTGCTTTCTGTTTTTGGGATGACCAACTGGGTAACCTACAACCTCCCAACAAGCCTCAGACTTATGGTTCTTTCTCCCACAATGCTTACACACTTCTTCTCCATACTCCCCCTTACTGTGGAAGGCAGACATTTCAGATCCTTTGGTACCATTGGTGTTCTTGTTCTGAGTTTCTTCTTGAAGAAGCATTGAGACAGTCATCTCCACAGTAGGTAAGGGACTCATGATCAAGATGTTACTCCTTAAAGAAGCATAATCCTTGTTCAATCCATTGAGAAACTGAAAAAGCCTCTTCTCTTCAGCTTGTGTACCCAAGGCTTTGAGATATGTGTTCATTTCTGAAGTCTTCTGAGTAAGAACAGGAAGGGTGGTGATGTTTTCAAGTTCATCCCACACAACTTGAAGTTGAGTATAGTAATCCTCAATGGACTTTCCCCCTTGTTCAATCTCATAACATTGCTTGTTCAACTGGAACTTTCTAGCACCATTAGCAGCAGTATAACGGCGTTCAAGAACATCCCAGATCTCCTTGGCTGACACGTAATACATTATACTCATCTTAGCCTTGTGCTCTGATACCATGAAGAATTCGCACAATTTTATGCATGATAGACACTGAAATAACAGAGTATGAAAGCTTGAGCATTTCACCTTTAATGGCCTCCTTTTGTGGGCAGCTTAATTCTTTTTCATTGATTAATTTTGTAAGGATACATTATGTTGTTTATATAGGGAGGGGATCATCCTAAAACCCTAGATGACTCACACATGCAAACAAAAGTTGGTGAGATTTGCGTGAGCTTCACATTCTGCTGCTTTCTTCTTCACATTCTTCATTCTTCTTCTTTGTCGTTTTGCTGAACTATTACATTGAGTTGGGCTTGGGCTTCCTCTTGTTTATTTTCTGGACCAAATGCTTTACTCTTTGTAAAACTTCTTGGGCTTGCTTCACATTATAATGGACCATATTAGCTTGAGTTATTGGGCCATTTCCTTCATTTTTCCTACATTTTTCACTTAGACTAATGTACGCTTAGGCTAATGGTGTCCACTATTGAATATACTTTAAATGTAATCTCTTTTTATGTATAAAAAAAACTATTTTTCTCTTCTTTAGGGCTTGCTTGGGATGGGGGTATTTATTACGGGAGTAATAGATCAAAAAATAAGTAGAAATTAGAGGAGATACGTGGTTGATGGTGGATTTTAATGGTGAAAAAAGGAGTCGGAGGAGGAATAATTCCCCTCCTAATAGAGCAAACTTTGTACTCTAATTCTTCATCCTATCATCTATTACCATCCACTCCCTCCATTTTTTAGTTCATTTTAGCTCTATTACCCCGTAATAATTATCTTCATCCCAAGCGAGCCATCAGGGGCGGCCCCAAGGAGGGGCCAAGGGGGGCCCGTGCCCCCCTACCCTTTCCTGGAAACAAATTAAATAAGTATAAACTGCTACAAGTGAAAAACAAATATATGCAGTAGCAAAGATGGGAAGGATTTCACTACATATCCAAGAGGTCTGGGGTTCAACTCTTGCAGCCTTCTTTTTTATTTGTTGCTATTTTAGGTCCTTAAAACCACTTTCTTTGAATAAAAACTATCAATACTTTTTACTATTTTAAGTGAATAAAAATATGATTAAGCTAAAATTTGTTATATTTTGTCTCTTACGGAGTATTATTCTTTAATATTTTGTCTAATTATATTTTTAAAAACTTTTAAACCATAGCATAACTAAGAGTCTAAGACAAGCAATTTATTTTTGTTTGTTTCTCGAGAGACGAGAGTTTTATCATTAATTTATGAAAGTCGGAGTTTTATCATTAATTTTTGTCTAGTAAGAAAAGAAATATAGCTAGGGTGATTGTATTGGTTCGGAAGATCTTTAATACTAGTACAATTTTTTTAACACCGCAAAAATTTATATGTATACGTGTATATATACGTATGCGTATAATTATATGATGTGCCCCCCTAAACACAAATCTTGGGTCCGCCACTGCGAGCCATTAGTGAAAGTGTTGGGAAAATGTATGAATTGAAATGCAAAGGAAATATTAAATTATTGTGAAGGAAAAAAGGTATTGACTTTTTCATCAAATTATAAAAAAATATTTTACATGAATAAATCAATCTATTAGTGGTCTTCCATAATTGTATCAACCTACTAATTATTTCTAAATAAACCAACATATTCACCCCATCATCCAATATTATATCATCCTCATTTTCAAAAGATTATTTTTAGGCGAAAAAATACATGTTTTCTCCTTCTATTCTAAATCACATCAATGATGGGTTGAAAGCATATGAGTTACAGTTTTCGTTTTTACCTAACATAATCGTTTACAAATGGAAACAATATAATATTGAAAGATGAGGTTAATAGGTTAGTTTATTTATAAATAACTACTCGTAATAGGTTGGTACAGTTATGAAAGACCACTTATAAATTGATTTATTCGTGTGAAATATTTCAGTCATAAAATATATTGTCGAGTCCAAGGTCCGTCTAATACAGTTATGAAAGTTTTGAAAGTTTTATATATATATATATATATATATATATATATATATATATATATATATATATATATATATATATATATATATATATATATATATATATATAATTAGGTTCAATTAAGTTCCCTTTTTTTCACTAAGTTGATAAGTTTCAATCTAGGCCCTTGGATCAAAACAAATCAATGGCCTAGATTAAAAAAGAATGGAGGGCTGAGATTAAAGGTAAAAACCCTACCCTCTTACACTCAATCTCACCATTTCTCTCTCTAAACATTCCCTCTTCTCTCCCTCTCTCCACCCTCTCATCTCTCTCTCTAAACCACCACCACCACTACAACCTCCTCAAACCACCAACCTCTCTACCGCCACCGCCCCACCACCAACACCACCATCGCATCAAATTTCTCCCGATGCACCAACGACTATCAGACCGCACCCACCACCACTGCACCACCACCACCGTATCACCACGCACACCACCGCACTTCTTCACAACATCGCACCTACCTTCAAGACACCACCTTCAACAACCCGCCCCACCGCACCTCCACCACCATAAACACCACTTTCTTCTTCAACAACCAACCACCACTTTCAACTTCCAATTGATTTTTCAAAAAAAAAATTTAAAACCCTACAACTGGGAAAAACCTAGATTTTGGGTAAGTTGAAGGTGAGGGTGGTGGTAAGCGGCCTGAAGTAGGTGGTGGTGGTGGTGGTGGGGTGTTTGGGTGGCCGTGGTTGTTGTTGTTTTCTTTTTTTTTTTTTCTTTTTTTTTGAATCTGTTTTTTTTTATTTTATTTAGATCTGGTTTTTCAGATCTATTGGGCGGTGGCGGTGATGGTGGCGACGGTGACAGATGAAGTAGTTAAAGGCGTTTTTTTGAATTTGTCTTTTTTTTTTTTTTCATGTAAATCTGATTTTTTGGATCTTTTTTGTGGTGGTGGTGGTGGTGGCGATTGCGGTGGTGGTGACTAGTGGTGGTGGTGTTGGTGGCGTGGTGGTGACGGCGGCGGCATTAATACTATGCTTCGGTGGACTGAAATTTCCACTTACGAGTATTTAAGTTTCACCAGTAAAGAACTACAGTTTCACACGTAAAAAACTACAGGCCAAAGAATAGCTAAAATTCGGCCGCTTGTAAAAAACTAGAGTTTCGCTTGTAAAAAACTAGAGTTTCACGCGTAATCATTAAAATTTAATAAATTCAAAGTGAAATATGTCAAATTCAGTTTCGCTTGTAAAAAACTAGAGTTTCGCTTGTAAAAAACTAGAGTTTCACGCGTAATCATTAAAATTTAATAAATTCAAAGTGAAATATGTCAAAATTATATGCATTAAAATTTTGAAAATTTTAAAAATTGGTTAAAATTGCAAAAATAATTGTCAAAATAACATTTTATTATTATTTTATACTCATAGATGACTATATCTTAAGAGTTACAGTTACAAGTAATTAAAGTTTCATTTTAAAATGAGTGGCTGAAAATAAAACTTACCAACTTAAAATATATAGTCAACTTAGTTGAACTTGTCTATACATATATATATGTATATATATATAAAACAATCAAAGAAAAAAGTAAAAGAAAAAAAAACGAACTTCATGAAAACTGAAATGTGAGAGGCACCAATCATTGCTTCATCGCACCAATGAACGAGTTCCTCGGGACCTAGATACATTGTTAAAGTATCCTCATCGCCGTCATGATGAATTATATGCTTCTCAATGCTTATAGAAATCATCGTTTTACTAAGCTTCAATGTACGAGCTTCAGATGATAACTCTAACAAAGTAGTGGTCGTCAACTTTTGTTTGTACTCCCGACTCACTTCAACACCAGCATGGTAGTACTTTTCGGGATTAGACTGACTTTTGGGGAGTATTTCTTTTTTCTTCTTAATTTTCATGTTTCAAAAAAATAATTTAATTAGCATAAGTTAATAACAGTTAATGATGAATATTACAAGAATACATGCATTTTGATATATATATACAAATAGTTAGTACGAAAAAAATATAATTACCTTCATTGGTGGATTAGACGGACCTTTTCTTGGAACTTTTTCTTGCTTCTTATTCTTTAGTTTCACAAAATTATTTAAATTAGTACTCCCTCCATTTCATTCATTTAGCCCATTTTCCCTTTTTGGAAATTTCACTCATTTAGCACCATTTCAAATTTTAGTTACCTTTAACAATAAAAATATCATTTTTACCCTTTCTTTATATCCATTTCACCAAAATAGCAATGGGGTTATCCCATTGAAATGGAGGGAGTATAAGTTAAGTAACAAATAATGATAAATAAATATTTTGATATATACAAATAGACAAATAGTTACCTTAATTGGTTGATCATGAATGTGACTTTGTGGCCATGGAACAAATGACCCCTTAGCCTGAATCAAATAAAACACTCATGTCACCAACAGGCATAAGTAACTTAGCTTTTTCTGACTCATGATAAACTTCTATGATGGAGACCTTTTTGAAGCCCTCACGTAGTGAATTACCATGAATCACTACGAATTCCTCCAATCTAGGAACGTAGACTTTACCGAAGGCTACCATCTTTGTTTCATTTTCTGGCAACGAAAGTAGGCAATCTTTCCAGGCCTTCACATTAAAATTGAAGAAGGTTTTAATACTACTAATTACGATATAGTTCTATAATTAGCTCTTAGCTTAAATTAAAAAAAAAAAAAAAAAAAAAAAAAAAAAAAAAGTTACTACAAACCTACAATGATGGAGAAATTTGAAGTAATAATCGGCTCGTGGAGTACCTCCTGAACGGGTTGCTCCTCGACACGTGGTTTCTTAGATGACTTCTGAACGAGAGGCGTTTGGGTTGCTCCTCGACATGTGATTTTCATAATTCACATATATACCTTGTCGATCAACTCTCGTCGCGTCGGTTGTTTTGGACTCTTGCCGAAATACTTAGTTATACCTATACTCTGAGGAACTCCTCGTACACGCCCAGGATGTTCAGGCTTATCAACCGCCTTTGCAAGTATGTCAACTCGTCCTCCGGGCTCAAAGTCACCTGATTGAACATCTTTTACTAATTGTTCTTAAATCAATAAAATATTGTTGATACCCGTATCTGTCGATATGGAAATTTATAGAAAACCCGACAAACGCCCAATGATGATAGGACAACATGTATTTCGTGTCATTTATTTGAGTTCGTTTTACGATGTAAGCCGGGCGCCGTCGACAAAATGTTTTATTAATTTAAATGATATTTAAATTAGCGTGTTGACAGGGTAAGTGTATTCTGTCAAAAAGTTTGTTTTATTGAAAATAAAATGTTTCGATTTGAAAAATCATTTTAAGTAATTCGATTTGAAAAGTCGCTTTTACAAATTCAATATTTGACTTGAAAAGTCGTTTCTCGTGCTTTTAAAACAGTTTATTAAATCGTATTCGACGAATTCGTTTTCGTAACAGCAAGTTTTAAAGCTCGTATTAAGCCCACTTTTAAGAGCGATTTTGAGCCCGTTTCAACACGAATTTCGAGGCCCTTTTCTCCCACTTCCTTCCCCACATACCAAAGCTTGAACCCAGCCCCAAACCACAACCTAAACCCACCTCAAATAAGCCAAAACGTAGCCAAAAACACAGCTGATCCGCAGCGGCTCGTAAGCCCAAAATCAGCCCTTATTTGACCCAAACCCGACTCCTATTCGCCTACCCATGACACATACCCGTATCCTAACTATCCTACCCTTATTACCCCTTCCCCCTTCGACTGATCAGCCCAGAAACCAGGCCAAGTAGCTCGTCAAAAGCAACCCACAACTCCCACCCCGTGCTCTGTTCTGAGCAGCCCAAAAACTCGACTTTTTACCCATCAAACTCGTACCCATGAACAAGAACCCACACCTGACCTTCATGACCCATCTAGCCTTGCTTAACCCACAAGAAACACCACTAAAAAAACCCTAAAACGAGCCTTCATCAGCAGCTCTCGAAGAGAGGGGAAAAGCTGCTCTTTTCCCTCTTAAACCCTACTTTTCAACCCTATATATATACACACCCTCCACAAGCCTTCAAGGGACACGAATTATAGAACATCCATACACAATATTAAGTCACAAAAAAGCCCTAAAAAGCCTCAAAGGAGTCGAGATAGCTGCTCCAAAAACAGAGCACGATTTTTCTGATTTTGGTTCAGCTATCACGTCTTCTACCTCGTTTTTCGTGTTGAAAACACCATATTCTCTCTGATTTCTTTACATAATCTTAAAGTTCACTTTGTCACGATTCCAAAACATCTTTCGGTTCGAAATTTCGTTGAGAAACGAAGAAGTTACAAGCTTTTGAAAATCGCTGTCAGTTTTGTTCAAACTTACGGATTTACATTTGATTTTCGTCGACGACGGCCCCTTGGGATAAAATCTTACAATCGATTACGACTCAAAGAATTGGTCAACGATACATGTAAGTTGAGGGTGCAAAAATACTCACTTTACTTTGTTTGAATTATTGTTTTTTATTGTCTCTTATCGCTCTCTGTCGCTTTTTATCGCTCTCTGTCGCTTTGTCGTTTGTCATCGTAGTTGTATTGTTTATCGTTCGTTTTAGGTTTACATTCTTCGCATGATTTTGATATGTATGTATGAATATGCCGTATCCCTCGTTTGCTTAGTATGCGTGCTTGATTTCCTTGTGAAGTATGACTTGAATTTTCGTCATTAGTTTAGTTTTGATTAGCTCGTTAGCTTATTATATGGCTTGATCTCGTTCATGTTTGATTATGTTAATTGTCTAGAATTAATCTATCATGCTTCTCCAGATTTGTAATTCACGTGTATGGTTAGATTAGTTTTCATGATTTCGTTTCGTTATTTAGTGTTTGCGTGGTAATTAGTTTGGTTGATCATGTAAAAGCCGTATATTGCGTGGCTCTGTTGGCTGTCGGTTTTGCTTCATCTGTTAAATCTTGTGTTGCGTAGGATTGTATAATTTAGGCTTGTGAACACCGTGTTTAAGTACCCATGTTATTTGCTTATATTTATGTGTTCATTAGTCGCGTTTGATTATTTTAGGCCCTCATGTGTTTATTTGTATTCGTACGTGTATCGGTTGCTTCTTTATATTCGTATGGAGTATTTATTTGTGTTAGATTAATTCATGCTGCTTCTTTATTTGTACGTTTTATGTGTAGTGTTATTTGACGTGGAAGCTTGTATAGTTTAGGCTCTTGTACGTTTGGATGCATTTATGTGTATATTAGTTATTTCTTCGTATTTGTGTGTGGTGTTTTATTATTTGTGTTAGTTGTTCATGTCTGGTTATATATTAGTCGTGTTGGATTATTTGTTTGCCGCTAACGTTTGTTAATCTATCTTATGCTGTCGGTAAGTATTTCTGCTTCCTTTCTTTGTTTGCTAGAATAGTAAATGAACCCATATGTTAAACAACTCCGACGAATTATGTGTGCATTAAACGACATAGAATGGATATTTTTTACCTAGGGTTAAAATATTGTTTGCATATCCGCATGTGTACTCGTAATAGCCATGGTTTTATTTAGTAGAGACCGTTTTTATAACGGGCGGGGTTAGGCGTTAAATTAATGAAATTCTTTTAAACTTCCTAACACGTAAACTCACACGAACTCATTTTCTCTAAAATTGGTTTCTAAATTCCACCTAAAAATTTAGTGGCGACTCTTTTTCAAATGAAAATGTTTTTGAAATAAAACATCGCGTGGATCAAAATCCCTTGTCCACAATTTATTATATTATTATATAATTGCTATTTATTATGTGAAGCTTGAAAAGTAAAACGATGGCTATTTAGAATACCTTTTTTTATGTTATTTATGCATCATACTGTTAGGTTTCGAACCATTTCTCCCTTTGGGTCGACCTCAAAGTAGGGAAATGATGTTCGCTGTGTCTGGTTTAAATACCAAGGTGGTTCCGCCGAGGTTAGCAACCGCACTCTCGCCATATAGTTACAAACTTATGGTGGTTGCGTAGGTTACCTAACAACGTGGGATCATTGGCATGGACCCTTTTCGAAACTTAGAATAGTCTAGCTCATGCATTGCATCCTTGAACTGCGTATGACTAATTGCTCTATGAATTCCAAAGCCATGTTTTTAATCCTTTTTTAGTCAAAACTGTCATCTTTTCAATCGAATATTTTCCAAAAATCATTCCTTAAGCTGAAATGCTGTCTTTTTAGGATTAGAATAATCTTAAATATTTTCCAACACTTTCTTTTCCGAAAAAACAAAGATTTTTGTCCAAGCTGAAACGCTTTCCTTTTAGGATTAGAATAATCTTAAATTATTTCCGATTTTAGCTCTTTTGAAAAAAGATCTTTTCCTAGCAGAAATGCTATTCTTTTAGGATCAGAATAATCTTAAAAGATTTCCGATATTAGCTCTTCTGAAAAAAGATTCATTCCTAGCTGAAACGCTCTTTTTTTTTTTAGGATTACAATAATCTTAAAATTTTATTTTTTTTTTTTAAAAAAATCTTAAATTTTTTTCCCACACTATCTCCTTCGAAAAACAAAGATTTTTTTTAAGTTGAAATGCTTTCCTTCTAAAATTAGAATAATTTTAGATATTTTCTGAATATTAGCTCTTTTGAAAAAAGATCTTTTCTTGGCTGAAATGCCATCCTCTTAGGATTAGATTAATCATAAATAATTTTCTGAGTATTAGCTCTTTTGAAAAAAAAGATCTTTTCTTGGCTGAAATGCCATCCTCTTAGGATTAGATTAATCATAAATAATTTTCTGAATTTTAGCTCTTTTGAAAAAAGATCTCCTCCAAACTAAAAGTTATTCGATTAGGATTAGAATAATCTTAAATAATTTTTGATTTTAGCTCTTTTGAAAAAAGATCTCTTCCAAGCCAAAAGTTATTCGTTTAGGATTAGAATAATCTTAAAATAATTCTGTGGATACCCATATCCGTACCCTCCCGCACAAAACCCTGTGATGTAACACGGACTTTTATTACGCATGCTTTAACGTTGACTTATACGGTTCTAACTAATGTCGAATTCATTTTGAGTCGTTTGAAATGTTAAAATGGCTTAGGTCGCTTCACATCGCTTTTAAATAACGTTCATTTTGTCCATTTGGAGTCTAGCTGGGTCCTTGTCCTGCTTCATTTGACATGAGCTTCGCATTTGCACTACAATTAGTCCTTTTACATTAACAAGGTCTAATTCAGCATTCCTAAATTCCTAAATTTAGGCCCGGTAGCTAAAACCGCTATTTAGCCCCCTCTTACACAAAATACAACTTCACGTCTTACCTTATTTCACAAAAACTATGCAAATACACCCTTTTCATTTTTCCGGGTCTCGGGCAAATCGAAGCCCAAACCCAGCCTTTGGCCCGCACTCCAAAGCCCTAAGCATCACAAAATATCCCACAAATATCCCAGCACTTTTCTTGAGCTTCACGTTCGAGATTATCTCGTGATCTTTCAAAGATCCAATGCAACCGAAACTTGGAAAGCAGACCTAAAACCAGCCCTCCAAACCGCATAACCTTATGCGGTTTGAGGGGGGAACCGCATAAGCTTATGCGGTTTCCCCAGGCAACCGCATAAGGCTATGCGGTTCCTAGGCTTGTTTTTATCCCCGATTTCCTAATTTCTCCGAGATTTTTAGTATATATACACCCCTATACCTTGACCTCGAAAACAGAATTCACAACCAGAATACATCCTTTACACCACAAATTCTCTCATCTTACACTTTCACATCCACAAAAGCCTCAAGCACTCAAATCCTTGAGTTCAACACACCATCCCGTGTTGAATTCATCCTCCTTTTAAGTTCAAGAAGCGAAGCTCTGCCCAGATCTGAAGCGTCAGGACAAGGTAGGTACCGATCCACTTGGATCAAAGCTTTTTCTTATTTTCTATGGACTAACAAAGGGGTCTACACTTTAGCGCCCGGCTTTGGCACCCAGCGCTTGCACTCCAAGTGTTCTATTTACTTGGTACACTCCATATCCGATGACACGCCAAAGTCGCATAAGAATCGACCTTATAAAATAAACCAATGGACAATTGAACTTTATTTTATTTGCATGCATCTTGCACCCTTCTTATTTTGCATTTAAATCAACTTAAACAATGAATTCGACCTTTAACTGAACCGTTTTCATTAACAAGTTAAACATGCTAAACTGAGGGTTTTAATCAATCTTTTGCATCTGCATCTGCATTCTTTTTACAAACTTATCGCACTTATGCGTGGCGATAACATTAGCTCAAATATCATCTTACAAGGATTGTTCTAGGTCAAGAGAGGCTATTTTTACATAGGCTTTTCTAAAAGGTTTTCATAAATCATTATTTGAATTAACTCTTTTTCTAAAGTACCTCACTTGAATCCAACTGGTTTCACAAGCCTTAGATCTAGGGGTGTCGGCGTGCTCAAAATCTAGGACATGTTTTTAACTTAGAACATGGTAGCGAGTTCCTATTTTCCGCGATAAATAGGTGGCGACTCCATATGATTCTTAAAGGTTTTTCCAACTTAATCTTTTTTAACTTTAAAATCCGCCCTTAAGCAAGACGCAGGGTTGGGTCCGATCCGGGTTCCACGGTTTGGCGACTCATTTGAGAGATCTTATTTTTAAAAACTTAAAACTAGCTTTTTCTTTTTAAAAATAAAGAGGTGAAACTTGAAAGCCTTGAACAATCCAAGTATACGTATCAGAGCTATGCACATCCGTTTAGAGTCCATTCCTTTTGGAACCTAGGCACCCTTTACACCCTCGAGAGGTGGTTCCCACATGCAGGCTTGCCCACTCGATAAAGCACATGCCGGACAAGCTTTCCTCTCGCCCCTCCACGGCTGCCAGAACGGCTATCTCGACCGCCTGGTTCTCTTGAAAACCTATCGCCTTGCGTAAGGAAATGAAGGGGTTAAGTATCCGCCAAAGCGTGCTCGAGGTAGTTGGAGGTGTACCGTGACTCTTTTTTCACCCTTTTTGAGTCATACGTACAAGTTCGAGGCTATGCACCCCATAGTCTTTTTCAAAACGAGCATTTGCATTCATATCTTCGAAAACTCGCTTAAACGCTTCAAAGATAAATGAACCTAACATCTAACAAACTAACACTTTTCAAACAAAACTATCGCGAATTTTTGAAATAAACTTTTTCAAAATTTCCTTTTTCACTAACAAACAAAAACCCGAGCAAGGAATAAAACCCGAGCTCGCGGATTTCAATCCTCTAGGTCACACGGCCTAGACTCCACTTTTAACATCCTCGACTCGACTTGTTAACCACTCTCGAGTCGAATCCATTCTCTTTTACACATCCGAACTCGAGCTCACCTCGGCAAATCACCGGTATCAGCTCGATGGGTGCAAAGCAAAACCTTTTAACATCGAGACGAGATGCGCGCACACATCCTCGTCTCAAAAGCTTTCCTTTAGCTAAAACTTTTTCGAAAACCTCCTTTTGTTCAAGCTTAAAAAGAGTTTTCTTAACAAAGAAATGAGCTAGAATGAACACTTAAAATGAACGTTGGTCTAGTCATGTCACTAACGTGCAAATTTAACCCACACAACCTAATCCATTCTCAACACGCTCGACTCGCCTAGCTAATCGCTCTCGAGTCGAATCCTTCTCGTCCATCTAGGCTCGAGCCCTTAACGATGAACCGTTAGGTGGGCTCGACAAAGCTAACACCTTTTAACATCGAGACGAGATGTGCACACGCATCCTCGTCTCAAAAGCTTCCTATTAAACCAAACCTTGTCTAAAATCTCCTTTTTCGAGCTTAAAAGGTCTTCCTAAACAAAAAAAAATGAGCTAAAAATGAACGCTTAAAATGAACGTTGAATCTAATAGGACTAACTAGATACACGTCACACAAACCAATCCATTCTCAACATCCTCGACTCGACTAGCTAACCGTTCACGAGTCGAATCCTTTCCATGCATCTAGGCTCGAGCCCTTAACGATGAACCGTTAACATGGGCTCGACGAATGCAAATCAAACACATTTCAACGTCGAGACAAGATCCGCACACGCGTTCTTGCCTCAAAGACTTCTTAGGCACAACATTGCTCCTAAAGCAATACACCCTCATTTTTGAAACAAGCTCTCTTCAAAAATTTCCTCACTTTTACAAAACAAGCAACACACTCTCATTTTTGAAATAAATTCTTTTCAAAATCTTCTTATTTTTACAAACCAAGCAAAACACACCCGTTTTTGAAATGAGCTCTTTTCAAAAATCTCCTCACTTCTGCAAAACAAATAACGACATTCTCTTTAGGCCAAACGGCCCAAAGTCGACTCGTTTCAGCAAAAATCGTCTTTTTCAAGCAAACAAAACCCGAGAATGGCCAAGCCCAATCTCGCGGACTTTTCATCAGACCAAATGATTCATAACCATCTTGGCCCAAATCCTCTTACAAACTACTTTCACAAAATCCTCATCACGTTTTTGAAATAACCTTTTTCAAAAATCCTTCCTTCGAACCGAATGACCCATAGTCAGGACGGTTTGATCTAGACAAACAGTCTCCTCAAAACACCCGAGAATAATCACTTTATTCTCGTGACATTCCAAAACATAAATGAACTACATGACCCGCACTCATTGTAACCCATTTATTACCAAACATTTTCAAACCCGAGAATGGACCTTTTCTTGAAAACAAATCTAGCAAAATAAACATTTTCGAAATCCATGATTCAAAATGGCCTACCGTCATTTTAATCCAAACACCTCTTTTCACAAGACAACAAAACCTAGGAATGAACTAGCATCATCCTCAAGAAATCCTCACGGTTAGACCAAGTGGCTCATAGTCGCTTTAATCTAACCTCTTTCAAGCAAGATGTATGAAAACGAGTATAATCGTCTTCATCACATTTTCAAACACCCTTGATTCGGATAGCCTATCGCCACTCCGAATCGATTCACACTTTCACCGACAAGCCACTAACACGAGCTTATCGGATTTGATTTCAAAACGCCTTTTACATCGAGCCAAAATGTGACAACACATTTTGCTCAACAAAACATCCTGCTTTTCGCCGAAAACAAAACTTTTGCAAAATCAAAGACAAATCTAAGTATGCATGAGCCAAGTCCCGACGCGAGCATCAACCCCATCCGAGACATGCGCGTCTCGAGCACCCGGCGAAGAATCCATCAAGGCGCCACCGACGATCTCACGGATCTCCTCAAGAAATTCGAGTCTTTTCAATACGGGTCGAGTTTTTAAGTATTGAGTCAACCTCTGTCAGTCTAGGGCAATCGAATCTTCGACGTACGACATTTTAACAAACCGATAAAGGAATAAGTTTGCCTACAACCCAGCTTCCTTTTTACACACTTTTCCCATGAAAGACACAATTACACACTGACATACATTGCATCCCAGGAACGGCTATCCTAAGAAGGTCTAGGCCGGGTACGAAAGTCCAAGTAAACAACAAAATCAAAGACAAACACAAAGACAAAGAAGGTTCCGACGACTAAACACCTAAGGTTCACTAGTCTGCTTGTGGTCTACTACTCCGCTGCTTTTGGAGGAGGGTCCATTAATTTGGAACTCCATAGTGGTCATGAATTTGATCGCGACCAAAAGTACGAGTATTCCTGGATCGTCCTCCGCGTACTCGATCGCGTGCCTAATAAGCAAACGAACTTGTCAGAGGAGCGTGATGCACACCCGATCACAAGTGACCACCGAGCCACAGGGTTTAGCAAGGTCCGAGCTCAAGCCCAAGCCATACAGGGCGTGGGATATTCTCAAACCAAACGGGAATACAAGGTACAAAGGTCAAAAACCAAAGTCACCAAAAAGCAAAAGTCTCAAAAGCTCCGGAACAAGGGGCAAAACAACTAAGCAAAAGCTTAAGAAGTCGAAAGCTTAAGAAGTCAAAAGCTTAAGAAGTCAAAAAGCTTAAGAAGTCAACAAGCTTAGAAATCAATAAGCGAGGGGCCGAAACCCCAAAGGCAAGAAATCAAGCCCGAACGAGTGGCCAGGTCCTTGAAATTCCAAATTGAAGACAAGACAGAAGTAGCAAGCAACCAACCTAGATCAACTAAGGAGAACCCACCCTTAGGATGCAATGTATCAAGGTCAAACACATAAACACCCCTTGGACCGGCGGGTCCCTAAACACGCACCTTTCCACAAAAACAAACCCACCTCCCATACCGGTGGATCCTTAAACACGCACCTTTCCACATAAACACCTCATGCACGCCCTTAAACACCCCTTTCGGAACTACGCTAGGTTTGATTCCGTAACCACGGATACGTAGGCCGCTCTCCCGAGCTCAACCAACCTTTTACAAAAATCCACAAAATATTCCTCGTCCAAAGCTTTCCATGCTAAGGATGTGTCCACAAAAAAATCACAAAGTTCAAAGGCAAACTATTTCTTTATCGAGGCGACTAAAACGAATTCGTCAAGGCAAAGTTGTCATAGACTTAGGAGTAGTACTCTGCTTTTTGGTCTAACAGCTTTTGCGGTGAACAATGACATCCCACGAGACAAGCAAGCACCACTGGGGGCTCCACCAACGCACGTGTTCCCGAATATGGCATCCATGCAACCGTCGAGTCTCAAATCACGCATACGATTCGTCTCTATTTTGCAAACTTTTCGACGCTTTAAGCATCGACTCACATGTCGAGTCAATCCTCTTCCAATCAAACAATTTAGCGACATTTAAACCGCTCCTTTCAAAAACTCTCCAGTCTTCAAAACGCTCCCACGGAACGACGCGCTTTTTCAAACTTACACGAGGCAATGCACCCTCAAATTAGCTAATTACCTTTCAAAATTAACTCAATACTCGAGTTAATATGAAAGCACTTTGCAATTCACCTTTTGCAAACACACCCTTTCGCAAACAAAATGTACCTTTCGAAAATGCATCTCAAATCCTTGAAATGCATCTCGAATCTTCGAGGTCTAAACTTCTCCAAAAATTTAACTCGGCACTCGAGTTAATACATTTTGAGAAACAGCATTCTTCGAATTTAACTCACTCGAGTTAACACATTTTAAGCAAAACCTCTTTCGAACTACGCCGGTTTGATTCCACGTTCGTGGATCGAGGCGACTTACATAAAGCACAACCGAACCTAGCACTACACCCCACTCCGTGTTGAGATTCTACCGAATTCTCATCCTCGACAACTGGGGGCTTTTCAACCTTTGCACTCAAATGACCCTCCACGGTCTTCACAACTCTAGCTTAAGCTCACAACGTCAAAACGCTTTTTCATTTTGCATGAAGCCTTACAACCGATATTTCAAATGTTCATTTTTAAAGCTCATTTCGACAACTAAAATGAATCTTTCACAAAAAGATTTTTCAACAAAAACATTTTCATCCAAACATCCCAATCGGGAATCATTTCGTTTTTCAAACCTAGCTTACTAACACTACAGGACCAGCATACGAAATGTAAACAAGGGTTCACACAATCCTTATTACACAAGCATACTAATACAACCAATGGTGAAGACGGCGGTACTCGTCAAAGTCACGCTGAACCCGAGCCATCTCAGCGCAACTCCTACTCCACCCACGCTACATTATTCTCCATTTTGCCTTAATTTCAATCAAATTAAGCCAAACTACGGGGGAAATTTCAAAACCAAACACCATACTCTTCACTTCGACTCAGTTTTCATTCAAAACTTAGTCAAACTCGAGGGGTAACCCAAAAACTCCTTCTCCAAGTACACATCCCATTACACTTTGACTCAGTTTTCATCCAAAAATCTAGTCAAACTCAAGGGGGTAATCAAAAAACACCCTCATCCTAATACAACCCATAACCTTTTACATAGTTTGATTATCATTATATACCATAACTCAGTCAAACTGGGGGCTCACATACACCGACACCATAACTCAGACAATTGGGGGCTGACGCTTCCTATCAAGAATTAAACCTTTACAACGAAAAATGGGATAATTTTTCGCATTTTTGAAGACACCCTTGCTATAAATACCCACATCAACATAAGCATCTACGGTTGAGCGACACCTCCAGAACCGCTACAAACATGAACATGCACACTAAAAGTATAACACTTTCATGTGTGCATCAGACAAGCAACACCCGAACGTAGGTCCAAGCACCAAGTACCCTAACATATCCAAGAAACATCCCAAGCACCATGCATTCCAAGTCCAAGAGACATGTATCATACGAATCCAAACGAATCACCAGATACCACGTTTCATGGTCGAAGCAAGCGAAATTGAAGATCTCGAAAGGAAAATCGCGAGTTCGAATATTTCCGGATTTGAAACCGCAACATGTGCGAATGAGTTCACGCTAAGTCGCGATTGATAAGGGATTCCCCGGAAGAGTCACTAGTCTACAGGCAATTTCCAGAGCATGTTTTGTTCCACGTTTTCTCCTCATTTTTTCTTCATACACGCAAGCTTTCATGGTTAAGGCGTCACCTACAGTCCGCCACAAGCACTAGCACATACATTATGCGCTATGCCTTGGTTAAGGCGTCACCTACAGTCCGCCATACGCGTGTACTAAGCATTTAATACACTGCGAGCGGCTAAACACGAACACTCTTCACGAGACCTTACACCCCTTACACGTCCCTGTGGAGTATTACTTCCTCCCCATGGAGTCCACACACCTATACAGACATTTCCTACGGAGTCCAAGACATACCCTTCGACTTCCCCAGCAAATCACTAACATAAACACCAAGCGTCTGCATCAGCACATTCAGCACATCCAAGCAATTACACGAAGCCGTACACTTGAGCACATACACCTTCCTCGGACCATAATCCCGGCGAATATACACCTGCACCCCTAACAAGACGAAACACCATCACTCTCCCAAACAACCACAACTACACCTACGCTCCTCGGCGAGACCATACATATACACCCTTCCCTAGCAAACTAGTACTTCTCCAGCAAATACTACACTAAGCACCTGCGCTCCTCGGCGAGACCCAGATCAACATCAACAACAGCATCAGCATAAGCGACAGCATCAGCGTCAGCAAAGGCATCAGCAACGACAACGGCACTACCTTCTCCTCAACGAAAGGCAATCATATGCAATTACGACTACATGGACACTCCTCGGCTAGTTCAAGCATTACTTGGACGCTCTTTCACGAGACCTACACCTACACGAGCACCCCTACTCAATTATACACCTCACGCATACCCAAACATCTTACAAGCACATGCACCCCTGCACTTTAGCCCCTTATACACATGCAATACGAAGACATTACAAGCAGCAGCACCAGGCATCCGACGACACCAAGCATATACGAAGGCAACGACAGTACAACAAGCACGACGAAGACATTCAGCAGGCCGGCAAGCCCTTATAGCATGCACGGACCGCCAAGTCCTTAAAATGCGCACGCCCCTCCCCGTTTAGCCCGGTTCGAAGTCCTCGTCTCACCCATGGACACATGCGCCGTTCATTGGTATCAGACGAGGCGTAATGGTGGGATATGGTCGTGGAGTTTGACTAGCGCTCTAGTCCGAGCTCAGTCAAACTGGGGGCTCTGTGGATACCCATATCCGTACCCTCCCGCACAAAACCCTGTGATGTAACACGGACTTTTATTACGCATGCTTTAACGTTGACTTATACGGTTCTAACTAATGTCGAATTCATTTTGAGTCGTTTGAAATGTTAAAATGGCTTAGGTCGCTTCACATCGCTTTTAAATAACGTTCATTTTGTCCATTTGGAGTCTAGCTGGGTCCTTGTCCTGCTTCATTTGTCATGAGCTTCCCATTTGCTCTACAATTAGTCCTTTTACATTAACAAGGTCTAATTCAAAGATTCCTAAATTCCTAAATTTAGGCCGTAGCTAAAACCGCTATTTACCCCCCTCTTACACAAAATACAACTTCACGTCTTACCTTATTTCACAAAACTATGCAAATACACCCTTTTCATTTTTCCGGGTCTCGGGCCCGAAACCGAGCCCAAACCCAGCCTTTGGCCCGCACTCCAAAGCCCTAAGCATCACAAAATATCTCACAAATATCCCAAAGACTTTTCTTGAGCTTCACGTTCGAGATTATCTCGTGATCTTTCAAAGATCCAATCTGGCCAAAACTTGGAAGCGGACCTAAAACCGACCCTCCAAACCGCATAACCTTATGCGGTTTGAGGAACCGCATAAGCTTATGCGGTTTCCCAGCAACCGCATAAGGCTATCACGGTTCCTAGGCTTGTTTTTATCCCCGATTTCCTAATTTCTCCGAGGTTTTTAGTATATATACACCCCTATACCTTGACCTCGAAAGAATTCACAAACAATACATCCTTTACACCACAAATTCTCTCATCTTACACTTTCACATCCACAAAAGCCTCAAGCACTCAAATCCTTGAGTTCAACACACCATCCCGTGTTGAATTCATCCTCCTTTAAGTTCAAGCGAAGCTCTGCCAGATCTGAGCGTCGGGACAAGGTAGGTGCCGATCCACTTGGATCAAAGCTTTTCTTATTTTCTATGGACTAACAAAGGGTCTACACTTTAGCGCCCCGGCTTTGGCACCCAGCGCTTGCGCTCCAAGTGTTCTATTTACTGCCAGACACTCCATATCAGATGACACGCCAAAGTCGCATAAGAATCGACCTTATAAAATAAACCAATGGACAATTGAACTTTATTTTATTTGCATGCATCTTGCACCCTTCTTATTTTGCATTTAAATCAACTTAAACAATGAATTCGACCTTTAATCGAACTGCTTTCATTAACAAGTTAAACATGCTAAAGCGAGGGTTTTAATCAATCTTTTTGCATCTGCATCTGCATTCTTTTACAAACTTATCGCACTTGTACATGTAGCGATAACATTAGCTCAAATATCATCTTACAAGGATTGTTCTAGGTCAAGAGAGGCTATTTTTACATAGGCTTTTCTAAAAGGTTTTCATAAATCATTATTTGAATTAACTCTTTTTCTAAAGTACCCTCACCAGAATCCATACGGTTTCACAAGCCTTAGATCTAGGGGTGTCGGCGTGCTCCAAAATCTAGGACATGTTTTTAACTTAGAACATGGTAGCAGGTTCCTATTTTCATGATAAATAGGTGGCGACTCCATGTGATTCTTAAAGGTTTTTCCAACTTAATCTTTTTTAACTTTAAAATCCGCCCTTAAGCAAGACGCCGAGTTGGGTCCGATCCCGGGTTCCACAAATTCCCGATTTTAGCTCTTTTGAAAAAAAAAAATCCTTCCCAAGCTGAAATGCTATTCGTTTAGGATTAGAACAATCTTAAATAATTTTCCTCTTAGGATTAGAATAATCTTAAATAATTTCCGAATTTAGCTCTTTTTGAAAAAAGATCTTTTCCAAGCTGAAATGCTATTCGTTTAGGATTAGAACAATCTTAAATAATTTTCCTCTTAGGATTAGAATAATCTTAAATAATTTCCGAGTTTAGCTCTTTTGAAAAAAAAAAGATCTCTTCTTAGCTGAAATGCTATTCGTTTAGGATTAGAATAATCTTAACCAATTTCCGATATCAACTCTTTTGAAAAAAAAAGATCCTTTTTAAGCTGAAACGCTACCCGTTTAAGATTAGAACAATCTCGAACAATCTTCGACGCTAAGTCTTTAGGAAAAAGATCCTTTTTTTTTAGCTGAAATGCTCCTCGTTAGGATTAGAAAATCCTAGAACTTTTTTTTTTAAAAAAATTAGCTCTTTTGAAAAAAGATCCTTTTATAGCTGAAATGCTATCCGTTTAAGATTAGAATAATCTCGAACAGTTCCCAACACTAACTCTTTTGAAAAAAAAAATCCTTTCAAGCTGAAATGCTACCCGCTTAGGATTAGATTAATCCCGAACGATTTTCAACACTACGTCTTTTGAAAAAAGAATAGTTTTTAAGCTGAAATGCTATACGTTTAGGATTAGAATAATCTCGAACGCTTTTGAAATGCTACCCATTTGGGAATAGAATTTTTTCCAACTAAAACGAAGTTTTCCAAAGGTAAAATCTAGCCCAAGTTAAACTGAAATTTCGAACCACATAAGCCTTTTGGTAATCGAAGTGCTGCCCATTTTAAACCTCAGCTTCAAAAAAAAAAAACAAAAAAACAAGTTTAATTCTCAAGTCGTGAGTAAGCATGAAATGCCAGAAGTCGAGTCTAGTTAGAATCTAAGCCAGTGTAAGTAAGTCTAGTCCATCTAAAAGTCTTTGAGCATTAACCTAGTTAGGTCACCAGTGCCAACTCTTGGGCCCAAGTCATGCATGTCAATTTTTAGTTTTGAGTCAGGGCACAACAACGTCTCATCCGGGCTTTTTAGAAGTCTTGTATAAACCTTAGAAGCTTATTGGTCCAAACACGAGTTAATTACTTCAAGTCCATGTCTAGTTGGGTCTAAGTCCCATACCGTGAGTCTGTCTTCAAGTTCATATGTCGCATACATTTGCATAGTTAGGTCGTAGGCCATGTTGTTAAGCTACGAGTCTTTTCATGATTAATCCGTTCGATTCATTTGCATCCCGAGTTGTTATTTACGAATAGTGTCAAAGCGAGTGTCGATTTACGAACCCGAGTCGCATATGCTCCTCCTTAAGTCAAAATCAATTTGCAAAAGTGGGTTAACTCACAAACCATGCATCTGACTCACTTCATGAAAGGAGAAAAGGTCAAAGTCGAGGTTGGTGATTATAAGTCAGAATTTGTATTCAAGTCATAAGTCTGAGTTGAGTCTAAGATTCGTTTTTCACAATTATTTCTAAATCCTTCTCAAAATCAATGAAATTGATCATGTCTCTAATTTGATTCCATAATCCAAGTGATGAAAATGCACAACGCACTCGAAGGGTGTCCCTGGGGTAGAAATCGTATTCAATTCTAAATGGTAGGTGCAACACCAACTCAAAGCAAAAACAAAGACAAAAGGGTTTAGACAACAAAAAAACAAAGGGTTTCATTACATTTAGTCAACTTGTGGTATACTACTCCTGCCTTTGGAGGAGGATCCATTAATTGGAGCTCCACAGTGGTCATGAATTTGATCGCGACCAAAAGTACGAATACTCATGGATCGCCCTCCGTGTACTCGATCGCGTGCCTAATAAGCAAACGAACTTGTCAGAGGAGTCCGGCGTGATATACATATGACCACATGCGACCGCCCACCGCAAGATCTAGGAAAGTTGGAACAAGCCCAAGCCCCAAAGGGTGAGGCCTATTCTCAAAAAACGCAAACAAAAATACAAAAATACAAAAATTGAGTGGCAACACGTCGGAGATCGAAGATCAAAGTCAAAATTAAAGGCGAAGCCAAAATGGTCAGAAAGTACCATCAGTTCTTTTTTTGAAGTCGTTCTCAAAACGGTAATGGGGACATAGTCTTGAGTTCTGAGAATCATTGGCTTATGTAGTTGCACCCAAGCGTTTAGGGTCCACAAGGGATCCGCCAGTACTTCACAAGCTAGAACAGGATACAACATGATACCTTAGGTGAAACCTTCGAGTGTTACACACAAGAAAAATTGCCATGTTTATGCAGCGGGATCGAACTACATCGGATTTGATTTCGCTCCACGTGAATATGTAGGCAATCCTTTAGAATAAGGGATACAATCCACCACCCATCATCTAATTTGTCATCTGGTCAATTTTTTACGGGTCTTTACAAAGTCCAAATGAAGCAACTTCTGTTGACTCTGTCTTAGTGCTCGATTTAGATTGAGATGAGAATCAATGTTCTGATAAGTAATTGTCCAGTCTCGGAATGATCTTTTTCTTAAATTGGCAAATATGTTTATTTTGACAGTTAGTTCGCATCTCGACTTTGCATAGAGGGAGAACATGATACTATTAACCCACGTCTATTTTAGACCACGTGTCAATCATCCTAAAAGACCTTGCACAGTTACTAGTCTACCCGTCAGTGAAACGTTGTCTTAGGTCGAGTCGGTCATGGTCGAACATTCAAATGATAGTTGCTCGTGTCACGTTGTTGTCGCATTCATGTCACATTCGTGTCGTATTTCATGCTGACTTGGCCTCGCTTGATTTCAAAATATCAGACATTTCAAGAACCTTTAATTTTTGCAAAGTTTGGGTCGATGATCCGAGGTCAAATTTGAAATTCGGGCGGATGACCCACTTCAATTTTCAAAATGATGCTTGCGGGCCGATGGCCCATTTTAATTTCTAAATGATGTTTACATTCAGAGTCGATGACTCTTCTTAATTTTTAAAAAATGATGTTTGCAAAGCGGGTCGAGGACCTAATACCCCGTGTCAATTTTCAAGTAACTTTTGTAGTCTAGGTTAGACTCGCAATCCAACTTTAAAAACGATGTTTTTAAACTAGGTTAATGGCCGAATTACTCGAAGTGATCAAAATCCAAAGTTCATGTCGATGACCTCTTTCGATTTTCAAATGAAATTTGCTATGCGGGTCAATGACCTATTCGTTTTCCAAAAATAGGGGTCGATGACCCATTTTCAGATGATGTCTTGCGCTTGGGTCGATGACCCATTTCCAAAAGCTGTGTTCCGCTCGGGTCGATGACCCATCCACCTTTTCTTTCAAAATCGAGGTCGATGGCCCCAATTTTCAATGACAATTATAGTTCGGGTCGATGACCCATCCACTTAAATCAAAATGCGGGTTGAAAACTCATTTTCAAAAAATGTTTATAGTCGATAACTCATCCACTTTTCAAGATGCGGGTTGAAGACCCATTTTCAAAAGATGTTTATAGTTCGAGTCGATGACTCATCAACTTTTCAAGATGCGGGTTGAAGACCCATTTTCAAAAGATGTTTATAGTTCGAGTCGATGACTCATCCACTTTTCAAGATGCGGGTCGACGACCCATTCCCAAAAGATGTTTACAGTTTCCGGTCGAAGACCCACCATTCTTTAATCTAAAAATATAGGTTGAGGACACAAAATTTTGAATAGGTCGAGGACACAAAAATTTTGAAATGCGAATCGAGGACGCAAATGTTGGTTTTAGCTCGGGTCGATGACCCATTTCCAGCGCGATATCTTTTTTAGCTCACTACTTAAAGTTCGGATCGACGATCCATCCTTTTGTTTAAAAAAGCGGGTCGAAGACCCATTTCCAAAGTAAAATTCTCAGTTCGGATCGTTGATCCATCGTTTTTGTTTAAAAAGAAGGTCGAAGACCCATTTCCAAATTAAAATTCTCGGTTCGGATCGATGGTCCATCCCTTTTGTTTAAAGAGAGCAGGTCGAAGACCCTTTTTTTCAAATTAGTATTCTCAGTTCGGATCGATGATCCATCCCTTTTGTTTAAAAAGTCGGGTCAAGACCCGTTTCAAGTTAAAATTCTCGATTCGGATCGACGATCTATCATTTTGTTTAAAAAGCGGGTGAAGACCCATTTCCAAATTAATATCTCGGTTCGGATCGATGATCCATTCCTTTTAGGTAAAAGCGGTCGATGACCCATTTTGAATAAAATTCGCAGCTTTCGGATCGATGATCCATCTTTTTCCAAAAGTCGCAGATTTCACTATGTGAGTCGTGTGCTATGATTTGTTGTTAAGATTGAGCGAGAACGCTCCGGGGCTCTAAAGTCACCGACCTTAGACCCACAACGAGGATGACATCCTCGAAATGAAGAAGTACTAGCGAAGCTAAAAGAAGTGACACTTCCTAAAGAATGCAGATATTGGCTTTACTTAATCAAGTAAACAAATATCATTTGCTTTAGGGCGGCAGAAAAGCTACAGCCAATGAGCTCGAACTACGATACGGGTTTGATTACACACAGCGGATACGAGGCGCCTAAGGATAAGGCTCAACCCACACTTTAATGAAAGAGGAGGCATCTAGAAAAGTGAGTCGGTATGATTTCTTCTTATGGTGGTGAGCTTATATACACAGTCTAAGGGACCATAAGCGACCGTGAGGCTCGCATGAGTTGTGATCTTGATCAACTCGTGAGTCTACTTTGACTTTCGCTGTCAAGCCTTAGTCAAAGTGGGGGCCTGTTGATACCGTATCTGTCGATATGGAAATTTATAGAAAACCCGACAAACGCCCAATGATGATAGGACAACATGTATTTCGTGTCATTTATTAGAGTTCGTTTTACGATGTAAGCCGGGCGCCGTCGACAAAATGTTTTATTAATTTAAATGATATTTAAATTAGCGTGTTGACAGGGTAAGTGTATTACATCAAAAGTTTGTTTTATTGAAAATAAAATGTTTCGATTTGAAAAATCATTTTAAGTAATTCGATTTGAAAAGTCGCTTTTACAAATTCAATATTTGACTTGAAAAGTCGTTTCTCGTGCTTTTAAAACAGTTTATTAAATCGTATTCGACGAATTCGTTTTCGTAACAGCAAGTTTTAAAGCTCGTATTAAGCCCACTTTTAAGAGCGATTTTGAGCAGTTTCAACCACAATTTCGAGGCCCTTTTCTCCCACTTCCTTCCCCACATACCAAAGCTTGAACCCAGCCCCAAACCACAACCTAAACCCACCTCAAATAAGCCAAAACGTAGCCAAAAACACAGCTGATCCGCAGCGGCTCGTAAGCCCAAAATCACTCTTATTCGACCCAAACCCGACTCCTATTCGCCTACCCATGACACATACCCAGATCCTAACTATCCTACCCTTATTACCCCTTCCCCTTCCGGTGATCAGCCCAGAAACCAGGCCAAGTAGCTCGTCAAAAGCAACCCACAACTCCCACCCTGCTGCTCTCGAGCGACCCAAACTTCGACTTTTACCCATCAAACTCGTACCCATGAACAAGAACCCACACCTGACCTTCATGACCCATCTAGCCTTGCTTAACCCACAAGAAACACCACTAAAAAAAACCCTAAAACGAGCCTTCATCAGCAGCTCTCGAAGAGAGGGGAAAAACTGCTCTTTTCCCTCTTAAACCCTACTTTTCAACCCTATATATACACACCCTCCACAAGCCTTCAAGGGACGCGAATTATAGAACATCCATACACAATATTAAGTCACAAAAAAGCCCTAAAAAGCCTCAAAGGAGTCGAGATAGCTGCTCCAAAAACAGAGCACGATTTTTCTGATTTTGGTTCAGCTATCACGTCTTCTACCTCGTTTTTCGTGTTGAAAACACCATATTCTCTCTGATTTCTTTACATAATCTTAAAGTTCACTTTGTCACGATTCCAAAACATCTTTCGGTTCGAAATTTCGTTGAGAAACGAAGAAGTTACAAGATTTTGAAAATCGCTGTCAGTTTTGTTCAAACTTACGGATTTACATTTGATTTTCGTCGACGACGGCCCCTTGGGATAAAATCTTACAATCGATTACGACTCAAAGAATTGGTCAACGATACATGTAAGTTGAGGGTGCAAAAATACTCACTTTACTTTGTTTGAATTATTGTTTTTTATTGTCTCTTATCGCTCTCTGTCGCTTTTTATCGCTCTCTGTCGCTTTGTCGTTTGTCATCGTAGTTGTATTGTTTATCGTTCGTTTTAGGTTTACATTCTTCGCATGATTTTGATATGTATGTATGAATATGCCGTATCCCTCGTTTGCTTAGTATGCGTGCTTGATTTCCTTGTGAAGTATGACTTGAATTTTCGTCGTTAGTTTAGTTTTGATTAGCTCGTTAGCTTATTATATGGCTTGATCTCGTTCATGTTTGATTATGTTAATTGTCTAGAATTAATCTATCATGCTTCTCCAGATTTGTAATTCACGTGTATGGTTAGATTAGTTTTCATGATTTCGTTTCGTTATTTAGTGTTTGCGTGGTAATTAGTTTGGTTGATCATGTAAAAGCCGTATATTGCGTGGCTCTGTTGGCTGTCGGTTTTGCTTCATCTGTTAAATCTTGTGTTGCGTAGGATTGTATAATTTAGGCTTGTGAACACCGTGTTTAAGTACCCATGTTATTTGCTTATATTTATGTGTTCATTAGTCGCGTTTGATTATTTTAGGCCCTCATGTGTTTATTTGTATTCGTACGTGTATCGGTTGCTTCTTTATATTCGTATGGAGTATTTATTTGTGTTAGATTAATTCATGCTGCTTCTTTATTTGTACGTTTTATGTGTAGTGTTATTTGACGTGGCAGCTTGTATAGTTTAGGCTCTTGTACGTTTGGATGCATTTATGTGTATATTAGTTATTTCTTCGTATTTGTGTGTGGTGTTTTATTATTTGTGTTAGTTGTTCATGTCTGGTTATATATTAGTCGTGTTGGATTATTTGTTTGCCGCTAACGTTTGTTAATCTATCTTATGCTGTCGGTAAGTATTTCTGCTTCCTTTCTTTGTTTGCTAGAATAGTAAATGAACCCATATGTTAAACAACTCCGACGAATTATGTGTGCATTAAACGACATAGAATGGATATTTTTTACCTAGGGTTAAAATATTGTTTGCATATCCGCATGTGTACTCGTAATAGCCATGGTTTTATTTAGTAGAGACCGTTTTTATAACGGGCGGGGTTAGGCGTTAAATTAAAGAAATTCTTTTAAACTTCCTAACACGTAAACTCACACGAACTCATTTTCTCTAAAATTGGTTTCTAAATTCCACCTAAAAATTTAGTGGCGACTCTTTTTCAAATGAAAATGTTTTTGAAATAAAACATCGCGTAGATTAAAATCCCTTGTCCACAAATATATATAAAAATTACTGCAAAAAAATAAAGTAAGCATATGAAATGGATGTTAAAATGCCAAAAATCAAGAATTACTTACAATAGTCGAGGCAATTTCCTGATCCCAAGCAGTTCTTTCCTCTATTTTACATGTGTGACCCCATTACCAAGTTAGGTATCGATCGATTTTGTCAACATGTACACTTTTTGCAACAAGTTCTTTTCTCTATTAAAAAAAAAAAAACAATTCAAGTTAATTGTCACATTTCAAATAATATACAATTTGTTTTAGGTAAAAATGGTAATATAAAACAAATACAGAACAATCTACTTACAATTCCGTACTCTCCCTTTATATATCCAGCACGAGAGCCACGATATAATCCTTTGCTATTTGCTCTATTCTTCTTGTTTTTCTCACTTAAAGCCTATATATATATATATATATATATATATATATATATATATATATATATATATATATATATATATATATATATAGGGACAAGATCTTTTAAGCCCAAGATATGAGAGAAAGTCGTTAAGCCCAAAATTCCAGGTTTGAGATTTTAACCCAAAAATTCGAGATTTTAACCAAAAAAATGAGATTTTAACAAAAAAAAAAAGATACCAATTTTTAGTAGGTTGGCCATTTCTTGGAGTCCATGAGTAGTCCCACATCCTTTTGAGATTTAATCTCAGCCGTCGATTTTGATGATCCAATGGCTTAGATTACGACTCAATGGCTTTCTCTAGATTTAGGGCTTGAAAGATCTTATCTATATATATATATATATATATATATATATATATATATATATATATATATATAACATACTTAGATAAAACTTAGGCATATACTCCCTTCATTCATATCCAAATTGCAAGTTTCTCATTTGCACAAGTTTTAAGAGACCAATTAAAAAATAATAAAAGGACAAATAAAGCATCATTAAACTTGCAAGTGGGGGATGATAAACACAATTAAACAAACACAATTACATTAACCTCCAAAATCAGATTTCCCCCCAAAAAAGTATGACTAAGCAAGTTTAAATAATTCCCCCCAAAAAACATCAATTCAATGTTAACACTCCCCGTAAAGGCTGCTGTTACTGTTTTATAACCACACAAAATACTACCAGCAGCAACATTTACAAAACAGAAAAAATTTTACAGCAACATTACATCAAAAATTTACAGCTTCAAATCTTTGATTTCTACAATATTTCTTCACTCATGGGAGGCAAAAACTTGTCCGAAGCTGGTAGGCATGAAGTGGCTATTCATTTGTTGCAGAATTCTAAGAACGGGAAGCTGATCCGAGGTCAATTACAAGCGACAGCTGCGAAATTTGGATTAAAGGTTAGAACAATTTTTAACATTTGGCAATTGGCAAAAGTACCAACACTAATTGGTGAAGCATTAAATTTGAAAATCAAAAAAATTGGTAACAAAAACAAAAAAAGGAATACTACCAAATATCGAGCAAATAAAAGCGTTAGAATGGAGTAAAAGGAATACCATGGAAAAAGTTTCGAAAAACACGGGTGTGTCGGTTGGAACAGTGCACTCTTGGGTCAAAAATGGTTTACTCAAACCACATTCAAGCTCATTACATCCACACCTCACCGATGCTAACAAGCACCAGAGATTACGACATGCTTTGAAGTGCTTACATGTGGAAGAAGTTGTAGAAGAGGTTGTCAACTTAAATGAAATGCTAAACACAAAAATAAAGTTTTCTGAAATGAGCAACATAATCCACATGGACGAGAAGTGGTTCTACATTACTAGTGATGGGCAAAAGTTTTATGTAACTGATCAAGAAGAGCTACCATATCGAAGTTGTTAATCAAAAAGGTTTATCACAAAAGTAATGTTCATGTGTGCCGTATGTAGGCCTATTTATTCGGAGGATGGGGAGTTGCTTTTTGATGGGAAAATTGGGATGTTCCCTTTCACAAAACAAGTACCAGCAGCTAGAGGTAGTAGAAATAGAGCAAGGGGAACTTTGGAGACCAAGCCAATTGAGTCTATTAATAAACAAGTCACAAGGGAATGCATTATACAACAACTCATACCGGCTATCAAAAGTAAATGGCCTGAAGGTGCAAGTAAACACATATTCATTCAACAAGACAACGCAAGGCCTCATATTAACAACAATGATCAAGAATTCATGGTTGCTGCAAACTCGGATGGTTTCCAAATTGAATTCCTTTTTCAACCTCCGAATTCACCCGACTTAAACTGTAATGATTTGGGTTATTTTTGAGCGTTGCAATCCTTACAATCGAAACAAGCATCAAAATCAGTTGATGAACTATGCAATTCAGTCATGAAAGCGTTTGTTTCTTATAGTCATACGAAACTGAACAATATTTTTCTAACGCTACAGTCGGTTATGGTGGAAATAATGAAAGTGAGGGCCATAATAACTTTGCAATCCCCCCACATGAAAAAGGGTCATCTTGCTGCCCTTGGCATATTACCGAGGAACTTAGAGGTTAGTGAAGACCTTGTTAGAGAATGTATTGACTATTTACAAGAAATAGGTGAAACACAAGGTTTAGAAAACTTGATGGGTGACTTAGGATACAATTTCTAAGAAGAAGTACTTTAGTAAATGTAAAAACTGTTTTGGAATGTTTAATGTTTTGAAAATTTGTTTAGAGTGTAAACATTTTTATCCTAAGAATTGTTTAGCTTCTAATCAAATGACGCAATGATATGTAATGTATTGGAAGTACTTTAGTAAATGTAATGAAACAATGTTCTTTGTTTAAGAAATCTGTTTTAGTTATCAAGTTTGGTTAGTAATGTTGTGAACATACAAGTGCTCTCAAACCATTAAGGCGTCTCATCATTGAGCAAACACTAACATGAAAGTCAGTAACATAAACTCTCAGGCCTATTTGGCCTCATCATCGAGTCATGTAAAGTAGTATTACCTCCTACAAACACACCCAATAAAGGTAGACCATGCTTTGTCCTTTAAATAACAGTAATGATCAAGGCAAAAACAATTACACCAAATTAAGGCACAACATGCTATCAAGACTCATTACTGCTATCATGAACAAGCACACACACCATTCATTGGTAGACCATGTGGTGGCTATACTACTTTAATTATTTGGCCACTTACCTTAACATTATATTTTTATCAATACTAATAGCTCTCAAACCATTAAAGGTGATTCATCACTGAGCTATTTCAATTAATGTATCCTCTCAGTCTATTTGGGACCGTCATTGAGGATTTAGAGAATACAACTTTCAAATACAGACAGAATTCAGCCAGTAAAAAGAGACACAACAAAGACTTCAGAGACAGAATTGAGGATTTAGAGAATTCAGCCTTCAAAAGAAGACTGAAACAGACACAATTTAACCTTCAACAACAGAAGTATAGACATGAACATACAAACATAAAAAACAGAAACATAGAAACAGAAACAGACATGAAAACATACAAGCATAGACATAAACATGTAAACATGAAACATGAAAACATGAAACATGAAAACATACAAGCATAGACATGAAAACATGAAAACATGAAATGGCCAGAAACAGACATCATACAAGCATAGACATAGAAACAGACATCATACAAAAAGCATACAAAACAAAATCATACGAACATTTAAACATAGAAAACAGAAGAATTGAAGTGAGGAGACAGAAACAGACATCACTTGAAAACGTACAAATGGGCAGAAATTGACAGAATTCATACGTACAAATGAAAAAAAAAAAAAAAAAAAAAGCATACGTACAAATGGCCAGAATTCATACAAACCTACGTACACAGACACGAACCTATGAAACGTACACGCGTATTTTTATGATTTCACAAACTGAACAAACATACGGAAACTGAACAAATAATAATTGAACAAACAATACGGAAACGGAAACTGAACAAATGGGGAGAAATAGACATAACCCTAAACGCAGAAAACATAACAACTGATCAAAATTTTAAATAACACAGATAAATCTGAAAAACATTAACGATTAAATTTAAGTTCAAGAGCGAGAAATAGACCTCCCTATGTACATGAATTTTTTCTCCGAGCCAAGAATCTCTCCTCGTATTCTCGCATTCGAATGAGACTAGGTGTTTCCGGTTCCGCCTCAGACTTCTCTTCGTCATGCAGCAGACTCTCAATATACAATTTATCTTGTTTGTCTCTTTGGTTTTTGACGAACCTTTTCACATAGTTGTCGAATTTGATGTCACTTGCTGATTTAGGCAAAACATTCACTTCTTCAGCCGTAGTAACACTTCCACCAGCACCAGAATCGACATCGCACTCTGTGTTTGGAACAGGACTCTCCAACTCCTCTGGATCTAGGGAGTCTGGGACCACAATATCAAAATCAGGATCTAGCGAGTCTGGGACGACAACATCGAAATTAATTGAGGATGGGACCACAATATCATCATCAATTGATTGAGGGATTGTTTCCTCAACTTCTTCATCTTCTTCATCTGAACAACCTTGATTATACCAAGCAAGTACACATTGCAAACACTCTTTGGAACAATTCGAATGTGGTTGATCCATAGAGATTGAAAAAGAAAAAGTTTAGTGAATTTCTAGGGTTTAGAGAGGAAAGAGAAGGAAAGATAAGAGAGGAAAGAGACGGCAGAGATGAGGAAAGAGAAGAGAGGAATGCATCGAAAATTCTAGGGTTTTTTGAGATAATGTAAGGATTAATTTGGGTGGGTGGGTGAGAAATGAATGAGAAATGGTGGGTCAGTTTTTGGGTGGATTGTTTTTGGATTGTTTTTGGGTGAGAAATGAATGAGAAATGAGGGAATTTCATATGACTGGATTGTTTTTGGGTGGGCCAGTTTTTGGTTTTTTTTTTTTTTTTATTTATTTTTGGAGGGAAGGGTTAATAAGTGTTTTTGGGTTAGTGAGTAATTTGTAGGTTTAGTTAGATTGAACTTTATTTAGGAGGTGTTTTGAGGGAGATTTGATGTGGGCCAACTTGCCAAATAAGGAAAGTGGTAGTTTGGTTTTGAATGGATGAAAATGGTATAGTTGCGATTTGGATATGAATGGAGGGAGTATAACATATTTAATTAATTGGTTTATATATATTAAAAAAAATATACTCCCTCCGTCCCGGTCATTTGTTTACACTTTCTATTTTGAGGCGTACGGGTCATTTGTTTACACTTTCCAAAAATGGTCATGTTTGACCCATGTGGGAGGTGGTCCCTACTCTCTCAACCAATTACATTTGATAATTTTAAGCAAACGGGGCCCCCTTTGTACTTCTATTATTATTTTATTAGTTTTTTCTCAACTTCTCTCCTCACATCGATAAATGTGTATAAAGTAAATGTAAACAAATCACTGAAACAGAGGGAGTATAAAATTAAGATTTAAACGAAGATAACAATACCTTAAACTCATCACTAATGTGAGATGCCACGAACTTTTTCCAATCTTTTGGTTCTATAAACAAATACAATTCCGGTGGTGTCTCCCGAATGACTCCGGACTCATCATATAAATGTTCATGAACCAATGTGCCTTTCCACTTTTTCCATAACTCAGACAACTTTTTGCGAATCCAAGCATGACCTTCATCGATAACCGTGAATGCACCCTAACATAAACATAAACTCATCAATTTTTAGAAAAATAATAAGATGTACATGTAACCTCAAGTCCGAGATGAAAAACAAGGATATGCAAGTATAATTATGACTATTAAATAGATGCAAATATTATAAAGTAGAACTTACCGTCACATTTTTCGTCATAAGTTCCATCGTCGCCTTATCTACATCGGCCCAACACTTCAAACTGCAGCTAACGTGCGTCCGGCAACGACGCCAATCCAAGAACTAAAATCGCTAGCACTTCCTCCTATAGGTATTCCACGTGCTTCATCACACTCAAGATGTATGGGCTTTCCATCTTTAAGAGTTTGTGCCGCTTTCTTCAACACTGTTCGACCTCGTTCAGTACGTTTCTTCTTTGCACTTGACTCACCAATAGATTTCTCAGGTTTCTTTCGTTTAGGTTGTTCCTTGCCCATATCATCGATGACCTGAAAAATATTATATAACATAAAAATAAAAATATAGATATATAAAAATAAAAAAACATTTCACATAATAAATAGCAATTATATAATAATATAATAAATAGCAATTACATAAGTACATATACAAAAAAAAAAAAAAAAAAGAACAATTCACATATTAAATAGCAATTATATAATAATATAAAAAATTTAATAATCGATGATATAATAATATAATAAATAGCAATTACATAATTATATAAAATAAAAATAAAAATAAAAGAACATTTCAACTAATAAATAGCAAGTATAGTTTAAGTAACAAATAATGATACTCCCTCCATCCCAAATTAATTGTCCCCTTTCTATTTTAGGATGATTTAAAGGATGGTAATGAAAATGAGAAAATTTTGCAAATCATTTGTTAAAACATACAAAAAATAGAAAGGGGACAAGTAATTTGGGAAAAATTTTAGTGGAAAGGGGACAAGTAATTTGGGATGGAGGGAGTAAATATTACTCCGTATATTATACTGAAATTTATTATAATATAAGTAAATGACAAGTCATACTTGCTTATGCATTAGAGCGAGGGCGTTTCTTCGAAGCTGAATCATCAACAATCCATATACCTTCGTTGTGATCATCACGTACATATAAACCAGAAGGATCGACTATATTTGCTTCTTCGAGATGTGATACATCATGATCAAAGCCCTCAAATACAACATCTTCGTCATTACTATCCATAGTGTGCCTAGCCCTTAAGGACAGAACCACAGACCACTTTTTATCCAAGGGATCAGGGACATAAACACCTATTTTGCTTGGGTCGCTATTACGAAAGGATCTTCCTTGTGACCAATTCTCTTAAGATTCACCAACGTAAATCCTAAATCATCTTTACGAACACCACTATTACTTTCAATCCACTTACATCCAAAAATTGGAACTTGAAACTCCGTATAATCTAACTCCCAAATCTCTTCAATAACTCCAAAATAATGCATTTTGCTCAAAATAGGATTCTTATCTTTTGAACTAGCAAAGTGCATTGCTTCAGATTCAACGGAGACCCCACTATTTTGCATTGTGCTCATGTTATCTTGCTCACGAGTATAAAATGTGTACCCATTAATAGCATAGCTATTGTAAGACGAAGCAAAAATATTAGGCTCAAAACAAAGTCTCCGTAATCAGGAAGAAATTGAATCTGGATATTGTTCCCAATCTTCTTTGACTCGTTCCTTGAACCACACTCAAAAAGTCTTGTAATGTTTACTTGCAATCCATTTTTCGGGTTTATTTCGATGTTTCTCCCGCAACCACACCATATGTTCCTCAATGTAAGGTTGAACCTCATCCTCGTTATGAAGAACCTACGTATGTGCTATATGCCACTTGTCAAATGGAATATCTCGACGCACATGACCCCTTAGACCTTTTCAGTTCATCCATTCACTATATTTATTTCTTGCAACCTCATGTAACTCAGAATTCGACAAGTGTACATCACAAATAGAAAGAGCCTCGTCGATAATTGCACGCTCGGCGATGCAGCCTTCAGGACGATATTTATTCGAGGTGTAGCTCTTATATACTTTCATCAACCGTTCAAAAGGATATTGATACCTTAGGTAAATCGGACCAAGATATTCAATCTCTCTGACCAAGTGCACAGTCAAATGAACCATAATTGTGAAAAACGAAGGAGGAAAGTACATTTTCAACTGACAAAGAGTAGTGACTAGTACCTTTTGCAACGATTCTAACTCCGTGGGATCAATCACTTTGTTACATATTGAATTGAAAAAGAAACACAACCTAGTAATGGCATATCGAACATTTTTAGGTAAAACGGAACGTAAAGCCACCGGTAGTAGTTGTTGCATCAATGTATGACAATCATGAGACTTTAAACCAACAAGCCTCAAATCTTGCATCGAGACAAGGATGTTAATATTCGAAGAGTATCCCTCTGGCACTTTAACACTATGCAAACACTAACAGAACTCTATTTTTTCCTTCCTTGAAAGTGTGTGGGCGGCCGGAGGCAAATAAACTCGTGATCCCTTCTCTTGCGGAGCCGACTAAGGCCTAATCTTTATATCAACCATGTCCTTCCTCGCCAAAACGTTGTCTTTTGAATTATTTGGAACATCCAAAAGAGTATTTATGATATTATCATAAACATTCTTTTCAATATGCATAACATCTAAACAATGGCGTATGGAGAGATCACACCAATAAGGAAGTCGCTCGAAAAGAGGAGACATCTTCTTGTATCCACGAGACGCCAATTTAGAACCCTTCTTCCCATATGTAATCTGAATATCTTTCACCATTTGATACACGTCGTCACCAGTTAATATCTTAGGACGTGGACGATGTTCAGACTTACCATTGAACGCTTTTTGTTGCTTACGATAAGGATGCTCATGAGGCAAAAACCGACGATTCCCTAAAAATGCTTGCTTACGAGAAAACTTTAAATAGCAAGAGTCGACTTCATCTGCACACAAGGGACGAGCCTCTTTCCCGTGAACAGTGTGTCCACACAGATTACCATACGCCGAAAAGTCGGTTATAGTACATAATAACATAGCTTTCAAATTGAAAATATTATTCTGGTACGCATCAAAGACTTGTATCCCTTCGTCCCACAATGTCCTTAAATCGTCAAGCAGAGGCGCCAAGTAGACATCTATATCGTTACCGGGTTCTTTAGGTCCAGAATTCAACAACGACAGCATCAAATATTTCGGTTTCATGCAAAGATATGTCGTTAAATTATAAATAGCCAAAATCACTGGCCAAGTACTATGCTGACTACTCAAGTTTCCGAAAGAATTCATCCTGTCAGTAGACAACGCGGGTCGAAGATTTCTCGGTTCATTGCCAAATCAGGATACTTCTCATCAATGAACTTCCAATCCTTCCCATCAGTTGGGTGTCTCAACTTCCCATCATTAGGTCTTCCAAAGTTGTGCTATGTGAGTAGTTTTGCATATTCCTTATTCGCAAAGATTTGTCTAAACGTAGAAAGTATAGGAAAATACCACAACACTTTTGAAGGAATCCCCTCCTTCTTGTACCGCCATGTATTGCATTTTGGGCAGTAACTGAGATTCTCAAATTCTTTACGATAAAGTATGCAATCGTTGGGACACGCATGCGCATGAATTTTTTCATATTTCATACCGATTCCTCTAAGTATCTTCTTTGCTTCATATGTACGATTCGGAAGTACATTATCTGCAGGAAACATATCCTTCAACAACTCAAGGAGGTTGGTAAAACTCTTGTCGCTCCGCCCATTGGCTGCTTTTAAATTATATAGTTTAACTACCGCCGACAACATGATTCACGATAAGGTAGTTAAGAATATAAGTTTGAACCGAATAACTGTGATCGATTAACTTTGAACCGCGGATATTAACTTGAGTTGAGACTTTTAATACCTTTGATTTCATCCTTTTATTTACTCTACTAGCAATTTTTTTTTTTTATCTTGATTAGTATAGTTTAGTAATTCAACCCAAATCCCCCCAACCTTGTTACTTGTTCTTTTTATTCCGTATTTGCATTTAATCTGCACTTAGCTTTGATTTGATTAGCCTTATTCCCTGTGATTCGACCCCTTACTTCCGCTTTACTATTTGTTTAGTATTAGGATTTAAGAGTTATAAATTGTTAATTTGCGGCATACGACTTAGGACCGTCACAACCCCACTCGCCGGAACCATTACGAACCTCACCAAAAGGCCACCAGCACCGTAATTTGGTTACAAAAGGCGTGAACAGGTAGTTGATGTGGTCGTTGGCCGGGAAATAGAGGGGTGCGGGAACGTAGATGACGGTGGCATTGGACAACGACGGAGGGGAGATTTCATAGCTCCGGCAAGGAGTCGAGGAGGCAGAATAAATGGAGAATAAGGGAGTGGTGGCGGCGGCGTCACCGGCGAGCAGGGAGTGGTCATGGTGGTTTATGACGGCGGTGATGGACGGAGTTATAGAAGACAATGGTCATGGTTAGGTTTGCAATTCCGACAGGTGGAGGTTGCTGGCCGTAGGGGTAGGGCTGGTGGTGGTGGTGTGGTTGGAGCATTTTTGAATTTTTCGTTTTACAAAAAAATGTGGAATTAGTAAATATAGGTATGGGTTTAGGTTTATCTTAGTCCAATCCTAGTTGGACCCATAATTGATAAATAGTTTGCCTTCCACCCTATTTTGTTAATTTTTTTATTTTTCAACATTATTTATGAAAAAAGCTCATTACTATTACTATTACTATTACTATTATTATTATTATTATTATTATTATTATTATTATTATTATTATTATTATTATTATTATTATTATTATTATTATTATTATTATATTAATTCATAACGTTCCAATAAATTTTAATAACTTAAGATTACTTCTAGAAGACTTCAGATTATTTCATGTAATCTCAGAAAGCCTAAGAAAAACTACATATTGGTTCAAAAAACTTTAGACGAAAAGAATAGACCCTAAGACAATTGTATGCCTACAAATTGTTTATGTCTAAAAATAACTACATTAATGTTTATTGTGACCAATTCAATTCTTGTTGTAATCATTTAATAAACTTTTAAATTGATCACGTTTACCTCGATAATGGTCTCAAAAGGATTAATTGAAATAGTCACTTTTTAAATACACTTTTTAAATACAATTAGCCCGTCGTATACATACGACATCTTATTTTAGCATTCGTCTTACAGTTTACATGGTTTACAAGTTACAACACAATAAAACTCCACATCACTTGGTAACATTGTACCTAAAATTTTGGTGAAGCAAATACATGAAATTCTGGGCTCGACTCCAAAACCTTAATACATTGCTCGTCCAAGAACAACCACGCTTCGAATCCACCCTCATCCGAACCACCAAACTCCGTCAATATAATCATATTTCTTTGATTATGATTCACCACATCGTCGATGGGTATGACCCATTTCGGGTTCCGAAACCCAAAATCGACGTCGCTAAACCCGGCAGACTTACACCAAGGCGTCATTACATACACATCTTTGCCCTTACACTCAATAACCGCATTGATAAACTTTTTCCAATGCATATTTTTAGCTTCTTCTCTGTTTTCGCCTTGGTATTCTAAGGCTAATTCCTTAGTTTTCAATATCGAGCCACGGATTTTCGCAACCAGTTCGTGGAGCTCTGCGCTCTTTTCGGACTGTACGAGCATAGTTTCGAAGAGGTTACCCATGACTCCTACGGACAGTGGTGGATCGACCCGTGGTCTCAAGTCGATGGCTACATTGAGCGCTGAACGTCCTTCCTTAGAAGGGTTCAATGACAGGATCGATTTCCATAGGAAACCCGCGACAGCCTCGAATCGACTCGGGTTTGGTACCTCATCGCTTATCGAGATGGCCTTCAACTTCGCCACCGCCTCGTTGTTTATCACAAAGCTGCGCACCAGAATTCGGTCCTGGAACTGGAAATTAAACGACGAGGACGGAGATGGGTCTTTATTTTTGTTTCCAGTGTCGTGTATTTCTTTTTTCTTGTGGTTCAGTTCTGGTGTCACGGGTTTTTCCTCCTGCAGGACCACAGGAGGAAAGACCCTGACAGCGGAACTGAAGTCTGCCAGGTCCTGGGCTGCGCTCCCAGCAGAAACGTTATCGTTCTGTTGAGTGAACAGCGCAGCCCAATACCTGAAGAAGTTACCCATCGAAGTCCCGTCAGTGACCTTATGTGTATGGTACCACCCGATACAAAACCCGCCACACGTAAACACAGTCACCTGGATCGAAACCTGCACACCCTCCTCAATCAATCCCACCCTAGGCGGGTAAAAACCCGCCACCTCGTTACTCCTCGACGAGAGCAACTCAAGTGCACTTGACATTGAACAGGTGGCACGAGCCTCAACAAAAGGGATACCCTCATCATTACATAGAATACTCCCTGCGCTCTCGACACGGCCAGCCAAAGGGTAAAAGACGGCAAGCGTCTCGGCCAGGCACGTTTTAAGGCGGCCGATGTCGAGCGGTGGGGCCGCCTCGTGTGGTGGCGCGTAAAATAGAAGCACGGGAACGATGAGGGAGGAGTATTTTTGGTCGAGTAAAGAGAGTGTTAGTTTATATAAGTGTGGTGGTGTTGGAGATGATGGTTTTATGATTTCAGTGGATACTATTTTCAACTCCATTACTGTTTTGGGAGATTCAAGGGTACAGTTTTATTATTTTATGCTATTTTGTCTGTGTCAAGTAGAGTAACTTTCGAATGATTTTATATGGAAGTGTAGCTTTTTTTTTCCATTATTGCGTAAATGTGTATGGTTGATTAAATGTATTGTCGGTTTATTAAATGTATAACGACGAAAAACTACCAAAGCGTTTACTATACATGGAACGAATTACTTAAAGATGGAAAGTTTTAGTGATTTATTGAATATATTTATTAGTGAAATTACTTTTTTGCCCTTGTATTATAATAATTTTTAAAGTTGTTTTTGAATATTTTATTATTATTAATTTATATTTTTGTTTTATTTATTTATTTATTTATTTTTTTGTTAGTTTTTTGTTATAAGTAAAACTAACTTTCTAAAAATAGTACTCCCTCTATTTCTTTTTGTTCTTCCCATTTCAATATGGAACAAATATTAAGATGGAGAGGTTGTGTGGGTGAGATTAAAGTAGAAAAATAATAAAGTAAATTGTGTGGATGAGATTGGTTAAAAGTTGACAAAAATAGAAATGGGAAGAAGATAGTGGAATTTCCTTTTTGGGAAAGTGGGAAGAAGATAGTGGAATGGAGGGAGTAATATAAAACAAAAAAAAAAAAAAAAACTGAAAAAAACAGTAAAACTTATATAAAAAAAAGGGTATTTTTGAGAAATTGATTGAGAATATCGGGGTCGGTCGATTCAGATAGCTAACCTTTTTAATTAATTTCGTTTTGTAGAAATTAATTATTATGAGCGAAACATTTGTGTTACGTTATTTTTAAGTATGTTGTTTTGAAAAAAAAAATTAAAATATCAAAAATAAAATAAAAAATAGGTGCCGTAGATAATTCACGGTCCAGACCAGTACGGACCATGAAGTTTTCACGGCTCTCTCCATCATTGACCGTGGATTATTCACGGTCCCCCCCAGTCTGGACCGTGAATTTTCTACGGTCCCTATTTTTTTTTTTTTTTTTTTTTGTAAATCGCTGAAAAAATTTATTTGTACGGTTAAAAATTTTTGGGTTAAATTTTTTTTTTTTTTTTTTTTTTTTTATTAAATCATATTGATGTTAAAATTTTTTGTATGGTTTAAAATTTTTGTGTTTTTTGTTTTTTGTTTTTTTTTTTTTTTTTTTTTTTTTTTTTAATCATACAAAAAAGAGGATGATAGGTTAGATTAGGTTTTAGTTTAGTAAAAAGTTAATTAAGGAGGAGGGCAAATTAGTCATTTGAGCGTTCCGTCTTTAAGTAATTCGTTCCATCGTATAACAAACCCCAAAACATTTGGTAAGAGCATCCACAAAAGTGCCAAATAGTGGGATTTGGGGAGGTCCATCAATGTGGAAGGTGCCCCATAATTTGGGGAGGTCATCAAAAATATGGGGAGCCCCTCTACATTGGCAGGGTTCCCAAATTTGTTGGCCCACAATCAATCAATATATATAAGTAAAAGAGGCTTTTTTCGAGAGCTCTCCTTAATTCAAGGAGATTTAGACCAATCATAAAATTACATTAAAAAAATAAATTAAATTGTGAAAATAAATTAAATTGTGAAAATATAGTAATTTGGAAAGAAATAATTATATGAGAAATAATTCCCTTATTTAATTATGAAACATTAGAAAGTTTTTAGCTAAGTCTTTGATTATTATGTTTCATAAAATGTATTTGTCGAAATAATATAAAAATAACATCATTAGTTTCGAAACGAAAAATGCTATCAAATGAGTATAAATATCAAAGTATTTCATCCACTAAAAAAATTCATTTGAAAAATAGATTAAATAATTTGCATTCAATAAAATAAAAAATTGGAAAGAAACAATTATATGACACATAATTTATTTGTTTAATTATAATACATAAGATATTTTTTTTAGGTAAGTCTTCAAACCCTTTTTGTATGTATATATATCAAAAACTGTAGCTTTGTCTTAGAGTGCAAGGGCTAAATAGTTTTAGTTTATTATGTTTTAATTATGATTACGATTTGTGTTATTTTTATTTTTTTTACGTGTATTTGATTTGATATGTGTATTAATTTTGAAAAGGTTTATTTCTTAATTATCATGTTTGTTATTTAACCATAGCTTGATTGAATTCTCCATTTGTATATTGTAGATTTATATTTTAAGTTCAAGATCTGAGGTACTCATTGAATAAACTTGATTACAAAATCAATCGAATATGTATCGTGAAAGGTAAAAGAGATATACATGATCTACTGATTATCTTATTTTCATATCAAATCATTATTTATTTTTGTATAATAATATTTACTATTCATCATACTTGATCTTTTAGTTAGTTTCATCGTATTAAGTTTTGATTTGATTGTTCATGTCAATTTTGTATGATAATATCTGAAAATTAGGTATAAAAAGAATGAACATGGTGTATTAGTTTGATGACAAATTTTCAAATTTTTATTTTTACTATCCCCTTTTAAAGTTTTTCTTTTAATTCTTTTATAATTAGAAATCAAACTATATATTTCATATCTATATATATCTACATAAAAGAGAGTTTTGCTATAGAGTGTCCATACCATAATTTATTAAATTTGTATATACATTATTATTGAGGATTAAAATATTTTTTAATTACTTATTAATAAAAGTGAACAGCATTTACCATGATTATTTGATAATGTAATAAAAAATAACTACTAGACCAGCGTTTTTCCTATTGTTATAATACTAACCTTTAGCCTTTTTCCTAATGTTTTTCAAAATATTTTAGTTCTCTATAAAAACTTACTTAAAAATATTAAGACTCACATTAGGAAAAATAGTATTTTATTTTAATTTCCATAAGATACACTTACATTTTCATATAAATTGGAGAGATATTGAGTAACACTTATCATACTTATTTGATAATTTAATAAAAATAATATCATGGTAATCCAACAAAATTTAAAGAAATTAGTTTTCTATAAAATTAAAAGAAAATCTCTCCTAAATAAAATTTAATATAAAGTAATTATCTTTTTATACAACTTAAACAAAAACTTACCTAAAAAAATTAAGACTAGGAAATTAAAAAAAATCAAAAACTTCACTAAAAAATATTAAGACTAACCATTTTCCTAATTTTATAAAACTAAAAAAATAATCTAAAAAATTTCCTTATTTAGTTATCATACATTAGATAATTTTTAGGTGTGTCTTAAATCCTCTTTATACATACAAATAGAATTATGTAAGTCCAACCTATCGTTTTAAATCCTACATCTAAATCTCAACCGTAGGATCTTAAAGATCAAATGATTCAAATCAAATCTCACTAATTAATTTACAATTCATGCTTATTTATATATACATAAAAAAATTAGCTTGATCTTCTTAAGTATTAGTTTAAGTTTAGTATGTTTTTGTTATAAAACAATTAGTTTTGTATAAAATTGAAAGAAGAACTCTTCTAGAAATAAATTCAATTAAGAGCAATTAACTTTCACCAAAATTTAAAAAACAAAAATAGTAAGCTAAAAAATATTGAGACCAACATTGTTCCTATTGTTATAATACTAACCTTTAACCTTTTTCCTAATGTTTTTCAAAATATTTTAGTTCTTTATAAAAACTTACTTAAAAATATTAAGACTCACATTAGAAAAAATAGTATTTTATTTTAATTTCCATAAGATACACTTACATTTTCATATAAATTGGAGAGATATTGAGTAACACTTATCATACTTATTTGATAATTTAATAAAAATAATATCATGGTAATCCAACAAAATTTAAAGAAATTAGTTTTCTATAAAATTAAAAGAAAATCTCTCCTAAATAAAATTTAATATAAAGTAATTATCTTTCTATACAACTTAAACAAAAACTTACCTAAAAAAATTAAGACTAGGAAATTAAAAAAAAAAAACAAAAACTCAGCTAAAAAAATATTAAGACTAACCATTTTTCTAATTTTATAAAACTAAAAAAATAATCTAAAAAATTTCCTTATTTAGTTATGATACATTAGATAATTTTTAGGTGTGTCTTAAATCCTCTTTATACATACAAATAGAATTATGTAAGTCCAACCTATCGTTTTAAATCCTACATCTAAATCTCAACCGTAGGATCTTAAAGATCAGATGATTCAAATCAAATCTCACTAATTAATTTACAATTTATGCTTATTTATATATACATAAAACAATTAGCTTGATCTTCTTAAGTATTAGTTTAAGTTTAGTATGTTTTTGTTATGAGTATGATTTGTGTTATTTCTATTTTTCTGATTGTATTTGATTTGATAAAAATATTTAATTTTGAACAGTTTTATATTTTTTAATTCCCATGTTTGTTATTTAAACATAGCTTGATTGAATTGGTGATGATCCTTTTTTCCGATGTATATATAGTAGAATTATATTTTAAGTTCAAGATTTTTTTTTCTCATTGAGTAAACTTGATTACAAAACCAATAGCAAAACTATATGTAACATGAAAGGTAAAACACAAGATTTATTGATTGTCATATATCAAATAAAGTCATTAATTATCGTTATATGATTTTTTTTTATAATTTATAATGTTTGACCTTTTAATTAGTTTCATCGTATTAAGTTTTGATTTAATAGATAATGTCAGTTTTGTAGGAGAGCATCTGAAAATTATGGAAAAAGAAAAAATACTAATTTACATGGCGTAGATGAATGTTGGTAGTTTTTTTCCAAAATAAAAATAATTAAGGCAATACTTTCCATTTTTTAAAAATAAATGTAGCATAAGTAAGGTAGTTTTGGACAAAATACCCAAATTTTACATTCAAAAGTATTAAGTTGATAATATACAATTATATTATTCGTATAATATATTACCATTAAATTAGGTTATAAATTATTATTGATAATTAAAAATATTTTTTAAATTACTTATTAATCAAAGTGAGCAACACTTACCATAATTATTTGATAATCTAAGAAAAATAATCATTTGATAATCTATTAAATTGCAAATTAATCTAATAATTCTATTAAGAACAATTAGTTTTCTACAAAATTTAAATGAAGAAAACAAAGATAAAAAATATAAAGACTAACATTTTCCTTAATTTCATACGACTACCCATTAACATTTTTCCATATATTATTCAAAGTAATCAATTCTCTAAATAATTTGAATAAAAACGCATGCCCAAAAATATTAAGACTAATATTATGGAAATTAAGTTTATTATATTATTTTCAACAAAATACATAAATTGAGCAATTTCATAGGTAACGCTTACACCATAATTATTTGATAATCTATAAAAATAATATTTTTATAATCTAATAAAATGTAAAACAATTAATTTTTTTTTTCTATAAGATACAAATATTTAAATAAAACTCTCCTAAAAAAAGTTTAATTCAAAGCTAAGTCTTCTTTGAGACAATCTCAAACTAATTTATCGTGCATCTAAGAGAATAAATCATAGTTAAAGGGGTATAGGAATATAAAATTAATCAACTAAAGTCACAAACAAGGTTACTAAGAAAATTTAGGTATAATTAGTAATGAAATACAAATACTATGAAAATAATAACGACAACATAGTATCATTATTCATAAATAAACTAAAAACTGTACAAATTTATATAAACATTTTTACATTTATATAATTCTATATTCCTCAATATTTTTTTTGTATATATTACAATGAACATGATATCAATAACCCTTCTTCATATTTATTATTATTTTTTTTCTAATATTTGTACTGAATTCAAATTAAAAACGATAAATCATGAATTAATTATTAAATTCACGTTATTGGAACCGTGCATCATACGAACTTTAAAACTAGAGATAATTATATGATAGAAATATTATGATTTCTGTTATTTCGCATGAAATAATGAATATTAAAAAGAAAAAGAAAAATCACGAATACGACATAAACCACAAAAAAAACACAACAACAATTGTAAAAAAATCAACAAAATTGTATTGAAAGACACACAACCACCAAAAAAACTAAAATCAATGTTTTAACACCCGTGCATCGCACGGGCCATTCAACTAGTTTATAATATTATATTAATATTTTATGTTAGATTGTATGGAGGGAAGTTGTAGTGGGCCATGAAAATGAAAGAAAAAAAAAATTATTGGGGAACCCCATTGATGTAGAGAATACTATATAAAATGGGGAGGGTAAATGAAAAAATGAGTGAAAAAATATGGGGAGCCCCATGAGTGTGGATGCTCTTAATGGGCTTAAATTCCGAAGATACAAACTTGATTCAGAATTTGTTAACCGAATAATTCACAATAAATTGCATATTATGTATTGTGTGGATAATTTATTAAACTCTAAAGGCGTGTTTGAAAAAAAAAAAAAAAAAAAAAAAAAAAAAAAAAAAAAAAAGGGAAGGGAAAATAAAATGCTGGTGTTTTTGATACATTTTGCTTTCAAATATTGTCTATTGTTGAGAGATTTTGTTTAGGCTTGGAGAAGGGAAACTGTCCTTCCAAATCCTTCCCCCTCCTTTTCCTTTCACCACTACGGAGTATTTGTTATCCAAACAACGAAATTTTCATTTTCATCTCTCCCTCCCTTTCTTATCCCTACAAATCACTCAATCCAAACACATCCTACTTGTATCATGTGATTTTCGAGACGATATTATTATTGGTGCTTCAAAGAGAGTAAATTCTCTGTCTCACTGGTATGTTCCATTTTACGTCATACCAACCTAAAATTTTCACACAAAGTATTTTTTAACATAATCAACTCATTTATATTTTGAAACAAAAGATTATGTATTACAAACACACACATAATTGGAACACAAAGATAATTCCCTTTTACGTTTTTAATTAAATAAATATAAATATATGCTTGATTATAATAGCAGTATGAAATAATCTCACAAATACCTACTAAAGGTTAATAAATTAATAGTACATGAACTGTCTCAGCCCATTTGTTTAATTGTGAGATTAAATTCCTTGAATTTCAATTTGAGTAATTAGGCCCCTCAATTTAGATAAAAAGCGAATAAGTGATAACTATTGATTAGGATAAAGGGGGTAATTGTTTAGATTCATGGTTTTGTTTAACACAAATTCTTGTCTGAATTGAGCCCTACAATAAATTACTGTAAGTCCGACTCATTTGTACTCGATTATATAGTTTTTGTACCATCTTAATGATAATTATGATTAATTATTACTAAATTAGTATCCCTATGAGTGACGTTAGTAAATTTGTTTTATGTTTTTGTACTCTTTTAACTGTAATTTATATTTTAGCCTCACATTAATTTAATGTGAAACAGTCTCACAGGAGACTCTGTTTAAGTAATTATTGTTAAAATTGGTTAGATTAAATTGTATAAATATATACGAAGTATAGCTTTAGCTTCCTCAATTGTTTATGTATTGATGGGTCTTGTTTAGTACGGAGTAGGTAGTATGAGCATTGATTTGAGGGATATTCGTGTGGTTTTGATGCGGTTTTGCGATGATTTTTGCGACTTACGGTCGATTTCGTATTACTTGGATTTGTTTTGTTATTTAGCGTTTTGACGTTAGCGTGGACGATCACGAGACGAGACGAGGCCTAGATGAGACTTTGAAGAGGTTTAGACGGGGAATTGATGAGTTACGCGAGCCACACGCGGCCATTGCTCGCGTGCACGTCGTAGCCAAGAAGAGCGAGAAATCGGCGAGCAGGTTCAGCGAGCGACGAGAAGTAGAGGCACGCGTTCCACAGGCGAGAGACACGCGGTGTAACAACCCGGATTTTCCAATAAAAAAAATACAAATAAAAAGGTTTTAATAAAGAAAAACAAAATAAAAGCGAGCCACGGTGGCGGAAATACCGTGGAATCCAGATCGCCACTAAGTAAAACAAAGGTCTAGACTTCAAAGTCTAAACAAGCGGGAATAAAATACCCGTACAAAAGCTACTGATGAACAAGCGTTAAACTAACAAAAAGACTATACTGGTAACTACTAAAGTAATAGAGTTAGGGCCTGTTCTGTTCGTCTGAAGTTTTCTGAACCAATCTTAAGTTTTCTGAAGTTATCTGAAGTTTTCTGAAATTATCTGAAATTTTCTGAAGTTGTCTGAAGTTATCTGAAGTTTTTTTTGAAATAATATGAAATAATATAAAATTATTATTATTATTATTATTATTATTATTATTATTATTATTATTATTATTATTATTATTATTATTATTATTATTATTATTATTATTATTATTATTATTATTATTATTATTATTATTATTATTATTATTATTCTTATTAATATTATTATGGTAATTGTAATTATTATTATATTTGCTACTTTTATTTATTTTTTTAACGAGTTTCGCCTAAATTTATCTTCTTTTAGAATTATTAACTTAACTTTTTTTTTCATTTACGATAAACTTTGAGAATAATATTTGTAGTACCAAGAATATTCAAATCTTTATATACAAGCGCTTTTTCCACTAATATTTAAATACTAGAAAAATTTAGCAAGCAATATATAATAATAACAGTCTATATATTGAACTAATTTATTTTCATTAATATTTGATAAGTATTTATGAAAATTTTATTAACAGTATATATATTTAATTTGAACTAATTTTAATTTATGATTTGATATAAAACGATTTTGGATTGGTCTTATTTTTATTCGAATTATTATCAATATAATTATAATTATTATTCTTAATGATATTATTATCACTATTATTAATAACATTAATGTTATATATAACTTAGGTATTATTATTATTATTATTATTGTTATTGTTATTATTATTATTATTATTAGTTAATTTATTTATTCAGAAATCTGAAGTTTTCTTAAGTTATCTGAAGTTTTCTGAACTAGAGAAAAACTTAAGATGAGGAGAACAGGCCCTTATTCTCGCGGTTATCCTTACTCTTCACTTATCCCGCATGCCAAGGGCGGATTCAAAGGGGGTGATGTGGGTTCGACTGCACCCCCAAAGTTTACAAACTTATACTGATAGCAAGGCTTTTAAAACGTAAAAATTCATTGTTGCTTGTTGGTTTGGAAGCTTAAATGTGAACGACTAGTCATGGGTTCAAATCCCATTTTGGTTTTTGTTAATGCATTGATTTCTTTTCACACCACTATTTCCGCTCTTTTGTATATAACAATACTCTTAAACATTGTATTTTAAAGTATTGTTTATTTCCCAACATTAAAATTTTGTATGAAATTGTATTTCATATCATAAATGAAGTCTTTATTACCACTTGAAAATCGACTTTAACCATATTTTATAGTAGCAACTTTTTTTCGCACCCCCAAACTCCGGAGTCTAAATCCGCCTCTGCCGCATGCATACCTGCCGCAAAGAATGCAACAGCCACAGTCAGTGAGGAGTAACTAGGTGCTCCCCAGTCATATTTCAACATAACCAAAGTAAACAACAACACAACACATATCTTACCTAGCCTATGGCCTATGATCAAAATATAAACCGACGACAAACATATAACGGATACAATTTAGCATAACTAGTTCATTTTAGTTCATTCAAGCTCAAACCATTATCAACTAAACGACAACCAACAATCAACAATGCAAGAGAAAGCACAGAGCAATGGATGAAGCAACAAGAATCACCCCGGATGAAGAAACAAGAATCATCCCAACCTTATGGCGGAACAACAAAAAGATGTTCAAACAACTGTCTAAATTTGGCCAAATCCCACCGAACAACAAGAACGGTGATGACATAATAATCAATATAACCATAGTCTCTAACCGCTACAAAACGGTTGAGAACCCAGAGGAGCTCTCATCCAGAACAACAAGAACTGCCGAGGGTCCAAACGGCGGTATCCGTCCCAGAAGGACGTCGTAGCTCCTCACGTGCCAAAACAGTACCTGTACGCACACTCATCTCAAGCATACAAATAATCCAATTCAAACATGAACCAACTCATAGTCAACATCATTCGAACCTTTCTATTCACGCTCAATATCGATTATTTTACGATTCGTCATGAGAAATAAATAAAAATATAGTCTAGAACTTATAAACAATGTTATTTCCTCATACGAACTGCGATTCAGGTGATTCAAAAGGCTAAACAGCGTATTTTTTCGACTTTGTCGCAACTGCCAAACTTTCAGGACACGAAAAATTTATGTCCCAATTGGGACGGGTGTCCCGGTGGCTAGGGATGGGTGTCCCGATGCATTGGGATGACTGTCCCGGTCGGGACAGTCAGTTTCTCCCCTGCTTCAGCTCTAAACCCACGGAAACCCGTGGTTCTCCACAATTCTCATGCCCAATTTCTCCGACACACATACAACATTAAAGTAACAACCTTTCCATCATATTTCAATAGACTCGACAAGGTGAGACCAACTTGACTCATCAAACAACACAACCGATCGTCCAAACATCAAAATTCATAGCAAGTTCATCTCTTTCACAACCAAGCAACAACCAAATAACCCCAATGACTCTACTCGGTCTCACACATGCTAAAATATGACTAGGGCTACACCCAGTTACCTTTTTAAAGCACAAAACGATCCTAACCTTCTTCCTCTTCAACATAGATGGAATCCTCCTCGTTAAGTTCTTCTTCTCCATTAAGGTTGATCTTAAAACAAAGGAAAAACAATAAAAACTATGCCCTAATACATAAGCATAACTAATTCTATAATTACTATGTTAAAAACAATAAAAGAGAGAAACTTTACCGAGGAAAGATGAAGATTAGGGTTAAGAGAGAATTAGGCAAAAAGATTGAAGCTTGATTGTCTTTTAATGGAGTTTTGATGAATTTTTAAGCTGAGATTAATGAGAGGGATGAGAGATGAGAGGTAGGAGAAAGAAGTAGTAACTGACTTTGAATGAATGAGGAAGAGTTTTAATCTAGGTTTAATTATACTAGACTTGGGTTTAATGAATTGGGCCAAAACAATGCTAATCCAAACTCGGTCTACTTGACCCAAGTAACACCCGACTCATACTAAACCCGATTTAAGCTACAATTATGATTTTTCCGAATTAAAATGGAAAATTCCGAACAGAATATATATTTACTTTAAATTAAAAATAGTTAGGATGTTACACGCGGGCAGAGCGCGGGAGAGCTGCTCGCGGGTTCTCTTATTCGTTTTTTCCGGTTTTGACTTCTAATCTTTAGGAAACTTATTTTAAATTACTTTAGACTTAACCTACTTTTATTGACCATTATTAATATCATCTTTAGACCCAGTTTTAGATTATTATAATTATTCAAGTTTGGAGAATTAGAAGATTAAACTTCTGGAGAATTTTGTAACCGTCGGTCATGAGTAACTAATCCTTTGATTCTCAATTCAAGTGATTAAAACATTTCTATTTTATTGTGATTTTCTAAGTTCTCTACTTTATTTATTCTTGATTATTGATTATTGCTTGGTTTTGTTATTATTTGCGAGATTAATTGTGATTCCTAGGTGCGCAACTAGTTTTCTTATTTATCACGTAATCGTTAGTTTTGTTGATTGAACTGGATTGTTGATTAACGTAACACTAGTAACAACTAGGTTTAACTATTAAATGGGATACGTGATAGTCATTCCTAGAAGCAATTCTCATATTATCTAAGGCATAACTGGATTGTATATGCTATTTATTCCTTGTCGATTCTTTTGTCGTTAAAGTCGCTAATTGGTTAAATCTTCTATTAGATTGTTGAGATTGTCTTTTGGTTAGGGTTAGTTAAAAAACGGGATACGTTTTAATTAACTAAACATAAGGAGAATTGGAACTTTACGATTCACGATAAGGTAGTCAAGAATTCAAGTTTGAACCGGATAACTGTGATCAATTATCTTTGAACCGCGGATGTTAACTTGAGTTTAGACCTTTAGTATCTTTGATTTCATCCTTTTATACACTTTACTTGGCATTATTACTTGATTTTGATTAGCTTAATAATTCAACCAAAATCCCCCCCCCCCAACTTGGTTACTTGTTCCTTTTGAATCCGTATTTTGCATTCGTCTACACTTAGCTTTAATTCTATTAGTCTATTTCTCTGTGGTTCGACCCCTTACTTCCGCTTTACTATTTGTTTAGTATTAGGATTTAAGTGTTATAAATTGTTAATTTGCGGCATACGACTTAGGTCCGTCATGTATAGATATAATAAACATTCTTTGTAAAATAATGGTAAATAACAAACATTCCATTTATAAATATTATATGCAATTAATAGATGTAATATTTATTTTATAAAGGAAAATGCTAAGGAGAGATTTTGGCTCCTAAAAGTCAATACCTTGGCATTGCTTTAGCATACTAGTATAGTACGGAGTAGTATACTAGTAAAAACCTCGTGCTGCATATAGACCTATATATTTAAATATATTATTTGTGTAATATTATTATTATACAAATGTGTAAATTCAATTTCAACAAAAATTACATACAATAATTATAATAAAATGTTAAACGACTCAAGAAATTCAATGATTGCTATAATTATTTTCATGGTCAAACACAAAAAGCTATACACCATTTGATATTTTAAACGACAAAATATGTAATACAACTATAATTTATAAATTACAAAAAATTATGTTCATATCAATATTAATCATTTTCTATGATATTACTTCATAGTTGGGGTTAAAGGTTATTAAAATCAAATGAGAATAACCTGAAAAATTATTAATAATTCAAAATAAAGGCGCGACCTCGTGATATACCACCATGAGACCATCTCTTATAAAAATTACAAAATTTATATCAGATTGTGTATTAACTTAGCGGAATTTTAAATATAGGACTCAAAATTGTTTTATCATGATATATGAGAAAACGATCGAATAACTATACATTTTCATAAGTATATTGGGTATGGAATGAATAATAAAAACAATCGTCCATTTTACTATTTAGATTGGTTACATATGGATATATAATTAACTCCCCCACTTAGAGAGCACAACGTCTTCGTTGTGGTCGCATGATTGCTCTAATACCAATTCATTGTAACAGCCCGACTCATCACCATTGTAATACATCTCACTTTACACTGTTTGACTGGTTATCCTCACTTAAGCTCAAAATAAAGCACAAGGTTTTGTTACTAAGATGGTGGATGAAATCTCTTATGAACATATCAAACCTTTTTTTTACTTTCTCGATGTGAGACCTCATGAGGTGTTACAATGACGCAGTAAAAAAAACCAAAGGATAACCTAAGATAAGGAAAACGAAAAAAAAAAAAAAATGACAAGACTTAGTCGTATCGCTTCAGTCAAAGATAAATCCTATAAAACAACTAACGAGCAGATAGTGGCACCTACAGAGAAACGATGTAGTTACAGAAATACTTAGCTAAACTAGGCTATTCCTAGGGTAATAAACCGTGGTTATGAAAGATAACTGAAAGTAAGAACTAGAAATAAGAGTAAAAGGCAATATATTGAGAGAACTAGGGCGTCGGGTTCATTGTGACTATAATACAAGAACTTAAGTTCATAAGAATAATGATTAAATAGAACTATGCAAATCGATTAGGGTACAAATACGTTTTCTCGAGTTAATATTAACCGTAAGCAGATTTGGCGGGCTCTCGCTACGTACTAATGCAAAGTTTCAAATATGCGTATGTCTAGTTTCGATTACGCTTTCGATCTTAAAACAAAGAGTAAATTGACAATTACACCCACGGTTAAGTGCGTTTTTCAAACTTATATCCACATTATTTTCAACTTTATAACTACTACCACTATGATTGGTTTGGTCAATGGTTACTACCAGATTTAATCCGAACCTAAAAAAAAGAGTTGAAAAGACCAAAATACCGCCAATTTAACCTTCCCTCATATTACTCTTCTTTTCTTCTTCATTTTTCCTTACTTTTAAATTTTCACCTAATTATCTAAATTACTCTAATTTTTAACAGGATTACTGAAATTATTTATTAAGGTTTATTTTTATCAACTTTTTCGCCATCGTAATCCCTGAATGTCGGTTTTCGTCATCAGCAAGCTCTCCACAACTGTGGTTATTGTTGATTTCTTGTCAAGTATGTCAATTTCATGTATTATTGTTAAAATTGAATTGGGGGTTTTTTTTTATTGATTTCGTGTTTATTTGGAAATAGGGGAAACCCTAGGTTTTTACTTTTTGATTTGATGATAGTCACACTTACTTTCTTTTAATTATTTTGGATTAACTTCTTAAAGTGTTGAATTAAAAAAAAAAATTGTAATTATTTGTTAAAATACCCAAAAACCCTAATTTTCAAAATTGCGGAAACTCTTATTTTTTCCTTTAGTTCAGCTAGTAATGTCTGACCTGTAATTAAAATTTTTGTTTTAATATATTGACTCCTTCCAAATTTGTTGGGGATATCGACTCTGTGAGAAGATGAAGAACGAGGAGGAGAAGAAAGAAGCAAGTGAGCAGATTTTTTTTTTTAGAGGGATGAATTATGTGAAAATAAAGGGGAGAAAAAAAAACACTATTCTGTAAATCTTTTTGATAATTTCTTACAAAGTATTAAATAAAATATAGTTATGTGAAATATTGTTTGATATGTCTTAATGAATATAGCAAGAATATCAAATTTTTAAAATCTTTAATTGCGTAAAACTATATATAATTACATCAAAACATTTTTGTTGGCAAACATGAAAAATTAAATGTTACAAATGGAATTAAGGGAGAGAGTATATATCAATGGAGCAATAATTAAAATGGTAATTATTGTACTTATAATCTTATGTGTAATTAATGATATAGGAGTATAATTTTTTTAAGTGAAGATCAATTTCATTAAAAATAAGCCATACGACATCTACAATTGATATGATCAAATGAAATCGAATACAAATTTGTAAAAAACAAACAAAAAACACCTTTGAGACAAAGATCCCTATTGTATGTAATAATACGCTTCTGCATAGCCTTCAATGTACTGCTGTTTATCGGCACAGTCTTTCGCGAAGGAATTTATGGATCTAGTGATAATATTCAAATGGACGAACTTTCTCTATTTTGACAAAAAGTAGACGAAGATTAGACCTCAATTATACCCCCGCACGTAGAAACTTCACCTTTCATGATCTTGCACCTAAATCTTGCACCTCTCCAAAAGATAGAACAAACCCAGAAAAATGGTGGACACAAATCCATCAATTGATGGGGACAAATTTTCATAAAGGAGAGGTAAGAGTTATTCGTAGAGTAAGTAATTAAAAAAAGCGATTAAATTTTAGGGCTTACCACCACCGGAATTGGCGGATGGTAGTCCTTGAGGAGGGTGGAGATTTGTGTAGGGTTAAGGGAGAAGATGTTATCAGTTTTTTATATTTTCAGAGAGAATTTGGGAAGATATATAGGAGTATATAATTTAATATATCTATAAGTCTGTTGTTGAATAACATAAATATTTAAAATATCCATATGGCAAATATTTCCGTTATGCGTTAATTGTTTTCAAAAGTTATCCGCGACTGTAGAAACCAATATTTTTTTGGGGTAAATATAATTATTACTAGGTTTAAAGATATGTACTCCCTCTCATTTCATATGTTTTTCTCACTTTAAATTACTTTTTTAGTTCCATTTTATTTGTTTTTCGCCTTTTCCGTTTGGTCGATCTACATCTTATGGTTTACATTGTTCCTTACCCCACATTTTTTTTTTTTTTTTACTTCTATTTTCCACCTAAGTTGCACTAAAGCGGACACGGACACGACACGAGACACGGGACATGACACTCCAAATTATTAGGACACGGCAAAAAAAACCAATATAAATGTTAAAATAAAAGGAATTTACAGCTAAAAAACCGGGAATGCGTCTTAAGATGTGTCCAAGACCTTTTCCGCCGAGTTCGTGCAACCTAGGTATCCACCATAAACCTACAATATTGTCAATTACTAAAGCCAGGAAACCCGTAAACAACGTTACGTATGTCCGACAAGTGTCCAAATACTACGAATCGTGCTCGACACGACTCCGAATATCAAAAACCGTGTCCGACACGGCTCCAAATAAACTAAAATAACCGAACACGGCTTTACAAGTGTCCACACGTATTGACGTGTGTTCGACAAGTATCGGTGTCCATCACGGACACGTTGATTTGGAGAAGTGCCCGTGCAACCTAGTTTTCCATCCCATATTTCTCTATTCTTAATTTCTATCCCAAAAACAAGTGAGAAGAACATATCAAATGGAAGGGAGTATTTTTTTTTTTTTTTTTTCTAATACAGAATTCTAGTAAAAGTATAAGCGTAATTCTTATGAGAGACCCGTCTGACACTAATTTAGTGTAAAACAATCACCTTAACCCCTTAAAAATTTTAAAAACAAAAAACAATAGAAAAAATAACTACCACTAATGTGAGAAGACTCGCATAAACTTACTGTAAGTTCTGTCTCACATGAGAATTTGCCAAAATACAATACGGACTCTTTATTACGTCTACTTTTTAAATTATATTTAAAATATGTAATTTCATACTCCCTCTATTCAAATCCATTGGCATCTCTTCCTTTTTCACATTTGCCGAGACGCATTTTGTAACGATAATATCTATAGTTTTAAATTGTATAAAAATATAAAAATTTGATATTAATGTTATACTTATGAAAACGAATAAAATAAAATCTCACATGACTATATTTTTATTAACCAATACGAGTTATATCGAAGATTTTTCACCTATGTAAATAGTGTCAAAAAAAATACTAATGGATATGAAAAGGATGAAAAAGATTACAATTATATTAGGTACCAGAATTTCTTGGGTCTTTAAAAAGAAGAACTTTGTACATAATTTGACTTAAGTTTTATAAAACGAGTAATAATCTGGATTGTGAATTACACAACTGAGTAATACTTGCTCAAATCAAAGATATTTATTTGTCCGTCTATTATATATATCCCAAGACTTTTTTTTTTCTTTTTTTTTTTTATGACGAGGGGGTTGAGTCCCCCAGACATCGATTCATGCACCACCACATGTACACATGTAAGCCACTGCGGTCAAGTGGAAATTGGTTAAGGTGGGATTTGAGCGCAGACCACACAATTTGTTGCACCTTCCAGGTTAACCCAAATTCCACCTGGACAACCACCACTTAGTTATCCCAAGACTTTTGATGCGGAGTAATAATTAAAACCTTTATATTGGATATTGGAAAAGTGTTGGTCTAAGCTAAAGCAGTTCTGGATTTCTTGGGAGAAAGCGGGTCAAATAGGGGAAAAAGACAAAGGAACTAGTGGGGAGAACACTTGCTCACGCAGCATCGCTTGTCTTTTGTAGATGTTAATGTTTTTGGTTTAAAACGAGTTCGTCTTAAACAAGAATTTGTGATTGGAAAAAGGGGGAGAACATAACTACCTTCAAAATCCGAATGCAAAAAAAAGATAAATAGTTAGGGAGTGAAATAAGCTTATTGGGGTTAGAGGGACTTGAACCCTCATGATTTTTAGATGGAGGGAGTATAATATTATATTTTGTCAACCAATATAATTCTGATAAGAATTGTCCTAAAGACTACTTCCTCCCATTTCATTTCTTCTTCTCACTTTCCTCTTTTGGTTCATTTCATTTGTTCTTCACATTTTCTTTTAAGTCCAAAACTCATGCTTCTATTTCATTCTTAGAATCTGTTCTTTCGGACTTTTTAGAAATTTGGCTTGAAGCCCAATCGAATTGAATCAGTAGCTGAATCGAATCGAAATTAATGACCCAGGCCGAATCGAATCGAGCCAAAAGCCGAATCGAATAAGTTCAAATTTATAATCTCATTTGTCTTTGGAATCGAGCCCAGGCCCAATCGAAGTGGAATGAATCGAATCGAATCGAATCAGGCCGAATGGAGTAAAGCCCAGGCCCAGGCCCAATGGCCCAGAATGAATCGAGGCGAAAAGAATGAAAAATGTTTGGAAAAAACAGTCCTTCACACGCATTTTCTTAACTTTTATTCTCAACCATACATTTTTACTTTCTTAATTTATACCTCACAAATAAATGGGAAGATTATTAAAAATGAGAGAGACTACATTACTACTCGTACAATATCAGTATTTGCTCAAATTACTTTTTTTTAATTAATTTTTTTATTGTTATTAGAAATGACAACCACTCCACTTAATTTCAAAAGAAATGATTGGATAGTGATTGCTGGGAAACTGAAAAAAAAAAAATAAAAAATAAAAAATAAAAAAAAAAATTAAAATAAAAGGTGAGCCTCGCGGAAAACGAGGCGATGAACAAGTTGGTTTGTTGGGAAATTGGGTAAATTACCTCGTGGCTTGCATGCGTATAATTGTGATCAACAACGTACCTCTGCGGCTGACAGAGCTGTTCAAATTTATACGCAAGAGTACGGTTTATTTAAAAAAATAAGAATTAATTGTTAAATACAACTTTTAGCACCAAGTGGTAGCGATGCGGTGATTCACAGAGGCGGCGCCAGCTGCTTGATAGCGAGGAGCTGCGGTCGAGGTTGGCCTCCAGGAAGCGTATTACGGGTATCACGGCGACCTCGGTAAAAGGGGTGGCTACGTAGAATGCAGTGGTGGCGTCGGAATCGCTCTTGGGGATTAAACCCCTCGTCACCAAAAAAAAAAAAAAAAAAAAAAAAAAAAAAAAAACTTTTAAAAAATAAATTTTATTAAATAGTATGTCAAAAAAAATATATTTACTTTGTTTCAATAAATTGTTTACACTTTAACTTTTTTGTGAAGGATTTGAGATAAGTGTAAATAAATGACTGAGACAAAGGGAGTAGTTGTTAATTACTACGTATTACCTTGAAAAAAAATTGTCAAACACGACTTTTTGGCCTGAGTTTGACTTAAGTGAACTAAATTCCGACATTTTGATCACCGAAACACTTTTTTTTATTTTGGAAGGATGACTTTCTAGGTTTTAGTGGAATTTTTTTTGGTTTGAGGAGGTGTATTTTGCGTTTTGAAGGATGAAAATTCGAATTCGAGGGAAGTATGAAGATGAAGATGAAGAAAAAGCAAGAGTTCCGATAAGTCAACATCGGAATTTGGTCAGCTCAGCCAAAAGGTCGTAGTCGACAATTTATTTTTTAAAGGTGGTAATTGACAATTTTTTCTTAAAGATGGTGTTTGACAAAACTCTTTTTTAAAGGTTGTGTTTGGCAAATAATTCAAGGGTAAATCTTGTATTCCCTCCATTCAAATCCAATAACATCCCTTCTTTTTTAGCACTATTCATATAGAGACAAAGTATTTTTGAAATAACTCGTAATGTATAAATAAAAATATAGTCATGTGAGATATTATTTTATTTGTCTTGAACAGTAGAACAATAATATCAAATTTTTATATTTTTATACAATTTAAAATTATAGAGATTGCCATAACAAAATACGTCTCGACAAGTGGGATAAATGAAGGGATGTCATTGGATTTGAATGGAGGGACTATAAGACGGTCTGTCATTAGAAAAACGTAACACATCAATTTTTTTATTCGTTAAATGTGATTACATGGCTATTTGTGACCATTATAAAATAAAAAGTAACCACATTTATATCTATTATTAATAGTGGTCCGGGCTCGATTCTGAGGGTAGTTTGAAGGGGCGGTGAACTAGGGCCCAAGCTTAAAGGGAGACCAATCTTCTAACTTTTTAAATATTACTTCGTAATAAAGTTACGTTATTTATTTTTCGTATACGGATTTTACTCTCGTTGTATAATTTTTTCATTTAGTTATTTAACCCTATCCTTTTTTTACTCCCACGGTATACAAAATTCTCTCAGTTTCTCCAAAATTTTCTTAATTTAAATTCAATCAATTGTTCAATTATTAATTTTGATAAACAAGTCGATGGAGTAATAATCATTTTCAATTTCAAATTTTATCATTAAATTATCGATTTTTATTAATTTTTAATGGATTTAATTTAAAATTAAAATACGGTTTGCATAAGGGCTTGGGGCGGCGAGAGGCGGCGGCTGGAGAGGGCGGCCGGAAGCAGTGGCGCGGGCGTGGGGTGGGGTTCGTAGTCAACATGGTGGTGTATTAAGTTGTGTTAATTAGTTTGTGAGTTGAGTAAAGAGTGGGACCGCCATGGGTAGCCGCGCGGTGAACTCAAGCGTGGTGGGGCGATCGGTATGGCGGTGGTCGGAGTCGGAGGTGGTGATGGGCCGAGTGGTTGGTTGATTCATTATTGTTTTATATATTTTTCTTTTTTTTTTTAAAAAAAAAATTTTTGTATATTGTAGGAGTAAAAAGGGTAAAGTTGAAAAACAAAATAAAATAAGTATACAACGAGAGTAAAATTCGCATATGAAAAATCAATACCCAAATTTAAATATAAATAAATTGCTGCAAGTTACCATGATTAGACTCTTTGTGTTTGGTGGTTTTACGCTTTCACTCCCACCCCCACCACCTGAGTTTAATTCACCTAAGAAACAATTTGTTTTGTTTGTATTACTTTCTAATTAGTAACTTAATTTTTTTCCCCCATTAAATTTACCATTTTATTTTTTAAGTAACACATAATCTTAGTTCATGTTCACTAATTCTTATTTTGTCATTTACCAGGATTGTCATTTTTTTTATGCACCACTCGTATCGTCAAAATATTTTTGATGGAACCATTTCACATCTTCCCATGAAGAAAATTTCTAAGGTTCTAAGGTTTTTAATTTGTCAATTTATTTAATTAAATGAATTAACAAAATTTGTATTTAATTGGTGAATCTATTTTTGATGTTAAAGTATTTTATGCCTTTTGTAGTTTGTATTGTTGTGTTGGGAAAATAAACTTGTTTCAAAATAATTTTTATTTTCCTTTATAAAGGAACAAATAAATTAATATCGTACTTTGCGTTTTTTTTTTTGTTAAACTTTATTTAATTTAAAGGGGCCCCAATCTCGTATTTTGCTTAGGGTCCCAGAAAACTCAGAAAGACAGGAACGTGCCTATGGTCGCTAACTACTCAATAATAATCAATCATCAGTGTAAATGTGATCACATTTTTGTAAAAAAAAATAATAAAATACGGAGTAATTTGTTAGACAAAGTGTCTTCTTTAAGACTTTTTGTAGACGAAAATTCATGAGTTGGTAATCTTGTTAAAAAATGAAAAGTGAACATGCTTCATGTGGTATCATTAAAAAATTCATGAGTTGGTAATCGATAAAACTTCATCATTCATGTGGTAACATAATTAGAAAATCAATCCAACTAAATAGCTAAAACTTCATGCTAAATTATTTCGTATATACATACTCCGTAATATATTTTCGTTGAGTTTCCGTCGTACCGATAGAAAATATCTCGTTTGAGTTTTCGTTGCAACATTTTAACCATAGTTACGAAAATAAAAATCCGCTAAAGATATACATTATGAATTGTTTTTGTTAGTAAGAAATCCAAATATGTATCTTAGGTCGAATATGGCATTGTTTTGTTGAATGCATTCATACTTCATCACATCCACACTAAAGATTACATTTTTTTTTTTTTTTTTTTTACCTAGAGAAAGTTCGTCATTGAGTTATTCTTTCCAATGTATAAACGATAATATTCCGTATAAATCTAATTGATTTGTCTTCACAGGTGAAATAAGAATATCAAATTTTTCTATTTTTTTATAACGTACATAGAGATACTATTCTTGAAAGGGAAGTGATATTACATCTGGCGGTGATCTTGACCTCGATCACCATAGTAATTAAAATTAAAAAATTAAAAAAATAATTAAAAACTTAACCTTTTTGCGCCAAAATTTCAAGGGCAACATTGTAATTCTCTAATATTTTCATTTATTATGATTATATAATATTTAAATTAAAAAAAAATAAAAAATAAAAAATAAAGCAAAATAATCTAGTAGTATTTACTGTAGATTGCATCCTTGTAGATTTGAAATTCTTTACAACTAAAATATCAAGAATTAGATAATCATACAGTATTATTCAAGAAATTAAATTATTTCCAAATTATATTCATTAGAGTTTTCTGTAAAACTTTAAAGAAAGTGAGGTATGTTTTCATATTAATGGATGAAGAAATTAATTTTTTTTTTTTTTTTTTTTTTTTTGTTGATTGTTTTAATTGTTTATATGATTGTGATTTTGCATAAAATATAAATTTTTATTAAATTGATACTGTATTAGTTTTTTTTTTTTTTTTCCTTTTAAACCAAGTATATGATTGATAGTACCTGCAATTAAATTGATAGTGTATGATTACGAGTAAGTGACAGTTGTAGTTAGTGCACAAAATCTAACGTCTTTGCTTTTAGTTTCCTTGGACTATTAGTAGCTCTATATTCAATTGAGTAGGTCATTTGGAGATTGCTTTATAAAGACTTGATTGCACTTAGTAGTCCTTTGTTGATTTAGTTTTTTTTTTTTTTTTTTTTTTTTTTTTTTTTTTTTTTTTTTTTTTTGGTTTTATTTATTTAACACGTTATTTCAAGTTATATTGGTACTGTAATATTTTGTTTAATTGAATGTTAGGTATGGATCCTTTAAATGATGAACGTGTTCACGATGTGTACGATGAAAATTTTGAAGAAGAAATTAGCCATGAGAAGAAAAGTGATGAAGACGTTACTTTCGAAAACATTGATCTTATAGACGATGAAGAAGTTATACCAGAAAATGTTATTATTATGTCAGAGGATAGTACTAGGGAAAGTGATAAAGATGATTTTCCTAGTAGCGAAGAAGAAGAAGGCAGCGGCGACCAAGAAAAAGAAGTCGGCGACATGGTAGCGGCAACTACGAGTTGAGGGGTCTCACTAGATTATAAAAACTACCTTTTAAACGAGAAACATGAGATCTCTTTTCAAAATGTACCTATGAGTGCTCAGAATGTACGTAGCGCTAAATTTGAATTTTGGAGTCTATAACATAGTATTAGAAATATTTAATAATTGTGAATCGACATATCTTTACGTAAATTGTTACGACTTTCTCTAGTTCAAACAAATATTTTTTTTTAATAAAAAAACAAGTATATCGTATATGAAGTAACTTTCACTTAATTGAAAATAGGACATAAACGTCTGCAACGTAAAAATGTAATTAGGACATACAAAAACAGGTGTAAATGATTAGAGTTGGCTCCACGAGCACTTAGATACAAATCGTTTGAAGCTCGACTCGAGCTCAAATTAAAAGCTCGAATTTGGATTCGTTTTTATTTTCTTTACAATTAGTTTTACAAGCTCGTCCCTGATTGGTCAATCATTCACATACAAACAAAATAATTTTTCCAGCTTATTTTCATTCATTTCGATTGATTCAACACATTTGATTCGATTCGCTTTAGCTCCTTCAGTTCGATTGATTCGATTCAGTTTAATTGATTGACTCGGTATATTAAGTTCAACACATAATATTATTATTACTAGTTTATCTTATTATTACTATTATTATTATTATCGTTGTTGTTGTTGTTGTTGGGGGTGGGTTATCCCGGGACACATAGTTTTGGGCCAGATGGACTGGAGGCCGGGAGCATTCATTATGCCAAGGACCCCCTGACACCCTTCCGGGTCTGGGGGCACGAGAGCCATACTAGACAATCTTCTAAGGCCCCGGATCCGTACTGTACAGCCTCATGCCACAAGAGGACAAATCAAATATAAGTATAAATAAGGAGCAAAACCCTAAAAAAATAATAATAATAATAATAATAATAATAATAATAATAATAATAATAATAATAATAATAATAATAATAATAATAATAATAATAATAATAATAATAATAATAATAATAATAATAATAATAATAATAATAATAATATTTAGTTCAATTTAATTAAACTTCATTCGATTCGATTATTTCGATTGATTACATTGATTACATTCGATTCTGCTCTAAAAAGTTCGAAAAAATAGGTTCATAGTGTTAGATTTTACTCTGTGTAAACATTATTTTTTGCTAGTATGATTTTTTTTTTCTTTGTATTCAATATCATTAGATTGATTTTCTATAAAAATATTTTATGTATAATATTTCATATGATTTTTTTTTTATTGACTTCACAAAAAGTAGAGAAAATATATTCAACAAAGCACAAATTGAGTTAAAGTTGAGCTCCAGACTTGTTCTGAGCCGATTTTGAACTTTAAAATTTTGAGCTCGGTGAGTTTTGATTCGATTTCGAGCTTCAGAAAATTAATCAAAAATGATTTCGAGCTTACCCCAACTCGGTATCAGATCGACTGATTACAACCCTATACGAAATATTTAAAAAACTTTAATTGATCAATATTATAAGTTTATAATATTAGTTACTCTGTCCCGGTCAATAGTTTTTGTTTGTTTTTTCCACATTTACCAACATTTGTTTTATATTATTAATATATTAAGTTATATAATTTTAAAACCTATAAAAGTTGATATTCTTAATATACTCATAAAGACAAGTTTAACAATATTGTTTGAATATATTTTATATGATATATATTGAATAATTTTACTCCGTAAATACTTTCTCGTCTTAAAAATTGTGTCCAAAACATAAACGTAAATTATTGACCGAAACGGATGATATTGATTGATATATCACCTATATAAATTTTTATTACATAAATTATTGTAATATTAACAAATTATAGTACAAATAAGAGGGAAGAAAAGGTCAATGTGATAAAATTACATTAACATATCAATCAATTAGTTACAAGTTACAACAAAGCATGCTACTTGTGCGGCAAGAAGTTACACGTTAATAACAACTTCATTAAAATAATAATAAATAAAAAAAGATAAAATAATTTGATATTTTAATTAAAAAAAATAGTAACAATAAATAATGTCAATTCCCTTTTTACCCTTTAGAAAATATTCATTTGAAATTTTAAAATTTAAAGAGGGAAACCAAAATATGCTACAAAATTACATAAATACCCTCGGTGGTACTCAAAGTGAGTACCACCGGGTGGCGCAAAGTCATTTTCCTTCTTGAAAAACGTGTCTTGAATTTATCATGACTTTCCCCACTCATATATTATTCTATTATCTACATAAAGAGAGTCTTGTCCTCGCTTATTAGTAGGTTTGTCCTCTATTTAGTAGAATTTTTTTAATGTTATGGTCATGAGAAAAATTAATATGAAGGTCCGAATAATATCAAGTTGTCGGCAACAATCTACAAAATCTGATAAAATTTGTTTTCTTCAAAATCATATCACATCCAAAGAGCCATTCATGGAAGACCATGTCCGAAAACAATGATATAATAGATGTGGGTGTTAAGAAGCGGTATACTTTTTTACTAATGATCTTTGTTTGAAGGAGAAGAAAATCATTTGTATTTATGTATTGATTTTAATTTTAATTTTAATTTTTTATTTTTTGAAATCAATACATAAAGTCGAAACCATAGCCGCTATAGTCGACATTTGTACACTATAATTGGCCGAAAAAAATTAGTATTAATATTATATAATTAACATATATAATTTAGAATATAATACTAAATCTGCAATTGGAATCCTTACAATATTAGGATAACAAAATTGAAGGATACATATTTTTTCCTTAAATACGTTTAATTTAATAAATAAGTTGATGAAAAAAAAAGTTATATAGTAAGATAAAAAAAAAAAAAAAAAAAAAAAAAAAAAGAATTTTACGAAGTAATAAAATATTTGCTTGTTACTCTAAAAATGATAGAATTGAGATTCTTTATATTGAAAAAAAATGTGTATATAGTGGCCCAAAATCACATACTCCGTACTAAAAATCATGTAGATATATATTACTCCGTAATATTTTGTTTTACATTTTTTTTCTTTTTACTTTCAAATAACAGAAAATTATTATAAACTATTTTATAAATATATAAAAACATTTGAATAATTCTAAAGAGTAAAGATTAGAATAGAGTATTCATATATTAAAATGTTGGAGATAGATCCAGCCTAATATAAATTACCACATTGCGTCCCACATCGGTTGTGAGATGAGAGTTGGTCTTGTTTATAAGGCTTAGGGGCTACTCCTCCTATTGCCAATTGGTTTTAGGATGGAACCTCCTAGACATTATCGGACTCTCTCATACTCTCAGGTGTGGCAGGGAGTCAGTGGAATTTAACATGTAGTGTCGAGCGTGGTTGTGTGGCGCAGGAATCTCGTTAAGCCAGGCGCTTTGTGCATTTGGAAGAGAGACAATTTCCCCGAGTTTGCGTTATGCAATTTGGAAGAGAGCAAAGTGCCCCCACCTGGTTTGAAAGTGGGCTCGCATGTGAGGGGGCGTGTTGAAGATGGATCCAGCCTAATATAAATTCCCACATTGCGTCCCACATCGGTTGTGAGATGAGAGTTGGTCTTGTTTATAAGGTTTAGGGGCTACTCCTTCTATTGCCAATTGGTTTTAGGATGGAACCTCCTAGACCTTATCGAACTCTCTCATACTCTCGGGTGTGGCCCAGGCCCGTGGAATTTAACATAAAATGTTAAGACATAAAAATATAAATAATGAAATCTATATTTAAAACTCAAGCATCGCACAAGCTTTATTAGTAGTTGAATTATAATGTAACATTATAAATTATAAAATAGTCGATCATAAGATTTACTGTAATCTTGAATATGCGGCATGCATGCATGCATGACAAAAGTAATTTGGATGAAAACTGGTTGTCCACGCTCTCGCTCTCAATAAATTTGTCAGGGTGTATTTCGCAGAAACATGAAATATTACACATTTGTTTTAGGATTATTTGTCAAAAATTATCTTATAAATACGGAGTACACCTTTTTGCAAAATATTATCTTTTTAATTACTCCCTCCGATTCAACAGGTTCTTAACGTTTGACCAATTTTGTGAGGGGGATTTTGGTCAAACGTTAAGAACCTGTTGAATCAGAGGGAGTATCTTTCTGTAAAATATTACCTTAAATATATATTTTTATGCAGAACACTACCAAAAAGCAAATCCGGCCCAAAAAAGGTCAAAATCCGATATTCACCATTTGAGATACGTGAATCTATACATCTCCTTTCAGATTTCCCTTTTTTCGGTCCGTTTCAGGTTGGACCGGATACAATTAGGTTCGGTCTTTGGGTCTTGAAAATTTTGATAATTAGTCTTAGGTCCGGTCCAGTTCGATCTAAAATTGATAAAAACCGTTTAAAAACCCAATTTAAGTGGTTAGGTCCAGTCCAAAATTTGAACGTAAAGGGTTAAGTACGGTCCAGCCCGAGAATTTTTTGGAGGTCCGATCTTCGGTCCTAAGAGGCCCAGTCCAGTCCGAGTTAACGAAAATAAAACGAAATGAAGAGTTTGTTGAGTGAAATAAAAGAAGTCGAATATAGAGGAGGGAAGAAATGAAGCGAAACGAAGAGTTTGTTAAGGGAAATAAAAGAAGTTGTGTATCTCCGGTGGTCAACATCGGATTTTGACTTTTTTTGGCCGGAAAATGTGTTTTGGTAGTGTTAGCAAACATAAAAAAATATATGTTTAAGGTAGTGTTTTAAAAAAAAAAAAAAAAAAAAAAATTTAAAGGTAGTGTTTTGCAAAGAGCATGTATTTATATGGTTGTTTTTAACAATTGATCCTTTGTTTTATAAAGATCAACTAATTTTAGGATTAATTGTTATTTTCTACCTTTTCTAAACACAAGTTTAAAATTTCCCACATTTGCTAGCTTCTTTTAATTTTTTTCTCCTTTTATAAATATTTTCTCAAAATTTCCATAATGAGTTTTATTTTTTTGACATACTGAGTTTCGATGCACGACATATAACATTCATAATGAAAATATTTTAAAAAATCTTTAATTTTCACAAAAAAATTGCATTTTGGTGGGAGTTTTTAAAAAAGTACTTATAAAAGGTGGAAATTTTAAGAAAATTTAATAAAGGTGGGATTTTTAAAATTTTAGTTATAAAAGGTGGGAAATATCATATTACCTTCTTAATTTTATTTGCTTTGGATAATACTTTTTACCTATCCGCATGCAAAATCGAATTAAAAATACAAAAAAGTAAAATGGAAAGAGTATTATTTATACACAATTTCTTGTGAGACATTCTCGCAATAATTTTAGGGTGTTGATTAACTGTACCCGACTTTTTCTCACTTGTACCCAAGAAATACCTCACTACCCTTTTCATTTCTCCCTTCTACAATTTAAAACCTAAAAACTCTCTCTTCTCTCTCCTCTCTTCCCATACAATCCACCATATACACAACCCACTCCTACCACCTCCCACCAGTCGGCCAACCACCACCATGACGGCCGACCGACGGCCACCACCATGACGGCCGACCACCGGCAGCCCCACCCACCACATATAAAAATAAAATTTATAATAATAATAATAATAATAATAATAAAATTAAAAAAAAAAAACCCAAAAACCTACTCCGTACAACCCTCGGCCCACCCTCCATGACCACCCACAACCGCCGCGCACAACACCTCTGGCCAGCCTCCCTAGGCCGACACAGCCGTCACATTGTGAAGGTTGAATTCTCTATTCAATAGGCCTCGTCAGTTTGAGAAGAATTCAACACCAAATTAACAAAACTTTGATGGATTTTATCAATTCTTAGACACTTTTATGGAAGTAAATTTGAAAAAATGCGCAAGCTTCTCATCCATTAATGTCGGACACTTTACTTTATCTTATTAATTTCCACAATTTGCATCTATTCAACATGCATCAGAGTAACAAAACCATAAACTACTCGAAAAATTGTCCTCAAATAGTCAAATTAATAATGCATCTCCTGAAGTTAACTACTGTACATGTCAATCACTGTAACATCTGTGCTACCGCCAAAACCATACCACGAATGTACTCTACGAATATCTCCCTAGGCCGACACAAACCCAAAAAAAAAAACGAATTACTTGAAATATGTCATTATTATCGTCCATGATTGAAATATTAAATGAATTTGGGGAAGTAATCGATTGATTGTTGATGATTTTAGGGTTTTTTTTTAGGGTTAGTGTATTGATGAGATGAAGAGAGAATTTCAATTTGAAAAGGGTAAAGGTTGGAAAAATTATGAGTAAAAAAGGTACAATTGAGAAAAACTCGGGTACAGTTGATCAATTACGTAATTTTATTGTGAGACCTCTCATAAAAGTGGTCACTTTCTATTTTACCTTTTTGTTTTCCTTTTATTTTTAATAACTTTATGGTTGTAGTTTGGTTGTCTTACACTAAGTTATTGTAAGACGGTCTTTTAAAAGAGTTAGGACCTGTTCTTTCCAACTTATTTTCAATTTCATTTCGATTGATTGATTTCACTTCACTTGGTTTCATTGATCCAGTTCAACCTGACTAGAGTTTAGTACATTGATTCATTTTCATTTAATTAAGCTCAACTATATTAAGTTCAACACACATGATAGTAGTTATTATTATTATTATTATTATTATTATTATTATTATTATTATTATTATTATTATTATTATTATTATTATTATTATTATTATTATTATTATTATTATTATTATTATTATTATTATTATTATTATTATTATTATTATTATTATTATTATTATTATTATTATTATTATTATTATTATTATTATTATTATTATTATTATTCTTATTATTATTATTATTATTATTATTATTATTATTATTATTATTATCATAATAATAATCATAATAATAATAATAATAATAATCATAATAATCATAATAATAATAATAATAATAATAATAATACAATAATAATAATAATAATAATAATAATAATAATAATAATAATAATAATAATAATAATAATAATAATAATAATAATAATAATAATAATAATAATAATAATAATAATAATAATAATAATAATAATAATAATAATCAATTTTAGTTCAATTTAATTGAACTTCATTCATTTTAGTTCTGTTTAGTTTAGTTAAGCTAGATTCAGTTCGGCTCGTTTCAGTTCAATTCAACTCAGCTCGATCAGTTCAATTCAGTTCAGTTTAGCTCTAAAAAGTCCGAAAGAACAACTCGATTTAGCTGTTATTATTTATCTCTCTTTGTTTTTCTTCTCTTTTTTTCTCTCATCCAAAAATACCGTAAAAACTTAAATTTTATGTAATGTAATTTTTTTAAGGGTAAATTGACATTTACTACCTTTTAAAATCTAAAATTTGAGAATTATTACCTTATAAAAAAAAACATTGTGAACTTACTATTTTATAAAATGATTTTACACTTACTGCGATAATGGAATAGTATGCCCTCTAGTCTAGTAGAATCCATTCTGCCACCTAACTTGAAATTGTCATCCTACTTCTAAAATCCTAAATCAGCTTCTCATTTTGTTATAACTAGGGCGTTACGTTACCAACAGTTTGATAATAACGCAACACAAATAAATAAATAGCAAATAGTAACAAAAATGACAAGAAAACTTATGTGGATCATGCACCGGCAAAATTACCGGCTACGCCCACAACAATAAGGAGAATAACTTTCACTATTATGCAGATAATAGTACACTTTTAAGAGCTCTCCTTGTCAATACACAAGAGCCTCACATATTTGGGGTTTTGGTGTAAATACAAATGACTAAGAAGCCTCCTATATATAGGCATAAGACGATTGTTTCAAATAGGGATGTCAACGGGTCGGGGGAAAGGTAATACACAACCACATCCACCAACAAAAATTCATCTCCATAACCACCCCATCACCCACGGCGGATGATCACCTATCCTCACCTCCTCCACCGGCCTAATAGGGGAAATTTCTCACTAGACCTGCCCTATCATCCGCAGATATCCACCAACCCCTCGGAGACCCACCAACCCGCCTCCCCGCCCAATTAAATTCGCATTAGCACAATTTATATTAAATAATATTTTAACAAAAATTTTCAACAACACACCCATGCAACAAGTTCAAAACTGGTCAGGATTTGCCTTCTGAGATCAACTTCTTGGATGAAAAAGGGGATGAGGTTTTTGTTCGAGTTGAGTATGAATGGCGGCCTGATGTGTGCACCAGCTGTAAGGGCATTGGACACAAGGCTGAGGTGTGTAGAAGAAAGGAGGGAGAAGGGAATAAAGTTTGGGTTCCTAAGGGGGGTGTACAGAAGGTCACTGTGAAGGAGACGACTGTTATTCCTCAACCAGTTCTTTCTAGTCCACAGATGAAGGAGGTGTGTACGCCTGCGCGAATTTTGAGTTCTATGATACATAGTGATGAGCCTGGACCATCGTTCTTGGAGGTATTATCTGGGGCTATAAGTAAGGAGAGGGTGTTGGAATTGGATAAAGGAGTTTTGTCTGGTGGTCATGGATAGGTTGGGTTTTTGGAATGTTCGAGGTATGAATAGTAAGAATAAGCAAAATGAAATAAATTGGTTTTTGCAGAAGAATAATGTAGGGTTATTTGGTCTTTTAGAAACAAAAATAGCAAGTTCTTCCTTCGCTGCTACGTATTTGAATGTTTGTAGTGGTTGGTCTATTAGTACTAATTCGAGTCTTCTTAAAGGTGGGCGTATTTGGGTCATTTGGAAGCCTGATAAGTTTACAGTAACCATCTTAGATACAGGAGTACAATGCATCACTGTTGAGGTTTTGGTCTTGGCTACTGGTTGGAAGTTTCTGTTAACTATGGTGTATGCTCATAATAAAGTTGGGGATAGAGAGGAACTGTGGAAGTCTTTGAGGAGTTTTCAAGGATATTCTGGGGCTAGGTTGGTGTGTGGTGATTTTAACAATGTGTTATATCTCAATGAGAGGGTAGGGGCTGAGGTGTCATTGGCTGAAACCCTTCCTTTTCAATCCTGTTTGACAGATTGTGGATTAGTAGATTTGAAAAGCATTGGATCATTCTTTACGTGGTCCAACAAACAGTGTGGTGATGCTAGGGTTTTTAGTAGGATTGATAGGGTGGTGGTTAATGATGTATGGGTGCAGTGTTTTTCTGAGGCTTATGCTGAATATTTACCTGAAGGCTTATATGATCATTGCCCTTGCCTTATCTCTTGGTCCAGTTTGCAGTGGAAGAAGTCTGGTAGTTTTAAGTATTTCAATATGTGGGGGCTTGCTCCTGAATTTGTTGGGATTGTGAAGGATGGGTGGAATAGGAGGGTGAGTGGTGTTAGAATGTATGGAGTTGTGGTGAAGTTGAAAGGATTGAAGCATGAATTGAGAAAGTTGAACAAAGGGGTGTTTGCAGAGGTGGAAAAAAGTTCTACTATAATGGCACAGCTTCTTGAAGAGACTCAAAAACTACTCCAGGACCAGCCTACGGATTCTGTTCTGATCCAGAAAGAGAAAGAAATTTCCGAGTCAGTGAAATTGCTGACTGAGGCACGAATGAGATTTTTGAGACAGAAAGCTAAAGAGCACTGGTACAATGAGGGGGACTGTAATTCTAGTTTCTTTCACAGTTCAATTAAAAGCAGGAGGGCTATTAATAGGGTTATTCAGATAAGAAATGGTGCTGGAGATGTTGTTTCTCAACCTGAAGATATTAAGGCGGCTTTCCTTGAGTTTTATGTGAATTTGTTGGGATCTGGGAGTGAGGTTGAGCCAGTACACGAGGATATTGTTAGAAGGGGTGCAGTGGTTTCCTTTGAGCAGAGTGCACAGTTGATGACTTTGCCTACAAAGGAGGAGATTAAAGGATGCATGTTTGAAATTGCGAATGATAAATCTCCCGGTCCTGATGGGTACACTAGTAAATTTTTCAAGGATGCTTGGCATATAATCGGGGAAGATGTGTCCTTGGCTGTTATTGAGTGGTTTGAGTCAGGAAGAATGTTGAAGCAATTAAATCACACAGTTCTATCTTTGATACCAAAAGTGAAGTGTCCAAAGGAGGTGAAGGAGTTTCGGCCCATTGCTTGTTGCAATGTACTGTATAAGTGCATTTCAAAACTCTTGTGTAGAAGATTAGGGGCTGTCTTACCTGGTCTCATTAGTGCAAGCCAAAGTGCTTTCGTTAAGGGGCGCAGTATTCTGGAAAATGTGCTTATTTGTCAAGACTTGGTGCGGTTATACTCTAGGAAGTGTTGCTCACCTAGGGTTTTAATGAAACTCGATCTAAGGAAGGCATATGATACCATTGAGTGGTCTTTTCTTGAAAGTATGTTGAGAGCTCTTCAATTCCCTTGTAGATTCATTACATGGATCATGAACTGTGTCACATCTACAACTTTCTCTTTATCAGTGAATGGTGAATTATTTGGCTTTTTTAAGGGTGGCAGAGGTTTGCGACAGGGAGACCCTATTTCTCCTCTGTTGTTCACTATTTGTTTGGAGTATCTCAGCAGGATTCTAGATGTGGTGGCTGGTATGGAGGGCTTTAAATTTCATCCTTTGTGTAAAGCTTTGAAATTAAATCATCTGTGTTTCGCAGATGATTTGATTCTTTTTTGTAAAGGCAATGCGCAGTCTATTGAGTTGTTATTGAAGGGTTTTGCTACTTTCTCAAAGGCTTCAGGTTTGTGCATTAGTAATGACAAATCTGAGCTGTACTGTAATGGATTACGTGTTGGTGTAGAGGATAATATAAGATTGCAGACTGGTTTTGGCAAGGGAACTCTACCTTTTAAATATTTGGGTGTGCCCATTTCTCCTAGGAAGTTGAGGAAGAGGGATTGTTTCAGTTTGTGTGATAGAATTTGCTCCAGAATCAGAGCCTTGGGGGCTAGGAAGCTGTCCTATGCAGGGAGACTTGTGCTAATTAACTCTGTCTTGAATACGGCGTACTGTTATTGGGCTTCCATGTTCATTCTTCCCCAGTCTATTTTGCAAAGAATCACTTCAATATGTCGGAATTTTTTGTGGGATGGATGTGAGGAGTATCATAAAAGTCCTCTTGTAAAATGGGAGGATGTGTGTAGACCTAAGAAGGAAGGAGGGTTAGGGGTGATTGATTGTGTGGCTTGGAATAGGGCTGCTGTTGCAAAGCTGGTTTGGTGGGTTGCTGTCAAAAAGGATAAATTGTGGGTGAAATGGGTTCATCAGGTATATATGAAAGAGACTAACTGGTTGGAGTATGTTCCGACCACTCAAGCTAGTTGGTCTTGGAAACAAATTTGCAAGACTAAGGAACTGTTTAAGCTTGGTTTGACTGAGAAATGGCTGACAGGGGAATACACCATTAAAGATGGGTATAATTGGCTGCAGGGGGTTAAGGCTTCTAGTCCTTGGAGGTTCTATGTGTGGAATAAGTTCAACATACCTAAACACGCTTTTCTGGCCTGGCTTGTGTTGCACAATAGGCTATTAACGCTGGACAGATTGTGCAAGATGGGAATCACAGGTGTGAACGTGTGTTTTCTGTGTGGCTCACGGCCTGAATCTGTTCAACACTTGTTTTTTGAGTGTGATTACAGTAGACTGTGTGTTGCTATGTTGGGGAGAATGCTGAGGTTGCAAATACCTCTGGTTGATACTTGGAAATGGTGTTTACGAGTCAGACAACTATCTAAGAGGCAGCGTATGGTGTTAAACTTGATCCTCTGCGCGTTGATGTATTGGATATGGAGGGAGCGTAATTGGTGTCGGTTGAATCTGGTTTTACGTTCTCCTGGTTGGTTGTGTAAACAAGTTATGGGGGATGTTGTCTTGAGATTGAAAGGATGTAGGTGATTGGGTTAACGTTTTTAGCCGTTTTGTTTTCTGTAGTGTCATTTGACAAAGTGGTGATGTATTAATCCTTGTATTTGGTTTGAGATGGTTTTAATGATATTTTACATTCTACCAAAAAAAAAAAAAACAAGTTCAAAACTATATCAACTAAGAATATTGTGATTATTAAATTTAAATATTTTTATTATTTATATTTTTAAGGCAACTTAGGCGAGGCGAAAAATGACGAGATGCGTGGTGCGAGTACGTGCGGGGTAGGGTAGGTGCAAGGCAAGTGCGGGGCGGAAGTTTGGTGAAATTCACCTCTGCTTCACCATTCATGGTGAGGGACCATTATTGTGGTATCTATCTCCGCTCCACAACCCACTAAACCATCCTCCACATCCACCCTAATTTCAGCGAATGCGGAGCGGTATCCGAATTAACCGGCCTTACTCACATCCCTAGCCTCAAACCTTAGTACTCCACCAATGTGGGACTTTGGTAATATTTATACAATGCAGAATGTCTACACTTATTTGCACCACCAATGTGGGACAAACCACATTCTAATACCTAGGTCATATATTAATTCAATGTGCATATCAGTTAGTAGATAATCCTCTAGATGTCAATCTTATGTTGAAGGAGAAGAAAACTAAGGAAAAAAGTATTCATCTTAAAAGGGATGAAGATAGTATGCTGAGGCAGAGGGCAAAAATTACTCATGTGTGCTAAGGGGATGGAAACACTTCCTATTTCTTTAAGAGGGTAGCTGAGAGGAAGCATATAAACAATATTGGTCAGATTTTGGATATAAATGGGCAATGTCATATAGGGGAAGAAGGGGTTGCCCAAGCTTTTATTGAGTACTATTCAGCTTTATTGGATTCTTCTGGTGAAGTACTTCCATTGGACATGGACTTCATAAGAAATATGAGGTGTCTGGAGACTAATCAAGCTGCTCATCTGACCTGTGATGTTACTATTGAGGAGATTCATAGGGCATTATGGGATATTGATCCAAATAAAAGTCTAAGGCATGATGGATTCACCTTTGGTTTCTTTAAGGCAGCTTAGCATACAGTGCAGTCTGATTTTATAGCTGCCATCCTTGATTTCTTCAGGTCAAAGAGGATGCTTAAAACAACAAATGTGACTGTGGTCACTTTGATTCCAAACAAAGATAGTGCTTCTTCAGTCATGGCTTATAGGCCTGTATCATGTTGCTCTACAGTGTATAAAACTATTAGTAAGATACTTGCTAATAGACTGAAGGAAGTTCTTCCCTTATTGGTTGGGTATTAGCAGGCTGCATTTGTCAGTGGAAGGAGCATCTTTGATAATATAATGCTTTCACAAGCTTTAGTTAGGGGCTACACAAGGAAAATTGTCTCACCAAGGTACTTAATCAAAGTAGATATCATGAAAGCTTTTGATTCTTTGAATTGGTCTTTTATTTCAAGTGCTCTACAAGCCCTAGGGCTCCCTGCTCTGTTCATTGAGTGGCTGATGCTTTGTATTACTGCACCTCAATATACTTTAAAGATTAATGAGTCTCACTTTGGTTTTTTTTGAGGGGAAGCAAGGTATAAGACATGGGGACCTTATTTCCCCTTATATTTTTGTTCTTAGTATGGAAATTTTTTCAAATTCTTAAGGGAAGTTCTTAAGCTTAGGGATTTTTCTTACCATCCTAAGTGCTCTAGACTTGCTCTAACACATCTAGTTTTTGTTGATGACCTCGTGGTTTTTACTAGAGGGGATGTGCCCTCTGTCAAAGCTGCGGCTGAGGTTCTTAACAGGTTTGCTGACTCCTCGGGGCTGATGGCTAATCCCTCTACGACTGAAATCTATCTAGGTAGGGTTAGAGATGCGGTGAAATAGCAAATCCTTCAGGAGTCTCATTTCAGTGAAGAAGCTTTTCCTTTTAGATATCTGGGGATCCCTCTTACCTCTGTTAATCTGAAGTCTGATATGTATCAGCAACTTGTTGATAAAGTGAGAAAGCACATTTTCAATTGGGCTAGTCAGAGCCTATCTTATGCAAGGATGGTATAACTGATCAACTCAATGCTGTTTGGGCTTGAGATTTTTTGGTGTGCTGTTGTTCTTATACTTAAGGGAGTGGTCAAGAGGCTACTTAAAATTAGAAAGATTTTCTATGGCACGCTGTAGGTACCGGGATCTGACCATGGAACCACTCGACGTCTTGCTAAGGCCGTAAAGTTAAAAAGATTAAATAAGAAAAACCTTTTAAAACTGTTTTGGAGCCGCCACTAAATTATGAGGGAAATTTAGAACCCGCCTCCGTGTCCTCATGCTCAAAGACACGTCTTAGAGTTCAAGGCACGTCGACACCTATCCGTCTAAGGTTATTGTGAAACCAGATTCGGATTCGGGTGAGGGTACTTTTCTAAAGCATAAATCAAAATAATGTTTTTATGAAAGATCTTTTGGAAAAGCCTATCAAAAGATAGCCTCTACTAGACTTGAGAACAATGCAAAGAATGATACATAAGCCTAAGTAATACGCTACGTACAAGTGCGATATAAATGTAAAAAGAATGCAAAAAGAGATTGTTTAAACCCTCAGTTAAGCATGCTTAACTTATTAACGAAACAGATTGGTTTAATGGCGAATTCATTTTAAGTGATTTAGATGCAATAAGAGGATTTGCTAAGATGCATGCAAAGAAAATAAAGTTCAATTAGCCATTGATTTATTTTAAGGAGGTCAGTTGTTTATGCGACTTTGGAAAGGTGTTACGAATAGGGTGTGTATTCGAGGTGCATGGCCGCCTTATGAAAAGCAGACTTGCGTACCAAAGCCGAGGTGGGCCTAATGTAGGCCCGTGCTAGTCTAAGAAGTAAAGAAAACTACTGCCTTCAAGTTTAGGAAACCTATAGCCGCTGGCTTCAAAGGGGAGAATTCAACACTAGGAAAATGAGGAATTCTAAAGGTGTTTATGCGTGAGGCTTTTAGAGAGTTTTGGGGTGAGAATTGTATTCTGAAATTGTGTGTTGAATGAATGACCGAAGGGTTGTATTTATAGTGTAGAGTTCGGTGGATTTTAGGAAATCTAGGGGATAAAACCGGTCGTTGGAGCCGCATGAGCCTCTTATGTCGCTCGGGCAATCGCAAGGGTCTTGCGATAGCCTACCAATCGCAATGCTCCTTGCGATTGATAGAGTGCAAGATACTCCTTTTCGTATATTTCCAAATTATATTTTAGGATATACGAAATAATCTTGCTTGAGCTCTAAGTTACGGTTGTTTGGCTGATGTTAGGGTTTGTTTTAGGGTTTGACTTGGTCAATCCTGATCCTTGGAATGCGGGCCAGGTATGGGTTTGGGCTCGGTTCTGGGCCCGAGCCCTGAAAATGTAAAAAGGGTGCATTTTGTGTAATTTTGTGAAATAGGACATTCCGTGAGACTATCCTGGGTATTTGCTAATGCTAAAAGATAGTTTTAGCAGCTAGGCCTAAATTTAGGTATTTAGGTGGATCGATGTGTTATATGTGTTTAAAAAAGGGATGTGCGCATGCCGGTTAGGACCTGAACTCGAGACAAGCTAGACTCTAGACCTAAGGACACTAAAGGTGATGACCCATAAAGAAACCTCATTTGCATTTAAAAACATTTAACTTGAATTCGTCATAGTTAGAACCATTTAAGTCAACGTAAAAGCACGCAATAAAAGTCCATTGTTACATCACTGGGTTTTTGGCGGGAGGTGCGGATTTGGGTATCTACAGAGCCCCAGCTTTGATCGAGCTTAGGACTAAAGCGAAAGTCAAACTACACGACAACATCCAGGACCGAATTCGGGCCTCGATATCATCGGTGACGCGGAGTATGTGTCCATGGGTGAGACTAGGACTCAAGGGCTTATCCGGGAGGGACGAACATGTTTAGGGACATGACGGTCCTTGCATACTGTCACGGGATGCCTTCCTGTGCTTGCTAAATACCTTTGCGTGTTATTGCTGTTGCTTGTCTCGTAAAAGAGCGCGCGTGCTTGGTCTCGTAAAAGAGCGTAAGTGCTTCATGCTTCGTGCTAGTGCTCGTGTTGGTGCTCATCTCGTAAAAGAGTGCTTACGTCCGCCGGGAATTATCGTCCGAGGAAAATGCTCGTGTTTAGTGTTTACGCAAAGGTTGTGTATAGTGTTTCAACTCGTCTAAGAGTGTGGCGGACTTTAGGTGACGCCTTAACCGAAAAGCTTGCGATTCCGAAGAAAATACTTAGGCCTGAAAATTAATCGGGCCCAAGGTGGAGAGTAAACGTGGAATAAAACATGCTCTGGAAATTGCCTTGTCGACTAGTGACTCTTCCGGGAAATCTCTTATCAACTGGCGACTTCAAGCTTGAACTCACTCGCACATGTCGCGGTTTCAAATCCGGAAAAATTCGAATCTGCGATTTGCTCTTCTAAAGATCTTCAGACTTCGCTTGCCTCTTGTTGGATTGTTGTTACTTCTGTGTCTTCGTCTTGTGTCTTGTAAATGTTCTTGCTTTGGCCATGAAACGTGGTATCATTACGATTCCTTTGGGTTCACTTGATACTCGTCTCGGACTTGGGATGTTTGGTGCTTGGATGTCCTGGTCCGTGTTCTGGTGTTCTGAATGTTTGTGCACACGTGAAAGTATTATGCTTTAGTGTGCATGCTTGTCTTCGAGGCGATTCGAGGTGTCGCCAACCGTGATTCGCTCTTGAGGCGATTCGGGAGGTGTCGCCAACCGTGATTGCTTGAGCGCCATCACGAAAAATTACCTTATTTTTCGTTGACGGAAACTTGAGGGCGTGATTCGGTCTTCTTCAGGCGTCATTTCGCGAAAAATTACCCTATTTTTCGTTGACGGAAGCTTGAGGGGTAATTTTTCGTTGACGGAAGCTTGAGGGGTGTATGGTATGAGCCCCCAGTTTGACCGAGTTATAGCGTATAACGATGGTCGAACTTGGTGATAAGGTTTGTTCGAGTGAAAGTGTTTTTGGAGTTACCCCTTCGAGCTTGACTGAGTTTGATATGAAAACTGAGTCAAAATGAAGAGGATGTGCTTGGTATTAGTTATGTTGGGAGAAAGTGTTTTTGGATTACCCTCCTCGAGCTTGTCTTAATTTGGTTGGTATTAAGGCAAAGTGGTGTTTGGCTATTGGCTTTTGTTGTGATTTGTAGAGCTAAATCAAAGTCTTGTTTGTAATTAGGACCATGGTTTGGCGTAAAAGTAAAGTCAGGACTGTGACTATGCTTTTAATTTTGCCCCCTTAGTTTGGTTAAGTTTTGGTGTAAAAATTAAGTCAAATCGAAATGTTCATTCCGCCCTTGAACGAAATGATGTTTTGGTGTCGGGTGTTGGTCGTGTTTTTGCAAAGTCGCCACGTATCCACGGTGTGTGGAATCGCACTCAGTAGTTCGGTATTGCACGCTTAAGGGATACCTTCGAGGTATGGCATACTTTCGAGCTAGGGTTTTTGCTTCGGCTTGTAAAATTTTGGGACGTCCGTGAAGGATATCTATTTTGTTGTACTTCGTACAGGAGTATGATCCTAAAATGGAGTGTCAGCCCCCAGTCTTCGTTGTAGATGTGTAATGTATATCGCACTCATGGTGCATGAGTCGACCATAACGCTTGTGTGGCTTCTTAGTCTAAGGAGGTGAATGTGTTATCCATCGATATTTAGGGGATATCGTAGATAAGCCCCCAATCTTGAGGTTTGGTACTTCGGGATGGGTTATTTCCACCGGGCATGGTTGTTGTAAAGGGTGAACGACGGTTGTTCATTCGTCGTTTGGCCAACGGCTTTCAATAGGTTAAGTCTTGAACGGGTTGGATCCAATTTCGTGGCATATCTAGTGTCGTTGGATAGAGCGTGTCTTGTGTGATTGGGCATCTTGGGGTAGAGCATATCCAAAGGTCACGGCGTGCTCCATGTGCTTGATTGCATTGTGAATGCTCCCTTTATGTCGTGCTTGATGTCTTCTCCATTTCTTGCTTGTACCTGCATAGTTAGTACTCAAGAAAAAAATTTTTTTGAAAATGCTCTCGCGTTTTTGGAAATACCTTTTGTTTGAAGGAAAAATCATTTTTTGCAAAAGAAGATTTTGAAAATATTGTTTTCGTAAAAGAGGATTTTGAAAAGGCTATTTTTGCAAAAGAGGATTCTGAAAAAAATGTTGTTTTTGCGAAATAGGATTTTGAAAATGCTGTTTCTTCAAAAGACGTGTTTTTGTTTGAAAGGTATTGACTCGGGCGTTGAGCTAATTTTTAGAGAGTGCTTCCTAATGTGTACTAACTCGGGAAGTGCTTCCTAAAGTGCATTGACTCGGGTGCTAAGGTACGTTAACTTGAGTACTGATTTAATTTTTGAAAGGTGCTCTATGAAATGTTTCAAAGACAACGATGAAACAAGTGTTTGAAGTGTTTCAAAGACGAAGGTGAATCGTATGCGTGACTCGAGACTCGACAATGATAGGGATGTAAGTGACTGTGACACGTGCATCGGTAAAGCCCCCGGCTTGGTGGCGCATGGTTGCTTCAGCGGCATGTTGTTATTCCTGCAAAACGAACAAGGTTAGACGAAAAAGCAGAGTACTATCTCCTAGGTCTAGCACAACTTTATCTTGACATAGTCGTTTTAACGCCTCGATAAAGAAACAGTTTGCCCATGATTTTGTGGATTTTTGTGGATTTTTGTGAGGATGTCCTTAACTTTGGAAGCTTTAGACATAAATTTGTAAAAGGGTTGGTTGAGCTCGGGTGAGCGGCCTACGTAACCGTGGAGTGCAGGAATCAAACCTAGCGTAGTTCCCAAGGGAATCTGTTTGTGAAATGTATTTATTTTGGTAAGTAGGTGTCTATGTGGAAAAGTGTGTGCGTTTAGGGACCCAGGTCCAAAAGGGTATTTTTGTGGAAAGGTGCGTGTTTAAGGACCCGCCGTCCAAAGGGGTGTTTATGTGATTGACCTTGATACATTGCATCTTAAAGGTAGGTTCTCCTTAGTTGATCTTTCACGCATCAAAGTCCAATTTGATGTAGAGGGTCCTATTCCCCAACCTCGATAATTGGATGAACCATCAAGTATGTTGCTTCTTCATTGATGTTGTAAATTTCGTCTTTGGTGTCAAATTCGGCTTTAGTAATGTCCATCGTGCCATATGTCCTTTGGCACGGGTTCCTTGAAGAGGTGTTAGACTGGGTCCATTTTTGAGTAGACCTTTGTTTACTTAGCCACTTGACTTTCGGCCTTTTTGATTGTTGTTTGGTCCCTTTCTTAAAGACTTTGAGACTTGTTTCCTTTTTTGATTTCTTGGAAACTTTGAGACTTGTTTCCTTCTTGATTTCTTGGAAACTTTGAGATTTGTTTCCTTTTGATTTCTTGGAAACTTTGAGATTTGTTTCCTTTTGACTTCGCTCTTTTGCCCTTGTTTTTACTTTTGATTGTATTCCCCTTGAGAATTCGTCGGGCCCTTTGTGGCTTGGGCTCGAGTTTCGACTTTGCTAGACCTTACGGTGGGGAGGTTTGTATGTGATCATGTGTCTATCACGCCGGACTCCTATGACAAGTTCGTTTGCTTATTAGGCACGCGATCGAGTACGCGGAGGGCGATCCAGGAGTACTCATACTTTTGGTCGCGGTCAAATTCATAACCACTGTGGAGCCCCAAATCAATGGATCCTCCTCCAAAAGTAGCGGAGTAGTAGACCACAGCGGCACTCACAAGAACCTTAAGTGTCTAGTCGTCGAAAACCTTCTTGTTTTTGTCTTGTACTTGATATTGACTTGGACCTTCGTACCCGGCCTAGACCTCTTTCGGATAGCTACTCCTAGGATGCAATGTATGTCGGTGTAAAATGTTTTTGTATAAGAAGTGTGAGTAAAATGGGTAAAAGGAAACTGGGTTGTAGGCAGACTTATTCCCTTATTGATTTGTTAAAATGTCGTACATCGAAGACTCGATTATCCTAGACTGACGGAGATTGACTCGACGCTTTAAAAACTTGACCCGTATTGAAAAGACTCGAGCTGCTTGAAATCCGCGAGATCGTCGATGGTTCTTGAATGGACGCCTAGTCGGTTGCTTTGTGACGCACGTGTCATGGGTGCACGTTGATGCCCTTGGTGTCGAGACTCGATTGACGCATACTTTGATTCGATTTTGTCTTTGAAATGGTTTCGTTTAATTTTGTTTGTTGTTCATTGTTCATTTGTTTGTTTTTAGCTTGAGACATAAGCAAACTTATCTGTATTATTCGTTAAAGAAGAAGAAATGTTTGACAAATTAGGAGAAAAGCTGGAGCTAGCCTCCGAAAATTGAAAGTCTAAGCTAAAACTAGAAGGTGGGTCAACAGATGACCCGACACCTAAAGGATTAGATCCTAAGAGGATTTCTTCTTCTTTGCGCTCGTCAACGCCTCCGTTCTTGCCATTTTCCTCTTAAGTTGTGATGGCTTGCGTTTTGTGGGTGCATCTTCGCTTGTTAGTTTGTTCTCAATGTCTGTATTAGGAGTTGGGTTGTTTTCGGGCATGACAAAGTCTGAGTGGTCTATGGGAGGAAGTGATCTGTGAAGATCGTGGTGGTCGCATGGAGGGTAATCTTTGTTGGATGGTTTGGGTTGTATGGTAAAAGAGTTAATCTTTTAAATCGCCTTGGATCGTGGCTTGGTTGGGCGTAGGCCATTCATCCCTTTATCGTTGAACGAGCGCCAATGGTTTGATTGTTGCTCGGTTTGATATTGTTGGAGCGATTCATAATGGGAGGTGATCCCACGAAGATCTCGCGGTCGGCGAAAGGGTTGTCGTCGTTGGCGGCTTGGGCCGGTTGAGACGGTGCATCGAGCTTTCCTTGGTTGATGAGATCTTGGATGGCGTGCTTCAGTTTGAAGCAGTCTTCTGTGTCGTGGCCTTTGCCTCTGTGGTATGCACAGTAAGCATTTGGGTTCCAAAGTTTTGGCTTCTTGTCTTCGGGTGGCTCGTCGGTAGGCCCGATTGGTTGTAGGTAGTTGTTTTCAACCAACCTATGGAATGCCCTAGTGTAAGGCATGAAGCTCCTATAGCTTTTGGTTGCGAATGCGTCAAGGCTATCCATAGTGCAGTCTTCCTTACTCTTGCTCGTGTGAGGAGATTTTGGTGAGTTATCTTGGTAGGTATTTCCGGTGTATCTGGCCATGGCACTGGTCCTAAAGTCGTCCTCGATTTGCGTGCCGATCCTGATGAGTTGTTTGAAGTCTTGGATGTTGCTGTACCGCATGTATAATCGATACACGGTCGCAGTTATTTATGAACTTAGGCACAAGTTCGTCCTCACGCGACGATTTGGAATTTGTGCGCTTAGGTTTTTCCATCTAGAGAGGTACTTGGTGAAGCCTTCGTCGTCTTTTTGGTTAAGGGCCTCGAGTGTGTGGAGCGAGACATGTTCTTCGGTCTTGTCCTTGATACGTTGTTCCAAACGCTTTATCTCGGTCTTGTGGTGGTTCAGGAGGTGTTCGAGGTCGTCAGTCAGCTTGGTGACTTGTTCACGGAGGGCGTTAACATCATCATTGCCGGCCATTCTTCGGGTATAGGTTCGTTTCTTGTGGGGTATAGCAACTCGGTTTTTGGTGCGGCGGGTATCCGGTTGAAACCTACATTTGGATGGAGTGCATCAGCTCTATGACAGACCCAACTTGACACATTCATTTATACGTTTGTTTTTAGCTCATTTCGTTTGAAAAAAAAGACTCTTTTGAAAAAGAAAGAAGTTTCGAAATTAAGCAAGGAGTGTTTTTGAGATAAGACTGCGTGCGCACAGCTTGTCTCGATGTTAAAAGGCTTTGTTTTGCATCCGCTTAGCCCGAATGACGAGATATTGTCATGGGCTAAAGATGGATGCGTAAAAAGGAATCGATTCGAGTTTAGCCGAGTCGAGGATGTTAAAAAGGATGTAAGCCGTGAGGGTTAAAGAATGAAATCCACGAGTTGGGGTTGGCAAGCCTCAACTCGGGTTTTGCTAGTTTTGTAAAAAGGGAAATTTGAAAATGTTTATTTCAAAAATTCGCGAGAGTTTTGTTTGTAAAAAGTGTTAGCTTGTTAGTTGTAAAAAAGTTAGATGTTAGTTGTAAAAAGTTAGATGTTAGTAAAATGTTAGATGTTAGTAAAATGTTAGATGTTAGTTGTTAGGTTCATTTATCTTGAAAATTTTTAAGTGAGTTTTCGAAGATATGCAATGCAAATGAATTTTGAAAAAGACTATATTGTATAGCCTCGCATTAAATGCATTATGACTCTTGGTCGTTTGGTCAAGTCTCGTACGCCTCCAACTGATTTGAGTACGCTTTGGCAGGTGCTTTCAGCCCTTCGCCTACATAGTATAACATGTAGGATACAAAGGAAGCCCTGGGGCGGTCAAATCAGTTCGCTACGGCAAGCCGTGGAGGGGTGAGAGGAAGGTTAGTCCAGAACGTGCTTTATCGAATGGACAAGCCTGCGTTTGGAACCACCTCTCAAGGTATTGGTGTGTGAATCCGACTAGATTCGACTCTAAACGGATATGCTTAGCTCATGTATGTTGATTGTTCTCAAGTCGTTCAAGTCTCATTTTTATTTTTAAAAGGAAAAAGCTAGTTTTAGTTTTAAAAACAAAACACATCCCTCAATGAGTCGCCATCTGTAGGTACCGGGATCGCACCATGGACCCCCCCGACGTCTTGCTAAGGCCGTAAAGTTAAAAAGGATAAAATAAGAAAAACCTTTAAAACTGTTTTGGAGCCGCCACTAAATTATGAGGGAAATTTAGAACCCGCCTCCGTGTCCTCATGCTCAAAGACACGTCTTAGAGTTCAAGGCACGCCGACACCTATCCGTCTAAGGTTATTGTGAAACCAGATTCGGATTCGGGTGAGGGTACTTTTCTAAAGCATAAATCAAAATAATGTTTTTATGAAAGATCTTTTGGAAAAGCCTATCAAAAGATAGCCTCTACTAGACTTGAGAACAATGCAAAGAATGATACATGAGCCTAAGTAATACGCTACGTACAAGTGCGATATAAATGTAAAAAGAATGCAAAAAGAGATTGTTTAAACCCTCAGTTAAGCATGCTTAACTTATTAACGAAAACAGTTCAGTTTAATGACGAATTCATTTTAAGTGATTTAGATGCAATAAGAGGATTTGCTAAGATGCATGCAGTAAAATAAAGTTCAATTAGCCATTGATTTATTTTAAGGAGGTCAGTTGTTTATGCGACTTTGGAAAGGTGTTACGAATAGGGTGTGTATTCGAGGTGCATGGCCGCCTTATGAAAAGCAGACTTGCGTACCAAAGCCGAGGTGAGCCTAATGTAGGCCCTTGCTAGTCTAAGAAGTAAAGAAAAACTACCTGTCTTCAAGTTTAGGAAACCGGCAGCGCTTCGCTTCAAAGGGGGAGAATTCAACACTAGGAAAATGAGGAATTCTAAAGGTGTTTATGCGTGAGGCTTTTTGACAAGGCTAAAGTCGTATCGCCTATATCAAAATAAACCTAACAAGCAACTAACAATAGCAAGCGGCAAGCAGGATCGTATCCACAGAGAAACGGTGTAGTTCACAGTTAAGTCGGTCAAAGCAGGTCAATCTCGAGGTGTGAAAAGAGGTGTTGGTTTAGCTATAAACTAAAACAGGCAATTAAACAGATAAAAAGAAATATAATAGGGAGAAAGATTAGGGTGTCGGGTTCATATGTGACAATGGTTCAGGAACGCAAGCTCATAAGACGGAAGAGATAAACTGTGCAACTTGACTAGGTTTGTAAAACGCTCTCTCGAGTCAATTTTAGCCTTAAGCAAATTTAGCGGGCTCTCGCAACTTACTAAAATCAACTTATCTAACTCGCGTAAGTCTAGTTTTAACTCGGCTTTCGATCTTAAATTAAAACTTACTCAGGTTCAATTAAACTCAGTTAAATCGGTGATCAGGCGAAATAAACCTAATTCAATTGACATAAAACGCGTAGAAAGAAATCAAGAGCACAATTTAATCAACCAATTTAATCTCAAAACATGTTCCTAAATCATATGTCACAAATCACCCTAACCCTAATTAGAAATTTAGCTACTCATATTAAAAGGCAAAGCAACATAAGATAAAGAAGACATAGCAAAGAATAAATAAAAGCAATTGAAATAAACCTGAAATCTTACGGAGTACCGACGGTTACAAAGCGATGAATCTTGAAATTAAACTAAGACTAGAGTTTTTGAGAGAGAAATAAAAGAAAGCAGTAAACTAAACTAAGACTAAACTTATGAAAAATAAAGCATAAGTTTAATTTCGACCTAAGGAGCCCCTTATATAGTCCCCCTTTACAATTTTCCATAAAATAAAACAAAACCGTCAAAATATGCACTGGGGCCGGCCGGCCGGCCGCCGGTCTGGCCAGACCGGCCTGACTCCCAAATTCGGGCCGGCTTGCTTGCAAATCAAACTTAAGCCCATTCTTCTTCATCCCTTCGTTTTGGGCTTTATTTATTCGTGGCCTTAGCCCTTCTTGGTCCTTGGCTCGCATTCTCGAGCCTCTATGCGTGCTTGGGCTTGATCTTCTCGGCTCGGTTCTCGTATCGCTCCAATCGTCCCGGGTTTTGGCTCAAAACCACCAAAACCTGCAAAATATAAATGGAAGGCAGCAGTATCGAGAAATATAGCAAATAGCTTATAAAACTGGTAATGAACACGAATAAATATAGCTAAATGCGACTGAACCGGGGGCATAAAACGTATATAAATAACATGTATCAAACTCCCCCAAACCAAACCTTTGCTTGTCCTCAAGCAAATAGCATCGGAGAAAATCAAAGTGAAACGAACTTATCACGCTAGTATCTCGAAGTGGACGACCTATGCACATAAACTAAGCAACCATAGCCTATTTCGCCGAGAATAGAGCACAGGTCTCAACCATTCACACCACATTATACTGCTAGCCTCTAACGCTTACGCAAAAGTAAAACTAACGACAAATCAATTCAAGCAAGGCCAACCGTACAAACCACTTTCCATCATCCAATCTTTCCAAATCATTTCCTTTTTCTCTTTTTTTTCTTTTCTGTAATCTTTTTTTCTTTCGCAAATGTGGAGCATCCCTCGTATGTAATACCGTTTAGCTTGACGTTCACTCGGTAAAAATCGCGCTCGGGTATACATATTTCCTTAAGGGTTACATTATTGCTCATACTCACGGTCGCAACCAAATTTATGGCCACTGTGGTTACTCAAGTCAATGAGTCCCCTCCGAGAGCATCGAAGCATTGCTCCAACATAAATAAATCTTTCCGATCAAACCACAAACCAACAAACCAAACATTCCACAAACCATTGCCAAGCTCGAATGTCAAAGTCGAAAGTAAACAAGCGAAAAGCGAAAAGAATTAAGCAAATACAAGTGGGCTAGTGTTTGAGACTCGCAATCTAGCAACAGGAAACAAACCAATCGTGCAAGCTATGACAATAGAAAGTCGACTTGGAGATACTAAAGATCAAAGTTAATGTACTAATCAATTCTCCAAACTAGTCAAAGTAGGACAAAGCAGACCAAAAAGACTCGTATTTTTGTAATTTTTTTTGAATTGTTCAATTTTTTTGGGTTTTTATATAATAAATGCAAACAAAATGAAAATGCAAACGCGAAAGTGTTTCCCTCCCCCAAACCAAATCACACATTGTCCCCAATGTGGAAAACAGTAGAACCACACAAGCAGAGGAGGACACATAAAATACGGGGTAAGGAAAGGTAAAACGAAAAGGGAGGGTAACATGGGGTAAAGAGTACTCACTTGATAAAGTCGGAGCTCCCCCAAATCGAAGTCAATCATGGAGTGGGGCTAAAAATCCCCGTATTTGCGTCCAAATCAGTCCAACGATGAAGCACTTCGGCATAGCACGCAAGAAAACGAAAAACGAGTCAGCAGTGCATGGGGGCCGGTCCAGACCGGCGGCCGGCCGGCCGGCTCCCATGTATTTTTTCGCTCTTTCTTACATTTCAAATTCGGCCCGGTCGGTCGAGTCTGCCGTCGGCCGACCTACCGGCATGCATACTCGTAGCGTTTTCTCCAAAAATACTAAGGACAAAGTCCAAAAGTACCTGCGCGCTAAAATCAGTCATAAAAACCCTCGTCCTCTCGCGCTCAATAAAAACCAAAAGTCATAAAAACAAAGCAAACAAAGTACAAATGCAAAATCAAAATACAACGTCGTCGGGTTGCCTCCCGGAAGCGCTGGTTTATAGTCCCGCACGACTCTTCAAAACTCCGAAATCATCATTAATACGGGGGCCAAGGTTGTTGGCCATTTGCCACAGCTTCACTCGGCGAAATCTCAGTTGTTCGCCATAGAACTTCTCCAACGCGAGGCAATGCAGCATAATCCATCAGCGTAGGCCCTCGATCACGAAATGGCTCGACTGTAGGCCTTCCATCCCCCTCACTCGCGTCGTAGACGTCAGCTTTGAGCAGCTTCCTCTCCCCCAAACCATCCTTGCAGCCATCCTGTGAAGAACCTGCAAAAAGAGAAGAGACATGCACAACCTCCAATGTGTCTCCAGTAGAGTGAGACGGAGGTACAGAGTCAATAGAACAAACTGACTCGAGACGCATAGGGGACCGCGGGGTATCTGAATGAGTAAAGGTCAACCTCTCACCCCCCACCGTAAAGGCTATCGTCCTATTGCCCACGTCAATAATCGCACCAAAGGCGGTGCGAAAAGGGTCTCCCCAAAATGATAGGTATGTGGACATCCTCGGGCATGTCAACTACAACAAAATCTACAGGGATAAAGAACTTTCCGACCTGTACAGGGACGTCTTGTAGTATGCCTAGAGGGCGCTTTACGGAGCGGTCAGCCATCTGCAGGGTAATGCTAGTGGGTTGCAAAGCTGACAAGCTCATCTTTTGGTAAAGGGAGTGGGGTAGGACACTTACACTCGCTCCAAGGTCACATAAGGCATTACGGACCACAAACTTACCAATGGAGCAGGGGATAGAAAAGGTCCCTGGATCACTAAGCTTAGGAGGTTTACCACCCTGCAACCTAGTGCTAGCCTCCCCTACAAAAGCCACTGTCGACACATCCTCTAATGTTCGCTTACGAGCCAAGACCTCCTTCAAAAATTTTGCGTAAGCAGGAATTTGAGTAACAAGGTCAAGGAAGGGAACATTTACCTGAAGCATTTTGATGACGCCGATTTAACTTTTTAAACTTAGCCGCGGACTCTTCACGTTGTCGACCTTAAATGGGAGCTTAATCAACCGGCGTTGGAGTAAGAACAGAACACCCAAATCAAGACTCCAAATCAACCTCCTCGGCGAGTTCGGTAGGTTGGGCTGACGACCATCGCCGGCCGACCGGCCGCCGCTGGGTCGTGGGTCATCATAAAAAGTACCGCTCCTCAACGTAATCGCGCGACGTCAGATCGGGAGGAGGGTTAGGAGGTTGGCCCTGCGACGGTAAGAAGCCCGGCTGACGTGCAGCTTGTGAAGTGGCGAGTTGAGCCACTTGATTCTCCAAGTTCTTTATAGCTGCGTCCTTAGCCTGATCGCTCTTTTGCACGAATTGCATCATTGTCTTCTGCGACTCCTGCATAGCCATCATCACCTGCGTCTGCGACATCATGGCCCTAGTCTCGGCCATAGGATCGGGTATCTGTGGTGGTGGAGGTGGTGGTGTGTACACGGGTTTATTGTAATTAGGTGGGGGTTGTGGTTGATTTTTGTAGGGTGGTTGATAAGGGGCATTTTGTGGGGGTTGAAAAGTCGGGTTGAGGATGTTGTTGTTGCGATAGGATAGCAGCGACCGATCGTAACCCGGTTGATTCTGGTACGGCAGGTTCTGATTATTGGAATGGTACGCATAGACCTGCTCCTGGGCGCAAAGATACCCCGTAGTGTAACCTGAATCATGCCCTGCAACAGCATTAACATGGGCACTCGAGCTCCCCTGCATAGCTTCAAACTTCCTATTCACCGTAAAGTTGGCTCATAATTGCATTCGTGCTCTCACTTCCACGGTCGTTGTGTGCGGACCGTGAATTACCCCTCGGCTTACCAAACTGAGCCGTATGAACAGCCATTTCCTCGATCGTTTGCCACGCTTTATCATCATCCGTGTTATTAGCAAATCGACCTCCCGCGGCCGAGTCAAGAATCGCGCGACTCTCAGCATACAACCCATTATAGAAGGTCATTATAATCAACCAATCACCAAGTCCGTGATGCGGACATTCACGAATTAACCGTTTATAACGGTCCCACGCTTCAGCCAATGTCTCATCGAAGCTCTGCTGAAACCCCTGAATCTGACTACGGAGTTGGTTAGTCCGCTCTGGAGGATAGAACTTGCGATAAAATGCAAGAGCTAGACTTGGCCAATCCGTTATACCCGCAGCAATCTTGTCTAAATCAGTGATCCAGTCCCGCGCTCGATCACGTAGAGAAAAAGGGAAGAGCATCTCCCTAATCTGATTTTGAGTGATCCCATTCTGCTTAATTGTTGAGCAGTAGTCCGTAAAAACCTGCATGTGTTTACCGGGATCCTCCGTAGGATTGCCGCCGAATTGATTACGCTCCACCAAAGTAAGAAAGGCGGGGCGAATCTCGAAATTACCCTGGACCGTATTTGGTATTGTGAAACCTTGCGGGATCGCCTCGGGCTTGGGTAACGAGTGACTATATAGTTTCGGCATAGTCACGCGTGGAGGAGGAGAAACTGGAGTAATAGGAGGTGTGTCCTCTTCAGAGGACGATCATACCGCACTAGACTCGAACGACGCTTCCTCGAAATCAAGATCAATTAACTTTCTTGCCTCCTTACGTAGTCTGTGAAATGCGCGTTCAGGTTCAGGCTCAAATGGAACTAAACCTGTAGGTGACCTGTGCATAAACAAAACTACAAGAAAACGATAAGAAACGGTCTCAAGGAACTAAGTTCCTTGAGACAAAGGAGAAAAACCTGTAAGACTAACAAAAACTAAAACTAACTAAGCCGTCTCCCAAGAATTCGCCAAAATTGACAAGGCTAAAGTCGACGCCTATATCAAAATAAACCTAACAAGCAACTAACAATAGCAAGCGGCAAGCAGGATCGTATCCACAGAGAAACGGTGTAGTTCACAGTTAAGTCGGTCAAAGCAGGTCAATCTCGAGGTGTGAAAAGAGGTGTTGGTTTAGCTATAAACTAGAACAGGCAATTAAACAGATAAAAAGAAATATAATAGGGAGAAAGATTAGGTGTCGGGTTCATATGTGACAATGGTTCAGAACGCAAGCTCATAAGACTAAGAGATAAAGCGTGCAACTTGACTAGGTTTGTAAACGCTCTCTCGAGTCAATTTTAGCCTTAAGCAAATTTAGCGGGCTCAGAACTTACTAAAATCAACTTATCTAACTCGCGTAAGTCTAGTTTTAACTCAAGCCGATCTTAAATTAAAACTTACTCAGGTTCAATTAAACTCGCTTAAATCGGTGATCAAAGTAAATAAACCTAATTCAATTGACATAAAACGCGTAGAAAGAAATCAAGAGCACAATTTAATCAACCAATTTAATCTCAAAACATGTTCCTAAATCATATGTCACAAATCACCCTAACCCTAATTAGAAATTTAGCTACTCATATTAAAAGGCAAAGCAACATAAGATAAAGAAGACATAGCAAAGAATAAATAAAAGCAATTGAAATAAACCTGAAATCTTACGGAGTACCGACGGTTACAAAGCGATGAATCTTGAAATTAAACTAAGACTAGAGTTTTTGAGAGAGAAATAAAAGAAAGCAGTAAACTAAACTAAGACTAAACTTATGAAAAATAAAGCATAAGTTTAATTTCGACCTAAGGAGCCCCTTATATAGTCCCCCTTTACAATTTTCCATAAAATAAAACAAAACCGTCAAAATATGCATCAGTCGCCGTACGTCACGGTCCGCCAGACTGCCTGACTCTAAATTCGGGCCGGCTTGCTTGCAAATCAAACTTAAGCCCATTCTTCTTCATCCCTTCGTTTTGGGCTTTATTTATTCGTGGCCTTAGCCCTTCTTGGTCCTTGGCTCGCATTCTCGAGCCTCTATGCGTGCTTGGGCTTGATCTTCTCGGCTCGGTTCTCGTATCGCTCCAATCGTCCCGGGTTTTGGCTCAAAACCACCAAAACCTGCAAAATATAAATGGAAGGCAGCAGTATCGAGAAATATAGCAAATAGCTTATAAAACTGGTAATGAACACGAATAAATATAGCTAAATGCGACTGAACCGGGGGCATAAAACGTATATAAATAACATGTATCACTTTTAGAGAGTTTTGGGGTGAGAATTGTATTCTGAAATTGTGTGTTGAATGAATGACCGAAGGGTTGTATTTATAGTGTAGAGTTCGGTGGATTTTAGGAAATCTAGGGGATAAAACCGGACGTAGGAGCCGCAAGGCCTCTTGCGTTGGGGGCAATCGCATAAGGGGTCTTATGATAGCCCCTACCAATCGCAATGCTCCTTGCGATTGATAGAGTGCAAGATACTCCTTTTCGTATATTTCCAAATTATATTTTAGGATATACGAAATAATCTTGCTTGAGCTCTAAGTTACTGATTGTTTGGCTGATGTTAGGGTTTGTTTTAGGGTTTGACTTGGTCAATCCCGATCCTTGGAATGCGGGCTGTATGGGTTTGGGCTCGCTCGGCCCGAGCCACGAAAATGTAAAAAGGGTGCATTTTGTGTAATTTTGTGAAATAGGACATTCCGTGAGACTATCCTGGGTATTTACTAATGCTAAAAGATAGTTTTAGCAGCTAGGCCTAAATTTAGGTATTTAGGTGGATCGATGTGTTATATGTGTTTAAAAAAGGGATGTGCGCATGCCGGTTAGGACCTGAACTCGAGACAAGCTAGACTCTAGACCTAAGGACACTAAAGGTGATGACCCATAAAGAAACCTCATTTGCATTTAAAAACATTTAACTTGAATTCGTCATAGTTAGAACCATTTAAGTCAACGTAAAAGCACGCAATAAAAGTCCATTGTTACATCACTGGGTTTTTGGCGGGAGGTGCGGATTTGGGTATCTACACACGCTGAGGAGGGCAAGAGAAAGATCATATTTAAAAGTTGGAAGGAAGTATGTTTATCAAAAGAGGAGGGAAGATTTGGCATTAAAGAGCTTTTATCTTGGAACAAAGCTTTACTTTGTAAATACTTGTATGATCTAAAAGGTGGAAGGTCAAGCATATGACTCTTGTAGTTAAGAGCATATAAGCTATGTCATGCTGACAATGGCGGACCTTGGTTAGGCCCAAAGGGGGCCCGGCCCCCCTGCCATTTAATAAAACTATCGACAGTGCAACTGAAATGCAATTGGTCGTTGTTGCTCAGTGGTACTTGGTATTCATAATTGAATCGAAGGTCACAGGTTCAAGGGTTTGTAGGTGCATTTTTGCTTCTTTTTTAATCACGTTTCAAAATTTTACCACTATTTAATTTTTCAGCATTTGGATGAGTAGAAAGTGGCATGGATTTGCGGAAATTTTACCTCTACTAACCGTTTGCTTTAAAGTAATTAGAAATTAAACGTCTCAAAAATTGAAAAGGAGAAATATTTTTTAAACATTTTCCTTAAATACGATATTACAATTAATTTTTCTAATATTATTTTAGAATCTTTAAGCTTTTAGATTTTTATGTTGTGCCTCTCATGCACATTTTATCACGGAGTATTTTAGAAAAAGATACTCCGTACATATTTATACTTATATAATCATTTTTTGAGTCAAACTTATAGCATATATTGTTAATGCAAATGTCAATTGTCATGAATCACAATTATATTTTTCTTTAACTTTTTAAATTTTATTTTTGTGAAAGTGCTTTTGAGTCATATTTCTACTATTGTAGATTTGTAGATGGTTCAATAACACGCACTCCGTACGATATATAACTAGCTAGTAGCTGCAAAGACATACGGAGTACAATATATTATATTATACGAGTATGACTTTACAAAGTACACAGCACACGATATAAATTAGATTGGTGTCGAGCGACCTTGCTGATTTGTATAATTTCAAAACTTGTTATATGTGTCGGCCCCCCTAGATAAAATGTTCAAGATCCGCCACTGCATGCTGATCTCTGGACTGCTGTCTCTTCTAGCTCTGACTCTGAGAGTTGATATGATATTCTCAGTGTTAGGGATATCTACTCTCTCTTTCAGTTAGTTGGTGGTGTTGATCAAGCAAAAGATTTGTTGTTTGGATGGGGTAGTAGTGTTTCAAAGACTTATGACTTCTTTGGACACAAGCTTCCCTTGGTGCAGTGGGCTAATATGGTGTGGTATTCTTCTAATGTTCCTAAACACTGCTATATACTCTCTTCATCCACTTTTAAAGTTCCTACTTCCCCTTTTTATTCATCCATATTTAAAGTCCATACCCCATTTTGTCAATAATCTATGGTTACTATTAGCTGTGACCCCACAATTTTTCTTAACTTTTATTTTCCACCCTAAATCTCACATTTGTCTTAATAATTGTATTCCTCCCCCCATGAACTTTAATTTTGGATGGAGGGAGTATCTGTTATGGCTATCAGGAGAAGCTCCCTACTGTAGATAAACTTTCTTCTAGAGGCATGGCTTTGGTTAATTGGCGCATTATGTGTAAAGCTGCGTATGAATGTCATGGACACTTATTTTTTGAATGATATGTGACAGGCGCTATGTTGCAACTGGTGCTAAAGTGGATGGGTATTGGTCGTCGTGTACGGAATTTATGTTATGGCTATCAGGAGAAGCTCCCTACTGTAGATAAACTTTCTTCTAGAGGCATGGCTTTGGTTAATTGGCGCATTATGTGTAAAGCTGCGTATGAATGTCATGGACACTTATTTTTTGAATGATATGTGACAGGCGCTATGTTGCAACAGGTGCTAAAGTGGATGGGTATTGGTCGTCGTGTACGGAATTTATGGTATGAGTTGAGATATGGTGCGCACATGAAGCGGAGTAAGCATTGGAAATTAAGTTGGTTCTCTTGTAGTTTGATTGCTACGATTTATCATATATGGTTGGAGCGAAATAGGCGTATATTTTCTGGATTGACTATGCCTTTTGATCATCTTGCAAGACGTATTAAATTAGATGTTAGCATTTGTTTAATTAATTGTTTAAGGGTGGAGGATGAAATGGCTTTTGTACACGCCCTAAATGGGTGATATTTGTAAAGCTTGTTGGTTGATATGAATATAAGGAGCTAAATTCTTTCGAAAAGATAATTGTTAGTCATTAATTCTAACAATCCCTACCTTGACTTAAATTCCTTGACTTGAATTGTCCAACATGAACCAAGCTGTGAAAGATGCAATTAAATCAACTTCAAACACATAGTCGATTCTCAAGTCACTACTTGTCCCAGAAGTCTCCACGCTAACTTGAACTCGACCAACAAAACAGACAACCAAAACAAGTGTGCAACAACGTGACCAAATGTACTTAATACCACCAAAAATTTGTTTAACCAAGGCACAACTACTCAAGTTGAAACCAAAAAATAACAACGTATTAACCGAGCACCAATCATCACACCACCAACATTAGACTAACTAGTCCAAACAGTACACAATCCTCCAAAGAACAAACTCTCGTCGAAGTTCTTAATGACCTCTCTTAAGATCTCAGCGACTCTCTTTCAAGAATCCTAAATAGCTCCACCTAGAGTCCTAAATCACCCAACCACGTAGGACGTACACCACCTCATTGAGGCGTAAAACTAACAGTGGAAAGCTTGTCCTAAGAACCATGTAGTTTAACCCGTACAAGAGAAGACTCGACCTTACCGTTGACACTACTATCCTCACACAAGCCTACAAAACCCAAATTATTCGTATAAATCACCAAATGATCCATATTGAATGTGCCTCAAAGTATTGTCTATATCCAAGTTGTGTATGCGCCAACTTAGACTCAAAATAAGCAGAAGAACAACTACTCAACGCACCGACAGTCAACATGGTACCGTAAATGACATATATAGCACCTTCTTTGATATCTTTCTATAAAGCCGATGCACCCTCACTAACACACAAATATCCACTAACAATCACCTTGAAAATTGTAGTCTTGATCTACCAACATCCCTAGTGACACAAGATTTCACTTCAATCGTGGAACATACCTTACACCCTGTAGGAAGACAACATTACCATCATATGTCTTAACCAGAATATTTTGACTATCACTATTTTACACATGGACCCGACACCCATGGTACTCTTATCCCCTTGTAAAGTTTCATAGGACTCAAATAATTCCCTAAAAGGACACATATGGTAGACACAGCTCGTGTCCAAAATCCAACTATCCACAGAATGTGGAACAACATCCACAACGAGTGCACAGTCCTCCTCATAATTACATTTAGCATATTTTTGTGCAGCAGCAACAACGTCAGCATCTTTCAACCTAGTGCACTTATCTTTCCAATGACCAGGTTCTTTACACTAATTGCAGACATATTTACGAATACCCTTATTCTTGGCTATACCCATTTTAAGTCCCTCAACTTTAGCAACAAGCCCCGTCGAACTATTGTCTACAAGACTACTAGATGCTACTCGGCGCAAATCCCTAGTGTGAAGCGTTGACCACACCTCTTTTAGGGTCAAATAATCTCTACCAACAACAAAAGTCTCAAAATAATTTGGCAAAGATACTAACAAAATTAAAGCAACGTCCTCATCATCTATCCTAACATTTGTATTACGCAAGTCTAGTAAAATAAAATTAAGTCAGACAAAATGCTTCTTATGAGACGTATCTTCCTGCATACGAAGACCGAAAAAACAATACTTAAGAACAACTTGTTGGTTAGAGTCTTAGTAATGTACACATGCCCGTCTAACAGGGCAGGCTGGATGGGCGACGGAACCGGACCTCCAAAAAATGGGGGCCTCAAATTGGATACACGGCATAGTATGGAATGAATACTAAAGAGTGCAGCTTGTACACATAATCATCAGTGTGTCACAGATGGAAATGATGGTACATTGCTTTCTTTACTACTTGGGTTCGATTCCCACTTGAACATTTTTTTCGCCTTTCTTGTTTTAGGTTTCCAACCGAACACGTCAATAGAATTTCATTGTTTCACAATATAATTTTTCTATTTTATTCCTCCATTAATTTTTTCACCGAACTTACATCTTTTAAATTTTTAATTGTTTCTCTTTTCTTAGTTTTTTTATCAACCAAAAAAATAGTTGAACAATATAAGCGGTACTCCGTATCATTTAAAATTAAGGCACTAGGAGAACAAAAATATCAAGTTGTCTCGCCTAGATTGATATAATAACTTATGTAAAACAAAAAATATTTAAGCGAATTATAATTTTTTTTTTTTCAAAATTATAATAAGGAGTACTTTTCAAAATTCCATCCCATGTTATTAAGTGGATTAGAAATCTATTACTAGCTCTTTATCTCTAAAAGTGTACTTTGACTTTTTTTCGTCAAACTTCAATGAAAAACAAATCTATATATCTATATCTATATCTATATCTGGCCCGTCAATGCGACTAGGAGTTGACCCAAAATCCAAATTACATGTGATCGGGTACACGCGACATGAACTTTGTTAACCTAAAAAGTCAGCCCAATATCAAAAATGACCTGTCTCAAAACAAGTTATCCTGGAAGCTATAAAAGAAACTGGAAAATTGAAACTTTTGCACAGTTTAACTTCCCCACTAAAAAGCCTATCCTTGGTCATATTGATAATTACCATGTTAAATTCACTGATAATGTGATTCCAAAATGTGGTAAAGCCATTACAATAGTTGTCTTTATCGTGCATCTTTTGCAAATGGTTGTGTTCATCATTCAAGAGAGCAGATTGATGTTGTAGTTTTTTGAAAGGCAATTAACTTTTTTTTACATTTTGGGATTAAAGATAACAAAGACGACTTCGATGATGACATGATTCATGAGCAATAGATTTTTTTGGATTGCAACGGTTTGGGGAGGTGTCTTTGTTGTTGTACATTACGGAGTACAATTTTTCGAACCGAATCGATATATGGTGCTGTAATCTGTAGCATGGGCTAATTATGTATTACCATTTCGTAGGTGGTTGTTTCTCCCGATATTGATCCAATACTCATTAGAATCATGAATTACGAGTATGTTACCACTTGCCACCAGTGTAATCTTGCAGTATCAGGCTCACCATACCAGATTGAATTTGCAAATTTTGCCAACTAAATAGAAGGCTACAGTTAGTATACTTTTTTAAATCATCTTGGTTGACAAACCTAATATGTTTTCTAATAGGAAATTTGTCGTAGTTCACTGGTTTTTAGTTAAACTTAGGTCACGAACGTCATGACACTCATGAGGTTATGCCAATATAATTTATACTATGTTATACGATCGAGTAAGCAATACTACATCTTAATTTTTCTTATTGCTTGTAAAAGAATTCCAGCAAAGTAATTCACGTTAGTAGTGTTAATTTAATTTTTAAATTTTGAATGAATAAGTCACTTGAAACAAAATGGGCCGAGGTTGCGGAATTGAATTTTGGCTTCTCCAAATCAATAACAACAACATAAAAGAATTTGTTAGATTTAGATTTTCTAAGCGATTCATTATCCTGTTGAAAGTATGAGTTATTATCCAACTGAATGTAGAATTGTGCATTCATGATATATATAAACATCCGCCCTATGCATGCTCTCAAAACACAAATTCATTGTTGCACGATTATTTTTTCTTTTTTTTAAGTTAATTTATTTATTAGAATTACAATTTATTTAGCATGTATAATGTTTGTACTTTTACCTGCAGTGCTATGTTTTTTGTATTAATGAAGATAATAACAATTTTTTTTGTGCTTTTTATGCAGAGTAATTTAGTGGAATGACACATAATTTCGTACCATTAATTTTATTTATTCAGATAAGTCATACATGGTGCATGCAATTTCTGCAAATTGGTAGAGATGAGACCATGTACGAGGGTGTAAGTTGACAAAAACTGAAGTATCTCTTACATTATTAAATTAATGGTCAAAGTTACGTATATTTGATTTAAAATTTTAGTTATTCATTCACAACTTCTCCAAACTTTAATTCAGTGGAATAATGTGCAATTTATACACTTCAATATTTAGTTGCACAAATATTAGAGGCTACGTATGTATAACAATATCATAGTTACAATTTCTACAATTTTTGCCTTATTGTTAAAATAATTGTTTATAACGTCAACAACTTTGTATAATTAATTTTTAGAACTTCAAATATTGCCCATAAAACTTCACCAAAAATACTATAATTATAGCAACATAAAATATTGCTTAGGGCAACTTATAACTACTATTTAAATTATTTGTATATTTGACCAAATTATTTACTTTACCATATATGGTTTCAATTCATACTATTTACACGAGATTGAATTTATGTGATTTACAAGTTATAAACTTATAACTACTTAAAAATTAGAAAACCAGACATTGAAGTTAATAATGGACATATATTATTATTGAAATGGATTATAATATCAGACTATAACTTGCGATGAGATGTTCTTAGTTTAGAATTTTATTAAAAATAGTCTCACTTAAGAACAAGATAAAAAGTTTCTGCATTGCATAAAAAAGTGTTTAAATTTAAAAAGTACTCCCTAATAAATAAATAAAAAAAGATGATTTGACATTAAACAACCTTATAGTTCACCATTACTATTTCTCTAAGCTAATGATGTCAAAGTTTGAAAAGATCAAGTCTTTTAATTAAAACAAGTAGTATAATGACGTGGCATCGGTAGAACGAAAATTGGCTTTTTTTTTTGGAAGAATGTGGGTCAAAGCTGCTTTCCAAAACAAACCAAAATTACTCCTCATGCTGCCATGTCAGGATACTCTTGCCACGTCAATAAAGCCCAAAACAGAATCCTACTCCCGGCGCCTCAGCTCCTTCGTTTCAGTTTTTTAGCCATGAAGAACACCAAAAATTCCTCATTATTTTCATGTGGAAAAGCCCCTCATGTCATTCATTTTTTCATCATTCATTCCTCTTTCTGTTGGAATAATATGGAATAATCTAGACTATGTGTTAGGTGTCGGTTTATATTCTCGAGGAGACTCTTGGCTTTCTCCTCCTATTATATATATGTTGTACTTCACTCAATAGACAAGTCAATAAGATTGCAAAGCCATTTCTATTAATTCATAAACCCAAAATCTTATCATGGTATCAAAGCCTCGTTCCTGAGGTCTCTCGATACGTGCTTCCGCGCTCTTGCCGGTGGGCGTTGTTCGCTCACCGGCGGGATCTTTCACAATCCCGTTAAATTGATGAAAAAAAAAAAAAATCTGCCGTGTGATCTTTAATGGCAGTCATGAAATAATTTCTTTACCATTAATAATAATGATGAGATCAGCATGATCATCTCCTACACCCTCAATTTTTTTTTCCCCTTATATGCTACGTTACCAGTTAGTCAGTTTCTCAAGATTTCTTCTCCTTGATGATTCATATACAAGAGATTTGTCAAGGCCTTTTTTGGGTTTCGTTTTCATCCTTGAGTTAGGACTTCGAAAATAAATAAATATGCCGTTCTCCTCCACTGATAATCTTTAATACTGATCGATGTTTGAAGAGATTTTGACGGATAATTTTCCGTTTAACGGGATCGATTAGTGTTCCCGTCGTTTTATTGAAGTTTTATCGGGAATGATTAGTGTTCCCGCCGTTTTATCAGGAATGATTAGTGTTCCTGCCGTTTTATCGGGATCGATTAGTGTTCCCGCCGTTTTATCAGGAATGATTAGTGTTCCTGCCGTTTTATCAGGATCGATTAGTGGTCCTGCCGTTTTATCAGGATCGATTAGTGGTCCTGACGTTCCATTCAACAAGTCCGAGAAACTACGATGTTCCCGTCCGTTGTCATGAAAATTGAAGTTTGAAAATTAAAGATCAAAGACCGAAGATTGAAGAAAGCTGCACTTTCTAATATGTCGTTTTTTTGTTTTGGCAAACCCATGAAAATTTTGATCAATTTCCATGGGTTTGAGGGGGGGTGTTGGAATAATATGGAATAATCTAGACTATGTGTTAGGTGTCGGTTTATATTCTCGAGGAGACTCTTGGCTTTCTCCTCCTATTATATATATGTTGTACTTCACTCAATAGACAAGTCAATAAGATTGCAAAGCCATTTCTATTAATTCATAAACCCAAAATCTTATCACTTTCATTAAATTCATTTTCGTTTGCAAAACCCTTCTTTCTCACTATCCCCTTATCTTGCGGTGTTACCGTATGTGTTGCTATCGTTATCATTATTGTTGATGTCATTGATGGTGTGCGCTACAGTTGCTATCACTACCATTCTGTTGTTCTCCCTGGCGTTGGTTTATTTAATTACAAATAGCTATTTTGTTGTTTAATAGTAGAGGTGGCAATCCGGTCAGTTGAGTCGGGTTTGGGCCGGGTCAAGTCGGGTCGGGTCATGTCGGGTTCGGGTCATGTCGGGTCGAAGTGTCCCTTCGGGTCGAGTCGGGTTCGGTTCGGGTCATATCGGGTTAAATAGTGTATCGGGTTTGGGTCGGGTCATTATAAAGTCAATGCGATTTTATTGAATGATTTCAATTTTTCCCTACTAAAATAGGTATTTCAACCGTAATTTTATTTTATTACTTCATTATTAAGTCAAATATATCATTCCAAATAATAATTTGCTTTCAATCTAATCAAAATTATGCTTAATAATTATCGGGTCGTCAATTTAATCGGGTCGATACCGGGTAGGGTCATGATCGGATCGAGTCTGGGTCGGGTTTGGGTCACTGATTATCGGGTCATGCCGGGTTACGGGTCATCAACGGGTCGGGTCGATTCTCGAGTCACAATATTTTTGGGTCAATCGGATCGGGTTTTGCTCGGGTTCGGGTCGGATTCTTTTTGGCCTAACCGGTGTCTCTTCACATTTAAGTAAATTTCTAGGGGTTAGAAGGAATGTCCCCTAATTAGTTGTTGTAACTGAGGTTCAAAACAATTTGCAGGCTAACATGCCTAATTGTCACTGGTTTGCTCTTGTGTTGCTATCGCTGCATTGTTGTTCTTGTGCCCTGTTACTGTTGATTGATGTGTGATGTTATTATTCCGGCGTGCTGCTACTATCTCTGTGCACTGCTGCTGCAGTCCGTTTACGTCATTGTTGTTGTTACACCGTTGCTACTGCTGTTACTGCCCCTGTTGTTGCCGCTACATTGGTGTTGTTGTTAGCAGTTTTGTTGCTGTTGCTGCACGCTGCGCCAAAAGTCGTAAACCCCTTTTAAAAATAGTATGCTAAAGCGCTTCCTCCGGCCGAATTCAAACTATAAGAATTGTTCCCCAAATCCGTTTTATGTAGTTCTTTCTATTTTAGACGCACTCAATAATGAGAAGAATCAATGTTTTCCAACACGATGTATAACCTTTCAAAAATTGATTATACGATAAACTGATGCAAAACATGAGCGCCAACAGAAAACACAAGGAAATAAAACCGCCCAAAAATAACCAAAAAAAATACTCCTATTGGCCCGTGAATTTAACGGGTTGCACCACTAGTTTACATTAACAACATAAATATAGGAGTATTACATTTTGTGCAACGGTCATTTTACTACAAAATACATCGTACTCGTATCAATGTGGAAAAATGAAATCAAAGTTTGGCATTAAAAATGGGAAAATGCACTATTTATAAACAAACGAAAAATGTATGCGAAAATTGAAATAGGGCCTCAAAATATTTTTTAGCACAGGGCCTCCAAATTTTACGAGACGGCCTGAATGTACAATGACTCCAACTTTAACCACAAACCTGTAACGGTTTCCTCATCAGCACCCACAATAATCACATCATCAAACTAACACAATAGAATCAAAGAATGAGCCTTCTCCTCTAAGACTATTTTTGCTTCTGTCTAAGCCGTTTCTAGTGACTTTTCTTTTACCTTTAACAAAACAAACCAGACACCTCAATGTCTAAGCAAAGCTCTCATATTTAACTGCATGTCACAGTAAAAAAAAAAAAAAAAAAAAAAAAAAAAAAAAAAAAAAAACTATTACTCCCAATGAACTTATCGACATTCGAAACTGTTGTCCTAAACATCTTCTGACCAAAAAATTATCAAACCCCAAAAAAACGCCTAAAATCGAAAGACTAGGTTGAAACCTTGGGCTCTAATTCCAGTTTGTTAAAACGGTGGCGTTCTATTATCAATAGTTTGCTTGTCATTTTTATTGTTGTTTGCCATTTTATTTATTTTTCTAGCGTTATTATCAAACTATTTGTAAGTTTGTAACGCAACGGCTCCGTTATAACACATTTTTTTGTAAACAACAAAATTATTCAATTATGCTAGAAAAATGACCATCACCATCGAAAAGTAGTAAGCTTATTGTGATTTTTATTTCATTCTGATTTTGGTAAAGCTGTAATTACTAGTTGAGTTGTATAATCCTAATTTTATAGAGTTAATTTGATGTTTCGTAGTTGATAATTTGTTGTGTTAAATTTTGGGTTTCCATGCTAATTTAGGGCATACTTTAAAATTGTGTTGGATATTTAAATGTTGTTCAATTTGTTAATATTGCGTGATTCTAATAGTTTAGTATAGGACTGTCGCATTTGAATGTTATTGATATATAATATGCGTATTTAGTATGGTACTATAAAGTTTCAATCTTGAAAAATAACGCGAAAGTGGTAATTGGCCCCCTTAACTTTGTTCAATTGTGAAATTAAGCCCCCTAACTTTTAATTGTAGCAAATTAACCTCATAACTTTAACAAAAAGTGAAATTGAATCCCGATTTTCAATTTTCACTTAAATATCAACAAAAAATCCATAATTTTTTTGTGCAACTAATATCAATTGTAAAAGACTAATTTAAAATTAATTTATTTATTTAAAATTAATTATTGACCTAAAAAATAATTTTATATTCATCTTTAATAACCAAAAATAAAAATATGATAAAATTTTATAACTATCATTACAATCATAATATAATAATAAATTGCCTAACAATTATAAAATTATATTTAAAAAACAAAACTTGCTTTTATAAAAGTTATAACTTTATAAAAAATAATTTTTATAATGAATTGATTAAATTTTTAAATGAGTTTTGGTGGAATTTCATTAAAAATCGAACAAATGAGTTAAATTTCACGTGTAAGTAAAGTTAGGGGGGGGGGGGGGGGGGGGGTTAATTGCTACAATTAAAAGTTAAGGGGCATAATTTCACAATTGAGTAAAGTTAAGGGGGCTAATTACTACATTCGCGTGAAACGTAATGAACAAAGTATTTGAAAATGTTTATGCAATTAAACTAATTTTTAATTCAAGACTACATGTTGGATAATTAGGCAAAAATATGATGAAATGTTGGAGATATTTGAGGGTTTGATAATGGTTGTTTTGAATTTTGATATGCGTGAAGAGAGGTGGCAATCGGGTCAGTCGGGTCGGGTTTGGGCCGGGTCAAGTCGGGTCGGGTCATGTCGGGTTCGGGTCATGTCGGGTCAAAGTGCCCTTTCGGGTCGAGTCGGGTTCGGTTCGGGTCGTCATCGGGTCGGGTCATATCGGGTCAAATAGTGTATCGGGTCGGGTTTGGGTCGGGTCAGCGCGATTTTATCGAATTATTTCAATTTTTGACCACTGAAATAAGTATTTTGATCGTTATTTTATTTAATTACTTCATTATTAAGTCAAATATATCATTCTAAATAATAATTTGCTTTAAATCCAATAAAATTAAGCTTAATAATTATCGGGTCGTCAATTTAGTCGGGTCGGGTCTGGGTCGGGTTCGGGTCACTAATTATCGGGTCATGTCGGGTTACGAGTCGCCATCGGGTCGGGTCGGGTCGGTTCTCGGGTCACAATATTTTCGGGTCAATCGGGTCGGTTTTTGCTCGGGTTCGGGTCGGGTCGCTCGGGTCGGGTCAAGCTTGCCAGCTCTATGCGTGATGTGGGAAAATTGATATATCAATTCTTCAAGAAATGAATAAGTTGAATAAAATTTATTTAGGGGCTCATGGGAGATAAATCAAAACGAAGGTTAAATGATGGTCATAAAGTAACAAATCTGAAGCTATAATTTGACAGATAACCTATTTTTTTAAGAAAAAATTCATAAGAGTAATCCCAACTATTACTCATCTTCCATAAATAATCTCAACTCAAAATAATCCCAAAATAATCTCAACTATTTAAAGTTATTCCAATAACATACTTTCGTCAATTTTAACCGGCTCAAATAGGTATAAAAGAAAGTCAAACCGATTTTAATTTTAGATAGAATTGAAAGTTATTCCAATAACATACTTTCGTCAATTTTAACCGGCTCAAATAGGTATAAAAGAAAGTCAAACCGATTTTAATTTTAGATAGAATAAGAGTGAAGAAAATTTTAAACCGGTTTAACCTTCTTTTGTACCAATTTGAGTCGGTTAAAATTGACGAAAGTATATTATTGGAATAACTTTGAATAGTTGGGATTATTTTGAGATTATTTTGAGTTGGGATTATTTTTGGAAGATGGATAATAGTTAGGATTACCAAATGTACGAAATGTAGCAATAAGTCAAAGAAATCATTTATATAAGGTAGTAATTTCCAAAACATAATTTATAATAATGTACTCCAAATTTTTTTAAGCTTTAAGCTTTAACATAATTTGACAGTAGTAATTTCCAAATTTTAAGCTTTAAAAGATACTTTCTCTGTCTCAGTCATTTGTTTACAGTTTGACTTTTTTAAACGTCAAACTGTAAACAACTCACATAAACGGAGGGAGTAGTAATCTAAGTGTTAGTGTTACCTTTCTTTAAACTTTTGAAACAAATACGATAAATAATTGTATTTCACTTTTAAATTAAAATGCGGACAACAAGTAAAGACATACTCCGTATTAGATAATTCCTCCATCCAATTTTTTGACGTGAAGATCAATTTCATTAATAATAAGTCGTACGACATCTACAAATGAAATCAAATTGAATCGTATACAATTTTTGTAAAAGATAAATAAAGAACACCTTTGAGATAAATATCGCTATTAGAATGATACGCTTTTGCATAACCTTCAATATACCGCCGTTTATTGACAAAACATTTCGCAATGAAATATATGGATTTGATGATATAAGTTTCAAAAGGATGAACTTCCTCTATTTTGACAAAAAAAAAAGACCAAAATTTGACTTCAATTGTTCCACTGTTGCCAAACATTTTCTTGTTCTCATGATCTTGCACATAGATCTTGAACATCACTAAAAGACAGAACAAAACTACCAACAAAGTGGGAAAAAATTCATCAATTGATGGGAACAAATTTTCACAAGGGAGATGCAAGAGTTATTCATAAATTGAAGTAACTAATAAACTAAGTGATTAAAATTTTGAGCTTACTACCACCAAAATTAGTAGATGGTAGACCTAGGAGGAAAATGATTTTTTTTTTTTTCTAGGGTTTGAGAAAAATTATTTTTTAAGGGTTTATTGAGGGAGATGAATGAGTAGATTTTATACTCCGTACTGCTTTAAATATAAGTCGTGGGTTATTTGGTCGATTCCTCTATCCAACTTTAAAGGTCATCAATTCCATATTAGGCAGAAGTAAAACTTGGTTATAAAAGTGGGTCATATAGCTAATACAATGTTAAATTTATGCATCGTGCCTGGACAGCGCCCGTCGAGACAGGAGACTTTTTCATAAGCTGTAGGAAGTTCCATCCCAAAACCAATTGGCAATTGGAAGAGTAACTCCATAGCTTATATAGTAGTCAACTCTCTTTAGTTTTGTTTGATGTGGAACCTTACATGTGGTGGTCTTCTTCACACGCCCCATCACTTGTAAGGTCCCGAATTTCCCGTTTCATTAGTCCAGGCCATATAACCATGGGAATTTTTTTATTTTTTTATTTTTTTTATTAATCTCGGCCACACGACAATGAGAATTTTTGTTTTAAATCGGCATGGGAACGTCCTGACTTTTTGAACCCGCTGCAAGGGAACACCTAAGTTGGCCCAGTTTCGTTTTTTCATCCAGCCCAGGTCACACAACCATGAGCTCTGATACCATGTTAAATTCATGCATCAGGCTTGGGCCACGCCCGTCGAGAGGGGAGACTACTTCATAAGCCGTAGGAGGTTATGAAGTCGACATCTAGTGGAACATAACATAATCTCCCTATTCCACTGAACTGAGTGTTATTGATGTAGTCCGTGACGGCTTGAGGTACTGGAAAACTTGATAATACTCTTAAATGATGACGACAAGTGAGGGAACCATATTCCTTCAAATAATCAATTAACAAGTACGGTTAAATATAAAGAAACAAAACAAATGATTTCAATTATAAAGGAATATGTTTCAAGGCATACCTCTCCACCCCATATTGCCGTACTCCGATGACTGTCCTGAAGGGAAAGCACATTATTATTGCTTGGACCCGGATCCATATGACCTTCAAAAACATTAAAAAATAATTAAACAAAACATAAGAATCAAAGGATTAAAACACAAAACTTAAATAACTTCAAAACATATATTAAACTTAATCTGAAGATATGAATAAAAATCTAAATAGTAGAATAACTTCAAACCAAGTCATTGAAATTTAAATGAAAATGTCATCCAAAATACAAATACTAAACTTGATGAAAAGATATAAATATGATTAAAAACTACAATATTACAATATTGGCTACTCCGAAGGGCCCGAAGTACTTGCTTTCGAAGGACATCGCCGCTTGTTATGCCCCTCTTTGCTACACAAACTACAAGTTATTGTTGATCGCTGATCCATTTCATTGTGAATCCTTGAGGACTTTGGTCGGCCACCACCTCTTTTGACGGTTGGATTAGGCACAAGTTCAACACCATCCCATGGCATCCAGTTATCTTCATCTGGAACTGGATAAAAAGTTGCGCGATACGTACCGAAGTACTCTCCGCAAGAGTAAGCAGGATCCACAAATTGATATGAGCTTATACTATGACTACGACAAACTGTCATCACATGAGAACATGGGTAATGATATGTTTGCCATTTATTGCATGTACAAGTTCTTTTTGAGAGAACCACCATGTGCCCATGATTTCCCTCACTTGATAGCCTATGACCTCGTCCTGTGACTACTTCATAGATACCTTGTTACATGTTATAACACGTGACAGTATGATGAGCAGAACGCTCTACATGCTCAGCAAGTTTTTTCGTCACTATATCTGACCACAAATGACCTTCTAACATCCTTCCGTGTGCTTTTCCACGTCTCTCAACAAAGTAAGAGTTAAGTCGAAAAAATGTAGCTTTGACAAGAGCAGTGATTGGCAAAAATCGGACACGTTTGAGCACACCATTAAAACATTCAGAATTGTTTGTTGTTTTTATGTCATATCTATAACCACCATCATGACATAAAGACCATTTGCTAAGGGGAATACTCTCTAAAAGAGCTTTAGCCTCCTCATTCAATTCACCAATTTTTTCCATCCTTCTCCTAAATCTCCTAGGCCGTGTTGCACTTGCAGTAGAATAAAACGCTTCCTTTACCTCACTATTGTATTTAGTTTTCATGTTAGATGCGTGATGGCGAAAATAATACCGATGGTAAGCAAGTGGCTCTGTCCATCCACCACCAACTTTATTCATAATCCGCATAATTCCAACATGTCAATCAGAAATAACACAAAGACCCTCTCGTCTTGTGACATAATGCCTAATGCAACCCATAAACCATCTCCAAGTGTCTGCACTCTCACAATCAACAATGGCAAAAGTTAAAGGAAATATTTAATCATTCGGCGTCAACACCAATAGCAATCAATAGAACTCCTTTGTACTTACCGTACAAATGAGTCCCATCGATAGTGATAAGTGGTCTACAATGCTTAAAACCCCTAAGTGATGGGCCAAATGACCAAAAAACCCTATCAAATTGTTCAACACCCTCACATGATGTTTCTTTATTGACAAAGTGCACAACAGTCCCCGGATTTACTTCTTTTAGTGCTTGAAAGTAACGCGGGAGCAAGGCATATGACTTTTCCCAATCACCATACAAATCCGCCATAGCTCTCTGTTTAGCATGCCACGTTTTCATATAAGAAGGTGTGAAGTTAAATTGAGTGGTAATTGAGGCTCTAAGCAAAGAAGTTTTCACTCCCCAATCTGCTTCCACTAGTGTTCTGATGTGTTTAGCAATGAAGACATTACTTAAATTGGGGTGATGAAGAGGTGGTGCCTCAACCACACATGAAGAGTGGTGGGGACCTTTGTATGTGATGATAGTGAAAGCATCGCTCGTGACATCTTTTTGTGAGGCTCTTAAACTCCAATTACATGAACTTGGCTTTCTCGAGCATTTGTAGGTGACAGTGTGAGGCTTTGACTCTGTGGTTTTGAATATTTGTCATTTCAATATGTTATTGACGAACTAATTGCGATAAACTCAATTTGTTGTTAAATCTCTGCCCAACAAAAAACTCACCCCCCCATTTCATATTGACTCACACTAGTATTGTGTTAAGAGTTTACAAAGTCTTTATCAACTGGATAAAGCCTACTAAACTCTTGATTAGGAGCAGAAGGGGTCACAAGATCTTCACCATTGTCATCATCCTCATCCTCATTTAACAAAAACAAATCTTCATTCTCTTCAAACTCATCACCTCATTAAACTGATCTTGGTCAACATTATTAGCCGACATATACTCATCAAAAATGCGATCACTACCTCTCATTACTTCACTTAACATGTTTGTAAATGACGTATTACTTTGCAAACAAGAGGCGGTGGGCTTTTCAATGGATTGTTCAATGGGTATACACTCAATGTATAAGTCCATAAAGGCGGCCATTGATTGATAAATACTATACCACACTAGGAAATTTCATCTTAATATTCATAATAAATTGACTTAAATCAATTACAACCTCTAACTCTTCACATATTAAACTATTAATAAGCTCGGTAAAATTAGAATTACTATCTATAAAAATAAAAAAATTGCACACCATCTTTGTAGCTTATGTTTTCCCCATCAACAACTTCACCATTGAAATAACAACACAAAGGATAATTTACTTTCTCCATTTTACAAAGGGCGATTTAGGGGATGGGGTGATAAGCAATAACCTAATTACACTACTTTATTGATATATAAACTAATATTTAATGATAACAAGCACCATATACATTACCTTTTAGTTGAGATTTAGGACTCGTTTTTTTCCAAATTTATTTTAAGCACATTTCGATTGATTGATTCAATTTCACTTGATTCGATTGATTTCACCATTCGATTCACTCCATTTAGGGGATTTACTTCTTTTAGTAGAATATGAAAGAGATTTGGGTTGGATTAAAGGTAGAAAGTTATGGTGAAGAGTGAAAATCGATTTAGGGTTTGGTGTTTTTTGGGGTTTTTTTTTTAATTTTGAAGTATGAATAATAAGTGAAGAGGAGCAGGGGTCGTTTTATTGTTGAAGATATGTTGCAATTGTAGTCGCTACGGCGTGTACCGACTGTCTTTTTGTTATCGAAATTTTTCTTACAGTCGTTTTCTTGCTGGAGTCTGGAGGTATGTTACAATTGGAGTCGCTACCGGATGTATGGACTGATGTTTTTAAAAAAATAAGAACATTAGTCGCTATAAAGCAAAGCGACTTAATTGAAATTTTGAAAAAAAAAAAAATATATAAAAACACACGACTTAATGACGTGGACCTAGAGGTGGCAATCGGGTCGGGTTTGGGTCGGGTCAAGTCGGGTCGGGTCATGTCGGGTTCGGGTCATGTCGGGTCAAAGCCCCATCCTTCGGGTCGAATCGGGTTGATTCGAATCGTCATTAGGGTCGGTCATATCGAGGGTCAAATAGTGTATCGGGTCGGGTCGGGTTTGGGTCGGTCATTATCGGGTCAACGCGATTTTATTGAATTATTTCAATTTTTAACCACTAAAATAAGTATTTCGATCGTTATTTTATTTAATTATTTTATTATTAAGTCAAATATATCATTCTAAATAATAATTTGCTTTCAATCCAATAAAATTAAGCTTAATAATTATCGGGTCGTCAATTTAGTCGGGTCGATATCGGGTCGGGTCATCATCGGGTCGGGTCTGGGTCGGGTTCGGGTCACTGATTATCGGGTCATGTCGGGTTACGGGTCGGGTCGGGTCGGTTCTCGGGTCACAATATTTTCGGGTCAATCGGGTCGGTTTTTGCTCGGGTTCGGGTCGGGTCAAGCTTGCCAGCTCTACGTGGACCCATTTGGTGTAATTAGTTTCAAAAGGACTCCATTTAAGTAAATAGTTCTCATATCAACACTATTTAAGTAAAAACTTCATAATTTGAATGTCTTAGCTTACTACTTGTATTTTAACAAAGTTGATGAACTTGATAGGAATCCTTTAAATCTGTTTCGATAATGCACTACAAACAACAAATTATATAAGACGCATTGTTATATTAGCAATCACAAGACATTACATTTCAGTACAATATATATTTTGGATAACACTAAACAATACAGTGATACACCGTTGATCATTATTTCAGTACAAAATGCAAACCCTAACATAACACAATAACACAAAGCGAGTTACGTACAACGACTTTTTTTTTTAAAAAAAAAAAAAAAAAAAAAAAACCGTAATTTGTCTAGAGATTTACTCAAAAACTAAAAACAAAGGTACTTGGTACAAAGATTGAGTAACTAGTAAGAAAAAGTGCTGGAATAACAGTCGTGGGATTGTGGTGATCAATGTTAAAGAGTACGCGTAACATTAAGTAAAAGGGTACCGTGAAAAGATAATTATTAATGTGAGACACTTTTACACGAGACTTTGGATAAAATTGATTCAAAAGTTCGGGGACGCGATGGCAAGAAATTCCTTGCTCGACTCCAAAAACTTGATGCATTCCTCCTCCAAGAACATCCAAGCTTCGAATCCATTACCGTTTGGGTCGAGAAAGTCCGATAATATAATCGTATTCCTTTGATTATGATTTGCCACGTCATCAATGGGTACGATACGTTTCGGGTTCCCAAACCCGAAATCTAAATCGGCAAACCCTGCGGAGTTATACCAAGGCGTAATTACGTAGGCATCTTTGCCCTTACACTCAATAACTGAGTTGATGAATTCTTTCCAATGTGCATCCTTTGCTTCTTCCCTCTTTTCGCCTTGATATTCCGTAGCTAAATCTTTTATTTTCGATATCGATTTACGGATCTTTGCAACCAGTTCGGGAAGATCCGCGTTCTTCTCTGACTTCACAAGCGCGGTCTCAAAGATGTTTCCTATGGAATCCGCTGGTAACGGCGGGTCGACCCTGGATCTCAAGTTGACAGCTACGTTCAGCATTGAACGTCCTTCCATCGCCGAGTTTGATGATAAGATTGATTTCCATAGGAACCCGGCAATTGCCTCGAAACGACTAGGGTTTGGCACCTCTTCGCTTATCGACCGGGCCTTCAGCTCGGCCGCCGCCTCGTTCTTTATCACAAAGCTCCTTACCACAATGTGGCTTTGGAAAACAAAACGACTAGACGACGAAGAAGAATCTTTTTTCTCTTCCTTTTCTTCTTTGTCACCTTGTTTCTTGTGATTCAGTACCGATGTCACAGGTATTTCCTCCTGCGGCACTATAGGAGGTGTCACGGGTATTTCCTCCTGTACTAGTACAGAAGGTGTCACGGGTATTTCCTCATGTACTAGATCTAGAGGTGTCACGGGTATTTCCTCCTGTAGTACAGGAGGTGTCACGGGTATTTCCTCATGTACTAGAGGTGTCACGGGTATTTCCTCCTTTAGTATAGGAGGTGTCACGGGTATTTCCTCCTTTAGTATAGGAGGTGTCACGGGTATTTCCTCCTGTAGTACAGGAGGTGTCCCGGGTATTTCCTCCTGCGGCAGTACAGGAGGAAAGACCCTGACTGCGGAATTGAAATCCGCTAAGTACTGGGCTGCGTACTCGCTACGCTGAGTGACCAGCGCAGCCCAGTACCCAAAAAAGAACGAGCTTGACGTCGCGTCAGTGATTTTATGTGTAGCATACAACGCGAAACCAAACCCGCCACAACTAAACACACTAACTTGAAACGCGAAATGAATCCCCGCGTCAATCAATCCCTCCCTAGGCGGGTAAAAACACCTCAAATAACCAGCGTTTTTAGACGAAAGCGACTCAACAACACTCGAAAGCTCACAGTCAACACAAGCTTTAACAAAAGGAATACCTTCATCAAATCATCATTACACAAAATAGTGCTCTCAGACTCAACACGGCCAGCTAAAGGGTAAAACGCAGTAAGCGTTTGCGACAAACACGTCTTAAAGTGGCTAATATCAAGTGACGTAGCCCCTTGTGGCCGCTTATAGAATAAAACAGCCGGAACAATCATAGGCGAATATTTTTGGTCGAGTAAAGAAAGCGTAAATTTTCGAAGATGTGAAGGCGTTGGAGACGCCGGTTTAATCATTTCCGTTGATATTACGGTTACTTTAACTTTTGAAGGTTCCATTACATATAATTATGAAATTTTACAATTTTTGTGTTTTGCACTTCAAATTTTTTTTTTTTTTTTTAACTTGAACGTCTTGAAGTGTATATATATAGAAGTAATTTGAACGTACAATTCATTAGGGTTCATTGGTTCACCTCGAGGTACTCGAGCAAATGAGAGTACATGAATTATAAAGTACGTAGTACGAGTATTCATTCAACACATGCAACTATTGTCTGCATGCTACGTACTTATTAATGGTAATCAAAATTTATATATGCATGGTTTTGCTATTTAGAGGTGGAAATCAAATTATTTCAATCGGTTTTGGATCGGGTTATTCAGATTAATGTTGATGACTCAAATCCTTAGCTTATTACTCCGTACTTATTTCAATTCGGTGCGCGCAGTTTCAAGTCATGTAAATTTTGGATCGGTTAGTTTTGAGTCCGGTAACATTCAATTGGCAAAATATTATTGGAAATTCAATAGAGATAATAAAAAAAAAAAATGTAATTTTTTTTTCATACAAGATATACTTTCGTATCGTACATTTTTCTCATTTTCTTTTCCGAACTACTCTTTTATTAGTCCTATACTGTCATAGATATTATCTCTTTTTGTTTCTTTATATTTATTTTTTTAATCAAATTATACTCAATTTTGCAAATCGATTATCATTCGATCAAATAATAACATATTTTAATTTTTATTTATGTTGTTAAATTATTAATTTTTATATTAAAAACAACTAGGGTTAGAATTGATTGAATTTTTGTGTGGTGATTGATTGAATTGATTGAGTTTTCGGTCATTTACAGTTTAATTTTGTTGTTACTTTTTTATTTGAAGCTTGTAAAGATTCTCTCTTTCTTTTGAGAGATTTCATCCCTCTTGGTTTTACTATGGTAATTTGAAAGTTATTGTCTTTCTTTTACCGATCTCATCCGTGAGGATGTTATAGGTTGATTTCGATTAACCTACTTTCCTTGAAAGTTATTGAAAGTTATTGTCTTTCTTCAATTTGATTAGTTTAGATCAATTCAATTTCAAAGAGCAGGGCCAAAAACGCAATATCTCGTGATCGAAAACATATATTCAAATAAAACGTACGGCTGAATGAGAAAATGAGTGTTATGTAAATATGCTCCTGAAATAAAAGATTAATATTAATATCTAAATTAAATGAATAGATTACTGAACAGAAAAACCACCAAAAAAAAAAAAAAAAAAAAAGGATGAACGACACCTTACAGTAAAAGCCCAAAAAAAAAAACCCTGCCAAATTGTTGTAAAACTACAATTCCAGCTTTTCTACCAAATCAGCCAGTCAGCGAACCGCAGCTCTTCTTCACCGGAAAGGCCAACGGATTCCGTTGTAAAGACGAAAAAACCAAGCACGGTTTATGACTTCAATCAGCCAGAAGTTGGCGTCTTTATGAATGTGTAGGACGTCTTCAGCTCAGTACTTATCCGAAGGCCTGCGCTGTGGAAGAACTTTTTTTTTATCCTGCAATAAAGCCATATGGATACTACTGTGAAACCCAAAGGATGCATCAAACATTTCGGATACTGATTGTTTCGAGATTGAAAAAGTGATTGAAACCAATATGAAAAATAAATATTGGGATATATAGTGGTAAAGAAATCGGTCAAGGGAAGACGATAAAAATCCATCCAAAAGAAGTGGCTAAAGAATCGATGAAATCCTCGGGTGAATCGAGCCTAAATCCCATAAAACATACAGCACACGCACCCAATCACGTCAACAAAAGCAAAATCAATAGAAATGTCCTCTTGTTACTCATCCTAGATTTCACGAATGCAAAAAAAATCTTTGGTTTCAAACCACTTAATTAATCGTATAAATGCCGAGTATTCCATAGACAGAAGTCACAGAACCAACAACTGACCAGCATCTTCAGATATTACTGACAGCTGTGAAAATTCGTCATGAGATAGAAAATGCGAACTCTTTGAAATTTGCCTAAGGTTAAATGTTTACCAGATCAAACTTAAAACGGAGCTTCCAAAGATTCATCCCAAACTTCAGCACTTCCGTTAGAAGCATCTTCGACATCCTCTTCCATCGAAAGCCTAATATACTCTCTATGTGCAAAACGATCCCACTCTGTCAAGGTTGGATTCTCTCTCTCCTGCTTAGAGCATAAAAGAGTGATATAAGGAACAATCGAGAAACAAACGGTATTTGATCTATTACAAGCAACGAGATAGAATATCAATCATCATTCTGTTAACCTGGCGGATAAGGAACGGATCACGAGTTTCAAACGCCATGAACTTATTCAAGTTGAAGAGGATATTGAAAACACTCCCTGAAAGTTTACTCCCTTTCAAATCGCGAAGTGTGACGAAACTATCGTTCTGCAACAAAATTATGAGATAAGTAAAACCAACAATTTCAGATATGGTAAACTAAAAGTAAAAAAATAAAATGGCATCACAATCCCAAATCCTAACCACTAAATAAACAGCATTTGGCAATGGGCATTGAAACACAAACAAGCGACAAGCAGCAATTCAAACTTGTAGAGCCAAAATTACTTGTGAACCATATTAGTATATGTTACCTAAAATCGGTCGCAATTGTCAGCTATCCTAACGAAACCTCTCATCTTTTTCACCTAATTAAGTGTCGAAATATTATGTCCTTGGAAAGCAGGCAATGAAACTGAAGTGAAACAGTAACATCAAAGACAACCACACTACCTGCAATTAAACCTGACAACCTAGTGATTCGGAGTAGTTGTCTCGGTGTGCTATACCTTGCCATTTCCCATACAGATCAGTTTTGGCTGGTGGTTGTGTATCGTGTTAATCGTGTTTACATTGGGTCATTTCATGATTGTCACTATTTAGGCTATAAATATGAAGTATAAGCAGGCTTAAATCTGTAAACCGGCATAATGCCAAAAAGAACATTCGGACTTAAGTAGAGGTCCCCAGACCAAGGATAGATTGATACTACTACCTACGTGCGCTACTAACAAAAGTCTAGAGGTTGTAAAAAAAACATTGCACCATAAAAGAAAGCATCAAGCAGTCATACGAATGATTAAGTTGGTGCAGTATGTATCAGCATGGAGTGGTGGAGTAAATTTGAGGACTGACTAGAAGGCAAACCTCTGGTTTAATCATGTCAATAATCTGACATAAGATATCTTCAAAAAGTACAGGCTCTTGAGCCATGCACTCCATGCGATGTAACTGCTCTTCGTAAAAGAATTGCATCTCATTCCTTGTAATAACTCCATTTCCATCTAAGTCTATGCACTTGAACCTGTTAGAAATCAGAAATCTGTCATTCATTGTCCACTGCAATATGAATATCTTTTGCATCGTAATACTGCTAGATTTCAACCAATCATCACAGCATGAACACAATCCATGGAACTCGGTTCGTGGATTAAGGAAATCCAGTAAAGGCCATTTGCATTTTCTTTGATAAGATAATAATAATCTGCGTAATGATTTACCTCAAAGGCAAATAGAGTTACACTGAAATGCCTATACAGCAGCATGGGATAACATAATAAAAAGGGTCAATTTTCTTTAGAGCACACACCAATATTCAAGACTGGGTTCTGATGATTTGTCCTCCTCCGCCAGTATGAAGTACACGAAATCTTCATATCCCATTTTGCCTTCAACAGTACTAGTAAACTTTCTTGGAACCTGGTAAACAAGTTTGGAGCACTAACAATTATTTGCTAGAATTATCGAGAGCGAAGCCACTTGTATGCAGAGAAAGAATGGTGGTGTAGGGTGAAGACTAGCAGATGGGTCAAATACCTGAGAAAATATTTTATCAACAATCCTGTAGGTGAGTGCATGGTTGCCATATCTGATCAGGTTCTCTTTGTCGATCAAGAAATCATGGTCTGTATCCAATTCCCAGAACTTGCAATATATAACATAGAAGTGCTCATAGGAGAAGTACCTAACATTGAAACACAGGAACAAAATGAAAAAAAACTGTCAAAAAGAATGTAAAGGAGGCATCTATAAATACCAATGAGGATACACCATGAAAGAGGGAAAGCATGATCCTATTAAAATTGAAGTTGAGCTATATTGAATGACTCTTACACGCATGATACTAGGCCTTTCTAGAAAGAGGTTTGACCCAGAGAACTGGACCAACCAAGTTAATTTTGTACTAGATTCCCCAGTTCAATCCGGTTTATACACGGAACGAAACGAAAACAGACAGTTCATTACTACTACTTGCCACCACTTTCCTCCATTTCTTGTTTGATTTGACTTTTATTAGCCTGACAACAATTACCCCAATACCAACCAACCCCTAAGAATGCTATCAATGAAGATAACAGAAATCCTAAGATTTCTTCAGGGAAAGAAAAAAAAAATATCTTGAGAAAAATAAATGCAATATACAGAGAGCATCTTCACCACACTTTTCACGGTACTTCGACATCAATGGTTAGCTGCAACATTGAGGACAAAATAATACGTACAAATGCAGCAAACACGAGATTCTTAAGAGTATCAGTCCAATAGTTCACCTCAGAACTTTATTGATGTCCTCTTCTTCGTCAGCATGTTGCATAGCAGCAATCAAGTTTCCACGTTTCAGTTCCCTGAGCGTTATTTGACCATTTCCTGCTCTATTGATGTAGTAAAAGATTCTGTATATTACAGTCTCCGCTGTCCATCGAAAAAAGAGGTTTCAAGATCGAATAAAAAAGAATGCATTATCATCTTTCCACCTCAACAACACATGGTATTGAGCATCCTACAAGTAAGAAAGACTAATAGCGTGCCCAGATGACTCGTAAACCAACAAATTACGAACCAGAAGGGGAAAAAAACATCTACGGCTGATGCTGAGATAAATCATACATTTGAAATAGATCAAACATTAGAGATACATACCATATCGCTCCTGAAACTCGGGGGTGCTTTGTAAGAATTCCAATCCTGGATGGGTTGCTAATAGTTCTTTAAGCACAGGCTTAAAATCATCCTACAAAATCAGCCAACAAGCAGCAAGTTGAACACTAAATGCAAAAAGGACACTGGACAGTACTCTTTACCTACTACGGAACAAACTTTGAGACCAATCCAAAATGTAACCACAACATAGACAAACAGAATCATCAACGTACCTGCGTTAAATATGAGTGATCTGGCTTCCTCATGATAGAATAAATTTGTGTTGCAACGTCCACAGTCAAAAGATTGCCATTGACCCAGTAATCAACAAATGCATCCCTATAATAGAAATCGATCACTAAACAACTACTTGAATAATAAAAACGGACAAATAGCTCAACAATATTGGAAACCTAACAAATCCTCAGACAGTGAAACAATGACATGTTGAACAGGAAGGCAGGCAAAAAGCAATTGCACAGTTAAACAAATGCACATGTGCCCCCACAGAGATAACTACGCAGCAAAAACTTAACCAAATTTGGGTTTTATGTACACTGTTCTGTGACTGTATTTGGTTTATTAGCTGACTTCTCAGTATGTTACGGCATGCCTTCTGCCTAAAATAAAGAACTATATTCAGCATTTTCTGGTGAACCTAGCCGAAAATACTAAACAAAAACAAAACAGAAACTTAATACCGAAAGAGTTTAAGGAACTAGCATGAGCAACTAAATAGCATTACTGACCACAAAAAAAGGAAAAAAACTGGAAGAATTGATGGGACTAAGTGAACAAAAGAAAAGGGAAAAACAAACACCCTAACTGCCACGGAAAAAATAGAAAAAAAACATCCAACAGAAATAAATTTAATCAAATTTAAAATGCTGAAAAAAGGATAAATCTAAGATTATCAACCACAATAATTTACTCTTCTTCACACTCTCTGACATTGCTCTCACCCCTCTACCTCGACAAAACACAGCCCATCATATTCACCGAAGATACAACTCCAACCATAAATTCACATCCTATGATCCCATAATTTTTACTCTCATAAAATAATTCTAAATAATATCAATATGTATCTCATCTTGCATAAAGAAACTTAAAAAAAATAATAGTGCAACTATTATAACATTCTCATATGCCTTAGGAGTTACGAGTGAGTAGGTTATTTAGAAACAAAAAATAATAAAGAGGTCCACTCCATTACAATACCCCTATTTGTCATCCCCTCCTACAAAGAGGGGATGACAAGGGTAGTAGGGCACTGCTCATGATAGAGAATGATCTAATATCCCTTATTCGAACAAGATCCTAACTGCTAGGTATATACTCAACCATTAAGTGGTATAAAATTTTGTCTCTTTCAACATTCCTTCCATCCTTGCTTTGATCTATCAGATCTTAATTCAGGAAAGGAGACAACTACCAGGTTAAATAGCCATTGTCTTTACCCAGTTCTAATCTTATTTCCGGTCAGATGATGCCATTCCACTAATCCACCCAAAATTATACACGAATAGGTTTGTGTTGGAAAACTTAAAGAGAGAAACTTTATCTCTCACAGTTTATAATGATAAAAATATCAAAATCATATGAGGAAGACACCATGATTCCCATAGGAGGACAAAAGGGGTGACTCCAATAAAAGGCTTATGGTCCAACAACATGATGCCTACCGGCACCTTTTCCTAAGCTTTGGAATTAGAATGTACCATATTTAACTTGCTCTTGAAGAGTGATTCACATCCGTTAGGACATGTTCTCTTCCTCTAAAATTGTTTAAAGTCTAAAGTATTCTATAAATGTTTTCTGAAGTTTTCTTAAATACTCTTAAGTATTCTAAAAATTTTGTTTTTTTTTTTAATAGTCCGCATCCAAAACACTCTTAATGGTGTGTTTGGGAACATGGAATTGGAATTCAATTCCGGAATTTGGCCAATTCCCATGTTTCGGAAGCTTTAGGAATTGGAATTGGAATTGGAATTGGCTCAATTCCATCCCAATTCTAAGCTAGTTCATTTTAGGGCCTTCTCAAATTCTAGTATGAGGTAGTCATTTGAATTCCTCATTCATTTTTTTTTACACTTGCGACTAAAAATATAAAATTCTCAAAATATTTTTTTAGAAGTTGGCACAATATTTATTAAATTTCATTTTTTCAAAATTTTTAACTAAATTTTATATATAAGTTGTCAATTCCAATTCCAATTCCATGAATAGCCAAACATCATTATGGAATTGGATTTGGAATTGAAATACAACATTTCAAATTCTACAATTCAATTCTAGTATTTCAAATCAATTCCAAGTTCCCAAACGCAGCCTAAAGTATTTTGAAACTTTCTGGAATTTAGTGTTTTCTAAGTAGTCTGCATCCTATAGTGTTTTGAATATGACTCTAAATCTAGTGTTTTGAATATACAAACTGCCAGGATATCAGATGAAAGATATGACTCTAAATCTTTAAGCCGTAAATTGCAAATAGAAGTGAGCAGAACAGTGAAAAAAAAAAAAAAAAACAAAGGGACTAACTGAAAGGAGCTGATTCTATCCTACAACATGAACTACGTTACAAGACTGTCAATAACTAAGAAAACATATTCAAGCACATTCTCATGTAAAAATATTGATTGTTACCTAGTGACAAATCCTGCTCCATTGGCATCAATCTTCTGGAAGAGGATGGGAGAGAAAAATGAAGGCAGCTTGCAAATTTCCTTCGTAACAACCTTGAACTCTATTTTAAAAAGACTGTCAGAACAGTTTTAAGACCTACGATGATAGGTAAATACAGACACTTACGCACCATTCATTTGCAAGCCATCGGTATGACCGTAGAAGAATTGATTTATTCTAAACAAACATCGCTCCTTCAATTCTTTGGGAGCTGGACGGCCATTCTCGAAATAGAACTGCAAATGAATTCTGCCAACATTATTTTCTTGTATATATTTTGATCAAAGACAAAAAAAATTAAACACACATACAAATGATAAGCAGCTGTAATACAATGACGTGAGATTATATGGACCTGAGGTATCAGCTCTTTCACAGGCTCAGTAACCACTTTCTCTTTCTGAGAACGTCCAAGTGAAGATAGCCCAAGCCTCTGTTTCATAATGCGAGGAGAACCTGATGAGCTTCTAGGCGATAGTGGAGGCGCACTTCCAGCAGGAAACATGGACGGTATAGAGTTAGTAGCAGCGGCATTTGTATTGGAAGCATTTCCAGCAACATTTAAAGGACTCCCAGCCTTTGCGTCATTGACCAGTGATTTAATCTAGAGATACAAAACTTTGCATGTTAAAAGCAACACAAGTGACCATCTTGTAGTTCAGATATGAACGCTGAGACAAAAGACACATACTTGAGCAAATGAAATATGCCCAGTATCAATACTTCTCACTTACGACCAGTATATCCGTTTAACCTTAAAAAAAAAATTGTGATATAGGACAAATCTTTTGGTCTTCACTATACACTTTGCTTTTGACTTATCCTAACTACTTTTCCAGTCCTAAATACTTAAATTTAGACAGATATATCCGTCTTGAATGAGAATATGTGGCCCAACATAGCGTAAGGGATTAAAAACAAAAAGGCCAAGACAACTCACAAAAAGTGCAATGCCAGCAGCTTTTAACAGCGGAGACCAAAACTAGTAGAGAAGTAGCCTACTCTATGTGCTTACAAACTTAAAGGAATAGCCGAACTCATAATTGGCAGTAGCCAAAGATTTCATGGAATCAGCTCATTGAATAGGGTGCTAAAACAATTTTCAATAGCAACAACATTGTCAATTCCGGGAAACAAGATCCTTTTTTTTGTTAACCGTATGGCCATTATTCCTAATGAGTATGAAGACACTACATTCATCACAAAATCAATTTATAACGATCCCACGTGATAACTTTCCATATTGATACTACACCAAAAGAGGTATAAATTATCCATTAAATATCAACACTATTGTTCAAAAGAGGTATAAAGTATCCATTAAATAACTTTCATCACAAACAAATTGACAGTACAAAAATACAAATACTACTTTACAATAGACAAAATCTCCATTAAATATCAACACTATTGTTCAAATCTTTAACCCGCACCAAAATCTAATGAACAAAGAATCCACACTAAAGTAAATGTAGACGTACATGTTCATAAATACACGGAAAACAAACAAAAAAATAACTTCTTCATATCATCCTCAGCCCTCAACCAAACTCAAGTTCAAACCATACACACGAAAAGATCACTCCTGTAAACCTGTTAAATGAGTGCCACCACAATCGAACCCAAAAGAGCAGACCGTTCAAGTAGCCGGTCATCTGATTACAATACAGTAGAACTTTCCACCCTTGAGCTTCAGTCACTAACAACGGAAACTATCGTCACTTAAACCTCTATCTCCCACCATTTTCGATTTTTAAGTACATACGTGATTCGACAATAACTTTCCCTAACTGCACAATATCTTATCAATCAGCATTACCATTTGTTGAGGTATATATATATCAACACAATCATGATCCTCTCCACGACTTCTCTAACTCAAATCTTCGTGTCCAAAGACGGTCTTACAATGAACCACAAATCACACAGAAGTAACATAAATATGACTTCATTCATTGCGATTTTTACAAACTGAGATTTTCATCAAGACATTTATGTTCCTAAATAACATAAGCAGAAAACATGAATAAAATCGGAACAAAATGAGCGTTAATGTAAGACGACATACAAGGCGATTCGTTTCGGAGAGCGAAAGCCATTGCTCGAACAGCTCTTGCGCAAGATACGGCGTCGATTTGAGAGCAAACGACGAAATTTCGGGAAGTTGTAATAGCTCAGCATCTAGCGACACCAAATCTCCATTGAAATCCATCTCCATTACACCAAATTTTTACAGCAATTTAAACACAAGAAATCGAATCGAAAACACAAAAGAATCACACCATTATCGTACGGAAACAAGGTTTTGGGGGAGGAATCGATCATGCAAGGGGAAGAGAAAGACAGCGCAAATCGGAGAATGATTGGAGAACATGAAATTGAAAAAAAAAAATCGATGGATCTTGGGATGAGATTTGGGGATTAGGGTTTCAGAAAAGGGGAAATTGAAAGTGATGAAGATCGGAAATCGAGGATGAAGAGAGAGAAAAAGAGTGACTGTAGATTTATTTTATTTTATTTTTAATAAAAAAAAAATGGATGGAAGTGCAGGAGATGAAAAAAAAAAAAAAAAAAAAAAAAAAAAAAAGAGAAATGAAGAGAAGAAAATGAATACAAGTAATATTATGACCTGGGTTCTTATCGTTTGATCATTTTTGTAAAGCGAAAAAAGTATACGTGAGAAAGTCTCATATGGGTATAAATTTTCGTGTAAAACTTGAAGATCTTTGATAAAATTCTTCAACGAAACTAAATTTTAATGCTCAAATAAGATGGTTATGGTTTTTTTTTTTTTTTTTTTTCAAAGCAATTATAGAGTAGATCTCGTAAAATATACTCTTGCAAAAAACGTCGATGTAATTTGTAAGGTATAGTGTGTTGTTACTTCATACTCCTTATTTATAGTGTTCTTTCCACTTGATTAATATATCCCTCACATTGAATATAAAATGGGAAGTAAACGGAAAATGGAAGATAGTATGTACTCACTAAAATGTGATATAACCGACCTTATATAATTGAATTCGCTTCTTTCAAACAAAGCGAAAATTTTGGGGTCACTACCTAATGACACGAAATACATGCTCACACAACATTTAAGGCCATGTCTTTTTCGGCTTTTTAAAGCTGAACTTATATGAACTGAACTAAACTTATAAAACCTGAACTTATAGGAGTTAAAGTCTATGTAAATTTAAACTTAGTGGAGCTTATAGGAGCTAAACTTATTAGAGCTGAACTTATAGAACTGAGTTGAACTTATAAAAGCTGGGCTAAATTATAAGAGCTAAAATTAAATTGAAAAGAACAGGACTTGACTTCGTGTACTTTTAAATAAAAAAATTCACTATTTTTTATAAACACAAAAACTCTTAATTAACCTCAATTCGCACCAAACACAAACCATTGACAACACGAACCCAACCGCGTTCATCACCCTCATTCCAAAAGGTGATTTTCTTAAGTCCACTCGGACCCGAACCTTTCTCTTCCCTCGATCAACAACTAGGGGTGTTCAAACAGTGGTATAGGACGGTAAGTAAGATCGTTCGGTTTGACCTCACCTACATTTTGGTCTAGTCTTCAGGTTCACAAAAGTAGAACCCGTCTTTTGACGGCACAGTTACATCTCAGAGGAAAAGAAAATTTGAAAACCTCTATCAATAATAGATTCGGTCCAAACCCAAACCTAATGAATCTCAATTTAGGCACGATAGACCGATAGTATTGTGGCAGTTTAAATTGAAATTATGTACAAATTGAACACCACCTTTAATTAGGTTTAAATGGAAGATTTAACAGGCATATATGGTATTACAAGGTGAAAATTCTACTAAAACTCCCGATCATTTTGCAAGTACATTTTCGGAAGCTCCGCTAGCATAATGTCACTTAATGTTGACAAATCACGCTATGCTGCAGAACAATCTTCAAACAAAATCAACCGAAAATTCCGATGATAAGATCTAATAACCAGGTTATAAAATACCACAATGGTAGGCAATCGTGTCCCGGAATTCATGAGGGGGAGTTGAGCTCCTACCCAACACACCATGTATCTCAAGCTTCGATCCTGCAAAAGCCAAAATAATGAGAGCATTGTAAGACGTGGCATTTAATACGGGTGACAACCAATCTCAATACATATTACAGTGGATGAAACAGCTCTACCATTTAGAGCTACAAAGTCTAGTGTGTAATGATCGCATGCTATGATGGCCACCAGTGAGTTCTTAAGGTTATCAACAAGCATGGAAAAAGCTCGCCCTACAATATATTGAGTAAATCTTGTGTACGACGATCGGGTAACTTGTCATTAAAAGGTGACCGCGTTAATATTTAAAAGTGACCATTTTTTAAGTAGTCACCTTAATCATTAAAGTGGCCACTTTTTAGTCACCTTAATCATTAAAGTGACCGCGTTAAAGGCGGCTTCACATGTAGTGAAATTAGGACTAGAGAAGGTGGTGAACTGGTGATCACAGTAGAGATGAAGGGTAGTAGAATTGGACTAGAGAAGGTTGCAATCACGGATTCCAACGTCCGATTAGTCTAGAATAAGGAGTGTCGTCTAAAATCAATGGTGCTGGCAAATTCATGCATGATGTGATGTAAACTAGATATTCACCTGAATGTGTACACGTACATTTTCAGTTATGAAGTACACTCTTCTTTGGCAGCCTTGATTTCTTTTTGCCTTGGTACTGTGAGATTAGTGAAGGAAAGGCATCAGAACAAATGATACATCTAGAAAAAAAAAAAAAACTGTTGAGCGCGTGAATGGTGGGTATTACCTTCTGTCTTTCTAAAGCCTCGTTATCTGTTCTCTCCTTCCAATTGCTTTTCCGTAGTTTAATAGGCCTGTTTCCAACATATTTACCTACCAAAAAAGGAAAAAAAACTGTTAATGCACCTAGAATTAAAGAAGACGAGAAAGAGCACAAAACAAACACACTTGAGCAAAGTCCAACGTAAAAGGTTTCGACGCGGCTTCATTTCATATTTTCGAAAGCATATCCCATTTTCACATTCAATCTAAACTTAGCTTGTCTTCGTACATTATGGAGAGCTACACATACATCGGCAGTACAGAGCAGTTAAATAGCTGATCATATCTCATTGAACTCTCAACTGGGAGAGGGAGATTCAAAATGATCCCGTCACAAAATATAGTGAAGAATTACAACGCAGAAAACAGAATAAAATCTACGATAGATTCAGACTTCAGAGATTTTAACAACATCGCGGTATCAAACAAGATAGAAATACACACCATTCATTTCTTTAAGGGCAGCAGCCAGGTCCAAAGGATTAGCAAAGCTAACGAATCCATAACCTTTTGATTTACCTGTCCTTTTATCTCTAACTACCTGCAGTCAGAAAAGAGAAATCAATGGAAGAAACAACATTGTAACGTAATGGTATAAACATAATAACATCCAATATCAGAAAAAATAAACAACGGAAAAATCAAGATATTACTAGGAGTACTGATTTACGAAGATCATGTATTTGACTCTTTGTTCACCAAGGAAATTGTCACTAATAGCGGACTATCAATATGATCACTCATGCGCTGTAAGCTAAGAAGCTGACTACATCTTTAAGAATTGGGTACTCAACATAGCCCGCCAAAAGAATAAAGAAAATAGGGGAATTATAATTTTGTGGTCAAAACTAAACATAAATTCATATAAGCACGCTCATAGTATTAGTCATGGTCACTTCGCCACAGTTTCAATTTCATACCTAGACGAGAATTTTGAAACTTCAGAGCGGCTCATAAATTCTTAAATAAATAAAAACTCAAAATTTTGCTGTCCATTACCCAGACAAAAAAAAAAAAAAAAAAAAAAAAAAAAAAAAAAAAAAAACCTATTTATAACCATACTTAACGTCTCCATTAGTCACTCCTGATGACAAAGAAAACCACGGGTTTAACACTCTAAACAATCACAACAAGAAAGTTCTTCTCCTGAGAGTGTAACAAAGTTTTCAAATTCCTCAGAATTGAAGACAGAAAATACACTAGATGCCATATTATAAGCAATGAACATGCATACGAAACATAGCACAATAAAAACTTGACAAGTATATGGAATAATGGAAATATTACAAAGCCATCCACGAGAAAAATTACAGCAGCAGATAACTTACCCTAGCCATGTTGAAGGAAGGGAACCGAGCAAACGCTTTGGATAAAACATCATCATTCACCTCATTCCCAAGGTCACCACAAAATAGCCTATAGTCATCTACAGAAAAATTCAAACACCATAAAACATAAGAACATAGAAATCCATGCAGATGCCGAAAATATGCAATCAAAGGATGCAACTCATATCAAGCATTCAAGCAAAGAGGTAGTCTTGGACAACAATCAAGACTACTAACGATTTGCAGTTGCAGATTACGTGATTTACGTCAATAACAAAGAGGTATGTAATTTCACAACTAAAGCAATCACGCAAAAAAAGTAGTCTTGGGACAGCAATGATTGAGCAACCTAAACTCCTGTTTACAGTCCCATCGAGAACGATAAAGTCACATATAGTTTGTTGATACATCGTGATGAAAAAGGTTATAATTTACAAGGCGGCAAATTAGCAAGGAGAACATGAAGTCTTACAAATAAGAGAAGATATGAACTTTCTATGACCAGTGGTATACGGGGTGCTTATGCTTTGAAGCAGTTACTACTTACTAAAAGCATACTGATTACTGAAACAACATTTGCCAGGATAACTTGGCATGAATTAAATACAATTGTAGACATATAGATCCAAAAACGAAAGTTTAGGATTTTTTTTAACAGAAATTGCAAAAAAAGAGTTGAAGTAGCAGAATTTCAAGCACATCTTAAACCAGTGGACTCTCTTCACAAATGAGCACTTAAAATGATGCTGACATCGTAACAAACATATATAATTATATATATCAACTGCAATAGCACAAAAAGCAAGGAAAGAACTTTACTTTCTGGCCACTCTGCAAGGGTTGGATCTTCCCAAGCCTGACCAGCAGCTTTACGAGGTATAGCTTTCCTCTTTGTTTCTGCTTTGTGTTCAATGTCACTGTTTGCAAGTGCAGCTTTGACACTCTCTAGGGCTTCAGGAGTAATAGTCTGTGCATCCTTTTGAAATAGTTGATGCGCCTGTATAGAGAAAGAAATATATTATAGTATTACTTACTAGTTACTACATAGTAGAATCCTGGCTGTAGACTATTACAGGAAAATAAATAAGTAACACGGAGTACTATCTCCATTCAACTACTATTACAATATTTACTTTTTTGAATTCAAACTTCGTCATATTTGACTTCGTGAAAAAGGCATGAAATAAAAAAAAAATTTAAATATGAAAATAATATACTTGAAGTCTTTGTAAAAAAAATCTTTCAAAAATTATTATTTTGACGGAAATTTTCCACTAATTAATAGAGAAAAGCATAGTTAAAGTACCACCTCGAAGACCACCCAAATAATGAATGATGCAATTGGAGTTGAATAGAGGGAGTAGTAAAGACTAAGGTATCAACAAAGTACATATCTATTCGCAAACAACAAGCAGTACATACACCTACAGATTAGTCCCTTAAAAAAGTGGTATACGGGGATACACGACAACCATACTTACAGAAGTTCACTTCAGCATATTTGCTACAATCAAACGAGCCTCAAATCCATACACGACTGAAACTGAACCATTACTTCAAAACATAACTTCCACCATTTCAGGAGTTATACTCAAGTGTAACAGGAGGAAATGCTCCCACTACACCAAGAAAAAAACACTAACAAAACCATCACTCTCACCCCCTCTTTCACCACAAAAACCACCTAATATTTTTGCTTCTTTCTCAACACAGCCACTTTCTCCACTACCCCAACCAACTCCCTCTTCACTTCCATAATAACTACTCCATATCTTCCTCTACTATCCCAACCCTACCTAACTCTCCTCTCTACGCAACCCAACCACATTCTCTTTATTATTCATCCCCCAAAACGATCACCGAAATTATGTGATGGCAAAAGCTCAACAACATTACCCCATTTCCTCAACGACTCGCGCGAAGTGCGAGGTAAGGGATATGCAGCATTACCTTAAAGGTACTTTCCTAATGACTCATTAAAGTATGTGCGCTTCTTTTTATCGTCAAATAATCAATCATTCAACTCAACTATTGACAACAACTTTTTCACTTCAGTGGTGACAGACTGACAATAGCAGTGGCGGTAGAGGTGGCTACAAAGGATGAGGGAGAAGAGTGATTACAAGTACGACAGATATCCAATGAAAATCAAGTATTCCATCAAGTCAAGAAAGAGCCCCTTTTTTGATGGAAAATCGACCTTAGCATCGAAATACAAAGTCGGCGTCCATGCATATTCTTTTGGCAAAAACAATTAGATACCAGATTGGCAAAGGACCTAGATGTCACATACCTACGAATAAATAAACACCTTAATACTGCATATCTTCTTACTAAAAACAAAAAATTCCGATATACAACTTAGTCCCAGCATTATGAATAATGAATATGAATCTCAGCTTTGCCACTATCTAAAAACCGAGCAATGTGTTGGAAATCATCGTGCCTTTGAATATTTAGAACATCAATTACCCATAACTAATCATGCCAGAAAATTTCCAGCTTATAACCCAAAAATTTTCCAGCTTATAACTTCAGCAGACATTATGCATCTTGGATACGCCACTGTCTAGAAAACAATTCACTTCGAAAATCATCGTCATTTCGAGTTTTCCCCATCATAACAAATCACTTCAAACTAACTAATCATGCTAAAAACAGTTACCCAAATATTATACCTCCTTACTTTTGCCTGTAACTTAACCCAATTAAAATTAAAACATCCAATTTAGCTCCGACATTATAAATTTTGGCTCCGCCACTGTCTGGAAAACAAATTGTGTCGAAAAGTATCGTCAATTTGAGTTTTCCCATAATATGAAATCACTTCAATTAACTAATCATGCCTGTAAATTAACCCAATTAAAACTATATGAAATCACTTCAAACTAACTAATCATGCCTGTAAATTAACCCAATTAAAACTCTAGAATCCAATTTAGCTCCGACATTATGAATTCAACAAAGCATACGTGGTAAATTAACATAATTTCAAGTAATTACATCACCAATAACCCTTGTCAAAAAAATTAACTAATAATTTTAGATTTAAAGTGTAAGTAATCGAATCAAACCTGCTGATACTGGGGAAGCGCGTAGACGCCGGGAGCAGGCGGAGGTGCGACGGGATGAGGCGGCGCGGTGAACTGCGGTTGTTGGAGGTGAAACGGCGTCGGAAAGAAGGTTCCAGTTGAGTACGTGAATTGCGATGATGATGATGTTGATGATGACGATGGTACTGTCGACATCTTCGACGTTTCTGCGATTACGAAACTTGTATCGATTTCGCAGATGTGTATAAAATTAGGGTTTGATTTTGAGGATTTTGGGTGTTTTTGAGGAGTTTTCCAGATTCTCCTGAAAGAGGACTATAAAAAAGATTTTTTTAGTTAAATGAAAATGATGTTCAAAAGTAAAGTAATTATTAAGATGTTACGGAGTATTTTTTTTGGAACATTTATGAGGAATAATCCAATCTATTGGTGGTCTTCCAAAAATAAACCAACCTATTAATAATTCCACAATAAACCCATCTATTCATACCCTCTTCCATTATTAGACCCACCTACCTGGTACTTGTTTAGCCAGTAAATAATTTTTTGGGCCCTATTTTAAACCCACACAATTCCACTTCTTTTCTTCTGTTCTTCTTTCCTTCTTTTCTTCGTCATTGTTGTTCAGCATTTCTCAAATTTGTTCGTCATTTTAAACTCGAAAAAAGCTTCAAAATTTCTCAAATTTCCATGGCTCTGAATTATTATTATTATTTTTTTTAAAAAATTTTACATTATTTATTTATTTTTTTTATTTTCTAAAAGAAATTTCAGAGAATCGAGCTGATTGATCATCAAAGTTGCACCCTTTTTTCGAAAATCTCGACCCATGTGCGAAATTCAACCCCAAAATCGAAGCATTGAACAATCATTAAATCCATCAAAATTGATTTGGGGATTAGGGTTTACATAAATTGGGGCATATGTGATGATGGTGATCGGTGGAGAGAGAAGAGACGGCCCCTGGTGGCGCTCGTGGGGGTGATGGCGACTGGCTGCTGCGGCTGGTGAGAGGTGGTCTGCAAGGCTGAGGGCGATCTGAGATAGACGGTGCAGGTGGTGGCGATTGATGGTCATGGAGGATGAAGACGCTGATATGGTGGTTTGTTGTGAGTTTGTGACAGTAAAAGGTTTAGGGTGACTTAAGGAAGAGGGATAGAAGAGGAATGAGAATGAAGGCTGAAGTTTTGGTCGTTTTTTTGTTTGTGTGGCAGAAAGTTTTCTGTATTACTGATCTCTTTTTTCAACATCAAAACATGCTTAGTAATTGAATGTGTGAATCAATTGCAGGCACCAAAAGGCGCAGGAGTGTTGTTCGATGACAGCGGAAATGCGTACACTAACGTAATCCGTAGTTTTTGTTGACTTACAAAATTTAGAAATGGAAATCGTCGCATTCTGTATGAGTTCACTGTTAGCTTCTACATCAATCACTAAAACCTTGCACGTTTTGTGTTTAACAGGATCTACATACTCCAGGAGGACCATTACGCTTTTTATCGGCCCGGATGGAATGGGAATGTCTACTCAAGCTTCATCAAATCAAGTGTAACTTCAATGAAATTAGCAATTGATTTTGCTATGTCATGTAGTTTGTCTACGTTTTATGTATTTCACGATGAAGATGAACACGATTTCATTGAATTTCAAACAATGAATTTCAAAGAAAAAAAAATTAAAAAAAAAAAAAAAAGACCGTTGGAAGAGAGGAAATAAGCAAAAGAAAAGCAACCCCCCATTATATAAACAAAAATGGGCCCCATGGTAGTGTTACCTGTTTCTACCGGTTACTTTTTTAAGTGGGTCCAATAATGGAAGAGGGTATGAATAGATGGGTTTATTGTGGGATTATTAATAGGTTGGTTTATTTTTGGAAGACCACCAATAGGTTGGATTATTCCTGGTAAATGTTCCTTTTTTTTAAATCACCCTTAAAATTGATAACAGACACTTAAAAAGAAATATTTCGACCATAATTTAAATTTTAAAAGTTATTTTGTTTTTAATACCCATTTTATCATTTTTCCTATTTTTCTTTATATTCCCCAAAGAAATTAGTTTGTATTTATGTTTTCTTTGAAATCTCTTTCTTCCTCTTCCTTTCCCATATAAATCTTCCTTGCTCATCCTATATTGTTCGTTGATTTTTTTTTTTTTACTTTGCTTGAACATCCTAATGTTTTTTACATCCTAATTAAGAAGAGGTAAGTTTTATTTACTCTCGCTTTTTTGCTGTTTTGATGACGTTGTTAATGTCGGGTACCCGAAATGTTTTGGTGACTTTTTTTTACTATTTTCGTTGAACATTCTAATGTTGTAGTAAGGTATACTGTTGTTAATCATGTTTTAGTTGATCATGTTTTAGTTTAGATAATTGAGATTAAATTGCAGTTAATCATGTTTTATGAGTCGCATATATCTACATGGGACCATTCTTTTGACTGGGTTCCCGAACTTAGGTCTACTGCTGATGCGTCTTATTTTTATATATTTTTATAGCCCCTGTCGCATGCTTTGCTTCGCGATTCTAGTGCTTTTACTCGCGTTTCAGCTCCTATTTCTCCCCGTTTTGGCACTGCTGCGTTTTTGTGTCCATTCTGCAGGTACACGCGCATATTTGGAGTATAGGATGCATGTCGAGAGGTTTCGTGAAGTTTCATAAAGTTTCGTGAAGTTCCGAGTTGGTTTCGTCTGTCGATTCGCCTTGACGAGCCGCTGCGTTTGACGTTTGAAGGTGTCCCGGGACCATGGTACGGAGCACGGAGCTCAATTATTCACTTTAGACCCCGTCCCTACCCTTTGGGATGATCCACGCCTTGTCCCTAGGCCTTGGAGCGAAGTACGAGAAGTTTGAAGCAAAAACGAGTGAAGTAGAGCATGAACCAAGGAGCTGAAAGTTGCTGTCATGGCCTGAACCCTTCGGGATGACCCCGTCCCGGACGGGATGACTATGTGGGACGGGACCACCTTGTCCCGTCAGGGACGGCCCTGTGACTCCTCGTTGGCTCAAAATACTTCGTCTATTTGAAGGCCTAAACATTATAATTTCGTCCCATTCTTTCTCCTGCATTTTTAGAACACTTTTAAGTTGTTTCTCAAGAAAAACTTAGGTTTAAATAATTTCATCTCTTGTATTTTCAATTCCCGACTCGGATTATGCTAGTTTGATCGACTATTTGGTATTTGTTGCTTTTGTTCATCATCTCTTCCCTTGAATTCTCTGTTTTGGTATTGATAATTCTTCTCCCTTTTTGATTGTATTTTCATTTTTTATTGTTCTAAATCATGTTTTCATTATTCTCTCTTGCTTTGATCATCGTTGTTATCATGCGTGAGTAGTTTATTCATCTAGGGAGAGGGGTGAAGTAAGGGTTTTGGTTTTGGTTGTGTTTGGTGATCATTTGAGTTAGGTTTTTGCCCTTGCGTTGATTGTCTTTGCTTGAATGTGTTTGTTGAATCCTTGATCACGTTTTAGCAAACCTTTAGCACCCTTGAACTTAAGATCGAGAGACTAGTTCGAGGAGAGGCGCGAGACAATCTTTAGGACCCTCAATTGTAAGTAGCGAGAGCCCGCTTTTAAGACCTAGAGGTAGCTTAAGACCGAGAGGACGAGCTAAATCCTTAGCAAGCGCGATCACCTACTCGACCCGTTCACCATCCTTTACCTTAACCTTACCCATTGCCTAACCCGACTCCCTAGACCTTTCCCTTATAAGTTTTAAATCCCTTTTCCTTGCGCTCTAGCTCTAGTTTACCAACGTACACTCGAACCGAGACTAGAATCACCCAAAATAACCAACATAAGCGACTTTCTCCCTGTGGATTCGACCCCGACTTACCCTTGCTACCCATTAGTGTTTGTCCGGTCTATTTTTGATTAGGAGAGTGCGACTAATCCTATCAACTGCCTTTGAATACCTCAAAGCTGCGGCGCTACATATAGACAGTATCACCCACCTCGACATTTCGCCCCATACTTCTTTGCGGAAATCGTACATCTGTGGTGGCTCGTTCTTCTTGTTTTTTTCAACTATATAGATGGAAACAAAGTTCTCCTTTCAAAATTTCAGGGATGTCACTCTCATCGGTCATCATTTTCTTCCCTAATGTGTCGGGTTTCTTATACCAAATTTCTATCTGTTTTTTCCCAGCAAGCTCCCTCGACCTACGCCTCAACCATGCCATTGACATTGTGCTCGACAAAACATCATGTTCCAAATGTCAAATTACCTCAATACGCCGTAAGCAGATCCGAATCAACCAAACCTCCATTATAAGAAAAACCGAATATTAACATGAAAAGGTTTAGTCATGTTCATTCCCGAATAAAATACAAAAAACAGTAGTTTATTGATCTTTTATTGTGCAAAACAATTACTTCAAACTGAAATTTAATTTGGGCAAAATTCATCCACATGTAAACACAATCAAAACAATAACTACACAAAATTAAAATTGAATTTTACCTTCACCCATTTCTTCAAATAATGTGCGACCAAGTAATGAAGAGGAAGAATTTGAAAAGAAAGACGAAATTTTGGAAGGAGTAATTAGTGTTTTCGATGATAATTTAGGGATTTTGTGATCTTCATTATTTGGGTTTTGCATGCTGTGTAAATCACTTTGTGGAAGGAGGGAGAATATGTCGAATAAATCAAGGTATAAGGGGGATTGAAGGGTCACAACTTAATAAGAGGGGCAAATCGGTCAAACAATAAAAATTTGGTCGGAGATAAGCAATGAGGGTGATTTAAAAATAAATGTCTTAAAAGGGAGATAAGTTGAAAAAACAACATATAAGGGAATTATTTTTTTTTAAAAAGAAAAGTGTTATAAAAGGAGTTTATAGTCAATTAACCCTAATTACAAAAATTAGGTTCTATTAAAACTATCTCAATAAATGGATTCATGTCATCAATTGTGATTTTTTTTTTTTTTTAATTTCTGAAAAGTGGAATCTGAAGGGGGAAAACATAGAGACAAAGTAGAGGGTGTAAATCATGGTAGGTTCAATGGCGGTACAGGTGGTGGCGATGGCGGTAGCGGTGACAGCTTAGAAGGTTGCGGTGGTTAGGACGGTTGTGGTGGTGGTCGAAGGGATACGTAGACCGTAGACATAGTTGAGGAAGGGTTGTGGATGTCAAGGAGGCGACACACATCGGAAGTGGTGGAGACAATGGTGGTTACGGAGGTGGCAACACCGACCAATGATGTGGTAACGGTGACTAGAGGGCAGGGTAGTGTTGGTGAAGGTACCCGGATCGGACCTATCTCGACGCCTCGCGCGAGCTCGCTCGAATAGGAGCAAGGCGCTACGCGAGAAAATTTGCGTAAGTGCAAAATGTGTGCGAATATTGCTATGGGGGATATCATTGCTTATAAAACTTGAAAATCGTTTTTGAAATTGTATTCGGAGTCGCCACCAAATTTCAAAGGAATTTGGACTTTTTCAATGCGTCTTAAATTATAAGACGCGTGTCTTAGAATTCAAGGCGCGTCGATACCTCTCCTCCTAAGGTTATTGTGAAACCAGAGTGGATTCGGGGCAAGGTTACTTTTGAAAGTTAATCAAAACGTTTTATGAAAAACTGAAATCAAAAGCCTACGTAAAGTAGTCTTTACTGATTTGAAAACAAGTGCTTAATTTCGATGTGTGAGCAAATAAAACGCTACGTACAAGTGCGAATATGACTCGATAAAAATGCAAGGCAATGCATGTGAGTCGTTAAAGTTAACGACGTTTTGCTTTAGGAAATATACGAGAAATAATAATTCATTGATTTGAATTAATATAAAACGTTATTTTCCGACTTTTGTCTAATTCTATTATTTTGAAAACCCTCAGTTTTGCATGTTTAAAAGACTAGTGAAACGATACAAGTTAATGTCGAATCCGTGTTTTAGTCATAATTTAATGCATGCATGAGAATTTGCTTAAGTGTAAAATGTAAAGTCGGTTTGCTTTAGTGACAGTGAGTCGTTTGTTTATGCGACATTGGCGGGGTTTAGACGGATTAGGAATCCGAATTACTACAACCGTATTACGAATACGGGTTCGTTATGCCAATATCGAATTAGGTTAGTGTAACCCTTGTCCGAGTCTAATCCGAAGGTAAAGTGTTTACCTTAAAATGCAAAGACGACAATTCGAAAATGCATAAGAGTGAGTTAGAGAGGAGTGCAATGTAGAGTACGTTGCTTAAGGTGTGTCTAATGTAGTGTGGGTGCATGGGTATATATAGGAGAGGGGGTTGAGCACGTCTAATGGTGAAAAAGCGACGGAGAAGCAAAACTACCCGCCAGTTAACAAGTGGCTAGAAAACCAGCCGCCAGTTAACAGGCGGCTAGAAAAGCAGCCGCCAGTTAACAGGCGGCTAGAAAAGCAGCCACCAGTTAACAGGCGGCTAGTTTTGTGTTTTGTTTTTGTTTTTGGGCTGAAAAAGGCTGCTGTGACGTTTGGGCTGAGGTTTTTGTCGGGTGTCTTGCTTTTATCCAAGGGGTTTTTGTGTGTGTTTTGATGTGTGTCATGCTTTGGTCCAATGGACCAAAGTTTGACGTTTTTGGTTCCGTTTTGTGTTTCGTGTTTCGCGTTTCGGTTTTTGTCGTGTTTTTCGATTTTGGCTCGAAATAAAATCGTCTCGTTTTGTATTATTTTGTAAAATCGTAAAATTTGGTTTTACGAAAATGTGACTCGTGAGGTGAGTTGGCCCGTTTTGAGTGATATTTTTGTAGGTTGTGGGTTGTTTTTGTAGGTTGTTTTTGTGAGTTGTTTTTGTGGGCTGTTTTTGTGGGCTGAATAATCGTGTCGTATTTTAGCTTAAAATAGGCGACAAAATTAAATGTTCATTTTACGAAATATGCAAATTTTTAAAATAATACGTTAAAAACGACTAAAATGTTTTAGACACTTTGTACCGTTTCGTCTATTTATAAAACATGCATAAAAGTCCATTTTCATCATCGGGTTGCTTTAGAAGTGCGGATACGGTATCTCTGAGCCCCGGTTTGGTGAGCTTGGACTAAAGCGCTAGTCAAACTTAAAAAGATAGTATCCGGACCACTACAGTCTCGATACTACCTGGCGGCGCTAAGCATGTGTCTCGGGGAGAGACGAGGACTTAGTGCCGGGAAATGCGGGGAGGGACGACATGTTTAGGGACATGACGGTCCTGCATATTTAGGGGCATGCCAGCCTGCGTGTTGCTTTGATGCTTCTGGATGGTGCTTTGCTTGTGCTTGTGTGCGAGTGCTTGTGCTACTTGCTGGTGCTCTGCTTGAGACGGTTGCTGATGTTGAATGTTTCTTGATGGCGTAGCCGAACTTTGCGTTGTACTTGAGATAGTTGCTGATGGTGAGTGCTTCTTGCATGCTTGATCTGGTGTTTGTGCTTCATTGTCGTTCTCGTAAAAGAGGCTTTGTGTTTGGTGCTTGACTCGTAAAAGAGGCTTGGGTGTTTTGTGTGACTCGTGAAGAGGTTTAGTGTTTTGCTTGACTCGTAAAGAGGTTTTGTGGGACTCGTGAAGAGGTTTAGTGTTTTGCTTGATTCGTAAAAGAGGTTTGGGTGTTTTTGTGAGGCTCGTGAAGAGGCTTGGTGTTTTGCTTGACTCGTAAAGAGGTTTGGTGTTTTTGTGGAACTCGTAAAGAGGTTTAGTGTTTTGTGTGACTCGTAAAAGAGGTTTAGGTGTTTTTGTGAGACTCGTAAAAGAGGTTTGGGTTTTTTTGCTTGACTCGTAAAGAGGTTTAGTGTTTTTGTTTGACTCGTAAAAGAGGTTAAGGTGTTTTGTTTGACTTTTGCGGGAAAAGCAAAAATTGATCCTGATTTTTGTGACTTTTGCGGGAAAAGCAAAAATTGATCCTGATTTTTGTGAATTTGTATTATATGGTGTAGCCCCCAGTTTGACTTAGGTTTTAGTGTAAAACGTTAGTCAAACTTGTTGTATACGATTTTAGCCCCCAGTTTGACTTAGGTTTTGGAGTAAACCGTTAGTCAAACTTTGTTGTAGCTGTTTCTGATTTTAGCCCCCAGTTTGACTTAGGTTTTGGAGTAAACCGTTAGTCAAACTTTGTTGTATTTGTTCGATTTTGCCCCAGGTTTGACTTAGGTTTTGGAGTAAACCGTTAGTCAAACTTCTTTATAAGCTTACGATTTTAGCCCCGGTTTGACTTAGTTTTTAGTGTAAGCGTTAGTCAAACTTGTTGTAAGCCGCTACGATTTTAGCCCAGTTTGACTTAGGTTTTGGAGTAAACCGTTAGTCAAACTTTGTTATGTTGTTTACGATTTTAGCCCCAGTTTGACTTAGGTTTTGGAGTAAACCGTTAGTCAAACTTCTTTATCAGTCGCTCGATTTTAGCCCCGGTTTGACTTAGTTTTTAGTGTAAAAACGTTAGTCAAACTTTGTTATATTGTTTTTGAATTTAGCTGACATGCGATCTTTCGCTTTGTGGGTGGCCAGTAGAAATGCGAGGAAATGACTTGCGTTGGCGTCGTTGAACGGACGCCGTCAGGTGAATGTGGTCGTTGGCTGACCTTGCTTGTAGCTGTACTTTGAGACCTGCAATGTAATGTTAGGTGGGCGAAACCGCGAATCTCGATTGAGATTATGGGCCTCGAAATGCGTGAAAATGCAGTTTTAAGAAAATGCATCGTGCTTTATGTGAAAGTATGTGTAAAACGTGTTTTGACAGAAATGATGTATGAAGTTTGCAAAAAGTATTTTGATGAAAATGCAATGTAAAAAATTGCGCTTTTTGAAATATGAGTTGCGAAATGCGAGAATTGTAATTTGCGTAGAGCTGAAAGTGTGTTTGAGAATGACACGGCTGATGTGATACACGGCTGCGTTCTGTTAAGTAAGGGGAATGTGTTTTTAGTGCAAAAAATGGGTGTAACTGCTGTAGTGGCCAGGGTTTGTGGTCGGGCGATGCGTTGCATGGGAGGGTGGTGTTTTGGGTGTCATAAAAGTCGTTGCCTCCTCCTGTGATCCGTGATACGGGAATGGCAGGGATGTCGAGGTTAGCATGTGTAGCTGATGGGTATGGCGTCGAAGGAACCTTGTTGTAGCTCGTCGTCAACTCTATACCCTGGTGACGCTGTAGTCTGCTTTGTCATTCCTAAGACCTAAGAGGACATCGGAGGTCGTAGTTTTGTCTTTTGCTCTAGAGACGGAAAATCCAAAACGTAAATGCTTTTGACTAATGTTAATAAAATGAACGTTTTCGTTTACGTTTGCCTCGTTCTTTGTTTTGTAAAAAAGAGTTGTATCCTCGACTTTTTAAGCTTTGGATCATGATCTTGCGTTTGTGTTGACCGTACTGCGACCTTTTAAGCTTTAGGCGTGTCATTTTTGTGTCATTGTGCCCTCGACCTTTTAAGCTTTAGGTAGCGTCGGATGTTTTCAGGTTGACTATGTTCTCGGCTTTTTAAGCGTTGAGCAGCGTCGTTGTTGTGTTGAATGGTGGTCGGCGCTTCTTGCAGAAGTCGCCACGTATCCACGTTAGTGGAATCAGGCCGGCGTAGTTGAGTCGTATTTTGTGTTGAATGTGCATGTTTAGGGCATGCGGCCAGAATTTGTTTTCGTTTGTTTTTTTTGTACAGGAGTCTTGACGTTTAAGGCGTCTGCCACTTTATGAAACGCTTTTTGCTCGCTCGAAAGTGCATGTTTAGGGGCATGCCGGCCTAAGAATTGTGTTTGTTTTTTTGTAGAGAGTTTGAAGGTGCACGTTTAGGGGCATGCCGGCCCAGAGAATTGTGTTTTTTTTTTTTTTTTTTTTGTAGAGAGTTTGAAGGTGCACGTTTAGGGGCATGCCGGCCCAGAGAATTGTGTTTGTACACGTTTAAGGACATGTCGGTCCGAGAAATGCTTTGATGGAGTTGCACGTTTAAGGGCATGCCGGCCCGTGAGATGCTTTGGTGGGAAATGCACGTTTAAGGGCATGCCGGCCCGTGAATTGCGATTTTTAACATTTTGTCTGTTTGCATCTTATAAATACATTGCAGAATGCTTCGTGGGTGATGGTTATTTTGTAGTTGAGAATGGTTTGATACCAGGGTTTTGTATGTTCAACCCCCAGTGTGGTTGGAAGCATGAGTATATGCTGGTTTGTTGTGCTGTTTCGTGTCAACGGGCAGTATCTGGATGTGTGGGGGTTTGTTTAGCAGGGATGAAAGGTCAGGTAGTGTGTCTGTGGATCCTTGTAGGTCGTAGACATGTGCTTCGTATGCTTTGAGATTCTGGTAGAGAGGGGGTGCGTGGTTGTCTTTTGTGATTAATAGGAGTATTCCTGTATTATGATCGTGGTGGTTGGACACCTGACTGATTGTGGAGTCCTTAGTGATTGTGCTTTCTGCGGTGTTTTTGACGAGAGCGTCGGTGTTTCTTGGATATGCTTTGTTTGGGTTGTGGCAGTCAGTGTATACTGGACCTTTGCCGTTTTTCTTTGTGGCTGGGATTGTGTTTGATGTCCAGTTAGCATTTTTGTTGGCTTGGACGAGGTGTTGTGACTTTTGTTTGATGGGCTTGATGCCCCGCTTTTGTTGTTGCGGGGTGTTTGGTCAGAGACGGATATGTCTTTGTGAGACCAGATGTGGGGTGCCGTTGATCTTTGTAAGTAGCTTGGAGGCTGCATATTTTGTGCTGTAGCAGGGAAGGCCACGGTGGTAGTTTTACGGGTTCTGGGGTGTTTTGGTATTGACGGTTCTTTATCGTTCGGGGATGGGAGTTTGTTTAGGAGTGCAAAGCGATTACTGCAATGTATTCATATGATGCAATGTCGTTTTGTTTAATGTTATCGCAAACGTTTAGAATGTGCAAAAGAGAATGTGCAAGAGTAAAGAGGCAAAACGAGGCAAAGTGTAGCCGAAAACATTCTTGTCATTAATGTTGTTAAAAGCGATTACATTTGAAAATTGCTCGGACTATAGAGCTTAGGACAACCCTACAAACTCTAAAATCCTAAACTAGGTCTACTATTTAGGAATGTAATGCGCATCTGGTTGACTTAGAAGACCTGGCGTCATGATGACGTGGGACCACTAAACCTTAGGCGTAAATGCTTGGTGAAACCACCTGCGTCATTGGTGGATTCGTCGATGCTTTCTCAAATGTAGGAGGGTTGCTCGGAAGTTCGAGGCTTTGACGGTGATGATTTCGTTGTCCAGAGGTAGTTTAACCTTCCGATCACGAGTTGATCTGACGGCTCGGGTAAGCGTGAATCCAGGGCACGCCAAAGAACATATCAGATGTCGGGGGAATGTCCATGACTTGGAATTCAGTTTTCGTCACGACATGTTCTGTCATGACGGACAGTGAGATGATGCCTTTTATACTACGGAGTGTGCCGTCGTATCTTTGCCACGTTGTGCGAGCAGGAGTGAAGTCGTCTTCGCCCAATCGAGTTTAGTGGCGGTCGAAAGCGAGGACATTGATCAAGAACCGTTATCGGCGAGGGTAGCGGGTAGTGTCATGCCCGCGGCAATCTACGGTTATGTGGAGTGCCATATTGTGTGCGACTCAAAGGCGGCGGTCGCGTTAGAAAAAGTTATAGTACCCGTGCTTGATCCGGATGATGTGGCTAACAAATTGCGCGGAGGCATCTGCCTTGCCACCGGGTGACTGTAGGATTCGACGAAGGGCCTTGCGATGCCTAGGTGAATCCTGCAAGAGTTGCCAGGCGAAGTGCTTGATTTTGTTTTGGAAGTTGCTTTGGCGGCGTATCACCGGCGCCAGAGCCAGGTTGAGAAAGCAGGTGGAAGCGGCCTCGCCCACGAGTATGCCCTTGTCCTTGTTGTTGTTTGTGAGCCTGGGCGGGAACCTGGCGGTTCTAGAGGAGCTTGAGTACATATGTGGGAGGTATGAAACCTCGTCGTCATTTGTCGGACCACACGATGGGATGTAGATAAGGGACACAGACGAAGACCCGCTACCGTCCGGGCCTTGTTTTTGTTTTTGTCTTGTGAATGTACTTAGTCTTTGTCGTTGCGATCGTTGGTATCGCCGCTAACGACATTGACCTCATGGTTGTTTGTAGTAGCAGGATGAGAGCACTCGAGAATGGGAAATGTTCCCACAAAGATAGTGCGAGCACGGAGTGTGCTATGCTGGTGTGGTGGTTTAGGAGCCGCGTTTGGCTTTTCGATCGTCTTGTTGTCGATCATGTCTTGGATTGCGTTCTTCAGACGGAAGCAATCCTCGGTGTCATGCCCATTAACCCTGGGGAATTCCACGGAGGCGTTTTGGTTCCATGACTTTGTTTTCTTGTGCTTAGGTGGTATGTTGGTGGGGCTAGGAAGCCGCAGAAGGTTTCTCTTCACGAGCTTCTTCAATGCCTTGGAGTAAGACATGTAGAGGGGGTCAAAGTGTCGTTGTTTTGACGAGGATGGCCCCGCAGAGGATGACTTAGGTGTAGCGATTGTAGGCTGCGTTGTGAACACAGGTGATGCCGCTAGTGCATCAGAGTTGGCGATCTTTGGTCGGCTTAGTTTCGCCGGTTCGGGATGTCGCCTTTGTGACTACGACTGTAGCTTTGTGAAGCTTGTAGTTCGCATTTTGTCTTCAAGGAATTGAATTCCCTTAGCATCTTTGGCGACTCTTTGGCGAAGAGTCTAGCGTTCTTCTCGGCCTCGAACTTTTGTATAACGGCCAAAAGTTCAAGCTGAGACGTGAGATTGGTGATCTTGTCGTTGAGCAACTGGATGTGTTCAGCGGTCACGGGTGACTGCAGGTGCGAGGGAGGGGCAACTTCGTTGGTTGGGAGGTTGAAATGGGGATCCATGTTTCTTCTGCGAGCCGTGTATCCGGGGCTTTAAGTAGGTAAACCTGCAAAGCGTTAGACTTTAGTGACCCGAAAATGAAAGAAAAGACTCGATCTCGCATTCGCAACCCAAAATAAAGTATATAAAGAAATGTGCAGGACTCGACTCGTGTTTTTTAGCTGAAAAGACACGGGAGGCTTTTGAGGTAGAGAACTAGAGATAGGTCAACATATCTCTAGTCTCGATGTAATAAAATGTTTTGTATGATCAAATCTGATTAGCCCAGATTAGCAGCATGTCGCTTAGGGGCTAATCGTTAGATTGTGATATGAAAAGGAGTCAAAACGAAATAGCGATAGGCTACTCAATTTGAGGATGTTAAAACGAGTAAAAAGCAAATATTGCTTGCCTTTTACGTGTGTATGTGCTATAGAAAGTCGAACCAAAATGACGATAAGCCAGCTGATTTGACATGTGAAATGACGGGTTCGTGCTTGAACGATCCCGTGTTTTGTTTGTTTTTGAAAAAATGTTTGTTTAGGTCGAGATGACTAGAGAATCACTCGGCCCGGAGTTGCTTTAAATGCATGGTGAAAAAGCAATTGTTTTGATTAAAATACCCGAAGTGAATTGACATTTTGGGGTTTTGCTTTGTGAAATGCTTTGCGATAAATGAACTATGACGATACGTCAGTCGTATAATTCATTTATGTTTTGTAAAGGATCGGAAATGTAGTGATTATTTCCGATCGAGTTTGAATGTCGCAGCGTGTTGTTTGTCTGGTTCGTTTGACGATAGGTCAATAAACCTGACGTTAGTGTTTTTTTGAAAGCATGACTTTTCAAAAATGTTTGAAAATGTATTTTGAAAAGACGTCTATGAATGCATATGCTTTGAAAATGTTTTGCATGAAGTTTGTTTGAAAGACGACTATAGTGAGGGTACTATAGCCGGCATTTATGCATTATATGACATGGGTTTTTGGCTTTTAGGGTAAGGTTCCCGCCGGTCATTCCCGCAACGTTTGTGTAGGGTTATCCGCAAGATCACACACGCCAAAGTGTGGATTCAATACGGTCCTAGGCGTCGAGTTTGGTATTCACGATCGTCAGACGGATGCCGTACTTGTGATCGTGAAGGGGTGAGAACTTCGATTTGTCGAGAATAGTCTCGCTTATGCAGGGTGCGCTATTAGGGGTCGATTCTCGAGGGTGCATGGCTCGTAAATCCCGGAGGATTTGACTCGAACGTTAAATTGCTCAAACATCGAAAGCGTACTTGTTTTCAAATTTTCAAGTTTTGCCTCAAGCGTTTTTAAATAAAAGAAAAAGAGTTTATTTTTCTTAAAAATAAAAACGTGCTATTCCCCAGCGGAGTCGCCAACTGAAGGTACCCGGATCGGACCTATCTCGACGCCTCGCGCTAGCTCGCTCGAATAGGAGCAAGGCGCTACGCGAGAAAATTTGCGTAAGTGCAAAATGTGTGCGAATATTGCTATGGGGGATATCATTGCTTATAAAACTTGAAAATCGTTTTTGAAATTGTATTCGGAGTCGCCACCAAATTTCAAAGGAATTTGGACCTTTTCAATGCGTCTTAAATTATAAGACGCGTGTCTTTGAATTCAAGGCGCGTCGATACCTCTCCTCCTAAGGTTATTGTGAAACCAGTGGATTAGGGCAAGGTTACTTTTGAAAGTTAATTAAAACGTTTTATGAAAAAGCGAAATCAAAGCCTACGTAAAGTAGTCTTTCTTGATTTGAAAACAAGTGCTTAATTTCGATGTGTGAGCAAATAAAGCGCTACGCATAAGTGCGAATATGACTCGATAAAAATGCAAGGCAATGCATGTGAGTCGTTAAAGTTAACGACGTTTTGCTTTAGGAAATATACGAGAAATAATAATTCATTGATTTGAATTAATATAAAACGTTATTTTCCGACTTTTGTCTAATTCTATTATTTTGAAAACCCTCAGTTTTGCATGTTTAAAAGACTAGTGAAACGGTACAAGTTAATGTCGAATCCGTGTTTTAGTCATAATTTAATGCATGCATGAGAATTTGCTTAAGTGTAAAATGTAAAGTCGGTTTGCTTTAGTGACAGTGAGTCGTTTGTTTATGCGACATTGGCGGGGTTTAGACGGATTAGGAATCCGAATTACTACAACCGTATTACGAATACGGGTTCGTTATGCCAATATCGGGTCGGGTTAGTGTAACCCTTGTCCGAGTCTAATCCGAAGGTAAAGTGTTTACCTTAAAATGCAAAGACGACAATTCGAAAATGCATAAGAGTGAGTTAGAGAGGAGTGCAATGTAGAGTACGTTGCTTAAGGTGTGTCTAATGTAGTGTGGGTGCATGGGTATATATAGGAGAGGGGGTTGAGCACGTACAATGGCTGAAAAACTGAGCAGAGGAAGCAAAACTAGCCGCCAGTTAACAAGCGGCTAGAAAAGCAGCCGCCGCTTGATTAATAAGCGGCTAAGCGACCTTGATTAACAGGCGGCTAAGCGACCACCACAGTTAACGAGCGGCTAGTTTTGTGTTTTGTTTTTGTTTTTGAAATTTGAAAAGGTCTTTGTGACGTTTGGGCTGAGGTTTTTGTCGGGTGTCTTGCTTTTATCCAAGGGGTTTTTGTGTGTGTTTTGATGTGTGTCATGCTTTGGTCCAATGGACCAAAGTTTGACGTTTTTGGTTCCGTTTTGTGTTTCGTGTTTCGCGTTTCGGTTTTTGTCGTGTTTTTCGATTTTGGCTCGAAATAAAATCGTCTCGTTTTGTATTATTTTGTAAAATCGTAAAATTTGGTTTTACGAAAATGTGACTCGTGAGGTGAGTTGGCCCGTTTTGAGTGATATTTTTGTAGGTTGTGGGTTGTTTTTGTTGGTTGTTTGTGTGAGTTGTTTTTGTGAAATTTGTTTTGTGGGCTGAATAATCGTGTCGTATTTTAGCTTAAAATAGGCGACAAAATTAAATGTTCATTTTACGAAATATGCAAATTTTTAAAATAATACGTTAAAAACGACTAAAATGTTTTAGACACTTTGTACCGTTTCGTCTATTTATAAAACATGCATAAAAGTCCATTTTCATCATCGGGTTGCTTTAGGGGGGTACGGATACGGGTATCTACAGTTGGTCATGGAGGTGTAAGTCGATTGAGGGGGGTAAGAAGGTGGCGGTAGTCAAGGAGGTCATGGAATTTAAGGTGGTGGTGGGCACGATGATTATGGGGATGTGGGGGAGGCCAAGGACTTGCCGTAGCACTCACAACCTTTTCAAACTCTACTTCTTTTTTTTTTTTAAATAAAAAAAATTAAAAAATCATAAAAATGATGAGTTGGACCCATTTTTTGAGGTACTTTTAATTGAACTTCATTTTTGTAATTACTTTGGTTTTGAACACCATTTAAGTAAAAACTCTAAAACGTACTATGATAGTTCAAGTCAATTAGTCTCTCGAGATATGTCACACATTAAAATAGGGTGAGCTAAGTTGCTTTTACTCATTAAAATAAATAAAAATAAAATAAAATAAAATTTCTACACTTGTAAGAGGTGAAACCGTCCCATGTAAGAATTTATGAAACTTTTGGTAAAATGGAGTTAAACAAAAAAATATTTAGTATTTTGGGTCGAAATTGAAAATATTTAGACTTATGGTGTCCACGTAGGCTAGAATTTCTCTAAGCCACCAAACATCCTTGCGCGTGACAATTTATATGATTAAATAAATTCAAACAACCAAAATAAATAAATAAATTTGTTGAAGCATAAAACGCCACTTGGGGTGGCGGTTTCATGCCCCGAAAACGCCACTCAAAGTAGTGATTTGTTTTCAGTATTGCACGCTCATTTTACCCAATTGAAACAACATCTTGAACAATGTTTTTCTTCAAATCTCCTACTATAGTAAGTTTCATCTACCTTATTTAATGATAAAAATCAAATATTAGTGTTTACTTAATAAAAATTGAAATTGACTAAATTAAAGTAGTGCAATGAAAGGTGTGGTGTGGGAGAGAGTGGTGGTGCGTGCAGGCGGCCGTCGGGGATGTGTGGTGGAGTCGGGGATGCGTGGTGGCGCATGCAGATGAAATTCGGATAACGAGGAGTTGAGCTTGCTGCGAATAAAGGGTAAGGATTTTGTTTTTTGGTTTTGAGACTTTAAAATTGATTGAATTGAATAAAGGTAAGGAAATTTGTTTGGAATTGTGTTAGATATACATAAAACACCATCTCATATGGCGTTTTACACTTCTATTTTTTAATAAATTTTAAAAGCAAAATGCCATTCGCAATGGCGTTTTGTGATCCAAAAATTTTCAAGCCTATGTGGACACCATAAGTCTAAACATTTTCAATTCCGACCCAAAGTACTAAATACTTTTTTGTTTAACACCATTTTACCAAAAGTTTCAGAATTTATGGTGGTATATTTTCTCATAGTTTTTTAATTTTACATTTTTTATTCTTTTAATGTATAAAATTTCTTCTTTTTTAAAAAAAAAAAAAAAAATCAAACATCACCCTCACTCAAACCCTAATTCCATTTTCAATTTAAATTTATTAAAAATTTAATAAAATTCGATAACTTAACAACAAAAATTAAATCGAAATGGTAATTCTACTGAGAGACTTGTCTTATTAGTGTAAGACGGACCCATTTAACAGAAAATAAGATACCCATTAAAATATGGGTTTCAAACTTCGAAGACAGTTGAGAGATATAATAATTGTACAAAATCTTTAGGTTAACTACAACTTCCTCAAAAAAAGGGATTTATAGCTTTTCAAATACAATTCAACTATTCAAGTCACGTTCTTTCATTTTCTTTTTCAACACAAAACACCGAGAGGAAAATTTTCATTGATAAAGAACCTCTATTATCAAACCCTCAAAAAACAGATGCCGAGGACGAAAAATTCGCCGTACATACTGAGAAGACGTCGCCGATAAGATGATGTAACACGGTAATTAGGTTTTTGTATATGAATTTCTAAATTTTGTATATGAATTTCTAATTTTTTTTTTTTTTTGGAACTTAAAACATAATCATATGAAATTGAAATTGTCAATTACATAAATGGAGTTGATATGATGAATTGGATACAATTCTTTTTTTTTTTTTTTCTTTTTTTTTTGAAAGTTAGGTTTTGATTTTTATACACCGTAGTAATGAGTTTGTGGGTGCATGGATATAAGTTAGTGTCAGTTTTGATTTTTATACATCATAGTAGATGATACGCCCCCAAGTTAAGAATGTACGTCTTCTAAATTATTGTTACCCCTTAATTTGTAGCTGTATATTTCTGTTTGTATGTTTGTACATGTATGCTCTGTTTTGTACCTAATGTACAGTTATTCGTATCATAATTTTAGGTATTATGATATCTTTTACTTCATACCTAATATTTAAAGTTTTGTACCTAATTTGCAATGATTTTTGTAGCGTTCTTTACCTAATATGTAATTGTTCATGTATAACTCGTAAATTCTTTATAAATGTCTTATACTTAATATATTGATTGTGCATGCTATGCTCTGTTTTGTACCTAATGTACACTTATTCGTATCATATTTTTGTATTATTATAACTTCTACTTTTACCTAATATTTAAGGATTTATACCTCATTAGCAATGCTTTCCGTATTTTTTAATACCCAATACCCAATGGTTTTAAATGTTTTGTAAATGTTTTATAAGTAATATATACATGTTTGTAACTAATATGAATGATTTTGTACTATTTTGTACTTTATTTGCAATTGAGTTATATGTAATGGTTTAATTATGTGTTTGTAGCTAATATCTATTGCTTTATACTTGATATATATCGATGATTATTACCGTTCTCATGTTTTACCAATGGTTGTTTGCTTTGCTCATTGGTGTGTGAGGAAGATTGTATGTTGATCAAACGTGATGAAGAAATACATTCAGGGTTAACTACTGAGAAGCTGGCCGTGTTAAACGGAATGCCCATATTTTAAGCCAAAATTCAACAAGTCAAAGAGAAGGTGTTGATGCTGACGTAGATAACGAAGAGCAAATGTCACTAATTCAAGCCTTCAATGATCCCGCTGTACTACAATAGATTGATAGTTGGGTTGAGCGTGTAAAGCATGTGTCAGATAATGCGCCAGAGATGCTGTCGTTTGACCTTAGGATAAACGACATTGGTCACCCTAAATCTCAAAACATCGATGAACAAGATACATCACAAAGGCACTACTCCAAAATTCAAGCATCCAAGAAACAAAAAGCATGATGGTTTATAGGACTAGTAATATCACAAAATTTAGTTTAAATATATTTTGCCACCCATCCATTTTGTTAAGGCAAGTTTCGACGCATTTGGGATGTCGTCTTCTTTAGAACTACGTTTGCACGACTTATGTTATCATGACTAAGTACTTGCGGCGCATTTAGGATGTCGTCTTCAACGTTTGCATGATTTATGTTATCGAACTCTTAATTAAGTATGCGTGTTCTCTTGTTTTAGTTGAATGATTAATTCTTATGGTGATTATTTATGCTTAACTGAAACGTCAAGATAATGATTATGTGATCAAGATATTTTTCTATTGAACCACCCTTTTACAAATCCGTACCACTTTATATTGAATCTGTAATCACTTTATTCACGTAACAATTGAGTACAACTACATACTTGACCAAATAGTTGAATTTAAGTACTATTAAAAGCCTATTTGTATATTTGTACCCGCTGTGAGCTTATTTGTATCTATTTCACACGGATTCGTATCTCTTGTAATAAGATCGTTAAGTCAAGCATACTTAACGTTTGAAACAAAAAGTACATACTATAATGATTATCAGTGATGTAATTATAATCGATCTCAAAACAACAAACAAAATAAATTTTCATATAAATAAAACCATCTACAAATAAAAGTAGTCTTGTTAGACACGTAATACAAAAATATAACATGGAGCCTAAATATGACACTATGTCCACATAGATTAAACCAAATTAAATATGGTAGAGGAGTGAACAACACAACATTCTTTTCGCCAGACGATCTAGTTCCCTTATTATTACATTTTTTTTGCTTTACTTTGACGCTTTATTCTTACGTTTCGTCCCTTAGTGATTGCACGAACAAATCAAGCACTTGTGACAAGTTCGATCCACTCGATTAATCGACTTAACTTGAAGTCACATCCGCAAATAACGAATGTACCCAGATGCGGCATTTCAGTAGATTTGGTTCATAAATTGATGCGCTTCTTTCGAGACTTGGCATTGTAATATGAGGAAATGAAAGTTGCATACCATTTGTCTACGCCATGCTACTCCAAGATTGTCCGAAGTGGTATTCACAATTTGATTTCTTAATCGTTTTCAAACCTAAAGTGGTATTTGCAGTTTGATTTCTTAGCTTTAATCCCCATAAGTGAAGAGCTAATATCGACATCATCGACAAGAACTCCTGGAGTTCGTAACCAACAAACATATTACATATGCTTACTATTAAAATATACAAATATTAGACTAAGACATATAAAAAACATATAATGTAGTACTAATTCAAACTGTTTATTATTATATGAAAATGTATTACGAGTATTATATACTTGTCACCATCGTCTTCTTTAGTAGTATGATCACCATTACCCTTAGTTAATCCATCATCTAAAACCCCAAAATAGCGAGATTTTAAATCACAATAAAAAAATGAAATGAATTGACCATAAAATATGAAATTACCGTTTTCATCAATCGTTGTAACAATCTCTTGGTTTGTCAATGCTTTTTCATGATCATTATTGTCCACCAAAATCCGTTCTATTTAAAAAATAATCACATGAATGAAGCATAATATGAAAATCAAATTTTAAAAAATATACTTTAATGCACAATAATTAATTGACACAAGCACCAGAAAGACTTCCATCGTCCATAGCTTGAATTTGGGGATGAATATTATATTGCTAGAGAACTATTTGATGAAAAATAAAATTTGAGTTTATGGGATGAATCAAAGAATTAACTGAATTCCTTGATAAAAGTATAGGAATCTACTCAACAATAACAACAACGTTATTTTGGTTTTTTTTTTCTCTCTTTTTTTTTTTTTTTTTTTAAATTGTTTGACCCAAATCCAAATAACTGATTTGGATAGTTGGGTAAATGGGCAGTCTCACCATAACTTAATGTGAGATGGGACTCACACAAGTATTTGTATTTTGGTAAAAGTAAAATTATAAAATCTTATTGATTTTCGTTTTTTTTTTGTTTTTTAAAAAAAAATTAAGGAAATTTCACAGTGTACCCCTTTAATTTTCTTATTTCCACGTTATACCCTCGATCATTGTTTTAAAATTCTACGATATAACTTTGACATTCATAACTTTTCTCGGATATGTCCGTAAGTTTTTAATTTTGTTTCTAATATAACTATTTTCAACACTACATAAATTTATACAGACTATTAAACTTATAAAATGTATCAATCAATGCTCTTAAATTCTTCATTCAATCAATAATTTATCCTTAGGTAACCATTATTTCTATTATACCACGATATTTATTAACGTTAACAACAACTAATTATCATCAAATTCGTCCGTTCTTAATTTCAATATTTATAGCAAACATTCATCATCTACCTCAATGTAAACACCATCACTCCCTTCCTTAATATCAATAAAAGTAAGTCGGAGAAAAAAAATAATAAAGGTATAATAAGTTATTTAATAAGTAAAAAGTTAAATTAAATATAAGCCCCTTTTATAACACTTCTTTTCAAAATAACCCCATTATATGTTGTTTTTATAACATAACCCCCTTGTTAGACACTTTTGCTTCAAAATCACCCTCAACGTTGAATTTTTATATTTAAAAATGGCAATTAAAGACATTATGGGGGTATGCCTCTTTCAAGTTACTATCACCAATGTCTAAATTATGTCGACACCTCTTGAGAAATCTCTGTTTATGGGTGTGAATATTTCATTTTTTAAGTAGTATATTTCGACGTTGGGGGTGATTTAGAAACAAAAGTGTCTTAAAAGGGAGGTTATGTTATAAAAATAACATAGAAGGGGGTTATTTTGAAAAAAAGTGTTATAAAATGGGGTTATATTCAATTAACCTTAAGGGGTCGTTTGGTTGCCTTTACAATTCATGGGAAATAGAAGTTCCCATGAATTGACTTACCTCTTGATTGTTTGGTTGCCAAATTCATGGGAAGTTCCACTTTCTACATAATGTAGGAAGTTGCTTACCTAGCCCCCCTTGGTAAGTTTAACTTACCACATGAATTCACTTACCACATTGCAACCTAACACTTTTATACAACTTCCCATGAATTACAACCTCCCGTGAATTACAACTTCACGGGAACTCTATCTTCCTATGTCGAACCAAACGACCCCTTAGTAAAATTAACAAAAAGATGAATAAATGTCAGATTGAAGATAATATACGAAGTATAAAACTTTAAGGGTATATCATAAAATATTCCAAATGTAAGGCTATATCATTAAAAAAAAAAAAAAAAAAAAAAAATGGTGGGGTACACCATAGAATTTCCTATATACGGAGTACTATGGTGTACCCTTGAGTTTCTTCGTTTTTTATGTTATACCCTTATCTTTTTAAAATTTAATGATGTAGTCCTGAAATCCATAATTTCTCCCTGCTATGATCATAGTAGTTGCATCAATTAACCATGTCACTTGTTTAACCTACTAACTTACGCATTAGTTCGACCCATTGCGTATTAACCTATTCATTTGAGTATAAATGCATCCATCACACGTAAACATGCCTAATAATCCTCTAAACCATTAAGAAATCATGCATTAAGCAAATTATAAATTATTAATCAAACATTATACTTTATGATAAAAAAAAAAAATTATTTTTAGAATAATTCTTCGACGACTTCATGTAATACGTTGGTTTGGTGCTAGACCGGGCAAACAGGTAGTGTCGTGTTCGTGTCATATGTAAACGGGTCACGAATCCTTCAACCCAAACCCGACCCAATTAAGTTTTGTGTCGTGTTCGTGTTAACCCACTTACATAAATGAGTCATTATGCCTCGATCCAAACCCATTAATTTTGTGTCGGATTCGTGTCGTGTTTTCGTGTTTTGTCCATTTTAAAAAAAATTAGAAAATATTATATTAAAAGATGACTATTTAATTTACAAAATGGGTTTTTCATATTGGGTTCATGTTTAAAGTGTTCAACCTTAACCCATCCCATTTAATTTTTATGTCGTGTTCGTGTTAAATTACTTACATAAATATAGGGTATTAATTTTTCATATACGGATTTTACTCAAGCTATATACTTTTTGTCATTATTTTTCCCATCCTACCATTTTTTACTCAAAGTATATACAGAATTCTCTCTTTTTAATTCTTTACCAAATCTTAAATCAAATTCAATCAAGTTTCTAAATTTTCAATGATAAACTTCAATCATAAATTCAATGAAATAATAACTGTCTTTTAATTTTAATTTTGTGTTTAAATTATTGAATTTTATTAAAAATTGAGTAAAAAAAAAAAAGAAAATACAAAAAAAAAAAAAAAAAAAGAAACCAAGTAGCAGCAACCCAAAGAAAAAGGTAAAAAAAAAAAAAGAGAGAGAATAATCCGCCTGCCTCACCGGCCACCGGCCACCACCTGCCACTGCCGGCCAACGTCGGCCACCGCCTGCCACCTCATGCCACCACACTTTTACCCACCCACTCCCACCTTCTAACACCACTAAACCACCAAATCACCCCCAAAGTTACCAACCACCGCCGCGTGGCCCACCGCCGGCCCACCGCGTCCCACCGCCATGCCACCACCGGCCCACCGCGCTCCACCGCCGCCTGCCTCACAGCTCTACCCACCCATCCACCTCCAACAAACCCTAATTAAAAAAATTATAATTAAATTGATTAAAAATTAATAAAATTCAATAATCTAAACACAAATTTAAAATTAAAAGACAATTACATTGAATTTATGATTGGAGTTCATGATTGAAAATTTAAAAAATTGATTGAAATTGATTAAGATTTGGTAGAAAATTAAAAAGAGAAAATTTTGTATATTCTTGGAGTAAAAAAGGGTAGGGTGGGAGAAATAATGACAAAAAGTACATAACTTGAGTAAAATCCGTATATGAAAAATCAATTACGTAAATATATCATCGTGCCTTAACCCAAACCCGTTGTTAGCGTAAATTATTTATTTATTTATTATTTTTTTTTTTTTAAAATACTCGGTAGGAGTTAGGACATTTCTCTAAAAACGGATCAAATGGGAAACCTCAAGTGAAAGTTTAGTTGGATTCTCCATACAACCAAAAGAGACTGCATTTACTAGTCTTCGACTCATTCACTCTAAATTCTTCTAAAAAAAAAAAAACAAAAAAAAATCACTGCATTTTACCATTGTTGAATTGAATTTTCTAGGTTTTCAAAATTTTGGGGAAAAAAATCAAATCTTATTTCAGTTGATTCAACCAAAGCTCAGCCGTTAATAATCGAAGGTAGTATCGTCTAATTAACCTCTTCAATTTGATTTTTTCTTCGTTATCAATTGTTGTGATTCGTGCACATGATGTTCGATTTGACGCTTAATTGTTTGCGTAACTTGCTGTTGAATTTACTGGATTTTTGTTCATGTGATTTGCTATATGCTTCAGATTGTAGTCTATGGGGAGGAGGGGGGAAATGTGGTGACTGCTGATGTTGTTTGATGAACACGATTTTCGTGTTTTCGATTATCGAATGCTTAGATGAAAATCAGAGGTTTGTTGATTGAGAAAAAGAATGTCTCATTTTTTTTTGTTCATGTTATTTTGGTTGATTTTTCGCTTTCTATGAGGAAATGTTGTTGATGTAGACACCTATCAAAAAGTGATTGGATCATTGTTCATGTTATTTTGGTACTTCGTATATTTTTGGTAGGTTTTCTATATGCTTGGATTTTTGTTCATATTATTTTGGTAGTTTTGATAATTGTTAAGTGATTGGATCTCTATCTAGCTTTACTTGAGCTCATTTGGGTTAAAAGAAAAAAGGTTTAACTTTAAGCACACCCATAAAAAGTGATCCTTCTATGAGACCGATGTATGCGTACGAGTACGACGGGTATTTACGACTATAATGTGACTATCGTAATGATTATTATGACTATTGAGTTATATTGTGACATTTTAGTGCTAGTTTACTTTGTCTTAAAAAAAGACAGTCTTTTTTTTAGACCACCTTTTTTTTACCCACATTTAGGTGTATGGCGACCACTATTGAGTATTTAGTGACACTTTTCTGACAGTGATCTTAAAAAAGACCGTCTGTCACAAGAGTTACTCATAAATTTTATAATTTTGATTGTCAAGTTTTAGTCAAAGTTAGCTCGTTGTACAACGATTGTTAACATTTAACAAGCAATATCATTATGGTAGATTGGTAATTAGTTAATTACTAGGGTACTACCTATGAAAAAGTTTCAAATTTATGACCTTTGAAGTACCTCTCATTTTAGCATTTGTCCATTTTCCTATCTTAAGTGTCTTTTCTATCCTTGCTAGTTTCATTGATGTAACCTATACTCCCATTGTCCATGATCTTTCTACTTTGATTCTTCCCCTTTTTTGTCTATCATTTAATGGTCGCTACAATTTACAATCCCATATATGCAATGACCTTTCATATCCATTTTCATCCTCACACCATTATGTTGCATCTAATTTAAAGTGCGCTTCAAGTGTCCCTCGGATGAGGCATTAGCCAAAAGTAGCCCAAAACGCCTCAGTGGTTTTAGGTGCGCCTTTTCTATGTCTATTTCATCTAAATGCTTAGTTATGCCACTTACCTTTGCCTGCTCTGCCTACTCTTACTCCTATGGCTTATTAGCCGACATTCAAATCCAAAATGGAAATTACGACCTAAAATTTATTTAAATATTTCAAAAATTATTTCCAAAATTAGTGCACGACATTTTTGCCTTGCGCATAGTGCCTCATCGCAACCGGTCCACGTCGTCTCATTGCGCGTATCCTCTCCTTAAGCTTCTTCAAGAAAATTTCAGACCATTTTCCATTTGCCATTATGCCAATTATTACAATTTACCTTGTAAAATTAAAATGTACTAGATTTCCTGAATACTTGGTAAATTACAAGCTAAAAAGTTTGGAAGAAGATCGGAAAAATTGATCGCTGAATGCACATGAAGTTAAGGACCGAAAGTTTACTTTTGTTCTCGAGTACTATATTTTTGCAAGATTTGCATTTTATCATATGATAATGTTTGACAAAATTGAGCCGCTATTGATGAACTTGCAGAATCTTGACTTGATATGATGGGCCTGACTAACTAAAATTAAAAAACCATTGTTTTTGACTCATTTGCTCTTCAACTCTGACTCTCTGAGGCACCGTAACTTTTAGTTCTGAGATTATATTTTTGGTGTGATCATTGGTATTTCGTGGTACTCGGTCAATGATTGAGATGTATGGTTCACCACAAATTTTGATGTTTGGAGTACAGGGGAAGACTTTCCCTTTCTGCTTACAGCTCCCCCACCCCCACCTAAATTTGGTTGGCTAATGTTTTGTATATTCTGCAGCTGTAGTCTATTTCAATGTTCTTGTTGCAAGATTAGTTAGATTACTATGTCTAGACCAATTGAACGAAGGCTAGGTGTAACCATATTAATCCAAGATTACCCCTGTCCAATATTTTGCAAGGTTATTTAGCAGTCGATTTATATTTATTTCTTATCTGAGATTTTTGTTATGATGTTCTCCTTTCATCTAACCAGGGAAGAAGCTGATATAATTCTGAGGTAAAAACTTCTGAGGATGATCCTTTAAACTAGCTTGTCTAGTCAGTGCGAAAGATGGCATTTTATTCGGAGGAACATACTGCTGACGATTACCTCTTTAAGATAATTTTAGTAGGCGATTCTGCGGTTGGAAAGTCAAATTTGCTTGTTAGATTTGCTAGGAACGAGTTCCACCCAAACTCAAAGTCGACAATTGGCGTTGAATTCCAAACACAAAAGCTGGAGATTAATGGAAAGGAAATCAAAGCTCAAATCTGGGACACTGCTGGTCAAGAGAGGTTCCGAGCAGTTACGTCAGCATACTACAGAGGTGCAGTTGGGGCTCTTGTAGTGTACGATATTAGTAGGCGCCGAACATTTGATAATGTTGGAAGATGGCTCAATGAACTCAACAGTAAGCTCAAATTTCTGTTCTTTTTGGCGCTCTATGATCGTTCTATATGAATATTAATTCCTGCCTAAATATTTGGAGTATATGATTATTCTGTATCTTAGTGTTATGGGAATAGTAACCTTCAAATATGTGAGAACCACCTTTGTTGTAGTTTTACGGATATTCTTCTACATCACTTATAGGATAAAAAACAACAACCGGATTTCTCCCACCACCAATATATGTTTCATTTCACCCGGGGTAAAGGGTCGGGAAAGGCATGCATGAATTAACATGCATTTAACCGTCGAACACTTGAACTAGCTGACAAGATAAAAAAAATTGTTAGAATGTACACAAATAAGCGTGTGTAACTGCGCGATCGCATATTATTATATTAACCTGTTATCCCCTTCTTCCGAAAAACCTATCCTACCTTCCTGCTATGACGTACCCGTTGCTTGCTATTCTTTTAATGTGTGTGAAAGTTGGGCTATAATCGACAAAGAGTTCTAACGATCATGGCTATCATTGTGCGTACATATTGGTATCACCGCACTATACCCCAATACAGGGGCAAGTGTGTAACTGCGTACATATCTTGTTTTTCACTGTCGACTTTTGAACCTCACTGAATTACTGTTTACGATAATCTATTGTCTGTTGGGCAGCACATTCGGACATGAACGTGGTTACGATACTAGTCGGGAACAAATCTGACCTGAAAGACGCCAGGGAGGTGTCGACTGCGGAAGGGAAAGCTTTGGCAGAAACAAAAGGCTTATTCTTTATCGAAACCTCTGCTCTGGATTCATCTAACGTTGCTGTCGCTTTTCAGACGGTTGTGAAGGAGATTTATAACATCTTGAGCCGTAAAGTTATGCAATCCGGCGAGTTAAAGAAGAATGATTCATCGTCACTGAGTAACGGGAAGCCCGTAGTTTTACAAGGAGACGCAAATGGTGCTATGGAACCACCTAAAAAAGCCGGTTGTTGCAGTTAGCCTTCTCTGTGGACTGTGTTTGTAATCTGTAAACGGAAGTTTTGTGAAATACAGTTTGCTGTATGGGATTGTATCGTAAAATATGAGACTCAAAGGCGTGTAGAGTCAAATGAGACGGGGAATTGATTCTTTACCACGAGATAACGACCTCGTTGATTCTAAAATTGTTGTAAATTGTCTCTGTTTTGGTATAGAAATTGTGATGTAAAATCTTTGTCCGAGATTTTTTTTTTTTTTTTTTTTTTTTTTTTTGGCATGGAAAGTACATTAACAAGTACGGAGTACTCCGTAATTTCTACCTGTTTGATTGCTTTGATGTGCAATGAAGCTTCTTGGCCATAGATAATCGAATCATACTCCTTAAGAAAGGGTAGCTTATTAAAGATTTGGTCAAACTAAATATTACAAATTCTAAGATAAATCGGTTTTATGTTGACGATATTTAAAAGATATGACTAATTAATTATTCAAAAGATACAAAATAGATTTTTATTGCTTTGCTATGAGGCGGTATCATGGTAACTTTTTCAGTGTGATTGGATTAGTCAAAGTAACGCTACCTACATTATAGGGTCATGAACTCAAATATTTTGATTCAAAAACCTTGACATATTAGTATTAATTATTGTTATTTTAGTCCCTTGACTATCAACTACGGACTAATTAATTGGTAAAGACTAATAACAAATCAAAGTCATTAAAAATAACTTCGAATATAATAAAACCTTATAATCAAAAATAGTACCTAAACTCTAAACCACATATTACTATAAACACTTTAGCCAGCACAAACTTGACTCGTTAACCTGACTCTACTCCGTATCACTGGATCAACCCAAACCCGACCCGTTAAACCAAAACTTACCTTCAATTCCTCAAAACACACATCTCTAAACCCGAATTCAATTACTAAATAAATCCAAACACGGTTCGTTGAACCAACCCAAACCCGACTCACCGAACCCGTTTTAGAAATCTAAATGCGAAATTGCCAACCAATACCTCCACAAAAGCAAAAAGCACACAGAATTTTTAATTTTTAATTTTTAATACATGGAACACAAGCAATTGCACCTCTCACGCTAAGTAATATCCACAGTTTTTATTTTTTATTTTTTATTATTTTTTCCTTTTATCTTCTACACGTCTTTTCCTTCTCTTTAATTCACCCAATTTAATTTCCAAAAACCTACAATTTTTTTTTGGGCATCTATTTATATTTTCTGGGTTTCTTTCTATTATTATTTCAATTTCAATTTCAATTTCAATTTCAATCAAATTAAAAATTTACTTTCTTCCCCAATAAATTTCCCAGTTTTCAACAGAAGAAAACTCCAGAAATCCCAATTTAATTTCCCCTTAATAAATCTGAGTATTCATTCCAAGGACAAAAAAAAAAAAAAAAAAAAAAAAATCAACTTTAATTAACTTGCCTAAATCCTAATACTAATTTGAATCACAAATTCATTCATTTACATGGTAATATATAAATTTATAATTGTAATTTACAAGTGATTTCCCCAGAAATCTCATGTATTGGACCAAATTTTTGTGACTGTATTGTTCTTTTGCAAGATGATTAGATCTACTTTATGGAATACCCATGAACAAATAATCAATTAATTGATTAATTCACCAGTAATTCAATCAATTTCATAAAATCTATAAACCTAATTCTGGAGTAATCTTGAAGAAATCGTCAAAATTTAATTTAATCATAGTAATTATCAGGTTTTCTTCCCCCCTCCCCTCTTTTGATTGATAAAAATCACAGCATGCTGAATGAAGTTCTGATTATTATTTTGACCTAATTTTAGTGGGTGGCTAACAAAAGGGGGATTTGTTTTTAAATTAATTTTATAATTTTATAATTTTATAATTAGGGTTTGTGAAGATTTTACCATAGCATAACAAGATTGTAGAGGTTCCTGCATCTGGGAATTGCTTAATTATTTTTTCAGAAATCTCAGAAACATTCATCATCCCAATAAAAATTCCCCCTTAGGTTTTTTTTTCTACTTAATATATTTCACCTTTTTTCAGCATAAATAATAAAAGTAATTATAAGTAGGTCTTATGTTTATTTTATTTTATTTATATTAAATATTTATATTTGATATTTGATTTGATTAGTTAATTTTATTGATGAGTAGTATTAGGTATTCATGGGATTAATCCTGGGTGGTTGGATCTGAAAACTTCTTTTCAAGATTATTATTTACGGACGGTTCCAGTTTTAGCCGATTTTGCGACTAAGGCTTTGTTGTTGCTGTTTGTTGTCGTCGTCTGTTTTATTTCTGGGATTTGCTGTGCTGCAAGTTTTCTGTGTTTTGGGTTTGTTCAGTTTTGTTTGTAATTATCAAAAATTGAAAATTTTGGGTTTCTGGTCAATGCAGTTTGAGTTTGGCTTGGTCAATCAGAAATTCAGATTTATAGATCAAGATCATGTAAGTCAAGTAATCTATGTGATTTGTTTAAATTCTCAATGATTTCATACATGCAATTATTGAAAGGATGAATTTATGCATAAATAATGGTTTCCCAGTTTGTGCTTTCTGCTAATTTCTGTCAATGCCGTCTCTGTCGAAAATTAACATCAGATGACAGGATACCTTTAGATATGGTTCGTGGTTCTGGTATCTGTCGGATAAATCTGCAGTCTATTGAAACTCTAAATTTAGAAATAAAGAAACTTGATCGGCCTATAATCAACGAGAATCGCTGACCAGTTTTTGAAACCAATGGTATATAGGGAAAAAATACAGTCATCGTTCATCTGATCGCTATCTCTTCTGTCTGCGAGATCAGATCTGCCACGAAATATTGTGGAAAGGGTGCATCATTAATCTGATGCTGTAATTAAGGTTTTATTTTTCCTTCTAGGGGAAAAAAGAAAACAAACGTGTCAAAAGTTTGCCAACTACTTGTGTTTCCATCAATACTATTTCGAGTTTTTTCGTATTCTTGTTATCAGATGTCTTAGGATCTCTGATCATAACATGATTGTTGCCATCAGACTGATAAAATCTGCATCTTCTGTTATATGATTTTCTGGGCATGATCTTTCTAACAGAAATATTGTACGGAAGTAATTTTATTTTTTAGGCATTGATTGGCTGTTAATCGTATTCGTGTGGTGTTTTCCTGCAGTTGATATGGGGACGGAGCTGTTTAGAGCTTGTCTGAAAGAAGAGGATCTCGATTTCCCAGCAATGCCACCTGGTTTCGAGTCCTTCACTTCATGTAAATTGAAAAAGGTTGAAAAAGCTGATGATGAACCATGTTGCTCAGTTTCTTCAAATCTCTCACTACAAGAATCGGTCAACGTGAAAAGAGAACCCGAACATGGTGGTGTTGGAAAGATAACAAGGTCTCTGAGGCGTAGAGCATCGATGAATCATGGCCGACACGGTCAATGCTCTGACGAGGAGTCTGAATCCGAACAGCTTGATCAGGTAATGTCAGCGTCTGTAGCGCTTTATGATAGTTATTAGCCTCCTTGTATCAATATTTTACGCTTCTGATTTCAGTCTTTTTAAGTATACGTTTCTGATACGTCTTGCTGTTTATAGGGGCAGAATTTTCCGATAAAACCAGGCCTTCCGAAAGGAGTCATCCGTGGTTGCAGTGAATGTCCAAATTGCCAGAAGGTGTGCATGCTTATTATTTTAACTTTTTCGTTTTCTGTCGACCAAAAGTAGCGTTATGATTCGAGTTTTGGACTACTGAATCTAGAATCCAAATTCGTTCACAAACTAAGTTAACAGTGTTCTTGAACTCCTCGATCCAAATTGACCTGAAACATGGAACTATGCAACTCATCAGCTACCTCCTTTGACACTAAACTACCATAAACTCGTCATCCATGTCATACTGATAGAACTGTTCGTCTTCCCTTTGTTTTGTTTTAGAACCACCCTTTAATATTGAAGGTTTAAAAATTATAAATAGAGTGTGTTCTACATATGGTTGTGATCTTGTTGGTCTTTAGACGCATTCGTTAAAATATCTACTTATGGATGCTGTTCAGGTGACTGCAAGGTGGCATCCTGAGGCTTCATGTAGGGCCGACCTTCAGGAGGTTCCTGTATTTTACCCAAGTGAAGAGGTCTGATCTCTGAACATTACTCCATCCATTTATCTTTGTTGTCAATTTCGACCATTAATTTTTCCATATATATGTAGAGATACAGTGAAATAATTTTCACATCTGATTATATGTTTCGAGAAAATATCTGTTAAAATGGAGATTGCTTGACCATTTGCAGGAATTCAAAGATACTATTAGGTATATAGAACAAATACGCCCCAAAGCTGAACCATATGGGATTTGCCGTATTGTTCCTCCTACGTCATGGAAACCTCCGTGTCGTCTGAAGGAGAAACAATTGTGGGAAATGTCGAAGTTCACTACCCGTGTACAGAAGGTAGACAAACTACAAAATCGTGATGCGTCAAAAAAGCTGTTGAAAGGTCAAATGAGGAAGAAAAGGCGACGGGGATCAAGAATGGGTATGGAATGTGGAGGTATGGGCGGAAAAACCATGGGACCCGGTGAAGGTGAATTTGGTTTTGAACCAGGTCCCGAATTCACTTTGGACGAGTTTCAGAGGTACGCCGATGAATTCAAAGCTCAATACTTCAAGAGTGAAGATGGTACTGAGCAACGTGAACTTTCGGTTGAGGCTATAGAGGGTGAATATTGGCGAGTAGTTGAGAAACCAACTGAAGAAATCGAGGTGTGATATATTTTGAGCCTACTCTCTTCTTCCTTGATTTAAAAAAAAAAGGTTTTATTCCTTTTTTTAATGTTAAATTTGTTGTTTTGAATGTTTCTGTAGGTTCTTTATGGAGCTGATCTGGAAACTGGTGTTTTCGGCAGTGGTTTCCCTAAAATACCTGGTCAATGTTCACCCTCCGATGAGGAATACGTCAAATCTGGATGGAACTTGAACAATTTACCGAGACTTCCGGGCTCTGTTCTTTCCTACGAAAATGCAGATATATCAGGTGTTCAAGTACCGTGGTTGTATGTTGGGATGTGCTTCTCATCTTTTTGCTGGGTATGTTCACAATGCTGTTTTATTTCTTTCTGCAACCTTTCACATGTTCTCCGCACATGATCCTCATGTTTGTGTGCGGTAGTTTTCCGATGTATTGTTGCACATAAACTCCATAGTAGCTAGTCGCAGAATAATCTTTTAAACAGTGAAACAGTAATAAGCTTTGATTGTGGGTAGGGCTCATACTCATCCGAGAAATATGTGAAGTATACACATCTAGAGATTTTGTTATACGTTAAAGGCTACTTGGCCATTTATACTTTCTCTGGCAATGCTCATGTGTTTTACACGAGTCGATTATGGAGTACTTATTTTCACAAAAGGTTGACATTTTTGCTACCAGTGGCAATGCCGATTAAAACGATTTTGAACTATTGACGTTGCTGTGTCATTATCAAGGGCAATAATTTTCCATAGAACAAATAGTTAGGTAAAAAGGTTGAGCTTAACTTTTACTGATGATATATAGATACAGTTAATGGTGTTTTGCGTCTAACTTCAGGATAGTTAATAGGTCTTAAAGTCTGTTTCATCACGCTTTAGTCTATTTCATACTTTGAAGACTTACTCTTTGCGCCTGTTGTGTGGAGCAGCATGTTGAAGACCATCATCTGTATTCTCTGAATTACATGCATTTCGGTGCTCCAAAAATGTGGTATGGCGTTCCTGGGAGCGAGGCAATTAAGTTGGAGGATACAATGAAGAAACATTTGCCTGACCTATTTGACGAGCAACCCGATCTCCTCCATAAATTGGTTCGTTAAAATGTTTTCTGCTTCTTTGATTGAAATTTGCACGCTATGATATAAAATGTTATTGCCATTTCTGGTGCTTCACGACAGCAATTACTCACTTCTAACGAATTATTTTACAGATCACGCAACTTTCTCCATCCATCCTTAAATCCGCAGGGGTACCTGTCTACCGATGTGTGCAGAATGCTGGGGATTTTGTCTTGACCTTTCCTCGGGCATATCACGCCGGGTTCAATTGTGGGTTCAACTGTGCAGAGGCAGTGAATCTCGCTCCCATTGACTGGTTTCCACATGGTCAAAAGGCCGTGGAGCTTTACCGTGAGCAACAAAGGAAAACGACAGTCTCCCACGATAAATTGTTGCTTGGTGCAGCCCGAGAAGCTGTAAAAGCTAACTGGGAACTTAACTTGCTCCGGAAGTATACCGTCGATAACTTGAGATGGAAGGATGTCTGTGGAAGGGATGGGATCTTATCGAAATCTCTTCGGGTAAGGACCTGCTCTCATTATCATATTTATTCTTATCAAACACTTCAGACAACTTCAGGGAAATGACTACTAAAAATTACACTGAACTGCAAACTCAGACATGAGACAACTTAAGATGAAGAGAACAGGTCCTAAGTGATCTACGACTTAATTTTAAAGTCTAGTGATGTAGCTGAAAATATTGGTTAATGATCTGTTTCCAATTTTTCGTTGTTGTGCAGTCACGTGTTGATGCAGAGAATGTGAGAAGGGAATTCCTCTGCAAACACTCCAAAGCTCTGAAGATGGACAGCAGTTTTGACGCCACAACGGAGAGGGAGTGCAGCGTGTGTTCCTTTGATTTGCACCTCTCAGCCGCAGGTTGTCGTTGTTCACCTGATAGGTTTGCGTGCCTTCATCACGCCAAACAGTTGTGTCCGTGTAGCTGGGACGGAAAATATTTCCTCTTTCGCTATGACATTACAGAATTGAACCTCCTGGTCGATGCTTTGGAAGGAAAATTAAGCGCAATTTATAAGTGGGCCAGGCTAGATCTCGGACTCGCCTTAAGTTCTTGCATTTCGAAAGATAACGTTCAAGCTCCAGGACTTGGCAGTGCATCATTGGATCATCCTGGTGAAAATATTGCTAGTAGGGAAAGTTCACAAGCATTAGTAACCTCGAAAACCAAAGACGTCAGTGTACCAGCACCAACTTCGGCAGTGAGGGTTAGTAAGGCAACTTCAGATCAAAACGATACTCCCCCTGACGCTATTCTTGGCTTGGAAGCTACAAAAATTCCTCCGATAAAATTATCTCGACAAGGGAAACGAAAAGGTCACGACAGTCCACAAGCAAATGACGGAAGTGACCCTCTTAAGAAAAGAATTAAACAGGAGGTAATTTGCCTAAGTGACGAAGAGAAAGAGGATGAATCGAGTAAATTACTTAGCGATGCAGACACACGCGTTGATAAAAAAAGCGGGAATACGACTGGGATGGAGGGTTTGGATCATAAGTTGAATCTGTGTGATCTAGCCAATGCAGCCTTGGCTGCTGAAGCCAAGGATGGTTTATTCTGCTCAACATCTTCGAAAGAAGAAACCGAATTAAAACCCGAGAATAATAATCTTTCATGTCGTCAAGGTTCCAGTTCGGGAGAAATGTGCCAGGATTCGTTGACTCCGGATGTTATTGAAAACAAAACTCGTGATCCAAGAACTCTACTAGGGAGCCCATCTTGTAGTCAGAGTAGCGTGGACAAGTTTCATCGGCAGAAAGGGCCTCGTATAGCAAAAGTCGTGCGGAGGATGAATTCCAGTGTTGAGTTGATTGAACATGGGTGTGTTACTCCCGGATATCTGTGGAATTGCAGTAGGGCAATCTTCCCAAAAGGTATGCTGCTTTTATGCTTGTTCGACGTATATACTTTTTACCTGCAGTTAGGTATTGTTTCGATTTGAAACTTGGACTGATAGTAGTTGTTCTATAGGTTTTAAAAGCCGTGTCAGATACGCAAACATCAGCGACCCCAAAAATATGTGCTACTATGTCTCGGAAATTGTGGATGGAGGATCGAGAGGGCCTCTTTTCATGGTATTGTGCCGTAATTTTCTTTTTTTGTGTAAAGTTCAATTATGGCCACGTGTCGTTTATAATATAATAGATGGTTCAATTGCCTGAGAGTGATTTCATGTGCAGGTTTCCTTAGAGCATAGCACGGATGAAATTTTTGTTCAGGTATCACCTATGAAATGCTGGGAAACGATCCGTGAAAGACTTAATCGGGAAATCATTAGGCAGCGTGAGCTAAGAGAGACGAAACTTCCTCCGCTGCAACCTCCTGGCAGCCTTGATGGACTTGAAATGTTTGGTTTGACGTCCCCACCTATCATTCAAGTATGTATACATCAAACTACCTTTGTTCTCCATGCACTATTAATGTGATATTGTTTCGGAGCAAATGAAAGCAAAAACCAGCCGCTAAAGTTCTATGTGCTTTATAATGTGAAGTAGTTGCTCACTTGCCATTTGACTAAATTATCGATGCAATTTTTACTGCGGGTCATTTTGGTAGTGTTCTGAACACAGATAGTTCAACATAGGGGTTAGAGCAATCAAGTTTGAAATCAAAGCAAATTTAGAGCGGAAGAAACACTGAAGTTCCTTTTTATTTTGATCTTTGAATATGATGGAATAATCGTAATGATTCACTAAACTGCATGCACTTCTTACAATGTGGAGTAGTATTTGCTTAATTTAGTCCCGACACTGTTTTAACTGAGAGTTATGCTTACACGTCCACTCGTATTATTAATACTGTTGTTGGATTATTGAGGCAAACTGTTCTTATACCGTCAATTCTTGCTTATTCTGGCAGGTTGTCGAAGCATTAGACAAAAACCGTGTTTGTACAGCGTACTGGACCTCTCGACATCCTGCGCAACTTCCACATTGCTCTCAACCAACAAACAACCAAAACCCTAACTCTACGACAAATGTAGGAGGAACTGACACTTTACTCAGAGGCCTACTCAAGAAGGCAAACCCCGACGAACTACGCTCGTTGCTGGACGTCGTTGGTAACGACCTGACCCTCTTCAACCGCCTTCTTGAGGAAGAGATGCAGTGTCGGTCAAGTTAACGCACGGCGTCTAGTCTCGAGGGGATACGTTAGCATCGAAGATGAGCTTCGAGACTCGGCTAATGTTAGTTGCTTTGCAAACTCTCAGGAGTTAGGAATCATTTTTTAATTTTTTGTTTTTAGTTATAACAGAGAAGTTGGAAATTAATATGTTGGATGTCACATATTTATTTCCACTCTTCTTGAAGGTTAAGTGGATTTTTATAACTTTATCTACCCACTTCTCCTTCTATTTTTGACCTCTTTACCAAGATCACATTTTTACTGCACAGAAAATAATTCAAAGTTACTTTCTCTACACGAGATAATTTAATTAAATTTGTTGTTTGTCAATGTCAATGTTAATTTTTTTTTATTTTTTTTCCCCTTTATATTTGACCCAAATCACGTCAAACCGTAATAGCGTCTAACCAAATAATTTATTACACGGGGTTTGTCTCGCAGCAAGAAGACGACAATCTCCATTCAATTATTTTCAAAAATTAAATTAGACAGCGACGATTAATCATAATAATGACTACTATCAAACAAATGATGATTATATATATTGCCTCATTAACAAATGAAATATAACAGCTTTATTTGTTACATAATATATATATATTGCCTCATTGACTTACAACAATTCAACAACATGAATGAATTTTAAAAAAATCAAATACAACAGCTGGTGCATTAGTTACAAGGAATAACAAATAATGGCTGATCTAATATCACACCACCCGAAATGCTCGTGGAGATCTTACAAACCAGCCGAGACTAAACCGTGCAGTGTAACAATTCCAATCAAAACGTCTCGATCATTTATAACCGGCAGAAATTGGACGGGAGATGGTGGGGACTCCATCTTTTGCATCGCGTTAACTGCCATTGCATCTGGGCCGATTGTTCTTGGGTGCCTGTCGCCATAATACCGTCAGCAGAAGCGTTGAGCGAGCAAAATAATCTCTTAGTGAAAAAAGACCCGTAAACATACTAGAGAACGGGCACTCGAACGATGCCACTAATGATAAAACTTAAATCGGTAATCCTGAATATTACTACAGAAGTTGAGATGTCAACTACGATAGTCCTTAGAAAGTACTCCGTGGTAGATTATATTATAAGCATGCAAGAGCATGGCAAATATTGCTTCTAACAATGATTACGTGATCGAGGATCATTGAGACCTAATCTCAGTCGTCGGAATATATTAGTCTTTTAAATCCTCAAACCAACGCATATGCAGAGTTTTCGCCAAGATGTTATGTTCCACACCAAAATCATAAATTTGCCACATAGTTTACACAAACGAGTCAAAAATTTTCAGCCCAAAAGATGAAACAATAGGAGGAATGAGCTTAATAGGTTTATATCTGACTTAAGAACTCATTTTCGTTAAGACACGAAGTCGAAGGTTATATTTTCGTTGAAGACTTAAATTTGGTTCGTAGGACTAAAAAATGAGACTACTTAGTTCCCAACCTTAGTTTGAGAAGGTGCAGACCTTTTGGACAAAAGGTAGACTGTATTTCCCAATGTTATTCCGATACTTCACCTTAGTTGGAAAAAGAAAACGCGCCCTAGGAGCGCCTAGGAGCGACACGCAACCTCAACCAGATCGCAGTGAAAAGGCGAGTAAGTATACAGCAGGTGCTCCGAGGCGCTCACCTTAAGTCAAAGTGAATACGCACGGGAGGCACGGTTCTGGTAAGTGATTCGTTGGAATCAATTTTTTTTGAATTTAATAATCAAATATCATCCACTTGGTTTTGGTATGCGAGGCATGTGACGTGCTACACATGACGACTTGTTATTTAAAAACTCCAAGATAAATAAACAAGATCAACACCCACTTTTTAAAATAACAGTGATAGACCTCCATAGGCCATAGGGTGGTACCGAGCCTCTCACATAAAAAATGTGGCCATCACAACTAGGAGAGAAAATACGCTAAATATGTGAGAGGCTGGTGGCGTCATTTCATCTTCCATATTAAAATAACATCTACTCCGTACTAACTATCATAATAAAAATTAAAAAACTTGGTGTCTCTTTCTTTATTCTTCTTTCATACGGAGTACTGCCTTCATGTTTCTACCTTCTGCCTTCTTAATTCTTTAGCAAATCTTTTCATATATAAATTTTAGTTAACTTTATTGCTTTTCTTAGTCCTCTCATGTATCATTTTTTCACTTTTATGCCAAGATATAGATAAAAAGTTTAGTATTTTCTTAAATAGCCATTTCGGGTGCATAATTTAATAAATAAATTTGAAACTTTCACACCAATTTCAGAATTTGGCAGCTTTTTTCTTGATTAAAAATTTGAAATGTGTAGCTAGCTAGTTATCTATGGACCCTTTGTAGAAATATGGTTTTCTAAGTATAAATAAGGTGTGGAATCAATTTAAAAGCTTATATGAGAAAAAAGTGCGCCTTGCATACGGAAGGCGTGCGCCTCCGCCTTGCACCTCCTTTAACTAAGCACTTCGCGTAGCTGCCATGTTGCGTGACGGTGTGAGACAAGTGTCCGATATGACATGATGCGACACTTAATTTTAGATCAGAAAAATGAAATTTCGCATGAAATAGCCATGTCCGACACAAGTTAAAGAGTCTGAGCAACATAGGTTTCCCCAAACAAACATGCATATTTAACAATCAATCTTTGTGCTAGAAAAGTCCTTTTTTTTTTTTTTGGTTTTAGAAGTGAAAAATTCAGGATAAGGAATAGAAGAGAAGTGTAAAATAAAACAATTTGGGAAAAACAAAATATGGAATGCATAGTAATGCGACTCACTTACTATCCAAACAACAGGAAATGTGTTCCACCATGTCCCTCTAAATCCCTCCATCCAACAAACGATAAACATATAACAGCAACGCAAAGGAAGCAGACAATACCTGTTGCACATCTCTCCAACTGTAAGCTTAAAGATTCCCTCTCCGCTAGCTTTGAGAGTACGCCTCAAGTCTCCATCAGTGAAAGTGCCTATTAGATGGTAATCGTCGTCGATAACGAGAAGGCATCCACATCCTTTACTAGTAAGCTCTACCAGCTGTTCCATTATAAAGTCTCCTTCCTTGCATATAGGGAGTTCCTCCTGCTTCTTCATAACATCCCTCACCTGCAACGCCACACAAGATTAATACAATCCACTACCTAAACATCTTCTGGTATGAAAGCAGGACATCTGTTAATATAAAGGCGTACACATCGGAGGCCCTTCCGTATTCCCACTATACTATAATAGTGGTATATTGCAAGAAACGAGACTTTATCAGACTGTTGACACACATACGTAACATATGAGGTTTCTATACCCAATAAAAATTACAGTTGAATATAAGAGGTTTAGCACACTATCAGCAGAAATGTGGTATAAGGCTGTTTATTTAACGTCTTAGCGCTGATAGTCAAATTTTTATGCCACTTCCCTGCAGCGGCTCCAAGCTGGTTTTGCATGCGATTTGGTACGTGATATAAAGATAAACAGCAGTGTGTTTCTAGTCAACAGCAACATATGCCAAATCGTAACCCACTCCAAGTATTAAAATGCTGCCATAAGTTTACCATATCTAAATTTACACAGAATACGAAATTGTGGCAGTTGTATAATCAGTACCAATCAAGATGTATAAGCTAAAACAAACAAATTATTCACTCAAACTTAGCAAACAAGCTCGGCAAAAATTAACCAGATCCATCCCGTAAAAATTATGAATGCAGTCCATCGCGAGTTACAATTTGCGAATCACATTTGAACTCATTTCTTATTGATGTAAAAAGCAGGCACAGGTGCACTACAATACGTGGAGGTGGATAAATTCAACCTAAGATCTAATATCGATATGCTCAACATATCCCCAACATAACCACCTGGTCATCCTTTATGGAACAAAGTGAGTGTAGATTTCACTAAAGAGATATTGTACCTAAACATACAATGCTACATATAGAAAAGATAGACGTACACTTTGCAGCAAAATACCATTCAGATCACCTTTTCACCATTATTTGCATCAAAGAGATCACCGTGAAATTGGAATAGTGCAAAATATCATTCAGATCACCTTTTCACCGAGATAATTTCCAACAACAGAAAAACTAAATCCCTCTGCTTATTTATTTTTTTAGAAAAGCTCCCTCATTCATTGAAATTGAAATAGTAGCCAATTTCGTCTCATTTAGTGATATTAATCCCACCTTTTCAAATTTGTACTCACAATCATCAAACTCAACTTACCACAACCTTGATATTTGCACCATAACACAAATGTAGCAAAATCCACCATCATACCAAAATAAGCCACCTAGACACCTACAAGTGATCGTAGTGTTATCTCGATCAATAATTATCTACTGCCATCATCCAAATCATTTAGCTACATTTTCCATTGGTACAAATGCCGAGGCACATTTTTTTTTTTTTTTTTGGAACTATGATTACATGTTAAAAAAAAAGATTAAAAATTTAAGATTCGTATTATACTCATAAAAACGGAGTACAAATTATACACATCCCACGTGATTATATTTGTTCTAATATATTGCAAACAAAACGTAAGAAGATTCTCCAAGTTGATGAATAGCGTTAAATATAGAAATGTAGCAAATTGAAATGAACGGAAAGTGTGATACTTTTGACCCGGTTTTCAAAATCAAGGAGAAGTTAATAATAGGTCAGTTATTTAATTATTTATATTATTTCAGCATGTTTGAATTTTCAACCAAGAATTGCACCAAGTAAGAGTCAGATAATGTTAAAAATATGAAGTGTTGACATCGAAAATTTGAATATATTGAATGTTGAATTAGCCTTCATTATACGCCGGCAATCATTCAACTCCCTCCCAGCTACCTGCTCATTCTCTTTCGCTCTGGAAGTGTATACATTAGATTTTTTTCAAACTTAAAAAAAAAAAAAAAAATATGACCGTAAAAATATTAGAAGTTAAAAAAATTTAATATAGAAAAACACATTTACAGTCTTTATAGAAACACCATTCATAAGATATTCATTTTACCGTAAAATACAATACATTGATGCTGGAAAATGTGGTAAACGTAACGCATTGACGACCATGCAAAGTCAAATTGGACACCTCCATAGAGAAAGAGAGAGTTTTATAATACTCCGTCTAATGTATCCATTCAATTTAATGTATCCATCAACTCGCCCTTCACTTTGTGAAAGAAAACTCAAATGTCCGACTTCAATATTTCACTTCTATCCACAATTTATCCTTCATAAGATGTTCAGTTTTACCGTAAAATACATCGTATTGATGCAGGAAAAAATGTGGTAAAAGTGACAGCGCCAAAGACCATGCAAAGTCGAATGTAGAGACTCCCAATTACCCTTCATTTCGCAAAATTCAACACACCCTTCATTTTGTGAAAGAAAACTCACTTTTCTATTACACAATTCACCTTTCACATTTCCAATAGATAATAATTGATCGAAACAACCGAAATGCTCCCTCCATTTTCTATTACATGACTTTCTCACATTTCGACACACTTCTTTCCCTCTTCAATATCTCTCGAAATATTTAAGTAAATATCATTATATTTATACTCATGTGAAAGCTGTTTTCACAAAGAATCAGTTTTTAATGATCCATATAATTTCTAGCTAAAAAAAAGTCAAAAGCATCATATTAACAACAACAATAACAACAACAACCACCATCATAATCATCACACAAAACTAATTCCTTGTACGCATACAACAATCTCATTAAACGATTTCCGAAACAAAACAAGAATTCAAATACCTTAAAAATGAGGCTTTTACCAATCTTTCCAGCAGGATGATTAGCAGCATACTCCTCCCTACTAAAATTCCTGGCACCCATCAACGCAATAGCAACCGTGTCCCCGAAAACCATCTGAATGGCAGTCGACGTCACGGGGGCCAAATCAAACGGACACAATTCCCTCTCCACAGGCAAATGCACGTTCATATCCACACACCCTTCCAAATTATTCCCCTCTTTTGACGTCACGGCCACCAAATACGCTCCTTTCGCCTTCGCACAGGGCGCCAATTTCGTCAACTCCTCACTATTCCCCGACTTACTCATCATCACCACCACATCGTCTTTCGACACAATACCAATGTCGCCGTGTAATGCGTCAACTGGGGACAAAAACCCTGATTTAATCCCCAATGAAATTAGGGTTTGTGAGATTTTCTGCGCAACAAACCCTGATTTACCCACCCCAGTGAGAAAGATTGTTCCTTTGGAATTTAGCAGTGTTTGGGTGAATTTTAGGGTTTGTGATACATCCAAATGTTTGAAGAAGTAATTCAAGTAGTTTTGCTGTGATTTGAAGAGGTTAATTAGAGTTAATTCAGTGAGTTTTGGGTCTTGATTTTCGGAAATTAGGGTTAGATCTGAGATTGAAACTCCATTTGGGAGAGAACCCATTTTAATTGATTTGGGGATTTTGTTTTTTTCCTGGGTTTGTGGAAAAGAGAGTAATTTTGGTGGCAAAATTGAAACTTGATTGCTAAGTAATTGTGTAATTTGTGGTTCATACTTAAAAGGTAATGATACTTTCCATTTTGCCACAATAAATGGAGAGTTCATTCCTTTTTAATCTAAGGGTTAATAATATTTATCAATAATATCATCTAAAGGCTCTAATAATTTTCACAAAAATTTATAGATGAAAAAATTCCATTTAATTTTTCCAAGTAATGTATTTAATCATTAGATTATTATTTTAATTTTTGCATATTGATCATTAGATTATTTTAAGATGACTTATGGACCATTGCATTAGTTAAGGTCAATGGTCTTATTATTATCTCTTTAAAAATTATTACATGGAGTAGTAGATCTTCCATGAGACGGTCTCACATTAGGTCACTTTGTACAAAAAATATATAACTTTTATTATATTAAAAGACTATACACGCTGATATCTCACATTAACTAAGTCAGCTCCAAATGAAGTGGAGTCAAGAAATGGCTCAAAGCCTACAAACGCAGTGAATCATGCGAGGCCCCGAGCTCAACTCCCTGAGGCACAGTTCACTGACATCTTATAGAATGACTTACCTGACACTTGTGGTTTGCAGGGTATTGCAAGTGTCCGGAAGAATTTAACCCCTCGTCTTCAAAAGTACACACTAATGTCATATGTATTATATGGTTAAAACAAATCAAATAACATCAATTGTATTGACAATTTGACATTATTTTAGTAAAGAGATCTTCTTTATACTACTAGGCAATTATTGGTACCAACTTATGTTGATCACTTATAAAATAGTACTCCGTAACACATTTTATGGCTAACCAATTATTGATTATAAAGGATTTTTTAAATTTAGTTTTTGTAATGTCATCAGGGTCACGTAATTACATTCACTCTACAAGCTACTTTATGTAGGTAAATTGCAGTACATAAAAAAGTAAATTTCAGAATGCACTAGACTACTAGAGTATAATTTGTGAATTTAATTAAGTACTTGGTACAAATAAGAAACTTGAAATAAGACATTTGTAATTTTACAATTTATTATTAAGACAAATTACGAATAACTACCATGTATTAACATATGTTTACAAATTATTACCATGTAGTTAAATATAAATTTTTACAAATAACACCCCAACGTCATATATACCCACCATTGTATTTTTTTTTTTCCGAGCATCGTTTGCCTTATTTATGTCTCATTGATAAGATATATATACCGACCATCGTTTGTCTTATTTATGTCTCAAAGATAACATGGGATGAGCTATCCATAATGACAAATTCTACAATGAGATAGTCTCATACTATGAGACAACCTACCACATCATCAAAATATTACGTCCTCCATTTCACTATAGTTTCTACACATTTGGTTTTTTGACAGTATTCAGAAGTGAGGAGAATTTTCGATATAACTTCTAACATATGAAATAAAAAATAGTCATGTGAGATCTTGTTTTAATTGTCTTTTCGAGAGCATTATTAATATCGAATTTTTATAATTTTTAGAATTACGTAACTAAATTTATGAACAAAAGAAAATGTGCATCGGCATACGTACAAAAACCAAAGGTATGGAACCTATTAAAATAGAATAAGTATTGTAATTAAAAAAAATCTCAACCTTATAAAAAAACACACCAAATTTATGCTTTCAAACCCTATCACTTTCCCCAATTTCTCAACAACATTCTAATTCTCATCCAAACAACAATTCGCCCCCTGACATCTTCGGCGTCGACTTTCCGATGACCGGTGAAAGACACACCCCTTTACTACGGACTCTTTCATCGTCCCCACATCTTCAAACCAACAGTAATATCCAATCGACAAACATATTTTCAATAAGTGGTAATTGATAATCTCTTCAACGGCATCGACATTCTCATACGCACCATCATTCTCCCATCACCGTCGACAACTCAGATCACTGTCGCCAACTCCGATCAATTGAGTATGAATTTTGAATGTAATATCTTCAGGTTATCCAAAAGTAACGCTTGTAAGATTGAAAAGTAACACTCAACTCAATTAAATAATTTTGAAGTAAAATTTGTATTAGTTTTGAAGAAATCATGGTTACGTTTTAAGAAACGTATTATTAGGTTTCAAAAAACGCGAGTACAACGAAATTTCGACATAGACAAGAAAAGAAAATTGAAATTTCAAGTAGAGTAGCAAACAACAAACAAGAGTGGTCGAATTTGAGGTGTATTAAGGACTCGTTGAGCTCCAACGAGCTTGGTGGCCTGGTGGGGTAGGGTAGTAGTAGGAGAAGTTATGGTGGACTGGTGGTAGAGGTTTGTTAATATAGGGTGGGGTGTATAGAAATTAACGTGGGGAAGTAATATAATTTTAGGTTGAGGTGTATAATAGATATAGTACACTGATTAATGATGTCTTATTGTATGAGGCAGTCTCACCATAGACATACTCCATAATAAGTCACAACATAGAAACCTAATTCTAAAATATTACGGAGTACATCCTATTTCTATAAGATAATTATATATCATAACTTATATGGTATATTCATACCATATTATTTATTTCTTCCCTAATACTCATAAAGTTTAAAATACCAAAATAACCTTATCATAACACTAGGAATGAAAAGGCTAACTTTCAATGGAAACTTAAACTCCAAATTCATACGAAATTGATGACATGTATCTACAAATTAGTGTTGGTGCATTAGGAGTTCGATTTTTTACTCCTAGTGCATGTTATGCTATGATAAGGATATTTTGGGTATATTTAGACATTCCGCTATAGAAAATAAGAAAAAACGATGTTACAGAATAAAATTCGGTGGTGGTTTGGATATATACGGTGAAGTTGATTGACTTATTTGTAAAAACGTAAATACATGGTGGTAGTTTGTAAAAATACGTAAATACGTGTTGGTTTTTTGTAACTTATTCATATTATGTATGAAAGTCACACACCATTTTAATGTTATTTTCCCGTTATTTTATTAATATTGTACTTGTTTTTTTTTTTAATTAATTTTATCTTTAATCAATTATATTTCATCAAACATTTTCATTATCACATTTTAATGCGTAATTTTCAAATTTAAAGTAGTCTTATAATTATATTTAAATATAATTTATGTGTCATATGTATATGTGTAAAACAGTCTTGTATTAGTCTAAAATCTTATACTTATATGCATATGATTGATAATGCTATGAGTTTTATAACAAAAGGTTTAGATTCGATAAAATATATATATAAATACATTACATCTTGACCTTGTCATGACTTATGTTAAACAGAGGAATGAAGCGACAATTGATCCGATAAAATATTGTTTCACTAAATAATGTGATACTAATTTTTTTCGGGAAAAAACAACTTAAAAGCAAAACCATAACATTAGTGAACATTCTATGTGAGGTATCTCGCAACTTACTCATTTCGTCTTCAATTATTTGTTTACCTATTTTAATTTGAATGTATCACTCATATGTTTATATTTACCTTTCCTTTTTAGAAAACTTTTATCACACAAAAGACCAATAATTAGCCCTAGCTTCTCACTCTACCATTTAAATAATCCTCATCAATATCCCTACCTTAGACTATCCGTAGTGGTGGTCTTGGAAAGTAGGTCTTAACCTATCTTTTGCATTAAAATATTATTTTTTCAACTCTTTACTTTTCCACCAAACTTACCTCTTATTTACCAACACAATAATAGTATGTCTAGACCTAGGTTCACATTATTTTATCAATATTTATATATACTTCACATTTAATATTTACACAATAAAAACTTAAAAAGAAATTCAATTAAATTAAATAAATTAATTAAAAAAAAAAGGGGAGAAAAGGAAGGTGAAGACCTAAGTGAAGAAAAATCAATTTTGGACCTAGGTGAAAAAATAAAGTGGTAGGTCCAAAACTTTTAATATTTTTTTAATGGTAAGAGGAGGTGAAGACCTTCCTCATTTTACCCACTACGGGTAATCTTATACTTCGTATTATCTAAGAGGCATATATGTCTTTTATGAACTTTCCCTGTTCTTTGTGCCAAAATGAAAAATAAACAAATTGAAGAGTTTATGGATCCTAAATAAAGTACCCCGAGAGGAGGGTTAATTGCGTAGTTGAAAACTTTTTCGAGTTTCCAAGATTTAAACAATATTTTGCACCAATTAACTTAGATTTATCAATTAAATCTAATTTGTAAAGATTAGCCAGTGTTGTAAATTAATTTCAAAATTACGAAAGTAAAGTACGAGTGCGCAACGAAATTTTTGAAGTGGTTCAGTCTCACATTCCGAGACCCACGTCCACTACTCTCATATTAATCATTTGGGTTTTTCCCATCTATACCCTCGTACTTTTCACTTTTCTCAGTTGTACCCCTGCATTTGGCGTATTCACAGTTGTACCCTTAAACTTATAAAATTAGTCTCAACCGTAACCAAACTTGAATAATCCGTTAAATTTAGCCGTTAGTTTTGTTTTATATGAATTTCCACCCTTTTTATTTAGTTTTTTTCTTTAATCTTTCACATTAAACACCTTGTTTCTTGTAATGGACGGTAGAGTAAGGTGTTTAATGCGAAAAGATGGAGTAAAAAACTGAAAAACCAAGGGTGAAAGTTTACATGAAACATAACTAACGGCTAAATTTAACGGTTTACTCTAGTTTGGTTACGGTTGGGACTACGTTTATAAGTTTAAGGGTACAACTGGAAATACGCCAAACTCAGGGGTATAACTGGAAAAAGTGAAAACTACGAGGGTACAGATGGGAAAAACCCTAATCATTTTAATACCTACTCCGAATTACAAAATAATTAATCACACTACAACTTACTAGTGTTGCACGATTTGCTCTCTAAGTACAAAAAAAGCACAAATTTGTCTCCAAATAATTGTTCTATTAAGTAGAATGGATTAGAGACGTATTCTAGCGCAAGTTAAGATAAATGATTATAAAATCAATGAGTTAAAACTTGCTGGTCTTTTCGTGAAAACAGTTTTGCAAAGACAAAGATAAAAGTTCAAAACAGTTTGCAAAAATACTCAAAGTATGTTGTGCGTTTTTCACTCAAAAATGATAGTAAAATGGATAGTCTTCAAAAGTCTTTTATATTATCTCAAAATTATCCTGTCCTCAACTAATTCCCAAAATTTGGGTCAAAGACTCCAAGTAATTCATTATCATTAAAATGAAAATTTCTAAAGTTTGTAACCATAAACCGATTTTTAGGAAAACATATATTCTTTGTAGGGATGGCAATGGATCGGGTTTGGATCGGGTTTAGCATGATCCAAAACCGATCCACTTTCCTAATGGATCATTGATCCAAATCCATACCCGATCCAAATCCATAACCCTAAAATCCAAATCCGGTCCATTATGAAATTTTCATATCCAAATCCATATCCGATCCATAATCCAACCCATAATCCGATCCAAAATCCAACCCAAACCCGGTCTAAATTCAAAATTTCGACATCCTATATCAATTTTTACGATATTTTTCATATATATAGCTAATATTTAGAGCTTAACTCACTCTAGAACTCAATATTTTGGATCGGGTTGTGTTTGGATCTGAAGTGGATCGGTAATGGATATGGATCGGGTTTTTTTATAATGGATATGGATCGGATTATTTTTGAGTGGATATGGATATATGGATTTTAAAGACGTGGGTTTGGATCGGGTTTTTAAACTCGGTTCGAGTCGGGTTCGGTTCGGTTTTGGGCATAATTGTCATCCCTAATTCTTTGGAAGATTTTTATTTGATTCAGTGCAAATAATAATATCAACTCAATCCAAAATCAATAAGAATAACAAGAAGAAGAATAATATTCTTTCAATATATTCTTAAGAGATTTTTCAATGTTTTTATGCACAACTTTATTCATAAACTGAATTTCAAAATCTTTCAACAGTATTTTTTATTCATTTGAAAGATACTTAATTTAGAAAATATTGAAAAAATACCTAAGGTCACAAATGATTGGGACGAAGGAAGTATTATGTTATGGTCTAAGATAAGAACTTTTTATTAAGTAAATATTGGAAAACAAAAAGTGGGTACTATCAATCAAATAGATGAATTTTTTACTTTTTTTATGAATTTTATTAAGTATTAGATGATCATTTTACCGTTTTAGCAGTTACATCGAATAAACATTAGATGATCATTTCACAAAAATTTATAGATGAAATGAAATCCATTTAATTTTTGCAAGTAATGTATCGATCATTAGATTATCAGCAACTCTCCTATAAGATCGTCTTACCATAACTTATGGTGAGACAAGTCCAATAAGAGGTGGCCCAATACATAAAAAAAAAAAAAAAAAAAAAAAAATTATTAACTACCTCCACTTCCACTTATTTGCTAGTTAGACAATTAATTAATGATTAATCGAATTATAAAATTATTTGTTTTCATAATTTCAATGTCATTTTTTTACATTATCCTTATAACTTTTTTTAGTTAAATTTAAGAACATTGTGTAATGATCGATTTTGATCGTATGTGTAGGCTTTTATTTAGATATTGTGTCAAAATGAGAGTCATTTATATAAAACGTACGGTTCAAACATAAAAATTTAATGTATAGAACTTAAAAGGGTATGTTACCTTGTTTATAATATGGTCAAAGACTCAAAGGTTTATAATCTGACTAAAACTCAAGGTTCTGAGCTTCAAACTAAAGGTAATTAATCTAATATGTCATGAACTTAAACTCGGGGTTGTTAAACAAAACTACAAGGATAAGTTAAAACAAAAGGTTATCAATTTAGAATGCATTATTATTGGCGTAATACATATGGTTATTTAAATACAAGAATCTACTTAAAATACAAAGTTATGAACTTAAAACAAAAGGGTTATACACATAAAATGCAAGGTGTTTAAACAATGTCCGAACAATAAGAATTGTTGATCATATATACAACAAAATATCGCGATGAGAAACATTTCAATAAATATTGATTTTCGTTTTGATAGCCAATGAGGGATTCGAACCCACACCTTATGCGTAGCATACACTCTATCATTGAGCTAATTGGTTTTCTCGACAATTAAACTATATATAAAATAAACCGTAGCCAAACTAATGTATACTATAATAAACATGAGAACATATTATTCGTAACGTTAACAAATTATGAACACAGTACATGTCCCTTAAATTTAAAACCTCAAGTTTTCATTATAAAAGCGTCAGTTTTATTTCTATGAGTTTGTTAGTAATGACATCTTATTTCATTTGCATAATCCGTTTAAAAATTAAGATCCCGACTCTTATACTTAAAACTCAATGTATCATATTTAAAACGTAAGGTTCTCAACATATAATGTACAAACCTTTTACACAATCACAGTCTTGTGATTTTGAAGTTATAAAGATTTTTTGTGTGCTCTAAACAATTTATCGAAAAAATAAATTATGGATCCGGTAGATAATTAAGGGTTGTGATATAAATACTAATTAATAGGCATATAAAAGTTAAAATCCCTTATTTGCAACAAAAAAAATACAGAACTAAAATCATGGGAAGAATTATACTTAAATTGAAAGGTTTTTAACGTAAAATTAAGGGTTTCAAAACAAATTATACTGCAGTCTGTATAAAATTAAAATCATAGATTTCAAACTTAAAAAACATGATTCTAAACTTAAAATCACAGGTATAATAACGACATCATAGGCTCTCAATTATAGTAAAAAGTTTTCAGCTTAAAATCATAGGTTGTCAAATTAAAATATTACCATGAAGTAATAATCAACAAAAACTCATAAACTAAAAAAACCTTAATTTCATAACATTGACACCATTTCTCAATAATCAAACATTAATAATAAGTTAAAAACACACCAAAACACAAAAGATATCATCTAAAATTAGCAAAATTAACCGAAAAAAATCAAAATTAACATCAAACAATATTAAAACCCAAATATGACTATACTGTAGTACACTTTAACAAGCTAAAAAATATGAGATTAAAAATAAGCTAAAAAGAATGTAAGATCACAAACCTAGATTATCATTAATTTTGATGACAATAGAATTTGAATTATTTTGATTTTGAATATTTAGGGTTTAATGTTGGGGAAGAAGGAAGAAGGAGAAAGCAACATAAACTGAATTAGATAAAAAAAAAAAAAAAAAAAAAGCCGACTAATAATTGAACTTCCTTTTTTTTTTTTTTTTTTTAAAATGGGCTTATATGTTAAATGGGCTTGTCTCATCATAAGTTATGGTGAGACAGCCTCATATAATAATTAGTGTTAGACTATATAATTGATTACTTCCTCCATTCCGTTTGGTTCTATACATTTGACCAAAACACGGTAATTAAGGTAGAAGAAAATCAAGTGGGGTAGACAATAGAATTACCAAACTACCCCTACTTTATTCTTTAAAAAAGGACATTGCAAGTGGGTTGGGTGGGGTATTAATGAAGGGTATATTGGTCTTTTAGTTTAATAAAATACGGACCAAAATAGAAATGTATAGAATTGATTGAAATTTCCGAAAAAGGAATATGTATAGAATCAAATGGAATGAAGGAAGTATTAGATTATTTAAACATGACTCATTGACCATTACATTAGTTAAGGTCAATGATCTTTTTATCTCTTTAAAATATACTCCGTAGAAGATTTCTTGTGAAACCGATGAGACGGTCTTACACTGAGTCATTTTGTACAAATTATATTAGTGTTAAAGACACAAAAATATACTCCCTCTATCCCAATCAATTGTTAATATTTATTATTTTCCCTCACAAAATAAAGTAAAAGCTAACAATTCATTAGGACGGAGGGAGTAATATTTTATTATATTTAAAAACAGTTCACGATGGTATCATATGTATAATGTGTCACATTTCATTGATTTTTCTCCCCGGTAAAAGCATATTCTTAAAGCAAATAAAATAACATCAATTGTATTGACTAAATGACATTTAATTATTTTGCTAAAGAAATATTCTTTATACTAGTCAACTATTGGTACCAACTACCAACTTATGTTCACTATAAATAAAATAGTAGTACTCCGCAACACATTTTATATTTTTGTGGCTAACTATATATTGATTTTAAAAGACTTTTCAATTTATTTTTCTAATGTCGGGTGACATTATCCTAATAAACAAGGCACCTAATGTAAACAAATTGCTTTATAAAATATTTCCAAATTGCGCTAAAGTATTAGGCTTTATTTGGAAAAACTAATTAAAAAAATAGCAGAAAACTAAAAAGCTAGTTAAAAGTTAAAAAGGTAGCGAAAACTGAAAAATTAACTGAAAAGGTAGATGAAAATAACAGACTGATAAGTTTGCTAAAACTAATTATATTATTTTGCAAAACAACTTGAAATAATAACTTAAACAAAGTAAATGACATAAAAGGACATGATTATTGTTTATAAATGAAGTTAAAAAGGTATAAACAAACTTGTAATCAACTAACTTATTTTTTAGGGAAATTCTCAACTGTACCCTTCAAATTTTTCAGTTTCTCACTTATACCCCTCTTTTTGTGAGAAAGAATTAAATTAGCAATAACCATTAGCTACGTTTTCGAAAAATGGTAATTCTTTTATCTATATCGAAGTCTTTATGAGATCTTTGGTTTTGAAATAAAAAATTAATGGTTTTCAGAACTTGTACCTTATAGTTATAGTTAATCAAAGTTTATTTCGTGAAACGATTTTGACAGATCATAATTTTCGTATAAAAATTCAACAAATAATAATTTTTTTCCCAAATCAAAGATCTCTTTAAAATGTACAACATAAAATATAATTTACCATTTCCAGAAATCGGAGTATCAAATTATTGCAAGTCAAAGTCCTTTTTATTTTTTTTTATTTTTTTTTATTTTTTTTAAAAAGGAGGTATTAGTGAGAAAACGAAAAAGTTTGGGGGTACAAGTGAAAATATTCCTTATTTTTTTAATAAGTTAACTGAATTAGTTTTTCATTTCAACTAACTGAAATTTCAGTCAGGCTTACCAGTTACCAAACACTTTCACTAAAAAAAAAAGATAGCTGATTCAAACAGAGCCTTAGAAATAGTTCATGAGGGGGTGAGTCAAGTTACCTTCTTTCTTTGATTTGACGAAGTGGATCCCCATTTGATCTGTTCACCAAATTGAATCATGACATTTTTTATTTTATTTTTTATGTATTTCTTATATAATTGTTTAAAGTGTATTTTTTTTTTCAATGTATTAAATTTAATTGTCATATTTTTGTTATTAATGAGTGGTTTTTTTTTTTGAATTTAAAAAATGATAACATTGATATGACTTTAAATTAATTTAAATATCTTCTAAATTTTTCTAAATTAAGTATTGATTATTATTTTTTTTTAAAAAGTTAGTCAATATTAATGTCAAAATTTTACTCTAATTTTATTTATAAGTAGATATATGATATGATAAAATTAAAATATAAAAAATTATATATAATAATATGTACATATATGATAAAATTAAAATATTAAAAATGATATAAAGTAGTTGAAATATTTTTATGGGTAAAGAATATGAAAAAAAAAAAAAAAAAAAAAAAGAAAAAGAAATGATTAAATGATTAAGTTGGTGGGTTTTTTTTGGATGGGAGGTGTAAGATGAGTTTAGGAGTAAACACCAATGGTGACTGAGTTAGGTTGATTTCTGGATGAAAATGATCTTAATGTAAAATATAATTAAATTTAAGGGTTTTTTGTCAGATGGTACCTTTTATTTAGGGTCATTTGTGAGATAGTACCTTTAATTTTTTTTTTTTTGTTATTTAGTACCTTTTATTTTCAATTTTTGTTATAAGGTACCAAATATCGGATTCCGGCGTTTTAAGTCAAATTTCCGGTGAAAAGACTTATTTGACACTTCATTTTTTTGTTAAAAGCTACCTTATATAAATTTTCGTTTGTTAAACACTACCAAACTCACCATTATAATTTGTTATACTTTTACTTCATCGATTCTTCTTCAGTTTTTTGCCCACAAAATCCGAATCATGTTTTCGTCCTCAAACACGTATGTTGTTTTGGAGAAAGAACTCTTTCAAACCCATGTTTTCGTAGATTTTAGGTGGATTTTTCTAGAAATTTTGTTGAAACTCAAATCCAAAACCACCAAATTACTCAACCTAGACACGAAGAAAGATTATTCCAATAATTACTAACCCTAGACGCGAAATCGATTAAACCCACTGAATAATTTGCTAATTTCTTATTTGATTTCCCGAAACATCCAACATTAATTTTCAACAAAAGATTGAATTTTTCGTGTGGTGAAAATGAGGAAGAGAGCAGTCTTCGTTCTAGGCGTAAAAGAGATCGGAGCAAGCGAGAAGGCCAAAAAAAGATACATTGAAGTTTTCAGTCTGAGCCTTCTCTTTTGTTGTGGGCTTACCTTGCCTTGCTAGATCCAGACCGCCGCTTTAATTAGAGATTTGAATGATACATTAAAGTTTTGGGGTTCCAAAGTTTCAGGAACTACCATTTTTAAGGAAGTTGTGAGTTTTTTTGGGTAATGAATGAATGAAGAAGATGAACAAGAAAGATGGTTAAAGGATTATTATAGGGAGTGTATATATTGAAGAAGATTATTGAATGAAGAAGAGAAGAGTATAAATGGAAGAGTAGAATTTATATTGAAGAAGGTGAAGAAGAGTTAAAAGTCACGCCGGAAATTTGACTTAAAAGCCGGAATCCGATATTTGGTACCTTATAACAAAAATTGAAAATAAAAGGTACTAGATAACAAAAAAAAAAAAAAAAAAATTAAAGGTACTATCTTACAAATGACCCTAAATAAAAGATACCATCTGACAAAAAACCCTAAATTTAATTCTAATTAACATTCATTTGTTTTGGTGATATTTTTTTTAGTTCGTTAATAAATAGCATCATGTCTCATTGTGTCGTACATATCATATAGTAATCATTTAACCATTACTGGTTACTATGTGTCAAAATGTAGGCTCTATTAGTTACTACTTCCACTCACTCTTAAAGTTTCTACTTTCATTTTCCGTTCATTCATATTTAAAGTTCATACCCCTTTTTATCAGTAACCTATAATTACTATTAACTGTGACCCCACAATTTTTATCGACTTTTATTTACCACCCTAAATTTCACATTTTCTTAAACAACCGTGCTCCTCCATCCATGAACTTTAAACATGGATGGAGAGAGTATTACTGTTATTCTATTTATAATGTAGAATTGGTTATAATTTGATCAAGTACTTTAGAACATATAAAAAACTTTAACTAAGACATTTGTAATTTTACAGTTATTATGTATCATATCTTGATTTTGTCTTCGCACAGTCACGCACCATTTGAATGTAGTTGTCCCCTTTTTTTTTCCTTCATCAATATTGTAATTTTATTTTATTTTTACTAATTTTATCTGTAATCAATTGTATTGTGTCAAATATTTTCATTATCATACTTCAATGCGGAATTTACAAATAATAATTAGTCTTATAGCTATATATATATATATATATATGTATATATTTGATGTGTCGTATGTATATATAGGTACAGGGGAAAAGAGTAATATGAAGTACATGTTGGTCTATATAAAATATCAGATGTACTCCCTCCATTCCATAATATTCTTCCCATATTGGTATGACTCAAATATTTAGATGGGTGAATTGTGTGGGTGAGATTAAATTCGAAAAATAATAAAGTAGATTGTCTGGTTGAAGTTGATGGAAAATTGATAAAAATAGAAATGGGAAGAAGATAGTGGAATTTCCTTTTAAGGAAAGTGGGAAGAAGATAGTGGAATGGAGGGAGTAAAAAATAATGATAAAAATAAAAAATCTGATCTAAACGTATAGTAGAATTATTAACAAAATATAAACGAAAAAATTTACAGAGTACATTAGAGCCTAAACTTACGTAAAAAAGAAAATTTCCTAGAGTGGTTTCTTAATCACTCTTTCAGTCCTAATTATTTGTTTACTTTTCATTTTAGCATGAAAATCAAAAAAAGTCCACAAAAGACACATATGCCCCTTAGATAGTATGAGGTAGAGATATTGATGAGCAGAATTTAAATGGTGGAGTGGTAGGGCTAGTTGGTCCATTTGTGTGATAAAAGTTTCTTAAAAATGAAAGGTGGACAAATGAGTGATACACCCAAATATGGAATAGGTAAACAAATGATTGGACCGAGGGAGTAACATATATAAACACAAAGATATTGTTTTTATTTATGTACATATAATTCATATAGTAGTTACTTTATTTAGATCATATATTATTGTGTTTAAAACAATCTTGATTTACGATAAAATGTTTCATGTGAGATATCCGGCAATTTTATCATGTTATCGTCGTTACCGTCTAATATAAGAACTTTTGTTAATAAATATCGGAAAATAAATAGTGGGTACTATAAATCAAACAGACTAGTCTTATTCCCGTGCAAATTGCACGGGTATGTTGTTTATGAAGTTTATATAGGAAACGTATGAATAATGAAGTCGTTGTATAATGGGCTACTAAATTACTCCCATCCGTTTCAGTGAATTGTTTATAATTTGACTTTTTTATAAAAAGAAAAAAGTCAAACTGTAAACAAATGACTGAGACAGATGGAGTAGTCTTTTAAAATAAAGTTTGATATTGTTCCATTAACTTTTGAAAATGTAAGGTAGTTCCTCACCAAACAGAAAAAATGTAAGATAATTTTTCACAATTTAATCTAAATTTAAAATAATGTCGGCCCTAAAAAAATAAGACACTAACGATATACGAGTAATAATCACTAAACCGAGTTTATGGACCCCTAGAGTCCTACTACTACATGCGAGTACTAGCACTAGCACGAGAACGAGAACGAGTACTAATGTACTATACATTAAAGAGCCAAAGAGGTACTTCCTCCATTCCATTTGATTCTATACATATTCTTTTTTCGGAAATTCCAATCAATTCTATACATTTCTATTTTGGTCCGTACTTTATTAAACTAAAAGACCAATATACCCTTCATTAATACCCCACCCAACCCACTTGCAATGTCCTTTTTTAAAGAATAAAGTAGGGGTAGTTTGGTAATTCTGTTATCTACCCCACTTGATTTTCTTCTACCTTAATTACCGTGTTTTGTCAAATGTATAGAATCAAACGGAATGGAGGAAGTAAGATTTACTATTGACTTCGTAGAGAAGTTTGGTATGTTGGTTTACAAACTTTATTATACTTTATTACGGAGTAGTTCTTACTAATGTACTACGGAGTATATAGATATACTCCTTCCATTCAACTTCAAATTGCACTTATTCCTTTTCGGTCCATTCATATCCAAATTGCACATTTCCTTTTTTGGCTATACAAATAATACTATTATATTACTAGGACCCACATCTTTAATACAAATAACATTAAATATTAAGATTTTTCTTCCAATAGTTGTCCTTTTAATATTATAAAACCGTTTTCTTAAAACTTGTGCATAAAGCATATGTGCAATTTCGTTTTGAATGGAGGGATGTCATTGTGTGGGCGGGTGGCCGGGTGCTAGAGAAGGGTGTTGGTACGCACTCGTGACTCGTCCATTACCTGTAACAGATGACACTTTTAAAAATGAAATAATTGACAGGACTAATTTGAATTAGTCCTCTTATTTCATAAGTAATCCGAACTTAAATTAATCCACGAATAATCTCAACTATTGATCGAAAAACCATTTCAATAATCGTCCTAAGAACTTTTGTTATCGACTAAAATTTATAAAAATAGATGGAAATTCTGTTAATATATTGAATATACTAAATAATTAGATGATAATTTTACCATTTTAGCTGCAATTAGATCTAATAATTAAATAGTTTATATTGTACATTGTACAAAGTATATTGATTACAAAGTAGATCTCTTCAATGCAAAAAAAAAATGATATTTTGTAATTTATTGCGAGACCATCAAGCTTATTCCATATACTAAATTAGGCTTTTAAATAATACTTCTTCCGTTCCACAATGATAGTCCCGCTTTGACTTTACGCGGTCTCCAACGCACCTCTTCGACCATGTTTTTCATCGCTTATATACGATTTTTTTGGTTGAAAATTAAATTTTATGAAAGATATTTTGACATGCAACAAATGTAAATATCTTATTATCGTATAACGATTATTTACATATTTTAAGTTATTTACGGTCAAAGTTTTAAAATTTTGACTTTCTAAAAGTGAAACGGGACTATCATTATGAAACGGAGGAAGTACTAAGTATAATCAATTTTTTTATAAATAAAGTAATAAACTCTTTAAAAAATAAAATGAGATGCTAGTACTCCGTAGTATAATACGGAGTAATAATAATCACCAATCGATCCGCATTTATGGACCCCTAGAATCCAACTACATGCGAGTAGTAGCACTAGCACTAGCACGAGTACGATTACTTTGCATTAAAGAGCTACTCCCTCCTCGTCACGGTGTTTATCTCATTTACTTTATTTGTACTCGGTTTTCGATGACACCGTTTGACCATCGTTTTCTTTGTCCATACATGACGTATTTTTGTTGATAATATAATTTTAGAAAAGATGTTTGACGACAAATGTGATTATCCTAGTATTATATTTTCATTATTTATAGGCGAAATTACAAATAACTACCTTTTAAAACCACTTTTTTTCAAATAACTACCTTTTATAATTTTCTTTTCAAATCACTACCTTATAACAGTTTTTTGTTTTCAAATCACTACCTGTTCCCCGGATTCTGCCATAAATTTGAAAATTCCGACGAAATTGAATTTTTTTGTTGGCTTTAATTTGAATACCCATGTGAAATACCCAATCTACCCTTTGTTACTCTATTTAACCTAAGTTTTTACTCATCTTCTTTACCATAAATTTCAGCCATTGTTTTCATTTTTTTCTCTCATATTATTGAATCAAATCATGGGTCTTTCAATTTTCAGCTATTTTCATCTTTATTTTTTTATTTCTTAATGTTTTCCTTATCATTTTCATTCTCACTTACCCCCTAATTCTTATTAAGATTTCTCCCTCCTTTAGCAAATTGAAAATTAGGGTTTCTTGTGTGTTGGCACCATGTCGTCTAATTCTCATTCCGAAACTTCAATTCCGGCACAATGTTATTGTGGGGATAGGGTTGCTATTGTGAAATCCTGGACACTTCAAAATCCAGGCCGACGATTCGTAGCTTGTCCGAACTATGACCGTGTCAGTGGTCGTCGTGGGTGTTCGTGGTTCAAGTGGTATGATATTGACCAAACTCTTTGGCAAAGAGATGTCATTAGACAGTTACTAATTGAGAAGAAAGAACTCAGGGAGAAGATGACTGAAATTGAATTTGAAATGAAGAAGTTGGAGGGAAAACCATTTGAAATGAAGAAGTTGGAGGCAAAATCAAAGTTGTCAAATTTCAGGAAAATGGTTGTATTTTTCATAGTTGTTAAAGAAGATGAGTAAAAACTTAGGTTAAATAGAGTAACAAAGGGTAGATTGGGTATTTCACATGGGTATTTCAAATTAAAGCCAACAAAAAAAATTCAATTTCGTCGGAATTTTTAAATTTATGACAGAATCCAGGGAACAGGTAGTGATTTGAAAACAAAAAACTGTTATAAGGTAGTGATTTGAAAAAAAAATTATAAAAGGTAGTTATTTGAAAAAAAGTGATTTTAAAAGGTAGTTATTTGTAATTTCGCCTTATTTATACGTTTTAAAAAAATAACGGTCAAACTTTTAAAGGTTTGCCTCTCAAAAAAGTATACTCCGTATGAGATAAATATTGTGATGAGAAGGGAGTTAAATTTACTATCTACTTGATAGAGAAGTTTGATATGTTGGTTTACAAACTTTATTAAACTTTTATTAAGGTGTACTTTGTACTATATCCCTATGTTACAAGTTGTGTTTAGGGATGTCATTGTGCGGGGAGGTGCTGGGGAAGGGTGTCTGTACCCGCACTCGCCCAACACCCATGACAAGTGACACTTCTAAAAAAATTACACCCGTCTCGGTGTAGATGTCAATTTGATCCGAACCCGAAAATTCGATCCACCCGATCCAAATATATGGATTACAACCCGACTTATATGGAGGAAAGATGGATGATGGACGAGTTGGATGATTGATCGGGTTGGATTCGATGGGCGTTCATCCAATCCGTCACCCGCTTAGCACCCGATCCGACATCCGCCCGAATAAAAATACTATTTCTTTTCCTGATAATTACCAAATTATTATTAAAAAAAAAAAAAAACAATTTAAAAAATTACTAACCAAAATAACCAAGCAAACCCAAATATAAATTTTATAAAAAAAATCTCTAGGAAATTTTAACTATCTTATCGCTTTTTAGTATGTTATTGTGAATTTTGAAAATATCGTTCATATTTTATTTGTATATTCATTTTCATTAATTATTTAATTATTTTACTCATCATGCATGGATCACCCGACTCACCCAATTCACCCGTGGATGATGGGTGGATTGGATTCGGCCATTCGGGTGATACGTAATCAGATGGATGATGGATTTGGGTGGAGTGGGTGGAGTCGGATGATGGAATCGGGTGAGATTTCACCATCCGACCAGAACCCGATCCATTGTCATCCCTACGTTTCGGTCTTACCACTTGACAGGTACCTACGCAGGTACTTATTTACTAGTATTGCGAAAACTCGATTGAGTATGTATATAAGCTGATTTTAATTTGTAGCGGTGATCTGATGCGTTTGAAAATTAAACGTAATACGGAGTAATTAATAGGGCGTGGCCGCGTGGGGGTAAAACCGTAAAAGCTACAGTTAGTTTGTGGGTCGATTCACGAGTCTTGCTTTCATTAGAACGTAGAGTGGGGTAACTTAATACAGTAAAGGATAGACCACACACATTCACACAACGTAGTACGGAGTACTCCATAGCCGACAGCCTAAATACGATCCAAGATTGCGTGTCGGTCAGCCCACATGTTACCACTTGGGCTGTACTCGTCATTTTAAGTATAAAAAACGTGCCTCCAAATTGATTTCCTACGACACTCTTTAAGTGAATGTTTTTGTTTACAATATCGATCGATAGAGCCACATTATCGCTCAAAGATAATGTAGATCTCGTATTTGATGACTCAGTTAAGTTCAGCTCAACTCCATTAAATTTCAATAAATAATCCAAATTGAACGGGGTTCGGCCCCAAGCGAATGATAGAATAATGAAGAGTAGTAAAACCATTTTGTAAATTGAGAATTACATACATAATATGGTGTAATGAACTACTATTTATACGAATACATAATAAGCAACTAAATAATTGTGTAATCAAAATTGATACTAAATATCATTTACATCTATCTATATTAATCTAATATATAATATCTAATATATCTAATATATATATATATATATAAAGCAGAAACCATAGTCTCTATGGTCGACATTTGTCCTAATATAATTGGTTGATAAAAAAATTATTATTTTAATATATATAATCTAAGTTATTATATTAATATATAATAAAACTTATTAAACTTAATATAATTGGATATTTAAATATTATTAGGATTCTAAAATAAAATAATTTTTTTTTGTAAAGCATTTAAAAAAAAGAAAAATTACCTTAAACATAATCAAATATCCTTAAAAATATATAATCAAATATTGTAACAAACACTCTATATTTCCAAATTAAAATTTGAAAAAACAGATACATTATATTTGAAAGGTGTGAAAAATAAAATAAATAAATTTTTGAAAGTAATATATTTTTTAATGAAAATTAAATTAGTTAGGTTACATTAGGAAAATTTAGTATTTAATTCTTAGTTTTATTTAAAAGAACTAATTCTCTTTAATATTTAAATAAAAACTTACCTAAAACATATTATGACTCACATTAGGAAAAATTTAGTATTTGTGAGTTCATATTTGAAATAAAACACCAAGAACTCATAGATTTAATATCATTAATTTTATATCAAAATAATATTTTTCATTGATAATGTATTTATTGAGAATAATTTTGTATTAATTGAAGTATGATTAACAATTATACTTAATTATGATTTCAAGAATTTGCATACAAATATGTCATAAATAGTAAATGTGTAAACTGGACAAATATTTAATATAATACAAATTTATATATAATTAAATTTTTAATGTAAATATAGTTAGATGGGCAAAGTGCATGCAAACTAGTATATATATAAAGCAGAAACCATGGTCTCTATGGTCAACATTTGTCACAATATAATTGGTCTAAAAAATTAATATTAGTATTATTTATAATTCTACTATTGCTAGGATTTTAGATGAAAAAATATTAACATATGTAACTTAAAATATAAAACTAAATCTACAATTGAAATTTTTACTATATTAGAACTTTCCAAAAAAAAATTAATTGAAGATGTTTTTAATTGAGAAGAAAAATTATAATTTCAAAATAAACAATTATATGACACATAATTACCTTATTTAATTTTTAGGTAAGTCTCCATCCTTTTTTTTATATATATATATACATCAAAAATTTTAGCTAGATCTTTTTAGGTACGTACTTTGTTAAATAGTTTTACTTTATTATGTTTTAATTACAGTGTATTTGATAAGAGTGTTTAAAATTTGAATATTTTTATTTCTTAATTACTATGTTTGATACTTAAACATAGCTTGATTAAATTATTGCTGATTTTTTTTTTTCTTTGTATGTTGTAGATTTATATTTTACGTTCAAGATTTGAATTTTTTATTGAACAAACTTGATTATAACCCAATAGAAAAACTAATGAATATGTAACATGAAAGGTAAAAATATGTAACATGAAAGGTAAAAGTAATGTACAATATCTATCGATTATCTTATTTTTAAATCAAGTAATTAGATATGGTTGTATAATAATATTTGTAATGCTTAATGCGTAATCTTTTAGTTAGTTTAATAGTATTAAGTTTTGATTTGATTGTTCATCTCAATTTTGTATGATAACATGATTAACATCTGCTAATTAAGAAAAAAAAAAACATTTTTAGTATAATGATAGGGTAAAGTTTTATTTAATGACAAAATTCCAATTTCTTTATTACCCCATTTTAACGTAACAAAAAAGAGAATATATGTAATTAATAAAAAAAGAAAAAAAAAAAAAAAAAAAAAAGAAGATGGTGTAATATAATTAACATATGTAATCTAAAATATACTAATACTAAATCTACAATTGGAATCCTTAAAATTGTAGGATACCAAAATTGAAGAATACATATTTTGCCTTAAATATATTGGATTAAATATTCAAGTTAAGGGAAAAAAAATATAAGTAAGTTATATTTTAAAAATTAAAAAAAAAAAAATGAAAGAGCAAAAGAAATATGGTAATTCATAAAATTTTAAAAAGTCAAATAATTGTTGATTTAATAAATAAGTTAAGGGAATAAAAAATAGTATTAGGTAAGTATTATAAAATATAATTAGCAAATAAACAAAAACAAATATGATAAATCATAGATTTTAGAAAATTATCATATTAAATACGATAAAAGCCGAAAAGAACATGGCTTTAATATTTATATTTTAGAAGTCATATTAAATATCATAGAAAATTATATTATAATTGGTAAATACTCCGTATATAAACTAGAAAAAATAAATAAAAATTACATTTTATACTTATTTTTAAATCTTAATAATAATGATAGATGGCCCGGACGGGGACGGGCACGCCAACTAGTTAATTATATATAACAAAAACCATCTTACACAAATTTTCCCTCCAACTTTTTTTTTACCCTTTTATTATTTTTTTTACCCCTTTTATTTTATTTCCTTATTGAAATTAGGTCAAAGTAAGTCAATATCTTCTACGTACAATAGAATATTTTTTTTATTTTTATCTCTTAGACTATCCATTTTTATTTAATGTGTTTTCAATATAATATTTTAAGCACGTTTTACCATATTATTATAATAAATGATGAATTTTAAGACAATCTATTGCGATACTTTAATCGATTTTTGCCACATTATGATATATTTTTAAATAAATTCATAACTATATTTGTATAAAAATAAATTTAGATGTTCCATTATTCTAATTGTTTTGTTACAATTTTCAACGATTTTATCATCTAAATTTTGATAGTTAATTAAAAAAAAATCAAAATTGACACTTTTAAACCTATTAAACGGGTTAATTAGAGACAATAACTACGGGTCGAATAAGCGGGTTACATGTTAAATAAATACGCGGTCGAGTAAAATACAATTTGTTGTATTTTGGGTCTAAGAATACATGTTTATTTAGGTTGCGTTTATATTATTACTACGAAATATTCTTATTTTAATTTAATATTTTATTCAATTACCAAAATTTTCAATTAACTATTAACTTATTTTTATACATCCCGTGCATTTATGCACGGTTATTATACTAGTTAATATAATATATGCGTTATATACAAAAGATTATAATATATAATTATAATTGATTATGATATGATATCTCCAATAGTGAACATGTCTGGTCTAACACATTTTGACACGTGAGACGGTTTGACACAAGATTTAAAATTACGTATCAATAGTTCATAGTTAATTGGTATAACAAGAAATTAATTGTTGAAAGTATTTCGGGAAGGATGAGTTTAACGAACACATACATGGAATTAGGATCCAAGGAAAACAAACAAAAAGTTTAGCATAAAATTAGGAGATAAATAATGAAATGAAAACTAAGTAAGTTTAGAGGTTTGTTATACTTATCAATTTTTATTTTTATTTTTTGGTTTTGGTTTTGGTTTTGGTTTTGGTTTTGGCCTCACAAAAGAGGGAAGGAAGTATGAGTGAGATGCACACTTTTGAATCTCGACACCGATAATGGCTGACGATTCTCCTCTCACCCTCAAGGTGATCACTTCCGACTAATTTTCATGTGCGACGGTTTTATGTGTATGATGAATGTTGTAGGCTCGTTTTAACCAGAACTGATATAGTCGTCTTTTTTAGTCACAAGGATCATACAACAATCTCATGTAATCGGTCATTTGTGTTTAGTCATACCGTATATATTTATGTTAAATGTTTGTGTGGAATTTACGACGATCAATACTAACTAATTTTATATATGCTTTGATAGATTATTTGTAATCATTATAATAGTTGTTAATAGATGATTACAATTGAATGATTATGATAATTTTTTTTAAAATTGATTAGAAGATTTAAATGTGTCACATTTTAGGCAAATAACATTCAGTATTCTAGTTATTTATTTGTGTATGTTGTAACTATTTAGTTATATTGAATTTGCGAAATCTAAGATAATCGACACAAACGATTTTTACTACATGCTTGCGCAGGACACACTGGTATCGCCCAAAACGTCACCCCTTCTGCCGCGTCTACTAATCTTAGTCGTTGCGGTGATGTGTGGCATCCTCATTTGTTTCGTCTGCGTGAACAAATTCGACACCGCCAGCACAGCCGCCTCCTTCCTAAACGTCAAAGTCCAACTCAGCGACCACACCCCTTGCCCTGAACTCGATTTGCACCCCTCGGAACTCCCCTACGTCCATTACCCTAAACCGCTTACCTACGACAGGTAATTGTTGCCTCCTTTCACACTTTTGTCATTCTTTTTATTGTCGTTTTTCCTCTCACGATTTTTTACTCGTTTTATTATCAGGGCCGAGTGCGCGTGCAATCCTGTCAGATTATTTGCCATAGTCTCGACTCAGAGGTCAGGCAGTGGTTGGTTTGAAACGTTACTCAACAGTCACGTGAATGTCAGCTCAAACGGCGAGGTTTTCTCTGTGAAGCCTCGACGAGCTAATGTTTCGGCTATTGTAACTACTCTTGACCAGCTTTACAATCTCGACTGGGTTAGCAGCTCTTCCAAGAACGAATGCACCGCTGCTGCCGGCTTTAAATGGATGCTCAACCAAGTCCGTCTCAAAAAAACGTTAAATCTTAATTCATTAATTCGTATTCAACTTACGTAGATACGTTATTTTGCAGGGTTTAGTCCAGAATCACGAAGAAGTAGTAAAGTATTTTAACTCGAAAGGCGTCTCAATGATATTCCTCTTTAGAAGAAACCTTCTACGCCGGATGATATCAATGCTCGCAAACACGTACGACCGTGATTTCAAATTGTTAAACGGAACACATAAATCCCACGTCCATTCTCCACGCGAGGTACATGAACCCTTCTACTTTCCGTCCATTTCCCATACACCCCTCGACAACATTTTGTTGACGGTCATCATACGTTTATATCAGGCCGAAATTCTAGCAAGCTACAAACCAGTCATCAACGCCACAACACTGGTCGCAGAGCTAAAACAAGTGCAAAAGGCGATGTTAAAGGCCTTAGCATACTTCAATAGTACTCGACACATAATGCTTTACTACGAAGACGTGGTGAAGAACCGCTCTGTACGTTTTCTTACTCTAGAGTCTCACAGTCTCAGTCTCAGTCTCACACACTCGCACTCGTGTAATTAATGACACTGATTCAAAATGCCCTGTTTATTTATTTATTTATTTTCTAACGCGACATAAAATGTCGTCTGTTTTAACACCGTTGCAGAAGCTATTAGATGTTCAAGATTTTCTGAGGGTGCCGCAAATGAACCTAACAAGTAGACAAGTGAAGATACACAAAGGATCGTTGTCTGAACACGTAGCGAATTGGAACGACGTTCAAAGGGCTCTCAACGGAACTGAGTACGAAAGTTTTCTTAATAGTTAATACTGATTAACAACAATAGGAATTCTTGTTTCAAGTGTACATAGCTCGACTTTTTTTCGGGTTTTTTTTTTTTCATGTTTTTTCTTCTTTCTTCTTTCGCCTTTCTCCTCATAGTTGGATGGCCAGTTTTTGGTAGCACAAATTTTGTAGCTGGTAGATTAAACCGGTTTTAATTTTATTTATCTTAAGAGTGAGAAAAAGTTAAAACCAGTTTCACATTTTTCATTATCAAGTCGGTTAAAATTGATTAGAGTATATTATTGAATGGTTTGAATGTTAGTTGAAATTTAAATTTGTGTCTCTAAAGACCAACGTAAGCTCTCAATCCTCCATGAAAACCAACACGCTTCCACACTCCTTATTGCTAATTTAAGTGTAATTATCGGTTCATTTAACGTAACTCGAATTTAGTTCATGGATGAATAAATTCGATATATATAGTTGAAATTTAAATTTTTGACTCCAAAGACCAACGTAAGCTCTCAATCCTCCATGAAAACCAACACACTCCTTGTTGGTAATTTAAGTGCACAAATTCTTACTTCCTCCATTCCATTCAATTCTATACATTTGCTTTTTGCACGTACGTCGATGCACGTTTTCTTTTGTTTATATCTTTAGTTACATAATTCTGAAAAATATAAAATTTGAATATTAATAATGCTCTCGAAAAAACAATTAAAACAAGATCTCACATGACTATTTTTTATTTTATATATTAGACGATATATCGAAGATTCTCCTCACTTTTGAATAGTGTACAAAAAGCAAATGTATAGAATTGAATGGAATGGAGGAAGTATTTAACATCAAAAAATCCGTCTTAAGTTTAAGGCGGGTCGGGTTTGACCCGTTTTATTTTTTTTTTTTTTATTTTTTTTTTTTTCAATACCCGTTTTTTTTTTCCGAAAACTTCTGTCAAAAAGCGGAAAAAAACGGGTATTTAAAATGGTAACATATTATATTATATTAATAACATATTGTCACGTATAGGAAATAAAAATTAGTCCTAACATTTTTGCAATCTGTTACCATAATTGTTAAATATGTTATCATAATTGTGTGATATATTTTGATTATTGTACTACGGAGTACTATTTTTCAAATAGAATAATATTAAATGATAAAATATTATAATGTAACATATTTGTATTTTGTATTTCATACTCAAAAACTTGATAACAATTCATTAATAAATGATAACATAATATATTATGATCCAAACAATTAATTTATATTCGTAACATGTATTATGTTTTCTTTGTTTGAGAATATGTCACCAATATAACATAATATGTTACCTTTTGTATCAATATTGTTACCATTTAATGTTTGTGTTTTTTCCGTTTTTTGAGTTAAGTTAAAAAAAAAAATGGCTCTTGAAAAAATTTTCGAAAAATAAAAATAAAAAAAAATAAAAATAAAAAAGGTTAATGGGCCAAAACGGGTCATATTTGACCCGTCTTAAGGGAGACTTACACATTTAAGTGTACTTAGGGGTTCATTTAACATAACTCAAATTGGATTGGTAAATTTGACATAATAAAATGTAAGTTTGGGAAGTACGAAGTGTACGCTTGTATATAATTATTTACGAGTTTACGGTATAGTCTTTTGTTTTGAATGATACGGTAGTAAATTTGACGGGATTGTTAAAGAGTCGCAACTCTTGGGAAACATAGTATCCATTTCTCACTTTACTTCTATATAAATAGAAGTGAGATTGAAAAAGGGAGATATACAGTAAATTAATCTTGTTTGATCTCAATCAATGAACGCATAACAAAATTCACATAAAATACTTCTACTAATTACATCTCTGATTTTTTGTGCCTGAAATCAGAGGACACCGTCTTATCTCAATTGAAAATTCGGTACAACCTTTGCACTGATATTGGGTAGAATTGTTCTATTAGAAAACCGTAAGTCGATTCAGTGTGATTAATTATCGTCAATGCATATTCGGGTATACCAAGTTCCAACACTCCTCAAATTCCATTCTCACAATCATCAATTCGATTGGCATATAATTGAATAACGGTACATGTTATTAATGGAGATTTTATAGTGGAGATGGTTATAGTCATTTGTTAACCTTTTTACTTCCGGTAAGACTTAAAAATTGACGTTTTTATACGTTCTATAATATAAGTTGACCCTTACCGATCACTAATTTGGAAGGATATTAGTTTTGCCTAAATGATTTTGGATCAAGATTTTATTACATAGATCAAGTTATATTAAAGTATGTATTTTGGCAAATACTCCCTTCGTGGCTCCGTATCCTTAATAGTTAGGTACTCCGTATTAAATTTGTGAGTGGTTTTGAATTCGTACCGCTTTTATTTGAGTTACGATATGCGAGAATTATTTGAAATTTCACCCATAACTTAGAAGATAACATTATAGTATAAAATCGATCTTGTACTTCTAACCATCAACTTTAAACTTATGATTGAGTTGATTTTAGACAGATATGAATAAAAATATGGAGTACTCTCCACAAGCCTAAGAAAATAGACTTATTTAAGCCTAAACATATACTCCGTGTATCCTTATTTTCGCTAGCTTTATGATTTCATATTTTTTTTTATCAACATATCACCAGAGCGGATCACCTGTCCCACTTTTATGTCCCATTTGATTTTCCATAACTTTATAAGGTAATAAAAAATAGATTAAAAAATAATTATATAATTAGAGATTTATTTTTAATAGAATACCAAATAGACATCAAATAAAACAGATGATTCGTTACGGCATACTTCCTCCATTTCTTTCAATTTTATACATTCGCTTTTTGCACGTACGTCGATGCACGTTTTCTTTTGTTTATATCTTTAGTTACATAATCCTGAAAAATATGAAATTTGAATATTAATAATGCTCTCGAAAAGGCAATTAAAACAAGATCTCACAATGACTATTTTTTATTTCATATATTAGACGATGTATCAAAAATTCTTCTCACTTTTAAATAGTGTACAAAAAATAAATGTATATAATTGAATGAAATAAAGGAAGTATTACGTTCTCGTTGAAAAAGTTGTCATGATTAATTAAGGGGATTGTTATACGATGGAACGAATTACTTAAAGACGGAACGCTCAAATGACTAATTTGCCCTTCTCCTTAATTAATTTTTCACTAAACTAAAACCTAATCTAACTATCACCCTCTTTTTTTTTTTCCTCATCTTAAAAAAAAAAAAAAAAAAAAAAAAATTAAAACACCCACACTTTACATTGATCCAAATAAATTTTCGGAAACTTGAATTTGTAGATTTGGTTCAACCTTTCATCCTCTTTTGATTCAACTCCAACAACGATTTTATAAATCGTAAGTTTTGATTTTGTTATTTTAATTTGTAGTATGATTTATTTGTGTTTATAAATTGTTTATTGTTGTTGTTTGTGATGTTGATGTTGTTGTTGATTGTTGTTGTCCGTTGATTGTTGTTGTTGTTGTTGATTGGTGTTGTTGTTGTTGATTTGTCAAGACAACGAAAAAAAAAAAAAAAAATTCTGGGGTAGAACCGTGAGCAGTTCACGGTTGGGGAGTGTCTGAAGTGAACTGCATTCCGGTAGGGGAAGAGGAGGCGTGGATTATCCACGGTCTGCTTTGAAAGTGCGTAGTGGTTTTTCTACGGTAATTTGTATTTTTTTTTTTTTTTTTTTTTTTTTAAATTTCGGTTTTTCTTAAATTTTTTATTTAAATTGAGGTTTTTTTTTTAAATTTCGTTATTTTTTCTAAAATTTTTTTTTATTTTTTAATTTTTGATTTTTTTTAAATTCGGTATATTAAAAAAATTAATTTACATGTAATTGAAACATGATTTTTCATCCATACCATTATATTCAAGATTCAAGTTTTTTTTAAAAAAATAAAAAAAAAAACAAAAAAAAAACATTTACTTGTAAATAGCAAATAATCTAAAATAATTTGAATTTGTGAAATAATAATCTAAAATAATTTGAATTTGTGAAATAATTTCATTTAAAAAATTTGTCAATAATCAATTCACAATATGAATTTCAAAATTTAACAAATATGATTTATTTCAAATTAATTGTACATATGATTTTTAATATTGAATTCGTCAAATAATTTCAAATAATTTGATTTAGTAATTGTTTTTTTTATTTTGGTTGAATTTGTTTTTGTAATAGAATTTGTTAATAATTTTTGTAAATTCAAGAAAATTTGTTATTTTTGTTGTAGATGAGTGATAAAGGGAAGGGGAAAGTGAAGATGACGGGCTCAGAGTATCGTGCGATGATGAATCTTCGCAAAATATGTAATGTTGAAGAATCTGCTTATGTTGGTCGAATAGATCCCGCAATTCCTTCAGTAAATGAGGAGGAGGAAATGGAGGAGGAGACGGATGAGGAGTTTGAGGAGGCTAGTGATGAGGAGATAGGCGTTGGGTTCCAAGCTAAGCGAACGAAGACCGGTCAATTTGTAGGGTATTATGAGAGTTTTAGTAGTGGTGCAACTGGTAGCCGTTCTAGGAGTAAAGGGAAGGTTGATCGTAGTTGGATTATCACGGGGGAATGCCCTGGTGGACCTTTTCTTCCTGATGTTATTCCTAGTTTTGGCGGACACATAGCACGGCAACTTTGGGACGATGTTGGGTGTCGAGGCGTTATGACTGGATATCATAGGTTTAATAAGTTGTCTGCCTTGACCCGGTTGCCTTTGACAGTTGAAGCCGTTGCTTTGGTGCAGAGGTCCGGTTTGGGCCATTTATATGAGTGCGTTCCAACGCATTTGAACTTGCCATTAATATCGGCATTTATTGAGCGTTGGCAGCCAGACACGAACACTTTCCATTTGCCGTTTGGGGAGATGTCGATTTTGTTGCACGATGTTGCATTTATCCTAGGCGTACCTATATATGGCTTAGTATGTGGTTTTGATGATGATAGTGAGGGTCCGTCTGCGACATTGATTGCTGAGTTTTTTGGTAAGGGGTTACCGGAACTGAAGACGCCCTATAGGCCTGGTGTTTCGGCGCCAATATATCGAGGTGGAGCGGTGTTAGTGGAGGCAGTCATGGATGCTATTCGTACTGCGACTGTTGAGGAGCAGGCAAGGGGTTATCTTTTTTTGTTGTTGGGCATGACTGTTTTCGTCGACAAGTCTAGTGATAGGGTGAAAAGTTTGGTTTTCCCGATGGTTCGTCATCTGTCTAAGGTATCGAAGTTCGTTTGGGGTGCAGGTATTTTAGCGTACTTGTATCGGGAGTTAGGTGTTGCTAGCCGTACTTGTTCACGTGGGGTTGCCGGTTGTTTGGCCCTACTACAGGTCTGGATATACGAGTATTTCCCCATTTTCGTGCCGCAGATGCTCCGCCGCAGGCTTTAAAGGCTCGACTCTCGAGCACCGCGCTGGGTAATGTAGGTTTATATCCGTATATAGACCTTAAAATCCACAGGATTATAATGAAAAACTTTATAAGATTTAAGGTCATAAATAGAAATTGCATAATATACTAAAAGGATTAAGAATTAACCTTTGAAACCTTGTAATTTGGCCTAAGATCAATACCAAATAGATGGTATCTCCTAATTATCTCACCCAAGATGTGTAGAGATATGCCTTTGAATTTGCTAGAAAAGTTAGAGGAGAAAACTGATTTTCTCTTCTCAAGTTTTTTGTGTTGTTTGCAAGTAGAATTGTAATTAGGTTAGATGAGATTAGGAGAGTCATTAGGTTCAGTAGAGAGGAAGCAAAACTCCCTCCCCAAGCTACCTAATACACGTCCCAAATAAGGTGAAGTGGGCTCACCCACTTCTAAATTTTCAAGCCCAAAAATTAATTAAAAGTTTAACCCATTAATTAGTCTTATTTAGCTTTTAATGTATAATGTAATTTATAATATCCTTATATTATAATAAATCATAAATATCCTTATATTTACAATTTACTAATTAATTATAACTGATTAAAATTAATTAGCCTACATTATACGTAATAATTAAATATAACCTTTTATATTCAATTCCCGAATTACAGCTAATTCCTCTCATCTAATATTATTTAATCATTATTAAATAACATTCATTATCACATTTGACTAACCTCTTAGTCATATTGGACTAACCTTTTAGTCACATTTGACTAACCTTTTAGTCAACAACACTGACTAACTATTTAGTCATTAAATAAGGCATCAATATGACAATTTTCTCAAATAATCATATCTCTCAAACACATCCTTTAGGTGTGACTCTTAGGGACCAGTTGATCACCGCCATCTGTATGACAATAACGTCAAACTTATCTAGCAAGCCAACCGTTATTGATAAACGTTAATCAACTGATTAAATACAAAATGTACCCTGTGTACCTTTAGAGATTTATTTATGTTATTGCACTCACTGTGGAGGACACTAACCCCAACAGGTAAATGCACCGAGGTTCGAGAACACGGCGGTGAAGTTGGCGGAGTACCGTAGGCAGTTAGATCACCTAATTAGTGGTGAAGTTCAGTGGTTGTCTTTTAGTACGCGGCCAGATCGTGTGCATCAGCGGACGTTGTTTTATGGGTTGCTCAGATATATGGACATTGTTGAGCCATATCAGCCTGATCGTCGCTTGCGTCAATTTGGTTATGTGCAGGTTCATCCAGCTTCAATGCCGCGTAACGGCAAATTTCATCGGCCGGGTTCGGGAAAATGATACCGAGTTGACTTTGGTGGGTACGCAGATCATCTATGGGAGACCTCGCCGATGCATCGTACTCAGCTATCGGCGTTGTCGAAACTCGCTCTAACACCAGACGACTCAGATCCGCTGTACATGATTTGGTACATGAAGTATTCGCACCCGTTTATCATAGACCCCCATCAAGAGGGAAAGTGGTCGCAAATGCGATCATGGATTATCGAGAGTACTTAATAAATTAAATTTGTTGAAAGTAAGTAAATATATTTGAATTATTATTTTTCTAATGTTGACTAATTTATTAATTTTATTCTCGATAATTTGAATAAGAGTTTGATGATGCGGTTGTATAGAGGGCTTGAAGTCCCTGAAGGGCCTCAAAGGGACCAATACTTGGCCCGCATGTTTACCGACTTCACACCATTTCTGAAGCGTTGGGGAGCGGATAACGTTTCTGACAAAGTCCGCGGAAGACCAAACTCCCCAAGTAGTAGGCGTGATCGAAGGGTTTAGAACCATTTAGTTATGTTTATCTAATTTAACTTGATCAACTGAGTTTCTTGAATTTTACTGTTTCACGTTTTATTTTATTTGTATTTTATGTAACGCGTTTATTTATTATCTTGTTGAACGGTCTTGTATCGTACAATAGTTTCCTTTGAATTTGTATCCTTTAGTTTCGGTTTCATTTCTGTCCGTTGTTTTTACTTTAATTTTTATCCATTCGTTTTGCTTTAGTTTCTGTCCGTTGGTTTTGCTTTTATTTCTGTCCATTGGTTTTCCTTTAATTTTGGTCCATTCATTTTCCTTTAATTTCTTAATTGGTTTTCCTTTAATTTTGCAAGATTCAAAAAATGAACTCTATAAATAAGGACACTTAATTCAACAAAATCTTCACACTTCAACATCAAATTTCTTTCACTAAAAAAACAAAATCTTCAAATTTCGACAACAATGGTTGCCAATAAACAAGAGATAATTAAAATTCAATGTAATGTTATGTGTAATGTTTAGTAATAATAAAGTTTTTAATGTTTAATCAATTCTCGTTGTAATCGTAATTGCTCTTGAGTGCAATAAATTATGTTCCTTAGAAGAGCAAATTGAAATTAAATCTTAAGTTCAGCATGTGTATCAACTACAAACACCAATTTTAGATCTAACATATTGTGAAATGCTAACATGAACATTGAACAACATAAAAGTGAAAACATAAACTACCTTATTGTTAACATAAAAGTCGATAAACTTAATTTAGTCGTCTATAGCGTTACTATTTGAGGACCCAACGTCGATGCCATTGATCATGTTTTCCCATTCTAATTTTCGCTTCAACGAACGGATGTGAGATGTGTATAGTTGGAAAACTTCCAACTCAGTTTGGTGAGATTCAGGCAACACATAAAAATCGCCTCCACCCTTACATAAAGACCATAAAGCCTTCTTAGTTAGAACGGTTTCAATTTTTGTTAGGAAAAAGACCACCTCTTGTTTGAGTGCCTCGTAATTTTTTTTCCACTCAACAGCGACGCACATGTTTACCCTACCGATACTTTCATACCCAGGATCGACAAGTTCAATTGATGTTGCACCATTGACAATGTGGCTAAGCTTGGGACAACAGGGTTCTTTCACAATTTCTTCCCAAATAACTGTAGGTTGGAGTACAATTTTTAGACGCTCAAACATTGTTGGTATTTCTTGTAGTAGATTGTTTATTAGGATTTGAGCTCTATTGAATATTTGTTTGCTTTCATGGAAACTCATTTTTAAATTTTTAAGTTTGAATTAATTGTTTACTTCTGAAATACTGACATATTTATAAGGGAGACAACAATATGTCTGTTCCTTTGATTCAAGTAATTGAAATTTGAATTTTGAAAATTGAAATTTGAAAATAAGAAATTTGAATTTTCAGTTTTGAATTTTGAAATTAGATTTTTGAAATATGAATTTTTTGGTAATTTTGAATATTTTTTGAAATTTGAATTTTATGGGAAATTTTAAATTTTTTAGAATTTTGAAGGTTTTTTGAATTTAAATATTTTTTGGAATTTAGAAATTTTTTAGAAATTTAGGATTTGACACTTATAAATTTGTTTTGAATTTTTTTTAAAAAAAATTGAAGTAATTTTTTTTCCATTTTATTAATTTTATTTCGAAAATTTAACTTTTTTTTGAAATTTTATAAATATTTTGAATTTTTTTTAAAATTTGAATTTTATGGGAAATTTGAATTTTTTTAGAAATTTGAAGGTTTTTTAACATTTTGAAATTTTTAGGAATTTTGAAATTTTTTACAAATTTAGTCTTTGACACTTCGACGGCTTAATGTCATCATTACTTGAAGTGCTACACTCAATACTCTAGATTTACAGTGTTTTGTCCCATCAACTTTTAAGTGTTCCGGCTACATTTTCAGTGACTACCCAAAGTCTATTACATCATTGTTAAACTCTACTACATGCAAATTCAGTACTTCAAATTAACTACCCCAAGTCTATACCATCATGGTTAAACTCTCTTTGGAAATCTTGCATTTCAATGGCAACGTTCTTTGGTGCGATTACTGTAAACAAATTCGCAACAACGGTGAGCCTTGAAGTAAACTTAAGCTAGCCCGGATGAGCCATGAAAATGTCGCGTCCACTCTGTTTGTTTTTCTTCAACAAGATAGTCAATATAATACCCTTCGCTTGAGCCAAATTAAACATTTCTTCGCGCGGGATTCTTCCACCACGCTCAGCAGACCTAACCTTTTGGCCGAAGTTGTATATCTGCCGCATGGAAGGTCGTGGCTTATCGGGAGACTGGTAGTGCAAAGACAACCTTATGTTCTTAGGTTGAACATGAGCCTGTATTTGCTCAATGATCGACGTCTTCTCCCGTGCGGGTTAGCAGCGGCGTACCGATCTCCATCACCATACACTCGCAACTCATGGTTGTGAAATCCTGTATTCGTACATACAGCCCATTTCTGGCTGAAACGTGCATCCCCGTATACAAGTAGCAACGTCAACTTAAACGGACAATCACACAATTTTGTCGCCGTATCTAACCGTTCAATAACCCCTTCAACAGGTACATTCGGGCGATATTTTAACGCCCGGTCACAATACAAATATTTTTTCGCTAAACCACGTTTAGCGCTAACCTTTTTAGTACCCGATATTTTCAACCCAAAACCAAGTGGAATAGATTTTCCTTTACACCAATCAACTGCATCCGACAGTTCATCAAACAACAAAGTCGTTTCAAAATGATTACTATAATCAATGCCGTCACCTACTAAACCCTGAAATAACATATCGAACTAAAATCAGAAATTAACTATGATTATAAAAAAATAAAAAAAATAAAAAATTTATATTAAAAACAAATATATTTTAAACAGTACAAAAAAAAAAATAACCATCAATGTGATTTAATACAAAAAAAAACAAATTAATAAAAAATTTATAAAAAAATTTAAACCCAAATATTTTAAAACGTATTTCTAAATATTTTCAACAATATGATTTACCAAAAAAAAAAAAAAATTAAAAGGTTTTTTGTTTTTGTTCATTGTTGTTTGTGTTATTTGGCCTAAAATTAATAAAAAAAAATAAAAAAATAATAAAATTAAAAATAAAGAAAGAAAAAAAAATACAAACCGTGAGCAGTTCACTACAGGGAGGGACGTGAATTGTTCACTAGGGGGTGGGTGGGTAGTGGATACCCCACGGTAGGTATTGGGTCGGACCGTAAATGTTCAACGACAATTTGTCATTTCGTTTTTTTTTTCTTTTTTTTTTTTTTTTTTTTCAATCAACATATTTACAAATACCGTAACATAAATGTTTCGCTCATACTAATTAATTTCTACAAAACGAAATTAATTAAAAAGGTTAGGAATACCTGATCTTCGCTATTTGAATCGAGGGACCCCGACATTATATTTGATTCAATTTTTCAAAGTACCCCTTTTCTTTTTTTTTTTACTTTTACTGTTTTTTTTTTTTTAACTTTACGCTTTTTTTTGGAATTTCTTGATTTTAATTGTGAAAGCAATTATAACTAAAAAGTAACAAAAAAAAAATATTAAAAAAAAATATATAAATAAATACTATTATTATAATCAAAAGTAACTTTATAAATAATTAAAATAATACAAGGGTAAAAAAGTAATTTCACTATTAAATAAATTCAATAAATCACTAAAACTTACCATCTTTAAGTAATTCGTTCCATCGTATAGTAAACGCATTAATTAATAAACCAATTTGGATTTAGTATACGGAATAATCCGTACATATGAATAACGAAAAGATAAATGATGAATAAGACTAAGAATCAATTAACCTGTTAAATGCATAAATTGAATTATTAGTTGCATGATAAAAGCAAGACATATCATATCAAATCAAATAACATTGACATTTTGGCACTACATGACACTGAGATGCCAAGACCACCTGTGTTCTTTTTCAGTCCGCACTGATCTTACAGAGTACTCTCTCCGTTCCACAATGTTAGTCTCATTTATATTTTTAAAAGTCAAAGTTGTTTTGTTACTTTGACCGTCTATAACATAAAATTTACACAAAATTGTTATACGATAATAAGATATTTACATTCGTTATTAAATTATCTTTCATAATATTTTATTTTCAATGAAAAAATTTTGCATATAACCGATGAAAAATATGGTTGAAGAGGCGCGTTGGAGACCGCGTAAAGTCAAAGCGGGACTAACACTGTCGCACAGAGAGAGTATTATTTATTTTTACCGAAAGTCTATCTCAAGACGAGCACTTTTGTTTTTTCTTAAATTTAAGACGAACAAAATATAATTAATTTCTAATAAAATATAATTATTTTAATACTACCTCCGTTCCACAATGATAGTCCCATTTAGTTTTTCGAAAGTCAAAGTTTTACAACTTTGACCATATATAACATAAAATCTACACAAAATTTTTATATGATAATAAGATATTTATATTCGTTATTAAATTATCTTTCATAATATTCTATTTTTAATGAAAAATATTTGCATATAAGCGATGAAAAACATGGTTGAAGAGGTGCGTTGGAGACCGCGTAAAGTCAAAGCGGGACTATTATTGTGGCGTAGAGGAAGTATTAATTAACATAATAACAATGTGCTCAATATGGTGCTTGTAATAACAATTTTAGGTGTATATCAAAAATATTTTGAATTTAAATGTTAACATTTTACTACTATATAAAATGGAAACATAATCTTCCTGAAACTAGATCGTCTTAAATGAGAATCTGCCTTGATTTTATTCATATTAATTTTAGGGTGTTGATCAACTGTACCCGACTTTTACTCACTTGTACCCAAAAAGACCAAATTACCCATTTCATTTCCTCCTCCCACAATTCTAAAAATTGAATTTTCTCTCTTCTCTTTCCATTTCCAAAGACACCTTCAAACCAACAACCACCTTCACACCACCAACCACCTTCAAACATCATCACCAACCATCTTCAAATTAAATTAATAATTATAATAAATTTCAAAACTCTAATAATAATAATTTTAATAATAATAATAATTAGAAAAAAAAAACTCAAACGTATTAACTGACCCACACCACGACCCAGGCCCGAGTGCCCGACCCACCCCACCACCAGGTGCCGCCACCTGCACCTTCGCCCCACCACCGTCGGCCACCGCGGCACCACGCCTGCAACCTTACTTCCCTGCAATCCACGTCAATGCATATGTCGATGGTTTGATACGATTCCATCGTCGATGAATCCACGGCCCAGCCCTTTCCCCTGCCGCCCTCTCTTTCCTCCGGCCACCCTGTCCTTGAGCCGTCGCCGCCTCGGTCCAGACCTCATCAAAGAATCAATAAAATAATATGAACAACCTATATGATAATTTAATGCACCAGAATTTATATATAAAAAAAAGATAAAGATAAAGAAGGAATTGCTTAAAATATGTCGTTTTTATGATCGATAATCCAAAAGTTGAATGAATTGTAGAAATAATTAGTTGATTTTGGATGATTATTCAGTAGAAAAAAAAAAAAAAGACAATTTTAATTTAGCAAGGGCATTGGATGGAAAAAAATGAGCAAAAAAGGTACTAGTGAGTAAAAGTCGGGTACAATTGAACAATTACGTAATTTTATTTTGTTTGTTCCATTCATTTATATACATTTACGTTTTAGACATCATTTATAAGTTAGTATTTTTTTTTGAAAATAAATCATTATATGTACATATGAAGTAAGACGGATCGGAGTATAAAAGATAGATGCTCGTATGAGACCTTATTTTAATCAAGTTAATGTGTCCATTATATATATTAAAGATACTCCCTCCATTCAAATTCAAAGTGCGTGTTTTTATTTTGCATACTATTCATATTTAGACCTTCAATTTCAATTATCTCTAGACATATAAGTGTAAATATATTCCTCTGTGATATCTTGTTTGATTCGTCTTTATGGGTGCATAATTAAAATCTAATTTTTCTATTTTTTGAATAAACGTAGCTAACGATATTTAACGCGCAAAAAACGCGTTGTCAAGCGTGAAAAAATAAAGTGGTAGTTTTTATATGAATGAAGGGAGTATTATATAACTAAAGATATGAATAAAAGAAAATGTGCATTATCGATGCACGTGGATAAATGAAATGGGTAGAATTGAATACAATATATAGCAGAAATAAAAAAATTGATATTATTATTATTATTATTATTATTATTATTATTACTATTATTATTTTTTTTTTGCAGGAAATTCAGTAGGCTTTCATTAATTCAATAAAGAGAAGTACAAGCCAAATTATCCTACAAAGGAAGGTCAAGGTGACCACCTATCTAAATAAGTCTCACAATCTGCTCCTCCGAGAGACCATAATTGTAAAAATACATCCGCGTATTAACTATGAACCTAATGGAGGAAACAATCAAACTTACAGACCGAATCCTATCATTGAAAATTCGAAAATTCCTCTCTCGCCAAATCTCATAAATAGTACAAGCCAAACTTACTCGCAGACGACTCACTCGCTATGACCGACCACGAAAAGTTTGGGATAACCAATGGAACTCAGTACGTAACCTCTGTGACAGCCGAGTTATACCCAAATCTTGCAAAACTTGCCTCCAAACCGATGCAGAATAAGGACATCTGAAAAAGAGATGAGAGTGTGTTTCTTCCGCAGCGTAACACAAAACACACCTATTCGGAATCGACAGACCTCGAGATTTCATATTATCAACAGTAGCTAGCCCATTCAATGCTGCCAAATACGAAATGAACATGTGCTTTGGCAAAACCGCAGCGTCCCAGAGAGGAGAAAGCCAACGCTTCACCGTAGAACGAGGCCGTAAAACTTCATAAATGCGCTGAATTGAATAAGTATCATCAAATAGAGCACGCACCTCAGAAATGTCAGGGATGAGAGAGCAGAGATCATCCCGGAGGGAGAGAAGTGCACGCCAGCTCCAGGATGAATCTACCGAGCCATGAAACATCCAAAAATCGATTCCCTTAAGGACATATAATCGAATCCAAGAACTCCACAAGTTACTAGTATCCGCCAATTTCCGAATCCATTTTGAGTAAGTCGCCTTGTTCCAACTCAAAACTTCCTTAATACCAATTCCCCCCTCACTACTACTATTATTATTATTATTATTATTATTATTATTATTATTATTATTATTATTATTATTATTATTATTATTATTATTATTATTATTACTACGAGTATTCTATTTTATTTTTTATAAAAGTGGACTTTTATTAAATAAGAATATTTATAAGAAATAAGTGTGTAGTTGAGATATAATTTAAATGTCTATTCCCTTACCGATCAGGGTCGTCCCCGAGTTTTGGGGCCCTGTGCGGCTATGTAAAGTTAGGCCCTATTAGTTTTATACGGAGTATTTTGTTGTAATAATATGAACTACTATGTATGTTTTTGAAATGGTTTTTCATTTTCTTTTAAGAAACTGTTCTAATTTTTAACACACTTACATATTTTTTCTTTAGTATAAAGTATATCTTATGAAGTAATCCGTAGTATATTTAACACTTATCACATTGCGTAAAAGACAAATAATTTTATTTTTTTTCCACATGTTAATCTTGTACTATGAAAATATTAACCAACAAAAGTGTTATCATACTTTTTTTAATAGTGATATGATTATAAATTGTTAAAGAACATTTTTTTAAGATAATTAAAAAAAAAAATGTTAATTTTTTTGGGTGGGTAAAATTAAAAGTGTTGTTAGCATTAGGAAATACTAGACCAAAAAGTACATAAATGAAAAAAATTTGCTAGAACAAGAAAAAAATGTGCAGGGGAGACTCAAACCCCTACCGCTGAGTTCAACAATACATAGCCCAATCAATTGAACTAAGTAGAGTTTTGTGTTCATTCACTACGTTAGCACATATTTATAATTAAAACAGAAGCAAATTCATAATATTGGGCCCATGAAATTTGGGGTCCCTGTGCGCCCACACGGTTCACACACCCCCCGGGCCGGCCATGTTACTATGTTAGCAAATAGCAATCAAAACCAAAGCTGACTAGCTGAGTCTAGTAAAAGTGTAGGTAGGTTAAATGATTGATCATTGATAATTTCGTTATACATAGTAAATTACTGCTTATTAGATTTGTTTGGTTTTTCCTCCTTTTTAATTTTTCACTCCATATATGAGTAATGAATAGAAGTTTATGAACACTTAAAGCTCGATCATATATATTGAACCTAGTACTAGTGTTGACCCTAGATTGCACGTGGTTTTGATGATAACAAATTAACAATGAATTTTATCTATGGAGATAAAATGCTAAAGTAAGAATGATTTTTGCATGTGACTCCCTGTTTTTGATTAAATAATATGGAGTAGTAATTTAATTTAATTTAATTTAATGTCTTTTGTGATCATGATCAGTAAAAAGTGGCCACTTTAAGGGTTTTAAAATGGTCATAATCGATAAGCTTCAAATAGTCACATTATTAAACGTTAAATTAGTTGCACTTTGGACATAAATATGTAATCCGTAGTACGCGTACAATAACTGTACTGTCGTATAATAAATTACGATATGTTTTACCTTTGAGAGGTTACGGTATTAAGTTATAGTCCAAACATTATAACCCTGATCAGGCAGTTACAATATCAAGGTTACAAGTCATCATATCATAACAACTACTCCGAAAGATTCATGGGCCTTGTTTTAAGATAGTTTTCCCAAAACATTTTGAAAAACATTTTGAATCGGATTTTTTATCACCTGCATGGTATACACATGATAAGCAATATGAAAAAAGAAATATTGTCAAAAATTCTTACCTCGAAAATCTACATATTGAAATAATTAATCCGTTTAAGGAAATAATCCCAAATAACTTATCATGTGCACCCTATGAACATATATTAGAAAATCCGTTTCTATTTTTTGTAATTTTACTTACCTCATATATTCGTTAACCGCGAAAGTGGTGATTAGTCCCCATAACTTTGAGCAATTGTGAAATTAACCCCCTTTAGCTTTTAAATGTAGTGATTAAGTCCCATTACTTTGAATTAAAGTGAAATTGAATCCAATTTTTTAATTTCCAACCAAAATTATACCAAAATCTATGTTATTCATTTATACGGAGTATAATTTATCAATTCAATAAATTTCGTTATATATTTTCGAATTGCATGAACTTTTACACATTTTTGTAAAGAAAATAATATTTGAATGAATTACATAAATTTTGGAATTTGTAAATTAATTTTGTATGTATCAATGATATTAAAACCACTGAAAATATTAAAAATATTCTATCTAAATACTATGTTAATAAATAAATTATTTAAATATTTTTCAAAATATATAAAAATTATTTAATGTACAATTAGTTTAAATTTTAAATGATCTAATGATATATTTTATATTAAAATCAAAAACATGGTTAAATATCATTTTTTTCTCAAAGTTATGTGGCCTAATTGCTACATTTGTAAGTTATGGGGCTTAATTTCAGAATTGCTTAAAGTTATGGGGGTTAATTGTCACTTTCGCGATTCTCGAACAATTAATGTTTGTGACAGTATTTATCAAACACTTAACGATATCATGTTTGACAAAATTTTCGTTTGATCTTTAACCACCTATAGCTAACATTACTTTGTTCAAACGTAATCACATTACATATGAAAAATAACATAATTATTCTTCAAAATTAACTATTCATTAATTAACTTATATTATGAAACGATTTCGTCAGAAATTTTGTAAACAACATTATATATGATTTATTTTAAATTCAATGTTTATTAAATTCGAGCTATCTTTTAGGTGGTTTTATTTTTGAGTGAAGATTTTTACAATTGCTTACCTAATCGTCTATAAAAACTCATCTTAAACCACCTTTGTGATGATTCTGATATTGAGCTTTCACATTTTGTAAACTGATTTTAAACTTCATTCATCTTATTTTACAAAACATGTTTGGGAAAAGGTATAAGTTATTCTCTTGTTTTTCGATTATATATCACTTGTTTTAATATTACTTGAGTTATCTCTTACCCGTTATATATAATAGAACAATAGTTGAGATACTCTAGCCAATTTTTTTTTAATAAAGAACGAAGGACAATTATTAAATTACAAAGAAAATAGTTGTAAAGAAATTGATGCTGTTTTTGTACTCCTAAATTCACAATAAATAGTAAAAACAATTAATACTCCGTAAGAGATAGTGGACTAGATTATAGAATGTGAAACCGAGACACTTAAAAAACTGTATCGCATATTTGCATATCTTTTGTTTACTTCTTGCATTATATATTTAAATTTGTGATAGGCGATAAACTTGGATTGAAACTCATAAATTCAAAGTTCAGACTTCAGAGTCATATACTTCCTCCATTTCGTTTGGTTTTATACATTTGACCAAAACACGGTAATTAAGGTAGAAAAAAATCAAGTGGGGTAGACAATAGAATTACCAAACTACCCCTACTTTATTCTTTAAAAAAGGACATTGCAAGTGGGTTGGGTGGGGTAATGAAGGGTATATTGGTCTTTTAGTTTAATAAAATACGGACCAAAATAGAAATGTATAGAATTGATTGGAATTTCCGAAAAAGGAATATGTATAGAATCAAATGGAATGGAAGAAGTATATTGGATAAATATAATTTTAAAATTTACTCTTCAACATTTTATTTTAAAGGTTCATACTTTATTTTTTTTTTAAAATCTTAAACATACTTTTACACTTGCTATGGAAGTATAATTTCCTCATTTGCTCTCTTCCTACCCAAAATTGTGTACATATATTTTTTTTTTTTTCTAAGCAAAACATTTTTTTTTTCATATTTTATTAAATTCTTTGAGTTTATATCAAGTGATTGTGTGAAAGAAGTACACTAGTTAAACATTAATGTTTTCACTTAAATAAAAATAACATACAATCAGAGTAACTAATAAATCACACAAAATATCCAGCATTTTAAATGTGTAAACTAATCTTTATTATACTAAATGACAGTTCTCGCTGACATCATTTATTCCACATGTCGCGATTCTGTGCATTTTTTCCGGCTAAAATGCAATGCTGACATCATTCATTATATAATACGTTTTTAAGTTTAGATTCGTTATCTTTGATTATCACTTCTAAATATTAATGTTTACTCTTATATATGTATCTTAAATAAATTATGGAGTACTTTTTTATTTTAATATTTCATTTTTCATTATAAATATATTTATAATAAAATATAATAATAAATAACTACTCGTATTTCTAATATTTTGTTTATAACTCCATATTAAAGTTCCATATAAGTATTTGAAATAGCTAAATAACTTTTTTAACAATATAATTATGCTGAATTCATTATTTACTTATTTTAATATTTATTGTATTTAATATTTTCTAATTGAAAATAAATGTTGGGCTATTTTACCTATAAAGTCGATAATACAAAATTTATGCAGGTCATATATTTTAGCTATTTTATATAGAATCTTTGGTTATTCATTACTCTATAAGTCTATATATGTACTGTAAAATATCAGTAAAGTGATTATTGTGTTATTTTTCTATTGATATATAACTTATATTTGTACATTAGATAAAAATAATATACTCCTATATCTATAATAACCGTGCATCAATGCACGGGATCTAAGCTAGTTAATGTTTAACTAATGGTATTAACAAATCGTTCATTGTTGCTATGCATATATATATTAAGAAAATAATTTTATAATATTAAAAGGTACAACTAGTGGTAGAAGATATTAATATTATATGGTATTTATATTGAATAAGTGGACCATAGTAATATAATAATACGGAGTATTATAATTACAATCAAATAAGAAAATGTGTAATGTGGAATTAAATGAACTAAAAAGGAATAGGTGTAATGTGGAGTTGAATGGAGGGAGTGTTAATATACAGAGTATGAAATTTCCTTAGTAACATTCCAGCATAATGAAAAACACATAGCTGAGCAGTGAGATTGGAATTCATAAGCTCTAATTATTGACCAAAAACTCGAAGAAAATGCGTAGTACATAGCAGCATTACAAATTAAATATATGTGTGTCATGCATAATTATTAAACTAGATAATACAGTACATACTACAAATAACTACAACACACTCAGTACACTACTAATTTGAAAGTGAATGTTAATAAACTTACTAGAAATTCATTATAATGTCATACTTCATTCATGCTTATTCATGCTTCTTTATTAGGGTTTTGTTTCGAGGGTGGTCGCTTCCGCTTCTTCTCATAGCTTATTCCTCTGGCCTTAGACTGATACTCCCTCACTTCCCTTAGGTAAACGCGAACATCCCGAGCACCAAAAGGGTTGCTTTCGGGCTGACCACCATGCTCCTCATAGGCTGCACGAAGGCGGCCTATGAGTGCATCAAGACTGCCCCATGCCTGCCTGAGTGGGCAGGGGCATGGGGCAGGAGGATTGGGAACACCAAAGTAGGCACAAACACAGTTGTGCACTTTGGTCTTCCCAAACTGGTCCAAGTACCTGAGGAACTCTAGCACATGACCTCCATTACACAAATTCAAATGCACCGGAGGTATGTGGCTCCTCAGGTACTGGCAGAACGTGTTCCAATCCCTCCTCTTTTGGTTCTCATAACGACTAACAGGGAGGGATTGGACCGCTCGTGCTGCAGGTGGAGAAGGGGACTCGCCAGCTATCGAGCCCTGTACAATCTGGTTATTGTTGCTAGTGCTCCCGCTAGCACATGATCCAAAATCGATTCCAGGGCAGTTACCAAATATAGTAGTATTGGGATCATTACTTTCTAGGTCAATATTTGTCATGAAATTCATCTTATATGATGATTAGCTAGGGAAATGAATACCAATTTAAGGGATATTTTGTTAATTTGGGCAATGCCCAAATAGGGAAAATAGTACTTAAAAGCGGTGAACTAGGGCAGGAAGTGAAGGATAGATAAGAAAGGTAAAGAAAGAATCAATAAATGAGATGTCATTTTCCATGGAAAAGCTAGGGTAGCCAACTCAAGTTTGAGTTTATAGGTGAAATTTATGACCAGAAATGACATAAAGAGAGAGGGTTGACAGTGACTGATGAGGGTTAATTTTTTAGCGTGAAAATAGGATAGGATGACATCGGTTATTTATGGTAAGAATATACTTCCTCTATTTCAATAGGTTCTTTACGTTTGCTTTATACACGTACATCAATACTCATTTTGTTTTGTTCATATCTTTGGTTTCGTATTCTCGAAAATTTTAAAATTTTGATATTAATAATGTGCTCGATAAGACAATTAAAACAAGATCACACATGACTATTTTTTATTTTGTATTTTAGAAGTTATATCGAAGATTTTACACACTTATAAATAGTGTTAAAAAAGTGAAACGTAAATAACCTATTGGAATGGAGGAAGTATTATATTTCGTTCGTTCCGATCAATAGTTTACGTTAACTATTTAGATATTATTTAAGTAATTTAGTTATTTAAGAAATAATTATTAGAAACAGTCACATTAAAAAATTTAAAATTTAATAGCATAAACAGATATCCGTTCGAAATTTGCAGCCAAACGAAGCTCCGACCCACTTAAATGACAAAAATTTCCAGAAATTCTAATTTGGGCCCCAAATTTTATATTAAAGGACGAAAATACCCTTATCTCATATTTAGTTACAAATACCTCAGCTCATATACTCACCCATAAAGCTTTAAATTTCAATCCTAAATCAAAATTAGGGTTCATTTTTCTTTCAAAAATTACATCACTAAACACCAAATTTATTACCCAACTGAAATGACAAACACAAACCCTCCAAAATCGTTCAGTTACTGAAAAAATTAGGGTTTCTTTTTAGTGCGTCATTTTCACACAACATGCAACTCGAAAAGCCAATTCAAAAAGTAAGATTATAGGAAACAATTAGTCTCTCTTAAGACCAACATACCCGTTTTAAGGTTTAAGACGGGTCAAATATGACCCGTTTTGGCCCATTAACCTTTTTTTTTTTTTTTTTTTTTTTTCGAAATTTTTTACGAGTCATATTTTTTTTTCTTTTTTTTTTTTTCAACTTAACTCAGAAAGCGTAAAACACACAAATTTTAAATGGTAACAATATTGAAAAAATTGGTAACATACTATATTATATTGATGACATATTGTCAAACATAAAAAACATAATACATACTAGGAATATAAATTAATAATGTTTGGATCATAATATATTATGTTATCATTTATTAATGAATTGTTATCAAGTTTTTTATCATTTAATTGTCAAACATAAAAACATAATACATGATAGGAATATAAATTAATAATGTTTGGATCATAATATATAATGTTATCATTTATTAATGAATTGTTATCAAGTTTTTTATCATTTAATATTAACCTATTTTAGTAACATATTATATAATTATGGTAACATATTAAACAATTATGGTAACATATTAAACAAATATTATGACAATATTTTCATATAATATGTTACCATTTTGGTCTACTTTGTTACCATTTTTAATTACCCTATAAATACGATTTTCGATAAAAGATTAAAAAAAAAAAATTGGGTCTTAAAAAAAAATTCAAAAAAAAAAAAAAAGGAAAAATGGGTCATACCCGACCCGTTTTAAGCTTAAAACGGGGGTATGTTGGTCTTAAACAAGAATTTGTGTATAGGAAAAGAAAGGCAAATGTATGAGTGTTCAAAACTTCACCTTTGTGGTTGGAGAAGCTAATTTCACTTCACATATCTAATCTAATGCATATAAAATCTAAATCATTGACTAGGGGATTGACTTTGTATTGAATTTTGAAAAACATGTTATTTGGAGACACTTTAAAATTTTGCTACGTCACCTATTCCAACAAAAATTTATGCCACGTCAATTTTACCCGGCCATTAAGTTATAGCGCCTCCTCAAATTCCATAGATGAATTCCACATAATATGTAGCATCAATATTTTCGGAGAATAATAAACTAAAAAGAAATGAACACAAAACATCTACACAATGAAAGACATATCGTCGGCACCGTTACCGCTTCACCGCCACTCTATCTCGCCGGAAATCAAACTCACCAGAATGTCGTCAGTTTCCGCCATCGTCCACCGCATTTCACGACGATGATGGATGAATCTCCGTTGTATAAGTTCGCAGATCTTCACCACCACCGCAGTAACGATTTTTCTGCCAATTTTGTTAATGGAAATTGTAATTTAACTAACTAATTGATTAATTAGTTAATTAATTAATGTTTAATGCGGTTGTTCATTATTGCGGTGATATGTGAAGATTGTACTCCGTCTATTTTTATTTTTTTATGCAAAATTTTTTGGTTTGTTATGTTATTCGTTGGAATACTTGATATACTTTTAATTTGGGGAATATACTGTTGAAGCAATAAAATTTCGTCAAATCAAATTGATTTGGGTTTTATATAATATCTTGCTTTGTACGAAGTATTATATGAACTTTTGTTTTATTATATGATCAATAATCGCTTTTTCCAAAAAAATAAAAATAAATAAATAAATATTGAATGACCAACAAATGACAAACTGATTTTGACTCGTGCTGAAACAGATGTCATCGGCGTGCTAACAATTATAGAAGATAAGAGAGAAATAACTACAACAAAGGGCCAAACACAATTGCATCATATCCACATTGAGAATAAAAGGTAAGAAACAATATCGCCCACATCTAAGTAACAATGATGGTTTGGATTCAGTTGAAATTTGCAGGGTTATAATACTCATAAATACAAAAGCTGAATTAATATCTCCATACGATGTACAATGATCAAGTGTTTTACATGCAGTAAAAAAGCAGTTCAAGTGACATTATGGGGGCGAGTGGCCGATCCTATAAACGAACACTACTTAAGCCTTGAGCAACCAAATAATAATAATATCGGTAAAAGTGGTGGATTATAAAGGTACGGCTACGAAATAATTTCCCATATTAATTAGGAATAACTTTTTTAACATTACTGTTATTTTCAAAAAAATGTTCAGTGAAATTATCGAATGCTCATTACAGCATAATTGGTACATAATATTAACTGACATCGAAAATTTTAATCATCTGACATTATTTTATTTTATGTTGGGAAAAAAAAAAGATGAATATGACATAAATTTGGACCGACGTAGTAAAATAATTAAACTCAATGAATTGTTTATAATGTGATGGAGAGACATAGTAGTAGTTCAAGATTTTATACACACTATACTGTCCCAAAAATTCAATACTTTTGCAGGAGAAAACCAAATGCAGTCCACTTACGCCACAAAGGTGTATCTGAATCTCGATATACCCGAGACAAAGGAAATCTGGAACAGATAATCTACAAATTAAACCATAATTGTAACACCCCGTGTTATTTTAACACAATTTCATAAAAGAATTTAATTCCTTAAATTAAATTCATCCTTTTTCCTTATAATAAAAATACGTCTGAAATTTTTTTCGCCAAATAATACTAAAATGTCTTAAGTCCAAATTTAAAAATTTTGAAAAAAAAAATTTGTTGTATTATCTTTAGAATTGAAAAAGAAACACATTTCAAAATTTTATAAAAATCAACACAAAATTAATATCGCCTTTCAAATTTCAAAAAGGTTAAGTTATGTTTACTATTCAAAAAAATAAAAGTAAAACCTTTTATTCATAGAATTCAATTTCGAACATTTTTCGTTTTCAAAATAAAAATGGACCCTTATACTTTTCTCGACTTTGAAATTCAAGTCAACGATTTCAAACACACAAAACAAGGTCAAACAATTATCCTCAGCCAAATTTAATTACACATAATGTAAAAACTTAGCATCAAACTAATTTAGTTAAAGAATAATCATTTAACAATCAAAGAAACTGAATTAGTTAAAAACTAATCATTTAACATTAAAGAAACTAAATTAGTTAGAGAATAATCATTTCACTTCAAAGAAACTAAATTAGTTAAAGAATAATTTCAAAGAAACTAATTTGGTTAAAAATGTAATCATTTTGATGTTTATTTAATAAATCATATTTTCTTAATATCTAACTACTATTTCAATTCTATTTAACTAACACTTTTGAAAACTATCGAAATTTCGAGTCACACTTAATTTAAACTGATAAACGTTTTTACGGTTGATTCTAATTATTTAAATCGTTAACTTTCAACCAAAAAAATATGTATTTCGGCCTACTAAATTTTTATTCAAAGTTTTGAGGATTTAAAACTCAATTTTTGTTTTTGTAACCTTTTGAAGTTTATTTTTCATTTTTATTTTCTATCTTATTTCGAAACATTATTTTAAGATCATATATTTTATTTCGAGACTTTTCGCGTGCGCGCGAATCGAAAATTTCAAAAACGAAAATCGGGCCACTTGTGTTGTAGGTGAGCCGACTTCCTTGTGCACTTGCACAAGTTAATCCTCTTCCATTTTTTCTTGCTTTTACTCATCCATCAACTTCACTTACACAAAGCATGCTCTATATTTACACTCCTATATTTTCATCATCACTTGTATTTAGAGCTTTTAAATTTAATGTTTATACTTTCTAAATACTAAATATAATACTTCGTACATACACAAATACACTACAACTAATACATTTCACTTTCCACACAAAATACTCACCTAAACTTTAAAATCCTCTCTAGAAAATAATACTCTAATTTGCTAAGTAAGAACATCATCATGTGCTCTTAAAGAACACATGAAGATCTTCAAGTTTTTCATATTTTTCATACTTCATTTTCTTATTTTGATTTTTGTTTTCCACTTTAAAAATCTCCATTTTTGTTTATACTTAGTTAATCTTTCACCTAAACTACTACTCATCTAAATTCACCTCTTGATTATTCTAATATCACTAAATTCATTACTTAGTAAATAAAAAGTTTGATGTTCTTGAATAAAAATAAGATCTTCATCTTCTTCACCTACTTTATTTGTGAAATTAAATTATTTTCTCACCAAAACTTATTTCTTCCACCACCTAATTAGATCACTTCCTCTTCTTAGTTAAAATCTTTTATGAACATAAACTTATGAAATTAATTTTTACTTTCTATTTGAAATCAAATATTTATAAAAACTTTAAATCTTAATTTTTCCTAGTTTAAAATATTGTATGACATAGTGTATTTTAATTTGGGTCCTTTATCGATGATCCAAACAAGAGGAGCAAGGAACGGGTTGTTTTTGGGTGAAGAAAATTCCGATCTAAAATTTATTTAAGATTCTCGACGATTAACATCTAATTTAAGGTGACTAGCTATTTCTTATATTAGTCTCCTTTAAAATTAATTTGATTATTATTATATTTTTATAAGTATGATTTTTATGTTGAAATATATTAAACATGATTTATATGCTTGTATGTTTATGTGCTTGTATGTTTAATAATATAATAATAAATAATGAAATGATAATAACTATTAATTTTGTAAGTATAGTTGTTGTAGTTTAATTTAAGCATGTTTAGTATCATTTTCATTTTTGCATTTTTAATTGTTGTTTACGTGTTTATTTATGTTTTATGAGTTTTAAATATAAATAAGTTTATATGTAAAATTATGTTAAATATTAACTATGAGTTTAAAGTGAAGAAAAATCAAAAAAATAAAATTATACACACAATACAATTCTCACGGTTTTCCCCCTTATTTTTAATAAATTTTCACTTTTAATTTTTGTAAATAATATGTTATGTTAAGTTGTATTAAAATGGATGTTATCATGTAAAAAGAATTAAATTAGAAAAATAAATTATAAGTTGTTAAAAATGAAAAATTGTGTTCTTGATGTTCATGTTGTGTTCTTGAGAAACTCATGTGAGGTTCATGTGTTCTTCATGTTGTTGCACTTTTTGATTCTTGATTATTTTATGTTTGTTGTTATTTATTGTTTTTATTAACTAATAAGTTATTATAGTAGTAACCATATAAATTAAACTAGCTAAATCATTAAGAATAAAAAGTTAGAAAATTAAAGTGTTGAAAAACACTATTCATAAATCAAATGAAATTTTTAGAAAAATTTCATTTTAGTTTAAATCATTTTAGTATAATTAGAAAAATTGAAATATAAAAACTTTAACCTAAAAACCGATAAAAATTAAAAAATGAAAATTTGACCAACTACTTACTTAGCTACGACATTCCCCTTTAATTTTGGGTCAAAATTGTTTTTATCACTTTTTAGTTTATTGTTAAAATAATTTAATTAGTAGTTAATAAGTTAGGATTAAGAAATTAAAAGAAATAAATCAATTTTGACAACTATATTATGTCACACGGTTTTTACAATAAAAATGGACCAAATTTAATCAAAATGAAATTATCACTAAGTCACTAAATTTAAATAGTTATTAGAAATGAAATTTTATATAAACCGATTTAGTTAGAAAGGAAATATAACAAAACCGATTAAAAAGTATAACCGTTATAAAAATGAATTAAATCGTGTGCTACTGCCTTTGCAAATTTGGACTATTGGATTTGGACATACGGACTAAAATGAATAATCCACGATACTATTATTTTAAAAATGAAAATCGCTAAATTTAGTACATAGACGACTAAATTTAACTAAGTCACATTTTAAAATAAATATCGATTATCACTTTTTACAAACCGAACCTAACGATTTTAAAACTAGATTTTAAAAACTTAGTAACTAAGTTGGGAGGTGATCTGAATAGTGACCGATGTGAATAGTGACCTAGATGAATAGTGTCGATGAATAGTAAATCGGGACGAAACTTGTCAAGCAAGTAACGTCCCAAATTTCAAGACGGTGAATAGTACCCGGGACGAAACTTGTTGAACAAGTAATGTCCCAAAACCTATTTTAATGGAATTTGAGGTAACTTGTTGAACAAGTTATCTTTTCAAATCCCGAGACGTGAATAGTGAAAAAAATTCACGAAACTTGTAAAACAAGTTACGTCTCAAAATGCAAAGATATTTCAAATTTCAAAATTTGAAATATTGAAAATAATTGAAAATTTTACTAAGTATAGAAAATTTGAAAATGAATAAGTAAATAACTTAAAGTGTTTGAAAAAACACTTAAATAAAATTGGACATACTAATAAACATTTCAATATAGAAATTCGAAAACATTAATAATTAACAACACTTCAAATAATAAACGAATGTGTTATGTGATCATATGAAACCTACAATTCAAATAAAACGTTTGACGATAAGACTAGGAGAGTCTAGTAACATGTGATATAAAATATCAAATACATAATGAATATTGAGTAAGTTAAATCAAAGGTCAAAAGCTTGAGCCTCCGATATGAAAACGTCAATCGTAAGTGAAGTGGGGTTAAGATAGTCTTGTGCGGATACCACTATCTCGGTCTCTGGCTTGGGTCATATCGAATAGTGTGGTTTAAGCTATAGCTTTATTGCTTAGCATCTTTGCCCATGTGTAATTCGCCTTAAGTCGTATAGCCAAAGCCGTACAAGATAATGAATATGCCAACTCTTTTGGGTCAGGCATTAGGAAATAGTCGTTTTTTTCAGAGTTAAGGTGCTCTATGAATAGAATAGCCCATTCTTAAAGTGAATATTAGTGTATGCATACTAAACTAGGGTTTTATTCCCCTATTTCGCTAATGTTACCAGGGCACCCGTGGACCTTGTGGATTCAGGTCGATTATGCGGTTCTGTCTCCTTGTCGTGTTTCGTTCTTAGTGGGCGCGATACTTGCATTCGTTCTTACCCTGCGTAAAGATTACTTGACGAGATTGTATCTGAAGTTCGAATCATTTCGAACACTAGAAGATGAGATGCAAGTACTATAGTATTCGGCGTGGTTTACGAGTCGAGTAAGTCGCTGCACTATGGTAGTGAGATGCAAGTGACTAGAGTACAATGGCCTACTCAGTGGTCAGGCTCGTAAGCAGTATGTGTTGTTTGTTGATTGATTAAATGAGAATGAGTGTGTACCATCTTCGAAAACTAAAGACCACAAATTTCTGAAATGAATCGAGTCTGCATGATGTGAATGATACAATATGTATGTTTGTTTGTGATCTGATATCGCTTCGTAATCCTGTTGTTATGTTGTGACACTATTGCTATGATATTATCTGTTATTTGCTTTCATAACTGAATATCATGCTTATATGATTTATCGCTTTAAACCGCATGCTTATTATGACTTATATGTCTTTATATGCTATATGTAATAAGCATGTTTATATTTTTATCATAATGTTATAATTATAAAGCGATAGTAATAAACCAAAGTAATTGAAATCGAGGGTAAGTATGAGCATAGCTAGTCACTGTCCGCTCAGCGGGCACCCCCCCATCAGTTTATTGTGCAGGATGATCGTGGACCGGATGCTGGATTTTGGGACGGGGCCACGCGACGTTTATTGCTTCACCTTAGTTTGTTTTCGAGAGAAATGTAATATATACAACTTTACTCTTTTAATTTCCGTACTTAGAGTTGTTTTATTCAACTCTTAAACGATGATGTAACATTTTGGGATTTATGTATAGTTAATGACGCTGGTTTAAGACTTAATTAATTTCCGCCTTAGTAATTAAAGTCGACTAAAAACCAGGTTGTTACAATAATTACATACCCAAAAGACAAATCAAATTAAGTAATCTTATAGCAAAAAAAAAAAAAAAAAAAAAAACATGCAGGGCTAACATACCAACAAAAGTACAATACGTGATCAACGACAATAATGATGAAACAGAAGAACACAAACATAAAACAATAGTTGAACTGTTGCAACATCAATCACCCACTCAGGACCAACAACACCTATGTCACGGAAAAATAATGCACGTGCGCACAAATGTCGACTGGATATATTTATCATGTCCACCATGCATGTAAACCTGGTCTGGATCAAGACGGATATTGTCGGCGCTGCAACAAAAAGATCAACTACCCGACACAAAGGTAACAAAAACATTAAACATGAACAACCCATAGGGAACAAACAACTTTTCCAAGGAATGGTATCTAATGTCAACGACATCGCAGATACAAACTAATGGCCACTATATCAGATGGAAGTGAAACAACAAACGTCGCCCTGTTCAACAAAGAAGCAGAAAATGTGATCAACAAGCCTATCGAAAAACTAAAAGCACTAAATAAGAAGGTACGTACGTCAAAACTAAAAAAAAGAAAAAAAGAAAAAAAGACCAACCTACTGCTCAAACATGAGGAAACAAAAAAATTAAATAATATATGTAGCTCACACTTACCAAAAAATGCAGGAAGATGGAAGACAACATGTATACTAAATACTGCAAAGCTGTGTCGGGAAATATTTCAAATTCAAGGTAGGCTACAACATGTACACAAACAAAACAGAGCTCAAGGTACAAAAGACACTGCCCCACAACAAACCAAACGAAGACGAACACGAAAAAAGCAACCAAGAAAAGGTAAACAATGAAACTATTTACATTGTTTTGGTGAATTTTGGAGTGTTGATTACTGCGATTTTGATTGTGTAAGATTGTGAGATGCTTAACTGTTGATTCGATTTTGTTTGCAGTATAAAACAATAAATAATAATTTGTTTTTCAATCGATAATTTGAGCTTTGAAACTCCAAGTGAAGGGAATCAGATTAACAGTAGTCCGGATACTAATTTGTTGTTCTCGATAAAAAAATTGAGCATTTGATATATGTTGCATGCTCATGGATCGACCTTTGAGGTTGATTAGCTAGGAAGATCTAAATCAAGACTGTGTCAATGTTTGCTTTGTGAATTAAACCATAATCGAGTTGTATGCAGTTTGATGCATTTCATAAATAATAAATAAAAGTCAAACAAAAGTAGGAGATCAGAGACAAAGAAGAAGAACAACACAACGACCGTGGAACGCCGCAAAAGCACCCAGGCAAGGAATGTCCAACATAGCCAAAAAACCAAAGTAAGCAAAATGAGACAATATCAACCTAACTAAAACAAAAAGTCAAGAACTAACAACAATATGCCGCAAGATCGAAAAACAAGACAAAACCAACGAAGAAACGGAAAAGAAAAAGCGAAGACAAACGAAACGACAAACAGGAAAACAAACACAACCGAATGAACAACAAGAACACACTAAAGCGTTTCCACCAGTAGAGAAAAGGACGATGAGGTCCTGAAGAGAACTCAAACTGGATTGAGAAATGTTGTATAACTTAGTTAATATTACATGGAATGAGTTTAGTTTGTAATTCGTTTAAGGGCTGTCATTTAATGTCTTACCAAGGAAACAAGCACATGCACAACAACTTAATATTTCGTTATTTATAATAATTCAGTCACACAACGAATTTTAAAGCGGCCCCGTGAAACCACGGGTCGCGTCACTAGTTAATGATAATGAAATGACAAAACTTTGATGGATGTCTATTTTGTAATTTCATGTTCCAACAACTCAAGCAATAATGGTGGAGTGAGAGCACAAATTAATTTTGGTACATGAAATGTTCAAATATAAATTAAGGTTGAAAGATGATAAAAGAAGAAATACAGTGAATATAATGAAAGAAAATAAAATTGAATGAAATAAAAGAAAGAAGTCAAGATGGATGACTCTTTAATGAGGGGTTGAACGATCAGTTTACCCATTTTTTCGCCTGAAAATGAACCTAATTGCGATTTAAAAAAAAAAAACATACGGAGTACATTTTTGGTTGTAAAATATAAATTTTTTTTTAAGACAATGTAATTGGTAAATTTAACTATTTAATTAAGTAGGTGTATTTAATAATTAACCCTCATTTTAACAAATAGTTAAATAATGTCACATAACGTTGATTTGATTTTGTATGATTAAGTTAACACTATCAATTTTATATAACAAAATTAGTGATGACAAACGTGTGAATTCAAAAATCAACGTAAACTATTGTAATTATAAATTGTATTCATAATATTGTAAGTTTTATGATAATGAATCCAATTTGTTCATTACTCAAATAATTTACCAACGCAAATCGTCAAAATGGCTACTATGACTCTATGAGATCCTCTGTCTAGAGATGTCAATTTCACCCGAAACCGCTCAAACCCGATCCACCCGACCCTAAAAAACGGATGAAAACCCGACTTATATGGATGACGGGTGGATGATGGATGTAAAGGATGATGGATGGATGGTGGGTTGGATGAAGCATCATCCAATCCATCATCCATCCATCACCCGATTTATCACCCGATTATTTAATTTTCTACGTAAAATTTATATTTTTATATAGAAATTATATTATATGCAACTTTTTATCATTTTTTTTTTTTTTACTATTCAACCTATAATCAATTAAGATATTTACTTTTGACGCATTTTAACTTATTTTAAACACTAATTAATTCCGTTTTTTCAACGAAACACGACACATTTTTATTTTTCTATTTTCATATCACATTAGTTTGCAATCCACTTTGTCACCCGATCCACCCGCTTCACCCGCGGATGACAGACGGATTGGATATGGACGACAAGTTTCGCGGATGACGGGTGGATTGGATGAAGATTTTTTTGAGACGGATGGATGCGGGTGACGCTTCACCCGACCCGAACCCGATCCATTGCCATCCCTACCTCTGTCCCACATTGGTCACTCATCTTGTATCTCACTAGCTATCTTTTACTTTCGACAGCTCAACAATTCATTATACATCATTGATATATAAAAATTATCAACTAAATTATACGTCAAAAGATTAAATAAGTGATACAGTATATGGAACACCAAGGCGAAAGAGAATCCCAAATAATTATCTCTTTATTTATATACTCTTCTACAAGTAATGACTTGTACAAGATAAGTAAGCTTTCAAATGACTAATCTTTTTTCTTAAATATTTTAAATAAGAGACAATTTTGAACTTATTATTACCCTTTTAAACAAGTAGGGTAAGACATGAAAGAAAGAAGAGCAAATAAAGAGATATGTCACGTGTAGTAAATAGTGTGAGGTGGGTAGGAAGCACAAATACAGAAATAGTAGCTACTATAAATAGGAAATGAATAAATTTGGGCTAATTTGGTAAATTTTGAAGGACTCTCAAATGTCTTGTGTTGTGTTGTGTTGTGTTGTGTTGTGAGTGACATTGACGTAGACGTAGACCCCTTAATCTGTCCACATTGAATTCACGCACTGCCGTACCTCGCATTTGAGTTGAACCTTCACTAAAAATGCATCGCTTCTCACCCCTCACCACTCTCCACTTGCATCGACACCTGTCAAACGGGTTGAACGGATTTAATGCAGGTTCAAATTTTATCAGTTGGATTAAAATAGGATAGTGATAACGTCACTCTGTTTTGAATTATATCACTCAAATTATGTGAATGAGAGATTAAAGTAATACTCCGTATTTTTATACAAATAATATATTAAGTGGCAGAGACAATATTTGAGTAGCGTTATCAATACCCTTAAATTAGAGTGTTGATAACGCCACTCTACTTTTGACTACGCCACTCAATCTATTATTTGTCCAATAATATTATTTTAATCTCTCACCCACAAATTTTGAGTGGTGTAGTCGAAAGTAGAGTGGGTTATCACTTCCCTTAAATTATGGGTCAAGTGAATAGCAGAATAGGTACAGGTTTGAATCGAAAGTATTTATTTTGTGTCCTTTTTACTTTTGTATTTATTGATTATTTTTTATAAAATACAGTGAATTTATTATGAACTTAAAATACTATTGTCAATGTCTACGCTTTTTTTTTGTAATATTTAAAATTAACTAATACGGAGTATTTTTATGGATATTAAAATAATCATAGATAAGATAATTATTAATACTTTCTCTGATTCAGTCATTTATTTATCTTTTCAGTTTACAACAGAGCGTAATTGTTCTCTATAAATAACTAAATTATTACAGTCTAATTATCATCCAAATTCATGAAATCAGTATCCTTAAAAATCAATGACCCTTTCGTATCAACTTAGTTTATTATTCGAAGAAAAAGTCATCTAGTGTGCTTAATCAATAAATCGAAATAGAGGGAGTATTAAATTATAAATTTCATCATATATCCATTTTGTGGTTGCCGGATATGGGCGGGATCTCTCACACAACATCATGTTTAGCGCGCGGGGCGCTATTTTGACAAAAGGGGGGTTTAAAGGTTCAAAAGATTTAGTGTGAAAAACCCTTTTAAAAAACTGGTTTTGAGTCACCACCAAATTATATGCGGTAATTTGTAACCCGTCAACGTGTCTTAAGCCCTAAGACACGGATCTTAGAGTTTAAAGCACATCGACACTCATGCATCCATCTAAGGTTATTATATGAAGCCAGATTCAGATTCATAATAAGGTGTATTACTCTTCTTTACGTTAATTCAATTATTTTAGAAAACCATTTAGAAAAGCCTACTTAAAATTAAAGTAGCCACTATTAAAATGATCTGTTAATTTTAATGTTTAAGTCATAATCCGCTATGTACATACGTGAATATGCGTTAAAAATGAATGCAAAAAATGTCTGGCATTGCCAGAAGCTTGGCGATTCAATGTGAGAATCGCCTGGCGATTGATTGTTTGAATCGCTAGTGTTTTGGTCGTTTCAAAATACAGTCTTATTTGAAAGAGTTTGTGAAAACCTCAGTTTTAAGCATGCTTTTAGGTAAATGAATGAAAGCGATACAAGTTTATGTCTAATTCATTAAATTATTCGTATTCGTATTCGTATTATTACTTAAATGAAAGGATTTAATTTGCTTAGTGTTCAATTCGTTCAAATTAGTCCATTAGTTCATTTTAATTTGTCTTTGTTCATGCGATATTAGCAAGGTTTGCCCAAATTAAGAATTCGAGTTGGTACAATCCCCTTATGAAGTAGAGTTCGCGATACAAATATCAGAGTGGATTAGAATGTAATTCGAATAGGTCTATGTCAAAGATGAGTAATTAATCCTGGATTATTTGTGTTGAAGCTCTCGAACGAAAGCTTGTATTTATAGATTTTTGGCTAAAAAACGGGCAGAATCGCCTTAACACCGGCGATTCTCAGATGATTTTCAGCGTTTGGAAGATTTTATTCGGGAGATTATTCTCTCCTGTGATTCGGTGGATGTGTTTTTTTTACTGCCGTTATTTTTTTTCCTTTCCAAGCTAGCAACTTTTAGGATATTAGAGTTGGAATCTTGGGCATTGGATGTGGTCTCACTTGAGCTCGCTCTCGGGTTTTGGGCCGGGCTTGAAATTCCAAAAAATGTACTCCGTACCCCGTATGTGTTAGTAGAAATTTAATTTCAAGCATTCGATTCTCGCATTTAAGGTGCGTAAGAGTCGTTTTAGCTTAGTGAGCCTATATTAGCTAGGAATTTAGAGGTTTGTGTTGTTGGGCCTTTATTGTGTGTTTGAGCTTTGTTTTGCCAAAAGGATTAGAAATGAATGGTGGATCACTTCGAATCAAATGACATTTGCAATTACCACTCATTTTACGTATATGATCCAACAAAACTGTTATGATTTTGACATATAGTACCGATTTCATGTTTAAAAACATTCAATAAATCTCCGTTATATTACAAGACTTTGTTTGGGAGGTACGGATACATGAATCTACACATTTATAATTTCCAAAAGTCATTTTACTCGAAATTGCATTATACCCATCGAATCAAGCGTGTTGCGTTAGGTCTTCACCCTAAATTAAAGGGTCATTTCGGATCATAAGTCAAAATTTACGAGTCTTGACGCTAAACAAACTGGGTCGGGTCGGGGCAAGTTTGCTGGTAGGGCCGTATATTGACAGGTCAAATTGCATACTTGATACGGAGTACATAGAGTTTTGTTTTTTTTTTTTTTTTTTTTTTTTTAAATAAAAAACAAAGAAGAGATAAAAGGTAATTTTTGACATAAAAACTGCAATTAATTGTAGTTAAAAGGGTAAAAAACACATGAAACATATTTACTAAAGTCAATTTTTGGAATACTAAAAAATTTAGTTACAATTGATACAGTAATAATTATCATTAAAATAGTACAAAAATTATATAATCGAGTACAAATGAGACCTGACTTACAATAAAAACATAACCGAATCCAAATCAACCCGACTCTACCCGACCCGATTTCCAAGTCTACACACCAACTCCCATTTATTTTGATTTTTCTTTTTTAGTTTTTGTTTTTACACCAACTCACTTCTCACTTCTCCCTTTCAAAATGTTTATCGCTTTCTTCCCTTCTTACTCACGCGGTACCAAAAGCTGAATATTAATAAGAAGAAGAACTCGTCAAAGTAAAACTCGATCTCAAAACCCTCTTGACTTTTTCATTCACCTCATATTTTTTTCTGGGTAATTTCTCAATTTTTCTTCACATACTACTATCTGATTATTGTTGTGATTGTTTGCAAATTATGGTCATTTTAAGTTGATTTCGTTCGTTGTTTTGTTGTGTTATTTTCTGCCCAATTCAATTTTGCTCATGATTTTGGTGTGTTGTGTGGTATTGAGCATTGAAATTTGGGTTAATTTTCGATTTCTTGTGTACCCATTTGCAGATTGAAGTGTTTTTTTGATTGTGTTTGTGGAATATGGTGCTAGTTAGTCTGAATTATTTGAATTTGATACCAAAAAGAATTAAGTTATTTGTTTTTACAAATTCTTCCATGAGACGGTTTATTTTTACGACGATATTGTGACCAGAATGTGACCATTACTATGATTAATGAGACCCATATATGATAAAAAGGTTCCATAGGATGATTAATCAATGTTTTAGTTATTTAGTAGGGGTTTTTATTGTAGATGCCCTTCAAGTATTCATGAAGTTTAGATGAGTAAAATTCATGAAAAAAGTTTGGATCTTCTAAGTGGATTTCATGAAGTTTTTGGGACAAATTATTGTGTACCCATTTGTAGATTGGAGTAATTTCTTTGGCTGTATTTGTAGCATTTGGTGATAATTAAGCTTAATTATTTGAATTGGATACTATTAGAAATTGAGTAAGTCTTACGAAAGACCGACTTACGTTTCTCAAAATTATGAGCCCGACAATAAATAAAGTTACATTAAATTGGTGGTCAGAGTGTAAAAGAAAATGATTTGTATCTTTTGAGTTAGTCACGTGAATTTATATGTATTTAGTTGGTTATTTTGTTGTAGATGATCTTTAATTGAATTTGTAGAAGTTTTTGGGATCGTATATATTTGGGTTGATTTTAATATCTGATTTCTTTTGTACCCATTTGCAGATTGGAACGTTTTTTGGGGTAAACTTGTTGAATTTGGTGACAATTGAGCTAGCAGAAATTAGATAGTAGGGGGTTTTGTTCTAAATGCTCTTCAAAATGTTGGTGGAGTTTAGATGAGTAAACCCCTTGAAAAGTTTGATCCTTTAAGTGGGTTTGTTGACGTTTTTGGGTTTTTATATTTGGGTAGTTACCGACGTATGGAAGCATCAATACATTAGGTTTTATATTTGCTGGTTAGAGAGGGGAAAAAGGGAGGTAGATACTAAGAATATGGAAGATTTATCCAAGTATTCCCATAGTCCGGTTCATTTGGCTGTTCTTCGTCGGGATTATACGGATTTAAAGCGTATAATTGCATCGTTACCCAAATTGGCCGCGGCTGGGGAGGTGACCAATGAGGCTGAGTCACTTGCTGCTGAGGTGAAGGCTGAGGAGTTTTCAGGAATGGTAGATCGACGTGATGTTCCTGGTCGTGAGACCCCCTTGCATCTCGCAGCACGCCTGAAGGATCCAATATCAGTTGAGATTTTGATGGTCTCTGGTGCGGATTGGAGTTTACAAAACGAGAATGGATGGAATGCTCTACAAGAGGCGGTTTGCTCGAGGGATGAACAGATTGCTATGATAATTGCACGGCATTATCAGCCCCATGCTTGGGCCAAATGGTGTCGGAGGCTTCCTCGCATAGTGGCCTCAGCTTCTCGAATTAGGGATTTCTATATGGAGATATCTTTTCAGTTTGAGAGTTCGGTTATACCTTTCATCGGTCGAATTGCTCCGTCCGACACGTATCGGATTTGGAAGCGAGGGTCTAACCTCCGTGCTGATATGACGCTTGCAGGGTTTGATGGTTTCCGCATTCAACGGTCTGATCAGACATTTTTATTTCTCGGGGAGGGCTATACTTCCGAGGACGGTAACATGTCTTTGCCTACAGGCTCGTTAATCGTTCTTTCACATAAATCTAAAGAAATCACCAATGCTTTGGAAGGTGCGGGTGCTCAGCCTTCGGAAGCTGAAGTCGCCCATGAAGTGGCGATGATGTCGCAGACTAATACGTATCGACCTGGCATTGATGTCACACAGGCGGAGCTCGTTCCTCAGTTGAACTGGCGGAGGCAGGAGAGGTCTGAGATGGTTGGGAATTGGAAGGCTAAAGTGTTTGACATGTTAAACGTAATGGTTAGCGTGAAGTCGAGAAGAGTTCCAGGTGCAATGACAGATGAGGAGCTATTTGCTACAGACGATGACGACAAGCTTGGTAATAAGGTGGAACCTGATGATCTGGATGCTGTCTTAACTGCTGAAGAAAGAAAACAATTGGACTCGGCTCTTCGTATGGGTAATTCAGATGGTTTTGGTGAAATTAATGATCAGGGTGATCCTAGTTGCCGCGAAAATGGGTCAGAGGTTGGTTTCGAAAATGGCAAAGTCAATGGAATTGCTAAAGAGAAAAAAAGCTGGCTTGGCTGGAACAAAAAGGTTTCTAAAAATCCAGCAAATGATTCCGAAGATACTAAAATTGTCAAAAAGCTCCCAAATCTTGCTCCCGAAGGTGGCAACCATGTATCCATTGAAGCTCAAAAGGACAGTGTGGGTGACACCAAGAAGGGAAAAGATAAAAGCAGTAAAACGAATAAGAAGAAAGCGGTTGCCATTGAGTCGAAGCACGAGAGCGAATACAAAAAGGGTTTGAGACCTGTTTTGTGGTTGACATCAGATTTTCCTTTGCAAACGGAAGAACTTCTCCCGTTGCTAGATATATTAGCTAATAAGGTTAAGGCTATTAGAAGGCTTCGGGAGCTTCTAACCACAAAGCTACCTCTTGGCACATTTCCTGTCAAGGTAATGTTATGTGTTACATTAAACAATGTTACTTGATATTATGCATAATTTCCTACTTAAAAACTACTGTATTTTTTTTTTTTTTTTAATAATTAATTACGTTTCTGGTCATATGAACTTTATTGTAGTGGCTGCAGTTGCACAAACTGCAGTTTATATTCTCTTCTTTTTCATATTGTTGCCATCTGACCTTTCTGTAGTCAATACTTCATCCGAAGTTTGTAGTTCCCTTGCTAGCTATTAATAATCACATAAGCGGCTGAAACGTTTTGGATGTCCTTGATGTTCAGAATACGAAGTTAAGGAGTATTTTGGGCATGTTCTCTTTGTATGAAGTATTATGAAGTAAAGTGGTTTTGAAGTACTTCTTTTGCTGAAGTTATCTAAAGTCTTCTGAAATTTTTGTTAACTTCAGAGGAAAATAAGAAGCCGTGAGGTGGTCCTTAGTGAACATTTGTATGTACTTGTTGCATTTTGGTATGCATTCTGGGTCTGTATGCCGTCGAATTCCCTACATTCACTCTACTCGAATCAAATGTTGTTTAGGTCTTTGCTACTAGAAACTGCATTTGACATGTGTACACTTCAAAGTTTCGACAAACGTGTCTTTCTCTACGGTTTTGTTCTCTCCTTTTTTTTTTTCTTTTTTTTTTGTTCTGCTCCTTAACTGTTTATTGACCTTCTAAGCAGGTTGCAATTCCAATTGTACCGATGATAAGAGTCGTGGTGACCTTCACGAAATTCGAAGAGCTTCAACCGACAGAGGAATTTATGACGCCTCCTTCTAGCCCCGACCATTTCCAAGAGTCAAAGCCCAAAGGTTCAGAGGGGTCCACCTCATGGATATCGTGGATGAAAGGAAGCCGTGGCGGCCAATCTAGCGACAGCGAGAGCCAAAGTCACCGGTATAAAGACGACATTGACCCATTCACTATACCTGCAGACTATACATGGGTCGATGCCAGTGAAAAGAAACGTCGAATGAAAGCTAAGAAGGCTAAGACCAAGAGTAATCGCAGACCAGTTGTGCCGAAAAATGGGGACACGCAACACAACTTGAGCGAGGAACCTCAGTAAGTACTCCGTAGCAACGTATTCATGCTAAGTCATGATGTTGATGGGTTCAAAATTGCTGCATGGGTATCATCGCTCAATGGCTTTGCGTTTTAGGTAAAAGGTCCCCCACTTATGAACGTCTAATCTGATTCGCCGAGACATTTCAGTGATGGAGCTCGAAGGGCGATGCTTTACCGCCTTGTTGTATCGTTGTGATGTCATATGATGTGAGTTCTAGGAGAAGCCGAAATCTCGTTTTCTTGATACCTTCTACATATTCTAGCTTTTGTGTAACCATTTTTGTTATTTTGTGTTGTCATGAATGTACGTGAATTGTTGTTGTATTTACTCATTGAAGGCTTGCTTGTTAGGGAGCATATAAATGTATTACACACGTGTTTTTGAATTTTGATAGTCATATACTCATATACTATTGCATAATTGTAAATTTTTATGTTAGAGTATAATCTGCTTTTGTGATTTGTACTCTCAGCTGTTATTTCTTGCAAAAAACAATTTGGAACTTGTTTGTGTATCGGAACACAAGTAAATTTTTTTTTTTTTTTGATGAAGGCGTAATATGTGCGTTCACGGTATTGGTGGAAAAAGATTCACGTACTATATTCTATATGCCGATAAAAAAGAGACTTTTCGCTTTAATTTTTCTGAAGTTTTAAGTGTGAAATTTTTTAAACTTCACTTGTTATTAGCTGGTCTTGTCATAACCAAAACACTCAAGTAACAAATTGTCTAACAATTAGTCTCTTGTGAGATGGGTCAACCCGTCTCACAAGAGAAACGGGTCGGATCCAAATTAGGGTTGTATAAAATAGAGTACCCTCCTCTCCTCTCCTCTCCTCTCCTCTCCTGCCTCCTTTCCCTCTCTCCCATTTCATTTTTTTTTTTCCCTCTCTCTCTTGAATACAAAATCCACAACAATGTTCCAATCACATACAAACCCAGCTCAAAAACTCCAAAAAAAACTCCCCAAAAATTTCTCTTTTCTTCATTAAAAAAAACAAAAAACACAGAAGTTAATCACTCTATGTTCATCAAAGTTTTCCTACCAAAAAATAACACTTTTTCTATTTCCCGCCCCCTCTTTTACTATTTATCGCCCCAAAATGACCATGGTACCCTTGCATATATTAAAAATAAATAAAAATTGTTGCATTTCCTCTAAACCCAGAAAACCCAAAACTCCAAAATCTTCATCTCCCCTAAACCCAGAAAACCCAAAACTTGAAGATCTTCATCTCCCCTAAACCCAGAAAACCCAAATTCAACCCTAAAACCCAAATTTTTTCATCCTAAATCCCTAATATTGCACATCACCATTTACACCTGGGAGAGCCAAGAGCCATCCCCGAGAGAAAACTACCGCCGCGACAACCTCATTCGATGACCCAATTCATAGTCCTAATCACCTCCTTCGTGCACCACCATCGTACACAACCATCATCATTCATCACCACCATGGAAACTGGAAAGGTAAAAGAAAAAAAAAATTAAAAAATAAAAAAAATAGAGAGTCGGGTGAGTTACCCGACTTACCTTATGGAGAGTCGGGTGAGAAATCCGACTTACCCCATGGTGAGTCGGGTTGGGGATCCGACTATACCAATGGTAAGTCGGTTTCTTCACCCGACTATACCCATGGTCAGTCGAATTTTTTGCTCGATTTGCCTCTTTTCTCTTGATTTTTTTAAAGCTTTTCTTCTTTTTTATCAAATACTACTCCAATACTGAAACTTTGAATTCTAACAAATCTCAGTAAAAAAGGTTAAATGTCCACAGCGATTTCAGTTCTTATTTTCGGTATTTTATGGTGTCGACTATATTTAAAGTTGCATAAAATTATTTTATATTAAAATGGAAAAAATTAATAACATTCAATTTTATGGTGTCCTAATCACCTCCTTCGTGCATAAAAACCCATAATTCAATTCATCAACTAATATTGAAATTCAAAAAAAAGGAGAAAGTGGGTTACCTGAAAGTAACGTGAAACAAAGAAAGATGAAGAAGAAAAGATTTGTCAAAAATGATTAATAGTAAAAAGCAAGGGTATTTTTGTCTTTTTACATAAAATAAGGGTGCGAGAAATAGCGAAAAGGGTGCGTGAAATAACAACTCCCAAAAATAAGCATCAAAAGACGAAAGAATGAGCAGGTTGTCCACGACGGTGCTGGTTGTTGTCGCCATTTTTGTGTTGTTGATGTCGCCATTTTTGTGGTTGTTGTCGTGCCATTGTTGTTGTTGTTGTATTTGTTTTTTTTTTTTATTATTATTATTATATTTAGTGATTTGATCTGAAGATCTGATAGATTTAATTTGTGATTTGAAATGGGGGAGATTAAATTAAATTTGGGGGGTTTTTTTTTTTTTTTGCTGGGATTTGGGGGAAGAAGAAAGTGGTAAAATTTGATGGTAACATTATTGTTGTAAATGATGACCTGTTTGCATAAATGGGTAACATTTTCTTTCAAGTAAAACAAACCCATGGAAAGACGGTAACATTGTTGTACTAAATGGTGACCTGTTTGTAATAAAGGACAACATTATATTTGCAGGACAAAAAACCCATTGAAACATTAGTTTAGCTGAGAAATAAGATGGTAACATTGTTTTTCTAAAGGGTGACCTGTTTGTATAAAAGGGCAACATTTTCTTTCAAAGAAAACTATTAGGGAAGAAATAAATAATATGGTATATTCTAATAGATGGATCCAGCCTAATATAAATTCTCACATTGCGTCCCACATCGGTTATGAGATGAGAGTTGGTCTTGTTTATAAGGCTAGGGGCTACTCCTCCTATTGCCAATTGGTTTTAGGATGGAACCTCCTAGACCTTATAAGCGGACTCTCTCATACTCTCGGGTGTGGCCCAGGCCCGTGGAATTTAACAAAAACAAACCCATTGAAACTGAAAAATGAGATGGTAACATTTTTGTAGTAAAGGGTGACCTGTATATATAAAAGGACAACATTATCTTTTAAGGAATACAAACCGCGAAAATTTAACACAGAACATTATTATACTAAATGGTTACCTGTTTGTAAAAAAGGACAACATTATCTTTTAAGGAAAACAAACCCATGAAAACTGAGGTTTCATAATATGTTACCAATATAATACAATATGTTACCATTTTTGTCTACTTTGTTACCATTTTTAATTACCCTATAAAAACGATTTTCGATAAAAGATTAAAAAAAACAAAATTTTGGTCTTAAAAAAATTTTCAAAAAAAAAAAAAAAAAAAAAAAAAAGAAGAGAAAAACGGGTCATACCCGACCCGTTTTAAGCTAGAAACGGGTTTCGCCGTCTCAAACAAGAATTTGTGATTGTCTAATTACGGAGTTCTTTCATAGTAAACTGGGAAAAAAAAATTCTTTTAAACTTGTATTTTTAGGTAGGAACTAAACTAGTTACACACGTAAACAAGCTCATCCTTTCACAACTAGTGGTTGAGAGTTTTGAGACTGAGTTATTCTGGGCATTAGGTCCCAGGTTCAAATCCCCCATTTCCTTATTGTAATGCGACTTAGTACGCATTACGATTGAACAAAAAAGGTGGATTAATTTAACTCTTGAATAACGATCAATCTAAATAAATAGTGTCAGGATCCTCTAGAGTAACTCTAGAATTTCGGTTTTTAAATTAGATAATCATAATAAATTTATTTAATTTTAATATTTCTCTTATACAAATACCCTCATATGCGTTTCTCATCGATTTTTTTTCCCGAAAAAGGGTTTAGGGTACAATTTTACGGTGCCGCTACCCTAAACCCTTTTCCGGGATATTCCGGCGGCTTCGCCGCCGAATCCGAACAAAAAGATATCCTACATAAAATTGGTGAACCCGTTTGGGTGATGGATGAAAAGAAATCTTTTATTCAATGCAAGTAATGTGACAAAAATGGAGTAACTCTACGGTAGAGTTACTCTAGAGGATCTGATCTCAAATAATATTGTATGTGAATTTTTTTATTTTTTATTTACACTGTAAATACATTCATCACAACGAGGATATCTTATCTAGTGGTTAAAGTTGTTCGAATTCCCTTAATGATTATTTCACTGATGCCCAGGAGTTCTGATTTTCCTTCTTGTAATACTCTTTGTTTCGCTGAAAAAAAAACTTCAATTGACCATAACCTCTAGTTACGAATTCAGAATTCAACCATTCTTTTTTCTAAAATAGTCTTCTTTTTAAGCTCTTCGATTTGATATAAAAATATTGTCAGGTTCAAAACGCGTTATTTCAAATTTTGATCGGTCAAAGTTATTTTGTCGAACAAAATTTGACTAACCATATCTACTACTCACGAGTTGCAAAGCTGCAAAAGTTGTTGTTCCAATTAATCACCTTAACGACATATACAACTTGGGAAAGACGTTTATCAATTTTTAAACTCGTAGCTACAAATTATTACTATTAAAAAGAAAAAAAAAGGGCAGTCTCCAACGGCTCAATAGCCGCAAAAACAATGGCTCCTCTCCTGCATGAATGAGTGCATAACACACTTTTTTTTTTCCCCTTGCAACGGTCACATATGATACCCACACACATGAAATGACGATTATACCCCTCACCATCTCCCTAAACTCCCCTCTGTTCTTTCACTTCCACTCATAACTCCCAAACCCTCAGAAAACATGGTGCAACTGCAACGGCTATATTTCTCTCCATAACCCACTTGTTTTGACCATTTTGCCCCTCTCATCTCCTCTTCTCACTTCTTTGTTTCTTCTTCATTCTACTCTACTCTACTCTACTCACATTACTCTTCAGCTGAGTGGAAAAGCAAAATATGGGGTGTTTCTCTACTTGTTTTGATGCCTGTAACCCTTCCCGACGACACCGTCAACGACATCGAACAACTCTCAGTAATTATAATCATATTCATAAGAAGAAGAACAACAACAACAACAACAACACTTCACTTCTTCACCATGTATGTTTTTTGTTTTTGTTTTTGTTTGTATTCTTTTTTGTTTTTTTCATGTTTTGTTTTGTGAGGATTGATTTTGTTGATTCTGGGTTTTGACAGCTTGAGAATTATCAGTCCGTTGATGATTTTAATGTGCCCAAATTGATCCAACAAGAAGACGGTTTCGACAAAGAAGAAGAAGAAGAAGGTGGTGTTGATGAAAAAGATTTCAAGGGTGAAAACCCTATTGAAATCTCTACTGATACAATGTAAGGTTTTTGTAGATTTTTGTGTTTTCTTTTTGTTGTTTGCGTAATTGATTGTCGTAAATTATTACCCAAATTCGATGTCTTTCTCGCTTAATCGGCTTATATGGATCGAATTCTTGTTAATGTGTACAAAGAAAATGACCATTTTGGGTTAATTCCAAACATAGAAAGTCGAACAAATGACTGAGATTGAGAGAATCGTCTTATATTGGTAAAGTGGAATTTAAGAGTTGCGTTTGATTGGTTGTGTTTTAGTGGTGATGATGAGAGGAAGGAGGATGCAAATTTGAGCGGAAGAAAGAAAGTTACTTTTGATCTGAATGTCGTATTCTACGAGAATCCGACAAGGGATGATGAAGAAGACGAAGAAAACGAAGAAGAAGAAGAATACGATGATGATGATGATGATGATGATGGTGATGAAATGAATGAAGAAGATGTAATTGATGGATTGGGAGAGAAGAAATTGAATACTAATTTTGGTTTCGAGTGTGAATGTGGGTCGGATACTAGTTCATCGAGTCTGTTTTCGTACCCACGTAATCATCGGTACCAAAATTGTAGAGACAGCGACGATGATTTGGACGAAGTCATTTCGTCTGATGAAAGCGACAATGAAGAATACTCAGACGAGGATGATGATGATGGTGACGGTGATGATGGAGTGAAAAGTGCGATTGAAGAACAGTCTTCAGAGTCGCTATTTTCTCTGTCGATTGATTCGAGAAAGCATAGGTTTGGTAGTAGTACTGTGGGAGGGGATAAGGAGGTGAACAGCCCAATGCCAACGAAAAACAAGGTTTCAAACGACTCGATTTCTCGGGGTGTCGACTCTGTGCTGAACCCAGTCGAGAATCTTACGCAGTGGAAGGATATGAAGGCAAGGTCGAGAATTGTGTCGAAAGATCAAGCCAAGGAGAACCTGAATTTGAAGGAGATGGCAGTCGACACGAGCCTGTCGACGTGGCTAGTGGGGTCTGCTCATGGCAAAACCGAGATGAGTAACAGCGGAAACAGTTCGGTGTCTGTGGGGAATTCGCCGTCTGACAGGAAAACTGTTTCGCCTAACAAGTTTGAGGATAGGCCTATTTTGGGAGCTTTGACTTTGGAGGAAATTCGGCTGATTTCTGCTGCTTCTTCAACTCCTCGGAAGTCGCCTAGTCGTAGTCCTGCTGATGACGTGCCGATCATTGGTAGTGTCGGAAGCTACTGGAGTCATACTGGTGGACAGGGTACTAAGTCGGGTGGGTCAAGCGGTAAAAGCACAAAGAGTAGATATAGAGAGGTATGTATTAGTTTTAGTCCCGTTTACAGAAACTTTCTTGTCTACATTGTTGTATGCGTACGACGGGTTACTAGTGACTCAATGCAACTATTGTTATGGTTGTTGTCAACCTTATTGAATAATCGTAATAATGGTTACTGTTTAGTCACAAATACCTCGTCGTATGCATATGATATTTTCCTAGGCCTAGGATAATACCATTTTCGTTTTTGATTTTGAGATCAATGCGAAGTGGTGATTTGAATGCAGAGCGCTGAGGTCATATGGGATTCGACACCATTTGAAGCGAGGTTGGAGAAAGCACTGGAAAAGGAAGCCGATGCTGAACAAGTTTTTGCCGTCGTCGGAGAAACTCAGAAAGTATAACTAGTCTTTAACAGAAAAATTACACTGCCCTAAATTTCATCCTAAATTCTTTCATTTGTTTTTTGTAGATGAGTGTCATCTGTGTGTTTCTTGTATTCTATTTGATCTGCTTGTTTGTGTGTAAACAATACACAGTATTTATGTTGCTTGTCCAAGGTTTTCTTCTGTTTGATACTGAATTGTATGCGCGTTGAAATAATATTTACAGTATTTATGTTGGCTTACTCAATTCCGGGTGCATTTGTACAAACTATTGTATCTGTAAAAATCTGAGGCAAATGTTCGGATACGAGTTCGAACAAATCAGTCACGAACAAACTTTTACATTCTTATATTTGTACAGTATTTACAGACATTATTTACAGACATTATCAATCCACATCCAACCCGACAAATTTTGTCACAAATTAGTATCCTAGCCGATATGGCGGACCTCTATCCTAGCAGTCTTTCCGCTTTTTGGGAAGAACAGGAAAAGGAGCTCAAAAATGACGCTCCTCAAACTAATATTGTCGTACATAGGTGTCCATGTCATTTCTAGCACTGCAAAAAGAGCAAGCACCTAATAAATCACTCATGCACACGGCGCACCCCTTTGTCAAGCCTACCTATAGGGTTAAAGTTTTAATACCGAAGTGAATTATCTATTTTCGCTACTTTTGTGACCCGAGGTGCAGCACCGTCATCTTGAGGATGCTGATTCGAAACAACAGAACTGTCTGTGATTTTTTGCTTCCCTTTCAAGCCATGTGAATCTGAATTTTCTCCTGCTGCTTGATTTGTGGTGCGTAAATCGGGCTCTGATTTCACGTCAGAAGAGGAGTGGTCGACTTTAGATGGCCCGGATACCGACTTTTCTGTCTCTAATTTGTTATGACTCCCGAGCATCTGTAACAGGTACTTTCCCTGTTCTTCAATTTGCAATTGTAGTTTACGCTGTATCTGAACAGAATTAACGCGTAAGAAAAAAAGTCAGATCGACTTATGATAAGATAGTATCGGAGACTAAAACACCTACTTGACACAGATACAGTATTATTCTCAGGAGCTACGCAGAATAATGGCTTTTAGATTAAAAATAAGCCAAGAGATAAAAAAACCTCGGTCAATACTGACAGCAGTTTCAGAATAGTATGAAAGTTTAACTTGCCTCAAGCTGTTCATGTAACTGCTTCTGAACTTGCATTTGCATGCGCAGAGCCTCGGTTATTGTGATACTCCTATATCAATAACATCATAATATCACTCAACAATTAGCATAATTTATCAAGGAAATTTCAGGTAGAAAAAACAATATGGACAAAAGAAGATATCGTAAACAGACACTCGCGCTCTCGTAAAAAAACTAATACAGCTTACGTTTTCAGGTCTACTGGTGATGCCTGCTCAGCGGCACTTGTTCTATTCTCTGCATTACCTGCTGAATAACACCAATTGTCGGATACATCATATGTTGTCCAACAGCATAGGAACCTCATAATTGATTCACGTCAATAAAATAATAAGTTTGATGAACAATTAGTGAAAAGTTAAGAGCAACAAATTTCAGGATTACCTTCTGATGATTCCTGTTTGATTCTTGCAGACCTATATTTCTAAAATTACAGCAAACGAATTTCTCAGCTCGCACAGAGATGTAAATGCATATACGAAATTGACTCACTGGAGTAACATGAATTCATACCTGCAAGTGACTTTTCACATGATAGATGGTCAGGCCTTCAACATTCATATGGCTTACAACGCCTTTGGGGGTAGCTCCTGAAATTTTTATCGAAGGTCAACGTAAGAAGTAGACATGCAAATAAATATGCGGAATTCTGTTTGATTTGCCTTCGTGAGCATAATAAGACTATCATAATTATATAATGTGTAACTATGGAATTAAATGTTGCAATATATGTCTCGACATGTATGAAAAACAAAAAAAAAGTAAATATAGGAAACTTAAATGAATGGAGGGAGTATCAATTATAAGGGAGAAAAAAACGCACGTTCACTACCACCAAGGTGATTGACAGCATCAACAAAGGCTTCATGAAGTTCCGGTGTCCAACGCATACGAGACTTATTAGGTTGAGCAGAGGATGTTGAATTGGCAGAAGCAGAAACTTCTCTAGTGGGTAAAGAAACCTGCTGCTGAACTGACGTCTTTGGAGCTGCTGCGTCAGAAGAGGATTGCGGAACCTGCAATAATAAGAGAATAAAATCTACAGACGTATGATAAAGGTCATAGATGTCATCTACAGACCCCTCTGATTCAATAAGAAAGCGGATAAACTAGCTTACGTAAGTTGCATAATGAATTTCTGAAACAACATTGCCGCAGTGAAACAAAGATTCCCTCAAACATAATGTAAAACAAAGATTCCCTCACCTTTTGTTGTTGATCCCCGACATTAGAATTACCGAGAAATTCATTCCAGTTAGGCTCAACAGTGTCAGCATAAAGGTCTTCATCTGCAAGCTCACTCCAAGTTCCCTTAACATGATTGTCGTTTGATAATGACAAGCCATCGGGAAAATCCAATAAATCTTGGAGTTGGCCCATACTCCAGGAATTATTATCATTTTCTTTTTCGTAGTTGATAAATCCAGCCGTCTGAGTATCTGGAGGAGTATCTTGGAAGTGATCTATGCCTCGTGATGACTGAGAAATGAACGGGTAGTCCAGATCAGTTGGGAACCCAGACACGTAATGGATATCATTACGAGACGACCCGGAATAGCAAAATATAGGATTCGTTTTTCTTGATGAAGATTCAGCAAACGGGTTTGGTGAACTTGGAAAGTCTTGTGACGGATTAGCCAAACCGTGTGATGGTGAAGAGTAAGGTAACGGCAATTCAGGTTGATTGAACCGCTTTCCGTTAGGTGGTGACTGCACAGGTAAACTAGGGCAATTTCCGCTAGCCGTTTGTGCTGAAATATCAGAGTGAGTGTTCATCTCAGCCCATGAATCAACAGAAACCACTCTGGAAGTAGCCCCGACTAAACAACCGTCAGTGAAACACTGATAATGACGTTTTGGAATTCAGCAAGTACCACAGTGTCTTCCAGATTCTGCAGGACCAAAAAAAAAAAAAAAAAAAAACAGCCGTGAAAAATGTGAGCAAGTATACCAAAAACGTAAAACCGCATTCCTTTCTTTCCCTCCAAACTCCCATTCAAACACGACGATGAAAATGTAATGAACCATGTCCAAATCATCACTGAGCTATCATGAATCAGAACTGTTCTTAACGAAACAATCTCGAGTCTCAAGGGACAATGATCTAAGCAAGAGCAACGACTTGGAAAAACCAACATGAAGTTTCACGTACAAAGCTCAAGTTTCAAACTTCGACCAAGACCTCACATAGCGACATGAAATATCATCGCAAGGCCAATCAACCACGAGACTCGACACAGAACTTGGACACTAATTTCTCCGCGAAGATAACTGTTATGATTGGACAAGAACCTCGACGCGACGACGGCTCACACTGGTTGTGTGCATACAACCATATTGGCATATCCACTAAAGACCATATGAGGGGTCCTAAGAACAGGAAAAAAATTATTTCGGTTTATTTTGTCCAATTTCACAGTTACAAATACTCTTTTTTATATTGTTTTTCTCCAACAAAAAACTTTAAAAAGTTTATCAATAGCACTTATAACCAATCAAAATCAAAATAATTTGATGGAAACAGCATCATACAGCTATGATTCAACAAAACTCAAATGACCCACATTCTCAAACACTATAAATCCCATGAAAAGTCGAGTAAAATTAATAAAAAAAATAATAAACAAATAAAAAAGAACATTAAGCAGATGAAACATGGAGCAACTAACATCATTAAACTTACAAAAAATCATACAAAGATCACAACTTTAATTCTAAAACGATAACAATTTAGAGAAACAAAATATATAAATACAGATTAAACATTACTTATAACAAAAGTAATAAAAGAAACCCACAAAATAAAAGATGATATATTGATAATTATACCTGGAAATGAATGGAATAAAAGAATTAATGAAGAGTAATTAAATTGGAAGTAAAGAAGTCAATTTTCCCAGAAATTGAATCAAATTATGAGGAAATTGCTGAAATTTTCAGGGTTTAGACTTGAAAACGTTTGATGTAAAAACTCAAACAAAGTCAATAACTTGGATGGGTAACTAACTAACTTACCTGCTCATCTTATCAAACTAAAATTCCGTTGGGTGCACGTAAACGTGTTCAAATTCATCATTTTATACCGCTAAATTTCTAATAAGTTATCCAACATTTATTGAGTCTTATAGGAAAGGAGAGCACGATAAAAAAAAAAAATATGATATGAAGCGATACGAAATTAACGGGTTTAGGTTATGGTATAATAACCCACTTATATAAGTGGGTCAACACGTACACGACAAGAAACTTAAATGGATTGGGTTTGGGTTGAGCTTTTTAAACACGTATTTCACACGAATAACTCATTTAATAAATTAAATAGTTATTATTCTAATCAAATACGAGTATTGTTGAACCTTACCAAAAATGGATAAAATACGACATGAACCCGACACGAAATAAATGGGTTTGGGTTGAGGCATAAGGACTCATTTATGTTAATGGATCAACACGATACACGAACACGATAGGAAAGTTAAATGGGTCGGGTTTGGGTCAGGCGCGATACGTTTACATGCAACACGAACACGACACGATCTATTTGTCAGGTCTATACGAAAATTCGATCTTTCAATTTCTTTTAATACAGAGTAATACAAAAATAATCCAAAATTTATTTAGCCCTCTAGGAAAGTCCAATCTTTCAAATCTAACTCTTGTCATTTTCAACACAGGTTATCAAATATAATTCATTCGGAAGTAGTTTATCTACGGGACAATGAATGTTTTTTCATTGTTTTTCTTGATCATTTTGTCAAAATAAAAAAGTACACAAATGATCGGAACAAATGGAGTATAAGAAAGTATTACTACAGTTTATTGTATAATCACTTTATTTGCGGCCATTTATATGGTTTTATACCTCTTTCAGATGATATGATAATGATAATACGGAGTACTATATAATTGAAACCATTTGCGGAATATTTATATTCGTATTGTTGACAATTATAAACTTTTTCTAGGGTCCATATAACCTGTAGTTAGAGGTGGCCATGGTAGGGCCTCAACAGTAGTGTCTCCGATTTGGTGAGCTGGCGGCCCGTATTTATGGCGGGCCGGGCCTAGTGACATGGAGCCCGAAACAGGCCCATCGTGTTAGCCCGTCGGGCCGGGCCGTGCTAACCCGTTTTATTTTATTTTTTTAAAATTATATTATACAAAAATATTTTAATTTTTAAAAAAATTCTAGCCCAACGGGCTTATGGCGGTTCAAGACACGGGCCGGTTTCAAATTTTCGAAACCGAAGCCGGCCCTTACAATATACGGGCGATTCACGATTTTATTGGCGTCAGTCCAGAGCTTTATGAGCAGATGGCCAAATTGGTGGCCGGATGGCCCGATGAGTTGGCCAACTCTACCTGAAGTTGTTGCTTAACTACATTGGTGCAGTTAGGTATATCAAAACCACTCGTTTCACATGCGCTTCAATATAATTCCCAGGAGTAAGCGTTATAGCTTGTTTCCAATACTCAGCGGCTTGATCAAACCAAGCCTCCGCAATTTCAGAATCTCCCTGTAGTATGGTCTGTTCTCCCCATAGTCAGCTTAAATTTCTCACACAAGCATAAAGTAGAGCAAATGAGCAATTAAGGTGTGTTTAGATAAACGGAAGGCTAGGGAAGGGAAAGTGAGGGGTCATATTTCTCTCGTTTGGTAAGAAACTAAGGGTGAGAGGATTTGGAAAGAGAAGAAAAAAATACATGTTCCCATTTCTTTCATTCAAGTCAAATTTTCTTTTTTTTTCAACAATATAAGATATTGGAAAAAAGATTGCCCATCGTCCTCTCTCTTTCCTTCCCTTCCCATTCTCTAATTCCCCTTTCCCTCTATTTTGGCGGTTAAACTACCATAAATCTCAATCCGTATTTTTAGTGCCTAAGTTATTGGCTATAGTATAAATCTTTATATATTTTTGTACGTTAGACTCTAAGGTATTGTTTGGTTGATTTTTAAACTCATGGAAATTTGAAATTCTTTTTGATTGTTCAATTCATGAAAATTAAACTTCTTATGAGAAGTGAATTGCTCTATCATGGAAAAATTCACTTTCCACATCACTTCTAGATAAGTAAAAGTTTTCCATATGAAGTTAAGACCATTCCCATCCAAAAATTATAGTAACGGAATCACCACTTGTTTTAACTCTTAAACTCATTTCAATTACTTTGACTCACTTTCACCTCCCATCCAAAAAGTCACCAACTAAACCACCAATCTAATAATTTTTTACCCTTTCCCCCTTTTCATTCATTTCATTTTTTTCCTCATATTCTTCACCCATAAAACTATTTCTACTACTCCACTTTATAACTTTCAATAATTTTTTATATTAAATTTAATGTTTAAATTTTACTCTGTATCATATATCTACTTAAAAATAAACACTAGAGTATAAAATTTTACGAGTATATGATTTAGAAAAATGTATAAAAAATTAAATTAAATTTCAAAAGCCATTATTCAGTTTAAATATTAACATCACAACATTATAATTTTTTATTTTTTTTGAAAATTCAAAAAATAAAAATACGCAATACTCATTAATGATAAAAATATAACAATTAAATTTAATACATTAAAAAAAAAATATTTTAAACAATTAAAGAAGAAATAAATGCATAATAAATAAATAAATGTATAAAAAGAGAAATGAAAAACCTTGATTCACTTTGTGAACTAGATCAACATATGATTCACTTTTCAATATTTGAGGAAGGAAGTCAGGTTAACTGAATAACTTAATTGTCATTAACTCATTTCACCTTCACGTGGCTGAAGTAAGTGATTAAGCCAGATGGGGTGATCTAATAAAGGAGTTAGGTCCATCGTTTTTTTAAAACCCTACATGAAATTCTATTTTGCCACCCAAATGTTTTTTTTTTTTTAATTCACTTGAAATTTTAATTCACGTGATTTTAAAGCACCCAAGAATTTTGTTTTACTATAATGACAAAAGATCAAATAAAAAGTTTCAACATCTTCAATATTATCTCTTGGAAAATTAACTTTCAAGTAAAAGAAATAAATTTTATTACATAAATCACACATATTTTTGGTGAAAAATAAATAAATAATTGGATGTAAATAGGGAGGAGGTTTAACAAAACTTTTGGAGGAGCACGAGATGTCTGTCATAATAGAGTTCAATTAAGTACTCCCCAACATGTTTTGTTTTTTTGGTCCCTCCTTTTCTTTTTAATTTAATTATTTATTTTGTTGTTGAAATACAGAAAAAAGCTTCAATTTTTTTGTAATCTCTTCATTCACAAGATTGTTCCACAGTAATTAACAAACAATTTCTAAATAAAGCTTAAAACTTCACTCACTTAACAAAAAAAAAGAGAAAGAAAAACCCATGAATTTTTTCTGGGTTTTTTTTGGCATTTCAACATCATTTTATCAGTGTTTCAGTTGATGTTAATGTGGGTATTTTTTTTTTTTAGTTCTTCACATTATTGATTGATTAACATGCATTCTTTTTAACATGGTTTTGAGTTTTACATCCAAAGGTGCAATCTTTTGTAAGTTGGGTAGTTTAATTTGCAGGAATTGTTTGTACATTGTGCTGTTTTCATGGAGTTTGCAGATTTATGTTGAACTTTTTTGTTGAATGCAGGAATTATTGGAGTTAAAAAAGTGAATTAATTTATTATTTTTTGCTTCAAAGTTAGCTGGATTCTTGGTGGAGTTTTAAGCAATGAGATTAGGTGAGCTTTTGCATTTTGCTTCTTTTTTAATTAGCACTCATTTCATGTTTAAATGAACACAAAGTCTCGAAATATAATACGCTTTGATTAATTGTCAGTTTTACAATTTGCATTGTGTTTCTGAATGCATTACCCTTTGTTTGGATGAATAGATTTGAAGATTGTGTGTGTTGTATGAAGTTTACGGCTAATTTAGTTGGATTGAATTTAAGTTAGAGGAAACCCTTGTTTTGTTTCGGCATTGTCTAGTTATGTTAGTGTGATTTTGTCATCGAGTTAGGCGCGGAATGCTGATAATGTACGAGTTCCGTGTGTAAGTTGTTGAGTTTTGTCGCAATGGCGCTTGAACTGTCAAATGCCCAATTTCGCTTCTTTGTTTAAGTGTAAGTTATATTATGCATTTTCCAATTCCAATTCAATTGTGCTGATGAAAAGGGAAGTAGATGAGTCCTTGGTAGGAATTGATGAAATAGGAAATCTATGTGTGATTTTACGCTTCAAACATGTTTTCTTTGCAGATATGAATGAAGTTTTATGTTTCACTACGTAAGAAGGTTTTAGTTGTGTTGATGATTGAAGTAGCAGTATGTGAATGGTTGTCACTATGTGACTGTTGGTAGTTTGGCTCATTAAGTTTAGTTGACGATGAGTTACATTGCGGAAACTAGACTGGAAATTCAGTAATGAACGAAGTAACAAGGTACTTTGTAGGTCTTTGACACTCCTTATCTTGCACTTCACTTCTAAGGATTTGATGCAACTATTAGAGAATACCAAATTAATACCGACTAGAATATTACGAGTAGGAAATTTTTATTTCTAGTTAGGAATATTCTCCCAATGTTTCTTTATGTAATGTGACGGACTTCATTCAATAAAATCAAGTCATTCTATTATCTTACACCGTTACACGGTATCAAAGCCTCATTCCCTTAGGTGTCAAGTTCAATTCCTAGGAAACCCCCCTATTGCCACATAGTTGACAATATCTTGCGTTTAACCGCTTTTTATGCCTACGAGTCTTATTCTCTAATAGCGACAAAGACATTTAATATGACTTCCATGTTAATCAGGCTTTGCTAGAGGTTTAGCAAAAGTTGTGTAGGCCGTGTGGGCATTAATGCTTTGGACCTTATCAATCGTGTAACTGAATCTTGTGTATTGCTCGTTCCTTTAAATTAACCTCTCAGTAAAACATTGATTTGAAGCGTTAACACACTTCGTGATTTCGTTTGTAAACCGTAGCTTCTAGCAAGTGAAACGCTCATGTTATGGCATATTTGCTTCTATTTTTCATATATTGCCTCACTGGTGTTAATGGGTGGCTATTCATCTTTTGTTTCTCATGTGTGTTTGAGATGTGTCATTTCCCATTTGTTGTCTGTGGTCCGTCATTTTGATATCCTTTATAAAGGTTGTACAGTGATGAAATTGATTTTTTAACTCAAGTAAACACAATCTTCTTATCTTTTACTTCTTTTATTTCTGAATTGTCATTCACGAGTTATTTGTGTGTACAACATGGTTCAGGTTTTCAACCGAATGATTTGGATTCATCCGGTGCCCAAAGTCTTTCAGGCAGTTTCCGAAAATCTTCATCTGGTTTGTACCTTTCTTATGCATTCCTAACCTTGATGTCTCTTAGTTTAGCCTCCGAAACTCGTTTTTTTTTTTTTTATCTCAAATAGCAGTGTATTGTGCTCTGATATAGACTTAAACTGCTGGATCCTAGTAACAACAAATATGCATCTGCGTTAGCCAAGGTCAAGTACAAAGTGTTATTCATCGACGTCATTGTTACCATGTTTTTGTTGACTACCAATATTCTTCACTACAAAGTTTTAATAAAAGACCGCCTTTCACACTGAAATGTGAAAAAGCATTTCATTTTTCACTCCAACTACCTATATTATATGCCTTCATTTGTTGCCGGTCTTATAATTTGGAAATGAGAGACGCTATGTCTCTAGACTTACTCGTTGTTCAGTAGTATTTGCCTTATTTATAGCATTAAACCTTTTTAAGCATTCGCTTTAGTGAAGATATCCTCCAAAGTTGACTACAAAGAGATTAAAACCGCAGTCAATCAAATCCCATATGAGGCTGTCTTTCATTTTATCAAAATTCAGCCCTCTTCGTTCCAAATTGAGTCTACAGCTCGAGTGCATATTTTGCATTCAAATTAGCTGTGACATTTCTCGGAGAAAAACGCCTAGTGAGAGCAACTGCTATTATGTTTACATAGTCGCTACTGTTCGACAAAATCCTAGTGGAGCGTGTGCTTAGCTTTAAGAAACTCCGAGATGGGAGTTGATGCTTATGCTTTGTTTTGATTTTTTAAGGAAATTCGGGTGTAAAAATGCACATGAAGCATTTGACTATTTATGAAGGTGTTGTCGACTTTTTGTTACAGCTTAGAGCAGCCTAAACCTTAAGAGCATAATCAATAAATTTTTTGACACTTCAATGAGAGCAAAAATATCAGTGTTAGCTAATTGTCTAGAACTTGTGTGGCAGGGCGGGTACGAGAACATACTATTTATCGATAGCAAGGTTAGCATATTACTAATTCTAGGATATAATCGTTACAAATATTCATCTTATTCGATATGAACTTGATATTTGGTGACTGGTGACCTTCAAAACCGTTATAGCTTGGTTGCAGTGCGATGTCAAACCCCTACTTAATAGGAGTACGTTATACCACAGCCACCTTTAGTAATATACTCCCATCTGTTTTTTATATTTCATCCCATTTAATATTTTTGTCTCATTTTAACATTGATCTACGAATTTCTTTTGATCAATAAATGTAAATATTTTTGAATCGTATTATAAATTTATTTGACATTTTTGATGTATTTATGGTCAAAATTTTAAAAGTTTGACCAGAAAAATATCAATCATGAAAAAAATGACAGTAAAACATAGGGAATACTAAAAATGTATACAATGTGAAGTATAAAAATCATCGCTCTTGGCTCTATCTTATGATATACTCTCGCAGTTTATGGACAAGATGACAACATATTTCCTGTGCAAGTATTGGATGGAAGTTTCAGGCAATCTAAGACAGGTCAGTGCCGTTTGAATATATATGTTTTGCATTCGTCATTCCGTGATAGTCCTAAAAAGAGTGTTGTGCCTCAGGCTTCCAAGATAACAATATTCGTGGATACGCTGCACAAAGTTTAGACGGGAGTTTCAGGAAACCAAAATCTGGTAATTTGATTCTGGCGTATTTTCTTCCTTCCTGAAATTTTTGATGTAGAATTGTTTTCTATAGTCGTTATTGACGACTATATAGTAATTATAGCCTCACCCTAGACATTAGTTGAAAATAAGTTCTAGATTAAAGGTGTGTTCTCTTCGTCTTTGTCTTTAAGTTGTCTGAAGTAAGAAATGTTCTGTTAGACCCTAAATAGGCTGCCTAAAGTTTGAAGTTCGTTGAGAGCTCTGGACACTTAGTATCAATATAACGACACTTCTTTGTTTGAGATACTGCATTAGTAACAAGGCGACCAACGAAAATTGTTTTCCTCGTATGTGTGCTTGGACACCAGACTAGAACAACCAGAATGATACTTCTCCCTATCCCGTGGGTCCACCCATTGCACATTGGAAGTTCGCACAGGTTCTAGGGCCGTACTTGTAATAAACAACAATAAAATACGTTGAAGTGATTATTGTAACAAGGAATTTGTAACGTTAACATAAAGTTTCTTTTTGTTTGAGATGTTACAAAAATGGAAACTCATCCACCTGTTTTACACTCATTTCTTCTCGAAATAGGCATATAGTTTCCTCAGAGTACACATTTTTTTTTAAAGAATGAATTTTCCCTTGCTAAACTACTAAGGCCTATGATGACCCTTGCTTAAACAGCTGTGGCACCTTTTTTTTATTCTATGTGCATTACTTTTCCTTGGGTTGCAATATGAATTGTTATCAAGGGTTTTCCGTTAATCCTGTACCTCTGCTTTGACTTAACAGGCGTCTGCAAGGGTGGTTCTGGCTTGGCATCTTCTAACAAGTTCGGCCCCATCTCCAAAAGAGCATACAAAGCACTCAAGGAATGTGCGAGAAATCTAGTTGAATCGGAACTCTTTATTCAGGCTCTTGAAGACTGGACGTTGGAAAATTCACTCGGAGATTCTACCAGCACTGAACAGTACTCGTTTAACTCACCTTTCCATATCGATGAACTCCGTCAGCTTGACTTGGCTTTGGAAGAAACCTTCTTTCAGCAACTTTTCCGCATGCCAACCTCATTTTACGGTGCCACTGATCTGAAAGAAGAGGAGTATTTCGCTCTCGAAGATTTCCTTCACACACTTGCTGACGGTCTGTGGCGTACCTTCTGGCATAAGAGTTCTCCTTTACCATTTTTTGTGTCATGTGCCCGTCATCCTCGATCAAGGTTCTACTCTCTTGACAAAGCGATTTCAAAGGGGAAAGTTAGCGAGCTTTCTGGTGTGGCTTTAATAGCAAGAGCCGGGGACGACGACGTCCAAGTGCATTGGGACCGAGTCGTCCAGTTTTCATTATTCAAGCCTGATATAATGCTGGGGAATAAATCAGGTATTTCTTCAAACGTTCTATGTGAAGCGCTTTTCTACGGGTTTCATATACTAGTTTCAAGGAGACTGAGCAAAAACTGTGCATTCGACGATAACTCGGTTTTCATCTTGGTTCTGGATTCAAATTTTGGAGCGGTCGTGAAGTTAAAAGGCGATCCTCGTCATGTTGAAGTCAACTCGAATAACCCATATCAGTCTGTGGCGGATTGGGTCAAACGCCACGCTGAAGTTAGCGTTTCTCCGGTGGACCAAATATGGAATAAACTCGGAAATGCCAACTGGGGTGATCTGGGAACATTGCAGCTTCTCATGGCGACTTATTACTCTATCGTCCAATGTGGGGGCCCACCGAGAAAATCAATCACCTCGCTGGCGTCAGATCATAGTCTCCGACTTCAGAAACGACGAATCGAGTGTCAACTTTTAGACGTTGACCCCGAAAGTTTTCATTCTCAGCACTATAACGTTCAACAAGGAGAGATCATGGAACTTGAGCATGATATGAACCCATCAATCCGACATCAAGCGTCGCAGTTGATGCTTCAAGAGGGTGACTTAATACACGTGTCTGATAAACAGCAAGGCGAAAGAACTTTTCAAATCCTAGATACTCTTATTGATGCGAAATCGTTTTGTTTTAGTGCTGTAGCTGTTGAAAATCCCGGTCAATTGCTGACGTTATATGTGGGAGCTCATCCGTCTAGACTGGAACCGTCTTGGGAAGATATGAGCTTATGGTACCAAGTTCAAAGACAGACGAAGGTTTTAAACATCTTACGACAAGCAGGGGTTTCGAGCAAATATTTACCCGAGATCGTCGCCTCTGGCAAAATGTTACACCCAGGAAATTGCAATAAGCAAAACCCAGGCGAGAAAAGCGAGAAATGTGATCATCCATGGTGTGGGACCCCGGTTCTTGTGACATTTCCTATCGGAGATCCAGTCTCTTCTATATACGCCCAAGACGGCCCATTTTCAGCAGAGGAGGTGACCCGTTGTTGTCGAGACTGTTTAGCTGCCTTGCGCAGCGCGAGGCTGGCAAATATCCAGCACGGTGACATATGCCCTGAGAATGTCGTGCGTGTCAGCAACATCCAAGGCTCGAGCTGTAGTTTCCTGTACGTGCCAGTCTCGTGGGGACGGGCAGTTTTGGAGGACCGAGATAGTCCTGCAATAAATCTGCTCTTCTCGTCGTCTCACGCGCTTCAACATGGGAAACTGTGCCCGTCTTCTGACGTGGAGAGTCTTGTTTATGTCATGTACTTCCTGTGTGGAGGGAGTATGCAACAGCAAGATTCCATAGAATCCGCTTTACAATGGCGACAAAAGTATTGGGCCAAAAGATACATTCAGAGACACCTCGGTGAGGTCTCTGCTATTCTCAAGGCGTTTGCTGATTATGTCGACACCCTCTGCGGGACCCCGTACCCTGTTGACTACGACGGATGGCTTAAGAGACTGAACAAAGCTGTAAATGAGTCAAGCGATAAGGGAAAACTGATTGAAGAAATGGCCATCACCATGAGACTGGAGGATGTCGCTGGTTCTTCAGGAATCTCAGAAAGCGGCTTGTGAATTCCTCTGAGTGTTTCATTCGGGTAATTTGTAATGAGCTGTGATACCTGTCATCAGATTATTCAACCTGATTTTTGGGGTTAGAATTTGGAAAGGTCGTGCAGTTTGACTGATATTGATTGAGAAACCATGTAATTCCTGAGGTACACTGTAAAGTGATTTTGTATATTAGCAGTGTTGTAGTGCTTGCAATTTCGGCCAAATTGACGTTTGCTGACTTGTGCACATAATTCCTTCGCTCCGACAAAGCTTGTTCTTCATGTTAGTTTCTGGTATTTACTGCAATGTTGTAGCGTCGTCATTTTTGTCGCTACTGTCCATGTAGTCTTTTGCTGGTGTTTTCTTCGATGCAGTCGAATAAGAAGAAAAATCACTCCTGCTCGTAGTTAGAGGCAGTAGTTATTCGAACAAAATTATCTTAATACATGTCTCAGCGTTATACACGCTTAACGAGCCAAAAAAAAATTGCAATAGAGTAACAACAGTAACCTCTATAATTTATTGTTAACTCAACAAACCAACCAATGGACGTATACCCATGTCATTCCATCACGAACACTATCACGGAACTCAAAAGATGAGAATAATCAACGAAAAATGTGAATTTTTTTTACCCAACGAGGAAAAAATAAGCAGAACACAATTTCATACAACAATGGCTGTTAGTTTAAAATAAATGTGTTGTTGGGGTGACTGAAGAAAATGGCCTTTGAAAAACGCCGGATTACGGTCCCAATAATTCCAGCAAGTCGGAAACCTTGCCGGTGTAGAAGTCGGGATGAATGCTGTTTTCCGGGTCCTGCAGCTTTGATAGTGATGTTACGCCTGCAACAATAGCGAATGAGCATGAGAAGGACAGCTACAGCTACTGAAAATGTCGACACAGCTGAAGCAGTTTTTTTTTTAACACTTTTACCTGAAAGAACAAGAAGTGTTTTGCAACCAGCCCTTTGTCCAAAAAGAATATCCGTATCTAATCGATCACCAATCATGCACATTCTTGAGGTATCGATATTAAATCTGAAAGATCCACATTCGACAATTAACCATCACAAGTACTCCATAGTCCATATATTATTGTTAATACATGCTACAGCAGATAATAGTTGATCGTTCACAAAAATAATATCCTTTCATAAGAACTATTCACAATGAACTCGTCAATGGAGCATACTAGTAAGATTTATGCTCGGAAACCGAGACAAATGAGATGTTATACGGGGTATGAGAAAAAACCGGTGTAGCTACTTACTTTTTAAGTAAGAATTCCATTAGAAAGGTTGACGGTTTTCCAACCACAATAGGCTCCTTCTCCGTCGAACCACACACAGCGGCAACCATACATCCAGCACCTACCATAGCATCAGAGGCCACAACACCTTTAGGACCCCCATGGACCGACTTTTTGTGAGGAAAAAACGGGTCATGGGGCTAACTAATAGAGAAATAGGGAAGAATAGAAGAAACATCATGAGAGCAAGGTGTGTAGAGAAGAACAAAAACCAGGCCACTCTTGTAAAGAAGTCATATTTCCTACGGCATCACGGTTTGTAGCAATAAATAGGCATCCTGGATTTTCTCGAATGCAAAGGGTTGCATACCTACAGCCGACAATAAAGAAAATGAGAGAAATGAACTGCTGATCTGTTACATTACGGTTCTTGGGCAGGGGTCTAACACGTAATTCGAGTAACAGTCAATCTAGTAAAGTGTTTTTAAGTACGTAGTTCCTCGTTGTGCCAACCGTGCTTGGTCGTGACTATGTGATTTCGTATATTTTGGGGGACACTTGAGACTTGCTCTCATCTTATTTTTTTCTTAACTTACCAAACACTACGGATAATTTTTAAAAAGTTCAGAAGATTCAATACTTAAAAAAACACTTAACTTCAGACAACTTAAAGATTAAACACTACAGTACCTAGTTTTGCACTTCTTAGCAAATTACTCCGTAACAAATATCGATGATTGAAAAGAAAACCCGTGTAGCGCAATAAGTAACAGCAATAGAGATAGAGAGAAGTTTAGAGCACAAGAAAAGGGAGGTGTAGTCGAAACAGACGGACTTACTGGAGCTTATAGAGATTAATATGCTGGTCGAGCCCAACCACAACAGCACCAACCTGAAATAAAAGTCGTTTATAAAAAAAGGAGCAAATAACAATACACTGGTGGTTGAAGGAAATAACAGTTAGATAGTTACAGAGGTATCATGCTCAAAGAAGCGGTTTTCACTGAGTAGCACCGTCTTGTTGGCATCGTGCTGTTAAGAAATGAGAGAATCCGAGTTAGAAGGGCGTAGACGTGTAGTTAAATTACGAAAAGGGAAGGGAAGGGATGGCCACTAATTCATCTAATTCTTTACGTTTTTCATTCTGTGACGATTCTTCTAATTCTTTAATTCCAGTTCTTAATAGGTTTACTATTTTGCGATGATTAATCTAATCTTTCGTCTTCCATTCTGTGATGATTCATCAAACAAAATCGATCAAAAAGCAAATGTAAACAAACATACAGGGCCACCGAGGGCAGTAAAACCAGCGAGGTGGAGCTCCTCGAGTATACCTTCCCCGCCAACGACATAAACCTTATTATCAACCGGGAACTGAATCGATTTCAAGTACATAGCCGCAGCAAACGACGACGAGAATATCTCATCCTGCCAATTCCAAAACATCAAATTAAAAACTAAACGTGTCGACTGCGACAGCGAAAATGAACAACAGCAGGTGATCAGACCGGTGAGACGGGAATGCCGAGAGAATGGAACTTGGCGGCGTACTTAGCGCGTGATTTGGTAGAATTGTTGGTGACAAAGACAAGAGACTTTGATTTGGAGCGAAGCATGGAGAGCGTCTGCGCAACGCCGTCGATGAGTTGGTCGCCTTTCCAAATAACTCCGTCGCAGTCGAACACGAATGCGTCGACATTCTCCATCAGAGTCGCCGCGGTGTCGCTGCATAGGTCTTTCATTTGTTGATCTCCCTGCTGCTCACTAAGCACACTAATTTTGACGACAAATTGTAATGTGTTAGTTATTAATGGTCAGAAATAAAAGAGTAGAATATGCTCATATCAGTCATATGAGACTGTCTCTTGGCAATTGGCATCTACTTTTAAAATGGCTTTTAAAGTGACTGTTTTAACGCTTAAAAGTGAATAATTTTGACGGTTGATACTCTCCATTATACAATTGTACTCCCACGTGTTTGTAAGTTGCTATACTATCAATTGTATAATGGAGAGTATCATATTCCAAAAAAAATTGGTGAAATGATTTAGAAAAAAAACAATAATAATAGCCAATTTCTTTATTAAGTAAACCAAATTACTTTGTGCGATCGAACTTTCTTTTCACTAATTATACTTAGTGAATTACATAATTATTTTTTATTTTTTTTAGTAATATTATTTATAATGTTTTGAATTACAAATTTATAAAATCGGTTAATTTTTTTATCGTTATTTTTAGGTGATTGTTTAATTTTTTTGAGTTACTCTTAAGAATAATTCATTACTTGATTTAATTTAGTCGATTTAACAAAAGTTATAATTTAAAAAAAAAAAGTAAGGATTAATAAAAAACGATTTTATGCCCATAAAATGTAAGGTTAAAATAAAATATAAAAAAAAAAAAAAAAAAAGTAAAAGTGGAGATGGCGAGGAGCTATCTCGCCATCTGCATGCAGATGGCAAAGAGCTCCCTCGCCATCTGCATGCAGATGGCAAAGAGCTCCTTTGCCATCTGCATGGCGAGGAGCTCTTGTTATCTAGATGAATGGCGAGGAGCTATCTCGCCATCTCCACTTTTTTTTTTTTTTTTTTTTTTTTTTTTTTTTAACTTTCGATAATTTATATATCTATAATAGACGGTTTTTTTTTAAAAAGTTCAAATAATCATTAAAAAGTAGAGAAATAATACTAATAGTAGATAAGGGTAAATGAGTGGTGGATTTTTACTATTTTCTTAATACCGTGTTAAAAATTCAACGATTTTTCATAAAAAATTTAAAAATTTTAAAAGTGATAATTTCAAACTTAATAATTGATAATAATAACTAAATAAATAATTATTCATTAAAATTCTTAAGTGTAATTAGTAAAAAGATAAGCCGACTGCGCAAAGTAATTTGTCGACGACGAATAGCACATCCCTAATAATAATAATAATAAGATTTTCACTTACAGTGAGGAGGAGTGGAGGAGGGTAGATGTGGGGCCAAATGAAGAGAAACAAAACTCTTTGACTCTTGGGCTGTGTTGTGTGTTTTATGCCTTTTGTTTTGTTGGTATTGGTATGGAAATTATATGTGTCCAATGGAGGAGACCAATCCTTTTTATGAACAGCCAATGAAATAAGCATTTGAAATAAGTGGAAGCAAGAAGCTGGAATAGCTCAGTTGGTTAGAGCGTGTGGCTGTTAACCACAAGGTCGGAGGTTCGACCCCTCCTTCTAGCGTCTTCTTCTGTTTTTTGTTTTTGCTTTAGCCCCATTTATTGAATTAAAGTCAACAAAGGCTTTTCCTTTTTTTTTTTTTAAAAAGACATACGTAGTAGAAAAGAAGTCAATCAAGCATATATAAAATAAGAGCAATACTGCAATACCCTTCGAGAACCTAAAAACCGAGGACAAATTCGTGCTCGAGATTTGACAAACTTGGTACATTCAAGGAACCGAAAACCAAGGACAGATTCATGCTTAAGATTTGACGAACTTGGTTAGCGAAGTTCGAAAAAATTTACCATATAATTCAAGTAATTTAAACATAGGAAAACAGCCTTGTGGAATTGACAGTTATAATGAAAAGACGAAGAAAGGGTACCGCGGAGGCGCGGATAGCCAAGTTGATATCTAAGTGCCTTATACCATAAAAATGGAAAATATATGTATTAAGAAAACCCTTACTTTTTTCTATACATATTAACCTATAAAAATGGAAAAATACATGAATTAAAAAAAAAAAAAAAAAAAAAAACCCGTAATACATATTAACCGATAAATTAGAAGCCAAAAACACAGCCCCACACAGAATGACGCAAATACACACAGCAGTGCCTAAGAAAAGACCAGATAGATATACTATATATATACCACACCCACAGGCCACAGTAATCAAATATGTAAAGACGGAATCGATAGATAGTCCGTAACCATCTCCTTAGCTTCTTCCTTTAAGAAATGAACTCTGAAAAATTACCGACATTTGATCACTGTCATTCGGTAGAACTATAGCTGCCGGTGAAAGAGCTATTACTACCGTTGCGACTGTGTAAAGAGAGGCCTCTCATGTGACCAGCCAAAAGGGTACCGTCCCCCTTCTTTTCTTTGAAGAATCTTTCCCTCTCAATGTGTTTTGCTGGTGGGGGAGGTATTGACGTTGCTAGAGGAGGTGCCCTTGATTCGTGGGCTGCTGACTCGAGCGTTATAGATCGTATGAGGGGACGATGTGGCCTTTCGGCTGGAAAAGACGGGCTTAGCACTCCCAAAGGCTTCTCTATAACGATTTCGTCATCTTCTGGCTTTACGTGGGCTTTTCCTTTCCGAATCCTGGAAAATTTTGAAATTAAACTCATTCGTCAATTCTTACGCCGTCTACTAAGGGGTGGCTTGATGATGTTTTATATCGTAGTGGAGTTTAAGAATTTGACGTGGTATTATGCCTGTTTGATTGGGCAGCGAATTTCATATGAGACGACTTTCACTCTTGCATGTGAAATCAACCCAAGCACTAGCGCACTCGTTATTTAGATAAATAGGGTTTTAACTAAGATTTTGTGGTTTTTTGGGAGTAAATTGGTGTTTACTTATACTGATGGCAACCATTTAAATGTTTGAGGAGAAGATACGAGAAAAAAGTAGATGGGAAAATACCGCCGAGAAAGCTGCTCTGCCTCCTCCTCATCGTCTGTTTCTTCATGGTCTACATGATTCAGAGCTGACGTAGGGTGACCAGTATTATTAGTATGCTTTGACGCCCAAGTTCCCCTGCCTGCACGCTTATCATGGTTTGATGTCGGAAGGACCTGCTCAGGAAGCGCAGCAGGACTACTAGCTGACGGAACGTGTTTATGGGAAACCAATGCTTCATGTCTCTCCAAAACCATACCAAGCTGCTCATTCAATTCAATTGCCCGCAACACCAATTTTTCGTTCCTGTTTGCAATTAAAATACGGTCATCAGTTTTGTTAACGATATCAATAGGTAATGTACACATCAAGCATTGTACAATAGACCCCACTTTTTGACTCATGAGAAGTGTGAGAAGCAATAACATGTTATTTTTTCGACAATTTTTCATAAAAGTCGAGAGCAGTCATGCAAAGTCGAAGCACGCAGAGTATATATGAACAATGGAGTAAATAATCCAAATCCTAATTTAAGCATAGCCAAAAATATGAATGGTGTAACTTGTAACATGTAATACGCTATGCACCCGCCTCTCATAATAACAGTCGAGTTTTACCTGGAACTCAGGATAAGGTGCATTACTCGATCTTTTTGAAACGAACACTGCTCCACAAGGTCAAGTGTAAACTCATCCTTTGCCGCCTACATGGAGGGAAAAAGAGGAAAATAACATGGGTTCAAACTTCAAACACGAAGCATTTTAATAACAACAAACCCCATCCACAACTACACCATCAGTGAAACGAAAACAATAATCAAACACACAAGCTAGTTCACATCTAAATACTTCTTTTAATTTTTTTTAATTCTTTTTCTAATTCCATTTTTGCTATGTACGCTGTATCTATCAATATGGGAGAAGCGCTTTTCAAGTGATGACAAGAACAAAAAGATAGCAAGTTGCACTAGTAAACGGGTGCCCTTGTACTCGCATCATATAATCGACTGACTATAAAAAATTAAAAAGGGCGTGGCTATCTCCTTAAAACAAAAGCATGCTTGGATATCTCCTTCAAACCTAAGCAGGCACAACACTTTCTATAGCGAACTTTTTGTCAAAACTATAGATAATATCACAATGTTCGCTGAACTTTTGATCTATATTGAACAATGACATTTTACATGGTATCACAACTTTTTCCACTACAAAAATATAACAGCACAAACATGAGAGATAAGTTGACTACCATTCATACGACTCAAACACCACCTACTATGTATGTCCATACATTAAATCATGTATATTCCCAGGAACAAGAATAAACATTCTTAACATAGATACCGTAGAAACTACGTGAAGCAAAGAGGTATAGACAATACCTCTGGATTTTGAGCATCGACCGCATCAAGGACTTCTTTTAGAACTTCTGATGAAGCAGCGGCCTTTTCAATTATGCTGCAATACACGCAACAAGAAGTTCACTCCTCAAACACATGTTAATGCCTAAGGTTGCAATTCCTGCAAACTAAAAGTCTGAAACATACTAGAACCACAGGCGATTTGATCATTAACTAAACAATCAACACCCAGCATGGAAAGTATAGCTCTTGGCCAGTAGCTATACGTATACTGAGTCAGTCAGTTAAAGGCCCAGAAAATGTTTATGAAAAGGTGGTCGGCAAGATTTTCAGTAGCTCTAATGCAGATTGGCTCAATCAGGACCCCCCTTAGCCAAGATCCCATGACTGGCAAGCTGATACCAAGTATTTTATCGATCTCTCGTTCTGACAAACTAACAAGGACAATAAACTTTGAATACCATCAAAGAGTACACAGGAATTGCATGATCGATGAAACTGAAAAAATAAATTGAATAAACCAGTGCCTTAATCCTAGATAAATTTCCAACATTAACCACTTTCTATTGCTTCTCGCAGGAGGCATACTATGTATAATATTTTTAGTTATAACAGCAATGAGAACCAATAGGGACGACAGGACGAGGTCTCACACTTTCAAATCAAGGATTCGAGGCCATGATACTGAATCACAATCGCTTAGGCCTTGTTTGGATACAAAAATAGGAGGGGAGGAGAGGGAAGGGCAAGGGACTGCGGTAGAGAAGGGGAGCGAGAATACTTAGCCATGGATGAGGAAAAAGAAGGGATTCCCCCTCCAAATTCTTCCTCTCTCATTTTACTACCCAAAAAAAAAAAAATGGATATCGTCCTTCTCCTTTTCTCTTCCCTTATTTTCCCTCCAATTCCCCCTATCCAAACCAGCCCTTTATAAAGGTTTTGAGGGTGAGCGCGGTTGTATTTTATCACATATTAAGATACAGTTTCTACCCATCAATACTAAAAGGCTAACATGAAAAGTGAAAAGCTAGAGAGATGGGAAAAGAAAGACATGAGAAAAACAGATTGTGTAAATTGCAAAATAGAGCTCCTCACTAGGTGTAGGGTGTGGCTTATGTACAAGGTACTCCCACAACCTTTGTTTAGTGCCTCGTTGGCTCATGGCTAGTGCCGCGGTGAGCATTACAAGTAGGTTGACATTATAGTGGATCCAGACTCTAAAAATACTTGCTGTGGATGGCAACACTAGAGTTAAATCCTTGAAAATTTTAAGATATGTGTAAATTAAACTAAAGAATACACTAAGGGTGTGTTTGGATTGGGGAATTTGGAGGGAAAGGAAAGGAAGGGAAAGTAAGTGATTCATAATCCCTTGTTTGGATAGCAATCAAGAGGGGAGGGAAATGGAGGGGAAGGGATTTGGAGGGATCCATTTTCCCTCCTCTAAGCCTAAGGGTGTGTTTGGATTGAGGGAAATGAAGGGAAAAGAAGGGGAGGGAAAGGGAGGGATTGAATTTCCATCGTTTGGTTACAAAAAATGGAAGAAGGGAAATGGAGGGGAAGGGATTTGGAGGGATCCATTTTTCCAACTCTAAGCTTAATTGGAATCCCTCCAAAATAGGCAAGATTTGGAGGGAAAATGGTATCCAAACACCACCATTTCCCCTCCCCTCCCCTTCCTTCCCCTTCCTTCCCCTTCCCTCATTTCCCCTCCCCTCCCTTTCCCTCCTATTTTGCTATCCAAACACACCCTAATTGAAATCCCTCCAAAATAGGCAAGATTTGGAGGGAAAATGGTATCCAAACACCACCATTTCCCCTCCCCTCCCATTCCTTCCCCTTCCTTCCCCTTCCCTCATTTCCCCTCCCCTTCCTTTCCCTCCTATTTTGCTATCCAAACACACCCTAAAGTGACTCAACAAACAAACAGAAGTGTCATTCCTTTGCCAAGAACAGAATAGGTGTTAAACTTGACAGGGTGTAAGAGATGCTAATATGCTACTGTTCTTTACCATATATTTTGCTCTGTGTTTATTTCTAGTGTTGATGTAATCTATTTCAACTACTTACTCCCTATTTCATTTACTTTTGTCTAACATAAAATATAACTTAAATTATTTACCTAAAAGACAGACAGAATTTAATAGAAAGCAGATAAAAAAAAAATGACAGCAAAACGAAACGTGGACAAAAACATAGTAATTTACCTATGAGAATGCTTCTCTGCCTCTTCTATTTCCTTGTTTCCTCCATGGTCACCATGATTTGATGCTGAAGTGAGCAAAGTCCCGTTCCCTTCATGATTATTACGATGTGGTGTTGGAATGGACCCCTCAGAGATTTCAGCTGGACTTGCTGAGGGTACAGGCTTATGTGAAACTAGTGCTTCATGTCTCTCCAAAACTTTACCGAGCTGTTCATTCACTTTTATTGCTCGTAAAACCAATTTTTCATCTCTGTTGGCATTAAAGAAGTGGGAAATATTAGCTTTTTTCAACGATAAGCATATCAACACATTTAATAACGACACTTGCTTGCTAATACACAAGAACAAATAGTATCCTTATTAGTTATTTCTTTTTTATTTGAAAGGACACAAGGTCATGGCCCTTAGGGAGGAATGTGAAGTACTAGCAATAAGTATCAGAAGCAACTGTGCCGAGAGATGAGCGTCAAGTATCACTGTTTTGTGAAAAAGTATCACTAAAAACTAAACTTTAAGAAAACATTGTTTTACCTGGAACTCATGATAAGGTGCATCAATCGATCTTTTTGGAATGAGCATTGCTCCACAAGATCAAGTGTAAACTCATCCTTTGCAGCCTAAACGGAAAAACGGAAGGAAAAGTGTGTTAACAAACGGATCATTTTACAACAAATCTTCACCAGCAAATAATTATCATAGCAATGGAGGTTTTAAATATCAAAATATGCTAACTGAGCTTTTGACGATTTATAGATATGCTGAATGATAAAAATCAATATATTCAAAATATCAAAATCCAACACTAAAAGAAAATAACTACAGTAAGAACAGGGAGAGATATCAGCAACTATGTCATTACGCCCACGAAACCCACGCTCTGCTCGTTAAGGAGAAAGAAGAAAGATATTTAATTCAGATATGATGAATTTCATGAGCTTAGGAAATACCTCTGGATTTTGATCATTAACTGCATTAAGGACTTCTCTTAAAACCTCCATTGCAGCAGTGGCCTTTTCAATAATGCTGCATATTGCATACTCACAAATTACAAAATGCATTCCTAAAATACATTGTAATGTAACTCCAGCATTATTGCAAACAACAACAACAACAACAACAACAAAATCTAACGCCATAAACTCTAACTGTTATTCACAGAACAATCACCACGGGTAAGACTATTGCTTGAGCATCTGTTGCATGGTGATTATTTTATGGCCTAGAAAATGTTCATAAAAATTAATCAGCTATGAATGGCAATCACGATGTCTATCAAGCTACTAATTTCAAACTAGCAATGCTTCCAACACAGATATTCCTGATAAAAAAAATAAAATAAAGGCAACCGCCCCACTTTGAATACCATCAACAGTATCTACAGGACACACACTAGATGAAAACAATCTTTAATACATAGGAAACAAGGATTTTTCCAGGATGTTGAATTAACTGTACCAACTATCATATAAAGAGGGGTAAAATGGCAATGGTAGCTAAAAAAAGAGTAAGCTAAAGGAAGCCAATGAGTGAAACTTATAGAAGCCCAAGCCACGATTTATTTGAACATGAGGGAAACATACCATAACAAGCTCTACAACTTCAAGCACCTTTTTCGAGGACCATAAAATATCAAATGCTTGAACCAGTACACCAAAGAGGGAACAACAATTCTCGAACCTTCTCAACGAACGGGTTTAAGTGTGCCTATCATGTTCTACAATTTTCTAGGGTGGTCATACAGAGACGTTGCAAATAAAGTACATTATAAATGAGCTCTTAAGTCTTACCTAACATGAGTGCACAATCAGGGACCCGACCAGAGTTATTGAAAAACCAACTCCAACTAAAGCACTCAAAAGACTAGCTAAATGGAGAACATGTTACAACATTCTAGATGGGTGTATCCATTTTTACACATACTAAAAGCCTAAAACCAGATGACTAGCCTATCCACATGAACTTTTCAGTATGTACAGAGACAAGGGTCTAAAGTAGCAGAGCCATGATTTCCTGGTGACCCAAGCCTCAAAGGGCAAAATTGGTAAGTAGTAAAAAAATAAAAATAAAAAATCTTCCTTTTTCAATTTTGGGGTTGGGGGGAAGCAAACTGAAAAAAAATGTCATCACAGAGACTAAAAGTTATGAATTTAGCGCATCTTGAAATTTCACTTCACTACCATCTGCGCCATATGCTTCAAGGCATAAATAGTATACTATGGAGTACAACTGTAGCAGATAGGTGACTATGTCAATTCATACCATTGTACAAGCTAGTTAATTAGCAAATTTATTGTAGACGGGGCAACATACGATCCAACAAAATAGAGGTCAAAAGATTCCACAAATTTTGAGCTCGTGTGTGAGCCCATCATTCACTAGAATGTTATTGTCTATTTGAACTCAGTAACTTCAGTCATAGCTTCAAAGGCCAAATTTAATTTTCTTGTTGCCAAGTTAAAAGAATGTCAATAGTAACTAGCTACCTGGATCCAGGAGCAGGCTTAGGTTCCTCCGTTTTTATAGCCCTGGCTTCACTCGTAGAGGCAGTCTTGGTAACCGTTACATTATTGTGGCTATCACCTGAGGTGGGGACCGTCGGGTGATCAGACGAAGAAACAATTTGCCTTTGAGGAAACTTTACTCCTGCACTCTGAATAAATATGGGCCATCAGTGCATATAGAGGCTAGAGTGTCGCTCCAAAAATTGATATGAAATCATTTTAAAAACAAGGTACGTATATATGAGTCTATGACAGTTAAGGACCATGATTAGAATAAGCATATCCATCTGACTATTTACAACAAAGCTAAAACAAAGGGTGACAATTTTTCCGTTTTAGATTCCAATGAGCACAATCAACGCCTTCCCAAATTTCATTTGTATGAAGTTGTTGGTCTTAAACCTGGCAATCGGGTAGTAAGGGTTGTCTCACTTTGGGTTCAAGACTTTCAGGTGTGCTATTGCTCGATCGATTTTTGTGTGGTCCAGACCGTGTCACTTTACATAGGTTCAATTTGGGATGTCAACATCACGTCAATTATATCATGTCTTATTTGTTTACCATTGTCATTTGGATTATAATTGCATAGAAACAACCTTTCAGCACATGAATGTATGAAGCTCAGAATTTATTTTGCACTTCAGTGGTAATTCAGACAACACAGAACTAAGTGTAACAAGCCAAAGAATGTTCGATGCAAAAGAGATGGTTTGTAGGGAAATCCAGGATGGGACCGGTAAAAAGTGAGAACTTTCACATTTACCCCTAGTTCTCATCTTTGCCATATAACATTGACAATTGACATGTATACGGTTTACTACACAAAGGCAGCTCAGATACTACAAGGCACGCCCAGAGTTATGCTATCTACGTAGATTATAGACTGGATTATTGCTCATATATCATTTAAAAATAGGGATTGCATCTCCATGTATGCAGCACATCACTGAATACTAACGATCATTGCCTGTATAAAGCAAGTCCTCGGCCAATGACTAGAAACTAGCGGAAACTAATTGCCCAAAAGCATAGAGGAAGAAACTTCTTTTCAACTCTTACTAAGTGCATTGACTAAGTGCAAAATAAGAAAGATTGCATGTGATCATGAGCACACTTGTTGGTACCTACCACTAGATCATAGTAAGCATTATAATATTGAGGAAATTTCCCAGACGCTCCACCCACTGCTGTTTGAGTTGCATCCAAAAGAAGAAATACTCTTTCTCGAACTGGCATATCTGACTACAGAATAAAAAGTAAAAAATGAAAAATTAGTCAACAAACAAATTACTTTCTGCTTAACACCTACTCTGGTACCCTACGTGAGCTGGAAGAAAAATGGAAATTAACAGACATACCTTTTTCTTCACAATTTTAACTAAAATAGAAATAATCCCAGCTTCAATTACTTGCTTATGAACAGGCTCGCCAATATTGTTCATCAACATTTCCAGCAGCTGAATGTTCCAACAGACTGAAATCAGCTCCATTTAATCCAACAAGGAATTATCTATCTTTAAAACAAATGGAATAGAGGAACAGTAAAGCATAAGCCTAATACCAGGAAGGCTTAGGTACGATATACTCAGCCTTACTACCAGTGACGAAAGCACGAAGCAACTATTATGGGACGACAGCTGATAAATTTAGGTCAAATTTGTATTCGTGGACCGTGACTCAATAACATAATTCAGACAGCATTTTGCTTCTGTAGCAAAAGAGTGGGAAGCCTTTTGTTCCATTAGAAATGGAAAACAAGTAAAGCATACAACATATATATGTGACATTGTTACATGAAATTAATTGCCACAAATTTCAAAATGTATAATCAGATGATGAATCTAGGATTCTACGTAGACTGTATATATTAACTCACCATAACAGCATAAAGCTGAGCATTTGCACTTTTGCTAACCAAGCGCTTTTTTATCACTTTTATTACATCCTTTGCTTGCCTGCATGGAATATTTGTCCAAAGTTCACAACAGAAGGAATAATTAAAAAAAAAAAAAAGGTAGTAAAAAGATAGTCCGCCAAAGGGGAGGGGATCTTAAACTTCAGATAGAATTTTCAACATAATTTGAGTAAGCATGTACTATCCAAGTTTCCAAACCTAATATTCACTTATTGTCAGAAAATCGATACGAAGTAGATCTCTTTCTATCAATTAAAAGAATCGAAGTTGCTCATAAATCTCCGATATGGCCAGATGATAGACCCACTTTGTAAAGGTAGGGAAAGCTTTTGCACGCCCAACCTCTCTCACCATGAATAAGAGCCTCTTTCAAGGCATTAAGGTAACAATACCTTCAAGTTAAAGTATTAGGTTTATCATTCACAGAATACAAAATCTAAACACCTACTACCTATTGATAAAATAGTGTCGTCAAGATATCCTCTTCCTCCTCATATACTTCTATCATGGGCTACTCATAAGAAGGATACTTAATAAGTGTCCTAAATTGTAGACTGAATCGACAACGGTAAATCCAAAAGGGATTAATATCGATGGTCGAATTCCTCCCTAACTCCCTTTCAAGCATGAACCTTTTTCTTCTGCCTACCCAATAGTCTCCCTGTTCCAACAAGTTGTAGTCATTTGCCAAAGTATGTCACGGGCATTTTCAGAAATGATAACATCCTACGGAATGTGCGGAATATGTAACACCGATTTCAATATTAAGGTGTTCACCCGCAAATGCCTACTTTCCAACTATAACTCTCTTGCTCGTTCTATCTCAACATCAAAATTCATAACAAGCATTCAGGTGTTCCCAGCTTCTCTACTTAGCTGAAGGGCTGAGGATTTACATGCTCATAACGGTTTTTTATACATTTCAATGCATCTATTATATATCACATAAACTTTCACTAACAAGCCAATAGATCAAACACACAACAATACCTTTGATCACCTGCAACTAATTCACAGATCTCTATGTATTTTGCCCAATCAACCTCAGGTAATTTGTCACTTGTCGCAGCACTCACAAGTTCAGAGGCCATGTATAGTTCCGATTCTTGATACACTGCAAAAGGAACTTTTGTGAGGAAGGCAATTGTGTATATATATAATGCAACAACGAAACAGCGACTAGTCACGACAAAGGAAGTAAGGAACCATAGAGAGATTGGATAAAAAGTAAAAAAATAAAAAATACTCTGGAGCCACCCAATAACCCGCAAAAAAAGGAATTATGTTGCAAAATGAATTCAACTTACGATACACAAAAGAACTATTGGGTTTACCCTATCATTCAATCCTAGATTTGTGGTGCACTGGTGCATGCTCATATATTTAGAACTTTAGAAGACGGAACTCAATGAACTAAAAACAACACATAAACACTGTAAATGAACTTTTACGAGCCACATAACGTCAAAAGGATTGCCTTTTCAAAATGGTAGAGCGCATTAATCCCTATGTATTATGAACTTTACTTGCTTCTAACCCACGCACAAAATTTAATCTTTTTCCACTCCATCTAGCACCACCTAACATTCAAAGATTGCCGGAACCCTAAATACTACGTAGCATGAAATAAAAACATCGTCTTTCGTCCTAGTACGAACCAGCAATGCAGCCAGATACTAGGAAAAACATCACTTTTCCAAATCATACACTACTCTTCAACGCCAACCAAGTATACCAACATTTGAAGAGCTCCAAAACCCTAATAACGACACAATAAACCGTCTTATATCATCATTTCTCCTTCTCTATCAAAATTTAAATCCTTTTCACCAAACTAAACCTCAAACTTACAATTCTGTCATCTAAAACAATCCTTTTCAGCGCGGTTTTACCAAGCTCATACCTCTGATCACTACGCCAAAATCAAACATTTTGTACAGCAAAACAATCGTACATATTAAAAAAATAATAATAAATAAATAAATAAACCTTGAAAATAATCATCAACACCATGTAATAGTGTCAGTCATACCGAAACACGCATGATCAAAGCATAATATCTGAAGAAAAATCCGTAAAATATCAACAACAAATCACTTGTAAAAGCAGTAATAACTCAAATTAAATCACAATATCACAGTAAAAGCAGTATTAATTAAATCAAATTCACAAATTTAAAAAAAAAAAAAAAAAAAAAAAAAAAAAAAAAAAAAAAAAAAAAACTCACGAGTAATGGCAGAGATCAGAAGTAGATCGAAAGATGGAGCATAATTTGAATTAGAAGATGAAGAAATTGGTGAATAAAGTCTGAAATTAATTGAAAAAATGGTGTTTAAATTGCTTTTGCTTTAATAAAATCCAGAGTAAAACTACTCGTAAAATTGCAATTTTGTGTTTGCTTTTTTTTTTTGGGAAATTGCTCAGCTGTGCGAGTTTGTATGAGGAAAGAAAAAGTACATAGATAGATTTTTAGGAAGAGTGTAGCCTAGGAAAGAATTTCTTTTCCTTTCTTTTTAGGAAATCAAAATATATTTGTGATCTTTCGTAGAGGGGTTACTAAAATCGTCGACGTTTTACTACGAATCATCGACGTTTTTTATGGAAATTACCAAAATGCCCTTTCATTTTTTTTAGTCACTTTCTCTTCTCTTTTTTTCTCTCAATTTCTCTCTTTTTCCACTTAAAATTTTTCCAAAAATCTTTAAATTTTCAAAAGTTCAACATGGTTTTACACTAAAAGTTAAAGATTAGTAGAACACGATAACTCAAAGTTGAAACACAATGTCGGATGTCGATTCGGTGGTATGTTAGCTTACCTTTTTAAAATTTTCATTGTTTATGTTTTTGAAAAAATTTAATCTTGTAATTTAGAATTATTTTGATGTAAGAACATTACATAATCGTTTAATATGAACGGTTTATGGTTGTTAGAACACATTTGATATAGTGCATTGTTGGAAAGTAGAAATCCTTGCGTTTTGGTTGAAAAGTAGGGAAAAAAAATATTTCGTTTTGAAAAAAAAGGACAAAACTCATCGTCCAACCATGGATGGACTTTGAATCCATTTGTCCATCCATGGTAGCCTTTTGAATGTGGACGTCTAAACTGGTAACGACTTTGAATTTTAACGTGTAACATGGGAAACGCTTATGAATATATACGTGTGTCCATGGGTGGACAGCCCAGAATTTTGTCTACCCGTGGATGGACGTCCAGAATTGAGTCATTTATGGCTATGGACGAAACATTTCATCGTCTTAGTATGGGAGGACAGCCCAGTATTTTGTCCTGTCCATGGTTAGACATTAATCGTATTTCTATTTGCATAATTTGTAGTTTTAAAGCGTTATATTTGTTTTTTTACTTTTCATAGGATTCATTTGAGGATTTTCGTGGTGACGACGTTGATTATAACCCTTTATTCGTCACTAAAGTGTGTTTTAAGGATCGAGATGAAGCCTTTGATTGGGCTAACAATGTAGCTTTTGAAAATGGTTTTGCTTTGGTTAAGGCGACGAACGGGCAGAAAAATAGAAAACAACCGGAGTTGTTGGCTTCTTACTTTCGATGTTGTAGGTATGGTCGAAGCAAGAGTGTATATGATCCCGAGAAGCCTAAGAAAAAGTCGAGAACGCAAAAGTGTGATTGCGATTTTCGTGTTAGAGCCGTGCAAAATTACCATAGTATTGATAATAAATGGGTGGTTCTTTGGAATATTGTGATTTTCAAGGGCTTTGGAAATCACAATCATGAATTAACGAAGTACAAAGATGGTCATCGACATTATGCGGGTTTGGATGAAGAGGAGAAAGCGTACATCAAGCAACAATAGCAACGATAACACTACGCTTCAAAAGTTCCAGAGTTCCGCCAATGGCGTGATAAAGAGAGCATGTCTATTCATCCAACCTTACGCATGAGTTAAATGTAAAGAGATTTTAGGATAAATCATAATAAAACTCATCGTTTACATGAGTTATCTAACTCCGTCATGTTCTAATAAATAAAAATGAGTCGAGACTGAAAGAAATTTTAAGGGCTAGGAATCTTGGCGTACACGTAAAGGAATATCAGTTCAGTTGAACAGCACAAGTAAATTAAAAAGAACATATGACGTCTGCAGTAGGTTAAGGATTATCGGACAAATTGACTTCCACCAATCTTATTAAGTATCATCATCACACAGAAAGGCTACATCAAGTAAATTATGAAAATGTAATTAATGAAAATGTGGCTATTTCATATCACATATGCTGGAACAATTGATTTTCATTAAATATCACAAGTATTACTCTTCAGTAAGATCAACTTCCAAATGCCTATCAACTGGTTGTCGGTCACCATATTAAAATCTAATCACGATTTGGACAAAAAATGCAAATTTCACACACGAATCGCTTATTAGCAAAATGAGACAACAAATAAATAGGCTGAGGAAGTTTGAGACATAACACGTCTAGAACGCCAAATAGGCGGTTGTACGGATCTCTTGGGTTGGATTTTCCGCTTCGTAGCGGGCATCTTCGTAATACTCGTATGCACCGAGGGGACCATAATACCCTTCCCTCGGTCTTTCCCTCGCTCTCTCATCTGCAATAATGGAATTATTAAGTCAACTACAATAATTAAACAACTACGAACAAGAATAAAATTAAAAAACAGAATACCAACAAAAAAACGAGCATTAAAACAAAAAAACAGTCCACTCCATGGTAGGACAGCCCAGAATATTGTCCTCTCCATGGTCACACAAAATTCTGGGCTGTCCTACCATGGACAGACCTTAATATTCAAAGTCCAACCATGGTAGGACGAAAATCTGGGCTGTCCTACCATGGTAGGACGAACACATTCATCAACCCACACCATCACAGACGTCTACATTCATCACCAACAACCAATTTAGACGTCAAAATTCATCATCCCCACCATTTCGCACGATAATATTCATCGTCCAATCCATTTCAAACGTCGACATTCATCGACGTAAGACTATTTTCCACGAATTTCATAACACAAAATCATCCAACTTCCAACAATCAACAACCAATAACATATAAACATCAACAAATCGACCAAATAACAATGTAAATAACGAAATCAACATAAAAAACACATGAAAACCGAAAAAGCATACATCAAAACTGAAAATTTCAAGAAAATAAAGGTGGAAACGAACTAACATAAACCCTTGACTGAAATAATCAAAAAATCAAGGCTAAAATCGACTACTAACACACGAAATCTGAAAAAAAAAGGAAAAGAAATACCCTAATAAAGAAATTAAAACAACCCCAAATCACAAATAATCGAAAAATAAGGCTTAAAAACAACTAATTAACTTACAAAACTGAAATAAACGAATAAAAAAAGGGTAAAAATAAATAAAATTAAACCTAGATCTACTTTTTATCTTAATTATACTAAAATAAAAACCACCTCAAAAAATTTTCCCGCTCAACTTCAGACTTGGGCTTTAATAGTAGCATTGTAAATACTTAAGAACTAGGATATTACCCGTGCATAAATGCACGGGATGTATAAAAATAAGTTAATAGTTAATTGAAAAATTTGGTAATTAAATATTAAATTAAAATATATAAGAATAATAATATAAACACAACCTAAATAAACATGTATTTTTAGACCAAAAATACAAGAAACTGTGTTCTACCCGTCCACGTATTTATTTAACATGTAACACGCGTATATGACTTGTTTAATGTAGTTAAGTATTATGAAAATATTTAAATCATTCAACCCGTATTTGTCTTCTAATTAACCCGTTTAATAGGTTTGAAAGTTTCAATTTTGATTTTTCTTAATTAACTATCAAAATTTAGATGATGGAAACGTTGAAAATTGTAACAAAAAAATTAGAATAGTGGAACTTTTATTTTTTTTATACAAATAGAGTTATAATTTTTTTAAAAAATATATCATAATTTGGTGAAACCGATCAAAGTATCACAATACATTGTCTTAAAATTCATCATTTATAATAATATGGTAAAGCGCGCTTAAAATGTTATAATGAAAACACATTAAATAAAAATGGTTAGTTTAAGAGATAAAATGTTATATTGAAAACACATTAAAAAATGCAACTTAAAATGGTTAGTTTAAGTTGGAGGGAAATTTGGAGGGAAAATTTGTGTAGGATGGTTTTTGTTATATATAACTAATATAGATTTAATAGGCCCAATTGATTATCCATTATTCATCCAACTTTTTTGAGAAACTTTCCCACTAACTGATATCTTAACTCAATTTTCTCACCAAATATAGCTCCATAAATTTAGGAAACAAAGTTTAGAAAATCATAATAAAACCACTAACGTAAAAATATGCGGAGTACTTTTGAACCAAGCATAAAAAAAATAGAAATTTAATATTTTACAACTATGTCAATTTACACCACATAATTATTATTATTATTATTATTATTATTATTATTATTATTATTATTATTATTATTATTATTATTATTATTATTATTATTATTATTATTATTATTATTATTAATATTTTTATTATTTTTATTATTATTATTATTATTATTATTATTATTATTATTATTATTATTATTATTATTACTACAACTACTATCATCATCATCAAAGCCAACATCAAATAATTATCCAGTAAGTCTCATGTGAGATAGTCTCACATTAAATTAATGTGATGCCAAAATACAAATTACAGTTAAAAGGGTATAAAAATATAAAACAAATTGACTAAAGTCACTTATAAGGTACTAAAAATTTTAGTGACAATTAATTATAATTATCACTAAAATGATACAAAAACTATATAATCGAGTATAAATAAGGTGGATTTACAAAGATTTATTGTAAGGCCCGACTCACATGAAAATTAATTGTTTTAATCATAAATTTCTCTCTAAACCTCTTGACTGCTAACTAATTATATCTTTTTTTTTTTTTTTTTTTTTTTTTTTTTTTTTTTTTTTCAAATTTTTCACACATAATTTAGAAAATAGGAAAAGTGAAGAAAACAAATGAAGTATTATAGTGTAAGACATCAAATCTCTTTCGCATAAAATCATAAAAATAGGTGACTACTATAAGTCTATAACTATGTAAAGTAACAATGGGTTGTTATTATGATGAATGATATGACATCATTAACTAATTATTTGGTTAAATAGTACATAAGAACTATTGAATACTTTTTACATTGTAATTTTAAAAATATTTATCTAAACTAATGATTATATTTGACTATCGTAAATCATAAAAGTGCAACAAAAACTTAATTAAGTGTATGAATATCGACAAAAAAAATATTGTTTATTTGATTTTTGTAGATCATAGTTATTTATATAATTTCAAATGTATTAAGTTTTAATAAATGTGGTCTTAGCAAAAAGATATATATATTAATCAATAGAATTACTATAATAATACTATTACTAAAATGCATATAAATATATATAAGCCGTGCATTTGCACGGGAACTAAACTAGTTTCCTAGATCTACTTTTGAAAACATACCTTTACTTTTGAAATAAACGACGGTGGTGGAACAAACACTGCGAACCGCAGCGATGGTGGAGCGCGACTTGCTCACGTGATCTTTGAGGTCGTCGACGCGCGGCGGTGGTGGTAAAAGAGTGGGTGAGGTTATGTTGGATTAGGTAAAAGAGTGGTAAGGAAAATAGGGGTGAATGAGGTTTTTTTTGAAACAGAGAAAACGAATGAAGAGAGAGAGAGTAGGAGGGTAGTGTTGGTCTTTTTTTTAAAAAAACATCGACGATTCGTAGTAAAACGTCGACGATTTTTAGTAATTGGGTTCGTAAATATATTAATCTATTGATTTATTTTAAGGAAATGAAAATATACTAGTAATCTTTGATAAATATATTAATGTATTGATTTATTTTTAGGGAATGAAAATATATTAGTGATCTTTGGTAAATATATTACCAAGGTACAAATTGTAGTTAAAGGGGTACAAAAACATGAAACAAATCTACTAAAGTCACTAACAGATGTACTAAAAAGATTTACTAACAATTAATCATAATTATCACTTAAATAGTACAAAAGCTATATAATCGGGTACAAATGAGGCGAACTTACAATAATTTATTGTAAGTCATGACTTACACAAGAATTAGTTAATTAACTTTTGCATCATATTTTTTTAATATTGTAATTGTAATATTCTCATTTTTTTTTTTTAAACACCCCGAGAGGGACTTATATTAACGATGAATTAAAGAGTACATCATTCTGAGCCCGATGAGGAAGCTCATTCAACCAAATCGTTTAACCATAAACATAAGGGGTAGTATGCGCTAGAGCATGTGCTACCGAATTATTAGTCCTACAAGTATAAGACCAAACAATTGAATCAAACTCCTCATACAAACTAATAATGTCTTCAATCACTTGAAAAAAGCAGCTCCTTCCTTCCATCTTCTTCTTTAGAGCCTCCACCACAACCAAGCAATCACCTTCAACAACAACCCTTTCGGTGTCCACGACTTACCGCTTCTAGAATCCCGTCCAGAACCGCCGCCGCTTCAGCCAACTGTGGGTCCCACCTCTGTTTACGGGCTGTAGCCCCTCCCCACAGAACTACCCCGTCCTTATCCCGACACACCATTCCTGTCTGCACTCCATCTTCCTGCGACAACCCCGCATCCACGTTAATTTTGACGAAGCCTTCCGGTGGCGCACTCCACCCTACCCTGCCACCCCCCTGCTCCCCTCGCTGTCGTCGTGCCCCTGATTCCCCTTCTCGGACCTCCCTCAGCTCCGCAATCACATCAGTCACACGTTGAACAATTTTACCCGGCTCGACTCTAACACCCTCGAAGACCACCTTATTTCGATGCTCCCAAATAGCCCAACACCCTACCATGAACTTACCGTACTCGCTCTCCCCGATTACCCTCCATCGCGCCTGATAAGGCTTAGTCGCGTCACCTAATCAAAAGTAATCCGAACAAACTCTAACGGGTAGCGAGGGTAAGTCGGGTATCGTATCCACAGGGAGAAGGTTGCAATGTTGGTTATTTTTAACGATTCTAGTCTCGGTTCGAATGAGTGTTTGGTTACTAGAGCTATAGCGGAAAGCAAGGGGTTTAAACGATTAGGAAAAAGGTCTAGGGAATCGGGTTAGGCATGGGGTATGCTAGGTCAAAGGATGGTGACAGAAATGAGTAGGTCTTAAGCTTCCTTTAGGTCTCAAATGCGGGCTCTCGCAACTTACAAGTGAGGGTCCTAATGATTGGTCTCGTACCCTACCTTAAACTAGGCTTTCGGTCTTAAGTTTAAGGGTGGAAAACGCTTGCTAAACCTTGGCCAAGGGATCAACAAACACAATCAATCACAAGACAATCAAAGCGAGCGCGAAAACCTAACTCAAAAGATCATCAAAAACAACCCAAACATGCACCCATGATTCACCCTTCTCCCTAGATAATAGACTACTCACACATAGCGAATTTAACAACGAAAACGAAAGAGAAAGATGAAAACATGATCAACAATACTATATATGGAATGACAAACAAAGGGGAGAAGTATATAGCAAAACCTAATCAGAAATTGCAAGAGAAATCAAAGAACAAAGACAACAATACCGAAATAGGATGATCAAACAACGTACTTGAGTCGGGATTCAAAATACAAGAAGGAAAATTGATCTAACCCTAAATTTTTGATAGAAGGTAGTTTAAAGTGTTATGAAGATCCCCTCAAAATTTCGTGCGAAAATAATATGTTTTGCCCCCTCAAATAGACGAAACATTTTAAGCTAACGAAGCGTCTCTCAGCTGTCCCTAGGTGGTCCCGGACGGACAGGGAGCCATCCCGGACGGGACAAGTGCACCGGACAGGACAAGGTCATCCGGAGCCTTGATTCAAGTCCTCTTTTGTGCTTCTTTTGTACTTAGTTTTTTCTTGTTTTTGCTTCTTTGGCTTGGGCAAAGAAAGCCAACTTCCTTTCTTCTTGTTGTCCCAACGCTAATGTACTTTGCTCATGAGTAGGGACGAGGTCTCGGATGATAATGTGAGTTTGAAATCCCGTCCCATGGTCCCGAGACACCTTCATTGGTTGAAAGCGAGACTCGTCTTGGCGAAAGCAGCGGCGAAACCAGCTCGAATCACCTCCAAACTTCACGAAACTTCACGAATCTTCTCGACAAGCCTCCTATACTCCAAATAAGTGCGTGTACCTGCAAGATGGACACAAAAACGCATCAGTGCCAAAACGGAGAGAAATAGGGGCTGAAACGCATGTAAAAGCGCAGGAAACGCATAAAGCATGGCGACAGGGGCTATAAAAACATATAAATATAAGACACATCAAACTCCTCCAAACCGAACCGTTGCTTGTCCTCAAGCAACCAAGCATGACAGAAAATAGAGGACAAAGCGAGCAAAAGAAAACTTCCCTGAACAATCACCAAAACCGCAAGTAGCATGAGCATACGGCAATCAATCCGGAATCAACATGGGACGCATGGAAATAGCAAGCTAACGGATGAGAATGACAAGGCGGTAGCAGAATGAACAAAGATGGCTTAGACTTAGGCTCTCTAGCAATCAAATCACGGACCTCTCGCGGTTTCCACTCTACTCAAATGATGAACAAGGCGAAGTATATAGTGACACTCACCTACTCAATCGGTGGAAGCTGCCCGCAATCTAATGTGGACCAAATCTCGTATTCCCGTACACAAATAATGTCACAAAAACGAACCAAACATGAGGGCTTACATAGGATATGAGGGTGTAAAGGCCATAGAGAGGTAAAGGGTGATAAAGTGGATCAAATAGTTATGGAATCGTGGAGCTAAGCCACTAGAAACCACTAATACTACTCAAGTGCTCGTCCAACCAAAACGGAACCCAACTCTCAAGAAAATGGACCGAAAACAGCATATCGGTCTCCTTTACACATCAACGCAACATGACAACAAATTTCAAGTGCTCACTCATGTAAAACGACAACAACTCTTGCATTTTTGTGCACACACTTTCTTTCTTTTGATTTTTTTTTGTGTTGTGTTTGTATTTTTCAGATTTTTGTTTGATTTTTTTCTTTCTTGAGCAAAAAGAGCACACTCATAAGTATAGTTGCGGAAAATACCTCATAAAAGGTCGGGGAAACAGCAATCCCGACTCATACTCACCAAAACTCTCCAAGCATACGACATCAGCAAGTCGTAGCAAAACAATGATCACAACCCATCGGACAAGCACAAGAGTAAGCAAAGCGGTAACTAGCTAGGCTAGGGTAGGCTATTTGGCAATGTAGCTAGCGAACTCATGTGGGTAAGGGTAATAGGATCAAAAATGAGAGGATAAAAATCAATATAAGAACAAGGTGAATCATGTGAAATCAACTAAAGCCTCATATGGAATAAACAAGTGACAAAATCGTGGGAAACACGGGATAGGGGCCACACTTATGCGTGTTGATATTACGCACCCTACGAGGAGAACTACTCACAATCAAAGCACGGGGACCGGGATAGATGAACCGGCCGCAGGAGGCTAAAAACCTCACAATATAAGTAGCTAAGTCCGTGAATGATAAAGCCAACAAAGTCAAGCATGCAATCATCTACAAGCACGTCTAAACATCCCCGAAAGCGCTAAACCAACAATATAAAACATGCCAAAGCTCAAAGCAAACAAGGGAAGGGATGTCGGGAAAAATCAAGGTAAAAAGAGCTCGAAACAACGGAACGGGATACGTATTTTTGGTATTTTGTGTGAATTTTTTTGCTTTTTTTGTAATTTTCTGAAATTTTCAGATTTTTTGGAATTTTGAGTTTTATGGAAAATGAAAAACGAAAAGAAAAATGCAAAAATAAAGCAGAACAAAAAGCAAAGCGTTCTTCCCCCCGAACCAAACGACACATTGTCCCCAATGTGTCCTAAAGCACATCAACACAGGGACCTTAAAATAAGGGGGATAAAAACGAGCAAAGAAAGTCTCAAAAGAAAGCAAAGTACATACAATTTATATTTACAATGAAAAACGCCCCCCCAAACCGGCTTCAAACTGGGGGCGCAGCAGGGTACGGGAAGTACCACCAACCGTGGGCCGCGTCATAAACGACCCCGCTTCCATCATCCTCGGAATCATCATCATAACCATCGGCATCATGGCCTACTCGGCCCAAATCAGCTCGGCCAAAATCAGCAAAACAAACTCCCTCAACATGCGCAGCAGCAGCGTCTTTGATCACATCCTTACCCGCTTCCTTCCTCCCGTAGGTACCTGCAAGCATGTCACAACAAAGCACGGCCTCAAGAGGGTCCCTCTCGAGGACCTGAGGTAAGTACTCGTCCACGCAATCATCAACAACATCTAAAGCAAAGACATGCTCCTCCAACATAGGACGCTTTAAAGCGTCACGACAGTTAAAAGTGATTTTATCACCTCCTACATCCAAAGTCAATTTGCCGTTCTTGACGTCAATTATAGCACCTGCAGTGTGCAAGAAAGGTCGGCCCAAAATGATAGGAATTTGGGAGTCTTCGACCATGTCAAGAACGACAAAATCGACAGGGATGAAGAAATTACCAACCTTGAGGAACGCGTCCCCCAAGACACCCAAGGGGCGTTTGACAGAACGATCCGCCATCTGGAGAGTGATGTTCGTAACCTTTAAAGGCCCCATGTTGAGTTTCTCGCATACGGAGTAAGGCAGGACACTTACACTTGCACCTAAATCACATAAAGCGTTAGAAATAGAAACAGTGCCAATTGTGCAAGGTATGGAGAAACTACCTGGGTCCTTCAGTTTAGGAGGAGACTGGTTTTGTAAAAGCGCGCTGCATTCAGCAGTAAAAGCAACAGTCTCGACCTCGCTAAACGACCTCTTACGGGTGAGTATGTCTTTCAAAAATTTTGCGTAAGCAGGAACTTGAGTAACAAGTTCAGTAAAGGGTACGGTTACCTTCAAGTCCTTCACGACTTCCATGAACTTACCAAACTGGGAATCAAGTTTTGATTTTACCACTCGGCTCGGGAATGGCAGCTTGATTTGAATTGGCGGCTCGACAGGCTTAGCTGCGCTCTGCTCCTTCTCCTTCTCTTTCTCGGCCACCTTGCTTCCTTGACCCTTCTCGGCTGCCCCTCCATCACCATCACCCACGGCCTGCCCATTAGTGGGCCCCACGGCCACACTCCCTTGCCCGGCTTCACTCGTGCTCGCTCCTTGGCTCGTCGTACCTGCTCCTGCAAAACCATCACTAGAAGCATGCATATCATTAGGAGAGGGAGGAGGGTCTACCTCACTTACCACCTTGGCGGGTGGAGCATCAAAAGTAGGCATTGGTGGACCGTCATAGCTCGTGCCGCTTCTCAAGGAAATTGCATTAACGGTATCGTGTGGTTGTGACCCTTGCGAAGGAAGATTACCCGACTTCCGTTGAGGATTAGAAGAAGCAAGTTGAGCTACTTGCGTTTCAAGCATCTTGATGGCGGCGTCCTTCGCTTGATCGCTCTTTTGCATTTGAGCCATCATAGTTTCTTGCGTCTTGGCCATTTGCATCATCATGGCCCTCATTTCGCTCATCATTGGGTCGCCACTCGAAGACGGAGCGGCTTGTACGGGTGGTGGAGCATTTGGTGGTTGAAAATTAGGGCGATTGAAGCCCGGAGGGTTATAGGGTCGTTGGTTGTTGTATTGTGGGCTGAAATTTTGTGGAGGATTGTATTGTGGTTGTTGAGGTGGAGGGTTCAAGACATTTTGGCTTTTGTATGACAAATTGGGATGGTTTTTGTAGCCTTCATTGTAGTAGTTCGAGTAGAAATTTGTTTTGAGCTTGAAAAGCATGCACATGGTGTAGATTAGGGTGAGAGTTCATACCTCGGCATTCCATGGATGAGTGTCCGGATGCTCCACATGAGCCACAAGTCGGATCACTAGAGGTATGCATCGCCGCTACCGATTATCCACCCGCATTTGAGGAACTACTACCCGCTTGCATGTGACTCATCATCATAGCGGTCATAGCATCCATTTTAGCACTAAGCATGGCTACCATGTCACCATCGGTCTTACCTCCAACTCTAGGGACGTTCCGTGAGCTACCATATTGCGCATTGTGGATAGCCATGGCCTCGATCGTTTCAATGGCCTCTTCCACATCAATATTATCAAACCTCCCATTAGCGGCGGAGTCAAGGACTTGACGTGATTCATTGTAAAGACCGTTGTAAAATTGCATAACTATGAACCATTTGTCCATGCCATGGTGAGGGCATTGACGTTGTAAGTCCTTGTAACGCTCCCATGCATCAAAGAGAGACTCGTCTCCTCGTTGTCGGAAGCTAGTGATTTGGCTCCTCAACATGGCGGTCTTCTCCGGAGGGAAGTACTTTTGATAAAATGCCAACACGAGGGAGTTCCAATCCACAATAGCAAGCGCAACACGATTTAAAGAATTCAACCACAACTTTGCCTTGTCTCGGAGGGAAAACGGGAAGAGCATCTCCCGAATTTGATCTTGAGTGACCCCGGTTTGCTTGATCGTGGAGCAATAATCACAAAAGTTTTGAATGTGCAAATTAGGGTCCTCACCGGGACTCCCACCGAATTGAGTACGCTCGATCAAGTTTATAAAGGCGGGTTTCACCTCGAAGTTGTTGGCGGCAATAGTTGGCATAGCATTGCCCCTAGGAACTTGAGCCGCGGTCGGCCTTGAGTGATCCGATAGCTTCACCATTCTCTTTGTTTCGGGTGTGGCTTGAGCTTCTTTAACGGGTGAAGTAGAAGAGGAAGTAGCCGCCAAGTCTTTCAATAAGTTCTTGCGCCTCAAAAATGTACGCTCCGGTTCCGGGTCAAATTCGATTGCTAAACCTTTTTGAGACGTACGCGTTTGCCTGGGCATGCACAATCACTAGAGTAGACGTAAGTAACGGCCTCAAGGAATTGAGGTTCCTTGAGACAAAAGAGTAACAAGTGAGAAAAGAACCAAATAACAACAGAAAACAAAGCCGTCTCCCCGGCAACGGCGCCAAAATTTGATAAGGCTTAGTCGCGTCACCTAATCAAAAGTAATCCGAACAAACTCTAACGGGTAGCGAGGGTAAGTCGGGTATCGTATCCACAGGGAGAAGGTTGCAATGTTGGTTATTTTTAACGATTCTAGTCTCGGTTCGAATGAGTGTTTGGTTACTAGAGCTATAGCGGAAAGCAAGGGGTTTAAACGATTAGGAAAAAGGTCTAGGGAATCGGGTTAGGCATGGGGTATGCTAGGTCAAAGGATGGTGACAGAAATGAGTAGGAAATCGCTCTCGCTAAGGGTAAAGCTAGGCCTCTCGGTCTTAAGCTTCCTTTAGGTCTCAAATGCGGGCTCTCGCAACTTACAAGTGAGGGTCCTAATGATTGGTCTCGTACCCTACCTTAAACTAGGCTTTCGGTCTTAAGTTTAAGGGTGGAAAACGCTTGCTAAACCTTGGCCAAGGGATCAACAAACACAATCAATCACAAGACAATCAAAGCGAGCGCGAAAACCTAACTCAAAAGATCATCAAAAACAACCCAAACATGCACCCATGATTCACCCTTCTCCCTAGATAATAGACTACTCACACATAGCGAATTTAACAACGAAAACGAAAGAGAAAGATGAAAACATGATCAACAATACTATATAATGGAATGACAAACAAAGGGGAGAAGTATATAGCAAAACCTAATCAGAAATTGCAAGAGAAATCAAAGAACAAAGACAACAATACCGAAATAGGATGATCAAACAACGTACTTGAGTCGGGATTCAAAATACAAGAAGGAAAATTGATCTAACCCTAAATTTTTGATAGAAGGTAGTTTAAAGTGTTAGGAAGATCCCCTCAAAATTTCGTGCGAAAATAATATGTTTTGCCTCCTCAAATAGACGAAACATTTTAAGCTAACGAAGCGTCTCTCAGCTGTCCCTAGGTGGTCCCGGACGGGACAGGGGCCATCCCGGACGGGACAAGTGCACCCCGGACGGGACAAGGTCATCCCGGAGCCTTCAGTTCAAGTCCTCTTTTGTGCTTCTTTTGTACTTAGTTTTTTTCTTGTTTTTGCTTTCCTTTGGCTGCAAAGAAAGCTCAACTTCCTTTCTTCTTGTTGTCCCAAGGCTAATGTACTTTGCTCATGAGTAGGGACGAGGTCTCGGATGATAATGTGAGTTTGAAATCCCGTCCCATGGTCCCGAGACACCTTCATTGGTTGAAACGAGACTCGTGCGCAAGCGAAACGCGACGAAACCAGCTCGAATCACCTCCAAACTTCACGAAACTTCACGAATCTTCTCGACAAGCCTCCTATACTCCAAATAAGTGCGTGTACCTGCAAGATGGACACAAAAACGCATCAGTGCCAAAACGGAGAGAAATAGGGGCTGAAACGCATGTAAAAGCGCAGGAAACGCAAAGAAACGCAAGCGACAGGGGCTATAAAAACATATAAATATAAGACACATCAGCGCCTCCACCCAACTACGAATGTCTCCTTCCCTCTCCTCCTCCTCCTCCCACAGCCACCCCAACCCTTCCCAAACGTGGTGAGCCACCCCACAGTCCCTAAATAAATGCAAACTCGACTCATTAGTACTAAGGCAGAAAGAACAGAGAGACGACGTACCTCCTACTCGAGCGGCAATGTTCGCTGTCGTGGCTAAAGCCTCCCTGCACAGTTGCCAGAAGAAAAGTTTAACTCAAGGCCACACCGGTACTTTCTAGAGCTTTTTCCACAACCATTTTTCACAGTCCATATTAGATTGCGCCGCCAATTCTAGGTCAACCCCCGCAATCAGCTTATACGCAGACCTAACAGAAAAATTACCTTCACGCTCAAACGACCAATACCAGATATCCGGGCTACTTCTACCATTTAGGCGAACACTGAAGACCCTATCCCGTTCAAACGGTAGGAAGAGGTCGTTTATCTTCGCTACATCCCAGCCCGTACCATCTTGCCCAAACAGATGCGCCACGGTCAGATTCTGATTTTCCGGAGTACATGGTGAAATAACGCGACCAGACTCTGTCCCTGTCAGCCACGCATGCCCCTAGATTAGAGTGTTCTGCCAAACCCCTATCCTCCTCCTAAGCCCTGTCTCCAGGACCGTTCTTGCCTCCTAGATACTTCGCCCAAGTATAACTCGGATTATACCCTATAGCTGCGTCCATGAAATCACCATTAGGAAAGTACCTTGATTTCATCAGCCAAGCCCATAAGCTCTCTGTATTTGTAAGAAGGCGCCACGCTTGTTTGGCTAGGAGGGCCAGATTAAATAATTTGAAGTCACGGAAGCCCATGCCACCCTCTCCTTTCGGCCTGCACAGCTGCTTCCACCCACCCCAATAAATACCTTTACGTCCCTCCTCATGACCCCACCAGAAACGCGAAACCAACGCTCTAAGCTCGTCACAAAAGTTGGCCGGGATTTTGAACACACTCATCACTTAGGTAGGGAGAGAATTGGCGACAGCCTTTATCAGAACCTCATTACCCGCCCTTGACAATATTTTCCCACGCCAACCTTGCAATCGTTTGCTTAGCTTATTACGAATGATATCAGTAATTGGCTTCTTAGACCGACCCACAACAGTCGAAAGACCTAAATAGCACTCCTGTTCTTGAACCTGGACCATCCCGAGCCGTTCCGCAATCTCCCACCTTCGTCCTTGCGGGACCCCTTTACTGAATGAGACGGTGGTCTTCTCCAAATTTACTAACTGACCGGAAGCCGCCTCGTACTGTCTCAACGTAGATAGGATCACATCAGCTTCTCCCTGCGTCGCTCGAGCAAAGACGATACTATCGTCCGCAAAAAACAGATGAGAAATAGAAGGTGCCTCGTTGACCACCCGAATACCATGGAGTGTGTTCCTCTCCGTTGCTCTTCTAAGTAGGTTCGACAAAGCTTCGGCACATAGAATAAATAAATACGGTGACAGAGGGTCACCTTGGCGAAGGCCTCTGGTTGGTCTGAATTCTTCCGAGGGCGTACCATTAAGTAACACCGAAAAGGTAACAGAAGAGACGCAATCCATCACCCTGTCAACCCAAATACGGTCCAAACCCATCGTAGTAAGAACCCGCTGCAGAAAAAGTCACTCGACTCGATCATAGGCTTTGGCCATGTCAAGCTTAATAGCCATAGTACCATCAACGGACCGAGAGTTCTTCATAAAATGAAACACCCCAAAAGCAATAAGGATGTTATCTGTAATCTACTAATCTGTCTCCCCGGAGTAAAGGCGCTTTGATTTTCTGATACAATATCCGCCAAGAACACCTTCAGCCTATTTGCGAGCACTTTAGACACAAGCTTATAAGCAACGTTACACAGACTTATCAGGAGCTTTCTTCTTCGGGATAATGACAATGTAGGTTTTGTTAACAGTCTCGGCTGAAATTTCACCACGAAGAATGCCCAGGGCAGTAGTCAAGACACTCGGACCGATAACATACCAATAAGTTTGAAAGAAGAGGCCATGCGTGCGGATTATAATGAGGCGGAAGTTGTCGAAGCTCTTAATCAAATGCATTTTTAATCGAGAATCTAAGGGGTTGGTTGGTTAATTCAAGAAGAACATCTCATGTACGAGTAGTTGCAATTCATGGGAATTTAATTCTCGCATCTAACTTCATGGGAATTTGTCAAATGTGTTTGGTTGACAATAGGGGAAGTAACTTCTATGGGAAGTTCAAGCTACCAAGGGGATCCTATGTAAGCAACTTCCCCCATTTTGTAGGAAGTTGAAATTCATGGGATTTTAACCATCCCACATCATATGGTAACTTTGGGTGACCAAATAAGTCCCATTTTTGCAATTCATGGAATTTGCAACTTCCCATGATTTGGGGTAAGCAATCAAACGAGTCCTAAAGGTGATTATCATGTTTTTTCTTTAAAGTACGTGGGTTATAGTTTTTGTTCTACCCAAAATGACAGGTTTAAAATAAAATAGTATAATGATACTGAAAGACGGGGAGGAAGGGTTAAAGCTCTGGTATATTTATGGAAAATCACTAATAGTGTTGGTTTATTCATATGGAATATTAAGGAGTACAGAGTATATTATTTTATTATTTATTTATTTATTTATTTATTATTAGTTCTTTCATCCCACTCTTTTAATGTTGAAATATTTACAATTTTTTCTTTAATTATTTATTTCAATAAACAAAATAAAGTTAATATTTTATGTGATTATTTTTTCATATACTTAATAATTTAATAGACATTTTTCATTTTTTTTAATATATACCTTTTCGTTACTTCTAGTGGTGGATCTTGACATATTTATTTAGGGGTCGTTCAAAACAACAAATATATATGGAGTATAATTGTTTTTCCTTACGGACGATAAGATAATACTATATACTCCGTATATAATGATACAAAAGAAAGAGATTTGGACTACTAAGTTGCTAATTATCACTTTCTGTCTTAACCACTAACATATAATGTATCTCGTTTTTCATGATTTTACTTTTTAAATATCATGATTAAATTAAATAAATTTAACATTTGTAGCAAAATGTATAAAGCAACGTTAAATTCTCGATGTAGAATTCTTAAACTAAAATAAAAAATAAAATAATAACATTTCATATTCAACTTGTAACACCTCGGTCCCAACTAAAGCCCGGAATACCATTCACGATAACTCGTTAGACTGTGTACATCGTTCACAAACTAACACGAGTCCTTTCCAGCGCACTTTGTCCTCACTCATGCGAATTCTGATGCATCTTGTTGATATGAGTAGTACTTAAAATCCTTATAAGCACTATGTCACTTGAGCTAATCACATGGACCTCTTCAACGGGGTACCCAAGCCGAATAACGTGGCACACTTTGTACTCACTCATACGCATCCTGAAAAACTTCCCAAGAGGTCATCCATCCTTAGATTGCTCTCCAGCAAGCACGCTTAACCAAAAGAGTTCTTAAGATGAGCCACCAGAAAAGAAGATAAATCTTGTTGATATGAGTATTACTTACAATTAGGGATGTCAATTTGGCCCGAAACCAAAAAAACCCGATCCACCCGATCCAAATAAATGGATTGTAACCCGACTTAAATGGATGAAAGATGGATGATGGATGAAGCGAATGATGGATCGGGTTGGATTCGGGTGGGCCTTCATTCAATCCGTCACCCGCTAATCACTCGACCCGACATCCACTTGAATAAAAATACTACTTTTTTTAATAATTACCAACATATTATAAAAAAATAAATAAATTTGAAACAACTCATGTTGTAATTGTTTATGAAATTAATCACCTTTTAATTATCTTATTGAAAATTTTAGGGAAGATCGGTAATAAGTCATGTTTATATTCATTATTTTTTTTGTCATCCATGGATCACCCGATTAACCCGTGGATGACGAGTGGATTGGATTCGGGTGATAGGTTATCGGATGGATGATGGATTCGGGTGGAGTGGGTGGAGTCGGGTGATGGATTCGGGTGAGGCTCCACCCGACCCGAACCCGATCCATTGTCATCCCTACTTACAATCCTTGTAAGCACTATGTCATTTGAGCTGATCGCATGGACCTTTTCAACGGGGCACCCAATTTGAATAACGTCTTCGGACAACCTCAAGTATTACACTAGTTCGAATAATAAACAAATTTATCAATAACGAGCTGTCAAATTTATTACACCTTTAGGAAGTTTTCCACGATGCTTACATGAAAATATTAAAAAAAAAAAAAAAAACAAAACAAAACAAAAAAAAAAAAAAGAGAGAGAGAAAACCGAATTGCTAAACATCGTCGCACTCACTTGAACATCGTCACACTTTTAATCCCATTTATCGTTTCAGTTATTATATTTACATAAATCGATTTATGGAAAATAGAATTAGAATAGATAAAGTTTAGAGCTGGCCATATGAGCGGGCCGGCCCGGCCCGGCCCGGCCCGAGCCGTCTATAGGGCCTCAATTTGGTGGGCTGACCGCCCTTGTCGACTCTTAAAAGCCCAGAAAAGAAGAGTAGGGCTAGGGCCTATTTTTAAGCTCACCCTTAAGGGCCCAAAAAGTTAAAAATAAATAAATAAAAATTGTAGAGGGCCGCTGGCCCTTAAAAGCTCTTATAAGGGCCGAGGCCCAGATTTCAAAGCCCCTTGGCCGGCCCTCTCTACTGCAGGGCAGCCTTGTGTTTGAGCCCGCCCTTAAGGGCCGACCCTACGGCCGACCCTTGGCGGCTCTAATAAAGTTGTTGATTTAATTATGTTGAAAAACGCAAAAGAGTAAGGAACAACATGGATATTGACCAAAACTTTCAAAACAATCATGGTTTCTTCGACCCAAATTTTCGGAATAAACATAATTTTATTTTATTTATAAAAAAATCTTCATTGAAAAAACATACTTTTTTCGAAAAATTGGGTCGAAAAACCATAAGCCAAAATTTTGAAAAAGTCATGATTTTTCAACCAAGATTTTCGAAATTTACATGGTTTTTTCGAAAATTTAGGTCTATATTTCCATGGTCATTTCGTCAATTTAGCTCAAAATTTCATTTTTCAACCACTATACAACAAATTTCACGCTTCCCGAAATGTTGTCGTCATTGACATCGTCCCCAAACGTTTCCATCGTCCCCAAACGTGTCCGTCGTCACCCAAAATTGTCATTTTATTAGATTTTTGGTTTATTAAATTTTATGATAAAAAAAAGTGTCACAAATTAACAATTAAGCTAGGACATTTTCGTCATAAGTGCGACGATGTCTTAATATTTTATGGTGACAAATAGTACCCCAAAAAATTAATGAAAAAGGAGAGAAAATTTGTATATTACTCCGTATGTGAGTAATAAAAGGGTAAATATGAAAAAATAAATAAAATATATATTATCAAAGTAAATTTTGTATATGTAAAAAGCATTACCCATATTTGATCACTTCGTAATTAAGATTTTATTGGTAGAAGTAGATGATCCGGGGACCGGGAATGATGAGCTCAAATGAAGATGACGAGATATTGCTCGATGTGGACAGTAACATGGGGCGTACCGATGCAGCTCAAGTCGCCTATTTGGTTGAGACAACAAGTTCAAGTCGTGGGGTCGGGGTGTGTTTGACACTCGTAATGGTTTAATTTATCGTTTTATTTTTGTTATTTTAGTCTCGAGGTGTATTTAATTAAAGGGTGTGCTGTAAAGCCTTTCTCGAGCCGTTTTGTTCATTTTCAGACTTTCCTTATTTTGCAACTTTTCTGAGTATTTTTCGTTTTTTGGAATGTTTGCACTTTGTAAGGCCTTATATAAGACTCAAGCCTTATTCACGTGGATAATAAGAAAATTACAAGACTTTTCCAACCCAAAACCTTATTTTGAGCGTTCAGACTGCTACGTTCAGTCAGGAAATCGATCGACGCGTTTCGATCAAAATTTCAGGTTAGTTTTCAGAGTGTTTGCTTTCTCAATCGTCTTGTTTAGGGCTGTTGCTTGTTCTATTAATTCCGCTACGTTCATCCTAAATTCATTTCATGTCGAATCAATTCCGGGTCAATTTGTTTAAGGCGAGGTCATTTTCGGGTTTCGTCAAGACATTGCGAGTCAAGTCCGTGTCAGATCAAATCAATTCGGGCTTCATATCAATTTCGGTTGGTAATCATCGAATCATTTCGAGTCTCGGGTCAGTCTTATCGAGTACATTTTTTGCCACGTCAAGTCGGGAGCAGCCATCTAAACCTAGTAAACTCAAATTAAATAGACATTCATTCAAGGTCAACGTAATTAGATAAACTTCAAATAAAATTGTCTCAATCATCATCATCATCATCATCATCATCCACCTCACCAACTCACACTCACTCAAATCACAAATCAAATCAAATTAATCTCAGAAATCACATCATCAATGGCGACGATGATCATCCGCCGAAAATCCGCCATTAAACCAATAATCACCTCCTTATTCTCAAGAACACTCACCACTTCCCCCGCCGTACCCGCCACCGCACCTCCGCCGCACCCTATTTCGCCGCCTTCATCGTCGTTGTCGTTTTCGTCGTATAATGTTGTTGGTGGTGGAAGCGCGTACATGAGAGGTGTTATGTTTTCGAACCCTAATCAACCACTCACTTTTGAGGATTTTCATATGCCTCGTCCTAAAGCTAATGAAGTTCTCGTCAAAACTAAGGGTAATTTTTCTGGGTTTTTGTTTTCTTGTCAAAAGTTTTGATTTTTTTTGAAGTTTATGATTTGTTGATAGCTTTAATTTTAATGGGTATTTTTCTGTGTTATTATTATTATTATTACTCGTATCATATTGTGCAAAGTTTAAATTAAATGGTTAGACTATAAAACAACACAAATTGTTTGGCGAGATGGTCGACCTCTTGTTATTGAGTTATTTGAGTGTTTTCTTTAATAACGAGTGGGTCTCGTATTCTGAGACGGTCTTACATGAGAACTAGTGATTAAAAGAATTTGTGAGTGTGAAAGACGGTCTTTTCTAAAACTTTGTCTAGTTTCGAGATTATTTTGTAATTTTGTTGATTCCAAAATTATGAATTATGCATCATGTTTTGTTGTCCAAAGTTTTGACTTATGATATCTTTTAGGCTTGAATTTTCAAGTAAGAGAGCTGCATGACCTGCAACTATTTTACAATATCTTTCAATTACATAAAACTAACTGTGGAAGTTCTCTCATACGGTTTAAATTACAGGTAAGACGGTTGTATGACGTGCAACGTCTTAAGTTTGGTTTTAGGAATTTGGTAAGGAACTTGAATGTGATAGTATGCTGATATAAATCGTCAATGTTCTGTTTTCACATTTGGCGGACAAGTTCATTGGAACTAAGTTTTATGGCGGTTTTTAACCATTCATTACGGAGTAAAAAGTATGGATTTGTGACTCTTCTGGTGTTTTACACCGTATGTGGATGCAAATTTTTGTTTTACTCAACACATATGTGCCTCAACGTACTCCTGCGATGGGTTTGGGATGTTAAGGTTACATTGTTGGAGTTTTAGGCAACGGAACAGATAATTAAATGACGAGTGCATGTAATTTTGTGCAGATTTTTGCATTAGTTTGACATACTTTAATAGGGTAAATGAAATATAGAAAGACAGATAACAGTATATAACTTATGAGTTCTGTGGTGCACTGGTGGCAGCCTGTGGAGTCTGTCATTCTGATCTTCATGTCATAAAAGGCGAGATTCCATTTGCTAGCCCTTGTGTTGTTGGCCATGAGATCACTGGTGAAGTCGTTGAGCATGGTCCACTTACAGACAAAAGAACTCTCCAAAGGTTCTTAAATTATGTCTTCCTATTACGTTCCTAATTCCTAAAAACTCTATCATCTTCGTATATTTGTAACATGGAATTTGATGCGTGATACTCACGGATGCATTTCTTATTTATAGAGTTGCCATGAGCTGTAAGAATTAGTTAATTTCGCAGATTTCCCGTGGGATCTCATGTCGTTGGAGCTTTTATCATGCCTTGTGGGAATTGCTCCTTTTGTTCCAAGGTAAACATAATAGCTATCGAATAACCTTTTTTTTAATCTCTCATAGACTCATATTATGTACTTGTAATGAACAGGGACAAGATGACCTTTGTGAGGATTTCTTTGCTTATAACAGAGCCAAAGGAACTCTTTATGATGGTGAAACGCGGCTGTTCCTTAGAAGCAATGGTGAGTATATTCCACGTCGAAGTCTACATGGTCGTATTTGTGTCTACTTTGGCCTGTGATGCTACGATGCTAATGCCATCTCAGTCTGCCATTTTTGGATTCTTTTTTTGAATTTTGTAGTTCATTAATGTTTTGAAGTCGATAACCGAGCCTTGGTCTCGAAATGAGTTTGGTCGGCTAAGATGAATCATCGTACGAAAACCTGCGGGCATGAATTGAGGTGAAAAACAAAACATTGGTTAAACGAGGGAATGTAGCCAAAAAATAATAAAACACTGTAGATGCATAGACAAATTTGTTTGTATCTTTCCCTATTGTTGAATGACACCAATATTTGATCCTTGTTTAGGAAAACCCGTCTACATGTACAGTATGGGAGGCCTTGCAGAATATTGTGTCATCCCTGCGCATGGACTAACGATACTTCCAGACTCATTGCCATATACCGAGTCTGCAATATTAGGTTGTGCTGTTTTTACAGCATATGGTGCCATGGTTCATGCTGCTGAAGTGCGTGGCGGAGATTCAATTGCTGTTATTGGTATCGGAGGCGTTGGCTCCAGGTATATACTACACAGAATAAGCTAAAAACTCTGTCAATGGTGATTGTTTCTTAGTGTTTTATTACTGTGTTAATAGTATAAATCGAGGCGCATCCTTGCTCAGTAAAACTGTATTGGTGTTCACGGCTTGAGAAGACGTCCTGATTATTATGGTCTTTGCTGCTTAATTGGTACTGTAAAGAAATGACGACCCTTCTCCAGGATCCTCGTATTTTCAAACTTTTGAAACAATACTGTCATGGGCAGGATATTTATCATTGTAGCTAGAAATATTCAAGCTTTCTTTAAAAGACGATTTTTTTTTTCTTTTGTTTTTTTCAACGCATGCGCCTGTAGCTAGCCTGTATGTACTTGTAGGCTTGTACCAATTCTAGGTTTCATTTACACATCCAAGGGCGTATTTTAATGCATTGAGCAGTTACATTCAAGTATTCAACTATACTCTGGAAATTTTTAGATAGGAACGAAAGAAGCCAGTTGATATGAATTTTATTTTGGAGATACGCCTACTAGCCGATAAGGGTGTGATTAATGCTAAATTACCCTTGGATTAAGTTCATTTGTTGTTCATTTGTTCAATTGATCCCTTTCATTGACGTCTGCTTTCTCATTAGTAATACATGATTTTCTCAGTTGTTTGCAGATTGCACGCGCTTTTGGTGCTTATCCTATTATCGCCGTGGACATTAGTGATGATAAGCTGGAGAAAGCGAAGGCTGTTGGTGCTACACACATCGTAAATGCTCAGAAAGAAGACGCAGTAGAGAAAGTCAAAGTACGGCACTTCACTCTTTGTTTCTTGTTTTAATCATCACTCAACCTTATGCCTAACTTATGAGTGGATCGTTACTCCGAGTATCAAGGACCTAATGTCTCGTGACTTCAGATTACGAGACTGAAATTGGCATGATTTTCTGTACCTAATATTTTGGCTTTCACACTGAATTAGTTTTCAATTTGTCTGGTGTAGGAGTTAACTGGAGGAACTGGTGTGGACATTGCCATTGAAGCTCTGGGAAAACCCAGAACCTTCCAACAGTGCACACAAAGTGTCCGCGATGGAGGAAAGGCTGTCATGATTGGGCTTGCTGATGCCCGTGCAAGAGGCGAGGTGGATATAAACCGCCTTGTTCGTAGACAGGTGCATACGCTTCTAAATCTGGCTGTCTAGCTTATGTTTTATTGTACTCACGTAATCGAGCAATTCTAGGGTGAGTCCCTTTTGAAAAAAATTACCTCGGTTGTAAGAGTCGGAGAGCAATTTGAAATTCCTACTAAAAAGCAAAAATTACAGTCCAAAATCATATCATGTCCTCGTCTTTTCTCAATCTTTTATCTCCTTGGATCTCTATCAGCCCTGATGACAGGTCCTAGACAGTACGGTTTAGGAGATGTTCTCTTCGTCCGAAGTCTTTGAAGTTTAGTACATCGTATTATTTTTAAGTAGTCTTTTTCTTGAAAGTTTCTAAAGTGTTCGATAAGTTGAGAAAAATTAAGATGAGGAAGACGTGTTTAGTTACTTGAAACAAGTATCGCTCTTTTGCTTCCAAAACGCTCTGTAAAATAAGAAGAATCTGTAGCGATCAAGTGACCATCAATGATGTGTTGTTCGACAGGTGAAAATCATAGGGTCATACGGAGCAAGGGCGAGGCAGGATCTACCCAAGATAGTGAAACTAGCAGAAACAGGCACGTTTGATCTTAAAGCAGCGGTTTCTAAAGTGTACGAATTTGAAGAAGCAGACAAAGCGTACCAAGATCTGAGTCAGGGAAGTATCATAGGCCGTGCAGTCGTGAATATCGCTTAAAAATTTCTTGGAATAAAGATGGCAAGGTTCAAGTATTCCCCATGGAAGTGTTAATAAGTGTGTTTCGTGTTTGTATTACTCAGTGTATGATGATTGTAATTGACTTTTGTAATTTGTTTTAAGCTTCTTATGAATAAGAAGTTGTAAGTGAGCAGCCGCAGTGATTGAACCGTGTACTGTTCGTCTATGCTTGACGATGCTCAACTACGACAATTAACTCGGTTTGCACTGATTGACTCTTTCCATGATTTAACCTCTATTACCGCAAATTAGAAAGTACAATACACATATTGCGGTTTTGTGTGTCTCCAAAATACAGGTTTCTCCCATTTCTATTTCTGAACGTTAAAATTTCGAAACACTTCCATTTCTATTTTTGGAAGCTAAAATTTCAACACTGACAGTATTACTATATATATATAATCTAGGTTGCTCCAAAACGGACACGGACACGACAGGAGAAAACCGATAAGCATGTTAAAATAAAGGGATTTATAACTCATTACAACCAACATATAAATTGTTGGTCAATAGTAGCTCAACTAAGGGCGCGATCGGAGGCGGCTAAAGGCGTGAAGGGTGGCGGGCGGCAGAAGTGAGAAGAGGAGAAGATGAGTGACAAATTTGTTTTGTGGTTACTGACTAAGTGACTATCGTGTTTTTTAGGAATTTGTAATTAATTTTTTATTTTTTTTAAATGAAAAAGTTAGTATTATGGTGTGTCTTTTAGACACGGGCCGTGACCGAGTTAATTGGGCCGTGTCCGACACGTCTTATTTTTTTTTTAAAAAACCGGGGATACGGTTTAAGGCGTGTCTGACACGCTTTGAAGCGTGTCCGACAAGTGTCTGTGTCCGACACGGGAACGCCTAAAACTAGAAGTATCTATGCAACCTAGCATGTAACTACCAAAAATGTTATGATCTATTGGTCAAGACGGGCCTACTCTGAGTATTAGGCTCTATTTAGCAACACATTTCAGCTAGCTTATTGACCAGGCAGCTGATTTGACCAAAATTTCAACTACCCCTTCTATCTAGAAGTGTTTGATAAAGTTGTCTGGAAAATATTTCAAACTCCTTATAACTTTATCATAAAAAAAAAATCATGTCTTTTATGTCAATATATTTATTTCAGTTATTATTTTAGCTTGTTTTACCAAATAATATAATTAATCTTAGTTATCCTATCCGTCTGTTTTTTTTTATCTATCAGCTAATTGTTAGCTAACTTTTCAGTTAGTTTTTTTAAAGGGTTTATTCCCAAACACCACCTTTAAAAAATTTATTTTGTCAAGTACCACCTTTAAAAAAAAAAGTTTGCCAATTACCACCTTTAAAAAAAATTATTTTATCGACTATGACCTTTTGGCTTGAGTTGACTAAATTCCGATGTTGACTTATCGGAAATCGTGTTTTCTCTTCATTTTTTTTTCTTCTTACTACTCTCAAATTCGAATTTCATCCTTCAAATTCAATAACACACCCCCTCAAACTAAAACTTTTACTCTAAAAACCTAGAAATTCATCCCAAAATTACGTGCTCCGGTAACAAAAAAATCGGAATTTAGTTGACTTAAGTCAAACTCAGGCCAAAAGGTAGTGTTCGACAAAGTAAATTTTTTAAAGGTGGTAATTGACAATTTTTTTTTTTTTAAAAGTGGTATTTGACAATAAACCATTTTTTAAACGTAGACTTAATATAAAGTTGAAATCCTAAATTAAAATACGGTCAAAGTGAGGCGTTGAAGCAGCCCCTAGTCCTCAAATAACTCAAAAAGTGGTCACGCTAGTATAAATATCACTACATCGGATCTCTCCACTCGGCTAAAATTTAAACTCATCGGAAAAATGTCGCAGCCATCCGTACTAACGTCGGCGTCTCCGGCGACAACTCCGGCCAAAACTCCGGCGGATGCTACCGAAGCTTCCGTTACTTCTCGTCTTCCCGCCACCTCACCAACTCCTTCATCTTCCAACAAGGTTTTCAATTTTTTTTAAACCCTAATTTTTTTTTTCTTCTTACTGATTCTGACATTCATTGTTCTTTTTTGTGATGATTTTTTTTCTGTTGTTGTAGTTGTTGTTTTCAAACTGGTTGCGATTATACGGTTTTTGTTTTGCATTTGGTTATTATTTTGGATTTTGGTTGTGTGTTTGTGACTGGAAAACCGAACAAAGTTTGCGTATTTTCGATTGAATGCGAAGAAAAAAGGGGCAGAAATTTGAATAAAGTTGTGTGAAGATTTAGGGATTTAGCTGTTCTTCGTCAATTTGGGGTCAACTAACATGAATAATACAACTATTGTTTTGCCGTGGGTAAAGCACCGACAAAATTTTCGGAACTAAAATATCAGAGATGGTGAGCAATGTGGGAATAAAAAAATTCTGGAAAAGTTGACAAGTAGAAAGGTTGAAACTATTAAGTACAGAATTCAACCAATAAAATCGTGTTTAAACTAAGAAGTCGTTGTTTTGTTCACCGTAAGGAAAATCTTTACGGAGTAGTGGCTCGTAAAAGAAAGAGGGTCATATACTTGTATTACATAGCAGATGTAATAGCTTTTGCACGAAACATTGGTTAGTATATGATACTCAAGTATTTCTAGCCTTATGTCTCGAGCATCTTTTCCTTTCAATTTAAAAACAAAAGTTTCGATTTCATCGCTGTGCTCATTTCCTCATTTAAAGAGTCAAGACAAAGAACCGAAGTCGGGAGTAGTCTACCATCTGGGCATCTGCCTATTAATTTAGCTCTAATAACCACAGCTTTATCCTAAGACTTTGAAGTGGACACTTCGTTTGTCCAAGCTTTCTTAGATCTCCATTTTAGCAGTCGTTTCATTTTAGCACCTTTTGCTCTAACTTTGTACTGGTGTGGTACTGTGGTGGAGTTTATTGCAGAAACCGGGGTTACTATAACTCAAGTGCGATGCTGCACTGTAATTATTAGTTTGATACGGAGTACAATATATAAGAAAACTTGTTGGCACTATGTTCCAGGTTGCAGAGCTGTAGTAATCTACATTTAATTAGCAGTGCATACTTATAGATAAAAACGGGTTTTTGACGTTCACTGCTGGAAACAGTAAAACATGAGAATGATTATTCCGTGGAATATCTAATATGGTCCACTGAAAGGCTTCTTCAATAGAACATGATATCACATTCGGAATTCTGGTAGAATTACTGAAACTAGAATCTTTGAAACTAGAATCTTTGAAGGTTCGTCCCACAGTGAATCCTGTATGATTCCTCTCCCTGCCCAACAGAACGAGGAAAATAAGGGAATACAACTTGCTTAAAACCATTGTTAGCTCTGCGTTTCAAAATGTTTAGATTGTGTGCCTGACACTTACACACTTAGACACGAGTCTGCTCTTTGACACTTCATTTTAGGCCATAAACATGAAACTGTTATCATAGAATATCCATCGTGTTGTGTCTGCACACTAGCGGGATAGATGTGACTTGTGAGCCAAGTAAACCATGCTGAATTTTCTGGTGATCTTACAATTTCAACTGTCCAACGCAGAAAGCACAATCAGGTCCAAACACCATCGGACTTTATGCTGTGCAGTGTGGAGAATGCTTCAAATGGAGGTTGATGTCCAACGAGGAAGAGTATGAGAAGATCCGCTGTAAAGTGCTAGAAGAACCGTTTGTGTGCAGTAAGTTGCCTAATATTACTTGTCAGGATCCTGCCGATATTGAGAAAGACACCTCAAGGACATGGGTGATTGACAAGCCCAACATTCCTCAGACTCCCTCCGGTTTTAAGAGGAAACTTGTGCTTAGACGGGACTTCTCCAAACTCGATGCACATTACGTGACTCCAACAGGGAAGAAACTTCGATCATCTCTTGAAGTGGGGAAGTATTTGGAAGAAAATCCCAACATAAAAGGTGTATCAGTATCTGATTTCAGTTTCACCGTCCCAAAGGTGGTGGAAGAGACAATTCCGAAGGAGATTTTGGAGAGGAAAGCGTCAGCTAAAGTTGAAAAGAAAGTTAAATCCAGCGATTCCTGAACAAGTTTCTGTGTATTTGTGTTCAGTAGTCCCTTTTTCCCTAATCGGACCAATTTAGTTCAGTGAATGTTTCATTAGGTTTTAACGTTTTGTCTAAAACTTACCGACTTTCAATGTCACCATGCCTGTGTGTGCTGCTTCTACTTGTAATTGATCATCAGGTTAGTATCCGTCTATTTAAGCTCATTATGTTGTTTGTTTGTTTGTAATATGCTATGGCTTTTGTTTAGTAGTTATTCAACGGTCAATAATTAGAGGTGGCAATCGGGTCAGTCGGGTCGGGTTTGGGTCGGGTCAAGTCGGGTCGGGTCATGTCGGGTTCGGGTCATGTCGGGTCAAAGTGCCCTTCGAATTAGTCGGGTTCGGTTCGGGTCGTCATCGGGGCGGTCGGGTCAAATAGTGTATCGGGTCGGGTCGGGTTTGGGTCGGGTCATTATCGGGTCAGCGCGATTTTATCGAATTATTTCAATTTTTAACCACTAAAATAAGTATTTTGATCGTTATTTTATTTAATTACTTCATTATTAAGTCAAATATATCAATCTAAATAATAATTTGCTTTAAATCCAATAAAATTAAGCTTAATAATTATCGGGTCGTCAATTTAGTCGGGTCGATATCGGGTCGGGTCATCATCGAATTCGTGCAGGTCGGGTTCGGCCACCGATTATCGGGTCATGTCGGGTTACGGGTCGTCATCGGGTCGGGTCGGGTCGGTTCTCGGGTCACAATATTTTCGGGTCAATCGGGTCGGTTTTTGCTCGGGTTCGGGTCGGGTCACTCGGGTCGGGTCAAGCTTGCCAGCTCTATCAATAATATGACGTTTTGCATATTTTCAGTTTTCGCCTAGTTTATTACTTCTTTCATTCCACTGGATTGTATATTTTTGATTTTCTCTTGAGAAATATTTTAATCAAATGTATGCAATTAATTGGAACTTTAGAAAGTAAACTTTAGCAGTAGTCAAGATGGGATTAGAGAACTTAGGGACGTTGTGTACTCTGTATCAAATTACAGAGAACAACTAAAAATAGCGAGGTAATGTTTGACTATATTCCATTATGAGTCGTCTAAAAACAACATACGGACTATTTGTATTAATAGAGAGGTAAGGCTACATACATTCGAAAGAACACCATCAAGTAGATTGGAGTATTTGTATAAATAGAGAGGCAAGGCTGCATAGATTTGAAAGAACATCAAGTAGATTGCGGAAAATGAGTAGAAACGCCTTCAAATTTTCACAGACCTAACTATAATGTAACATTATGAAAGTTGGAACTTTACATACTCTTGACAAAGCAAATGAATAACTAATAGCTGACTTTATACTACTCTACAACATCATACATTGATCAATTGATGTAGTTCAATAATTTTCATCTTGTATCTTATCAAAACAAATATGATATGGATTCTATAAAGGGGGCTCACAAGGGTACTTTTGACGCTAACGAGTTTCTACATAATCTCTGCACGACTGCACCAAGTGTAAATTTTGTACATATGGACACCACTACTTGCAGGTGAGAGCACCAACTCGTAAATTACGGATCACCCAGCCATTGATTAACAGGCGTCTTGACTTGTACGGATCATCCAACGACATTCACTTGATCCACAACAACATTCAACTCTTGATGAAAACCATGATCTCGTGAAGGAAGCTCTTCAATGACAGGTATCACGTTATTCGATTCTCTGGTCACAAGAGCGTCATTGCTTGTGCTCAATCCAGCATATATTTGTTCAGTATCCTTAACTAAATCGGAATCCTGACCATCCACAATTCCTGAGGTCGGATTTTTTATACTGGTGTCACCCAGTGTTTCGTGGTCTTCTGAAGTAGATGGCTCATCGTCAGCATTTACTACCAATAACTGTTTTCCCTGAATTGGTGGAGGGGTTGGGGGTTTCGTGATCGACTTCATACCAAGACCAATGGTTGCCATTCTCGATTGGGATACCAAGCAATGCAGCCAAACCAGTTGATCAGTTATATAAGATTCAGTTTTTAATCTGTCAGCGTGATAGAGTGTCTCAATGCGGTTTGAATCGGCCTTCTCAGCAGTTGTATCAGTTGCCTCGAACCTAAAACATACATGAAAGGATTTGAGCATGTCCGCCGAATGAATACAGCAAAAAAAAAAAATCAAAAAAAAAAATCAAAAGATTTAGTGACTCGTATAATAGCTGGTTTACCCGGAGTTTGCCCACTCGCCAACCCAACCAAATCCATGATGAGACCTACCAAATCAAAATGTATAAAACAACAAACAAAAGATCCTTTAGACGAACAGAGTCTTCACTATGATGTCGATTTGAAGGAAACTTAATAGGGAGATGATCTAACTTGACTGTATTGCTAGCAATTGGAACAAGCCACTGCAGTGTTTCTTCCATTTCGGTTTTAATTTCCGTCATTGTGAGCTGCAAGTTGGAGGCATGAAGTTAGGCTGACACTTGACAAATGAAACAATATCACAGTTATCATATAGACGTCTGCATTTCAAAAGTTGAACTCTTGGAGGAAAGCTCTCGGTCTCGGTCAAATAATGAGCGGAAACATATATTGTAATCCGTACACAGCACGTGGATTCATATATACCTCTTCTTTGACGTGAAATGACTGAAGCTTGGAGCGTAAAGAAGATTTGATGCTTGGTGGCAGGCTTTGATACAAGGACTCCCGAGCATTAGCAGGCATGGAACTTGATCTAGCCACCTGAGTTCATGACAAACTTAGTAAATTTTGCATTAATTCGTACGGAGTTTAATATATAGGCTCGGCGAGAAAATAACTATGCCCTATAAATGAAGTTTTGTCAGTTGTGTTTTGAGCTTAAGAATTATCAAGATCTGATCGACACTATATGATAAAGCCGTGTTTAGATTCACTAGACGAACAGGTTAGACGTCCAAGGATTTGAATGAAGGAATGAACTGCAAAGCAATTCTAAAAACTACCATACATCAGAGGGATCACCGTTAACGTGAGAAATATATTACTCACAATGCCATCAATCTGAAGAATAATGTTCGCATAATGCAAAGCGAGACCAGCTGGTCCAAGCCTTTGGTGATCGCAAGCAGTATGCTCGTCGGCTTTAGTGGCATCTTCGGGTTGCCCTGTCGGACATCATCACAGAAAACTTAGACAGCTCCGAATAACCATAAAGTAAACAACCAGCAATATACTAATATACAGAGAAGAAAGAAATCACAACTGTAAGCATGTGGGAGAATGATGTGTGGCAAAAATGCAAATCTATTCCTATTTGCAGCAAATCCACAGGAGAAACGTAAAGAAATGTTTCTTTGAACACCCCCAAGAACTCGGAGGCATAGCTATGGCAAAAGACGTCTTACAGGATGTCTGCAACACACTAAGAAAGAGGTACAGGTGTTGGATCCCCGATATTCCACAGTTCAGGTTCTTCTAAGAACAGAAAACTATAGTTCAACCATAAATTCTACACCACTTTGCAAAGATTGGACTGATCTGATTTGTGAACTTCTGATCAATATTACACAGAAATTCATTTTCAAATTCCGTAATTATAGTTCTTTACGAAGCCTCGTCATGCTTAGACATGTACAGAGTATCAAACTTTAAATGTCTTCACAAAACTAGCTTTGAGGCGTTTACTTTAATTAAAGTACAACAAAAAAGAGACAAAAGAATTAGAATATGGAGCAATTAGTACCATCAAACACAGCAACACAAGGATAAGAATTCAGGGTTAGTAACAAAACCTACCGCCAGTGCCAAAATTCCTATCTATCTCCGTGTGTAAAAAAAGGATGACATCAACTAGTTTCTCCATTATCTGCCGAGAAAATGACAGTTACGGTGCCGTCTGCTTAAAGAATAAGCACAATGAACAGATGAAGGTGTTTCATTGAACAAATACAGAAGAGACAATACCTCTTCCAAACTTCTACTCCAAAGTGATCTTTTTTTCAGTTTTGTGACTAGTTTCTTCTGCTTTTTAAGCTCTTCTCGCAAAACTGCTGCACTGCCAGCTATTCAATATAAAATATATGGCAAATATAAGGCATCGCCCGTAAAAGAATCCAAATAAGAGCTGAAATGACATAGATTCTTCAGAATATAAGCAGAATCATCAAAACAAAACAATGGTTTCAGTGGTGAAAAGCTGAAAAGCACTCGAGATCTTAACAATGGTATTTATAAAACATATGAATCTTCAGCTATCAAGTCTTTCGGAAAATAGATTTCTGGTTAATACTTGAAACCAAATTATATTGTCGATAACGACAATCAGCAAGATAGCTATTTCATATAGAAACCAACCCAACAATGAGACTCACCATGAACCCGTGACTAGATTTGTAGTGCATTAATAGCTACACAGATAACGTGCAATCAAGTATGGTCCGTCATATTTTTATGAGATACTCAGTAGTACCTTGCAAGAATAGACTCTGACATTTAATTTACAATTATCTGAGTGGTACACTTGAAGGTCATGTAATGTATGAGAGTATCATAAATAAAATCAGAAGTAGTCAAGTTTAATGTTTGATATTCGGTGCCAGCTTCCGAAAAATAGAAGAGGAAGCACAAGGGGATAGAAGATTAAAAGGTCCTCATCTCAAATCATGTGTCCGACAAGCAGAAAGCTCAATAAGTTTTGTTTGGATTTAGTTTGATGCAAGCTAGAAAAGCGAAATGCCCTATATATTCAACAGCAGCAATAAAGCAAACGTAATCTTGCAAATTAAGAAAGCAAGTGGGATGTTACTTACCCTCTACACTACTTTTGCTTTGGTAGTCTTGGTCAAATCTATCCAACGCATGCAACTCGTGGTAAAGCTCCTACAGTTTCATAACAAATGTTGTGCTTCAGACACGGTATTTGTCAGTTCAAGAAGGAATCAAGGGAGAAATAATTGCTCCCCTGTTCTAGCGCAGCTCTAGCAGAAATAACAAACCTTAATACAAAAGAGGTAAAATGCCTAGAACTAGAAGTTCGTTCACTTGGATTATCAATTCGAGATCCATAAAACTAAAAACCAGAATTTTTAGCTAATTCCTTTTTTATTATAAGGTTCACGACGACTAAATTCTTACATTGATGGTTGAACATCTACCTTACTGTTAATCCTTTTACTAAATTCTTACATTAATTACTCCCCTGTTCTAGCGCAGCTCTAGCAGAAATAACAAATCTCGAGTAAGGATTAACAGTAAAAGGTACTTCAACTTCATTTTAAAAAAAAAATTAAATAAATCTTTTCCCTGAAACTTTCATCAGAAGCTTTAAAAAACCGGGTTGGTTTTTCTCAATTGCAACGAAAATTAATTCCATAAGTGCATAATTACGTTTATATCAAGCGACATTCTGCGACTTGTCAGTTGCCACTTTTCTCACCCACCATAATTATTCTCCCTACCTATACAAAATGGGCCTCATGCACCGCAATATGGACAAAATCGTAGAGATGAAGACATGATCGCTTGTGAATGTATACGCATGAAGGGAAAGGAGGAAACAATAACCCTCTTCTTCTGTAAGCTACATAAAACCCTAACTAAAACACGGAAAAAAAGGAGGGGGGAAGCTACAGAGTTACTGCACTCACTGCTGTATACTGCACAGAAATCATCAGCTGCTGAGTAATTGATTCAGCATCCTCCTTTAGTTGCTTACTATGGCTAACTTCCCTGCTTTGTCTGAATATGCAATGAACAAACACACAAGTAAAATAAGAAATTATATGGTTACAGATATCTCAACATGATGTGTAAATAATATTATGCTTCAATTATTACTTTAAAAAGTAACGGTCTAAGTTATGCCACTGAGGGTCTTTACACCGATTTCCAAAGCGGACGACTTCTCTTGAAAACAAGGCTAATTCTTCCCTGTCAAAGAAAAAGAAATTGTAAGCTCAAAATTATACATGTATCTCTATTGATGCAAAATATCTACAGAAAGAGAGTAGAAGACTGTGACAACCTCTTGTCAAAAGCGACGATCTTTAAAAGCTCATCCATATCTTTTGTCACTAATTTTTGGACAGCTTCAGAGGGAAGCACCTCTTCTTTTAAGTGGCGAATACGTGACTCTGACAAAGAATGAACAAGACAAGCGCCCTTCATAATGGTATTTGCTACTTCAAAGGCTAAGATTGAAATTTTGGTTCCTTTCGATAAAACACCAGAGGCAAATCCACTTTTTGAGTTCAACTCCGTCACGCTACTTCCAAGCACATCCAAAACCTCCACTGCCTTCTCGAAACCCATGGTACCAGCCCTCCCTAGGCGAACGCTTACTTCAGAAACCTACAACATAGAAAAATTTCAGAATAAGTATGTACAGACAAAGAATAAAATCCTTCGAGTATTAAATAACGACAACAGGCGAAATATAATTTAAATGCACCCAGGGGGGGCAAAATCAGATAAATTCAAATGTTACATTGACGGCCAGAAAAAAATGGCAGAAAATCAAGAAAAACTTAAGTCTACGAGTAGGTATTTTAACGAGAACAAAGATCATAACACTATTTTTAGTCAATAAACCTGAGTAGATTGCACACATAGTAGATTACATTCCATCATTCAAAGTAATCCACTTTTTTAGTTCATGTGCAAAGCATTTGCCTAATAAAATCATCAATTGAGAAAAAAGAATAACTAAGCAGAGGAGATACTGTGAATACTTAGCATAAGAAGCTAGAATTTCTCATCTTAAATGCTACACTAAAATGCTAACAAAGTATCTCAATTTGCATCAAACCTTAGCAACGGCAGCTTGAGTAGACCGCATCGATCTTGACTTTTGTGATAAGACTGTTGGAATACGAGGAATTCCATCATAGAATTCATCGAGGTCACTTTGTCTCCTGTCAAGAGAGCTAATACGAGTCGAGAAATGATCCTCCACTCGCTTGTCACCTAATTCATAAGAATGGTTCTCAATGCTTCCACGTTTCGTTTCTAACCCCAGATATGTTTGTCTTGTTGCCAAACTACCCTCACTTGTCAACGATGTACTTGATTCTACATCTATCTTTTCACCATTAAAATTCTTTGAACATAGAAGACCCATAATGCCTTGTACAATCAGATGAAAATGCTCGATTTTTTCACTTGTAAATTCCTAAGCCTTACTCTTGTCGTAGTACACAATCCAAAGCAGACAAGAGAAGATTCATGTCATTCTGTATGCTACCATGGGCTCACAATCACTGAACCGTCCAACGCCTTAAACCACTGCACACAAGACAAGACGCCACGATATAGATTGGACCTCCACAATAATAAACAAGATGACTATCAAATAATAGGAACAAACAGAAGTATTGAACTCATTAAGTCACAATCATAAGGCATGATAATCATCAAACACTACTTCAGTGCCTCTTAACGATTCTTTTTATTGTGAAGCATCAACTCGATGCAATGTTCAGCAATTTTTTCATTATGGGTCACCTAAAACAACTTCTGTATGTCGTAAACACGGAGGTAATGCTGCGTACACCCAATCCCATCTATCTCGCTAGTTACGGGGTTAACTACGACAAAAACTTTAACTTTAACTTTTACATTCACCGCGATAAACAGAGATTTACAGCATCAAACATCAATTCCACCAAAAATTGCAGCTAGAAATCCCTAAAAGTTAAACAAACAACAAATCATCACTTCAAAAAAATGGAAAACTGCAACAAATCTTAGGTATTGCAAAAGATGAACACAGAATCAATACACAATCACCATCATTAAACTAAGAATCAATGATAATAATCAGAAATCAGCAGCAAAATCACACTAAAAACACAAAACCCATAAGCTAAAACTGTTGTAGATTCACAAAAGACTGAAAATTACCACAAACAAAGATGAAATGAAAGTACCCAAATGATTAAAAACCCAGAAAATGAGCAAATAAAAGTAGGGTTTTGACTGATTTATCAAAGTGAGAACAGAAAAACAAAAACAAAAATCATTAAAAAAAAAAAAAAAAAGGTAAAAATAGATTGGAGAAAAAAGGGTAGATGATGAAACCTTGGATCCCACCTAAAAAAGTGTAGTAGGCGCCAAAATAGTAGTAGAAAATATTGTAATTAAGTGAAAGTTTTAAGGGTAAAATATTCAACACAAATGTATATGCTGATGTAGTGCTGTGTTTACCAACTACTCATACTGTGCAAATGTTCAATCTTTGTCTGCACCACCATTTGACTCGCTCAACTTCTCGGCTTTTCTAAAATGGGAGCCCGATAATTTTGTTTGACACAAAATTATTACTCCCTCTGTTTCAGTGAATTGTTACAGTTTGACTTTTTTGTGAAGGAAAAAAAGTCAAACTGTTAACAAATGACTGAGACAGAGGGAGTAAATTAAGACGAGTCAAATATTATGAATAAGACAATAGATAAATGGATAGAAAAGATGTACTCTGTAAAAGATTTGTTTTTTTATGTGCAAGTGGAAGATTACTTGACTCGTCTCAAGCTTAAGACGAATAACCCGTCTTAAGTAAGATTATTGTTTGTTTGGTACGGAGTATTAATTTGTGAAACTAAATCTTTTTTGTATTCTTCTCACTTGTTGAATACGGAGTACATGAATATGAATAGAGTATTATATTTAAGCTGGAATAACATTAAAATGAGAAAGAGTAAATATTTATTCAGTTTTGGTGATTTATTTACGTTTACTTTATAGACATTTAACGATATGAGGAGAGAGGTAAATGAAAAATAATAATAATAATAATAATAATATAAATGAGGTCTCACTTGCTATAAATAGGTAAAATTAGGGTTAAAGAAGTTGGGTCCACTCTCCACACAGCTCACCCAAAAAAATGTAAACAAATAACTCGTACACCCAAAAATAAAAAGTGTAAACAAATGATTATGAGTTTGTGACGGAAAGAATAACATATATATGAAGAGAATAATCTATTTTAAACTGATTTAAGTAAGGACATGTTCTTTTCGGTGTCTAATAGCTGAACAAGATTAACTTATAAAAGCTAACTTATTAGAGCTGAGAAGAACAAGGCCTAATAGTCTTTCTCTCTCAAAGTCTCAGTCACACTAAATATTACCGAATACATTGGATTTTTGACACAATTATTCAAGTTAGGAATCTTTGTTATTATTTGCTATATTTACATAATAATATAGTGATTATTATTGGGGCTCAACCATCACCTTTAAGGTTTTTGGTTGAGTCGGTCTTCTAATATGGTATTAGAGTCTCAGGTCCAGTTAAATTGGTCTTCTAATAATAATCATTTGTTATCTTGTTTGATTTGTATTGACGAAAAAATAAAAATATCAAATTTTTGTATTTTCTTATTTTATCATTTCGTTAAACACTAGATAATAGAAAAATCGGGTACATTTTATATTTCGGTTATTTAAAGCCCTATAATTTTAGAAATGAGCACAATTTTGTCTGGCATATTAGATACGGAGTACAGTACATTTTATCGAGCTATTGTCCTAGAGTAATAGCTCGAACCAGCATCTTTTCCTCTCACTTATTTTTACGGAACAAATTATAAAGTAATTTGTCTTTTTTTAAAAAAAAATAAAATAAAATTATATTATGTAGATTCAGAAAAAATTTGTATTTGATTATAAACGGTATTAAAAGAAATTGTACTCCGTATATATATATATACAAGATTAATGTTGTTCTTGGTTTGTAGGTGGGGGGGACTTTTATTTGATTTGATTCACACATTTGATGTTTGGATTATTTAGTGTATGATGTATGTGTGTGTGGGGGTGTTGTGTGTCCACTTTTGACCATAATTTTCAACCTTTGCCTTTGAAAATTACTACTCTTCTGTCATTAATTTTTTGAAGTTATTTGAATATTTCACTCTCAAACATTAATGCTAATGTATATTATTATTGCTTTTGTTAAAAGAATATATTAGTGCTTTTCTTATTTGGGATTTTTTTCCAATGATAAATAATACTCCTATGTCATATTTATGTAATCACCTTAACTGTTAAAGTAGACAGCGCTAGGCCATTACAACGGGTAGGGGTGTAAACGAGCCGATCTGAGCACGAGCTTGGTTGGGCTCGGGCTCGGCTCGAATTGTTGAGTTCGAGCTCGGGCTCGGATCGAAGCTCGTCGAGCCAAGAATATCGAAGCTTGAGCTCGGCTCCGAAAAAACTCGAGCTCGGCTCGAACTTGGATCGAGCTCGTTTGTCATCGAATTATTTAAACATACTTACATTTTGAGTCTAATTAAATATACATATTTTAAAAAAATGATAATATTATAAATTATTAAAAAAATTATATTATACTTATACTTATAAATGCCAAAATAACATATAATTTGAACTAAAATTAATATCATGATTCAAAAAAATTATACTAAAAAAATGATAAATGAGCTCAAACGAGCTTTCGAGCCGAGCCTTACTGAGCTCGGGTTCGGCTCGTATTGATCCGAGCTCGGCTCGAGCTTTGACCGAGCCGATTCCGAGGGCTCAACGAGCTAGCTCTGATCATTGACAGCCCTAACAACGGGGATGAGAGATTCGAACCCGAAACCTGCTGCTTAGGATATCTCAGTCATGACCACTAGACCATGACATTCTCGATTGTTTTTAGCTTTCTAGTCATAACTCACAAAGAGATGTTGTATGCGTATGACAATTTGATAATACTTGTATGAGCAATTTTGCTAAACAATACTCGATACTCCCACTGTTCCATTGAGTTCTTTGCATTTATTTGTGGGTTGATTTTTTCATGCTCAGAATGGACACTTTCATGCTTGGAGTGATCTTTTCAACGTTTATATCGACATCTTTAAAATCTCTAAAATTTATAATTTTAAGAAGCTAAAGTTACCTTCATCATTAACAAAGTTTTTACTACTCCCTCCATTCCACTATCTTCTTCCCACTTTCCTTAAAAGGAAATTCCACTATCTTCTTCCCATTTCTATTTTTGTCAATTTTCCATCAATTTCAACCACACAATCTACTTTATTATTTTTCTACTTTAATCTCACCCACACAATTTACCCATCTAAATATTTGAGCCATATCTATATGGGAAGAACATTATGGAATGGAGGGAGTACTATTTAGTCAAAATAGCATGGTTATAATGAATATTAATTAATTTAATTATTGTGTTTACATAGACGTCCCAAAAATAAAGAAGTTATGAAAGCATGCGAGCCATCAAATGTTTGGTAGTTTTACGCGTAGGTCAATGCTTATCAAAGTGTGACTGCGTATTTGTCATTTGATACATGTGAATGCATGTTTACAAATTATAGTCATACGCTACACATGACTACTTATCGTTTATAATTTTATTATATTTAACTAAATGATAAAATAAAGTAATACGGAGTATAAACTATAAAAATACTACACGCAGTTTTATCATGTTTATGAATGAAGTTGTTAATTTTAATAAATAAAGTTTTCAAGTTCGCAAACATACGAGGATATTTAAAAACAGGTTCGAGTAATTCAAAAAAAGGTTAAGGCGATTGCGCTGTGAGGCAGTATAACTCACCACCTCGAATCTGCGACACAACAGTTACGATAAGAACACGAGTACCAACACGACAATATAACAATACTTCTGACACTGTCATGCTCTACATAGCTTGATTATTTGTACATACAACAAATTAAAAAAAGGCAATCTTCTCAGTCGTGTGTTTGATAACTCGCTCCTGCCTACGTGTTTGCGTAACTATAATTTTGTGAACACTCCTTACTTGCCAACATAAGTGCCTCTTACGGTTTCTCATTATTTAGCCGTCTATGCGAAAGGTGCATTCTTCTTGTCAAAAACGTGCGCCAGCTTAAGCATTACGCTTTCCTTGGCTTGTTGATCGAGTGAATCTTCACCGACATATAAATCTAATACAGATTGGCACAGAGCTTTGCTCTCAATGCTCCCCACATCCTGTCCATCAACTGCACAATGTATGTTTTCGTAACGTGTAAGTGGTGTTTGATGCTAATGATTTGGTCGTTTTCAACTTCGCACTAGATAATGAAGTGATTTAGCCAAGGTTGTCGTCAACCTACGGGATGTCAGGTGAGTCGTGTATTGGACATGACAATGCACTTCATTAACGTGCGATTTTGTTAGATTAAGTATCTGTTTCTTTATCTTAACTTATCAAACACTTCAAAAAATTGTGTAACTATAAAAAAAATAAAAAAATCAACCAAAAGATGAAAAAAATGAGCTTACTTATTGTGCGAAGCAAATGGCCATGTTCTCTGGAGAGTTCTATCACGGAACCTTTGGGTATTTTGAGCTCATCCTTGAACTGAGACGTGAATCTGCAGCAGCCCAACTGTTAGCTCAAATAGACGTAAATAATGACGTAAAAACCATAGAAAACCTCACGAGTATCAACATCTAAAAAGCTTAATCCACATATATCGGCATTAATCCAAAGGTTCAATGATGCTCCCAGAGTCCCAGCACTCCCAGGTATTCAATGTACTTAAAGATGAGGACGAATGTCCGTAACTCTCCAAAATTAAACTTCTGCAAGGAAACTATAGACGCCAGTTTCTACGTTAAGAAGCGGCATTAGTATAAATAGTCGGCTGCCGTGACATTATTTTCTTGTTATATATCCCTTCTATACAGAACTACGGAGTATATTTAGCCGCATCTGAAGATATTTCAAAATATCGCCATAATTTTATCCGTATATCCGCAATATTAGTCTGTCGAATTTACGACAAAGCTCTGCTAAACGTTGATATGACAGAAAACCAAACATAACAGTATACACCAACAAGGGAAATATCATAAATAACTTTGCACTTAAGATGACGTATAGACGACATGGCTATGTTAGTGTTAAAAATTTGAAGAAAAATTACCTCTGAAGCAATTCTTTGTTATCTGGCCCAGCGAACTTTTGTAGCCTGCTTCCAATTGACTCTTCAAAAGCCCTTCGTACTGACCGAATGCTCAGCTTAGAATAGACTATTTGTAGTCTCACAGTGATTTTTACATCACTTTCCAAAAGATCGTCATTGAAATCTTTGCTCCCCTTCAGGTCACTGGATGACTGCTTCCCATATTTCCCCTTCAGTTTCTTTTGCACATCATCCTCGTCAGCGTATACTCCTACATATAAAAACATTATCAAGCTTAGTTACTCATAGGTTCAAAGTTTATCAATGAGATACGATATCTGAAGCTTAGTATTGATATGAACAATTTTTGCCGTCAGCAAATAACTGGTTTACTCACTCACAGAAAAAAGGGCTCTAAAAACTGCTAGCTGCAGTGGATGAAGGTAAAAGAGGTAATAGACGTAAACATTCTCCTGCAACAAACTACTTTGGAGAAGTGCATTAACCCGAGAGCTAGTGGTGGAATATTTATACTCATCTAATCATCCATCCACCATTGAACTTCACTAGTTTTACAAAATATACAGACGAGTGAGACGACTGCATCACTTGAAATGTGAAGAGCTTATCTCCTTGCTCCTCCCAAGCATCACTTAATACTCCGTGACTCATAATGCACCAATAACAAATTGTTCCATTAAGCTATTACCGCCTGAAAAGCCTCATGTTCATCAAAAATTAGCTAAGCGTAGTAGTCCCATAAACAACCTTCCTCCTAAAATCTTGGAGCCCTAATTCACTATCCAAATGTCGTGGATATGCCACGAGTCCAAGTGGGCTTCAACAACATTCTTAAACGTATAATAAAATCCGATAAGAGATACGGCAATAAAGTTCTAAGCTCCCTTTCATGTAAATTGAGGCATAGGGACGGTGCTTACCGAGACGAATGCAATATGAACAAAAGACCTAGTGTGTACTGTGTACTACGTTAGTCTCTACTATTAGGCTAAAACATCATCGAGGTTAAACTCTTGAGCCTAATCCCACTGCTCCAAACTCCTTCTCAGACACCTTCACTTCATATACACCACGTAGACCTCGAAACAACGATATGGACAATACATGGGAAAGCTTCCAGTTCAACCAATATATCTCCTCATACGTCAAATTAATAAAACCACGAGTTGATTAACTACGAGGTTAGGACTTGTCCCTAAGAAAAGTGAGCATCTTTCAATCTTTGACAAGCCATGGTATAGACGTTACCAACTAATCTAGTTGACATCTACATGTCCATCAAAGCTAAGAGCCTAAGACACACACAAAGCATTGACAAAACTAGCTCACATTCATATACAGAGTATAACATAAACCCATCAAACTTAACCCCAAAACACATTTTTGACGAAACAAATCAATAAACAAATGACTTGATTCCCTCTCATTTATTAGAATTCCGACATTTGCCATATTCATGACATTCCCTAAATCTTCCGCATTTCCATAAATACCACTCACACGACCCAAATCTAACCCGCCACCTTTTCTCTCTACTCAGTCCTCACACTCATATAACCCAACCACAGCACCACCTCCAAATTTGTACAGAGCACAAATGTTGCAAAATCGATGAATCACAGGGAGTAAATTTCCCCACCTGAGAACCAAGTAACACTAAAATGTGGATATCAAATTATTCAAGTTTAAGTACAGAAGTGCAGGAAAAAACATCATGACAACAAACAGCATATCAAAAAAATTGAAAAATTCAAAAGCGACAAATTCAGCTCATCTAAGTTCAGCTCAACTCCAGCTCATTTCACTGCAATTTTGTTACTCGCTTCAATTCAGTTCAGCTCCAAAATGTCCAAAAGAAACCGACTTTAAAATTGAAAAAAACAAAACAAGAGAGAAAAGAGCAATATACCAAAAGCATAAACATCAACATTTTTAAGACCAAAAACACATTTCCTCCTCAACCCAATTCCCAGCAATGTCTGGCAATCCTTAATCACAGAAGGAAACAACGCCCCCGTCTTCGGTTCCGCAACCGAAGACGGTAACGATTCTCCAGAGGAAAGAGACAGAGATGCCCACAGCACAGAAGGAGTGAATTTTGAGAGGATGTAATCAATAACTGGGTTTTCTGAAGTTGGGTATTTCTGTTTGATGGATTTTACTGCGACGGAGACTCCGGCGGCGGCCACGGCGGCGGATGTGGCTGCGGTGAGGGTGGTCCGGCGAGAATTAGGCGGGAAATTGGGGGTTTTTGCCGGCGGAGGAAACCAAGAGAATGGAAATCTTAATGACGCCATTTTTTAGAGTTTTGGTTTTCGTGAGTATCATTTTTAAGTTTTGGGAATGGGCCGGGTAAATGCGGGTACTGTTTTGTATCCGTTTTAATTAGGGTCGTCGGTGGACATACTGGATTGTCTGGATAGTTTGATGTGTCGTGAAGCGGAGATGAATACTAAAAGTGAATTCTTGTCATGGAAAATGGAGCGAAGGTGAATTTCACCAAAACTCCCCTAGCCCCCTGCACCACTTAACAAACATACATTTTACTTTTGATTTAAACTAATGATTTTGTATTTTTCATCTTTAGTTAAAAAGAAATACAGAGTAGTATTTGATTTGAAATAAAACTATAATTTAATCATTAGTATTGAGTACAATATTTTTTTTAAGCAAGTGGTAGTTGTCCAGGTGGAATTTGGGTTAACCTGGAAGGTGCAACAAATTGTGTGAGGTCGCTCAAAATCTCGCACCAAATTTAAAACCGCATAGCACATGGGAGTGGCTTACGATACATGTCTGGGACTCAACCCCCTCGTCATAAAAAAAATTAAAAAAAAATTGAAGATTTATCACTTTAAGATGATGAAAAGGTTATCAAACGAGTATTCGTCGAGTATTAAAAATGTAAACGGCTAAATCGAGCATACGCGAGACGGATAAGTGGATATCCACCTGGATTCCGCTAGGTGGTGGGACAGGTGTGGTTTTCAAAAATGTCCCCAGCCACGGGTCGTGAAGGGGGTGCAAAAATGCATTTAAGTTGGTGGATGCGGATGGCCCTTCCCAGGCCATAGTTTCATTTTTGGGGCCCCGGTTCGAACATTTTATTTAGGCCTCATAATACGGTCATTTATCGTTGATAAACAATTGAAATTCCAAAAATGCTACCGTGGAGAATCAAACCTCCATGGCATTGGATACCAAATTTACCAAATAACCACTGAGTAACAACATCATCAATGAGTATCAAACATCAACGCATACTATATACTCCATATCAATTAGTTGCTTAAGCTATTGGGCCCCTTCAGTTTTGGGCCCATGTTCCAAGAACACAAAGAACCCCCTAAACTACGGCCCTGGCCCTTTCTCCGTTCCCGCCCCGCCCAATGACATCTAACATTACCCCTCTTTTTCATGAATGTTATGATATGTCCTAAGCTTACTTGGCTAACTTAATAGACGACTAATCGTACTCATATCACGTTTAAGTTTAAAGTAAACTTAAAGACATGTCATAGAATTCGTTGAAAAAGCGGTATTAGAAATGAAAAACCACATATAAGTTCCACATTGGTGTGAATTTGAAAAATGTTCTACTTAAAAAGTCGAGGAGATATTTTTCTTATTATCAATTAGTTTTAGGATGAAATTCCTTGGGTCTATGAGGTGAAGTCTCTCTTCCACTTGTGGGTGTGGCCCGAGTCCGTCTCTGGTTTCACACTATGGCATGATACAATTCTTTGCCCCGACGGGCAATGTCCGCAATGACAAACTCATGATTAAACGTTACATAAGGCGTACTTTTTAGGACGACTAGACTTTAATGGAATAATATAAATTACGACAAATTTCAACAAAAATATTTTTAAAGTACTCTTATAAAATGGGCCACACATAAGCTTCTATTCATTGTACGAATCAGATGTTTATCAACGAGTAACGTATAAACTTTCTATAAATCCGTTTCATTTGTTTTTGATATATTCTCTTTGATAGACATATTTATCTTTGATCAGAAAGTTAAAAGAAAATATAACAGCTACGTAAAAAGAAAACCAACATAGTGTAAAGCAAAACTACCGACTCTCGAGTCTCGACTTGAAGGAGGATAGACCTCCAAACACGTTGAAGATAACCGGTGGAACAAGCGCCGTGTAAAGAACCTATACTGGCCTGCTGCATAGGATTTGGGAAAATGTCACGGTCACGGTGAGGCATCTATAAGAAACCAAAATTTCCAACAAAGTAAACTTAAAAAATCAATCCGCCTCAAAGGAAAGAGGACGACAATCAAACCTCGTCATGAAATCAGAACCTAAAACAACTTGAAATTAACCGGATATGTGCACAGGAAATGGGGAAAACCCGACCATCAGATTATATAAGATTGGAAACCATGAGACAGCATTTACATTCAACTCGGACAAGATTCTATAGAAAATGAAAACACACAGTAATTATCTGGAAGTCAAATTCGAGAAAGAAGTAGGGTCCGTGCGAAAACTCAATGGTCCACATTTCTGTAGTGGTCGTATGATTATCGCCTTCTGGGCTACGTGGCTCAGTCATCATCCGAAAGGACACAAAGAAGGTTTTTATTATCCGATTGGTTTAGTCTGTGTGATGAACTGGAGATTTGAGTCGTACTGCTATCAAAGTTTGACAACATTAGGAAACTGTTATGCTTGTCAGAGACACAAGAAACTCGAGCAGAAGAAAGAAGAACCATACTTTCATGATTAGCCGCTCTCCAAGTCTCTTAAACCTCTTAAGAGAACCGATGCAAACACGAGATTTCGGCAAGTTCCCTTCAGCTGGACATACACCTGAAATGTTACACAAGCCAGTTAGACGTCTGCCAAGTTCCACTAGTTGCGAGATTGGGGAGACACAGAGCAGTTCTTCTATCAGAAAATGCAGTTGATGATTTCAAATAACAACCGATTTCGTCAAGAAATATAACTTCAGAAAATGAAAAACATTAGCAGACGTACAAACCCATTAAGAGAATAAACCAATCAATCATCATGCCGAATTAGCTAAGTCTATCCTTCTTTAATACAAAGGAGTATATCGTTTCATCATCATTCAACACCACTAATGTGCTAAGACAGACACCACAACAAAATTGATCATGTAAAAAAAAAATGAAAAGGCATTTATGATCAAAGGCCCTCCTGCGTGAAGTTGTCGTGATAAGACATAACAATCACAAATCTCCAGACAATCAATTAGCCTGATCATCACAGTGTAAATATTTTCAATAAAGCGTAAAATACCAACTATTGAAAAACTGAAACTCCTAAAGATGGCGAAAGGAATAACACGAGGAAGAAAAAGATAACGAACCTTGCACTTCCGCGTAAAGAATACCACCACACCGTCTTCTAGTTGCTGAAAGAACTGTGAGCTAATCAAATGGAATGATACGAAGTATAAGAAGATGAGTTGATCACTACTTGCTTAGCTGCTTAATTGCTTCGTGTTAGTGTAGGAAAGAATTCACTCAGCGACAACGTATAAGAAAGCTTGTATATATTACAATTCACTAAACCAACTACATCTGTAAGTGTGTTCTACTTAGATGTTGAACAGTTACTCTGAATTTAAAACTTTTCATCGTAACGTTGCAACATCTGGTGCACATATAAAAAAATACACGAGAAATTGTTTTTGGTCAAACAGAATAATTGAAATTGCAAATGGACCACCTTTAAGCGCATGCAGCTTCCGTACCCTACAATTTAGCTATAACCAAGGGCAGCTGCTATGAATTTCTTTTTCGTCACTGGGTCCTCGTGTAAAAATGCAACGTCTTTGACCATCCCGAACAAATCCTCAAGCTTCGTTACCCCAAACTTTTGATAGTCCAAAGCTTTCTTGTACCTTTGCTGGTATATATTCTCAAAATTATGAAGGTAGATTCCACACGAGTAACTTACTAATATCTCTTCTAGCTCATACTTAAACTGTACCCAGATCGAATCTTGAGCTGCCGCCCTTCTCCCGTCTTGCTCTTCCACTACCACCCTCTCTTCATCAGAGAACTCGTCAGAAGAGCCAAAGACGACATTAACTTCTGAGTTCTGTTCCTGAACTTGCTTCCCTTTTTTATCCTTCTTATTCAAAAGTAATTGCACACAAGGTCCAGCTTTCGCATTCCGAAGGCACACAAACTTCTTCTGCCCTTTCCCTTCCACAACCAAGGCATCCGACATTTTCTTAAGAAGATTGACGAGTTTAAAAGATCCATATTCTTGGATATAAAGTGGACGACTAAACACCTTCTGGTATTCTGCAGGGATACGAACAAGTGGCAAACATCCTCCTGACAGTTCAAGCACTTTCACTAACTGCCCCTTCAAACCATTCACGTCTCCAGGCTGTACCCAATAAACTGGGTCATTATGGTTCATTACCTCGGTTGACACTTCTTGACCTACCGTAACTTCATTCAGACCAGTAGGGAGAGAATGTGACCTAGCTGTTGTACTTGGAATGGGCATACCGAACGAAATGCAATTAGTGTACTCGGAAAACTCTTGAGAAACCTTGGTGAAATTTCTTGAATTGTAATAGCTTTGCGCAAGTCCTCGATAAACAATTGCTTCCTCGTCATTTCCATCAGCGTTCTCACCCATATGACAACCTAAAAAGAAGCCAGCAGCATCATTTGCTCCACCACGAGGTGGTTTCGACGGAGGAACAAAACCTTCTCCACGTGCCACACTAGGCCAATCCCACACAAACCGACCCGCATTACACAAAGCTGACGAAACACCCACTCCAGCAGGAATAACAAGGATCACCGTGTACCCACGTTGACCAAGTATATGCAAAGCTGGGGAAAAATCCACATCCCCGGAGATCAACATGATGGAAGACGGTGGCGGATTGTCAAGAGCAAAAAGGAACATGTCAACTAATATAGCCTTATCAGCAGCATCCTTCCTTCCATTAGGAACGTCAACAAGTTTCACGCCCGTCCTCTGGCACCCTTCTCGTAGCCTTCTAGGAAACGCGTTAAAATCGCCGTACGCGGAGAACAGCGTGACGACCCCTTGAATGACAGGGTGAACTCTTAACGCCATCCGAATGTTCCCAGCAACATCTTCAGGACGCACGTCGCTAGGCACAGGACAATTCTCTATGTCCCAGAGAATAGCAACAGGACCCTGGTAGGAAATGTTTGGTCGTGGTATATTGCACGAAGACGGTGATGTTCCGTTAACAATACTGCCGTTAGGGACTAGTGCAACACTCTGCTCCAAACATTGTGTGTTGGAATTGGCATGCATATTCATGTGGTGGAAGGAAACCTGCAATCATACCACAATATTAGATTTGTAAGGATCCTCAAACAACAATTTGCAAACTTTAGCAAGTCATATGTAACTTCCATATCCAAAGGAACACGACCCTTTGACTCTAGATTATAATGGAAGTTACGGAATAGTGCAATATTACTCATAAAACTCGCTACTACGATTCATTTTTTTTTGTGAAATAGCCACCACTCAATGCAGTACCCGACAAATTTTGAATTAATCATTCAGTCCTCTTAAAAAAGCATGAGTTGTCGTGTTGCTACCACATGGATAAGACTGCATACAAATGACACGCTTACCTTGCTATTTGTGCTACGCTATATGCAAATGCTATAGGGTTTTGAGTAACATAGTGAACTACGGAGTACTATTTATACAAATCATTAAATTTGAAACCTTCACCAAGGCTTGAATCTGAACTGAACCAGATGGTATAAAATAACAAATTGCGTCTTAATTACATCGCAATTCAAGAATGACGTATAATTTAGTCCGTCATTTTGTGGCAAAAAAGTACAATCCAATGGTGACACATATCACGATCTAATGCTTCGATAAAGCTCGATTAATCGTTCATCAAACAGTTTCAGTCTCTAATCGTCGAGAAATAGGCTAATGATCAATCGGCCTCGATTAAGATATACGAATTCAACAAACAAAATTACAAAATTCGGAAAAGAAAAAGAAAACAACAATCCTCCTGCATCATTCGTGGATCAAACCTCTTACACAAAACAACAACATCATCATCATCAACTCCGCAACTACGAGAACAGAAACATGATAAAAAAAATTCAAGAAAAACAACAATCGATCAAGCAAGAAAACGAAGTAATTACGTAGTTAGATAAACGAAACCCTAGCAAATCAAACCAAAAAAAAAAAAAAAAAAAAAAAAAAAGGAAAAATAATAAGAGTATAGCAGGTGCGTAACCTGAACTACTACTCTGGTGGCGGAAGTGGCGGCGATGGTGGTGGTGGTTACGGCGGCGGAGAGAGGAGAGAGAGTGGATGAGTTGAGGTGAGGTTATTATTTTGTGATGATGATGAAAGGAGTAAAGATGCAGCAAAATATTTTCACCGACTCAATTTCATTCTCTAATAAAACCCCTTTAAGTTTTCTGTCACGTTTTATTTAATTCTATCATTTATTTATTCTTTTGGAGGTCTTAAATTGGGAGTTTAGACTTGGTAAACCGGTTAATTGGATTGAGTCTGAATTTTTGGGTTGTTAATTTGGGGGTTGCTTGATATATTAGGTTGGGACGGATTAGGTCGTGTCATTTTGAGTTTTGGGTATACTTTGGATTTGGCTAGGTCATTCTGGGGTCTGATTATTATGGTTCAAAATTCAAAATTTTGATAATGAATGACGATTTTCTATTAAAGGTTGCTTTTTAAGTTGTTTATGTATATATTTGGTGTTAATGGATTACACAAAATCAAATAAGTTATTTTTAAGTCATTTCAAATTACCCAGCGTAGTCGTACCCTGTGAATTTCTGGTCAATTCGTTCGAGTCGAGTCAATTTGGGTTTCAAGTCAAGACTTTGTGGGTTGGGTCTGGGTAGGGTCGGGTTAATTCGGGTATTGAGTCTATTTTAGGTCGTGTTTCTCGGGTAAATTTTGGGTCTTGAGTCGGGCAACTGGGTCGGGTCAATTTTGTCAGATCTAATTGTGATCACCATACTATAAAAATTGCCAGCAAGAGTGTGATCTACGGGTTAAAATATGATTGAAATTATAGATCATGAGTCTGTCGATTTGGTAAAAAAAGTGTGGCTAACCTGACGTGTATGGTTTTGCAGGCTATCATGCATGCTCGAGGTTTACCCAATGCTCACTGAAGATAGCGGTTGCGGGTTCCTTACATTGCTAAAAATATTATACGCGGTGGCGGCGGATAGAGGGGTTGTGGTGGTCGGTCATCGGTGGTGGGTGTGGTAGGTGTGTCCATTATATGGGTGGTCCGAGTAGGTTATCATGATAGGGCTAGTTGTGGGACAAAGAGAAGGAGTTTTGGTGGCGGTTGACCAAAGAGAGGCGATGCCAGGCGCCATGTGGTGGACTAGTGGCCGTGGTGGGCATGGGGCAACAATGGTGATTAGACCTGTCAAATTTCGACCCGACCCGAAAAACCGACCCGACCCGACCCCTTTTTTTAGGGTCAAGACCCGTAAAATTTGACCCGTGACCCGAAATGACCCGAACCCGAAATGACCCGTTAATTTAGGGTCAAGACCGCTCGATTCGTCAGATGGGTCAAGTGTAATTTTGTGTAACAAGACTTTTTGAACCTACAAAATTAATATTTCATAAAAAAAATAATTTAATATTAAGAATTATTACAACCTCAATATTATAAGTTGGAATATCAAAATGATAATGAAAATTATGATTGAAATATTATGAATATATTTATAAATAGACTATTTTAATTTTATAAATCACAAAAATGAATATATATCAACTTTAGTATTACATATGTACAATAAACTATGTACATAATGTAAAATAAAAATAAAAGAATTTTTTTAATTATATAAATAAAAAATAAAAAGTAAAAACGATTAATCAGTATTTTGACCCGAACCGACCGAAACCCGAACCCGACCGACCAGTATTTGAGCCGAACCCGTATTGACCGACCCAGATTTTGACCCGACCCGTATAACCCGAACCCGAACTCCGAATTCATCAATTCGCTTGAGGTCTAATGGTGATGAACCGCTACATTGTACCACGTGGAGGTGGAGAGTTGATTGATAGTGCTACTTGTTTTCTCGTATTTTTTTTTATATACGCATCGTATATTTCTTTTAATTGTTAAACATTGAAATTAATGGTTCGATCACCAAAATGTTGAGTTTACACTCCACCGGAAGCTAACTTTGTTTTGTTTCCCCTTCATTTCTATGTTTTTATAGCGTAATTACATCTTATTTTATTGTCACTTGTTAACTCAAAAAATTAAGATAACCACTTTTTCGTTGAAGATATCAATGCTAATTGTAAAGTTGATGATATTGCTCGTGTCCATTATTTAAATTGAACCGGAGGAGGAGAGGAGACATCAAAGCCAGCCAATTGACTTGAGTGATGTTTGTAGTCCTATCACGTATTCGTGTGGCTCAAATGCAATTTACTTAACCAAGATAAAACACTCCATTTTTTGAACTTGCAAAATCCCCAGAAGAGTGAACACAAATGGCATCAACAAGTATTTCTCATGTATCACCACCACACTTGTTGTTACCCACCAAACTTCATCCCTTCAAATTTCACCCTTCTATTTCTCACCTATTTACCCCTCAAATTCACCCTCTTAACTACCATTGCAGGCTTAAAATTCACTCTCATGCTGCTAATGCTCCTCCCACTGATGTTAATTCACTTCAATTTGCTGCCAAAGATGGCCAAGATCGTCTCTTGAAAGTAATTTTTTACTCATTTTATCACTGTTTTAGCTTTTTTGTTTGCTGAAATTTGGTGTTTCTATGCTGTTTTATGTTTGTTCTGTGATATGGGTCTTGTTTTTATGCATGAAGTTTTTGTTTGTTTTTCTTCAGGGTTTTGTTAATTGGTGTTTGTGTGCCCAAGTTGCTAATACAAATGTTTTATTGTTGGTGCGAGACGGTGGTGGATAACAATAAACTTAAGATAAAATTGTGTCAAGATGAAATTTTTATTAATAACTACGTAGTATAAACTTAAAGAGTACCAAAGATGCCCTAGTTTATTGGTCATGCCCTGGTTTGTTGGTTTGTGACATGGGTGTCACGAACTAAACTATAGGTCTCAGTTTTGATTCTTTTGAATCTCGCTCCTTTGCTGTAATGGGCACGAACGACCTTATCGAATTTGCATTATGATGAAAAATATATTTTCAAAAGGCGAGTATGAACGTACCATGTTGCGAATTCATTTGTTGACAAACTTGACATCTGTTTATTTGAGGGGAATTTCATTGTTTTAGCCCTTTCTTACTTAGGGGTATGTAGTTTCGTATCAGGGTAATTATAGAATGTGGGCACTTGTTTCTTTGGTGAAATTTGATGTTTTTGAAGCTAGTTATGTTGAATTTTGTGAAATGGAGTTTGTTTTTGTGCATAAAGTTCTATTCTTTGTAAGGGTATTGGTGAGGCTTGTGTTTAAGATTGTTGGCATTTGCTCAAGATCGTCTCGGAAAAGCCATTATATGTTCAATGTTTGATGTTGTTTCTGAGGAACACATTTTGTCTTAAACATGGATTTATACGTGGAGCCGTTTTCAAGGCTAGCGTTTGTACTAATGTCGTAAAATTAGACGTTGTGCCGGGGGAATTTAATTCTTCTTAGCCTTTTTATACTGATTTTAGGAATTGTGCTTTCTTTATGTTACAGGCCATAGGTAAGATTTGCTTGTAACATTCTTTTGTATTTTGCTTGCTTGTTTTATGGCTTCAATGGTGTAAGCTTGTATCGTTATATGTAGTCCTCCGTCTCACATCAGCATGTGTGTTCCTTGAGTTGCTTATATGTTCTAAAATTGATTTATAAGCTAACATTTTAGCTTTGTCTGAGCGTATACTGCGGTCAGATACACGTACAATACCTCAGGCAATGAAATGAAAAGTTAGCTTGAAAGTGATTAAGCTTCCCTGCATTCCCTATAATGGGTACATTTGGCCATCAGAGTTCTGTAGCTGTGCACGTTGACGAATTCCATCAGTAAATCTTACTACCTAGGCTATTAGTTACCAGTTACCACTGCTGTCTTTATGATCTGTTACAAGAACACCAACTTTGACTGTTCCGTTAAATCAATCGTGCAGAGAAAATTACATGGAGTTTGGTCTTCTACTCTACCTCGAATAATGAAGATGTTTTTTTTGTACACTCGTAATTTAGCTTGATGGTTTAATTTTGTCCAATTCCTCACCGGCTTTCCTAGTCCTTCATGTAGTCGTCTAATCGTGTATTTACCATTGCTCTATATGATTTCTATTTGAAATATGATTAGTCACTTTCCTACTTCCTCCAACACAATTAATTTATCTTGCAGGTTCCAGCTTCAAATATCAGGAACTTTTGCATCATTGCACATATCGACCATGGCAAATCGACTCTAGCTGACAAATTGCTTGAAACAACTGGCACAGTTCAGAAGCGTGAGATGAAGGAGCAATTCCTTGATAACATGGATCTTGAAAGAGAAAGAGGAATCACAATCAAATTGCAGGTACCCTTTCCCCAATATATTGAGTGCGTTTATTCTGATGGTTTGACGCTCAATCTCTCAAGTTTGATGATTGATTTTAACAGTTGCATTTGTTACATTTCGTGCTACTCATTTCTCCGGGACATCTTGTGTGGTGGCATACCGAGTAATCCTTGTAACAAGCTGTGGTTGATTTATTCGATATGTCTTTCAGGCAGCTCGTATGCGTTATATTTACCAAAACAAACCATATTGTCTCAATCTTATTGATACTCCAGGACATGTGGATTTCTCTTATGAGGTATGTTGAGGTAACTTGTCTACAGTATAATTTGTAAACTGCTACAGTCAATAATGGCTATAAACTGTTGACTGCAATGTCTAAAGGCACAATTTAATGGTTGTGCTTTGCTTGCCAATGAACCTGTGATAATGTATGTGAAAGTCAGAATGTTGCAATGTCGACGTAGTCTTTGCACAAAATGTCTTTGTTGCTTCGTGTGCCTCATATAGTTGATCATGCATATTCATGATTTTCCTGCTGCATTCAACAAAAGGTGTGGCAATATCATCTGATCAATCAGCTATAGGTCTTTGTGATTCATAACTCTAATATTTATAGACATAATTTCTTTTGGGTGAATGGGTGATATCAATACTTTCGTCGGTCCTGCAAGTTTGGGACAGCCAGTAGTCATAAGATAAATTTGTACCTAGCTATAAATTTTTGCTGATTTGTGAATTTGACTTAAGCATATCAATATGTTGTGGGTTTTCACCTTCATAGCTGATGTTGTCACTTGTCAGCCACCGAAGAATTTTTATTTCTCTTTCTTTTAGAGAACGCCTTTTTTTATTATTTTTTTTATTTTTATTTTTTTTAGTGTCGAGAATGCTCTTCTGCGGAAGTGATAGACTAGTGCTTTGCTTGTTGGCCTTTTCTGTTTATACTCCTTTGTTTTGGGTTTGGTTTTGTTTTGTTTTGTTTTGTGGTGTGTGTGTGTTAGTAGCTTTTCTTTCGCCTTCATTCAGTCATACCTTTATAGTAATGGTGGAAACAGAGTGTCTGTATCTTGTTTAAAATTTATGTATTTTTGTAGGTTTCACGCTCTCTAGCTGCATGTGAGGGTGCTCTGCTTGTCGTAGATGCTTCGCAGGTGCTTATCCTGTTCTTTACTGGATGTGTCAAGCAACGTATTGTCTGTCGTCTAGCTAATACATGCGCCCCCTTACATTTGAACATTTCGTAATTTAGCGTTGGGCGTTTCTTTGAAGTACCTTATCTCGACGTGACTCTTGTCAGTGGTTTTGTAAATTCCTTCATTTAATGACATACTTGTGCACTAATTTTTCCAGGGAGTGGAAGCTCAAACTCTAGCCAACGTTTATCTGGCATTAGAGAACAACCTAGAAGTTATCCCTGTGAGTATATTGATATTTGGATGTTCTTTTTTTGTCGATTGACATTTCTTGGGCCTTATGATAAACTCTTACTCCGTATAATAATTTGGATCATACTGTGTTTCACATGGTTGGTACATTACTCGTATATTTTAAACTACAAACAGCTAAGGTCGAAATTCAATTTTTTTATTTTCCTTTTAATGGAACATTTCATCCTGGTGTAGGTTCTCAACAAGATAGATCTGCCTGGTGCAGACCCCGACCGCGTGTCTAAAGAGATTGAGGAGGTTAGTCAACGCCTACTTAATCGTGTCATTTATTTTGACACTGTTGGTGTGGATGAACTTCTTAATTTTGAGTAGTCTGGCTGCTTTTCACATTATTTTCCTAGTTCATTAAAAATGGTTTCGTCAAACATTGAAATCGTTCTTTCTAACTTCATGGGTGATACGGTGTTGATTGGTCATATCGTTGTAACACCCATGAGTAATGCGCTACAGGCATTGTTTGTATATATCGGTAATTCGGGTGCACTAATCAACACATGATAGTCTCTACACTCTTACAACTACTTTACACGCGTTAAAAATTACTAGCTGACCAACCTCTTTTACAATTTGAACTGTTTCTCTCCTTGTAGATAGTCGGATTGGATTGTAGCAATGCAATTCGGTGCTCTGCAAAGGTCAGTGGCAATTCTGGTAAATATATTGCTATCATGTACTATCCTCTAGGAATTATTGTTCTTACTTTTGGTTTCATATTTCCTTTTTATAGGAGGGCATAGGTATAACTGAAATTCTCGATGCTATTGTTCAAAAGGTTCCTCCACCACGTGATAGTGCAACCGAGGCCTTAAGGGCTCTTATATTTGATAGGTAATCATGTTTACTACCTTGCTACCTTTCATTGCACTGTTTTTATACCGTGATGAATAGAGGCGCGATGAGTGTGTAGGAACGTGTTCATCACTGCCTAGTTTCCATTTTAAAAGATCAGGGGTTATCGAAATTTATTAAAGGACTCAAATGCATTGATATGGGGTTGAAAAGAGACGAAATGATAAAAAGCTACCCATGTTAAGTAGAGGACTATAGGGTTTAAAAACTATAGTCTACCATTTACAATAAGGGCTAAATGTCGGGACTTCTGATAGCGCATCTTTTTTGGCGAGTTACAGATAAACTAAGCAAGCGTTCTTATAACTATCTGTTAGTTTCATGTAAGTTTAGATGTTTCTGAATTATTGATCCTCCTCCAGGCTGGTAAAAATATTGTCTTTGAAGTGTATTGCAGTTATTATGATCCCTATAGAGGCGTCGTCGCATACTTTCGAGTAATCGACGGAACTTTGAAGAAAGGAGATCGGATTCATTTCATGAACAGCAAAAAGGTGACATAATTTTTTGTGCTGCAATATCCCGTAGCAGTATAGCACCTGCATGTACATGAGTACGTCATCATCACCAAGTCTGAATGACAAGAGATACTTTTAATGAACAATGTGAAACATCATTTTAATTGTCGCTCGAGAACATTATTCGTGGAGATCAGAGTGTGCCGTGCTTTTAAACAGCTGTTGCTCAATAGCACGTGCTAAGTTTCGTCTTCGTCCTTGTGGGTATTAAATTTGCTTTGCGCCTGTTTCTATAAAGCCCTAGAAGATTTTTGCATTAATACCAATGAGACATTCAAGACTCAATGGAGCACTTTTTTTGGTTCCCATAATTTTCTTTTAGAGAGAAACTTTTTTGGTTCGTATAATTGGCCAGATATATTGTGCATATAAGAAATAAATGTTACCAATTGAGACATGAAAATCTAAATTATTCATCGTGATTTTATACAGGAAATGTGCCCTAGGTTGTAGCTCGTTTGAAAAACACGATATATGAAACATTCCTAGAAACTAACAAGTGTCTAATTGTCTCACAGGATTACTTTGCTGATGAAATTGGAGTTCTTTCTCCTACTCAAATGCAGGCCGATGACCTATTTGCTGGAGAGGTTAGTTTAAGCTGTACTTCTGTTTAACGTTTGCGCTCTTTTATTTTCATGTGGGCCCTTCAGCTATTGTAATAAATGGTGTTCTCACAAGCCATTTTTACTTCGTACCTCAAGCAAATAACTTTTTCTTGTAGGACGAAGATTGATTGAATTTTAACCAAGGTGTACAATTAATTTAATTATTAAGAAGTAGCTTTTCTCTACACCTTTTTCTCACTTATAAGGTTTATGCCTTCATAACAAGTTATTCAAAATTTCTACATCAACCTGGTGGGAAAAATCCATTGGACTTAACTAATACATTAGAATCTGGTCGATTTTAAACCGTGATCAATCTATTTGTCGATGGACCTCCTATGCTAGAATTACCTGATACTTTGTTTTCAACTAGCTGAGAAAAACATTGCCAAGTTTTCGCTTTATCATTTTGGTGAGCTTTATTGATATTTTGTTTTCTGTTCTTTTAGGTCGGATATCTGTCGGCTTCCATTAGATCAGTTGCAGATGCGAGGGTCGGTGATACGATCACTCACTTTAGCCGGAAGGCAAAAGAACCTCTACCTGGATATCAGGAGGCAACACCCATGGTTTTCTGCGGTTTATTTCCCATTGATGCTGACCAGTAATAACTCTTTTCTACGGTGGACACTAGAATTTTACTCACTACTACTTCCTGTCTAACCTCACACGACCCCTTACCTAAATGCAGATTCCCAGATTTACGTGATGCCCTGGAGAAGCTGCAGCTTAATGATGCCGCGCTGAAGGTAACTTTTAATCAAACTTAAATCTCGATTCTTAATGACTCCTTTGTGATTGAAAAAAAAATAAAAAATAAAAATCTTCTATCATACTTAGTATGACAATATGCATTTGTTTTGGTGTGGAGATTCTAAGATATACTGTTTATTCACTTCCACAAAGATAAACGAAAAGGGGATTGTACATTCATGTTGATAATTAAATTTGTACGTTGAATTTTTTTATTTTTTTTTTCGGGAGTGACCTTTTTTGATTGGGTAAAAATATTGAGTTTGATGCCATTAAAGTAGTAGTTATATTGATTGTTATTTTGCAGTTCGAGCCAGAGACGTCATCAGCAATGGGTTTTGGCTTTAGGTGTGGCTTCTTGGGCCTTCTACACATGGAGATTATTCAGGTCTTCTTTCATGGTAGCTTTGTGAGTTTGTAATATATAAAATTGCCGATTTAATTGCCAAAATATGACTGAATGATTATATATATTATGCAGGAAAGACTTGAAAGAGAGTACAATTTGTCCTTGATAACTACTGCCCCGAGTGTTGTGTACCGAGTAACATCCACTACTGGTGAAACGGTAACTAAACCCTGAATAGCATAGAAAGATACGTGTGAACGATGTTATTTAGTTTCATGATTCGCTGTGAATGTTCTGCAAATCCAAGTTTTCTAATTTCTATGGTTTTGAAGGTCATTCAGAGTTTAATATTTTGCTGTTCTCTTCATGTTTTATGGACTTCTTCCACAGGGAATCAGGGATATGTAGCATACGTTTTATGGTGGTCATAATTACTGTGAAATTGACTAGAACCATATAATAGAAAAGACTAGTAACTTTTACGACAGATAGTTGTATGCATACGTCGTGTTTATCTAACCTTAATTGTAGTTACAGTAACCATCAGTAAATGAGTTATAAGCGTCTGACGTGCTCATTACATGCAGGCAACGATCTTGTTAGACTTTTTATGATAAATAATTTGGCAAAGATCGTAAATTTCTCTCAATTTTATATTAACTGCTAATTTTTCTTCAGATTGAGTGCTCAAACCCTTCGCTGCTTCCAGAACCTGGGAAGAGGAAGTTAATTGAAGAGCCTTACGTGAAGGTACTACTGCCCGATTGCTGATTTTACGAGAATTTAGGACATGTTTTTATTATCTTTTTTCTTCCCTCACTTATCAAAAACTTCAAAAAATTTCAGATGATTGACTTTAGAAAACTCTAGAATACGTCACAAAATTTCAGGATACTGTCTGCTTATAAAACATTAAATTGAAAAAAAAAAAAAAAGATTTATACAACTTAAGACGAAGGAAACGTGTATTACTCCAGGGATATCTACTTTCTGCACATGCTAAAGTAATATACTGTGTGTTTGACTACAGATTGAACTGCTTACACCTAAAGACTATATCGGTCCTCTAATGGAACTAGCTCAAGAGAGAAGGGGAGAATTCAAGGAAATGAAATATATTACCGAGAATAGGACGTCGATAATCTATGAAATGCCATTAGCAGAGGTAGCTGCCACCTCCTATTTTGGCCGTGGTTCGTCTGTTTCTTTCATAATGATCGGTACTTTTTATCATCGAGTTAACAAGTCATTGTCGTAGATGGTTGGTGATTTCTTCGACCAGCTCAAGTCGAGAAGTAAGGGCTATGCCAGCATGGAATACTCAGTTGTAGGGTAAGATTTACTGTGTTTCAGTTGTTCATGTCTGGCCTCTTATTTCTTGCAATTTTTCACATGTGATCATCATAGGGTATTCGTATCTTTTTTTTTTTTTACTCCATTTGTTTTACTTTATCTCTATTTTTATATATCTACTTTTGAAAATTATCATTTTTTGATTTTTTTTTTTAATAGTTCTTATATATTTTACTTTATTTTAATCTTTTTTTTTTTTTCCTCTTTTCTAAATTTTTTGAGTGTACTTTTTTTTTTTTAAAACTTTAATCATAAAGTTTTCAAAACTTTTTTTTTTCTATATATGTAACGGACTGATGGATCGGATGATGATTCATGTTAGCCGACCCCAAACTTTTTGGTAATAAGGCTCCGATGTTCTCCTTGTTGTTGATCATCAAAGGGTATTAGTCACTCACCATTCATAAAATGACACTGTGAGTTCATAATAAATTTAGTGGAAATTTCATGCATGGTGCTAATTTATACGATTCTGTAATACGATAGGTTTAACACTGCCTTTATGAATTAACTTTGAACATGTGTATGGTATAACTTTCGGAAATATTTTAGTTACATAGAAAAAAGAATGTTATAGGAAGAAGCAAGTCAAGAAATTTGTCAATGGTAAAAATATAATGTCGTATAATAAGAGACTACTTACTGTATATTCTGCTCATTTGGATACCAGGTATCGAGAAAGCGACTTGGTTAAGCTTGATATCCAAATAAATGGTGATCGTGTGGAGCCTCTAGCAACTATTGTTCATAAGGATAAGGTAATGTGGTTTCAATAACGGCAATTCATTATGTTTGAATGTTTATGCTCTTCTGCTACATTCGTAGTTTAATCTAGCTAGTGAGAAATAGTATGTCTATCGTACATACGCAACTATGCAATGCTTTTGTTTAAGTAACTGCGTTGGAAAATGTGGGCGTGAGAGTATTTTTAACCGTTTCATACAGGCATACAATGTCGGAAGGGCCTTGACTCAAAAGCTGAAGGAGCTCATACCACGTCAGATGTTTAAAGTGCCGATTCAAGTAAGTTTCGTCATTTCTATTCAACCATGGTATTAAAATTAAAAGTCCTGACTCATTAAAATTATGACATAAGTCTTATCTTTCTCGATTATTTTTTCTCACCTGTCATCATAATCCTGAATGGTACTTATATTGGTTACTCCGTTAATATTTTACCCTTTGACAGGCCTGCATTGGCGCCAAAGTTATCGCCAGTGAAGCGATTTCTGCAATTAGGAAAGACGTTTTGGCTAAATGCTACGGTGAGTCAAACTAACGGTGTAACATTTTTTCTGCAGAAAATACTCCTTGACTTGTTTCTGTTACGTTTTGTCTGCAAAGTCGTTTCCAGCTTAAGTAACTAATTAGCGATGTTCCTTTTCTTTTGCGTTTCCTCGAGCACTTTTTTCTGTTTTTTTTTTTTTTAATCGTACATTTGCTATGCAGGGGGTGATATATCGAGGAAAAAGAAACTGCTAAAGAAACAGGTACTCCATCTCGCATACTTTTTCCAACATCTATCGACAATTCTTACAACGAAATCAACAGTCGACAATTTAGTATGGTCCCATACAGCACACTCGTACTATTTACTACAGAGTAATACATTTTCTAAGCTCGACAGACACTGATGTCGTTGATTATGTCAGGCTGAAGGGAAAAAGAGAATGAAGTCGATCGGTAAAGTGGATGTACCACAGGAAGCATTCATGGCTGTGTTAAAGCTCGAAAAGGAGGTTGTATAAAACAGATGCATGTTATCATAATGCTCTTCGTCGATATAGCCTACTTCTTCGTCAGGGCGATTTTTGAAGTAACAGCCAAAATCGTGACATATTTGTATAAACATTAAATTTTTATTATTTTTGTTCGTGCTTGAAAGCCTTATTATAACTTGTTTTGTCCCTCGTCTTTGAAGTAAATATTTCTCCCTTTCCCGTTCGAGTGTTTATTACTTTGATCTCATGGCGATGGTTTGTTCGTCTTATTTTTACTTTTAAAAAATTTAGCAGACAAATACGATAAGTATAACAAGACTTCAACAAAACTTCAAACAAATTCAGACAAATTAAAAAAAATATCAAAGTTTAGATTTTAGACAACTTAAAATGAAGAGAAAATGTTCCGATGTTTGTGGAACTCGAGATAATGTTATCATTTTTTAGTCGATTAATATCTATTACTCCGTATTAAAAAAAATACGAAATACTTGATACATGGAGAAAAGATTGAAGGGATGTTTTCTGGTTCATACATATTATAAATGATACATACAATAGTGTAAGTATTAATTTAGTCAGCAACATGGGGATGTAGCTCAAATGGTAGAGCGCTCGCTTTGCATGCGAGAGGCACGGGGTTCGATCCCCCGCATCTCCAATTTTTCCTCCATTTTATTTTTGTCCGTCTTTTTTACCGAAAACCAATTTTGAGTTCTTTAATAACACCATGAAATGGCAAATTTTAGACTATAAAACACATATGAAAATAAACAAAATCAGCTACTCCGTATATATATAAACATTGAACCCAAAAAAACTATTTATATAAACAAAAACAACAAGATCACAACTGACTACGGAGTAATCAAAATAAACAAAAGTACCTATATATTTACGGAATACAATTACACACTAGATAAACTAACGACCAACTGAATCATCAACCGTACTTAAGTCTTTGGACCAACTTCAATTAGCCCCACAACGGTCTGTTGGCCGTAGAACAAGGTTTATACTCTTCTGTAAGACGTCACACAATTTGAGTAGCCCCATTCGACAAGTGATTATGATTATGATTATTATTGTTAATGCCCAAAGAAGGGCCATCATTATGCCAAGTAGAGTCATACTTCTCACCATCACCCCACAAAGCATAGGCCTCCTCACCATGGGCAGCATCATCACCAACAACCAACTCCTCGTCCGACATTCGCAAGGGAATGATCAACTTAATCCCGACACAAATTAAGGACGTAACCACAACGTTCCACCCTATGATGAACAAACCGGCGACAATTTGCTTGGCGACTTGGAGACCACCGTTGTGGCCGTAGATAGCGCCATGCTCATTTTGGACGGCTAGGAACATGTTGGCTAGGGTGGGGTGTGCGAATATGCCCGTCAATATGCCGCCTAGGAGGCCCGCTACCGCGTGGGTGTGGAATACTCCTAGGGTGTCATCTATGGCTTGCATTGGTTTCCATTTTTTGTGGACTATCATCATTGTGAACCATGGTATGCTTCCTGATAATATTCCCATTATTATTGCTGCCCATCCTTGGACTAGTCCTACATTACAAAATCCCAAGCATACAATGTAAGTATTAGGCAGTCCTTTCGGATTTGATTTTGCTGAATTGAACTAAACTGAACTGAGCAAAATATATTTTGCTCGTAAATTTGTGAAACAAATATCTTGACGTAACATTTCTAAACTGAAATGAAGTGAATTAAGTCCAAAAGTGTAGCCTAAGTACTAACTAGCTCATGGAGTGACGAATTCAGAAAATGTTGTTTACAGGGTATTATGAATTCGTCACTCCATGAGCTAGTTAGTACTTCGCCTAAAATCAACTTTCTGCAAATAACTACCTTATAAAATCAACTTTTTCGTCACTCCATGCGTTTATGAATTCGTTTAGATAAGTACTAACTACATATCTAAACGAATTCAGAAAATTATAAAAAACTACCTTATAAAATCAAATAACTACCTTATATAATTTTTTTTTGCAAATAACTACCTTATAACGCATTTTTATTCATAACGGTACCACTTCGCCTAAAACCCCAATTTAACTCATAGAAACACCATTATGTCACTTGTTATTTGGCATCTCAGCATAATAGAGATGTTTAGTAAAGGTAAACTGGGTTATTTTAAGTGTAATTTCAAATAAAACTTGTCAAAATTTTGAATTTTTAGACCGTTTTCAAGTGACTTGGTAGTGATATGCATAGCATTTGTAATATTTAGGTAGTGATCTGAATAAATAACGAGTTATAAGGTAGTTATTTGGAAAAAAAAATTATATAAGGTAGTTGTTTGCAAAAAGTTGGTTTTATATGGTAGTTTTTTTGTAATTTTGCCTAAAATAATTTATAAAGTTTTAAGTTTTAAAATTACTTTTCTTTTTAGTAAGAAATGTTGATTATAACAATTCACTAACATTAAAATTTAAAAATAGAAATAAAGAATAAATAACCAGAACGTCTGAAGTAGAACATACCCCTTAAAAGTTACTTCTTATATAAAATCATTTACGGTAAAATTTAGGGCTTACCAGCACCAGGAGTGATGCATACGAGACCGGTAATCATGCCTTGGACAGCACCGATAACTGAAGGCTTGCCAAACACAATGACATCGAGGGCAGTCCACATGAGCAAGCTTGTGGCCGTACACACATTAGTGTTTAGAATGGCTAACGACGCGACCGTGTTGGCCGCGAACGGGCCCCCACCGTTGAATCCGGCCCAACCCATCCATAGCATCCCAGCCCCGGTTAATGTCAATAATATGTTGTTTGGTGGGAACTTTTCTCGGTCGTTCTTTGATCTTGGTCCTACCTACATATTCAATTAATTTTTTAATTTACCTGAATTATTATTTCACATACTATCTAAAGACAAATTAAATTGTTAAATTTGTTACATTTCCTCGTTTCATTGAATCGATTACCAATTACTCTATATTGTGAGAGAAAATATAATAAGGGTAAACAATTCACTTAAATAAATGAATTTGTGTAATGCATGATTAATCACTAATAGTAAATACTAATATTGATATGTGGAATAAGAAATTCTATAACATTATTATGTCAGAAATATTTGAATGATGAAATGGGTACTAAAAAATTCTTGTGTAAGTCAGGACTTACAATAAGTTATTGTACGTAAGTCCACTTCATTTGTACCCGTTTATATAGATTTTGTGCTATTTAAGTGATAATTATGATTAATTGTTACTAAATTTTTTTTAGTACCCCTGTAAGTGACTTTAGTAAATTTGTTTCATGATTTTGTACCCTTTTAATTGCAATTTGTACTTTAGTCTTACATTAATTTTGTGTAAGTTATGCCTTATTGCCTTACAGGAGAACTGCTGCATTCATTATTCCCAAAAAAAAAAAAAAATATCACTCGTAATCATTATGGAGTTTTTTTTTCCTATAACAAATTATTAGTAAATATTGTGATTTCCGTTGTAATTATGACTAATTAATACAATAACGGTAAATATTTACAATATTTACTAATACAAATGATAACACTTGTACCCTTCCAAGAGGATTGACTAATAATTTAATAATCAATGTCTAATTAAAAAAATAAATTAATTGGCAAATGGTACTTAATTTTGTCGTATATTCTAAGAGAATTAATAATAAGTCTTACTTAAGACGGGTATATCCGTCTTAAGCTAAAAACGGGTCAAGTACCCCACTTGCTCATAAAGGACAAATATATTACATCTTTCTAACCCACTTGTCTTTTGTCTTCTTCCTTAATACTTGACCCGTCTTAATTTAAGACGGATATATCCGTCTTAAATAAGAATTTGTGATTAACCAATTACTACGGAGTATATATTTATTTACTAATAATTAATGACTAATTAAAAAATTTAATTTAATTGCCAAATGATACTCAATTTTGACCTATCTATCTACGCAATTCAATTTAATTGTGAGTCAATCAAGGTGGCCATAACAAAACTTTTCACCAATCTTCTCTACGATGCAATCACCACAAGGACACATGTCACATTGTGGTGATACATTGCCTATTTAAAATGGGACCCCCCCACTAACTCCTTATAATTAATTTCTCATAATTCACAAATTATGAATAGTTACAAATTTTACAACATAATTAACAATATACGGAATACAATATAGCTTAGGTAAATTACATAATTACAATATAAATTTGCATTTCTCTAAATTTATTTTTGTAATACAAATTAATATGGCAGTTGTACTATTTCACTTATGTATTGCGTACTATTTAAATTTGCATACTTTACTAATTTACTTATGTACTCCGTACTATTTAAATTATTCTTTCATATATAATTATTTAAACAATACGGAGTAAGTTTTTTGCAATTGCACGGGCATAAAATTATACATTCATAAAATATTTTTTTATGTAATTTGCACGGGTATAAAATTATTATTTGTCATATAATAGTAATAATTTGCACGGGGATAAAATTGTTATTTGTACGGGCATAGAATTATTATTTGTCATATAATAATGATAAATTGCACGGGAATAAAATTTATACATTCGAAATTATTTATATTTTTTTTTGCAATTTACGCGGGTATAAAATTGTTATTTGTCGTATAATAATGATAATTTGCACGAATATGAAATTATTATTTGTGCGGGCATATAATTGTTATTTTTCATAAGATAATGATATTTTGCACGGGTAAAAAGTTGTTATTTGTCATATAATGATGATAATTTGCACAAAAATAGAATTGTTATTTGTACAAGCATAAAATTGTTGTTTATCATATAATAATGTTAATTAGCACAGGCATAAAATTGTTATTTGTACGGGTATAAAATTGTTATTTGTCATATAATAATGATAATTTGCACGGGCATAAAATTGTTATTTGTACGAGTATAAAATTATTTATTGTCAAATTATTTTTATTTTTTTGGTGTTTTTGCTAACATTAATTCATACTGGTTGTTTCAAATGACGTCCTTTATATACTCATTTTAAAGCTTATTTATTATTATTTGTCCCTATTTCAAGAGTCGCAACTAAAAAAGATCTAAAAATTATGATTCGCAGTAGTGAAAAATAGGTCTTATATAGAAGAAATAACGTAGTTTATAAGGAAGTCTTTGAGAAATTATAATACGTTTATCATCGTTGTATTATTTCATTTTATCGTTACCTTTCCTGTTTTGGTTTGAATTTTTCTATTATTTTTCTATTATGGTTTTTTCAAAAGACTTTTTATTAAACTTATTATACAACGCCGTAATTATTCAAATGTTCCTACTTTATTTTTATAAAGAACATACACCCGTGCAATTTGCACGGGCATAAGACTAGTACCAAAACCTAGGAGAGTCATTGGATGTGGCTAAAATTTCTAGTCAACGTTTACTTTGACTTATTCTCGAATGTAAAAAAAATTAGGTAAAATAAAAAACGGTTTCACGCTAACGACGTATCATCTATAACTAAAATGAACTCACTAAAACATCTTAAAAATTTATCATATTTTAGTGTTAAAGTAATCATTTTAAAGATCAAACTAGTCATATTTTAGTAGCAGATAATCCATTATACGTGTGAAATTGTTTTACGATAAATTTAATCTAAAATATTGTAATGCTACATTGACGTAACATTAGGTCAGTTATTATATTTTGGCATCACGTCATAATTTCCCACATTTCATTATGTTCTTAATTCTTATGGCTTTATATGACTCTATGTCTCTATATGGTAGGCGTGCCCTACGTAGAAAGACTTTATGACAAAAGTTTCATGCAATTACTACCGATAATTATCTTCAAATATTACAAACTCGAAGTTGAATAGTCTTATAAATACTTGATTCAAATTATACAAATTATACAAATTAAAGATTTATCATGATAATTAAATACATAATGTACTTCGTATTTTCGTAATATAATGATCGCGGATGCAAAGTTAGTATTCATGTTATATAAGTACGTATAGACTATATAGAGTACAATATTTAAAATACACATATTTTTGTATGGGTCAAACCTTACAATAAATTATTATAAGTCTGATTTATTTGTACTCGATTATATAAATTTTGTACTATTTAATTGATAATTATGATTAATTGTTACCCATGTAAGTGACTTTAGTAGATTTATTTCATGTTTTTGTACCCTTTTAAGTTCAATTCGTACCTTAATCTCACATTAACTTAATGTCAGTGGTGCCTCACAGGAGAATTACTATTTAAAATAATACAGAGTAATTAGTTATAAAAATAGAATAGTTTTAAGTGACTGTATTTCTATACTTCCTCCATTCCATTTGATTCTATACATATTCCTTTTTTGGAAATTTCAATCAATTCTATACATTTCTATTTTGGTCCGTACTTTATTAAACTAAAAGACCAATATACCCTTCATTACCCCACCCAACCCACTTGCAATGTCCTTTTTTAAAGAATAAAGTAGGGGTAGTTTGGTAATTCTATTGTCTATCCCACTTGATTTTCTTCTACCTTAATTACCGTGTTTTGATCAAATGTATAGAATCAAACAGAATGGAGGAAGTATTACTTTGTATTTCATATTTATTAAGATCAGTATACATCATAAACCTGTATTAAATAAGAGAGTAATATCAAACGTTATCGCAAAGTATTACCGAGTTTTTTTTTTTTTTTTTTTTTTTTTTTTTTTTTTTTGGCACCGTTCAAGACTAATTCTATTACTCCGTATAAGATTGTTTTATGCTCGAGACGTTATACAACCAATAAGATTACGTACCGTACCGCACCGCACGTCATCAATAAAAGTTTGCAATTAAGCGTGAAAGAGGGGGAATACATGTGAATGAGATTGTGAATCGTGAATCCACTCAACTTAATTAGATTCCAAGTTATATACTATGAGTACTTTGTTGTCAACCATGGCGGCCTTCCTAAAGTCGTCTTAGACTTACCAACTCCTTCGTAAAAACTATAATACTTGCATCATCATAATTAATTGACTACATTATAAAGTATAAATTTAATAATTCGATATCGTCATTATTTTTAAAAATAATAATATAAGTGTAAATATAGTCGAGTAATCTAGCTTGTTTTGTTTGTCTCCTTAAATGCGATATTAATATTAAGTTTTTATAATTTTTGAAAATGTGTAATTGAAGATATTGTCATTGCCAAATACGTCTCGATAAATGTGAAAAAACACATGCACATAATGGAGTTGAATGGAGGGAGTATATTTTAGCCGAAAAATGCTTATTATGTACACATAAATATCGTATTGAAATTACATGCGGAATATATATAATCTAATTTGTTATACGTTCAAAATATTCCAACTTATATTTATCATTGTTATAAACGGCTTCCAATGTGTGAAAAATACTTTAAATTACCAAGATATTGAATTAAAAATTCTATTTGTCTCCATTAAACTTCTTAAATGAAATATTAAAAAACTCAAAAACTAATATAGTATATACGTAATTAGAAGAAAACATACCCAATAAGCAGCAGTTAAGCCAGCAATGCCGGAGGAAAGGTGAATAACATAGCCACCACAAAAGTCCATAACACCCCATTGGAACAAAAACCCTCCTCCCCACATACTAAAGCACCCAACCGTGTACGAAAACGTCAACCAAAGCGGCACAAACATCATCCACGCCCGAATATTCATCCTCCCCAGCAACGACCCCGCCAGCAGTATCAGGGTTATGGCCGCGAAAACCCCCTGAAACCACACGTTTGTGGCCATGGGGTAAAACTGCATGGCTACGGCTGTCTCATAGCCGGTCCCATTGTGGGCCGTGGCAGGGATCTCAGACTGGCTAAGCAGAAACTGCTGGTCTAGTGCTGGACCTGCACGGCCCCATATGGGCAACAATTTATGTCCAAAGGACATTTTGTATGCCCATGTGACCCAGCACAGGACCACAGCTGCAAAAGCATAAAATGCCATAAAGGCCGAGTTTACGGCCCATTTCTTTTTCACGACACTCCCGTACAAGATTACCAGCCCTGGCACACTTTGTAAGCCCACCAGGGTAGCGGCCGTCATTTGCCATGCGTTGTCGCCCTTGTTTAACCAAGTTGGTACCGATGTCGCGTTGAACGCGTACGCATCCGTCATTTTTTTTTTTTTTTGGCTAAAGTACAAAAATGGACCAAGAAAGTTGGAAATTTTTTATTTTGGCTACACACGGGGAAGGTCCTAGGAATGAAGTATTATTATTTGAGGGGCATCCTTTGATATGAAGTGATGTATATATATATAAAGAGATTTTTGTGTGTTAATTAGTAGGTACGGAGTACAACGTATGTATGTGACTTGCACTTGTTGCCATGAAGTCAACCACGACATAGGAGACTTTGGAGAATAATACGTAGTAGATGAATAATTTATGTTGTCAATTGCGACAAGTTTAGTTGGGATTTAGACTTCCAATTACGAGTAATACTTAAGGACTTTAAATATTATACTATTAATCAGTATATTATAATTGGATACTAGTTTAGCTCCCGCGCATAAATGCGCGTTTTATTTAGAAAATATTTTTATAGTAATTTAAAAAAAACTAATTCTTGTTTTTTGGAGTTAATAAATATTTGAGATCATTGCTTAAAAAGTTAATTATGATTCATTATTGTTATTGAAATTTTAAATTATTTTGTGATATGATCAACAAATTTTATTTTGTGTAGTTTGTTTTTCAACTCAATAATAATATTATCTATTTTTATCGTAATATATGTTTCTAATTGTTTTATGTATAAATAATTGTTTTATTCTTAAAATAAAATTTTGCTCCTATTATAAAGATTCTTCAATGTTGTGTTATAAGAAGGAATTGACCTAAAAAATTTTTTTAAAAAAAAAAAAAAAAAAAAAAAAAAAAAAAAAAAAAAAAAAAACTGCATAGATGTAAACATAATACTATAAAATAAAAAATTATGCAATTTATAGTTGTAGCATATTCTTTAGAAAATTATTATTGATTTTACATGAATTTATTTGATAGGTTGACTAAGAATATTGTTTATGACTTATTGGCAAAATATTCTAAAGCTAAATAACTTTACTTAAATAAGTTGCAAAATTATAGGGTGGTGATTTGCATAATATTTATTCACTTACATACTAAATAAGTTCTAAGACTACACATTATATTATGTTATTTTATTTTTTAAAATATTAAGATAATTATGATGTCAGCAATTGAAGTTGGCGGGAAAAAAATGCGAGAATTGACGTGGCAAAAAGTCACATCAAGAAAAACCGCATCTTTTAGTATATAGAAGATTGGGTGAAAAATTACCTTAGTTATATTGGTCGGGATTTTCGACGTTGATGCCTACAAGGCTACTTACATGGACTCGTAATTTTTTATTTTTTATTTTTTTTCGTTTGCCCTAACAAATGTCAGAGTACGTTCTCTCTAACGCACAAATTCATTAATTATTCCCAATTAAACTAATTTGTACTCTGTTTCTCTAATTAATTTTTTTCTTCCTCTTTTTGATAGCTTTTAGAAAGGAAAACAAAAAAACAAAAAAGTTATTACGAGTCTATGTAAGTAACCACTACTTTGACGTAAGCATCAGAAAAATTGACCGAATTTGTCAGAAAATAACTTTTGGTAGTTATCTTTAAAAAAAAAACAATTAAGACAATACTTTTCAAATTTTAAAAATTAAGGTAATGACGTATAAATAAGGTGGTTTTTGACAAAATACCCATTATAATTATACACGCACTGTAATATATTGTTAGGAGAAAGCCTACAATGAGATCGTCTTAACCACTGGGCCGATTCTTGCCCTTGTGACCAGACTTTTCACCAATTTGATGCTCGTAAAAAAAAAAAAAAAAAATGAAAAACAATCGTATGATATCTACTAAACTAAAAATTTGAGCCATTTGGGCGCCGCGACTTGATCCTCTTTATTCCCTTTGACGCTTCCTTTTCTTCAACCAATTCGGTTGTGTTAGCTCAGGCATTGGTCCATTTCGAAAGCAGTTCAATTCGTAGAGGAGAATCGTCTTTCAGAAACTCGTGGACGGAAGAAAAAAAGGAAGTTAAAAAAACAGGGCACAGAACGAAGGTTCGCGAATTGAAGTAGACAGCAAGCAGCCTCCGGGATTCCAACCGGAAGAAGAAGAAACAACTAACATCGGCCTTTTTTTTTTTTTTTTTTTTTTTTTTTTTTTTATCTGTGACCCAGGAGGACAGGGCAGACCATCACGTGCAACAACAGTGAGACAACCAATGTAATTTCTCAGCACTTCATTTATTGTGGGCAATAAATGAGGTGCTGACAAATTATATTGTTTGTTTTTCACGCGCATTTCAAAATTTGTCAACCGTTAGAATTTGTACAATATAATTAAATGGTGTAATGATAGAGCTAGTTATCATGATATCGTTCCTACAATAAATTCCGTTTATCCAATGTTAAAATTTATTAGAAATTTTTTTCGGTGGTTAGAATTAATGTTTAGATATTCCCATCGTTAGCTGTTTAGCATTTTCTAAGAGAAAAAATAAATAAATACGGAGTATTATTTTTTTTATTATTTTTATTTTTTTTATTTTTTATTTTTTTTATTGAGTACTAATTACATTTAATTAGTACTCCGTATACTATATTCTATAGAAATATAGAATTGATGATATCTTTCCGTGAAAAATTTAAAGCTTTTGACAATTCTTAAGAACTATTCCCTTTGTTAAAGTGACTAATTTTTATTTTTTTGTGATTCACAAAAAAAAAAAAAAAAAGAAGAGAAAATACGTAAATAAGGCACTAGTTAGCGGCGGCCGTGAAGTCAACCATCACATAGGAGACTTTGGATGTGAAGTCACTTGGGAGAAGTTTCGTTGGCAATTATGCTTCCACAAATTAGTCAGGTCTTACAATAAATTATTATAAGTCGGTTCTTATACTCGATTATATAATTGTTGTACTATTTAAGTAATAATTATGATTAATTGTTACTAAATATTTTTAGTACCCATGTAAGTGACTTTAGTAGATTTGTTTCAGGTTTCTGTACCTTTTAAATACAATTTGTACATTGCTTTCACATTAACTTAAGGTGAGTTCTGACTCACAGAAGAATTACTATTACACTTCTAAGCTTAATTAAGGACTCATATATAAAATTATTAACTACACATACTCCGTATACAATGTGTTTAATTGTTACCGTTAAAATAGTGGTTGTTTGGTTATTGTAAGAAAAATTATTTTTTTCTAAAAAATTTTTAAAATTAAAAATATACTCTATAAATAAAATATGGAAAAAATGTTTGGTTCATATAGTAGAACATAATGCCAATGTCATTGAGTGAATTAGGGTTAAGATAGCTATATAATCCGTAATGAATTAAGATTAACTGGTTAAGATAAATACTGTTAGAATCATGTAACGGGCCTGGCCAAACCCGAGTGGAAGAGAGAGCGAGCCCACTTTACAAGTCTAAGGGTATGACAGGGGCGCCTTAAATAAATAGAGGCCCAGTGCACCCTAAAAAATGAGGCCCCGGATATGAATATACTAATGCGCGATTCTTTAATAATTCAATAAAATTACATCAATAACGCTTATAAATGCCTTGTGCAAAACTGGAGGCCCGGTTCCACCGCGCGTGGTTGCACAGGGTGTTAGCCACCCTGGGTATCCATATTTCTCAAAACCAATTAGCAATGAGAGCAGGACCATTGGACATTATAATGTAGGCAATACTTTTTCCACAAGCTGCATGCGGGACTCTCACATGTGGGCAATACTCCAACAACTACTTCTTCTGTTCTAGTCATTTGTTTACACTTCTATCAAATTCACCTACAATAAAGTCAAACTGTAAACAAATCTTTGGAACGGAGGGAGTATACACGAGGAAGGATAATTACTTTATTACTTTATTAACTATCGCTTGGTTATCCTAGCTAGCTAATTAAGTTTGTTGCCTTCGTATATGTAGAGATGTCATCACATAATGATATCGTTCTCAGGGAATATATATTAGGAATGTTGAGGGTGTCCTGTCCCTCTTTTTTGGTCGTTATTTATATGATAATAAGTTGTACCATGAAGATGGGTGTCCTGACCCTAAAATCGTGGTGGATCCTCGTTGGTAGGGTCTTACTATCTAGGCTTTCGGTGTGTGTTGGCTACACTCAAGATAAGTTTCTTGCAGTGGTTTTGGACAGAGGATTGGTCGAGGGGCGTGATTGGTTCCATCTGTTGTGCTATCGGATTGTCATTAGCTTTCCTACTACTATCTACACAGCTCGATCACCAAGCTGTAGGAGTTTTATCTCCCTTCGAGGCAAACTCCCGTTTGTTCTCACCTTGTACCTTCTACGTCTTATAGGCGTAAGTGCAGCTTGTTCTTGTCGCTTGGTAGCCCAAGTGGTTCGTTGGTCTTTCAGAGAATTTCGCATGGCTTACAAGATCGAAGATGATGCTCGAGCCCATTCCATCGAACTCCACCAACACGTCTTTAATTACCGAAGCTCTTTATTTTTTATTGTGTTTTATGTTTTTATATTAGTAGTTTGTAACGTTTAAGATGTAATTCAGGTTCGGCTTATCCGAACTCTATGCAATTACATTTTCCATCTGGCAAAAAAAAAAAAAAAAAGTAAATGAAAGGTGTATGTTGTAATGTTGTATACATACATAAACTCTAGGAGTTGATCTTCTCAGATACGCTATCTATCAGTATTAAGACCCGACTCACCCAAGAGATTTCCCCCGTGATGAAAACAGACTTATGAAATTTTCTTTTGTCCTTTTTGAAACCGAATTAAGAAGAATCTCGTAATTTTTTTCGAAAGTTACTTTTAAAGAATCTTTGATTTTTCTTTGAAAGATACTTATGAAGAATCTTTGATTTTTCTTTTGAAACTGACTTATGAAAAATTTTAGATGTTACTCCATCAAAACATCATGTTATGTGCGAGTAGGGATGTCGTTGGGCAAGGCGCGGGTGGATGGATAGAGGTTCCCCTACACACGTACCCATGACAGATACAAGTTTCAAACCCGTACCCGCCCCACTACCCATGATGGATAGCCCTTGCATAAAATACGCTATTAAGCTCGAACAATCTCTAATGGAGGGAGCCTACAGTGGTATCTTAAGTGCTGCAAAATCTGTTTTCTCATGAAACGTATGCATATTTCACCGAATTTCTCGCCAAAACTACTTTTAAGGTATAATACGCACGACTATATCCGTCTTAAATTGTGGTCGAATGAATACTCGTAATAATTTGTTGAATACAAAATGCAGACATGAAATTGGTGGATGCTGTGAAAAAGCTTATGATTTTCTGTCACTAAATGATGCCAAACAAATGCTAATGTTCTCTTTAGACAAGGATTTACTTGATTACATTAGTGAGGTAATTAATTATATGTGCTCGTTTAATTATATTTAGTAGATCAATGTTAGACGACCAAATGAGGTCATTTTACTGAACGTTTTGTTTATAATTGCGATTTGACATGCTGGTTCGACCTGAATGGGAGGTGAAAAATGGACGTATTTGTTTCGGGAAAGGCAAAGACGATTTAGAAGCAAGCAAGAAGACTGCGTCGTCTATGCTTCTCATCAAACAAACTCTGACTTACGCTACTAAGCTTGACATAATTGTGTGAGGAGGATCTCAACGAATCGGGATTTTTATTCACTTTTTCTTAGTTTTGATCATACATTTTGACAGTTTAAACTTGCCCGTTCATTTTGACAGTTTAAACTTGCCCGTTATTACGAATTAACATTTCCTTATTGTTCAATTGTTATATGTACTACTCGTCGTTCTTAGAATTAGTTATGTTGATGAAGTAATTCGAATATATATCCTACTATGTACAAAGCATAGATTAGGCTCAAGTTCGCCGTAAAAAGATTGGCCAAGAGTTTTAAGACACACTCTTTAGTCGCCTTCGAATTGAAGTTTTAAAATTTTAAAAATTCGAGATTGGGTGAACACTTACAAATTAACTGTAATGCATGTTTTGTAAAGAATGAATGTGTTGATGAAGAGTCTTACATTACATAACACTCCAGGTAAATGGCGTACGTATAGCCACCTTATGATGAGTGGGTCTCAATTCTTATGACCTAACAGATTTTATGATAAATAGTGTGTCCACAAAATACTGACCAATGTGTTACACTTGGTTCGTTAATTTAGCTCAAGTGTTTAAAAAAAAATTATAAAAAAATTATTTAATTAGATTTTTTTTCTTTTTTTTCCATTTCTAATGTCAAGTTATGTAGCTTGGCTAATGCTTATAAGCTACGGAGTACTTATTATTCAACTTCAATGGTGAGCATACCACTTGATAAAATATAAAAATTGCAAGCGAGACCCTAAATGCAACCACTAGAGTTACTCTCATACTATATACATAGTTTAAATTCGTAAATTTTCATATTAAATGATGGAACACATATATACTTCGTATTTAGTTATTGATATATGGTATTTTGTCAAAAATTACCTTATTTATACATCTCTTTTAGAACTACTATCTTAATTTTTAAAAAAAATTAAAAATTACTAGCTTAGTTGTTTTTTATTTTGAAGAAAAGTATCAAACGTCATTTTCTGGCAAATTTAGTCATTTTTCCAACGCTTATGCCTATGTGGTTGCGGCTTGCATGGACTCATAATACTTTTTTTTTTTTCTTAAAAGCTACCGAACAAAGGAAGATGTGAAATCAGAGACGGGCCCGGGCCACACCCACAAGTGGTAGAGAGAAAGCCCACCTCATAGGCCCAAGGGATTCCATCCTAAAACCAATTGGCAATAGGAGGAGTAGCCCTTAGGCTTTATAAGGTAAACAATTCACCTCTCCACAACCGATGTGGGACTTACATGTGGGAATATAATAAGGGATTCTTCACACTCCCCCCACACATGTAAGCCCATTAACAAGCCTTATACTGGAGCCCAACAATGGTGGGATTCTTCTCCATGGCATACAAAGCCGAACCGGATGGGTGATTTTAACAAACACGAGATAACGTGTAACCCATTAAATCCGTGACATATAATTGGCCGGTTTCATATCAAAGAGACCCAGGATATAACAGCGAGGCTCGATACCATGTGAAATCGAGGCGGGCCACACCCACAGTGGTAGAGAGAAAGCGCCTCACTCATAGGCCGAGGGGTTCCATCCTAAAACCAATTAGGCGATGGGAGGAGTAGAATTAGCGCTTTATAAGGTAAACAATTCACCTCTCCACAACCGATGTGGGACTTACATGTGGGAATATAATAAGGGATTCTTCACAGAAGAACATTTAATTGAGAGAAAGAGAGTATAGAGAAATTTAATTGAGAATAAAGGGTGTGTAAGTTAGAGAGTAATATGACATTTGTTTGGGGAAACAAAGACAAAATGTTTATGAGTCCATTTAAGCAGCTATATGGGCGTTAACATTGAAAAATCGACCAATATTTATCAGAAAATAACTTTAGGTAGTATTTTTTAAAATAAAAATCAATAAAGATAGTATTTTCCAAATTTGTAAAAGAAGGTACTCTGTAGTATTTATGAAATTAAAGAGATATAAATAAAATAATTTTTTAACAAAATACTTTTGAATAAAATCTCTAACATAAACCATTGTTCACTTTCATACTCTACTAGATATTATTATTATTATTATTATTATTATTATTATTATTTTTTTACTTTTTGTTTACACCCTCTCATTTTAGTGTTCTTTTTACTCTATTATAGTACTCCTCACAATGAATAAAAAGTAGGAAGAATATAGAGTATTTGTCTTTTGTACTCTTTACAAGTACTTATCTCAAGTTGTATTTTCCACCACATTTTTCACAGTTCCTTAAATGTTTGACAAAATAAAACAAAAAATAAAGCATATGCTAAAAGTAACAAATTCTTTAAACACGATTTCACTGAAATCATAAAAATAATAAGATTAAAAAATCTCAATTCAAAATTAAAACAGATATATTAGTTTCAGATAAAATTTATATTATTTGGTTTCCATTAATTGACCAAAGTGGTCAATATGTGAGGGACCTTAACCCGAATGTGAAGACTGTGTTTTAATCAACTTGATAAATGTAAAGACACTAAATAATTGATTACTCGTTATGTTTGTAAGATGACAAAATTTGGAGACCAAACCAATTAATTATACGGAGTAATAAAATATACTCATTCCGTCTCGATGATTTAAGATATAAAAAACTAAAAAAAATAATAATATAAGTATAAATAATGTCTCACTTACTACTAAAGTAGATAAATTAATAATGTAATTGAGGTAAGGAAAAAGATATTTATGAAAACGTAATCAGATGAGCCGTAACTCGAAATGGAAAATGTAAAAAATAATCGGGACGGAGAGGGTAAAATATAAAATATAAAATATAAAATCAATATAGAAATTCCAACCAATCATTACTTCTCAATTTGCTATTACCTCACCAATAAATAAATAAAAAAAAAAAAAAAAAAAAAACAAAAACAAAAGCCAAATTTTCCAAAAATAAAATAAAATTAATAGAAAAAAAAAAAAAAAAAACAAAAACAAAAACAAGGCAGCTTCATCTAACTTCCAGTCAACTAAAATCCATTTTCCCAAATCTCTTTTTTTTTTTTTTTTAAAGAAAAGGGTATTTTTTTTTAGGGCAAAATCTCAATTGGGTTTGTAGAAATTTTTGTTGATATTAATAATAATAATAAAAAAAAAAAAGTACCCAACTTTGGGAATTTTAATTTTATTGGGGAGGGAAATTTATCATCTGGGTTCTGTTATTCTGGGTAATTAATTGAATTTCTGAAGAGGGTTTGTAAAAAAAAAAAAAAAAAAAATAATAGTAAAAAATTAATCAAGTTGTGAAATTTGATTATTTTTTTGAACGTGAAAACATCATCTAGATTTTATTAATCTGGGTGATTATGATAGAGGGTAGGAGTTTATTTAATAATAATAATAATAATAATAATAATAATAATAATAATAATTGTGTAATTATTATTGTAATAAAAAAGGATGTATGATAGTAGTAATTTGAAAGGGGTGATATTGGCATGTGTGTCAAGTGGTTTTATTGGGTCCAGTTTTATTATCAAGAAGAAAGGTCTCAGACGTGCTGCTGCTTCTGGCACACCTGCTAGTAATTTCTTCTTCTCTTTTTATTATTATTATTATAACTTTTGTAAATTTTATGTTTTTTTGATGGATGATTGAATATTAATTAGTATTTTTTGATAGTTTGTTTGGGGTAATGTGAGTTAAGTACTTAAATTCTTCATCTTTATGTAATGTATTTGTGTTCTGTTTTGTTTTTCAATCATGAATTGGTAAGTCACTGCACAAACTTTTATCCAAGCTTACGATAAGATTGCGTATATTTGACCCCCTTACCCCGTTAGTTGTCGGAGCTCTTAAGGCCCTAAGATAATGTTGCGGTTGTTTTTTTCGTTTGGAAAGAGTGTTTCGGTGTTAATATAGGGCTAAGGTTGCATACATTTGACCCCCTTATTGTACTAGCTGTAGAAGTTCTTGTCGGTTAGATGATTAAATGTTGTTGAGATACTTTATTAACATTGTATATTTTGTATTGAAGTATGTCAATTACAATGTGAGTTGGTGATTGATGTTGTTATTGTCGTAATGATTGAAGGTGTTGGTGGTTATGGCTACTTGTTCGAGCCACTTTGGTGGGTGGGCATGGTCACTAGTAAGTCGCTTCTTTATTCTGTCTTTTGATTTGAGCTATGAGATGAATTGTGTTCAATTATGTGTCCCGCAGTGTGATTGGATTATGCTTATTAGCGGATCTACCTTAGACCCACCTGAGGGATTGGGACTCTGAAAAGAAAAACGATTGAACTGTATTTACTTATACCCGTCATTTGCTATGAACCGATCAAAATGTGCATGTTTAGTTGAAAAACCAATTCATGGTTTGGCTTAGGTGCAGCATGTTTAGTTTGAAATTATTCAGAATATCTTAGGTGCAGATAGTACAATTTAGAAATTGTTGGTCGATATATTGTGCCCTTCAAGTGCGTGTGCAAATTACGCCTCATTACCATGCGACACTTGTCACTGCCTTTATCTCAGGCCTTTAGAACTTATTTAGTTAGTGTTCTCGGGCAAAAACTGAGTTGAAAAGTGTTGATGACTTTTTGTTTGCGGGTACTACTTACTGGAGATATAACCGGTTTTGATGCTTGGGTAAGGTTTTTTCTGCTGGATCAGAAGTACTTATTCCTGCATTTGGGGTTAAATTTTTGGGCAGTGATTGTTGGAGAAATTGCTAATTTTATCGCTTACATATATGCGCCCGCTGGTCTAGTGACGCCACTTGGTGCACTGAGTATCATCGTCAGGTAAGTTTCACCCAGCTTTACTGCAACTTATTTTACCTATAGTCGACAAATAAGCTTCCGAGACATGCTTGTAACGCCCTTATGATTTTGACAGCGCTGTTTTGGCCGATTGTTTATTGAACGAGAAACTGAAGAAGATGGGAATGCTTGGGTGTCTTCTCTGCATAGTAGGCTCAACAATCATCGTGCTTCATGCACCAGGAGAGCGTTCGCTTAATTCCGTTGATGAGATATGGGCTTTAGCTATTCAACCAGGTGTGTTTACATTCCTTCACACTATATTTTGTTTTATTTCCCTGCATTTCTGTCTCATTTGTTTTTTGTCTATGCAACCTCAGCTTTTTTGCTGTATACGGCATCTGTTATAGCTGTAGCTCTGGTGTTGATATTGTATTGTGCTCCTCGGTATGGTCAGAGCAATATACTGGTCTATATTGGCATATGCTCAATCATTGGATCACTTACTGTAGGTTTTTCGTTTTCTCCCTCTCTCGTGCTCTGTGCATATGCTTATTTTTCTTTCATTACGTTGTCTACACATGGCATTAGTTAGGGATTCACGTTTTTTGTCATGTACGTTTTACAGGTAATGAGTGTGAAAGCTGTCGGCATTGCAATAAAACTTACCTTAGACGGAGCAAATCAATTCAAATACTTCCAGGCTTGGGTTTTTGGGATGGTTTCAGCAACTTGTATCATTATTCAATTAAATTACCTCAATATGGTACGTGTTTCTGATAGCGAAAACATATTCTCGTCTAACGCGTGTACATCCCCTGCCTTGCAAGATGTGAATACAAATTGTTTAATGTTTCCAAATGATGTCAGCTTCTTTCAAACTCTAATTCAGCGTGCCTCAAACTGCTGGTAGAATGAGTCACAGATGGTTTGTCCTTTGAACATGGTGTGTTCCTCTATTTTTCTATCGAACGGAAACTAGTTTTCCTTACGTTCTGCATATGAAAGATGCATTCAATTGATGTCAATCATTTTGTCTTCCTCGAAAGCTCTGAACTGGCTGTTTTTAACCGTTTTGTTCTGTAAGTACATTATATTTGAATCCTCTCACAGGTCACCAACTCGTACTAATTGAGTCGCTGATTGTTTTAGGCCTTTTTCAACATTGTTGCTGAAACATGAACTCTATTCCAAACTTTTTGCTTAGCCAGTTTTTGAGGCCCGTCGTAGAAACTTTCCATCTTTTTTCGATTTCTTTTCCAGAGTTGTTCAAACTATGTTACAAATTTCGCTACATATTAGAGTTATTACCATCTAGAAATAGCATAGAAATAAGGAACATTGTTGCATACGAAGGGTAAATATGTCGCACTTCTGTAGTGGTCTGAGATTATCACGAAATATTTCTCATTGTCATGCTGGATGTGTTGAGGGTAGTGGCTCACTGATGCTATCGTAGTCAATCTTAACCATGCTTTTCATCTGTTGCCTTGTTCTCCCGTGGTTTGTCTAATCTGGGGATCGTAATTTTTTTCAGGCACTCGATACATTCAATACAGCTGTGGTGTCCCCTATCTATTACGCACTATTTACCTCGTTTACAATCCTTGCCAGTGCAATTATGTTCCAGGTATGCTCTTTGCACTAATTCTTCCCCACTCCCTAGATGCATGTGTGATATATTAGATAAGCTGTGATGATATTTTTCATCTTGTTTACGTTGACGTTTAGGATTATTACGGTCAAAGTGCTAGTGATATCGCATCAGAACTTTGTGGATTCATCACCGTGCTCTCCGGGACTACAATCTTACATAGTACTAGAGACCCTGAACAGCCCATTACAGGTATGCTCGCTTTTGTTACCTATCTTCTGCGAGTAATGTCAGAGATTTCTGTAGCATTCTTAGCCCATCTCCATAGTTGCTGAAGACTTGTTTGAGTGATCACCAAGACCTGCAATAGCGTTTGCTATAGCCCTCCACCTTTTGGGGGGAATTTTGGTCCTCGGACGCAAGCGCTTTTTAACTTGATCTTTGTTTAGTTCAGATCATTTCATTTTAGTTCAGTTCGAGTTCTTGTTCACCTCCAAAAAGTCCAAAAGAACGAGGCCGTAGTGTCGAAAGAGCTGTTATAACAACCATACATCCTGTGAGCGCAGATTTTATTAGAATTGATGTGGAGCAAGACCTCAGTCTTATTAGTGACCTTTACGCATACGCTTTTTAATGTAGTAAGTAGAAGTCTACATTTGAACTTGGATATGTAGCATTTATTACCCTAATGTCTGGATACAAGGATCTGGAGGGAAAAATTGTACGACGATTTTCTTTGTTTGGATAGTAAGTTTGGTGAGACGGTAAATGGAGTGATCCATTTTCCTCCCACCAAGCTAAATTAAAATGCTTACAACATCGGAAACAGTATCACTACAAACGTAATATTGTTTCCAAACTAAAAAGTGATTCTATCATGATAACGGGTGTATCTTACTTATCCCTTGAATTCTGGTTTCCTGACTAATCAATTTGTCATGAGTTGATTTACGAAACTTCCAGTCTTGTATTACGATTCATGTTAGGTGACCCAAATTATATGATTTGCTATCTTTATAGATTTGTACACACCATTATCTCCGAGAGTATCATGGCACCTTCCAAGCAACGGAGATTTGTGGAAGCCAAAAGAGGAAGACGGGCAGTCTTTGAACTGTATCACGATCATCCGACAAGATTACTTCGAATAGTCGAACACTGATGCGCTTCATGATTTACCATCCTACAGTCGTGGTACTGGTTATCATTGTACATTATTATTTCGGTACATGCTGCAGACGAGGTCGAATGCAGAAGTGTGCCTGCATTATTGTTTGAAGGCCATGCATGAAGGGTGATGATGGCCTATAATCTCATTTTTTATGGTAATTGGATTGTAGTTGTCTAGTTGATCATGTTACAATTTAGAGGATGTAATTGATTGTAAGCATAAATTTTTGGATAGGTTATTGGCTTGTTGCCATATTATAAAAGTTAGTAGGGAGTTTTCCTTTTTTTTAGTGTCGGGGATGTCGTGACTGGTTTGAGTACCGGTGGAATAAGGGAAGCCGGTGTTGTGCAGTGCGCAAGCTGCTTTCTTAGGGTCGAAAATTCTTTGCTGTTGGTGTGAAAATCGCTATAATATCGGTGGAAAACGATTGTCTTAAGTAGTTAAGTCGTACATCTTCCTCATCTGAAAAGCTCTCACTATATCGCTATGATGAACAAGACTTGTTTGACGACTAGGTTATTGTCTGAATAAAGATAATTAGTTTAAAGCTCCTGCAATGCGTATGTTGGAATTATATGATGATAATATCATCTTTGAATAAAGATAATTACCAATATCTATATTCAAAAGACCTAAAAATTATCGTATGTACTCGCGTACATGGCTTTTACAAATGTATCTTGTGCAATATACTTATTAGTGTTTTACCTTAAGATTAATGAAAATATATTTCGAAGCATATCATTTTAAATCGTTGATTTGTATTGTTAATTATTTGCTTTAAGTGTCATGGGTGATGGGATGGGTATTGAATTCATATTTTTTTTTCTTTTGAATACAAGTTTGAGGGAGTCTTCATCTACCCCAACCTTATCGTACTCTAAGGGCATTTATACGTGTAAACCTATAGAGCAGTTAAATGAGTCTAAAAAACAACTAATCCCTCTATTCCGGTCATTTGTTTACGTCTTCATTTTGGGGTGTACGAGTTATATGTTTACATTTCTATAAATGATCTTTGTTGAGTCATGTAAGGAGTGAGTCCTTACTTCCTTAACCCAATTATATTGATTAATTTTTACAAATGAGACATCCTTAGTCCATACTCCTTAACTAGAGTTGTTTAAGGGTCGTCCCATCCGGAAGTCTGTCTCGTTTGACCCGTTATTTTAGTGGGTTTGGACAAGTGATTTATTAAAAAGTAAATTATTGGACATCCTTATCCCGCCCGCCAAGATAAACGGGCCAAACATCGACATCGTGAAAATCCCATGGGCTGGCCCGTTAGGCCCGCTTAGTTTATTACCTTGGTTTTGTTAGTCTTAAAATATACTCCGTATTATCTTGTTATTTTAATTCAATTTGTAAATATAAAAGGCAAATTATAATCGAGTTAAATTGAAACTTTTTATATCATGTGGTCGCCGTTTGGTATATCAATACAACTTATTACTTTTTAGAAATATTATGTATTTTAAAAAAAATTTGACTCGATTTTATTGTTGAATTTATACTAAATTTTCGTAATTTCATATTATTGATTGTTTGTTTTAGACATATAAAATAAGCCAGCTAGTTCGTGGGCTGCCCGGTTCGCTAGAAAAGGGCAAGTACATGTAGAAAGTTGAGCCCGAATAAAAGGGATGGGCCAATCCGTCATCGGCCTGTTGGCCAAAAATAAACTCTAGATTGGTGGGTCCGACCCAAACCCGCAAACGATCACCTCTATTCTTAACCCAATTAAATTCCTATAGGAAAAATAAATAAATTTAATCAGTGTAATTGGATTAAAAAGAAGTAAGGGTCCACATTGATATATTGATATATGTATATAAAACACACGCAATTTAAACACCGAAATGGAATGAGTATTTAATTTTATAAATAGAAAGGGATATTTAATTTAACCAAAGGAAAAAAAATAAAACAAGAAAGAAATTAGAGTAGTTAGGAATGGAATAATTTGTAAAGGGAATAAATACTCAACCATATTTTTTTTATTAAGATAAAAGGAAAGGAATAAGGGTTAGAAAGAAAGGAATAATTTTTAAATATTTTTTCATTAAATAATTGATATATGTATATAAAATACATGCAATTTAAACACAGAAACTGAAGGAGTATTTGTAATTTTATAAATAGAAAGGGATATTTGATTTAACCAAAGGAAAGAAAATAAAACAAGAAAGATTTTAGAGTAGTTAGGAATGGAATAATTTGTCAAGGGAATAAATACTCAACCATATTTTTTTTTTATTAAGATAAAAGGAAAGGTATAAGGGTTAGAAGGAAAGAAATAATTTTCAAATATGTTTTTATTAAGATAATTTTTATATGTTCATCCTTAATAAATCCTTTAATTAGTTTAATTGTTAACATTCGATTATTTTGTGAGGAGATAAAATATTTTTGGTCAAATGTTAACAATTGAACCGATAAGAGCAAAAGCAATGGAGGTTTTTTAGTCTTGGGTTTGTCAACAAAACTTTAAAAATAAAGTTCTACTCATTATAGGTTTCATTGGGTTAGTCAAAATAAGAACTAGATTCTTATTTTAGAACCACGTTCTTTATTATTTCCAATAAAATTAAATTAAATTAAGTAATTCAAATAGGTTTTTACGTGTCACTTTTTGGACATTATTCATAAGTGTGTAGAATCTTCGATATAACTTTTAACATAAAAAAACAGTCATGATTTTGTTTTAATTGTCTTATCAAGCACATTATTAATATCAAAATTTTAAAATTTTCGAGATTACGAAACCAAAGATATGAACGAATTAAATCAAAACGAGTATTGATGTACGTGCATAAAGTAAGCGTATATAACCTATTGGAATGGAGGAAGTATTTTTATTAAAGGCATTAATAATTGTAATTTTAATTTATTATTAAAACTTTTTACTTTGTTTGTTAATTAAATGAATACAAATATTATGAAAAAATTAAGGGTTTTTCCCAACTGTACCCCTGTACTATTGGGTTTTCCCAACTGTACCCCTGCGTATATCGTTTTCCCAACTGTACCCCTGAGTTTCTTAATTACTCCCAACCATAACTAATTATGCTTAAGCCGTCAATTATCACCGTTAAATGCCAATTAGGATGCGTAATTTGCCTACGTGGAGCGCCTAATTTGCTACGTGGAAGGATTAGTTGTAAATTAGAAGTTGAGTCAATTTATTAACCGTCATTTCTTTCTTTTGATTCAATTTTTTTTAAAACCCTTTGAAACCCTTTCACCTTCCTTCCTCTGTTCTCTTCATCTCCTTCCTTTTGCTATTGAACTTTTGCAGTTCATTGTCGTTGCAACATCTTCATCGTTGAACTTTTGCAGTCCTTCCTTCCTCTGTTCCATTTCAGGTATGATTTCAGGTATGATTTTGGGTAAATTAAAGAAACTCAGGGATACAGTTGGGAGTAATTAAGAAACTCAGGGGTACAGTTGGGAATACGATATACGTAGGGGTACAGTTGAGAAAACCCAATAGTACAGGGGTACAGTTGGGAAAAACCCAAAAATTAATTATAATCATACGATAATACGATACCATAATTATCACTGAAAATTATAAAAATCTAATTTAAAAAACTTAAAAAAAAACATACTATTAAAAAAACATACTATTTTATGTTGATGAAATTGGTAAGTATTGTAACACCCCGTGTTAATTTAAAGCATTTATTATCCAGCAAATTCTAATTTCAAATCTTAAATCAAATCTTAGCCTTTTAGCCTTCCAAAATCTCTATTTTTGCAAAACTTTCGTTTTGTAAAATTTCTCGACTTCTTTAAAACTTTTGAAAATTTTTGAATTATAAAATAAATATTTTAATCTTAGAATTTAAAAGTAGAAACATTTTGAAAAATAGTCAAACGCGCACACATTGACTTTTATCGCTTTTGACACCCGACTTTTTAAAAACTGACTAATTTCGTGAAAAACATTTTAAACAAAAATCAAGGGAACATTACTAGCATCAATAGTAACTTTGACTCAAATAAACTCAAGTAAAACCTAATTGATTCCTTATGTTTTCTAATTAGTTTTATTTAAACTTTATTTTCATAAAACCTAAACATATCTAATACACTACTTAACCAAACTTCCTAACATCTTCCTCATTATTTTCCAAGTCTAAAACACTCCCATTTTGCTCTCCTTGTTGTCGAGCTCTTTGCTCTCTTTTCTCCTTTTGTTTTTCTTTCATTTTTCTCCTAAAACTCTTAAATTAAAACCTTAAATATTTTTTTTTTTTTACTGTAATAGTTCACTAGTATTCTAAGCTTGTTCTAATAGTTCACTCTTAAAAAAAAAAAAAAAAAAAACCTTAAATATTACTCTAATAGTTCACTAGTATTCTAAGCTTGTTCTTGGGTATTTGGAGCTCACTTTGTTACGGGTTTTTGAAGGTGAAGACGGGTACACGGGTGAAGAACTTGACCTTGATAACATCATAGATCCGGATAACCAATAGCTTACTAAATCGAGGTGACTAACTATGTCTTATATTATCCTCTTAGTAAATTAATTTGTTTTGTTATTATGATTTTATGAATATGAAAATTATGTTAAATATGTTAAATATCACTTGTATGTACTTGTATGATTATGTGTTGTATAATAAAATGATAATAACTAAATAATATGCCAAATAGAGTATTGTAGTATTATGTTTATATATTTAGTTAATCTATTTTTGAGCATTTTTAATTTATGTTCATATGATTTTTATGTTTAGTTATGTTTTATTTAAGTAGTAATCATATATAAAAATTATGTGAAATATTAACAATGAGTTTAAAGTGATTAAAATCGAAAATGACAATTTGTACAAAAATATACATATACACGACATTTCTAATTTTTTTAAATATATTTTCACTTTTAATTGTTGTAAATAATATGTTATGTTAAGTTAGGTTAAAATGGATGTTACCATGTAAAAAGAATTAAATTAGGAAGATAGATTATAAGTTGTCAAATATGCAAAATGTGTTCTTAACTTTGTTGTTGTGTTCTTGATGTTCATATGTATCTTCATGTGATGTTCATATGTTTAGCGTGCTTTGATTTTGTTTGATTTTATGTTTGTTAATAATTTTTGTTTATGTTTAGTTATTAGTTTATATAATATCATTTATATGTTATAAATCAACTTTAAACATTTAGAAAAACATTTAGAAAATTTAACTTTATATGTTAACTTAAATTTTAGTCTAATGAAATTTCTAGTAAAGTTTCATTTTAGTTTAAATCGTTTTAGTATAATTAGAATAATTAAAATATAAAGACTTTAAGCTAAAAACCGATAAAATCGAAAAATAAAAGTTTGGACACCACCATGTACTTAGCCACGGCATTTAGGCTTCTTTTAGGATCAAATTTTGTTTTATCACTTTTTAGTTTAAGTGTTTAATTAATTTAATTATTAGTTAATAAGTTAGAATTAAGAAATTAAAAGAAATAAATCAATTTTGACATATATACATTCCACACGACATAACCATTTAAAGTGGGCTAAATTTGATCAAAATGAAAATATCACTAAGTCACTAAAGTTTAATAGTTATTAGAATTGAAATATTGTATAAATCGATTTAGTTATAAATGAAATATTATAAACCGATAAAAATATGTAACCGTTATAAAAATGAACGAAATCGTGTCTTTACCGCTTTGCATATTGGTCTGTTGAACTTGGACTTACGGACTTAAATGAATCATCCACGATACTATTATTTCTAAAATGAAAATCGCTAAATTTAGTTAATAGACGACTAAATTTAACTAAGTCTCATTTTAAAATGAATATCAATATCACTTTTTACAAATCGAACTTAACATTTTTAAAACTAGAATTTTAAAATAAATATCATTATCACTTTTTACAAAACGAATTTAACGTTTTTAAAACTAGATTTTTAAACTTAGTAACTAAGTCACAATTTTAGATATTTTAGATATTTAAGATATTTTCAGATATTTTTAGATATTTTTAGATATTTTAGATATTTTAGATATTTTAGATATTTTCAGATATTTTTAAATATCTAGATATTTTCAAAAAAATCTTTAATAATGAATAGTGAGAAATGAATAATTGAAAATTTACTAAGTATAGAAAATTGAAAATGAATAAGTAAATGACTTAAAGTGTTTTGAAAAACACTTAAATAATAATTGGACATACAAATAAACATATCATTATAGAAACTTAAAAATGTTAACAATTAACAACACTTCAAATAATAAACGAACGTGTTATGTGATCATATGAAACCGAAACTTATATATTTAAACGTTTGACGATGAGACTAGGAGAGTCTAGTAGAATGTGCGATATGTAAATATCAAATAAATATTGAATATTGAGTAAGTTAAATAAAAGGTCAAGCTTGGGCCTCAGATAAGGGAACGTCAATCGTGAGTGAAGTGGGGTTAAGATAGTCTTGTAGCGGACACCACTATCCTGGCCTTATTGCGATTGTCATCCCGAATAGTGTGGTTAAGCCGGTAGCATTATGTGCTTATGCGCTCTACCCATGCCATTACGCCTTAAGTCGTATAGCCTGTTCCGTACAAGATAATGAATATGCCAAGGCTTTTGCCTCAGGCTTTAGGAAATAGTCGTTTTATCTAGAGTTAAGGTGCTCTATGAATAGCATAGCCTACTCTTAACGTGGATACTAGTGTACATGTACTAGACTAGGGTTTTATTCCCCTATTTCGCTAAAGTTACCAGGGCCACCGTGACATTATGTGCTTATGCGCCATGGCTCTCCTTGCCGAGTTTCGTCTTTATTGGACGCGACACTAGCATTCGTTCTTGCCACATGCACAGATCACTTGACGAGATTGTATCTGAAGTTCGAATCATTTCGAACACTAGAAGATGAGATGCAAGTACTATAGTATTCGGCGTGGTTTACGAGTCGAGTAAGTCTCTGCACTATGGAAGTGAGATGCAATCGATCAGAGTACAAAGGCCTACTCAGTGGTCAGGCTCGTAAGCAGTATGTGTTGTTTGTTGTATGATTAAATGAGAATGAGTGTGTACCATCTTCGAAAAACTAAAGACCACAAATTTCTGAAGTGAATCGAGTCTGCATGATGAGTATGATACGATATGTATGTTTGTATGCGATCTGATATCGCTTTGTAATATTGTTTTATGTTGTGAATACTATTGCTATGATATTATCTGTTAATTGCTTTCATAACTGAATATCATGCTTATATGATTTATCGCTTTAAACCGCATGCTTAATAAGACTTATATGTCTTTATATGCTATATGTATTAAGCATGTTTATGTTTTTATCATAATGTTATGGTTATAAAGCGATAATATTAAACCAAAGTAATTGAAATCGAGGGTAAGTATGAGCATAGCTAGCCACTGTCCGCTCAGCGGGCATCCCCCCATCAGTTTATTGTGCAGGACGTTCGTGGACCAGGAGCTGGGTTTTGGATGGAGCCACGAGACGTTTTTATTACTTTTCCTTAGTTGTTTCGAGAGAGATGTAATATATATAACGCTACTCTTTTGAATTTCCGTATTTAGAGTTGTTTTATTCAACTCTTAAACGATGATGTAATATTTTGCGTTATTGTATAATTAATAACGCTGGTTTAAGACTTAATTAATTTCCGCCTTAGTAATTAAAGTCGACTAAAAACCAGGTTGTTACAGTTGGTATCAGAGCTGACTCGTGACCGTAACATAAATGGCCTAATGCGATTTATGCTTACCTAACGAGAGACACCTGGGCGGTACAAACATGTTAACATGCTAGACCGCAAGACTACTAGGATCAAATAATAAATTAGATCTTTCTTTTATTAGATCACTTAAATAATAAACTTTAAATCGCTTTAAAGTGTGAGGATGGGTAGAAACCATAAGGACTGACCGTAGACTAAGGACTTTTAAATAACGAACTACTTCCCTCAAAATAAAATACACTATCTATCGTATGCTTGCTACTTGCTGAAGTGACTGACTAAAACTAACAACTATCCTCGGATATAAAATCTATATAATAATCCAACTCTCGAGGATTGAAGCATCGAAGAAGTATCAGGCGGCACGGAGTGAGGACATTTGCTAAATTCATAACCAATTCCACAAAAACACATTCTCCCTCTCTCCTACTTTTTATATCCTTCCTAAGAAAATGTACTAGATACATTTTGAAATCCTAAAACCGATGTAACCAACAATTACATCTCAATGGAATAAAATACCTAACTTCTGTGCTTACTTGCATAACTGCCGTTATTGCATTTATTTTCAAATAAATTCTGTCAATGATAAGCATGCCTTCTAACCTCTCGCAATGCTAATAAATTTCTTCACTTCCTAATTCTTTCAGAATGGCTGCACCTCCAATGACCAACGAAGAACGAACAATTCTAGTTGAGGAATCGTTGATCCGTATAGCAGAAATAGCCACGGACAACGCAAACCGTCAACATCATCCAAGCGCGTTTGATCGCATTTCCCGTCATCGTCCACCAACATACTCGGGTTCTAATGACCCTATCGACCTCACAAATTGGTTGGAGGAAATGAAGAAACTCATGGATCTTGCTAGAACGCCTCCAGAGGATAGAGCCAACATTGCCGCCATTATCTAAAGGAAGAGGCAAATGGCGGTGGGCGTGGTCAGGACCAACGAACCTGACATTACGTTCACCTGGTATGAATTTGTTGAGAAGATTAAGGGGAAATACTTCGGGTATGAACTCCGGTGTCAGAAAGAAGAACAATTCATAAGTCTCAAGATGGAAGGCATGACACTCCAGGAGTACACCAAGGAGTTCCAAAAAGTCCGCCACGGCTACGGTTCTCCCAACGAGAAGGCAATGACTCAGAGGTATCTGCGAACATGTCTAACAAGATGCGTGCCTACATGAGCACCGGCACCTACACTCATCGTAGGCTGCAGCGTATTTAACGAGCGTGCGCAGCGCGCGGGCATCATTAGAGTTGGAAAAGGTCAAGAAAGCGAAAGAAGAAGGTGTTTGTGCCATCTGTGGCACAGTGAGCTATATTCAGAAGCCGAACTACCAACGCCCTGTCCATCAAAGGCCCAACTTCCCAAGGTCTGCGTTCCAGAACAGGCTCCCTGCGGGGAATAATGAGAGAGCTATGGTTGCAGGAAGGGCTCCTCAACCAAGGGCCGTACCGGGGAATTGTCGTATATGCCGCAAGGCACTACATGAGGGGATGCAGTGCAATGGTTTGCCAATTACCTGTTTCAAATGCAAGATGGTAGGACATAAGTCGAATGTATGTCCCAACAACCTGAACACGGCTCCTATCGCAGGGGTACCACAATCTGTTGTGGTACAAGGTCGAGTATATGTCCTCACCGAAGCTGAGGCAGAAGAGTCACCTGAGTCTGACGTCATCACTGGTATTTTTCTTATAAACTCTGTGAACGCAGTTGTATTGTTTGACACTGGGGCATCATTGTCCTTTATATCTGCTAAGTTTGTCTCAAAAGCTAATCTCACAAATTCCGAATCAATCGACGCAAATATATCTCTACCAAACGGTAAAATCTTCAAATGTTCCAAAATTTTCAAAGAAACTCCAATCATCATTCATAAAACAATCTTCCCTTCCGACCTTATTCTTTTCGACATGCCGGAATTCGACGTCATACTTGGTATCGACTGGTTAACCAAATACCATGCGATATTTGAGTGCCGAGATCGAAAGATTCGCTTGAAGCATCATACAGGTACTAGAGTCACGTACCAGAAGACTTTGCCAATTAAGGGGGCGAAAATCATCTCCGTACTACAGTTACAACGGTTAGAAAGAAAAGGGCATCAAGTGTACCTATGCAAAGATCAACGCGAAGTCAAGGAAAGCGTGAACATCGGAGATATTCACGTAGCACGAATTTCTCGATGTCTTCCTGCACGACTTACCAGGCTTGCCACCTGCACGTGACGTTGAGTTCTCCATCGACCTTGCGCCAGGCACGGCCCCGATCTCAAAGGCACCCTATAGGATGACACCGGTAGAACTGCAAGAATTGAAGAAACAACTAGAGGAAATGATTGAGAAGGGATTCATAAGACCGAGTGTCTCACCCTGGGGAGCACCGGTTCTCTTTGTGAAAAAGAAGGACGGCAGTATGAGACTCTGTATCGACTATAGGGAGTTAAACAAGGTGACCATTAAGAACCGCTACCCTTTACCCAGAATCGACGATCTCTTTGATCAATTGAAGGGCGCGGGAGTGTTTTCTAAGATCGACCTGAGGTCGAGTTATCATCGACACGGTGAAGAGAACAGGGACATCCGTAAGACCGCTTTGAGAAGATATGGTCATTACGAGTTTAAGGTCATGCCTTTCGGTTTGACAAACGCTCCAGCAGTGTTCATGGATCAAATGAACAGAACCTTCCACGAGTATTTGGACATCTGCGTGGTGGTTTTCATAGACGACATCCTGATTTACTCCAAGACTAGGGCAGAACACGAGGAGCATCTCCGTATCATCTTGGGGATACTAAGAGAATATAAGTGGTATGCTAAATTTTCCAAGTGCGAGTTTTGGCTCGATAAGGTTGCATTCCTGGGTCACATCATCTCGAAGGACGGGGTGATGGTAGATCCTGCAAAGATCGACGCAGTGAAAGAATGGAAGGCTCCCACGAATATAACTGAAATACGCAGCTTCCTAGGATTGGCAGGATACTACAGAAGGTTTGTTCCAGACTTCTCCAAAGTAGCACGACCTATGACCAAGTTATTACAGAAGGAATCCAAGTTCATATGGAGCGAAGAGTGCGAGAATGCATTCCAGGAACTCAAGACAAGGCTTACCACAGCACCAGTCTTAGCTCTCCCCACGGATGGAGACGAGTATGAAGTCTACAGTGACGCCTCACTAAATGGCCTGGGTTGCGTACTGATGCAGCAAGGGAAGGTCATTGCTTATGCATCAAGGCAGTTAAAGGTTCATGAACGAAACTACCCAACTCATGACCTAGAATTAGCAGCCGTGGTGTTTGCTTTGAAGATCTGGCGTCATTACCTTTATGGAGTAAGTATCAAGTTCTACACGGACCACAAAAGCCTGAAATATATTTTCACACAGAAGGAACTCAACATGAGACAACGCCGGTGGTTAGAACTGATCAAGGACTACAAGATTGAACTATTGTACCATGAGGGTAAGGCGAACGTCGTTGCTGACGCTCTGAGTAGAAAGACTACACATACCCTTAACAACATTTGGGAGATTCCGGCTGGTATCGTCAGGGACTTCAAAAGAATGAACTTAGAGTTGGTTCAGTCTGACGATGCTGAGTTGAACGCAATGATCGCAGAGCCGGAGTTATATCACGAGATTAGAGCTCTACAATGGGAGGATGAGGAACTCGTGAAAATCAGAAGGGAAATTCCTTCAGGAAACCGAGTAGGGTTTGAGATTAAACCTGACGGGAGTTTGAGATTCAAAGAAAGGTGGTGTGTGCCCGACGTACCAGTGTTAAAAAGGAGGATCCTTGACGAGGCACATAGTACACGATACTCCATACATCCAGGATCCGATAAAATGTACCAAGACTTAAAGCTGAAGTTTTGGTGGGTCCGAATGAAAGCAGAGATTGCTGAATACGTTGCGAAATGCCTAATTTGTCAAAAGGTTAAGTTTGAACATCAACGACCCGGAGGACTACTACAACCGTTGGACATTCCATTAGGGAAATGGGACTCCATTTCCATGGATTTCATAACAGGTTTACCAAGGACCCACAAAGGAAATAATGCTATCTGGGTGATAGTGGACCGCTTAACAAAGTCGGCCCATTTTCTCCCAATAAAGGACACCTGGAGCCTTGAAGAGCTAGCTAAGGCCTATGAGAAGGAGGTGATCCGATTATATGGCGTACCGCTAGACATTATATCGGATAGGGATCCGAGATTCACCTCTCACTTCTGGGAAAAACTTGGCGACCTTGGGAGCCTAATCAAGATGAGCACCGCTTTCCATCCTGCGACTGATGGTCAAACTGAGCGAACCATCCAAACGCTCGAGGACATGCTCAGGGCATGTGTTTTAGAATTCAACGAAAATTGGCAGAAAAGTCTACCTCTGATTGAATTCTCCTACAACAATAGCTTCCATGCAAGTTTGGGTTGTGCCCCATTCGAGGCACTCTACGGAAGAAAGTGTCGTAGCCCAGTCTGTTGGGACGATGCTAGTGACAACGTGGGCACTGGACCAGAGGTTATTCAAGACCAGATCGAACACATCAAAATCATTCGTGAACACCTGCAAGCGGCACAAGATCGCCAGAAGATGTATGCTAACAAACATCGCCGACCTATTGAGTTCGAAGTTGGTGATCACGTGTTCTTGAAAGTATCACCCATGAAAGGGGTTCGACGTTTCGGTTTGAAAGGGAAGCTAAGTCCTAAATACGTTGGACCGTACGAAGTACTTGAAAGGTTTGGTGAGGTAGCCTATCGCCTAGCGCTACCCCCCAACTTATCCAAAGTTCACAACGTGTTCCACGTTTCGCAACTGAGAAGATACAGGAGTGACCCAAGTCATATTATTACTCCTGACGTAATCGTAGTTGAGCCTAACCTACTCTACTCCGAGAGACCTGTGAAGATTCTAGCGCGAGAAACCAAGGTGTTGAGGCGGAAGACGGTTCCCTTAGTAAAGGTGCTATGGAAGGGTCAATTGACTGAACAAGCAACTTGGGAGACCGAAGCCTCTATGAAGGAGAAATACCATTTGTTTATCTCAGGTGAAAATCCTATCCTTCATTCAAGTTTCGGGACGAAACTTTTCTAAGGGGGGAGGTTTGTAACACCCCGTGTTAATTTAAAGCATTTATTATCCAGCAAATTCTAATTTCAAATCTTAAATCAAATCTTAGCCTTTTAGCCTTCCAAAATCTCTATTTTTGCAAAACTTTCGTTTTGTAAAATTTCTCGACTTCTTTAAAACTTTTGAAAATTTTTGAATTATAAAATAAATATTTTAATCTTAGAATTTAAAAGTAGAAACATTTTGAAAAATAGTCAAACGCGCACACATTGACTTTTATCGCTTTTGACACCCGACTTTTTAAAAACTGACTAATTTCGTGAAAAACATTTTAAACAAAAATCAAGGGAACATTACTAGCATCAATAGTAACTTTGACTCAAATAAACTCAAGTAAAACCTAATTGATTCCTTATGTTTTCTAATTAGTTTTATTTAAACTTTATTTTCATAAAACCTAAACATATCTAATACACTACTTAACCAAACTTCCTAACATCTTCCTCATTATTTTCCAAGTCTAAAACACTCCCATTTTGCTCTCCTTGTTGCCGAGCTCTTTGCTCTCTTTTCTCCTTTTGTTTTTCTTTCATTTTTCTCCTAAAACTCTTAAATTAAAACCTTAAATATTACTCTAATAGTTCACTAGTATTCTAAGCTTGTTCTTGGGTATTTGGAGCTCACTTTGTTACGGGTTTTTGAAGGTGAAGACGGGTACACGGGTGAAGAACTTGACCTTGATAACATCATAGATCCGGATAACCAATAGCTTACTAAATCGAGGTGACTAACTATGTCTTATATTATCCTCTTAGTAAATTAATTTGTTTTGTTATTATGATTTTATGAATATGAAAATTATGTTAAATATGTTAAATATCACTTGTATGTACTTGTATGATTATGTGTTGTATAATAAAATGATAATAACTAAATAATATGCCAAATAGAGTATTGTAGTATTATGTTTATATATTTAGTTAATCTATTTTTGAGCATTTTTAATTTATGTTCATATGATTTTTATGTTTAGTTATGTTTTATTTAAGTAGTAATCATATATAAAAATTATGTGAAATATTAACAATGAGTTTAAAGTGATTAAAATCGAAAATGACAATTTGTACAAAAATATACATATACACGACATTTCTAATTTTTTTTAAATATATTTTCACTTTTAATTGTTGTAAATAATATGTTATGTTAAGTTAGGTTAAAATGGATGTTACCATGTAAAAAGAATTAAATTAGGAAGATAGATTATAAGTTGTCAAATATGCAAAATGTGTTCTTAACTTTGTTGTTGTGTTCTTGATGTTCATATGTATCTTCATGTGATGTTCATATGTTTAGCGTGCTTTGATTTTGTTTGATTTTATGTTTGTTAATAATTTTTGTTTATGTTTAGTTATTAGTTTATATAATATCATTTATATGTTATAAATCAACTTTAAACATTTAGAAAAACATTTAGAAAATTTAACTTTATATGTTAACTTAAATTTTAGTCTAATGAAATTTCTAGTAAAGTTTCATTTTAGTTTAAATCGTTTTAGTATAATTAGAATAATTAAAATATAAAGACTTTAAGCTAAAAACCGATAAAATCGAAAAATAAAAGTTTGGACACCACCATGTACTTAGCCACGGCATTTAGGCTTCTTTTAGGATCAAATTTTGTTTTATCACTTTTTAGTTTAAGTGTTTAATTAATTTAATTATTAGTTAATAAGTTAGAATTAAGAAATTAAAAGAAATAAATCAATTTTGACATATATACATTCCACACGACATAACCATTTAAAGTGGGCTAAATTTGATCAAAATGAAAATATCACTAAGTCACTAAAGTTTAATAGTTATTAGAATTGAAATATTGTATAAATCGATTTAGTTATAAATGAAATATTATAAACCGATAAAAATATGTAACCGTTATAAAAATGAACTAAATCGTGTGCTACCGCCTTTGCATATTGGACTGTTGAACTTGGACTTACGGACTTAAATGAATCATCCACGATACTATTATTTCTAAAATGAAAATCGCTAAATTTAGTTAATAGACGACTAAATTTAACTAAGTCTCATTTTAAAATGAATATCAATATCACTTTTTACAAATCGAACTTAACATTTTTAAAACTAGAATTTTAAAATAAATATCATTATCACTTTTTACAAAACGAATTTAACGTTTTTAAAACTAGATTTTTAAACTTAGTAACTAAGTCACAATTTTAGATATTTTAGATATTTAAGATATTTTCAGATATTTTTAGATATTTTTAGATATTTTAGATATTTTAGATATTTTAGATATTTTCAGATATTTTTAAATATCTAGATATTTTCAAAAAAATCTTTAATAATGAATAGTGAGAAATGAATAATTGAAAATTTACTAAGTATAGAAAATTGAAAATGAATAAGTAAATGACTTAAAGTGTTTTGAAAAACACTTAAATAATAATTGGACATACAAATAAACATATCATTATAGAAACTTAAAAATGTTAACAATTAACAACACTTCAAATAATAAACGAACGTGTTATGTGATCATATGAAACCGAAACTTATATATTTAAACGTTTGACGATGAGACTAGGAGAGTCTAGTAACATGTGATATGTAAATATCAAATAAATATTGAATATTGAGTAAGTTAAATAAAAGGTCAAGCTTGGGCCTCAGATAAGGGAACGTCAATCGTGAGTGAAGTGGGGTTAAGATAGTCTTGTAGCGGACACCACTATCTCGGCCTTATTGCGATTGTCATCCCGAATAGTGTGGTTAAGCCGGTAGCATTATGTGCTTATGCGCTCTACCCATGCCATTACGCCTTAAGTCGTATAGCTTTATTCGTCTGCAAGATAATGAATATGCCAAGGCTTTTGTCTCAGGCTTTAGGAAATAGTCGTTTTATCTAGAGTTAAGGTGCTCTATGAATAGCATAGCCTACTCTTAACGTGGATACTAGTGTACATGTACTAGACTAGGGTTTTATTCCCCTATTTCGCTAAAGTTACCAGGGCCACCGTGACATTATGTGCTTATGCGCTTTGCGGTTCTGCCTCCTTGCCGAGTTTCGTCTTTATTGGACGCGACACTAGCATTCGTTCTTGCCACATTGTGGACAAGGGATTTTGATCCACGCGATGTTTTATTTCAAAAACATTTTCATTTGAAAAGAGTCGCCACTAAATTTTTAGGTGGAATTTAGAAACCAATTTTAGAGAAAATGAGTTCGTGTGAATTTACGTGTTAGGAAGTTTAAAAGAATTTCATTAATTTAACGCCTAACCCCGCCCGTTACAGTAACGGTCTCTACTAAGTAAAATCATGGCTATTATGAGTACACATGCGGATATGCAAACAGCGTTTTAATCCTAAATACATTCTTTCTACGTCGTTTTAATGCACACATATTTCGTCGAAGTTATTTAACATGGGTTCATTTACTATTCTAGTAAACAAAGAAAGGAAGCAGAAATACTTACCGACAGCATAAGATAGATTAATGATAGGCTAAAGTCGCAACGCCTAACAAAGATAACCGGACACTCACACTACTAGGTAGATAGGGTAGTCGGGATCGATTTCCACAGGGAGATGGTTGATAATGTGTGTTATCGGTGAATGGATTCTAGATTGGTCGGTTCGAGTTTTGGTTGTAATTACTAAAGGCTAAGGCTCGGAAAATAAAAGGGTTTAACTTAATGGGAAAGGTCTAGGGATTAGGCTCGTTACGGGTACGCGCGTTTTAAGTGACACTCGGAATAGGAATGCTAAGCTAGCTAGGGATTTGACTCGTCCTCTCGGCTTTAGTCTCCCTCGAACTATACTAGCGTGCTCTCGCTCTTACTAGCAAGGGTTTCGTTGTATGCTTACGGTCTATCCTCGAACTAGGCTTTCGTTCTTAAGTTCGGGAGTAAGGGATAGAGATTATGGCCAATAATCTCAACAACAACAAAGCATAAACATACAAAACCTAGCATAAACACAATCATTCCGAAGCACTATGAGTACGCATACCGAACTTACCGTCACCCTAGAAAGATGACTACTCACTCATGATCAAAGCACAAACAAAGCAAATTGAATGATGAAAACGCATACAAGAGAACAATAAAGCAAAATCAAATAATAGCAAGAGAGAGATGATAGTGATTACCAAACTATAAGGGAAGAGATGAATGATGAACAAGAGAAGATAATAATCCAAACCGACGATTTTGATTGAGATTGAAAGATAGGAAATCGAATTACAAAGTAGAAATAAGGTTTTTGTTATTCTCTAAAAAGTATCAGAAAACGAGTAAATAAAGCATAACCTCTTCTGAAATTTTTACACAAAGTTTATAATCCGAAGAAAATGAGGCACTCAAAAGTCGAGGCCGTCCCGAGGCTCCGGGACGGGTGTCCCGTCCGGGACCAACTCATCCCGACCGGGACCAATCTTGTCCCGTGGGTTTCAGTTCCATGCACCTTTTGCTCCTTTTTAACTTAGTTTCTTTTCTAATTTTTGTCGTCCCTAGGCATAGGGACGAGGTGTAGTTCGTCCCAAGGGGTAGGGACGGAGTCGTGAATGATTACATGAGCTTCTTTTGTCGTCCCTTAGTCCCGGGACGGGTTTAAATCATCATTTCTTGGCTCGTTCTCATCTTTAGCATACTCCGACGCACAAAATCTTCACCTAGCGACCCGGAGAGCTCCAAATATCGTTCCAAATAGCACAAATCCTCCTAAAGTCGGCTATATCCTGCAAAACAAAGCCAAACAAAGAAAACCAGAGATCTCGGAGGAAAAACATCGCTTAAAGCGAATAAAAGCGCTAAATATAAACGAATCGCTAGTGAAACGGGGGCTAAAAATCATATATAAATACAATACATCAAACTCCCCCAAACCGAACCGTTGCTTGTCCTCAAGCAACAAAGCGTGACAGTAAAATTATGAGGACAAAGCGAGACTAAAATGCTTCCCAACGAAACCAAAAACCACAAGAAGCTGAAGCAATGACAGTCGTTCCCGAATCAACATGGGACATGAGAAATAGCTAACTAACGGTTGAGATTTACATGACGGCGTAGTAAGTAAATGACAAAGCTAAGACTTTCGGCTCTCCCGCGATCAAATTCCGGACTCCTCGCGGTTTCCACTCATCACACACAAGTGAATATAGGCAATATAGATATAATGTGATTACGCTCACCTACTCAACTCTTGGAAACGCGCCCGCAATCTAATGTGGAACCAATCTCGTATTCCCGTACATGAAAATGTCACAATAAACAAAGCAAACACGAGGGCTTACATAGGACAATAGATGTGTAAAGGCCAAGAGAGGGGTAAAGGGAATAAGGTGGTCAAATGATTATGGATTCGTGGAGCTAAAAGCCAACTAGAAACCACTAATGCAACTCAAGTGCTCGTCCATCCGATAAGAAACCCAACTCTCACAAGCAAAAACGGACCGAAACAGCAAATCGGTCTCCTCTAACACACCCTCGCAACATAAACATTATATAACAAGTGCTCAAATGCTCACAACACCAACAACAACTTCAACATTGTTTCACAAAGTCATTCTTTTTTTTCTTTTTGTGTTGTTGATTTTGAATTGACTTGTTTCTCTTTTTTTTCCTTTTTGTGTTGTTGTGTCTTTTTTTTTCTTTTTCTTTTTGTAAAAGAGCACACTCAAATTGTTGCGAAAAACATCATCTCATGTCGGGGAAGCAGCAATCCCGACTCATGATTACCAAAACTCACACAACCACGACATCAGCAAGTCGTGTCAATCGATCAAAACCCATGGACAAGCACAAGAGTATGCAAAAGCGACAACTAGCTAGGCTAGGGTAGGCAATTTAGGCATGTAGCTAGCAAAACTCATGTGGGTATAAGGGTAATAGATCAAAAACGAGAGGATAAACCAATGTAAGCACATGGTGAAAATCATGATATCAACTAAAGCCTCGTATGCAATAACATATGACAATTCACGGGGAAAAACGAGAAAGGGGGCCACACTTATGCGTGTTGATATTACGCGCACCACAAGGAGACTACACACATTCCTAGAGCGGGACCAGGGTATAGATGTCTACCCGCTGGAGGCTCTACATCCTCACAAAATATGTAGCTTATCCGGAAAGTGATCAACCGAAAAGTAAAAGCATGCCATTACACCACATTGTCAAGACATCCCCATTAGTGCTAATTCCGTCTATAAAGATCATGTCAAGGCTACAAGCTAAAAGGGAAGGGAAGTCGGGAAGCGAAAGGTAATAACAAGCTCGACTACAACGATTCTAAATAACAAAGTCAACGTATTTTTGGATTTTTTTGATTTTTTTCTGATTTTTTTGGATTTTTTGTGGTTTTATGATTTTTTCGTGTTTTTTTTTTTTTTGGAAAAAGAAAATGAAAACAAAGAAAATAAAGGAAATAAGCAAGTCTCCCCCCCAAACCAAACATCACAATGTCCCCAATGTGACTGAAAGACATTAACAAAGTAGAGGACAAAGAAAAAAAGGAGGGAAAGACAAGAAAAGTAGAAAAAGGAGAAGAATACTTACAATATATACAAGGAAAGCATTCCCCCAAACCAGCATCCATGTAGAGGGGCAAGCACGAACTACCAGAAACGATCAAAGGCGGTGTGCTCAGACATACCACCGCCACTGCCTCCGGCTCCATCATCGCCACCATCGCGGCCTCCCAAGTCCTGCTGAAAGGTAGCATCCATCGTGCTAGGACCACCCTGAGAGGTACCTGCAACATCAAAACCAACATTCGGCGTAAATCCAAAACCACCCCCCTGCCCACCATAGCCACCCGTGCCGCCAAACATCCCACTACCCTGGCCTCCCTGAGGAAAGCCACCAGATGGGTAGGTATACCATGAGGGATGTGGTCCTTCGGGCTGAACAAAGCCCTGGCGCGCAAAGTGATCATACACAGGGTACATGGCTGTTACCGTCGCCCCGGCATGGCCATCTTCGCGCATATCAGAAGCGAAGGAATCAAAGGAAGAAATAAGTCTCGCCTGACCAACCTGGAGGTCATGAATGGAGTCGTACATAAGATCCCCAGTTCGCGTATAGGGAGCGAAGGGATCAAAGGCGAGGCGCGATGAGCTCAGGCCCACCGGCCAGCGAAGTGGTGGAAGCCTCACCGCGCTCTCGGCGATGGTAAGTGTGGGTATGACCTCTGTCAGGCATCTGAGGAGCCACGCCTCCAGCTGGAATAATCAAATAAGTGGCCAATGCGGGTTCATCGCCTCTTCATCCTCCTCCTCGTCGTCATCATCACCGCAATGCATCGACGACCGCAAACTTCGGGGTCGGGATTAACCTAGGAGAGTAGGTCGTGGGAGCATGCATAAATCGATCCCATTGGTTACCACTACCCGCCCTCCATATATCGCCCGCCGATCACCCCGCGCGTGACCCGCTTTATCGTCGGAAGGTAGGCCAAGTCCATCAAGATCCCCCATTAATCTACCGCTCTAGGTCGCCTCGTTAAGCCTAAGCATTCGTCTCAGCAATGTGAGTAACCAAGCCACCCAATACAATATCTCGAACCCTAGACCCCGCACTCCACGGGCCTTTGGCGCGCGGACAAAGTGATGGGCTAAGTTAAGCCTAAGCGATGCGTCTATGATCGGGGTTGAAAGCCGCCAATGTGCTCAATCTCACTTGGCGAACGTTGTGGGGGCTCGATGCGGCCAAACAAGGTATACCCCATCAAGCGTTGCCATAGGCGGACAATGGGATGGTGGATAAGACCGGATGACAAATGTTTATAGGTGACGACATTAGGGACACCGGTGAGACTAAACCAAGTGTTGGCAAGGGAGAAGCCGGCGCACTCGACAGGGTCGGTCGTTCGAAGGCCGAAAAGTTGCGCAAACTCGGCAAAGGGTTGAGTGATATTAGTGTTGCGCAAACGGTAGCTAATTTCGACAGGAACACCCTCTGCGTCTCGTGAATACTCGAACAAGCTCAAGAATTCGAGGGTGATGGAAGCATAAGTTCGGTATTGCATTTCGAAGAGGCCCACGGTGTTTGTACCGACGAAAAATTCACGCGTAGTGGCCTCAATGCCGAAGGCGGCTAAAAGCTTGCGATCTAACCACCGAGTCGGACGCAATTTCTTACCCTTTAGAAGTTGGAATCGATCATATTGTTCCTTAGTGGGAAAGACAATGTGAGGGTAAGTAGAGTCGGTGTATTGTTCGGTGGTGGAGCTAGGACCCTCATCGGCACGACGTTTCCTAGTGTTCCTAGACCCGGCTTTAGGACCCATGGTTATATGAAGGAGTAACTAGAGGGAAAAGGGGAATGTATGCTAAGAAAACACTAAACCAAACTAGAAAACACTAAACTAAGCTAAAAAAAAACTAACTAGGAAAGGGGAAAAGGAAAGGGAGAAGGATGAAACTAACTAGGAAAACAAGAACAAACTAGTAAACCCTAATTAAGCTAATTAAAATTGAAAACTAAGCAAACGAAATTATTAACGAAAAATACTTACAATGCCGAGTAGAGAAGAGAGCAAGGAGTAAGATGAACTAAAAACCGACCCAAAAATCATCACCCAAAATCGTAGAGATTTTTCAAACAACCCGGAATGCTTCAAAAAGTAGTGGAGAGTGAAGCTTGAAGCGAGTAGAATCCGAATCCGGTGTTAAAATTTAATTTGGGTGAGTGGAAGTAGATGTTTCAAAGGGTTTTTGTGGAGGTTTTATGGTGTTTTAATGGAGGTTAGGGAGAGAGGTAGGAGAAAGGGGTTTAAAATAAAGTAGGAAAGTGAAATAATGAATGAAGGAAGTAGGAAAATAGAATTGAAACAACTTAAATCATCCGTCAAAAGGGCCAGCCGGGCTTTGGCGTCCCGATCGGGACGGTAGTCGTCCCGTCCGGGATGAGATTTTTTAACTTTTTGCAAATTTTGACACGCAGCCTGAACAGCACGGGACGAAATACGTCCCGTCCGGGATTAAGTCGTCCCGACGGACGTACATCCGGAACCACGGGACGGCTCCCTTTTTTGCTATGTTCTCCGTTTTCAGCTGCTGACGTTCCCCTGAAAATATAAACTCGTTCCCACATCTGTAAACCTCATAGTCAGCAGAATTCTGACACAATTGACGCATCCAACTTCTTTTCATTTCGTATCTGCGTCAAAATCTCCAAAACACGATTAAAACCCTCCCTCACATGCTCTCAAAATAAAATAACTAACTAACTAGAATTGGAAATGCGAAAAACAACGGGTTGCCTCCCGGAAAGCGCTGGTTTTTAAGGTCCCGCACGACCTAAACTCCCATGATCAAGCATTGATCGGAAGGGGACGGAGATAGCACACCTCCGTCGTACCTAAACGAGCATCCTCGTGGTACACTTTCAAACGCTGGCCATTCGCTTTGAAGCGCTCGCCATTTGCCGTCTCAACCTCAATATTTCCAAACTTTCCCACAAAGAAGGATCAGATAAGGACCGGACCACTTAGAACGTAGCTTACCGGGAAATAACTTAAGGCGAGAGTTATAGAGAAGTACCTTGTCACCAACCGCAAATTCTCGTTTCAAGATTCGTTTGTCGTGCCATTGCTTTGTCTTCTCCTTGTAGAGGCGTGAACTCTCATAAGCACCAAGTCGGAATTCATCAAGCTCGTTTAGTTGCAACAACCGCTTCTCCCCACTCAAAGTAGCATCAAAATTAAGCTCCTTGATAGCCCAATACGCCTTGTACTCGAGCTCCACGGGAAGATGGCAAGACTTGCCATACACCAACCTATACGGCGACATGCCGATAGGTGTTTTGAAAGCGGTTCTATACGCCCAAAGCGTATCATCCAACTTCATGCTCCAATCCTTGCGTGATTTGTTCACAACCTTCTCCAAAATGCTCTTCAATTCACGATTAGAGACCTCGACTTGACCACTTGTTTGAGGGTGGTAGCCAAGTCCGGTCCTATGCATCACTCCATACTTAGCTAGCAAAGCATCTAGCTGCTTCTCGTGAAAGTGGGTACCTCCATCACTAATAATGGCTCGGGGAACCCCAAACCTTGGAAATATTATCTTCTTGAAGAGGTTTATCACCACCTTAGCGTCATTTGTAGGGGAGGCAACGGCTTCAACCCATTTGGAGACATAATCGACCGCTACTAGGATGTAACGATTCCCTCGAGATGAAGGAAACGAACCTTGATAATCAATACTCCATACATCAAACAATTCAACCTCCAAAATACCCGTTTGAGGCATCTCGTGTCTCCGTGAAATATTTCCGGTTCGTTGGCAAGCGTCACATGACATAACGAAAGCATGACTATCTTTGAACATAGTTGGCCAATAGAAACCAGATTGCAAGACCTTAGCGACGGTCTTGGAAGGGCCATGGTGTCCCCCATATGAAGAGGAATGACAATGCTCAAGGATAGAATGAACTTCCCATTGAGGCACGCATCGTCGAAACATACCATCGGCGCATTCACGAAACAAGTAGGGGTCATCCCAAAAGTAGTGGCGAACATCCTTCAAGAACTTCTTCTTCTGTTGATAAGAAAAATCAGGTGGCAAAGTTTTTCCAACGATATAATTAGCGAAATCAGCGTACCATGGTGTATCGGCAACCACGGACATAAGTACATCATCGGGAAATGAATCGTCAATAGGGGAAGAATCCCCTCCATCATAACGAAGCCGAGACAAGTGATCGGCGACGACATTCTCTGCACCCTTCTTATCGCGTATCTCCAAATCGAACTCTTGTAACAAGAGTATCCAACGAATCAAACGAGGTTTGGCTTCCTTCTTTGCAAGCAAGTATTTCAAAGCGGCATGATCGGTATAGACAATGACTTTCGACCCCACAAGATAGGACCGAAACTTCTCCAAAGCATAAATGACAGCAAGCAATTCTTTCTCTGTCGTGGCATAGTTGACTTGAGCTTCATCTAACGTCTTGCTAGCATAATAGATGGCATGCAATACCTTGTCCTTCCTTTGCCCCAAAACAGCTCCAACGGCGTAGTCACTAGCATCACACATCACCTCAAAGGTAATGACCAATCCGGCGGTTGGATAATTCCACCGAAATGAGTGCTGCTTTATCCGCTCAAAAGTCTTACCGCACTCGTTAGTGAAAACAAAGGGGGCGTCATTAAGGAGAAGTTGTGACAATGGTTTAGCAATTTTGGAGAAGTCCTTGATAAAGCGGCGGTAGAATCCCGCATGACCAAGGTAACTTCTCTCTCCTTTAACATTCTGGTGGAGGTAATTGCTCAACCACTTGGACCTTAGCTCGGTCCACTTGGATACCTTTTCGTAAATAAGGTGCCCAAGTACTATACCTTCTGTCACCATAAAGTGACACTTCTCCCAATTAAGGACAAGGTTCGTCTCCTCACAACGTTGTAAGACATGGACAAGATTAGTCAAGCATGCATCAAAATCCAACCATAGACACTAAAGTCATCCATAAAAACTTCCATGCTTGACTCAATAAAATCAGAAAAAATAGCCATCATACAACGTTGAAAGGTGGCGGGAGCATTGCACAATCCGAATGGCATGCTGCGATAGGCAAAGGTGCCATAGGGACATGTGAATGTCGTCTTTTCCTGATCCTCAGGGTGGATAGGAATTTGGAAGAACCCGGAGTAACCATCAAGATAGCAGAAATACCTGTGGCATGCAAGACGTTCTAGCATTTGATCAATGAAAGGTAAAGGAAAATGATCCTTACGAGTCGCGGTATTCAACCTCCGGTAGTCTATGCACATGCGCCATCCCGTGACAATCCTAGTAGGAATGAGCTCGTTCTTGTCATTGCGGACCACCGTGGTACCTCCTTTCTTTGGCACAACCTGCACAGGGCTTACCCATTTCGAGTCCGAAATTGGGTATATGATACCGGCATCTAAAAGCTTCATCACCTCTTTCTTAACTACCTCCTGCATGTTAGGATTCAAACGACGTTGTCCTTGGATACACGGCTTATGACCGTCCTCAAGATGAATGCGATGCATACAAAAATCGGGACTAATCCCTTTCAAATCATCAATAGAATATCCGATGGCCTTCTTGTGCTTTTTCAAAACACTCAACAATTTTACAAGTTCGTCATCGGATAGACTCGCATTCACTATCACGGGACACATTTCCGCGTCATCCAAGAAACAATATTTCAAATGAGAAGGCAAAGGTTTGAGTTCGGGCTTTTGTACCTCAACCGAAAGTGATGAATCCAAACTTTTTACCTTTTGGCTTGCAGCAAAGCCAACTTCCTTTCGATTCAACGCGTCTTCAATAGCGTCCACTTCAGCTTTCCATTGCTCGTCACCACCTACAACATCATCACAACAAAGCAAAGCCTCGAGAGGATCTCTCGAAAGCGAGTGAGGCAAAACATCGTCCACAAAACAATCAATAACATCGACGGCATAGCAAGACTCCTCCAACATAGGACTCTTAAGTGCATTTGACAAGTTAAATGTAATCTTATCACCTCCAACATCCAAGGTTAGCTTACCGTTTTTGACATCGATGATTGCACCAGCAGTGTGCAAGAAGGGCCGGCCCAAGATAATAGGAATCTGAGCATCCTCGGCCATGTCAAGAACGACAAAGTCAACCGGGATAAAGAACTTACCTACGCGCACGGGAACGTCCTCTAAGACACCCAAAGGATGTTTCACAGAACGGTCCGCCATTTGGAGGGTGATGTTAGTACACTTCAAGACTCCCATGTTTAATTTTTCACATACCGAGTACGGCATCACGCTCACACTAGCACCCAAATCACACAAAGCTTTATCAATAGTTAGGGTGCCAATGGTACATGGTATGGAAAAACTACCGGGGTCCTTTAGTTTAGGTGGAGATTTATTTTGTAAAAGCGCACTACAACGCTCGGTAAAAGCAACGGTCTCCACCTCACTAAACGACCTCTTTCGGGTGAGAATATCTTTCATGAATTTTGCATATGCCGGGACTTGAGTAATAAGCTCGGCAAAGGGAACAGTTACCTTGAGATTTTTGACTACATCCATGAATTTACCGAATTGGTCGTCGAGCTTTGACTTGATCACACGACTCGGGAATGGTAGTTTAATCTCAATAGGTGGCTCCACCGGCTTCTCCTTAGATTGCTTCTCCACATCATTCTCCACATCCTTGGTCACGCCATTCGCAAAGATCCTTGCTTGGCTCACCTGCAACTTCAACATCACTAACACGCACATTAGTAGGAATAGTGTTAGGATTTACCTCATTTGACACCTTCACGGGAGGTGTATCAATATTGGGCATCGGTGGCCCATCGTAGCGTGTACCACTTCGAAGAGTGATAGCATTAGCGGACTCATGAGGCGTGTGCGGTTGAGAAGGAAGCGTCCCGGGCGGTCGTGATTGACTACTCGAAGCCATTTGAGCCATTTGCGTATCGATCATCTTGTTATGTGCAACCAACGATTGAATCATGGCATCTTTAGCTTGCGAATCCTTATCCAATTTAGTCATCATCGCATCTTGGTTCTTTTGCATTTGAACCATCATCCCCCTCATCTCGGCCATAGGATCGGCGGTAGAGTAAAGTCTGGCCGGTGGTTGATAAGGTGGGCGATGAAAACCCGGTGGGTTATAAGGACGCGGGGGATTATTGTAGGGAACATAAGGTTGTGGTGGTGGATGATTTTGAATTTGTTGTTGTGGTGGTTGTTGTTGTTGTGGGTTTAGGACATTTGTACTCTTGTAGGAAAGATTGGGATGGTTCCTGTAACCTTCATTATAGTAATTCGAATATGGGTTATTTTGTCGGTAAGATTGAAAAGCATTTACTTGTTCTTGTGTACCTCGACATTCGACCGATGTATGTCCAAGCGTACCACAAGCATCACACGGGGTATCCATTTGAGAACTCATAGCGGCCACTTGTCCTCGAGACGAGGACGAACTACCCGATTGTAGTTGATCGATCTTTTGATTCATAGCCGCCAATTGAGCCGTAAGTAGAGTCATAGAATCAACATCATGCTTACCGGACTTGATTGGCACATTCCTAGGATTCCCATATTGGTTGTTGTGGATGGCCATGGATTCGATGGTGTCAAGAGCTTCCTCCACATCGATGTTGTCGAATCTCCCGTTTGCAGCGGAGTCTAGCACTTGGCGAGACTCGCTATATAACCCATTATAGAACTGCATCACAATAAACCATTTATCCATGCCATGATGAGGGCATTGACGTTGAAGATCTTTGTATCGTTCCCACGCTCATATAGATTCTCATCTCCTCTTTGCCTAAAACTTCGTGATTTGGCTTCTAAGCATAGCCGCTTTTTCCGGTGGGAAATATTTTTGATAGAAGGCTAGTGCTAGAGTATTCCAATCGCTACGCCTTGAGCAACGCGTTCAAAGAGTTGAGCCACAACCGGCTTTGTCACGGGTGAAAGCGGAAAAAGCATTTCAATTTGATTTTGCGTGACTCCGTTTGCTTGATCGTAGCACAATAGTCGCAGGTTCGTAATGTGGAGGTTAGGATCCTCCCGGGCTTCCCCAAATTGGCTACGCCAATCAAGTTGATAAGCGGGTTTAATCTCGAAATTGTTGGCCTGGATCGTAGGCATAGCATTCTTAGGTTGGAAGTTGATCCGCAATCGGCTTAGAGTGATCGGAAAGCTTCACCATCGTATGTACTTTGGGTTCAAGATCAACGTGAGCTTCCTCGGTGGATTGAGCCTCTAGTTCCTTTAGTAAGTTCTCTACGCCGGAAGAAATGCGCTCTGGTTCAGGTCGAAAGGAATATCCTTATTCGCCGAGGCGTGCGAGACTTCACGGGCATAAACAACACTAAGGTAGAACGTGAGAAGCGGCCTCAAGGAACTAAGGCTCCTTGAGACAAAAACAAAATCTAGAATCGAAATAACAAACAATAAACAAAGCCGTCTCCAAGAAGCGGCCAAAATTTGATAGGCTAAAGTCGCAACGCCTAACAAAGATAACCGGACACTCACACTACTAGGTAGATAGGGTAGTCGGGATCGATTTCCACAGGGAGATGGTTGATAATGTGTGTTATCGGTGAATGGATTCTAGATTGGTCGGTTCGAGTTTTGGTTGTAATTACTAAAGGCTAAGGCTCGGAAAATAAAAGGGTTTAACTTAATGGGAAAGGTCTAGGGATTAGGCTCGTTACGGGTACGCGCGTTTGACAAGGTATAAGTCGTATCACCTTAATCAAAATAAACCTAAATGACAACTAACAGCAGATAGCAGCAAGTAGGGATCGAATCCACAGGGAAACGGTGTAGTCTCAGGTTAAAGCCTGAGATATGAGTTCAACTTCGGTGTGAAAAGGTTTGTTTTAAGCTAAACTAAAGCAGATAAAAAGACAAGATGAAAATATATAGAGAAAGATTAGGGCGTCGGGTTCATATATGACAACGATTCAGGAACACAAGTTAATAAGACGGAAGAGTTAAACTGTGCAACTTGACTAGGTTTGTAAAACGCTCTCTCGAGTCAATTTTAGCCTTAAGCAAATTTAGCGGGCTCTCGCTACTTACTAAATTCAACTTATCTAACTCGCGAAAGTCTAGTCTTAACTCGCTTCGATCTTAAATCAAAACATACTCAGGTCCAATTAAACTCAGTTAAATCGGTGATCAGGCGAAATAAACCTAATTCAATTGACATAAAACGCGTAGAAAGAAATCAAGAGCACAATTTAATCAACCAATTTAATCTCAAAACATGTTCCTAAATCATATGTCACAAATCACCCTAACCCTAATTGGGAGATTAGCTACTCATGATAAGGGCAATAACAATAATAATAGTAATAGAAGACATAATTGAATAGAATAAACAAGTAGAATAAACCTGGAGTAAATACGGAGTACTGACGATTAATAAAGAACCAATCTTGAAAAGCTAACTAAGGTTTTTAGAGAGAAAAGTAAATAAGCAGTAAACCAAACTAAACCTAAACTTAGCAAATTAAAACATAAAACTGAAGATGAGTTATAATTTTCGACCAAAGTCTTATATATACTCTCCCACTTATTAAAACTCGGAATAAAAACAAAACCGCGCATAAAATCCGCCAGAGCCGGCCCAGCCCGGCTGCCGGCCCAGACCGGCCTGACCACCCAACTTGGGCCGGCTGTCTTGGCTTGATCATCCTTGGCCCATACTTGCTTGGGCCTTTATTCCTAGGCCTTTATTCGTGGCCTTAGTCTTCTTTCGGGGCCATAATACTCGTGGCCCCTTCCTTCCTTTGGTCTTGGCTCGATTTCAGAGCTCTCATGCGTCTTTCGAGCTTGGTCTTTCCGGCTCAGTTCTCGTATTTGCTCCTAACGTCCCGGGTTTTGGCTCGAAACCACCAAAACCTGCAATATGTAAATGGAAAGCAGCAGTATCGAGAAATATAACAAATAGCTCCTAAAGTCATAATAAATACGAATAAATACGAGCTAAATGTGACTGAACCGGGGGCATAAAATGAATATAAATAAAGTGTATCAAACTCCCCCAAACCAAACCTTTGCTTGTCCTCAAGCAAATAGCATCGGAGAAAATCAAAGCAACACGAACTAATCACGCTAGTATCTCTAAGTGGACGACCTATGCACATAAACACTACAACCAAAGTCTATTTCACCGAAAATAGAGCACAGGTCTCAACCATTCACACCACATTATATCACTAGCCTCTAACGCTACGCAAAAGTAAAACTAACGACGAATCAATTCAAGCAAGGCCAACCGTACAAACCACTTCCCATCCAACCAATCATACCACATCAATGCCTTTTGTTCTCTTTTCTTTTCTTTTCTGCGTATATTTTTTCTTTTTTCGCGCAAATGTGGAGCATCCCTCGTATGTAGTACCGTTTAGCTTGACGTTCACTCGGTAAAAATCGCGCTCGGGTATACATATTTCCTTAAGGGTTACATTATTGCTCATACTCTCGGTCGCAGCCAAATTCATGGCCACTGTGGTTACTCAAGTCAATGAGTCCCCTCCGAGAGCATCGAAGCATTGCTCCAACATAAAAATGATCTTTCCAATCAAACCACTAACCAACATACCAACATTCCACAAACCATTGCCAAGCTCGAATGTCAAAGTCGAAAGTAAACAAGCGAAAAGCGAAAAGAATTAAGCAAATACAAGTGGGTTAGTGTTTGAGACTCGCAATCTAGTAACAGGAAACAAACATATAGTGCAGCTACGACGATAGAAAGTCGACTCGGAGATACTAAAGATCAAAGTAAATGCACTAATCAATTCCCCAAACTGGACAAAGCAGGACAAAGCAGACCAAAAAGACTCGTATTTTTGTAAATTTTTTTGAATTTTTCAATGTTTTTGGGTTTTTCATAATAAAAGCACACAAAAATGAAATGCAACTAAACTAATGAACGCGAAAGTGTTTCCCTCCCCCAAACCAAATCACACATTGTCCTCAATGTGGAAAACAGCACAACCACAAAAGCAGAGGAGGACACAAATCAAAAGGGGGAAGAAAAGTAAAACGAGAAAACGAGGGAAAATGGGGTAAAGAGTGCTCACAATGTAGAGTAGGAGCTCCCCCAAACCGAAGTCATGCATGGAGTGGGGCTACAAATCTAGAATATCGTCCCAATTCGATCCAACAATGAGGTACTTGACCAGCACGCAAGAGAAACGAAAAAGAACAAGCAGGGGGTCCAATGAGTGCAGGACCTAAGAACTGGCCGGCTGAGCCCCAATTTTTCGATTTTTTGCAATTCTTCCTCTGTTTCAAAATTTCAGCTACGGCTCCGGTCCGGGCCCGGCAGCCGGTTGGCCGGCTAAAGGCCTTCCTCGTGAGCGTTGTCAACTTATTAAGGACTCAAAAGTCCATGAATACCTGCGCGCTGAAAATCACACAATAATACCCTCGTCCTCACGCGCTCAATAAAACCAAAAGTCATAAAAACAAGCAAACCAAAAGTACAAATGCTAAATGAAAATACAACGTCATCGGGTTGCCTCCCGGAAGCGCTGGTTTACAGTCCCGCACGACTCTTCGCAGCTCCACAAATCAAGTATACGCAGGCCAAGGTCGTTGGCCGTTCGCAACAGCTTCACTTGGCGATACAGCTTCCGTTCGCCATAACACTTCTCCTCCACGAGGTAAAGCAGCATACTCCATTAACGTAGGGCCTCGATCTCTAAATGGCTCGACTGTAGGCCCTCTATTCCCAATGCCAGCGTCGTAGAGATCGGCCTTGAAGAACGTCCTTTCCCCAAACCATCCTTGCAGTATCCTGTGAAGAACCTGCAAAACGAGAAGAGACATGCAAAACCTCCAAAGTGTCTCCAGTAGAGTGAGACGGAGGTACAGAGTCAATAGAACAAACTGACTCTAGACGCATAGGGGACCGCGGTGTGTCAGAATGGGTAAACGTGAGCTTTTCACCCCCCACCTTAAAGGCTATGGTCCTACTACCCACATCAATAATCGCACTAAAGTGCGCAGAAGGGTCTCCCTAAAATGATAGGAATGTGGGCATCCTCGGGCATATCTACCACTACGAAGTCGACAGGGATAAAGAACTTTCCAACCTGTACTGGGACATCGTGTAAGATTCCTAAGGGACGCTTTATGGAGCGGTCAGCCATCTGCAAGGTAATGCTAGTAGGTTCTAAAGCGGACAAGCTCATTTTCCGTCTGAGAGGGTAGGGGAGGACACTCACACTCGCTCCTAGGTCACACAGTGCATTACGAACCACAAATCTACCTATAGAGCATGGAATAGAAAATGTCCCAGGGTCACTAAGCTTAGGAGGCTTACTACCCTGCAGCCGAGTACTAGCTTCCCCCACAAAGGCTACGGTCGACAAGTCATCCAACGTACGCTTACGAGCTAAAACATCTTTTAAAAATTTAGCATACGACGGGATTTGAGTAACGAGGTCGATAAAAGGGACGTTTACTGGCGGCTCGAATGACGCCTCTTAACTTTTTAAACTTTGCCTCGCTCTACACCTCTTTGACGACCGGGAAAAGGAAGCTTGACTTGAATCGGGGGCGTTGAAGTAGAACTAGAATCACCAAATGCATTACCCGTAACATTCTTCCCAAAGAATGACAGTCCAAATTTTGGCCGATTAACAACACGGCCGACCAACCATTGTGACCTCTGATTACACGTTTTTAACGTGTTTTCTTCTTCATCCCTCTCCTCTTCCTCCAAATGCAAAGGGTCACCGTACGCAGACCCACTTCTCAATGTTATCGCACATGCAGTGTCGTGCGGAGCTCTAGGAGGATTCCCTTGGGGCGGAAGTGTACCGGGTTGTCGAGATGCTTGCGAAGCGGCGAGTTGAGCCACTTGGTTTTCCAATAATTTGATCGCAGCATCCTTAGCTTGCCCGTCATACAGATCTGTTGCATCATCATCTCTTGTGACTTTTGCACGCCATAGTCACTGAGACATCTGCAACATCATGGCCTTCATTTCGGCCATAGGGTGGGGTAGTTGAGTAGGAGGGGGTGGTGTGTTCCCGGGTATGTAGTTGGGCGGAGGTTGTGGTTGGCTTTTGTAGGGTGGTTGATAGGGGGTATTTTGAGGTGGTTGGGGAGTTGGGTTAAGTATGTTATTATTTCGGTAGGATAGAAATGACCGATCATAACCCGGTTGATTCAGTACGGCCAGGTTTTGATTATTGGAATGGTACGCATAAACCTCGCTCTGGGGTCGCAAAGATACCGTAGTGTGGCTCGAATCATGCCCGCAACAAAGATTAACATGGGCACTCGAACTCCCTGCATAGCATCAAACTTTCTATTCACTCGAAAAGTTGACTCATGCTGCGTTTCATGCTCTCATTTCCACGCGGTCGTTGTGTGCGGACCAGTGAATTACCCCCTGGCTTACCAAAGCGAGCCGTATGGGATGCCATCTCCTCAATCGTTTGCCACGCTTTATCGTCGTCCGTATTATTAGCAAATCGACCTCCGCGGCGAATCAAGAATAGTGCGACTTTCGGCATACAACCCGTTGTAAAACGCGTCATTATAATCAACCACCACCCAACCCGTGATGTGGACACTCACGAATCAACCGCTTATAACGGCCCCACGCCAAAGAACGACTGCGTCATAACTCTGCTGAAAACTCACGTATCGACTACGGAGTTGGTTGGTCCGCCTCGGAGGATAGAATTTGCGATAGACGCAAGAGCTAGACTCGGCCAATCCGCTATACCCGCAAAGAATCTTGTCTAAATCGGTGATCCATCCCCGCTCGATCCTTTAGTGAAAAAGGGAATAGCATTTCCTAATTTGATTTTGGGTGATCCCACCGCTTAATCGTAGAAGCGATGTCCGTAAGAACTTGCATATGCTTCCCGGGATCTTCATTAGCATTTCCACCATATTGATTTCGCTCCACCAATGAGAGGATGGCGGGGCGAATCTCAAAGTAACCCTCGTCCGTGTTGGGTATAGTGAACCTCGCGGGATTGCCTCAAGCCGGCTGAACGGTGACTATATAATTCGGCATAGTCACGCGTGGTGGAGAAGAAATTGGAGTAATAGGTGGTGTGTCCTCTTCGTAGGACGATTGCGCTGCACTAGACTCCGAATGCGACGCTTCCTCTATCTCACGTTGGTAATTCTCAGCGATCTCTTTGAAGAAATTACGCGTTCGGCGGAAAGTACGTTGAGTTCGAGGATCAAGCGGTATTAAACCCAAGGTGACCTGCGCATAAATAAACTACAAGAAAACGATGAGAAACAGCCTCAAGGAACTAGGTTCCTTGAGACTAAGGAGAAAAACCTGTAAGACTAACAAAAACTAAAACTAACTAAGCCGTTTCCCCGGCAACGGCGCCAAAATTGACAAGGTATAAGTCGTATCACCTTAATCAAAATAAACCTAAATGACAACTAACAGCAGATAGCAGCAAGTAGGGATCGAATCCACAGGGAAACGGTGTAGTCTCAGGTTAAAGTCGGAGTAACAGGTTCAACTCAGGTGTGAAAAGGTTTGTTTTAAGCTAAACTAAAGCAGATAAAAAGACAAGATGAAAATATATTGAGAAAGATTAGGGCGTCGGGTTCATATATGACAACGATTCAGGAACACAAGTTAATAAGACGGAAGAGTTAAACTGTGCAACTTGACTAGGTTTGTAAAACGCTCTCTCGAGTCAATTTTAGCCTTAAGCAAATTTAGCGGGCTCTCGCTACTTACTAAATTCAACTTATCTAACTCGCGTAAGTCTAGTTTTAACTTCGCTTTCGATCTTAAATCAAAACATACTCAGTCCAATTAAACTCGATTAAATCGGTGATCAGGCGAAATAAACCTAATTCAATTGACATAAAACGCGTAGAAAGAAATCAAGAGCACAATTTAATCAACCAATTTAATCTCAAAACATGTTCCTAAATCATATGTCACAAATCACCCTAACCCTAATTGGGAGATTAGCTACTCATGATAAGGGCAATAACAATAATAATAGTAATAGAAGACATAATTGAATAGAATAAACAAGTAGAATAAACCTGGAGTAAATACGGAGTACTGACGATTAATAAAGAACCAATCTTGAAAAGCTAACTAAGGTTTTTAGAGAGAAAAGTAAATAAGCAGTAAACCAAACTAAACCTAAACTTAGCAAATTAAAACATAAAACTGAAGATGAGTTATAATTTTCGACCAAAGTCTTATATATACTCTCCCACTTATTAAAACTCGGAATAAAAACAAAACCGCGCATAAAATACGTCAGAGCCGGTCCAGACCGGCTGCCGGCCCAGACCGGCCTGACCACCCAACTTGGGCCGGCTGTCTTGGCTTGATCATCCTTGGCCCATACTTGCTTGGGCCTTTATTCCTAGGCCTTTATTCGTGGCCTTAGTCTTCTTTGGGCCATAATACTCGTGGCCCCTTCCTTCCTTTTGGTCTTGGCTCGATTTCAGAGCTCTGCGCGTCTTTCGAGCTTGGTCTTTCCGGCTCAGCCTCGTATTTGCTCTAACGTCCGGGTTTTGGCTCAAAACCACCAAAACCTGCAATATGTAAATGGAAAGCAGCAGTATCGAGAAATATAGCAAATAGCTTATAAAGTCATATTAAATACGAATAAATACGAGCTAAATGTGACTGAACCGGGGGCATAAAATGAATATAAATAGAGTGTATCAGCGTTTTAAGTGACACTCGGAATAGGAATGCTAAGCTAGCTAGGGATTTGACTCGTCCTCTCGGCTTTAGTCTCCCTCGAACTATACTAGCGTGCTCTCGCTCTTACTAGCAAGGGTTTCGTTGTATGCTTACGGTCTATCCTCGAACTAGGCTTTCGTTCTTAAGTTCGGGAGTAAGGGATAGAGATTATGGCCAATAATCTCAACAACAACAAAGCATAAACATACAAAACCTAGCATAAACACAATCATTCCGAAGCACTATGAGTACGCATACCGAACTTACCGTCACCCTAGAAAGATGACTACTCACTCATGATCAAAGCACAAACAAAGCAAATTGAATGATGAAAACGCATACAAGAGAACAATAAAGCAAAATCAAATAATAGCAAGAGAGAGATGATAGTGATTACCAAACTATAAGGGAAGAGATGAATGATGAACAAGAGAAGATAATAATCCAAACCGACGATTTTGATTGAGATTGAAAGATAGGAAATCGAATTACAAAGTAGAAATAAGGTTTTTGTTATTCTCTAAAAAGTATCAGAAAACGAGTAAATAAAGCATAACCTCTTCTGAAATTTTTACACAAAGTTTATAATCCGAAAAAAATGAGGCACTCAAAAGTCGAGGCCGTCAGGCTCGGATGTAACCTGTCCGGGACCAACTCATCCCGACCGGGACCAATCTTGTCCCGTGGGTTTCAGTTCCATGCACCTTTTGCTCCTTTTTAACTTAGTTTCTTTTCTAATTTTTGTCGTCCCAGGCATAGGGACGAGGTGTAGTTCGTCCCGAGGGTAGGGACTGAGTCGTGAATGATTACATGAGCTTCTTTTGTCGTCCCTTAGTCCCGGGACGGGTTTAAATCATCATTTCTTGGCTCGTTCTCATCTTTAGCATACTCCGACGCACAAAATCTTCACCTAGCGACCCGGAGAGCTCCAAATATCGTTCCAAATAGCACAAATCCTCCTAAAGTCGGCTATATCCTGCAAAACAAAGCCAAACAAAGAAAACCAGAGATCTCGGAGGAAAAACATCGCTTAAAGCGAATAAAAGCGCTAAATATAAACGAATCGCTTGTGAAACGGGGGCTAAAAATCATATATAAATACAATACATCAATTAACAAACGTTAGCGGCAGATAAATAAAATAACCAACATGACTATCATGCGAACAAGCATGGAAAATTAACATAGATAGTTAAACACTAACTTGGATATAGAGAAGTGACAGATAAATGCAACCCAACGTATAAATTAAAGGAAAACAAGTTCAACTAAAAAAGACATATAGGTATAAGCAAACTATAACAAGCAAACAAATAAACGTGCCAACTAATAAACCCTACTAATCATCAATTAAGAACACACACAAGTCGTAATAGACACAAACAAACGCATAAGCTAAAAACCACTAGGCAAGCGTCTTGAGCATGTGCTACATCGCGACAAACAAACATGGACAAGCATACACACAAGCGTGTAAGCTGATAATTAAGCACAACCAATAATAATATAGCGAATATCGTGAACGCCACCCGTAGTCAAACAATATTTACACAAGCAAATGTCTTGCAGTCGAAACAAGTAACATATGTGCACACAAATTATGCAAGGGCATAAATGATCGAGAGCGACTAAAACACAAGCAAATACCAACGCATAACATGACTACTCAAACACGACACATGAAATTTCAAGCTATACAAACTCATACTCTAACGAATTACGCGAATAGAGCTTGACCAGATAGAGCGTAAAAAGCAGATTTAAATGAGATGAATGGCATGGTTATTATATGATTAACGAGATGGGTTGCGAAACAAAAATCAAACGACAGAACAAAATCATCGAAAACTGAACTAGCATGAAAACGTGAATTACAAACTGGAAAAACATGAAAGACCAATTTCAGACGACTAACGTGATTAAGCATGAATAAAATTAATGAACTAACCAAACTAACGATGAAACTCCGATCACATTACACAAGGAAATCGAGTATGAGTATTAAGCAAACAAGGGGCACGACCTATCTATATATATATGGAAATCATACTAAAAATATCAAACTAAAACAAATGATGAAAACAATAATTACGAGGATAAACAACAGAGCGACAGAAAAAAGCGACAGAGAGCAATAAAAAAACGATAAAAACAATAATCCAAACAAAGTAAAGTGAGTATTTTGCACCCTCAACTTACATGTATCGTTGACCAAATATCCGAGTCGTAATCGATTGTAAGATTTTATCCCGAGGGGCCGTCGTCGACGAAAACCAATAATAATCCGTAACTTTGAACAAACTCGACAATGATTTTCAAAAGCTTAGAACTTCTTCGCTTTCTCAACGAAATTTCGAACCGAAAGATGTTTTAGAATCCTGGTAAAGTGAACTTTAAGATCGTGTAAAGAAATCAGAGTGACTATGGTGTTTTCAACACGAAAAATAGGGTAGAAGTCGTGATAGTTGCACGAAAATCAGAAAATTTACGCTCTGCTTTTCATACGACTATCCCGACTCCTTTTTGAGTTTTTTAGGGCTTTCTTGTGACTTGTTATGGTGTATGTATGCTGTATATTTCGTGTGTAACGAAGGCTTGTGGATGGTGTATATATACGGTTGAAAAGGTAGGGTTTAAGAGGGAAAAGAGCGGTATGCTCTATTTTCGTGGGAGTCTTTGTCCAAGGCTCGTTCTAGGGTTTTTGGAGGGGATTTTCTTGAGGGTTAAGCCAAGGAAAACGAGTCATGAGGATCAGGCATAAGTTCTTGTTTGTGGGCAGGAGTTTAGACTCCAGAAAGACGGGTTTTGATCCAAATTTGGGTTGCCCCAAAACAGAGCACGGGATGGGGTTTGGGACCGCTTTTCCATGGACTATTTGGGCTGATTATGATGGTGTCTGGTCAGTGGTGCGGGTATGGATTATGGGCAGGTAAGTAGGGGTCAGGTTTTGGATTGGATTGGTGTAAAAGCAGAGCATGAAGAGGGCATGGGCTGTTTGTAAAGCGAGTTAAGGGTGAGGTTTTGGGTCTTTGTAAAACGAGTTCTTTGAGTGTGTTTTGGTCTGATCAATCAAAGGAGAGAGTGGGTAGAAAAGGGTCTCGAAATTTGTGTTCAAACGGGCTCAAAATCGTTCTTAAAATCGAGCTTAAAACGAGTTATAAAACTTGCTGTTAAGAAAACGAATTCGTCGAATACGATTTAATAAGCTGTTTTAAAAGCACGAGAAACGACTTTTCAAGTCAAATATAAGAATTTGTAAAAGCGATTTTTCAAGTCGAAATACTTTAAAATGATTTTTCAAATCAAAACGTCTTATTTTCAATAAAACATTACTTGCGATAAAATAAAAATTTGACAGAACTTATTAAACCAAATATCCTTTGAATTAACAAATATTGTGTCGACAGCGCCCTGCTTACATCGCAATACGAACTCAAATAAATGGCACGAAAACACGTTGTCCTATCATCATAGGGTATTTGTCGGGTTTTCTATAAATTTCCATATCGACAGATACGGGTAGCTACAGAGTCCCCACTTTGACTAAGGCTTGGACAGGCGAAAGTCAAAGTAGACCCTCGAGTCGATCGTAGATCACAACTTGAGAGCCTCACGGGTCGTTTATGGTCCCTTAGACCTGTGTATATAAGCTCACCAGCCATAAGAAGAAATCATACCTGAAACATGATTCTGGATGCCTTCATTTTCATCAAAGTGTGGGTTGAGCCTTATCCTTAGGCGCCTACGTATCCGTTGTGACAGAATCAAACCCGTATCGTAGTTCGAGCTCGCTGGCCTGTAGCTTTCTGCTGCTTCGGCCCAAAACAAATGATACTTGTTTACTCGATTGAGTAAAGCCTATATCTGTATTCTTTTTGGAAGTGTCACTTCTTTTAGCTTCTGCTAGTACTTTTTCATTTCGAGGATGTCATCCTGTCGTCGGGGTCTAAGGTTGATGACATTAGAGCCCCCGGTTGGAGCGTTCCTGCTCAATCTTAACAAATCATAGCACATGACTCACATAGTGAAATCTGCGACAAAAAGATGGATCATCGATCCGAGCTGCGAATTTTATTTGAAAATGGGTCGTCGACCTGCTGCTTTTTTTTTTCACAAAGGATGGATCATCGATCCGAACTGAGGATTTTTCTTTCGAAATGGGTCTTCGACCTATTTTTAAACAAAACGATAGATCATCTGAACTGAGAATTCTACTTTGGAAATGGGTCTTCGACCAGCTTTTTTAAACCAAAGGGATGGATCATCGATCCGAACTTTAAGTAATGAGCTAAAATAGATATTGCGCTGGAAATGGGTCATCGACCCGAGCTAAAACCAACATTTGCGTCCTCGATTTGCATTTCAAATAGATACACGACAGATGGATCATCGACCCCGGCCTGAGAAGTTATTCAAAATTTTGTGTCCTCGACCTATATTTTGAGATTAAAGAGTGGTGGGTCTTCGACCGGAAACCGTAGTAAACATCTTTTGAAAATGAGTCGTCGACCGAAAACCGTAAACATCTTTTGAAAATGGGTCGTCGACCCGCATCTTGGAAAGTGAATGAGTCGTCGACTCGAACTATAAACATTATTTGAAAATGGGTCTTCAACCCGCATCTTGAAAAGTGGATGAGTCATCGACTCGAGCTATAAACATCATTTGAAAATGGGTCTTCAACCCGCATCTTGAAAGGTGGATGAGTCATCGACTCGGGCTATAAACATCATTTGAAAATGGGTCTTCAACCCGCATTTTGATTTAAGTGGATGAGTCATCGACTCGAGCTATAAACATCATTTGAAAATGGGTCTTCAACCCGCATTTTGATTTAAATGGATGGGCCATCGACCCGAACTATGTTCATCATTTGAAAAATGGGGCCATCGGCCCGTATTTTGAGGAAAAGGTGGATGGGTCATCAACCCGAGCGGAAGGCATCATTTGAAAATGGGTCATCGACCCGCATTTTGGAAATGGATAGGTCATTGACCCACATAGTAAATTTCATTTGAAAATCGAAAGAGGTCATCGACCTGAACTTTGGATTTTAAGCACTTCGAATAATTCGGCCATTAACCTAGTTTTAAAACATCTTTTGAAAAGTTAGATTGCGGGTCCAACCTAGACTACAAAAATTACTTGAAAATTGACACGGGGTATTGGTTAGCATGCATCAAATTGAATTGGGTCCTCGACCCGCATTGTAAACATCATTTTTAAAAATCAAGAAGAGTCATCGACTTTGAATGTAGACATCATTTAGAAATTGAAATGGGCCATCGGCCCGCAAGCATCATTTTGAAAATTGAAGCGGGTCATCAACCCGCATTTGAAATTTGACCTCGGATCATCGACCCAGACTTTGCAAACAGGTTCTTGAAATGTCTGATATTTTGAAATTAAAGCATGGCCAAGTAAGCATGAGATACGACACGAATGTGACATGAATGCGACAAGAACGTGACATGAGCAACTGACATTTGAACGTTCGACCATGACCGACTCGACCTAAGACAACGTTTCAAAGACGAGTAGACTAGTAACTGTGCAGGGTCTTTTAGGATGATTGGCACGTGGTTCGAGTTAGGCGTGGGTTAACAGTATCATGTTCTCCCCCTAAGCAAATTCTTGGTCGAGATACAAACTAACTGTCAAAGTAAACATCTTTGCCAATTCTCGTTAAGATAAAGATCATTCCAAGACTGGACAATTACTCATCAGAACCCTAATTCTCATCCCAATCTAAATCGAGCACTAAGACAGACTCAACAAAGGTTGCTTCATTTGGACTTTGTAAAGACCCGTAAAAAATTGACAAGGTGACAAATTAGATGATGAGTGGTGGTGGATTGTATCCCATATTCTAAAGGATTGCCTACATATTCGCGTGGAGCGAAATCAAATCCGATGTAGTTCGATCTAGGTGCATAAACATGACAATTTTTCTTGTGTGTAACACTCGAAGGTTTCACCTAAGGTATCATGTTGTAGGATCCCTTCTGGACCCTAAACGCTTGGGTACAACTACAAAAACCAAAGATTCTCAGAACTCAAGACTATGTCTCCATTACCGTTTTAAGAATGACTTAAAAAGAATTGACGGTACTTTCTGACCGTTTTGGCTTCGCCTTTAATTTTGACTTTGATCTTCGATCTCTGACGTGTTGCCACTCAGTTTTTTTTTTTGTATTCTTGTCTTGCGTTTTTGAGAATATGCCGCGCCCTTTGTGGCTTGGGCTTTTTCCAACTTTTCTAGATCTTGTGGTGGGTGGTCGCATGTGGTCATATGTATATCACGCCGGACTCCTTTGACAAGTTCGTTTGCTTATTAGGCACGCGATCGAGTACACGGAGGGCGATCCATGAGTACTCGTACTTTTGGTCGCGATCAAATTCATGACCACTGTGGAGCTCCAAATTAATGGCTCCTCCTCCAAAGGCAGAGGAGTAGTGTACCACAAGTTGACTACCGAAATTGAAACCTTTTTTTTTGTTGTCAGAAACCCTTTTGTCTTTGTTTTTGACTTGAGTTGGTGTTGCACCTTACCATTTAGAATTGAATACGTATTTCTACCCCAGGGACACCCTTCGAGTGCGTTGTGCATTTTCATCAGTTGGATTATGGGAGCAAATTAGAGACAAGATCAATTTCATTGATTTTGAGAAGGATTTAGAAATAATTGTGAAAAAACGAATCTTAGACTCAGCTCAGACATAAGACTTGAATATGAATTCTGACTTATAATCACCAACCTCGGCTTTGAACTTTTCTCCTTTCAGGAATTGACTCAGATGCTTGGTTTGAAAGTTACCCTACTTTTACAACTTGACTTTGACTTAAGGAGAAGAATATGCGACTCAGGTTCAGAAATCGACACGGTTTCGATACTATTTGTAACAACTCGAGATGCAAATGGACTGGACCAGATTAATCATGAAAAGACTCAGAGCTTAACGACATGGTCTACAACCTAACTATGCAAATGCATGCGACATATGGACTTGAAGACAGACTCACAGTACGGGACTTAGACCCAACTAGACATGGACTTGAAGTAGTTAGCTCGTTTGAACCAATAAGCTTCTAAGGTTTATACAAGACTGCTAAAAAATAGCCTGGATGAGACATTATTGTGCCCTGACTCAAAACTAAAAATTGACATGCATGACTTGGGCCCAAGAGTAGGCCTGAGTGACCTAACTAGGTTAAATCCTCTAAGACTTTTAGATGGACTAGACTTACTATACACGACTTAGATTCCAACTAGACTCGACTCGATGCATTTCATGCTTACTCGCGACTTGAAAAAGAAACCTATTTTGAAGTTGAGGTTTGAAATGGGCAGCACTTCGACTACCAAAAAGCTTTGTGGTTCGAAATTTCAGTTTAACTTGGACTAGATTTTAGCTTTGAAAAACTTCGTTTTGGTTGGAAAAAATCTATTCCCGAAGGGGTAGCATTTCAAAGGCGTTCGAGATTATTCTAATCCTAAACGTATGGCATTTCAGCTTAAAACTATTCTTTTTTCAAAAGACGTAGTGTTAAAAATCGTTCGGGATTAATCTAATCCTAAACGGGTAGCATTTCAACTTGGAAGAACGTTTTTCAAAAGAGTTAGTGTTGGGAACTGTTCGAGATTACTCTAATCTTAAACGGGCGGCATTTCAGCCATAAAAAATGATCTTTTTTCAAAAGACTTAATGTTGAAAATTGTTCGAGATTATTCTAATCTTAAATGGCATTTCAGCTATAAAAGGATCTTTTTTCAAAAGAGCTAATTTTTTTAAAAAAAAGTTCTAGGATTTTCTAATCCTAACGAGGAGCATTTCAGCTAAAAAAAAGAATCTTTTTCCTAAAGACTTAGCGTCGAAGACTGTTCGAGATTGTTCTAATCTTAAACGGGTAGCGTTTCAGCTTAAAACGGATCTTTTTTCAAAAGAGTTACAATCGAAAATTATTTAAGATTATTCTAACCCTAAATGAATAGCATTTCAGCTTAGAAAATATTTTTCCAAAAAGAGCTAACATCGAAAAAAATGTTTAAGATTATTCTAACCCTAAACGGATAGCGTTTCAGCTAGGAAGAGATCTTTTTTCAAAAGAGCTAACATCGAAAATTATTTAAGATTATTCTAATCCTAAAAGGGATGGCATTTCAGCCAAGAAATGGATCTTTTTTCAAAAGAGCTAATATCGGAAATTTTTTAAGATTATTCTAATTCTAAATGAAATAACTTTTAGCTTGGAGGAGATCTTTTTTCAAAAGGGCTAATATCGAAAATTGTCTAAGATTATTCTAATCCTAAACGAATAGCATTTCAGCTAGAAATAGATCTTTTTTCAAAAGAGCTAATATCGGAAATTTGATTATTCAAATCCTACACGAATAGCATTTCCGCTAGAAATGGATTTTTTTTCAAAAGAGCTAAAATCGAAAATTATTTAAGATTATTCTAATCCTAAACGGATAGCCTTTCAGCTAGGAAAAGATCTTTTTTCAAAAGAGCTCAAAAATCGGAAATAATATAAGATTAATCTAATCCTAAGAGGATGGCATTTCAGCCAAGAAAAGATCTTTTTTCAAAAGAGCAAATATTCAGAAAATATCTAAGATTACTCTAATTTTAGAAGGAAAGTGTTTCAGCTTAAACAAAAATCTTTGTTTTCCGAAAGAGATATTGTGGGAAAATATTTAAGATTATTCTAATCCTAAAAAAGAGAGCGTTTCAGCTAGAAAAAAAAACTTTTGGAAAAAATCGATTGAAAAGAGATCTTTTTTCAAAAGAGCTAAAGTTGGAAAATACTTAAGATTATTCTAATCCTTAAAAAGACAGCATTTCAGCTAGAAAAATCTTTTGGGGAAAAAATATTCGATTGGAAAGAGATCTTTTTTCAAAAGAGCTAAAGTTGGAAAATATTTAAGATTATTCTAATCCTAAAAAGACAGCATTTCAGCTAAAAGAATGATTTTTTAGAAGGAAAGCATTTCAGCTTAAGTCAAAAATCGTTTCAAAAGAGATATCGAAGATTATTCTAATCCTAAAAAGACAGCATTTCAGCTAAGAAAGATTTTTTTGGAAAATATTCGATTGAAAAGATGCGGTTTTGACTAAAAAGGATTGAAAACGCAGCCTTAGAAATCACAGAGCACTTAGTCATACGCAGTTCAAGGATGCAATGCATGACCTAGACTATTCTAAGTCTCAAAAGGGTCCATGCCAATGATTCCACGTTGTTAGGGAACTCACAATCCTCCATAAGTCAGGGACGAAATGGGGAGACGGCGGTTGCTAACCTCGGCGGAACCATCTTGGTATTTAAACCAGACACAGTGAACGTCATTTCCCTACTTTGAGGTCGACCCAAAGGGAGAAATGGTTCGAATCCTAACAGTATGATGCATAAATAACATAAAAAAGAAAGGGTACTCTAAATAGCCATCATTTTACTTTTCAAGTTTCACTGTCCCCAGTGGAGTCGCCAAATTGTGGACAAGGGATTTTGATCCACGCGATGTTTTATTTCAAAAACATTTTCATTTGAAAAGAGTCGCCACTAAATTTTTAGGTGGAATTTAGAAACCAATTTTAGAGAAAATGAGTTCGTGTGAATTTACGTGTTAGGAAGTTTAAAAGAATTTCATTAATTTAACGCCTAACCCCGCCCGTTACAGTAACGGTCTCTACTAAGTAAAATCATGGCTATTATGAGTACACATGCGGATATGCAAACAGCGTTTTAATCCTAAATACATTCTTTCTACGTCGTTTTAATGCACACATAATTTCGTCGAAGTTATTTAACATGGGTTCATTTACTATTCTAGTAAACAAAGAAAGGAAGCAGAAATACTTACCGACAGCATAAGATAGATTAACAAACGTTAGCGGCAGATAAATAAAATAACCAACATGACTATCATGCGAACAAGCATGGAAAATTAACATAGATAGTTAAACACTAACTTGGATATAGAGAAGTGACAGATAAATGCAACCCAACGTATAAATTAAAGGAAAACAAGTTCAACTAAAAAAGACATATAGGTATAAGCAAACTATAACAAGCAAACAAATAAACGTGCCAACTAATAAACCCTACTAATCATCAATTAAGAACACACACAAGTCGTAATAGACACAAACAAACGCATAAGCTAAAAACCACTAGGCAAACGTGCCGACATGTGCTACATCGCAGCAAACAAACATGGACAAGCATACACACAAGCGTGTAAGCTGATAATTAAGCACAACCAATAATAATATAGCGAATATCGTGAACGCCACCCGTAGTCAAACAATATTTACACAAGCAAATGTCTTGCAGTCGAAACAAGTAACATATGTGCACACAAATTACGCAAGGGCATAAATGATCGAGAGCGACTAAAACACAAGCAAATACCAACGCATAACATGACTACTCAAACACGACACATGAAATTTCAAGCTATACAAACTCATACTCTAACGAATTACGCGAATAGAGCTTGACCAGATAGAGCAGAAAAAACAGCAGACATAAATGAGATGAATGGCATGGTTATTATATGATTAACGAGATGGGTTGCGAAACAAAAATCAAACGACAGAACAAAATCATCGAAAACTGAACTAGCATGAAAACGTGAATTACAAACTGGAAAAACATGAAAGACCAATTTCAGACGACTAACGTGATTAAGCATGAATAAAATTAATGAACTAACCAAACTAACGATGAAACTCCGATCACATTACACAAGGAAATCGAGTATGAGTATTAAGCAAACAAGGGGCACGACCTATCTATATATATATGGAAATAATACTAAAAATATCAAACTAAAACAAACGATGAAAACAATAACTACGACGATAAACAACAGAGCGACAGAAAGTAGTAAAAAGCGACAGAGAGCAATAAAAAAACGATAAAAACAATAATTTAAACAAAGTAAAGTGAGTATTTTGCACCCTCAACTTACATGTATCGTTGACCAAATATCCGAGTCGTAATCGATTGTAAGATTTTATCCCGAGGGGCCGTCGTCGACGAAAACCAATAATAATCCGTAACTTTGAACAAAACTGACAGCGATTTTCAAAAGCTTGTAACTTCTTCGTTTCTCAACGAAATTTCGAACCGAAAGATGTTTTAGAATCCTGGTAAAGTGAACTTTAAGATCGTGTAAAGAAATCAGAGTGACTATGGTGTTTTCAACACGAAAAATAGGGTAGAAGTCGTGATAGTTGCACGAAAATCAGAAAATTTCTGCTCTGTTTTTCATACGACTATCCCGACTCCTTTTTGAGTTTTTTAGGGCTTTCTTGTGACTTGTTATGGTGTATGTATGCTGTATATTTCGTGTGTAACGAAGGCTTGTGGATGGTGTATATATACGGTTGAAAAGGTAGGGTTTAAGAGGGAAAAGAGCAGCTATGCTCTATTTTCGTGGAGTCCTGTCCAAGGCTCGTTCTAGGGTTTTTGGAGGGGGTTTTCTTGAGAGTTAAGCCAAGGAAAACGAGTCATGAGGATCAGGCATAAGTTCTTGTTTGTGGGCAGGAGTTTAGACTCCAGAAAGACGGGTTTTGATCCAAATTTGGGTTGCCCCAAAACAGAGCACGGGATGGGGTTTGGGACTGTCTTTCCATGGACTATTTGGGCTGATTATGATGGTGTCTGGTCAGGGTACGGGTATGGATTATGGGCAGGTAAGTAGGGGTCAGGTTTTGGATTGGATTGGGCTGTAAAAACAGAGCATGAAGAGGGGGCATGGACTGCTGTAAAACGAGTTCTGGGGTGAGGTTTTGGGCTGCTGTAAAACGAGTTCTTTGAGTGTGTTTTGGTCTGATCAATCAAAGGAGAGAGTGGGTAGAAAAGGGTCTCGAAATTTGTGTTCAAACGGGCTCAAAATCGTTCTTAAAATCGAGCTTAAAACGAGTTATAAAACTTGCTGTTAAGAAAACGAATTAAATCGAATACGATTTAATAGTTCGCTTTAAAAGCACGAGAAACGACTTTTCAAGTCAAATATAAGAATTTGTAAAAGCGATTTTTCAAGTCGAAATACTTTAAAATGATTTTTCAAATCAAAACGTCTTATTTTCAATAAAACATTACTTGCGATAAAATAAAAATTTGACAGAACTTATTAAACCAAATATCCTTTGAATTAACAAATATTGTGTCGACAGCGCCCTGCTTACGTCGCAATACGAACTCAAATAAATGGCACGAAAACACGTTGTCCTATCATCATAGGGTATTTGTCGGGTTTTCTATAAATTTCCATATCGACAGATACGGGTAGCTACACACATGCACAGATCACTTGACGAGATTGTATCTGAAGTTCGAATCATTTCGAACACTAGAAGATGAGATGCAAGTACTATAGTATTCGGCGTGGTTTACGAGTCGAGTAAGTCTCTGCACTATGGAAGTGAGATGCAATCGATCAGAGTACAAAGGCCTACTCAGTGGTCAGGCTCGTAAGCAGTATGTGTTGTTTGTTGTATGATTAAATGAGAATGAGTGTGTACCATCTTCGAAAAACTAAAGACCACAAATTTCTGAAGTGAATCGAGTCTGCATGATGAGTATGATACGATATGTATGTTTGTATGCGATCTGATATCGCTTTGTAATATTGTTTTATGTTGTGAATACTATTGCTATGATATTATCACATTAATTGCTTTCATAACTGAATATCATGCTTATATGATTTATCGCTTTAAACCGCATGCTTAATAAGACTTATATGTCTTTATATGCTATATGTATTAAGCATGTTTATGTTTTTATCATAATGTTATGGTTATAAAGCGATAATATTAAACCAAAGTAATTGAAATCGAGGGTAAGTATGAGCATAGCTAGTCACTGTCCGCTCAATGGCATCCCCATCGCTTTATTGTGCGGTGACGCTCGTGGACGGGAGGCTGGGTTTTGGATGGAGCCACGAGACGTTTTTATTACTTTTCCTTAGTTGTTTCGAGAGAGATGTAATATATATAACGCTACTCTTTTGAATTTCCGTATTTAGAGTTGTTTTATTCAACTCTTAAACGATGATGTAATATTTTGGGTTATTGTATAATTAATAACGCTGGTTTAAGACTTAATTAATTTCCGCCTTAGTAATTAAAGTCGACTAAAAACCAGGTTGTTACAAGTATTCATTTGATTGAAGAAAATTTGTTTACCTCTTCATTTCGAGGTGTACGAGTTATATGTTTACATTTCTATAACGGGTTATATGTTTACATTCATATAACCGATCTTTGTTGAGTCATGTAGGGAGTGAGTCCTTACTTTCTCAACCCAATTATATTGATTAATTTTTACAAATGAGACATCATTAGTCCATACTCCTAAAGATGTTTAAGGGTCGTCCCGTCCAGAAGTCTATCCCGTCTGACTCGTTATTTTAATGGGTTTGGACAAGTGATTTATTAAAAAGTAATTATTGGACGGGCCTAGCCCGCCCGCCAAGATAAACGGGCTAAACATGGACATCGTGAAAATCCCATAGTTCGGTCCGTTAGGCCCACTTAGTTAATTACATTGGTTTTTCTTAGTTTAAAATATATTATCTCGTTATTTTAATTCAGTTTGTAAATATTAAAGGGAAATTATAATAGATTTAAATTGAAACTTTTTAAATTATGTGGTCGCCATTTGGTATATCAATACAACTTATTACTTTTTAGAAATATTATGTATTTTAAGAAGTTTTTACTCGATTTTATTGTAATTTATACTAAATTTTCGTAATTTCATATTATTAAATGTTTGTTTGAGACATATAAAATAAGCCAGCTAGTCCGTGGGTAGCCTGGTTCGCTGGCAAAGGGCAGGTACATGTAGAAAGTTGAGCCCGAATAAACGGGACGGGCCGAGCCACCTCCGGCCTGTTGGCCAAAAAATAAACTCTGGCATGATCCATGTTTGACCCAAACCCGCAAACGATCAACTCTATCCTTAACCCAATTATATTCCTACAGGAAAAAAAAATAAAATTAATCACTGTAATTAGATTAAGGAAGTAAGTGTCTACATTGATATATGTATATAAAATACACGTAATTTAAACACGGAAACAGAAGGAGTAATTAATTTTATAAATAGAAAGTTATATTTGATTTAACCAAAGGAAAGAAAATAAAACAAGAAAGAAATTAGAGTAATTAGGAATGGAATAATTTGTAAAGGGAAGAAATATTTTCAACCATATTTTTTTTGTTAAGATAAAAGGAAAGGAATAAGGGTTAGAAGGAAAGGAATAATTTTTAAATATTTTTTCATCACTATCTCATGCGAGACAACTCTCACCATTGGCGGATGTAGGTTGGGGGACTTGGGGTCCCGGGACACCGTATCGTAAATTATTTTGGTCAAATTTGTCCAATTTTATTGTAAGAAAATTATTTTTATTATAATTATATAACAAAGATTTAAAAGAAAAAAATATAGGACCCCATAATAATATGATTCTGGGTCCGCCACGGACTCTCACAATAAGTTTATTGTGAGACATCTCACATGAGTGATTACTTTTACAGTAGTTCTCCTGAAAGACGGGCCTAACGATAATTAACGTAAGACACAAGCAAGAAAAGAAAAAAAACTAATCAGACTACTCAAGTGTGAGAGGACTTACGATAAATTTATCGTTAGGCCCGTCTCACACAAGAAATTGTGTTACTTTTAATTTAATTTAATTTTACTTTTTTTTTTAATAATAACTTCTCATGTGTTGTCTTTCGTTATATTAACGTAAGGACGGTCTTACACAAGAACTATTCTTTTTTCATTAAGATAATTTTACATGTTCATCCTTAATAAATCCTTTAATTAGTTTAATAGTTAACATTCGATTATTTTTGCGAGGAAGTAAATATTTTTGGTCAAATGTTAACAATTTGACCGATAAGAGGGAAGTAACATAATAATTGTAACTTTATTATGATTTTTTTATATTGTTTGTTAATTAAATAAATACAAATATTTTAAAAAAAATTAACTATAATATTATAGTACCATAATTATAACTGAAAATGATAGAAAAAGTAATTTAAAAAACAAAAAAAGAAATACTATTATAAGTTGGTGAAATTGGTAAATATTCATTTGATTTAAGAAAAAATTAAAATAAGTTAAAATAAGAAAAGAATTAGAGGAAAAAAGGAAATAAATAATCCGTCGTTTATTTCTTTGTTTAGTAAACCAAATCAAAAATAAAAAAAGGATATGATCATATGTTGATATGATTTCTCATATTCATCATCTGCCCACATTGATGTACGTGCATAAAACAAGCGTATACAACCTATTGAAATAGAAAAAATATTGATTTATTAAAGGCATTAATAATTGTAATTTTTTTATTAGAACTTTTTACTTTGTTTGTTAATTAAATGAATAGAAATATTATAAAAAATTAATTATAATAATACGATATCATAATTATCACTGAAAATTATAGAAAAACTAATTTAAAAAACTTAAAAAAAACATACTATTTTAAGTTGGTGAAATTGGTAAGTATTCATTTGATTGAAGAAAATTGAAAAAAGTTAAAAAAAAAGAAAGGAATAAGAGGAAAAAGGAAATAAATAATCCCTTGTTTATTTCTTTGTTTAGTTTTAAAAAAAAGAAACAAAAAGGATGAAATATGATCATTTGAAATTACGAATACTCAAAACCATCATCATCTACTCACATTTTCTCAGTCACCACCAACCCTACCACCGTCCACCGCTCACCACCGTCCGTCGCCGGCGCCGGCGACGTAACTCTTGTCGCCGGCGCCGGAAAATGATCGTCGTAGTTCCTCACTCTTGTGCTTGATAAATTTGCACAATTCAATTCAATTCAATTCCATTCAATTCCATTCAATTGCAGTTTTATCGTGGAGCAATTGATCAAATAGACTGTGTATGACAGAATTTCAGTTTCAATTAATTTTGAAATTCTCCGGATTAATCATCGTCTTTGATTGGGGGTAATTCCTGTTCTCCTCATCTTATAAACCCTAGAATTAATCTGTTTTTTCCATGTTTGCTTCAATTGTTTTGATATGTTGATGTCTGATTTTGTGTGTAATGTTGATTTGTATTGCTGTGGTCATAATTCGTATTGAATTTTACGATGTTGTGAACTGAATTTTTCTTCTGTATTTGTGAGTTTTCGATATTATCGGTGCGATTATAATCTGGAATGAACTTGTTTATACTAGGCTGATTCTAAATTCTAATAGGGTACTTGATTAAATCTTTTGACATTACTCTCCACATTTTGTTAGTGAATTAGTTGTAGTCGGTACAAACATGAACTTTTGCTCTCGACATTTTACTCGAGGAAGTGATAGATTCTAGTGTAAAAATAGCACCGATCTGCGAGTTTCAAATGTAACATAATTAAAAAATTGAAAGAAACGATTACGATTTGGATATAGGGTTATGATAGTTACGTTTGTTACTTTTCAGAAGTTGTTGATCTCATACACGTGTTGGCGCTGTAAAATTGATTTCTTTCGTCTTTTGAAATTGTTGGTGGGTCGATGCAACATGGGCGAGGGGTATTCTTAGTTTGTTTGTGTTAGTTAGCCAATGGACTGTCTATTGAAGTTTTGCTTCTGCAGAAGTGTTATTATTTTATTTGTTTTTAAAATTTTCTTTTATTATAGTATAGTACGGAGTAAAATTTATGATTACAAGTTTCTAATTTCAGGTACATTGGACTAAAAGTCTATTTGAAGTGACCTGTGAAATTTACAGGAGTTGATGACACCATTGGGATCGCACTGTTAGAAAATGTCCTGGGAATAATAATAAACGGAGTTTCTAATTTGTATTCTGATCTCAACCTCATTTTCTCTTTATCTGTGTGTGAGACCCGACCCAACCCGACCCAAATCCAAGCAACCAATATTCTGACCCTAACTCCTTGACCATATAGCCCAAACCCAAACCCAAACCCAAACCTGTCCAAGTGGCCAACCAAACCTGTTTGGTCTACTTGCTCTTCTCCCTTGCTGGTTTCATCAGAAAGATTAAAACATATACTACAAAATCTCGAAAACAAGTTCAAATACCAGAGTTTACATTTGAGTGCCAAGGAACAATACAATCGAAAGTCTCAAAGCATTTGTCTATAAAAACAGATAATATGCACAAGGAGCTTAACAAAACTGTATTGAACTCTAACTGTGACCGGAACTAGAAACAATTAAGTTCAATCAGCATGGTTAAGGACGGCTCGAACCACACTGGCAGCACGCTCCACAAGAGCTTTCACTTTCAAGGCTAAACACAATGCCCGTTCCTCTGCAGATGGTGAAGAGCTACAAAGAATTTGAAAAGCTGCGGTTATCACAGAACCAGTTGTCCATGGGTTACGGGTGTTGGTGGACGACGCTTGTTTTATGTCAAGATCATCAGGTGTGATCACGAAACCTGATGCAAGAATCGGCACAGTTGGGGAGCCAATTCTAGCATGCTTGATGAGTCGACCGCTGCGTTGATTAGCGTCGACTCTACTGGTACCACCGTGCTTTCTTGAAATATCATTAAATCTTCACGAGGATTCCCAGGCTGTTCAATAAAATCTGTTTTCCCTCCACGGGGTTGCAATGAATGACAGCTCTTATATATTACGGGCTATAAGAAATGCAAGTTCGTTATTCAGTGAGTTATTTGTTTTGTTCCATTATATTTCAAAGCCAAATATTGTCTCTGTCCACATTTGGAATGACCACTTACCTATTTTAATGATGTAAACATGTACCATATAAAGAGAAGGTCAAGTATGCTGTCTCACTTGAATTTTCACACCTGGTGATGTCAGATGTCAGATGTCAGATGTAAGAAGTAATTGAAGGAAATGAATTAGTTTCAAGATAATTATCTTAGTTCATACTCCGTCTAGATGTATAACTTCGATGAAAAATGGATATTATGCAGCCAATTTGGTTCTTGTCATAGCTAGTTTAGTAAGTTTGAGAAGTCGATAATGAAGAATCGCAAAAGTTCATCTGCTATTATCGCGACAAAGAAGGAATCTTGCTTATCCGGAAATTCTCAGATACTCTTCAGATTTTGTATGAAGAAGGCATCTTGATTGAGGTAGCTGTTATTCTATTTTTCTTTTCCATGGTTCCTATATGGTACTCCGTATTACTTTACAGTTTCTCTTTTGTTATCTATGTTTGGGATTTTATCGGAGGCATTTAAGCTATAGGACATGACGCTCTCGAAGATGTAATTGTTGTCCCATGTGATATGACTCCTGTAGATGACAACATTTAATTCATGATTTATATATCTAAGGGATCTTAAACTTCTGTGACTTTTTGTTGTAGGTGATAGTGTCTGGAAAGGATATCTTTTAATCACTTGAGTTCATTCATTTTTTACAAGTTAATTTGGCCTCAAGTTTTCTCCACCTTTTATCCAGTATTTGTTACATTTCCAAGTCAAATGTGTAGATGGTGACATAATTTTAAGATTTTTTTTATCCTCAGAATAACTAAAGCAGTGTGTGTGAGCAGGAGTGCTTAATTAGTGACTTCTATATAGTTTAGGACTTGGTTCTAGACTTCTAGTGGTGCTTAATGAATTTAAAAGCAGCTTATGAATAGGACATGGCGTTAATATGGCTGCTGCATATATTAACATGAAATTAAAGGAGACTACTTATCCTTTATTATGTGCTTATGATATAAGAAAAAAAAAAAATCTTAAAAAGCGCGCCTCAAGTGCACCTAAGGCAAACCTTGAATGAGATTGTAGTTAAAATGCCTCGGTGCATTTTTAGTATTCCTCTTTGATAAGCCTCACGTTTTTATGTACACTAGCACATACTACTCGTGATAGTATTATTTCAGCTATAGATGATCGCGCCCTTCTTTTTTCCCAGTATTCCTACCTTTTCCTCCTTTCCATGTTTGTCAACCTGAAAACTCCTAAATTTTTTATTTTTGCCCAAATTGTTTACTAAATATAGGGCGTCTCATGTGAAAAAGGCACACATTCGCCCTGCGCTTTTTGCCTTGTCTCCTCGACCCCTTTGTGCGTTGGTGCGCCTTGCGCCTTTTTAAATTAAGTTCAATAGATATTTTCTTTCCTGGTTTCTATTAAATTGAACATATTTAAGCTTTATCAACACAATACAAAATACCATAATTACCATAACGCTAGTAGGATAGTTAGTAGGATGATATTGCAACTAATAAGTGCTGTGGAGATTTAGTCCTAACATCACCATTACCTCTTATTTGGCGGTTTCAACTAGGTTTACTTGGTCATTTTTTTAACTCTTTGCGGAGGTTTATCTAACTTGTGCTGAAGTTGTTAATTGCTTCTATGTAAAACAGATGATTCTAGATAAAGAACACTAATTTAAATCAGCGCATAGCTGTGTTCTCTTTTCCAAGTCTTTCTCTAGAAGTGCAAGGATCTTCAAAAATGTCACTATATGTGTTTGTTTTTCGGCTCACAATGAAATTATGTTTCTATGCTTATTCCCCATGATTTTAGTTCCTTAACTGCATATTCTAGGAATGTCCCGTAGTAGTGTGGTGTGTCTCTAATGGTGTACTCCCATGGGAAATTACCTAATGGTGCTTTTGGGAACGGTGATTTCATTTCATTTTGTATTTGAGCAAAAATATGTGTTTGGGGGAGTTAAAGAATTTGGATTCGTATTTGATTCAAATCCAATATGAATCCAATCCTTCACAAAACTAAGCAACATCAACTCACGTTCTAAACCATTTCATTTCCAAATTCTAACTTAAAAAGTTAGTGATTGCTTTTAGAAAACTCAATTTCAAATATCTAATTTTAGATCCAAATCATGAAATGAAAATTCGATTTCCCAAAAGCCATCTAAGGTTATTCAAGAATGTAAAGTGAGACGATTTCTTTTCTTTTAAAAGACCGGGAGGGTATTTTACTATTGCATTTGTGACTGGTGTTTTTCTTTCTTAGCTCCAGTGGAACCATATCTTATAGGTAGGTTAGTAACTTCGTACATGTTGCAAGAAATAGAACTTCTAAGGTCTTCCATTTTCCGGTCAATGACTACTACGCAATTACAACTGCCCTACTTTCTATGTATCAGGGATGTAGAAAATGCAATTTACCTCCTGGTAAAAAAACGAACACATAGTAGTAAAATAAAGATCAAAGTAATTTGTTGTTAATACTCTTAAAGTTAGCATGTAGTTGGCTTGAATAGGATTGTCATTGCAAGTATGATTCAAGAGCATTGTTCCATACAACATCTATTCTTTGTTCTTGGAATATCTTAGGTATGATGGAGGTTGGGGATAACACTGTACATGTTTCATAATTAGCTAATCAGAATTGTGTCTCGCCTGATTCGGGAAAAGGCTTTGTTTTCTCTTGGGTCAGCACCATTTTGGTTTTGTCGTTCTAAATCACAACGATTTTGATACTATTTAATTTGATGGCTTGTGGAAGTTACGAATTACCGCAATTTTATTAATTGATATTTTTATTCTTCACAAGTTGGGATTTTTGAACTGTTGCCGCTTAGATATTTTTTCGTATGCTTTTTTCCCATATCGGAATCTTTCAAGAGTTACGATAGAATCAAATAAAATGTCTTACTAAATGTGTACTTCTGTTTATTGTGAAATCGGAGTCTCTCAACATAGTTGTCAACGAAATATTCATTCTGGGTCATTGAAAATAGTATTTGTAGTACCAATGTATTAAAATGGTAAGGTGATATATCTAATCCTGACTTGCCTTGTCATTTGCAGGAGCCATTGAGACACTGGGATAATGTTATTATTGCTGGACTCTCTTCAGAAAAATTAATATTAATATTTGCAGGTAACTATCTCAGTTTACTCTATCCTGTGTGAACACAATAAATAAGGAAATGGATATGCTCGATTGCAAGTTTGTAAGGGTGATTATTACATCCCTTCTATGTTAACTTGGGTGTGATTACTTACGATATTTGTCTGGGTGTATATTGGAAACTAAGTTATTAGACTTCAGTATAAAAGCTATATATATGAAGGCGAAGTTTAATCCTCATTCATACAGATAAAACATTGAAGAAAACCAATGGCATTTCCGAGAAGGGGTGGTTTAAGTAACCGATCAGCAAGCAGTGAGGGCGATGATTCTCAAAATCCAAGGAAATCTCGCCAGAGACACACATCTCATCAGATCAAGTGTTTGGAAGAGTAAGGCGATTATTTTACGAGTTCTATTGATACATATAATGTCAATAGAACAAGTGTACATTTGACCTCTGCTTGCTTGGCCCTTTTTGTTTTTTTTCCTACGTCACTATAATGTAATGTCCTATATTTTGCTTTATGTCTGATGGGGAAATCGCCCAGTTTATTAAATGACTCCTCTTACTGTCTTGTCTCCTTGTTCTCTTCCTGGGATTCAATTGTATAATTGTATGTTTTTTTTTTTTGTTACTCTACATTTGACCTTCCATCATTTTGGGTAAGGTTCTTGCCACATAATAGACCGTGCAATGATTGAAGGTACTTCCAAGTATATATAGGCTGTTGTACTTGTTAAAAGTTTATATGGTTATCGTTCTTGTAGGATTTGATTAAGGCTTATTTTTTTGTTCAGTTAGGAAAGCTCCATTGAGGGGAAGTATGAGATCAAAGTCTTACCTCACTTATGATATCTTTATCTTAAAACATCTCCCCGGCTAAAAGCTCATGTGTCGGTGAATCGGTGATTCCCTGCTTATTTCAGCCTAATGATTAGACAAAATTGATTATTTTGTGATTGTATTGTTAAGATTAAACAAGTATCTTTGCTATTTGCTGTTTGCGTTAGCCTTTGATGGAGGTTTTCATTTTGGCTATATTTATCATTATTAATTGTGTGTTGTGTGGTTGAATATATACATCAAAAGAGACTGAAACTTTTTATATTGTTTTATAACAGATTCTTTAAGCAATGTGAACATCCCAATAAGAGACAGAGGCGCCAACTAGGGATACAATTGGGCCTAGAGTCTAGCCAAATAAAGTATTGGTTCCAGAACAAAAGGACTCAGATTAAGGTTATCAGGACTTATATTTCTGATTAGTAACTTGTAGAATACTGTTTTATCTTGGTATTTTTGATCTGAATACGCCGAACTTTTTTTTCTTTTTTCAGGCGCAAAATGAGCGTGCAAACATCGGCGCTCTTCGTAGTGAATGTGATCGCCTTCAAAGTGAGAATGCTACTTTGAAGGAAGCTCTTAAAAGGAGGATGTCTCGTCCTTGTGGTATGTGTGGAGGCGGTCCAGTTGCAAACAACGAGACTATTGATAAACTGCAGCAGGAGAATACTGAGCTAATGTGTGAGGTAGTATCTCGACAAACATGTGCAATCAAGTTGTTTTTTTAGTTTTTGCGTGATTTTTCGTGAGATTTATTTTTTTTTTTTTTTTTTTTTTTTTTTTTTTTTTTATGTTGTGCTGACTTTATTTGGTTTAGCCTGTACGACATGGATATTTAATTCTTCAATGTTTTGACAAAGTACATTTAAATACATGCATTTCTCATATTTTACTCGGATATATACTGTATATTAGTTTTAGGTGGGGCCTCTTTCTAATGATTTTATTGCTGGCTGTATCTTAAATGTGTTGCTATTCCTATTTGAAATAATTGTTCTTGGATGTGTTGTAATTATGAAGTTGGGATTGAAAATTGTGCACTTCCTATCACCCTTTTTTGGACGTATCTCAAATTAGATTCATATTTATGTCTTGTTGTGGTATTTCAATATTTATCGTAGATTTTCAATCTTGGACATTGAATTGTAATGCGACTGATGCCACATTAATGGTTAGGCTGTACTAACCTTTGTAATCGTTATCAATTGGTTGTGATATTGTCATGGGGGCTATCACCCGTAGCTCCATACTCCCATACTTAAGATTTTGATTACATGATTCCCTTGAAAACGAGCAAGTCTTGGATTGAGTTCTATTTATTTTGTGTCCATATTACAGCGTATTATGATATTTGGTTAAAATAAGTATTAGCACAACATAATAAATTTGTATCATGCATATTACGAATTAGACAACAATGCTTAAAAACATGTTTTGTTAAAATCTTGATAATTTTTTATGTTTGTTTTGATGGGCATACGCATCTTTTGGTGAGATTATTTATTAAAGATTTTATCAAATCTGGTGTGGTTGACAATTTTATTGATTGCAACTTCAAAATGGGGAAGGGGTGTGCTATATAAAGGGCTTGTTAAAATACATGATAGGATTGTGCATTTGAGATGGTCACTAATATGTGTTTGGAATTGTGAGTTTTCAGCAGTGTAGGGAGAGTCTTGTAAGCTTTTACTTGAGAAGTTGCTATATGTAGGACTTGAATGGCAAAGTAGTAATGATAGTCTTATACTTCCTTCAAACATGCATCACTATTGAGATTGCTATCTGAAAATATTCCAAATTTGTATGCAATTTTAAAGTTACGTGGAGTATCATTTTAACTCGGAATCATCTACAGTATGCCAAGATGGCTTGTTCCGTTTTGGAAAATACGAGAATACTTCTATCAAGTTTGACATTCAACACAGAGAACACAATTACTGCTGGCCTAGCAAGTGGAAACCCTGCGTTTCATCCTGTAGTGGATAACATCGATCCCAAAAACTTAAATTTGGCTGATCGGATAAAAGCAAATTTAGAGTTGGAGAAGGTACAAATGACTGAGATTGCTGCAAGTGCCATGAATGAGCTGATTAAGCTTTTGAGAGTTGATCAGCCTCTTTTGGTGAAGTCCCCAATTGAAAAAGGACATGTTCTTGCTTATTATAAAGGATTCAGCATGCATAATCCAAGGATGGAATCGTCAAAGGATTCTGGTGTAATTGCAATGGACGCAAGATTTCTCGTGGATCTATACCTAGACGCAGTTAGCTTAAATTCTCCTTTATCCTCAAGTATCCTCTTGATTGTTGGAATTTGTTTTAATCTTCTGATTTTGCAGGAGAAGTGGGTCGACGTTTTTCCTTCTGTCTTTTCGAAAGTGAAGACAGTTAATGTTGTTAGAGCTGGAATGTCAGAGAGTTGTAGCGGTTCGTTGCAGCTGGTAAATTTTTTATTTTTTATTTTTTTAAAATTTTGTTTATCCCAGCGAGGTTATGCAATCGTTTCCCTTGCTAGTGGCCTGTAACCGAAATAGGCTTTTGTTAATGTTGATTGTAAAAATTTATAATAATGTAATTGTAATACGCAGATACATGAACAAATGCATGTTGTTTCACCACTGGTGCAGCAACGGGAATTCTATTTGCTTCGTTATTGCTTGGTGATTGAGCCAGGCACATGGGTGATAGCGGATGTTTCATATAATTCAGAAGGTGCTTCTCCTGTTTCCCCAACCTGCTGGAAACACCCTTCTGGGTGCTTGATCGAACAGATGCCGAATGGACTATCGAGTGTAAGCATTTTCATCCCTGCTTTGGAGATGTGTCTAGTATGCCTGGGACTCTGAACCTCGAAATAATCTTGCAAATATTCGCTCCCATGTCTGACAAAGAAAGTGTACCTGCTTAAATTGGTCTGTATTATAAGTTCTAATTTTGACTTAGCTTCGTGTATGGCCTACAATAGCCCAAAACTGAAAAACATAATTTTCAACTTTGGGGAAAAAAAAGTTCAAACACTATTGATTTCCTCCAATATGTCTCGCGGATGTCATCTGTTTATTTTCTATAAAAATAGAATAATATATATGTGTTTCTCCTCAAGCTGTTTCTTTGACTGGGCTTTAACTATCGGATGTGGGTGCGTGTTGAATGGTAGGATATGGCTATTTTATGAAAATTTATGGGTTTAAGCCTACACTTAAATGTCGAATTGTCTGCTAGATAAGAGTATTGTGTTGGCACTAAACATATAACCAACGTGAAGTGTAGCGAGCACATGATGTGAGAGTACTCATCGCTGAATATATTTTATGCATTTGGGTTGGTTTTTGACTGCTCATCTGAGTTGTAAAATGGACTATTTCTAGACCAAATGTAATGTGTGATGTGGATATTTAAGTTAGGATGTGATTACAATGTCATGCTTCACAGTGCTCTCGATTGGTTTTGTTCTTTATATTATGTTAAGGTCTTTCCTGCAAAATTCTTATGTTAGTCACCTCTGTCAAACAGGTAACATGTATAGAACGTGTAGAAGTTGATGACAACTCCTCAGCTAATCCCATCTACGAACATCTTTTCAAAAGCAATCTGGCATTCGGTGCAACAAGATGGATTTCAACCCTCCAGAGAACTTGCGAGCGTTATTCTTTTTTGAAAGAGGCTGAGAAAATCGACGACATCCTAGGAATAGGTCGTCTAAATAGACTTTTCATGTCATTCTTATCTTTGTTAATTTTTTCACCATCGCCATTTTTTTAAGCAAATGTGTTTTGCCTCAGGGAGGAGCAGCATGAGAATACTAGCTAGCAAACTAATCAAGAGTTACTACTCTATCTTCAGCTCTAAAACATCAAGTGTTTGTCAAATATCTGAGCAAACAAATATTACGGTACAGATTGGTTTCCGTAATACTTCATCCCCTAATGAACCAGTTGGTACAGTTATCCAAGCTGTTAGTACATTCTGGGTTCCTGCATCACCGGAGACAGTGTTAAGCTACTTGAATGATAACTTGGTGCGGTCTCAGGTACGATGTTTCTGTCTTCTTTTTTCTGTTTTGCTATGAATCAAAGAGAGTAGCCTTTTATCAATACTGTGACTGTTCATAGAACTAACACGAGTTAAATCATACTTCGACCTAAATTATAACCACCTAGACCACTTTTAAAGTTTTAATCTTTCTTGATTATTGTTGGAAAACGGTTGACTTCTGAGCAAGTTTGCTAATGCTTTCATTTTCTGAATATTGACAGTGGGATGCCCTCTGCTTCGATTGTAATGTGAGCACGTTCTTGCAGATACCAACGGGGCACCATCCATTAAATGGTATCTCTATTTTGCGGGTAGGTGCCTAGCATTTACATTTTTTAGGAACTTATCGAACTATGGGTTTTTGAGGTCTCTTCATTTTGTTGATGTTGTTAAACACTACACGTCGATACTTGATAGTCGATAAAATTGTTGTTCCAGTGTTTGTTGAAAACTGGTTTTGACGAGGGAAAATGGGTCCCTCTATTTCCTCCTAGACATTTGTGTATTGGACGGATTTTATTGAGGGATAATTGGAGAGGACAGCATCATCCGAGTCCTTCATATGTTGGGACGGATTTGAAGGAGGCCATATGATCCCTCTGTTTGCGTCTAAACCACTTTTGTTGTCCTAACAAAGCAAATTGCTTCTTTTTCTCTTCAATTGTGTTTTCAAGTTTCGTAAGTTTATTACAAAGTCATTGTCTTTTCCAATTCATTCAACTGATTCACGGCAACAACTCCTGATTTCATTGAGCAGCCTGGGAATCCTCGTGAAGATCTAATGATATTTCAAGAAAGCACGATGGGCCCAGTAGAGTCGACCCTAATCTACGCAGCGGTCGACTCATCAAGCCTGCTAGAATTGGCTTTCGGGTTAGTCTCCCCAACTGTGCCGATTCTTGCATCAGGCTTCGTGATCACGCGTGACGGTCCTGACATGAGGCATGCGCCGTCGACTAGCACCAGCAAACCATGGACATCTGGTTCTTTGGTAACCGCAGCTTTTCAAATTCTTTGTAGCTCTTCACCATCTGCAGAGGAACGGGCATTGTGTTTAGCCTCGAAAGTGAAAGCTCTTGCGGAGCGTGCTGTCAGTGTAGTTCGAGCCGTCCTTAACCATGCTGATTGAACTTAACTGTTGCTAGTTCCGGTCACAGTTAGAGTTCAATACAGTTCCGTTAAGCTCCTTGTGCATATTATCTGTTTTTTATAGACAAATGCTTTGAGACTTGCGATTGTATTGTTCCTTGGCACTCAAAAGTAAACTCTGGTATTTGAGCTATGTTCAAGATTAAATTGGAACAATTGACTTTTTTCTCATAACTCTGCATATAATAATATCTGAAATTTGTATATGTTTTGTATTTTTGGTCTTTTTGCTGAAACTAGTAGGAAACTGCTGCAATTAGACCAAACAGGCTTACGGGTTAATTTTGGTCGGTTGGATTTGGGTCAAGTCAAATATGGATCGAGTCTAATTCGAGTTGAAATCAGGAATCAGGATGCGAACTTGAACTCCCTGCCTTACTTTTTCATTTTTTTTTCCTCCAATTCTTTTAAGGAATTTTTCTTGGTTGTTTGCGAAGTTTTTTAATTTAAATAATTATCTTTACTAGTAAACTCAATTCAATCACGCTTATATATTATATTCTAGAATTAAATTCTCATAGTTTTTCATTGTTTATTACTCCATATTTCTAATAGGAAATTTTAACATGAATAATCCTAACTTTGCTTGTTTTTCTCCAAATAATTAAAATAATCATTAATCACGCAATAATCCCAAATATTATACGGAGTACTTATTTTCTCAAAATAATCTTTGATAACTTGCAACCGGATGAAGTGGTTAAAAGCACTAAAAGAAGGGTGTTTCCTTCATTTTCAGTTTTGCTTCACTCTTTTATTTTCCCCTTTACCAAATTACAGTATAATAATTTACTACCTTTCATCATTTTCTTAGAAAAACATCATTTCCAAATTGTTGAACTTTAACTTTTCAACTAGTTCCCAAATGGTGTCAGAGTCATCGATTACTAAAACTTAAGAAAAGTTTGCTCTTGTTCAAAGTTAATGTACAATCGACGAAAAATGGTATATATCATTGTTAATTTTACTTAAATCTGCATTTTTACATTGTCAAAGTTAAATTGCGGTGGTTTTTTAGCTTTAATTTGACATATAGTATACCTTTGAAATTGTGGCATAGAGGGTCATTAGTGGTTGTATAAGACGTAGGTTGATATCTTTGAACTCCATGTATTTGATGACGATGAACATGACATACGAGATTTCAATTTTGAGATGATTTTTTCATATTTGATTATTTTGTGTTAATAAAAAGGACTAATTCATTACTCGTAATTAATAAGGACATCTAACGACACTACAAGAATACAAGTAGTCAAAAACCAATTAATGAAAAACCATTGAGAAAATTTCCCGATTACAACAAAGGATTTCAAACCATGATATGACAATTCCGCACATCCTACTATTGCTATTGTAACACCCCGTATTTTTACGATTAAATTAAAATATATTTTAGGATTTTTCTATGGTATATCCCTGAGGTTTTCCGTTTTCTATGTTATCCCCTTACATTTTCGATATTCCATGGTATGCCCCTAAACTTTAAATTTTGGCTATAATATATCCCTAAACTTCATATTTAGTCTATAAATTAACCATCCTTAAACCCTCTTTAGCTATATTTCTTCCGAGTGTCCTTCATTTAACTTCTTTTCTTATCAATTAACATTAAGTGACTATATTAAATAGAAGTTTCTGAAAGTCACTCTTAATAACGTTTTTTAGCATGAAAAATAACGTTTGTTTCATACTCCGTAAATCATTAAATAACTTTATCCATGGATTTATAATCGTCTAATATATAATTAGACATGTTAATGTGTAATCGAATGCTATTATAAGCAAATGAATTGGTTTGGATTAAATAGTCATTTAGTAGCTTAAATAAACGACCAAGTCAATGATGACTAACAATTTGGTCATAACATAGACAAATTTTAAAGTTTAGGGGCACAACATGGAATATTAAAAAGGTGAGGGTATATCATAGAAAACGATAAACCTCAGGGGTATACCATAGAAAAACCCTATATTTTAATTCACAAATTTATTTAAAATTATATTTATTTTTCATCGTACCTTATATTTTAATAGTTTTAAAGCTAATTTTGGGACCTTTTCATTTATATAATATCATAAATGTTATTTGATACTAAAAATGAATAAATTACTTAGAAGACAAATATTTTTATAGGAAAATAATATTATTACTTTATAATATAAAAATAGTAAAATAGTAAAAATTAATAATACTTTTTATAGTTATAAATATTTGTTATCCTATGGGTACTAATATTTCCTAAAATATCAAATTTAACTTATTTTGTGTATTTTAAATTATTTTGATCAACATTAGCCTAAAGTTGAATTAATATACGGAGTATTTTTCTTTTTAAAAAGTATTAGAATTTTAACAAGAGTAGAAGACTTACCTAATACCTAATACTTCGTATATATATCCATACGAACAAACCCTAATTAATTAGTCAGCTAATCCGTAAAAACCTAGCCTCACTTCCGCTTCCATAAACTCCCATAATTGACGCCTCTTCTACCCTTCATACCGACTTCGTTTCTCGACCGTTTTATTCATTTCTTGCGTCATAATTATCCTCTCTTCATCCTCTTCACTAAGCTATACTCCGTTTCGTCTCAGTCGCTCGGATCGCCGTCGATATTGTAACTCATATTTATACTCGTTTTTCACCCTAATCGATCGTAGGATTGAGCCTGAGCGACCCTGACAGTAATACGTACGTTGTAGATGACTCAATTGAGGACTAGCGCGAAAAGGTAACGCTGATGACGTTACTCGGTATTGCATTGCTTTAGGGTTTATGTGTCGTGCTGTGTGTCGATTTTGTGCCATCATCGTGTAATAATACCGATTTGTGTTCGTGTAATATCCCTTTTTATTGTGCTTCATTGAAGTTGTATGCTCTAATGGTTTTGGGGGAGAACTTAATGCTGCAAGTGTGGAATTATTGTCAATAGGTGTAATCCACATATTTGTGTATTACGTGGGTGTATGTATGTGTCGTTGTTTGCGCATGAAACGTGAATATACAAGGCATTAGTGTGTTTGATTAATATAATTTCATAGTGGGTGATTAGATTCTATAAATATTGGAGGTTAGAGTCATTAGTTCATTAATATATAGGAGTTTATCTTGTAATTTTATAAGTTGGTCTTGGGACGTGTTTTTGCATGTGTATGTGTAAATGATTTTGTACGTCAATTTTATATATAGGTATTTGTTATTCATGAAGTTGTATGTGAAGTTGTAATCTGTAACATGTGTACTGTGTACATAGAATAGTTCGTGGGAATTAATTAAGTAATAAATTATTTATATAATAAATAATATAATACTCTGAAAGGATTATAAAATTATGTATTACGTTTTATTACTCTATCGAATAAGGTTAAGGTGGATAAAAGAGAGTAGTCTCCTTTGAGATTGTGTTGTATTAATATTGTTGAGTTAAAGGTTGTTGTGTTGACATTGAAATGGATGGTTTGTTGTATGCTTGAGTTGAGTGTGCGTACGTGCATTGTTGGGCACGTGCGTGAGGAGATACGACGTCTTTTGTAGGACGGTGCCGCCTGTCGTGGGATCTCAACCATTTTGTAGTGGCTCTGAAACTATGATTATCGAAAGTCCTTTTGTAGGGGCGCTACTGTTTTGTAGCGGTGGTTATTTGAATGGCCACACTCTTTTGTAGGGGTGTGCTTGGCCAAGTTTAGACTATTTTTCGAGGCATTTTGTAGTGCCGTCAAGGGTTTGGATCTTTTGTAGTGCCCGGGGTGTTTTGTAGCGCCTAGTACTCCGTGCTATCTCTTGCGATTGATTGTTGATTGTTGATTGTCACTTTGTTGATGGCATTCAGCTTGTTGGTCATTGTATGTCACTTTGTTGATGACAGACTGAGCTTGTATAGTTTGAGTTGACTTGACTAACCAAAATGAACCAGTTGTATTTACTATTATTATTAATATTATTTTTTTTATTTTTTTTATTATTATTTTTTTTTTTTATAAATTGATGTTATTATTATTGATATAAATAACAAAGTTTACATGAAATTGGTGGGGAGCCGAGAAACAATCTGGGCCCCCACCCACTTCGCTACAGCAAAGGCAAATCTAATAAAAATGTAAGCGAACACCCGAGCCCCTGCATCATGGGAGGCAGAGAAGTTCTGAATCCGCTTGAGCAAAGCTACGGCCTCCGAATCTAACTCCCCGAGCCCCTGCATCATGGGAGGCAGGCAATGACGAGAAAACACCACCGCTGCCAAAACGCAACCTTCATCCAATGTATACCTTACGAATATACTGAACAAGGTCCGTATTTTGGACGGCGTCAAGCTCACCTATGCTTGATGGGTGACTAATGCTATGTCACATCGATAGTACCCCTGCCCGCCGAAATCGGACCCCGCTTACGAGTCATGGTCTGAGATCGGTGCACATGTTCTCCAATGGATTTACAACACTCTTTCTGAAGATCTATTGGCTCGTGTGCTTGATGAGTATACCACTTACGAGGCCTGGACTCGGGTCAAAAATATATTCCTCAATAATAAGGGCTCGCATGCTTCTGTGTTAGAACAGGAATTCATGAATTTAAAACTCGAGAATATGTCGTCTCTTGATGATTACTGCGTCCGCCTTCGCGAACTATCGGGTCAACTCAGGGATGTTGATGTCAAGGTTGTTGAAAAGCGCCTTGTGTTACAATTGGTTCGTGGTTTGCCAGCGTAGTACGACACGGTTGCGAGTTTCATCAATCAAACCCTTCCCGATTTTGAGACCGCTCAAAGTATGCTTTAGTTGGAGCAACAACGACAAAGTGACCATGATGCACCAGCCCCATCCGCGGTCTTGGTCACACCCCCGACTCCTGCCCCTAAACAACCATCGTGGTAGGACACTCCACGTCACCCATGTCCCCTCAACCGCAACCCACCTCCCCCTGCTGCCACTCACTCTCTCTCCCCTCCTGCACACTGTCCAGCCACTCCACCCTCATGCACCTTCTCCCACTGAACCATCACCCGCAACCCAATCCCATACTTCCCCAGTTTCCCTAACACCCATCACACAGCTCTCTGCTCCTCCACCCGCCGTGTGCCCTCCACCTTGTCCTTCCCATCAGCCTGTACGTACTATAACGACACGCGCGATGAACGGTATTTTCAAACCTCGCTCACTCTATGTCACCACATCGTCTCCCCCTAAAGTCGAGTCCCCTCCAATACAAACTATCTCGCCCTTACCTAAATTCCCCCAGCTTGCCCTCCGAGACCCTAATTGGAATGCCGTAATGAACGATGAGTTTCGTTCCTTGTTGGATAATGATACATGGGAATTGGTGCCTCGGCCGTCTAATGCCTCTGTTATCCATTGTCTTTGGCTGTTTCGACATAAATTTCACGCCTGCGGTACCCTTCAACGTTATAAAGCCCGCTTGGTGGTTAATGGCAAGACACAACAGGTAGGTGTTGACTGCGACGAAGCGTTTAGTCCAGTTGTGAAGCCGACTACGATTTGCACGGTTCTTAGCCTCGCTATTTCACGCTCTTGGCCTGTCCATCAATTGGATGTCAAGAACGCTTTTTTGCACGGTAATTTGGCTGAAACCGTATATATGCATCAACGGCCCTGGTTTGTTGACCCCTCGAGCCCCACGCATGTATGTCGTCTACGGAAGACTTTGTATGGCCTTAAGCAAGCTCCTCGAGCTTGGTATCACTGGTTTGCAACTTGCATTCTTTCTTAGGGGTTCAACAGTAGCGTCTGTGACCAGTCTTTATTTATTTATCATCGTGACTCTGCTACTGCGTATTTGTTATTATATGTGGACGATATTGTGCTAACTGCTTCTAGTGATTCCCTACTTCGTAGTATTATTGACTCGTTTTCCAGGGAATTTGGTATGTCGGATCTCGGAGCCTTGCATCATTTTCTTGGTACATCTGTTACACGCTCTTCCTCGGGTTTATTTCTTTCTCAGGAGCAGTATGCTAAGGACATTTTGGCTCGTGCGAACATGTCGCCCTTTAACTCAGCCTCAATCCCAGTTAATCCCGTGTCTAAGCTCAGTGCTACAGCCGGTCCCTTAATTGCGGACCCTACAATTTATCGACCGGATATCACGTATGCCGTCCAACAGTTTTGTCTCTTTATGCGTTCCCCCCGTGAACCACACTTACAATTTCCGAAACGGGTACTTCGTTACGTGCGTGGTACGCTTGATCATGGCTTGCGCCTCTCTGCCTCCCGTTCTCACACTTTGACTGCGTATTGTGATGTGGATTGGGCCGACTATCCAGATTCCCGTAGTTCGACGTTCAGGTATTGTGTGTTTCTTGGTGATAATTGTTGGAGTAAGTGTCCTCCACAATAGTGCGATTACTTAATAAATCTCAATTAAGTAATACATGGGGATAATCCTGTATTATTGTCAATTGATTAACGTAAATCAATAACGGTTGGCTGACTAGATTTTGACGTTATTGTCGTGATACGGCGGTAATCAATTGATCCCTTTAAGTCACACCTATAGGAACGTACTCCAAATAATAAAGCTAATTAATTGTATGAGATACGATTAGATTAGTAACTTGATAAATCGACTAACGGTTAGTCAGTGAATTAATTTAGAGAGAAATCAAGTTGTGAACTCGAATGATTTAATTTTATATCGATAAAATTATTAGAGGAGATGAGAATTAGTGATTAACCGTTAATTCACTAATAATGTATATTTTACTAATGAGATTAGTAAAAGTACATTTTAATACATGTGTAAGTGTACATGTGTATTAAGGAAGAGTTTAATTAATTTATACTTTATCATATTAGATGATTAAGTGATAAATTATAAGTATTTGTGGGACAAATATTGATAAACAAAATGGACCCAAGTAAGGGCCTTGGACCGTCCAAATGGGGCAAGAAAGAGGAGAAGATTATTCCTTTTTGTCCTATTCCTTTTGTTTGGTTACTTTATGCATGTGAAACACAATAATGAGCATGCATGCAATTGTGCTAAACAATGAGCAAACTCTTCCCCTCTTCTCTTTCATGTTGGCCGAGTAAATGGAGTGTCCTAGACACTTCACTTTGCTTGTTTTGTTATATAAAACACAAGGCCAAAGAAAGTGGATTGATTCATGCAATTTCAATCCATCTTTCTCACAAACTCTCTCTATATTTTTCTCTCTAAAATAAGAAATAAGTTCTTATTATTTCTAAATACTACTAAGAGTTAGTAGTAATAATATTCACATATTATCAAGCTTCTATTATTAATTTCTAGATCAAAATCACTAATAGATTTTGGTGTACTTCTTGGGTGCAACAAGAAGGAGGTTTCCTCTTTTGGAAACTCGGGTTTTGGAGGATCATCCTATCTCATAGCTCAAGAAACAAAACTAGAAAAGAGTTTTAGTTTTGTGCCCATTTTATACCTTGTAAGAAGGTATAAATTTCTATAAAACTTGTAACAAAGTATTTTTGTAACTACATAGATCTTGCTCATCAAATTAGAGTAATTTGATTTACACTAATATTTGAAAAGTGAAGGGTTTGAGCACCCTACAATAATCTCGTGTCCTGGTCCTCGAAACGACAGCCTACTGTCTCTCGTTCTAGCGCTGAGGCTGAGTATCGCGGAGTCGCAAACGCCGTAGCTGAAACAAGTTAGCTTCGTAACCTTTTGTTTGAACTTCACATTCCGATCAAGCATGCTACATTAGTTTACTGTGACAACGTCTCTGCCGTGTACCTCTCGGACAATCCTGTACAACATCAACGAACTAAACACGTCGAGCTGGACATTCATTTCGTTCGTGAGAAGGTTCAGGTTGGTACTATTTGCGTCCTACATGTCCCTTCCGAGTGTCAGTATGCCGACATATTTATGAAGGGCTTGCCTCGCCACTTATTCACTAGTTTTCGATCCAGTAATCCAGCTTGAGCATCCAACATCCTCTCGCTCCAACTGCGGGGGTGTGATAGAATGTGATTATTGTAAATAAGGACAATTATGTATTTTACTTATTATGTAATTAGGAAATAATCTTGTACATAACACTATATATATGATTAATATCATAATCACTCAATGAGGGAATTATCATTCTTTTAATTAACACCCTTAACTTCGCCCATACGTGAAATTAGGCGCCATAACTTTCATTTGTAGTAATTGAATTCCATTACTTACATAAAAAGTGAAATTCAATTTGTACAAAAAAAATAAAATATATTTATAATATAATTAATGAAAAACAAAATTACAATTTTACAACGATATAGCTTTAATACTCATACTAATAAAAAACACATTTTTTATAAAAAAATTAATGAAGGGTAAATATGTCGCACTCGGCACTTCTGGAGTAGTCTGAGATTATCACGAAATATTTCTCGATGTCATGCTGGATGTTTCGAGGTAGTGGCTCTCTGATTCCATCGTAGTCAATCTTAACCTTGTTGTTCGTCTGTTGCCTCGTTTTCTCGTGGTTTGTCTAATCTGGGGATCGTAAATTTATTAGGCACTCGATACATTCAATACGGCTGTTGTGTTCCATATCTATTACGCCTTATTTACCTCGTTTACAATCCTTGCCAGCGGAATTATGTTCCAGGTATGCTCTTTGCATCTAAGCTAGATGCATGTGTGATAAATTAGGTATGATGTGATGATATTTTTAATTTTGATTACATTGACGTTTAGGATTATTACGGTCATAGTGCTAGTGATATCGCATCAGAACTTTGTAGATTCATAAATCATCATCGTGCTCTCCGAGACTACAATCTTACATAGTACTAGAGGTATGTTCGCTTTTATTACCTATCTTCTGCAAGTAATGTCAGAAATTTCTGTAGCATTCTTAGCCTTTGCCTCTCCCGGCAATTCTCCCTTTAGACCAACCTTTTTCATCTTAAGTTAAGACAGACAAAATATTGCCAATTTACAACTCCGTATAAAAAGTAACTACTTTGTGATAAAATGTTAACATAAGAACATTGTGATTGTAACAACAATTTTAAGTGTAAACCTATCAAAAACATTTTACAGTTAAATGGTCACATTTTACTATGAAATGGTAACATAATTCTGTCTTAAGTTAAGACGCAAAAAGTTCGTCTTAAATGAGAATTTGCCTCGCTATAGTTGCTTAAGACTTGTTTGAGTGATCACCATGGCCTGCAGTAGGGTTTTTTTTTTTTTTTTTTTTTTTTTGGGTCCTCGGACGCTGAGGACCTAAGCCTTGTTTTTTGGGACTTGATTTCAGTATAGTTCAAACTTCAGATCATGTCAGTTTAGTTCGACTTCTAGTTGTGTTCATCTACTGAAATTCCAAAATAATGGGGCCGCAGTGTTGTAAGAGTTGTTGTAATACCCGCCAAATTTGGGTAGTTATATTTAACATCCGTACATTAGATAATTATTTTATTTAATCTTTTTAATAATAATAATAGGTCGTATACGAGACTTTAGTAATTAGTCGAGCGAGTTGTACCGAGCTAAATGCGACTCAAATATATTAAACTAAACTTAAACCGTTTGACCCAACTAATTAAACCCAAGCCCAATGATTAACCCTAATCACCCCCTAATCATATAATTACCCTTACCTTAATCTAATCCTATTACAAAAATCACACACACATCACAAACACAAACGGCAAAAACAGAGCATATTGTCCATCCGTTTTCCCGGCTCATTTTCTGACGTTTATTGCTTCCGTTTCGTCCCGAACTCCATTCTCAGGTTAGTATGGATGTCCCATGTCGTCTTGTACCCTAGACCCGTCTCTATTTCGCCTGAAAACGTTGTTTAAACCCCGTTTTCCGCCCCTGTTTTGCTGCTGTCCTGCTGTCCCGGTTTTACTCGTTTCCCTCCTTCGTTTCTTCGTATTTTTGGCCCAAATTTCGTACACACGTCCTTAGTACTATTACCCATCATGTGGGGTGGTTTTCGGGGGGTTTGTTACGTCGCTTTGAGTGATTTTCGTGCCTTTTACGCTTTGTTTTCTGTGGGTCTGCTATGCTGCTGTTTCCTGTCGTTTTTGTGGTCGTAAACCGCGTGTATGGGCTGGTTTTGATGTGGTATTGTTCGGGTATGTTGTGGAGATTGTGTACGGTCGATTTGGGATCATTTCGTGGTCGATAATATGTCGTGATTGCTTTGAATGTGCTATTTTTTCGAGTCCCCTGTTCTACTGCGTTTTGATTCGTGTATTTATTCTTCTCTCTGTCGTTTTTGCTGCTGGAGTTAAGCGTCACGAGTCGTACCGGGTTAGCATAGGGTCTTAGGGTGGTTATGAAGACGGGTGGTAGCGGTAGGGGTCGTGTTAAGCGTTAAAATTTGGTTGTGGTTATTGTTGCCGTGTAGTAGTAGTAGTTGTTGTTGTTGTTGTTGTTGGCGATTGTGTGCTCTATTGTTGTCATTCAGTTGTTCTTGTCGTGAATTATGGTACTAGGTCGAGGGTGGCAGCAGGTGGGGTGCGCGTCATGGCTAAGGTTGAGGGGTTGTCGTGCTTAAATGTCATTGTTGTAGTATCGTGTTGTCGTTGTGGCGAAATGATGGTCGTGATAACATGTTGTTATAATCGAAACTCGTAGTTATCACTATTATTTGTTATGGTTGCTAATTATGTTATGGTGTCGTGTTATGTGGTCACTATTATATTTCAGTCGTTGTTTATAAAGATATCTTGTTCTATCACGTGATTTAATTAATTCTAATCTATTATTGTTGTGCAATACTTTACTGTCGTGCTCTTCTATTGATAATGTAATATTCCGTATGATTTTTATGGTTATTATTATCGTCGTGTTGGGAGTGGGGAATGGTCGACCGAGTTACGGACCCGTTTAGAGACTTTTGTTAGGATAGTTACGTATAATTGTGGCGTTATAAGTAATGGTTGTTATTTAAATTAATTGTAGACTCCGGATTCGTAGAGGAAGCGTTCTAGTCTAAGCCGTGAGTCGTGTGCACCAACTTTCGAGGTAAGAAAGAATGTGTAGCCCCTTTTAAAATGTTTTTCAAAAAAATTAATTCGATCATATTTGCTTTTGGAACGATAAATAATTTTGTACAAATGTTATTTAAATTCAACTTTTATTCGATTTCATTGGTATGAATACTTTGGAAACGCTATTGAATTTGGAGTTAATGAAAGATTAGATTTAAAGATTTGGTTTTATTTTGAAATTGGTATGGCTTCGTTTTGGTTTGTAAATTAAAGATTTACAGGAATGGTGGTTTTCAAACCTGGTAGAGGGGTAGGTGTAGGGTATATCCCTACACTGAGTTATATTGGTACCTCTGTCGAATGAGACAGAGGGGTAGGTGTAGGTTGTAAACCTGCACTGAGTATATTATTATTTGGGGCCGGTTGATCGCGGTCTCGCCATTTGATTCCTCCTCTTTGGGGTTGGCTCACTAAGGGATGCGCGCATTCGGGAACTTCTGGCTTGGGGTTATATTATGTCTGGTACCTCTACCTTGAATTTGAACTGGTGTACGGAGTGGTTTTAAAGGTTTTCGTTTGACTAACTGATTATGCAAGGTTTTGACAGGAAAATGAAAGTTCTTCTTAGATCCTTTTATGATTTATTTTATTTAAAATAAAAGTTGTTTTGTTTAGACGAAATGTTTCAAAAAAAAAAAAATTGTCTTTTTACTGGTTACAGCTCTTTCTTACTCAGCCCGTTTAGCTGATATTTCAAATGTTTTCTTAGGCGCAGGTACTCACAGTTGACTAGCTCGGGATGGGAATGAGTGCGCCGCCGACATAGGATTACCACTAAAACTTTTGGACACAATAATAAACTGCCGCTATTTCGAGTTTTGTTTTGGGACTTTGTATCTCTTTTGATTTTGTTTTAAACTTTTCCCGCTGTCGCTTAGATCACCTTTTTATATCATTTATATACGTGACTCGTATTGGTAACACGCTCAATTTCCACTTTTACTCCAAAAATATCGTTTATTAAAGATTAAGGAAATTGGGGGTGTTACAAAGTGGTATCAGAGCGGTTTTTGTTTTAGCTAGGTGGTGAGATCCTCACATCTCATCATCGTCCGCTTGACCGTGACCTTAGGATAACTAAAATCAATAAAATAATTAAAAAGATTAAAATGAACCTTAGAATAAATAAAATGAACCCACATCGTGACGAGTGTTTGGGTAGGCTACGGTGCTTATGTTTCGTATGGATGAATGTTGTAAATGAGTTGGTGCCGGATTAATTCTCGCTTAGGGGTGAAGACCCTTGAGTATAATGCGTGATGGCTTTGAGAAAACATGTAATTTTGGTTGACTTTTCTGGTTTGCTATGCAATTTATTTCGTTGTATCTTGTTGGTGTAGCAACAATTTAGTAGACATTAGACGATAGAGACTACTGATTGTATTTAACTTGTTTATTGTCGTATTTTTAGTCAAAATGCCTCCAAGGAGAAATGTTAACCATCAAAGCGCCAAAGAATCAATACAGCGAAGAAGCGGTGTGAACAACTTCGCTCGAGTCCAACCGGATCAACATCGAGCAACTACTACAAATGAGCGCTACATTGGTGCAAGCCGCCCAGCAGTTGACCCAGGACAAAAGTGCGCGATCGACTCTTTGGGATGACAAGGGCCGTCGGACAACGAGGGCCTAGTCGTTTTGAGGGGGACGGTGATCCGGTGAAGCTGGAGAATTGGATCCGGGAGTCCGAGAAGATCTTCACTACCTTGCAGTGCCCAGAAGACATGAAGGTAGACCAGTGCTTATTACTTATGCAGACGGTGACTTGTGGTGGAATGAGAACAGGGACGGATTGTCAAGGCCCACATACCAGAATGGGCAGGATGGAGGAGAGGTCGAGGTAACTTTTGGTGAAATTTGAGTTCAAAAAGCGTTAAGGCAAGAATTCTTCCACTGAACATATGAGAAAAGGGAAGAAAGCGAATTCAACCAAGCTGAAGCGAGGGGGCTATGTCGATCTGAGGAATATTACAACAAATTTCAGGAGTTGGCTCGATTTGCTCTGAAATGGTGCCAACAGAGGAGCTAAGCGACAAAGTTCGAGGAAGGGCTCGACCTCGACATCCAGGAGAAATTAGAGCGCTAGCGATGATACTCGATGAAGGTGTATACTAGGGCTAGTAACATTGAAAGGAGTCTTTGAATATGCGGAAAGGGACCTCGGGAGAAAGCGGAAGGGTGTTCCACTCGAGAATACCCATAGCTTTCGAGAAGAGGGCAATTTTAATAACTATCGACTAAGTCTCACGCCTTAAGTAGCGAGAGGCCGCTTTCCTGACGAATATGGTAGAAAGCGCGAGTCGAGGGGCAGAATGGCCAGATTATATTTGTAAGAAGTGTAATGGGAACCACCAGGAAAGATTGTGATGGGAAGGCTGGTGGAATGCAATTTACGTAGAAGCGGGGCATCGAGCCTACGAATGCTTCAAAAACCCGCAGAACACGATAAGGAAACCGATGCGGGGAGGCCAGGCGGCTAGTTAGGAAGTGTAGCTAAACCGAATCGGTCCCGATTTAGAGGTGTCGCCGCGACCTAGTGGGGAACCCGGACTCAGGAGCCTCGGTAGCAAACCAACTCCATCATCCTGCTTTTGAGCGAACTCGAAGAACGGTGGCAAACTTTATGCTCTAGGAAGGGAGGAGGCCGAGAATGCTGAACACGTGGTGACTGGTACATTTCTTGTTAACTCAGTTGTCGCTTATGTATTGTTTGATTCTGGTGCTACTCATTCGTTTGTCGCTAAATCTTTTGTCCCTCGTCTTTGCTTAGAGACATTTGATGTAATAGACAGCTCTTTCGCCCAACCGTCGGGCGAGCTTATATCTTGTGCTAGATTGTATAGGGATGTGTCGGTTGTAATAGGGAAGGTTGATCTTAGGTCGACCTTGTGGAGTTCCATTGGAAAATTTTGATGTAATATTGGGGATGGATTGGCTAGCTAAGCATAAGGCCAAGATAGACTGTTGGCAAAAGAGGGTGTCTGTAAGGGGGCCTAAGGGTGTCAGGGTGTCATATAAGGGTCATGTGGCAAAAGCAAAGGTGAAGCTGATATCTGTATTGACTCTTAAGTCTTACATGAGAAAGGGTCACCCGTTTCTGTTGTGTCATGTACGGGATGTGTCTGTAGAGAGTCCTGAAGTTCTTTGATGTACTGTAGTATGTGAATTTGGAGACGTATTCCCGGATGAGATTCCAGGGGATGCCGCCACGCGTGAAGTAGAGTTTAATATTGAACTTGTGCGATCGCCCAATTTCGGCGCCTTATCGGATGGCACCTAAAGAATTGGTGAGCGAAGACCAGCTAGAGGAATTACTAGATAAAGGGTACATCCGCGAGTGTATCACCATGGGAGCTCTGTATCGCTCGTGAAGAAGAAGGATGGGAGTTTGAGGTTGTGCATTGATTACGAGGAGCTCAACCATGTAACGATGAAGAATAAGTACCCTTTGCCCGCATTGATGACTGTTCGATCAAGCTGAAGGGTCTTTGGAGTATTTTCTAAAATTGATCTAAGGTCAGGGTACCACCAATTGAGGGTTGCTGACATTGATATACCCAAGACCGCGTTCCGAACGAGGTATGGTCATTATGAGTTTGTTGTAATGCCTTTTGGGTTAACTAATGCTTTCTTTGTTTTCATGGATTTGATGAATCGACTCTTGAGCCCTACCTTGACAAGTTCGTGGTGGTATTCATTGATGATATTTTGGTGTACTCTAAGACTCCAGAGGAGCATGGAGAACATCTAAGGGTGGTCTTACAAGTGCTCAGGGAAAACCAATTGTATGCTAAAATTTCGAAGTGTGAATTCTGGTTAGACAAGGTTGCGTTCTTGGGTCATGTGATATCTAAGGAGGGGGTCTCGGTGGACCCTAGCAAGATTGAAGCTGTCTCGAAGTGGGCAACGCCAAAGAATGTTTCGGAGGTTCGGAGTTTCTTGGGACTAGCAGGTTATTATCGGAGGTTCGTGAAAGATTTCTCCAAAATCGCAAGACCGATGACCGCTTTAATGAAAAAGGAGAACAGGTTCGTGTGGGATGAGAGTTGTGAGGAGGCGTTCCAAACTCTAAAAGAACGTCTTACCACGGCTCCTGTCTTGACATTACCCGAGGGGAATGAGAATTTTGAAGTCTATACTGATGCTTCTAGAAATGGGTTGGGTTGTGTACTGATGCAGAACAGAAAAGTTATTGCCTATGCCTCCCGGCAACTGAAAATTCATGAAGTTAATTACCCAACTCACGACTTGGAGTTAGCAGCTGTCGTCTTTGCCTTGAAGATTTGGAGGCACTATTTGTACGGGGTGACCTTTAAAGTCTTCTCTCCACCACAAGAGCCTCAGTATATATTTACCCGGAAGGAGGCGAGACATGCGACAAAGGAAGTGGCTAGAGTTGATAAAAGATTATGATATGGAGATCCAATATCACGAAGGAAAGCCAATGTTGTAGGCGATTGGCTGGCGAGGAAGTCAATTCACTCGCTTTGTGAAGCGGTCTCGAGAATCGGACTCGAGAAGAGTTTAATCGGATGGGTATCCATATGATACAACCAGGAGGTAGTATGGCGATTTCATTCTTCAACCCGAGCTTATGCGAGGAGATCCGTCAAAAAGCGAGGTTGGGGACCCAGTCATTGAACAAAAGAAGGCCAGAATTACTGCTGATGGTGAATCCGGGTTTGAGGTGCATGGAGATGGGAGTGTACGTTATAAAGGGAGATGGTGTCTGCCCAATGATGTGGATTTGAAGCGTAAAATACTAGAGGAGGCACACAACACTCCTTATTCAGTACATCCAGGAGGAGACAAGCTGTATAAGGATCTCAAGAAGACCTTTTGGTGGCCGAACATGAAGAGGGAAGTCCCTGAGTTCGTGTCTCGTTGCTTGACTTGCCAGAAGGTCAAGAGTGAACACAGAAGGCCTCAAGGTAAATTGCAACCGTTGGAGGTCCCAGGGTGGAAGTGGGAGTCTATCTCTATGGACTTTATTTGTGGTCTGCCGAGGACCAAGAGGGGCAATAATATGATTTGGGTGATTGTAGATCGATTAACAAAGTCGGCACACTTTGTCCCTATGAAAGACACATGGAGTATGCAGGAGTTAGCCTTGGCTTATAGGAAGAACGTGTTGAAGTTGCACGGAGTACCTAAGGACATCGTCTCTGATAGAGATGCGAGATTTATATCCCGCTTTTGGCAACAGTTACAAGATGCTTTGGGTACGAAATTGAAGATAGTCTGACCTTTCATCACCTTTCTACGGAGATGGCCAAGCAGAGAGGACTATCGGACACTTGAGGATATGCTAGGCGTGCGTATTGGAATTTCGGGGTTCGTGGGAGGACCGACTTGACTTGATCGAGTTTTCTTACAACAGCGGCTATCACGCTAGTATTCGGATGGCGCCATTGAGCGTTGTATGGTAGGAGGTGTAAGAGTCGGTCTCTTTGGGATGGCGTGGCCAGAGTGCGTAGTGTTAGGACCCTCGATGATTCGGAGATGGTGGAGCAGTACACTTGATCCGAAGCGGAAGATGAAAGCCGCTCAAGATCGACAAAAGAGCTACGCTGACCTTCGCAGAAGGAGTGTTGAGTTTCAGGTTGGTGACAAGGTCTTGCTAAAAGTGTCACCGATGAAGGGAGTCATGAGGTTCGGGAAGAGGGGAAAGTTGAGCCAAAAATGTATTGGTCGTCACGAGATCTGGGCGTGTGGGTGAGGTGGCCTATCGGCTTGCCTTGCCACCTTCTGCAGGCAGTGTGCCTGGCGTCTTCCATGTTTCCCAGCTACGCAAATACCTTAGTGATCCAAGCCATGTCATAGAACCGGAATCTGTGGAGCTCGATGACACCCTGTCTTACGAAGAAGTGCCGGTGAAGATCCTTGATACTAAGATACGGGAAACCAGAAGAGGAGGGACGAAGATCGTGAAGGTCTTATGGTCTAATCATAAGACCGAAGAGGCGACATGGGAGGCTGAGGAAGCCATACGAGAAAAGTATCCGCATCTCTTTACTCAGGTAAATAATTAGTGCTTACGGGGTCGTAAGCGCTTTCTTTTAAGGGGGGGTGAAATGTGAACCCCTAGTTTTGTTAGTTTATAAGTTATTGAGTGTGGATTTATGTTAGTGTGCATGGATTTTAAGCGTCTTTGAATGGATATGTTCATGTTATTATGGGTTAGTACTAGTTTAAACTTCGTGGACGAAGTTTGCTTTAAGGGGGGTAGACTGTAATACCCGCCAAATTTGGGTAGTTATATTTAACATCCGTACATTAGATAATTATTTTATTTAATCTTTTTAATAATAATAATAGGTCGTATACGAGACTTTAGTAATTAGTCGAGCGAGTTGTACCGAGCTAAATGCGACTCAAATATATTAAACTAAACTTAAACCGTTTGACCCAACTAATTAAACCCAAGCCCAATGATTAACCCTAATCACCCCCTAATCATATAATTACCCTTACCTTAATCTAATCCTATTACAAAAATCACACACACATCACAAACACAAACGGCAAAAACAGAGCATATTGTCCATCCGTTTTCCCGGCTCATTTTCTGACGTTTATTGCTTCCGTTTCGTCCCGAACTCCATTCTCAGGTTAGTATGGATGTCCCGTGTCGTCTTCTACCCTAGACCCGTCTCTATTTCGCCTGAAAACGTTGTTTAAACCCCGTTTTCTGCCCCTGTTTTGCTGCTGTCCTGCTGTCCCGCTTTTACTCGTTTCCCTCCTTCGTTTCTTCGTATTTTTTTTGGCCCAAATTTCGTACACACGTCCTTAGTACTATTACCCATCATGTGGGGTGGTTTTCGGGGGGTTTGTTACGTCGCTTTGAGTGATTTTCGTGCCTTTTACGCTTTGTTTTCTGTGGGTCTGCTATGCTGCTGTTTCCTGTCGTTTTTGTGGTCGTAAACCGCGTGTATGGGCTGGTTTTGATGTGGTATTGTTCGGGTATGTTGTGGAGATTGTGTACGGTCGATTTGGGATCATTTCGTGGTCGATAATATGTCGTGATTGCTTTGAATATGCTATTTTTCGAGTCCCCTGTTCTACTGCGTTTTGATTTGTGTATTTATTCTTCTCTCTGTCGTTTTTGCTGCTGGAGTTAAGCGTCACGAGTCGTACCGGGTTAGCATAGGGTCTTAGGGTGGTTATGAAGACGGGTGGTAGCGGTAGGGGTCGTGTTAAGCGTTAAAATTTGGTTGTGGTTATTGTTGCCGTGTAGTAGTTGTTGTTGTTGTTGTTGGCGGTTGTGTACTCTATTGTTGTCATTCAGTTGTTCTTGTCGTGAATTATGGTACTAGGTCGAGGGTGGCAGCAGGTGGGGTGCGCGTCATGGCTAAGGTTGAGGGGTTGTCGTGCTTAAATGTCATTGTTGTAGTATCGTGTTGTCGTTGTGGCGAAATGATGGTCGTGATAACATGTTGTTATAATCGAAACTCGTAGTTATCACTATTATTTGTTATGGTTGCTAATTATGTTATGATGTCGTGTTATGTGGTCACTATTATATTTCAGTCGTTGTTTATAAAGATATCTTGTTCTATCACGTGATTTAATTAATTCTAATCTATTATTGTTGTGCAATACTTTACTGTCGTGCTCTTCTATTGATAATGTAATATTCCGTATGATTTTTATGGTTATTATTATAAATCGTGTTGGGAGTGGGGAATGGTCGACCGGAGTTACGGACCCGTTTAGAGACTTTTGTTAGGATAATTCACGTATAATTGTGGCGTTATAAGTAATGGTTGTTATTTAAATTAATTGTAGACTCGGGATTCGTAGAGAGAGCGTTCTAGTCTAAGCCGTGAGTCGTGTGCACCAACTTTCGAGGTAAGAAAGAATGTGTAGCCCCTTTTAAAATGTTTTTCAAAAAATTAATTCGATCATATTTGCTTTTGGAACGATAAATAATTTTGTACAAATGTTATTTAAATTCAACTTTTATTCGATTTCATTGGTATGAATACTTTGGAAACGCTATTGAATTTGGAGTTAATGAAAGATTAGATTTAAAGATTTGGTTTTATTTTGAAATTGGTATGGCCGTTTTGGTTTGTAAATTAAAGATTCTGAGGAATGGTGGTTTTCAAACCTGGTAGAGGGTAGGTGTAGGGTATATCCCTACACTTGAGTTATATTGGTACCTCTGTCGAGATGAGACAGAGGGGTAGGTGTAGGTTGTAAACACACCTTGAGTATATTATTATTTGGGGCGGTTGATCGCGGTCTCGCCATTTGATTCCTCCTCTTTGGGGTTGGCTCACTAAGGGATGCGCGTTCGGGAACTTACGGCTTGGGGTTATATTATATGCAGTACCTCTACCTTGAATTTGAGCGGTGTATGCGGTGGTTTTAAAGGTTTTCGTTTGACTAGCTGATTATGCAAGGTTTTGAGGAAAATGAAAGTTCTTCTTAGATCCTTTTATGATTTATTTTATTTAAAATAAAAGTTGTTTTGTTTAGACGAAATGTTTCAAAAAAAAAAAAATTGTCTTTTTACTGGTTACAGTTCTTTCTTACTCAGCCCGTTTAGCTGATATTTCAAATGTTTTCTTAGGCGCAGGTACTCACAGTTGACTAGCTCGGGATGGGAATGAGTGCGCCGCCGACATAGGATTACCACTAAAACTTTTGGACACAATAATAAACTGCCGCTATTTCGAGTTTTGTTTTGGGACTTTGTATCTCTTTTGATTTTGTTTTAAACTTTTCCCGCTGTCGCTTAGATCACCTTTTTATATCATTTATATACGTGACTCGTATTGGTAACACGCTCAATTTCCACTTTTACTCCAAAAATATCGTTTATTAAAGATTAAGGAAATTGGGGGTGTTACAGTTGTAATGTAGTAAATAGATAGAAGTCTACATTTGAACTTGGATACGTAGCATTTATTACCTTAATGTATGGATACAAGCTAGGATCTAGAGGGTAAAATTGTACGACCATTTCCTTTGTTTGGATAGTAAGTTTTGTGAGAGGGTAAATGGGCGATCCATTTATCTCCCCACCAAGCTAAACTAAAATGCTTCCAACATGGATAAGATTCAGAGTAAAATGTAAATTTATCATGATAGTCGTTGTATCTTACTTATCCTCAATTTCTGATTTCCTTACTAATCAATTTGTCATGGGTTGATTCACGAAACTTCCAATCTTGTATGACGATTCATGTTAGCTGACCCGAATCATATGATTTCTTATCTTTATAGATTTCTACGCGCCATTATCTCCGAGAGTGTCATGCACCTCCCGAGCAACGTGGATCTCTGGAAACCAAAAGAAAAAGACGAGCGGTCTATCAACTGTATCACAATCATCTGACAAGATTACTTCGAATAGTCGAACACTACTGCGCTTCATGATTTACCATCCTATAGTCATGGTTCGCATACTACATTATTATTTCGGTACATGCTGCAAACGAGGTCGAATACAGAAGTGCGCCTGCATTATTGTTTGAAGGCCATGCATGAATGGTGATGATGGCCTATCAATCTCATTTTTTATGGTAATTGGATTGTAGTTGTCTAGTTGATCATGTTACAATTTAGAGGATGTAATTGATTGTATGCATAAATTTTTGGATAGGTTATTGGCTAGTTGCCATATTATAAGGGTTGAGTAGGGACTTTTTTTTTTTAGTGTTGGATGTGGAGGCAAGTTTGAGCGCCGGTGGAATAAGGGATGCCGGTTTTGTGCAATGCGCAAGCTACTCGCTTAGGGTCGGGAATTCTTTGTTGGTGTGAAAATTGCTATGGTGTCGGTGGAAAACGAGTGGCTTGAGTAGTTAAGTTGGACATCTTCTTTATTTGAAAGGCTCTCACTATATCGCTATGTTGAACAAAGACTTGTTTGATGACTTGGTTATTGTCTGAATAAAGATAATTAGTTTAAAACTCGTGCAATGCATAGGTTGGAATTATATGATGATAATATCATTTTGATTTATGAAGTCTATTACCAATATCTATATTCAAAAGACCTTAAGGTTATCGTATGTATTCACGTATATGCCCTTTACATATGTATTTTGTGCAATATACTTATTGATATTTTACGTTCTGATTAATGATTTTTTTTTTCGAAGCATAACATTTCAAATTGTTGATTTGTATTCTTAATTATTTGTTTTACATGTCATGGGTGATGGGATGAGTATTAATTGATTCATATTTTTTTCTTTTTAATATAAGTTTGAGGGAGTCTACATCTACCCCAACCCCATCATACTCTAAGGCCATTTCTACGTGTAAATTTATAGAGCAGCTAAACGAGTCTAAAAAACAGTTAATCCCCCTGTTCCGGTCATTTGTTTACACTTATAATTTCAAGGTGTACGAGTTATTTGTTTAGATTTGCATAAATGATCTTTGTTGAGCCATGTGGGGAGCTAGGTTGCACAGACACGGACACGACACGAGACACTGGACACGACAATCTAATTTTGTAAGACACAGGACATGGCAAGAAAAAACAAGAGAAATTTTCATTTGTGCCCCTCAAAGAATGACTTTTTTCACTTGTACCCAAGCAATCCCCATAATCTCAATTATACCCTTGACCTTTTATTAGTAAAGGTGAAACGTGACCAAAATGGATCGAGACGTCAATTAGAGCCGTTAACTGTCACCTTGCCACTGATTAAGCACTTGACATGGATCCAAATTTTGCTCCCAACAGTTAAGGAACTCGTTTATCTCCTTTCCCAATTAATTTTGCATCCCATTAGGACGTTAATTTTCTCGTTTAATAGTGCCAATGTGATATTTAATAGCTCCAATTAATGTCTTAATCAATTTTGGTCACATTTGACTTTCACTAATAAAGGTCGAGGGTATAATTGTGATTATGAGAATTGCAGGGGTACAAGTGAGAAAAATTGTTCTTTGAGGGGCACGTGTGAGAATTGCATGTTAAAATATTAGGTATTTATAGCTCATTACAATCAACATGTAAATTGTGGTCATTTATAGCTCACAAAGTCGTAAAACAATCAATATGTTAATACTTGTTTTGTGGTACTGACTAAGGGCGACGGTAGGAGGTGGCTGAAGGCCGGGAAGGGTGGCGGGCGGCAAATTGACAGAAATGAAAAAAGGAGAAGATGAGTGATCATTTGTTTTGTAGTTATTGACTACGTGATTATCGTGCTTTTTAATAATTTGCATTCAATTTTTTTATTTTATTTTTTAAATGAAAAAGTTAGTATTATGATGTGTCCTTTATTCACGGGCCGTGTCCAAGTTAATTGGGTCATGTCCAACACATCTTATGTAAAAAAAATCGAAGACACGATTTGAGGCGTGTCTTACGCGTGTTCATGTTTGACACAATGTCCGATACGGGAATGCTCAAAACTAGAAGTGTTCGTGCAACCTAGGTGGGGAGTGAGTCCTTACTTCTTTAACCCAATTAAATTCCTATAAGAAATAAAATTTAATCAGTGTAATTGGATCAAGGAATTAAGAGTCCACATTAATATATGTGTATAAACTATAAAGTACACATCAATAAAACACCGAAATGGAAGGAGTACTTAATTTCATAAATAGAAAGGGGTTTTTGATTTAATTAAAGTAAAAAAATAAAATAAGAAATGAATTAGAGTAGGTTGGAATAGAATAATTTGTAATTTGATTCCTTGTTTGGTTTGCATAAAGAAAAGGGAAGGAATACTCTGAATCATATTTTTAAGATAAAAAGGGAAAGGAATTAGAGTAATAAGGAAATGTATAATTTTTAATTTTTTTTTATTAAGATAATTTACATGTTAATTGTTAACCGTCCCTCTAATTAGGTGTCGTTTTGGTTGATGTGATAAATGAATTCATGTGGTGAGTTATAACTCCCTGAATTAAGTTCCCACGTCAAATTTATGAGAAATGACCAAAAGTTGTTTGATTGTCTCTCTTGGAAGTTGAAGTTCACCTATTTAACTTACCACAACATGTTTATACATGGGTTGTGTCCAAGTTAATTAGGCCGTGTCTGACACGTCTTATTAAAAAAAAAAAAAGAGGACACGGTTTGAAGCGTGTCTGACACCTTTTGAGGCATGTCCTATGCGTGTTCGTGTCCGACATAAGAGCGCCCAAAACTAGAAGTGTCCGTGTAATCTAGGTGGAGAGTGTAATTGGATTAAGGAAGTAAGGTTATAACAATACACATTGATAAAACACAAAACGAAAGAAGGATTTAATTTCATACATAGAAAAGGGTATTTGATTTAATACAAATTCTACGGTGATGTGATGTCGTTTCATAGTATGAGATAATGAATGCTTAGATACTTTTAAAAAATAATTGTGTTACCTTTCATTTGTAATGTCATTACGTTTGAATATAGTAGTTGCAGATTGACGACAACATATATATTAGTTAAGTGTTCAACGAAAACACGGTCAAACATGATATCAAAACGTGTTAGATAAAACATGTCACTAACATTATGGTCAAATTATATGAGAGGTAAGAAAAATTACAAAATTAGAAAAAAAGAAAATAGAATTAATGATAATTTTTATTAAAAAAAAGGAAAGAAATAAGAATCAAAAGGAAAGGAATAATTTTTAAATATATTTCCATTAAGACAATTTTACATGTTCATTGTTACTAGTCCCTCTAAATCTTTAATTAGTCTAATTGTTAACATTGTTTATTTTTGTGAGGAGGTAAAACATTTCTGGTCAAATATTAACAATTGGACCGATCAGAGGGAAATAATATATTTATTATAGACACTAATAATTGTAACTTGATTATTAATTTTTTTTTTATTAATTAAATGAATACAAATATTATGAAAAAAAATTAATTATAATAATACAGTATGATAATAATCATTGAAAATGCTACGAAAAGTAATTGAAAAAACATTTAAAAAAATACTGTTTTAACTTGGTGAAATTCATTTGATTGAATAAAAAATTGAAATAAATTAAAATAAGAAAAGAACACTAATTCTTGTGTAAGTCAGGACTTACAATAAATTATTGTAAGTCAGGACTTACAATAAATTATTGTAAGTCCGCCTCATTTGTACTCGATTATATAGCTTTTGTACTATTTAAGTGGTAATTATGATTAATTGTTACTAAAAAATTTTAGTACCTCTGTTAGTGATTTTAGTAGATTTGTTTCATGTTTTTGTACCCCTTTAACTGCAATTTGTACCTTGGTCTCACATTAACTTAGCATAAGTTCAGCCTTACAGGAGAATTACTGAGAAAAGAATTAGAGGAAAAAAGGAAATAAATGAGACATCCTTAGTCCATTTGTTTACCTATTTATTTAGGGAGTGAAACCTTACTTCCTTAACCCAATTATATCGATTAATTTTAACAAATGAGACATCCGTAGTCCATACTCTTAGAGTTGTTCAAGGGTCATCCCGTCCAGAAGTCTGTCCCGTGTGACCCGTTATTTTAATGGGTTTGGACAAGTGATTTATTAAAAAGTAATTATTGGACGGGCCTAACCCGCCCGCCAAGATAAACGGGCCAAACATGGACATCGTGAAAATCCCATGGTTCGGTCCGTTAGGCCCGCTTAGTTAATTACATTGGTTTTTCTTAGTTTAAAATATATTATCTCGTTATTTTAATTCAATTTGTAAATATTAAAGGGAAATTATAATAGAGTTAAATTGAAACTTTTTATATTATGTGGCCGCCATTTGTTATATCAATACAACTTATTACTTTTTAGAAATATTATGTATTTTAAGAAGTTTTGACTCGATTTTATTGTTGAATTTATATTAAATTTTCGGAATTTCATATTATTAATTGTTTGTTTGAGACATATAAAATAAGCCAGCTGGTCCACGGGTAGCCTGGTTCGTTGGAAATGTGCAGGTACATGTAGAAAGTTGAGCCCGAATAAACGGGACGGGCCAAGCCACCTCCGGCCTGTTGGCAAACAAATAAACTCTGGCATGGTCCATGTTTGACCCAAACCCGCAAACAATCACCTCTATGTTGGAGCTAGTGTCCTCCACAGTTAGTGTAATAACATAAATAAATCTCTTAAGGTACACATGGTACATTTTGTATTTAATCAGTTGATTAACGTTTATCGATAACGGTTGGCTTGCTAGACAAGTTTGACGTTATTGTCATACAGATGGAGGTGATCAACTGGTCCCTAAGAGTCACAACTAAAGGATGTGTTTGAGAGATATGATTATTTGAGAAAATGATTATATCGATGCCTTACTTAATGACTAAATGGTTAGTCAGTGTTGTTGACTAAAATGTTAGTCAGTGTGATGATGTTACTGACTAAAATGTTAGTCAGTGTAATGGTGATACGGCTATTTAATACAGATTAAATAATATTAGCTGAGACGAATTAAATGTAATTCGTAAATTGAATATAAAATGTTATATTTAATTGTTGTTGTTTCGGGTGATAACTCGGGGCCTCCGGATGACGTAGTAGTAGCCTTGGCCGGCTGAGCTGGCTCCGTGGGTGGACCTACAAAACAAACTCCAAGCCCGAGGGTTTGCCCCCGGGGAGAGCCTCCGACGCCCAAGTTAGACCGATACAAGATTGTATAATAATGTATAAGTGTATGTATGTATGTAGAGAGTGGGAGAGAATATGAGGCCGTCCCCTTTACCTTGCCCCTTGAGGGGTATATATAGTAGGTTTAGGCTCTTGGGCCTTTTGGTTGCATTGGGCCTCTTGGGCCTTAATATTCTAATACCTGTAGTTTTATACTCGTGAGCGCAGTCGGGTATTCGACCCCCAACAGTTGTGTATAATGCAAGTTAATTTAATATAAACCGTTATAATTAATTAGCAAATTATAAATATAAGGATATTTATAATATATTATAGTCGATCCATACAGATGACACTAGTAATATATTGCATTATATTATAAGCTAAAATGACCAAAAGAAAAGTGTCCAGATACATCCTTGTCTAGATACGTTTTCTTGGTCAACAAGTGAAGTATTTGAGGAGAATTATACTCCCCAAATACTACTAAAGGGGGCCGGCCATTATGGGTGAATTAGGAGTATATTTACTGTTTCGGGTGTAAACTCGGGGTCTTGAGGGTGACGTCATGGGTGGCCTCCAGGGTCTGGGCCCGCTCCATGTGCGACCTGCAGGGTGAACTCCGGGCCCGAGGGGCTTGCCCCCGGCGGAGCCTCCGACGCCCAAGTCAGTACCGAAATATATAAATATAGTGTTTAAGTGGAAAATATAAGAGTAGAGAGAGTAGTAGAGAGAGAGTGGGGGGAGGAGAAATGTGAGACCAACCACTTTACCTTTGCCCCCTAGGGCCTATTTATAGAGCTTTTGGGCTTTTGGGCCTCTTGGGCCTATTATTTGTCGTCTTGTTTCGTAAGCGTAATCGGATATTCGACCCCCAACAATTGCCCCCACCGGATTCGCATGCCATCGTGCGGATTCGGTGTCAGACGTCGGCGTCGAATAGAGTGCGCGAAATCGTTGACCTTGGGCGATATAAGTAAAAAAGATCTCGCTAAACGAGTCCTTAGCGGTAGAAGTACCGCGTTAAAGTGGTTGTCTAGCCGTGACATACCAAATATAGAACAAGCATCGAAAGCTACACGATAGTTGTTGGGGGTGGCGTCTCCCGGGTCTGACTACCTCGGGCCGGAGGGGTCATGAGCCGGGAGCATCCCATGTACCCAGGGGACCGTCAGTCCCTCCCGGGTCTGGGGCAGGGATGTCTCACCCGGGTCCGTACCGTACGATCTGGCAGCGATGCAGTGCAAGCGAAGTCTCACGGCGCGATCGGAGTTTCGCGGCGCGGCTAGGGGGTGACGTCGAGTACACAACGTCAACAGAATAAAAGGGCTAGCGCATGAGGCGATCCGCAGCGCGGCCTAAGGTGACGTCTGATGAAGCTGCGTCCGCGGGAATAAGGAGGTTGGCCGCGGGACAAAGTCACGTGGCGCGGCCTAGGATGACGGAGAGTAAACTGCGTCACTGGAATAAAGGAGCTGTCCCGGCACGTAGCCATGGACTATTTGTACGATTGGAGCCACCTAGGCACGAGGGGCGTAGTATGGTCTTATCCGGAGCAAGCCACCTAGGCGCGATGGCCGTTAATGGTCTCTTCTGATGGTAGTGTAAAGGTCGCAGGAGCCGCCCAGGTCTCGGGCCGTGGACTCTCCTTACGTCGGTAGTATAAAGGGCGCAGGGGCCGCCCATGCCCCGGGCCGTGGACTCTCCGTACGCAGGTAGTGTAAAGCGAGGCGCCAGAGCCGGCCGTGGACTCCGTCTGCGAGTGGTATAAAGCGCGAGAGCCGCCAGGCCCCGGGCCGTGGACTCTCCATACGCAGGTAGTATGCCGCACGCAGGGCGTGGGAGCCGCCCAGGCCCCGGGCCGTGGACTCTCCGTACGCAGATGGTGTTCCGTACGTGGGTAATGTGCCCATCTGCAGGCGCTGAGCCGCCAGGCCCGGGCGTAGACTCTCCGTCTTGCGAGGTGCTCCGTCTGCGAGGCAATGTGCCATACGTAGAAGCGCGAGCCGCCAGGCCGGGCCATGGACTCTCGTGCGCGATGTTCATCAAATGCGTAGGCATGGGAGGTCGCCCGGCCGCCACCGGCCATTCTGGCCGACATCGGACAACTGCGGTGAGCGACTGAGCATGTGGGTCATCATAGACATCCGGCTCTTTTGCATAAAGGCACCCTCATCCGGGCAAGCGACCACGGATGAGCATTGTCTGAAGGCCATACGTAGGGCGCGAGCCGCCCAGGCCCCAGGCCATGGACTTTCAAGGCGCGATGTTAATCCGTACATAGGCATGGGAGGTCGCGGCCGCCACCTGGCCGACATCGGTCAGATCGACTGCGGTGAGGCGGCCTGAGCACGTGGGCCATCATAGACATCCCGGCTCTTTTGCATAAAGGCACTCTCATCCGGCCCGGCGACGACCACGGGTGAGCATTGTCTGGCCATACGTGGGCGCGAGCGCTTGGCCCCAGGCCATGGACTCTCAAGGCGCGATGTTCATCCGTACGTAGGCATGGGAGCACTGCGGCGGTGCACTGGAGGTCTTACCCTTCTGGTCTTTTCATGCATCAATTCTGCAAAATGTTAGTAAATTTTTCAAAATTCCTATTTTTGAATCGACTCACGGATTAGCGGGGTGAGGTAGTCCCCCCTCCTTGCCCCCTGGCCAGCTTTTGTGTGATACAGATCTAAACAAATGTTGGGCAAAAAATCTACCAAAAAATACAAGGAAAAGCTCGCGGTGTCAACAATCCTGATCACTCGCTTTACAGGACACGTTGCCTCGTTAAAGAGCTAGCGCCGCGGATGACGTTTTGTATGGCGGTTTTTGAGTATAAGGTGTTTCTTATGGAGCTTTCGTGGAGTCTCGGGTGATTAAAGAGTTGGCTAGTCGTCACTCATCACAGAGGGGTAGCCCATATTTCTTTATCACCGCTATTTCTCCTTTACTCCTGAAAAATATCATAATAAGATTTCGTAAGCATGCATCATTTTCACATTTCTATGGTTTTTATCAAAGTATCATTTATCTAATTTAATTAGCTGGCGCAATGTTCTACTCCCGTTTATTCAAACATACGCTATAATGTTCTCCGTTGAAATTAATTTTACAAAATATGGCTTTTGACCAAATTGTTTATGGAAATATCAAACACAAAGGCAAGACCAAGGCTACACCACTTGTCAGCTTTAATTTTTATATATCAAACACAAAGGCAAGACCAAGGCTACACCATTTACTTTCCTAATTCTACTCTAATTCCTAATCAATTCATTCACTATTTTACAACACAAAACCTAGAGAGAAAATTAGTTTTCTCCTCCAAAAAAATTCTCTAGGAATTCCAAGGGCATATCTTGATCACATCTTGGGTGTTTCAATTAGGAGATACCATAATTTTGGTATTGTTCTTAGGCCGATTTACAAGGTTTTCAAAGGTTAATTCTTAATCCTTTTATTATGTTATGCAATTTCATTTTATGACACTAAATCATATAAAGTTTTTCATTATAATCCTGTGATTTTAAAGGTCTATATACCGATATAAACCTACAAGTGGTATCAGAGCCTTAGGGCACATGAAATTTTTATATGGTTTTCATAAAATCGATTTGTATAATTTTAAAACAAAATTTTGAGATGGCCGAATGGTTTTGCCTTTGTGACGTGAGTTTTGTTTGTTTTTTGGCTTGTTTTTGGTCTTTTTGATTCATAATTATCGATATTTTAAGATGTTAAAATTATCTCATATGAATTTGCATTAGTTTTGATTTAATACAGATTGAATTAAAACATAAAAAGGATCAATTCTTGTATGTTAATGAACATATTGTTTTGCTAATCATTAGATCTATCAGTTTAAGATGTTTAATTTAAAAAGTTAATTTGAACTTCTTATATCAATGTTTAATACGGATTAAAATTGAGTGAGTATCGATCTAATTATTAGCATAATCGAATTAAAACAGTTTAATTCATTTTTCATGTTTTGGCCGAATTAAAATCATTATTTTTTTATTTTTATTTTTTTTGTTTTTGTTTATTGATTTGGCCGAATGGTTTAATAAAAAAAAATATATATATATTTAATTTCAGTAATTTTAATGTTTTGGCCGAAAATCTTATTTTTGGAAAATTATTTTGTTATATTATAAAGATAATATATTTTGTGTTATTATGAAGCAGTTCATAATAAATATGATACCTAATATTTTAAAGAAGTTTAAAATATTTTGTGACCTAATTTATGTTATACTGATAATACTCCCTCCGTCCCGGTCATTTGTTTACACTTTCTATTTAGGGGGTTACGGGTCATTTGTTTACACTTTCCATAATTGGTCATGGATGACCCATGTGGGAGGTGGACCCCTACTCCCTTAACCAATTACATTTCATAATTTTAAGCAAGTGGGACCCCCTTTGTACTTATATTATTTTTCTATTAGTTTTTTCTCTACATCTCTCCTCACATCGATAAATGTGTATAAAGTAAATGTAAACAAATCATCGAGACGGAGGGAGTATAAATTTTGGATTATGTTTTGACTAAAAGGTATTATGAACAATTAAAGAATTGTTGCATAATTTTAATCATTTAAAAGAGGTGGTTTGGCAAATTTAATCAATTTGTATGCATTGGTTTTGTTTAGTTGATGTTTTTTTTTTTTGTGAATGAATGTTTGTATGAATGGTTTAATTTTACGCATTAATTTTGTACAAACGGTTGTAATTTACTAGTGTGGCCTTAGAAGATTGTGTTTTCGTAATGAAGGAAACACAATTTTGGTTGTATTTTTGAGATCTCGAATCTCCCATCTTGTAATTTTATTATTTTTGGCATATTTTGAATTAGAATGTAAATAGGTTTATTTTGTAATTCAAAAAATGTATTTTGAGAAGATTCAAGATGAAGATTCAAGATGGACTCCCACTTAAAGCCCAAGATGAAGAATGAAGACAAGCTTAAGGTCCGTGGATGGATTCCAATTTGTATTTGTCTTTATTTTCATAGGGATAGGCCACACTAGGTGTTTTTCTTTTTGCGTTTACTTTACCGTTTTTCATTGCATTCACGTTAGATAGTAGCATCATATTCCGCCTAAACTAAACCAAACCACCTAATATGCATGAATATGGATCATATAGTTGCATTCTATATCATGGACATACGGATGTCACTCGTTTAGGGCTATCACCTCAAATTAATCATTCACGAAAATGCTAGATATTTGTTCACTTAAAATGTATTAAAATGAGATGATGAGACCTTCCTCTAATTTAAAATTGAGATTACTCTTTATAGGAAGAACTGCTATGAGCCCCTTCTTCGTTGGTAGGCATGTAGGACCTTACTCTCCACATGACCCCTTCTACGTTGGGTAAGTAGTATGTGTTGACCTATTTTACCTCAACATTATAGTTCGAGTAATATCTCGTAGTTATAATGGACTAATAGATAGGATTTACTGAAATCTATCGACCAAGAATTCTAACAGTAGAATTAGCCAAGAGGTTGGCTTATCAATTTAAAGAAATTGAGTCTTGGGATCACTTATATAATTCTCGAGGGAGGTCGATTATATGAGTGCACGAGTCATTGCATTAAAACGTTATTACTTTTTGACTTAAACCTTTAAAACCATGATTTCTTATCTTCTCTCTTCTTCTTTCTTTTCACAGTTTCGAATTCGTTATATACAGATATAACTACTATAACAAATGGTTGTGCGTACTGACGAACCAATGCCAAGTGCCACACTAGCTCGCGAATCATGGCTTAGAATTTTCATGGGCACCATGAATCAGTCAACTCGACTGAAGAGTGATGGGTCCAATTTTTCTGATTGGGAGGCCGCATTACGGAATGCCGCCATCGCTGACGGTAAGCTCAAGTACTTGGATCGAGCCATCGCTGAGCTAAACCGACTCCGTCACGAGAGCAGATGAAGCCTATGTTTATAGTGATTTCATGATGGAGGGGGGTGCGATCCAGAACGTACCCATCTATTCAATGGAATCAAATTTGCAAAGGCGGTTCATTACCCAAGGTGCAAACAAGATTTTCACCACCCTAACCAAAGAGTTCTCGAAAGCACCGAGAATCAAGAGTTACGAGTATACCACTCGCTTCTTTGAAGCGAAACTCCAGAAGGGCCAACCAGTTGGTCCACACCTTCTCGACATGATCGAGAATGTCGAAAAACTGGAGGAGCTTGGTTGCAAGATCAATGAAAAGATCATCGTTGATCGAGTGCTCGCTCCCTTCATGATGGGTATGCCCTCTTTAGGGTAAACTATTACATGAATGACATGCAAAAAGTCTGCATGAACTTTATTCACTCCTCGTACAGACGGAGTGATCTGAAGTTGAGTGGGAGCATGAAACAAGATGTTCTCATAATAGGCAACAAGCAAAAGGGTAAGGGTAAGGCTCCGGTTAACCTAACTGTAGGAAAGCCGAAATTTAAGAAGCCGATGATTGCAAAGAGTGGGCCTGGTGAGGCTAGCGGTAGCTCACAAGGCAAGGCAAAAGCAAAGCCGAGCATGGAGTGCCACCATTGCCACAAGTCAGGGCATTGGGCGTAAGGCGTTCGTGTATCTTTGAGGACATTAAAGCAGGCCGCGTCGTTCCTGTTGGTATGTCTTCTTTTATTCATATGATTGAGATTAACCATGCAAGTTTCGGAATTTGGGTACTTGATACTGGTTGTGGTTCTCATCTGTGCAATCATTTGCAGGGCCTAAGAAGCATCAAAACTCTGGCAAGAGGTGATGTAGACCTGCGAGTGGGGAATGGAGTAAGAGTTGATGCCGTTTTAGTAGGAACATATGTAATCCAACTCCCGAGTGGATTTGAGTTATTTTTGAATAACTGTTACTATGTACCTAGTTTATCCAAAAACATTATTTCTGTATCCGTTCTTGATAAAGAAGGATTTTCATTTTTAATAAAGAATAATAGCTGTATTTTCTCTTTGAATGAAATGATTTATGGTAAAGCTATTTCCATGAACGGAATTTATGTTTTAGATCAAACCACAGATATATTGCATGTGAGTAACAAGAAAGCAAAGGTTGGTGACAAAGATCAAACCTATCTATGGCATTGTCATATGGGACACATAAATGAGAAACGCGTGAAAAAGCTCATTGATAATGGGAGAATCGCCCCATTTGACTATGAAACTTTTGGCACGTGTGAATCATGTCTCATAGGCAAAATGTCTCGAATTTCCTTCAAAGGTGTTGGAATGCGCGTTGCTGACCTATTAGGACTCATACATACTGATGTGTGTGGCCCTATGTCAATCAACGCTAGAGATGGCTATAGGTATTTTATCACTTTCACGGACGATTTGAGTAGATATGGATATGTCTACTTAATGAAGCATAAAAGTGAGTCCTTCGACAAGTTTAAGGAATTCTAGAATAAGGTTGAAAACCAACTGGATAGAAAGATAAAAGCACTACGTTCAGATCGTGGTGGCGAATATCTTTCAACTGAGTTTGATCAACACCTGAAAGACCGCGGGATAGTACTACAGTTAACTCCACCCGGAACACCACAACTGAATGGTGTATCCGAACGCAGGAATCGAACATTACTTGATATGGTTCGATCCATGATGAGTCACACGGTTGTACCTGATTCATTATGGGGCTATGCTCTTTTGTCAGCTGCTCTTATACTTAACCGAAGTCCGACTAATACTGTTGGCAAGACTCCATACGAGTTATGGAAGGAGCAGTCCCTAACTTGTCCTTTATTCGGGTTTGGGGTGCGAGGCTTATGTCAAGTGGAGACACGAGGATAAGCTCGACCGCGATCGATCAAGACATACTTTATTGGTTATCCAAAGGAATGTTTGGTCATTACTTCTATTCGCCTCACCGAACACCGAAGTTTTTGTTGCGGCTAGTGCGAAGTTTTTAGAGAAAGAGTTTCTCGAAGACAAGAGAAGTAATAGAACCTTCGATCCGTTTGAGATTCTGAACCAACAACCGAGCAACCAATGGAGGAAGCTGTTCCTTCTTCGTTTCTTTGCGGTTAATATTCCCTTGGAACCCAGGAGGTCGGGTAGACTCTCCATTCCTCCGGAGATAGATACATCGGTATGGTTGAGGAGAATGGGAGAGACGACGTTTTACTCCTTGAGAGTAACGAACGTAACCTATAAAGGTGCCATGACATGTTACGACTCAAAGCTATGGCTAGAAGCCATGCAATCCGAGATGGACTCTATGTATGAGAACAATGTATGGGATACGGTTGACTTACCCGATAAGGCTCGGCCTCTTGATTGCAAATGGCTTTACAAGATAAAGCGATCTGTAGAAGGACAACGGATGTATACAAGGCACGACTAGTGGCAAAGGGTTTCACTCAAGTGCAAGGGTTGCACTATGATGAGATCTTTGCACCCGTAGTCATGCCGTTCCATTCGGATTGTCTTATCGATTCGCCTTTCATGACTATGAAATTTGGCGGATGGGCGTGAAAACCGCCTTCTTAGCGGTTATTTGGAGGAGGAGTTGTACATGGTACAACCCGAAGTTACAGCGATCTGAAAATCCTAAGAAGGTTTGCAAGCTTAAGCGTTCCATCTATGGACTTAAGCAAGCTTCACGGAGTTGGAATCATCGCTTCGACCAAGTGATAAAGGAGAATGGATTCACTCGATCGGTCGAGGAACCATGTCTATATATCAAGTCGAGTGGGAGTAAGATTGTCTTCCTAATACTGTATGTCGATGACATACTTTTGGTTGGGAATGACATACCTCTCTTAACTTCGGTAAAAGTATGGTTAAAGAACCATTTCCAGATGAAAGATCTGGGTGAGGCACAACGTATTTTGGGGCTCCGTATCTATAGAGATAGATCACGACGGATATTATCCCTCAGTCAGGAGTCTTATATAGATAAGATTCTTGAGAGGTTCAGCATGACCAACTCCAAGAAGGGGAACCTTCCAATGATCTCTGGAGTGTATTTGAGTAAAGCTCAAGCACCAAAGACATCGGAAGAGGTCGAGCACATGAGTCGGATTCCTTATGCATCAGCTATAGGATCGATCATGTATGCCATGGTATGCTGCGTCCGGACGTGGCATATGCATTGAGTATGGCGTCTGCGATGCGAAGGCAATCCAGGTGAAACACCTTTGGATATTGTAAAGAACATTCTTAAGTACCTACGGAGGACTAAAGATTGGGTATTGACTTATAGAGGAGACACTGAGCTATACGTAATCGGTTACGCAGATGCTAGTTTCCAAACGGATCGAGATGACTCGAAGTCTCAATCTGGATTCGTTTTTACTCTAAATGGCGCTGCGGTCAGCTGGAAAAGCTCCAAACAAACAATTATAGCAGATTCCACGATCGAGTCCGAGTATTATCTTTGCTTGAGGCTGCGAAGGAAGCTATATGGATCGTCGATTAACTGAGGACTAGCGTAATTCCTAGTTCGAATGACCCGATCACCTTCTATTGCGACAATAGTGGTGCCATCTTCCAGGAAAAGGAGCCGAAGTCCAAAGAACAAGTCTCAGACGCGTGCAAAGGAAGGCTCACATGATCCGAGATTACGTGGAGCAGAAGGAGATAGTGATTGACAAGATTGCTACGGATGATAACGTAGCAGATCCTCTCACTAAACCGTTGAGATATGATAAGCATGAAGGGCACGTTATTTCCATGGGAATTAAGCGTGTTCCTGAGTTGTATTAGTTGTTTGTATGGATTTGACACTTGTTTTTCCTAAAACTTCTAATAAAATCATCGTTTTGTTTTATATATTGTTTTTCATGAGGGTTGTGCAGACAACGTTGAACACCTCAAAGTGAACTGAATTGCTTTATATTTTGTTTTGGTCGTGATCGCCTACACGAGCTGATAACTCAAGCAATTATTTTGTGACGTCGATTGATGGTGGGTTCAACGAGCCATAAGTCAAACTGTTGACTAATCGATCACAGATGCGGGTTTCTTTGAAATCGAAGCGGACAATTTTTGTAGCGACTACATGGAGTCCTAAATGTTTCGAACATTAGGTCTTAGGGTCGTGGATAGGACATCCATAGTGTTCCTAGAGTCGATTCTTTGACTATCGACCGCCTCTTGAGATTAAGGCGATTTTGGGTGACTTTGGTTTCTTTCTCACGGTCGGCCAGTAACGGGAGGCCAAGTAGATTTTCCTAGGTCATTTAAATGCTGCGCTTACATCTGCAGGATTGAGTTGAGGAAATATCCAACTTCTATCGAGTTATAATATTTTCTCGGGCCACTCGAGGAGTCAGAATGGCGAAAATGCATGGCCATGCTCGAATATTGATTCGTTTATCAGTTAAGTTACTCTCTAGTCGGGGAAACCACTCTTGATTCTGATCACTTGTAAACTACGACCTTTGAAAGTACGGACTTTGCAAATTGGTTTACATTGAGTGGGAGAAATTTATTATGGATATGAGAATCGGTTATCGCACATACACTTGTACGGACAAGTGGGAGATTGGTGGAGCTAGTGTCCTCCACAGTTAGTGCAATAACATAAATAAATCTCCTAAGGTACCACGAGGTACATTTTGTATTTAATCAGTTGATTAACGTTTATCGATAACGGTTGGCTTGCTAGATAAGTTTGACGTTATTGTCATACAGATGGCGGTGATCAACTGGTCCCTAAGAGTCACACCTAAAGGATGTGTTTGAGAGATATGATTATTTGAGAAAATGATCATATCGATGCCTTACTTAATGACTAAACGGTTAGTCAGTGTTGTTGACTAAAATGTTAGTCAGTGTGATGATGTTACTGACTAAAATGTTAGTCGGTGTAATGGTGATCTACTATTTAATCTGATTAAATAATATTAGTGAGACGAATTAAATGTAATTAAGTAAATTGAATATAAAATGTTATATTTAATTGTTGTGTATAATGCAAGCTAATTTAATATAAACCGTTATAATTAATTAGCAAATTATAAATATAAGGATATTTATAATATATTATAGTCGATCCATACAGATGACACTAGTAATATATTGCATTATATTATAAGCTAAAATGACCAAAAGAAAAGTGTCCAGATACATCCTTGTCTAGATACGTTTTCTTGGTCAACAAGTGAAGTATTTGAGGAGAATTATACTCCCCAAATACTACTAAAGGGGGCCGGCCATTATGGGTGAATTAGGAGTATATTTACTTTCCTATTTCTACTCTAATTCCTAATCAATTCATTCACTATTTTACAACACAAAACCTAGAGAGAAAATTAGTTTTCTCCTCCAAAAAAAATTCTCTAGGAATTCCAAGGGCATATCTTGATCACATCTTGGGTGTTTTGATTAGGAGATATCATACTTTTGGTATTGTTCTTAGGCCGATTTACAAGGTTTTCAAAGGTTAATTCTTAATCCTTTTATTATGTTATGCAATTTCATTTTATGTCACTAAATCATATAAAGTTTTTCATTATAATCCTGTGATTTTAAAGGTCTATATACCGATATAAACCTACACTCTATCCTTACCCAAATTATATTCCTATAGGAAAAAAATAAAATTAATTACTGTAATTAGATTAAGGAAGTAAGTGTCTACATTGATATATGTATATAAAATACACGTAATTTAAACACTGAAACAGAAGGAGTAATTAATTTTATTAATAGAAAGGGATATTTGATTTAACCAAAGGAAAGAAAATAAAACAAGAAAGAAATTAGAGTAATTAGGAATGGAATAATTTGTAACGGGAAAAAATATTTTCAACCATATTTTTTTTGTTAAGATAAAAGGAAAGGAATAAGGGTTAGAAGGAAAAAAAAAAAAAAAAATTTAATATTTTTTCATGGAGATACTTTTACATGTTCATACTTAATAAATCCTTTAATTAGTCTAATTGTTAATGGACATTCGATTATTTTTGTGAGGAGGTAAAATATTTTTGGTCAAATGTTAATAATTGGACCAATAAGAGGGAAGTAACATAATAATTAGAGAAAATTGTTCATTACACCCTTATAAAAATCACTTTTTGTAAATTACACCCTTGTATAATTTTTTTTGAAACTTACATACTGTATTTCACTTTTCTTCTAAGATTACCCCAAAATGAGGTTTTCGATGAACTAAAACACTCTTTTGTATCGATTAAATTATTTTATTACACAAGCCATTGATTAATATTGATTTAATTATTCAAATATAAGCAAATAATCGTAAAAAAGGAACATTAAAATACTATTAAAATTTCATTTTGGAGCAATTTTAGAAGAAAAGTAAAATTTTGTATGTAAGTTTCAAAAAAAATTATACAAGGGTGTAATTACAAAAGTGATTTTTATAAGTGTAATGAAACAATTTTCTCTAATAATTACTCCGTATAACTTTATTATGATTTTTTTATATTGTTTGTTAATTAAATAAATACAAATATTTTTAAAATGTTAAATACTCCCTCTATTCAACTCCATTTGCATCATTTGCTTTTTCACGTTCTTGCAGCCTTGAATGTTGGGGCCTTGAATATGTAGAGTTTTACGTTTCTAAAAATTATAAAATTTGGATATGTTATTGTACTCATTAAGATCTATCAAACAAGATCCCGCATGACTATATTTTATTCAATATGTTGTGAGAAATTCCGAAAACTTCTCACTTGAATGAATAGTAGTTTTTTTCTCTTTGAATACAGTACCATAATTATCACTGAAAATGATAGAAAAAGTAATTGAAAAAACTAGAAAAAAAATAAAAAATAAAAACTATATTAAGTTGGTGAAATTGGTAAATATTCATTTGATTGAAGAAAAAACTGAAATAAATTAAAATAAGAAAGGAATAAGAGGAGAAAAGAAATAAATAATCCCTCGTTTATTTCTTTGTTTAGTTTTCAAAAAAAAAAAAACAAAAAGGATGAAATACAAGTTTGAGGTAGTCTTCATCTACCCCAACCCTATCGTTAGAGATGGCTCTACGGGCCGTGGGCCGGCCCATGGGCGGGCCTATCGAGCCACAACATTTTTTGGCCTGTCCATGCCCACACTTTTGCGCCGTCGGGCCGGGCCTGGGCCCGTTATATATTTTGGCGCCATGGCCCGTCGGGCTCGGGCTGGGCCTAGCTCATGGGCAACAATGGGCTCACTTCGGGCGGGCCCATGGGATTGATTTTTTTTTTTTTTTGTTATTTTTTATTTTAATTTTCTAAATTAATTTGTAAATTGTAATTATTATATTTTAAGTTAATTTTTTTTTTTAAAAGTTTTAAGTTGTTACTTGTAAATAAGTAAGTAATTTTTAGAATTTCATTTGAATGTATAAATTCACTTGTAAGTAAATAATATATTAATTACAAGTGAATTTATACAAAGAATTTCATTTTAATTTTATAAAAAAAAAATTAATTGGAAAACAAATTAATTATATTAAGAAGTGCCTCAAATATGAATTAAAAATAATAAAATGAAGTTTACAGTTGAAACTAATGTATGTAAAAATGATAATAAATACAAATTTTTCTAGTATTATTGTAAATCTAGTATTATAGAAATGATAAATGGGCAAGCCCACGGGTTGGATAACGGCCCGGCCCACGGGCCAATTCAACGGGCTACGGGCCAGGTCGGGGCCGTCGGGCCAAACTTCACTCTTTTTTTGTGTCCACGGCCCGTGGTGATGGGCCACGGGCCGGGTCGGGCCACCGGCCGGGCCGCGGGCCCAAATTGCCAACTCTACCTATCGTACTCTAAGGGCATTTATATGTGCCAATCTATAGAGCAATTATATGAGTCTAAAAAACAATTAATCCCTCTGTTTCGGTCTTTTGTTTACCTCTTCATTTTGGGGTATACGGGTTATATGTTTACATTTCTATAACTGATCTTTGTTGAGTCATGTAGGGACTGAGTCCTTACTTCCTCGACCCAATTATATTGATTAATTTTTACAAATGAGACATCCTTAGTCCACTCCTTGACTAGAGTTGTTCAAGGGTCGTCCCAGTCGGAAGTCTGTCCCATCTGACCAATTATTTTAGTGTGTTTATTAAAAAGTAAATTATTGGACGGGCATAGCCCGCCCGCCAAGATAAACGAGCCAACCATGGACATCATGAAAATCCCATGGGCCGGCCCGTTAGGCCCGCTTATTTTATTACATTGGTTTTTCTTAATTTAAAATATATTATCTCGTTATATTAATTCAATTTGTAAATATTGAATAGAAATTATAATCTAGTTAAATTGAAACTTTTTATATTATGTGGTCGTCGTTTGGTATATCAATACAACTTATTACTTTTTAGAAATATTATGTATTTTAAGAAGTTTTTAACTCGATTTTATTGTTGAATTTATACTAAATTTTCGTAATTTCATATTATTGATTGTTTGTTTGAGACATATAAAATAAGTCAGCTACTTCGTGGGTAGCCTGGTTCGCTGGAAAAGGGCAAATACATGTAGAAAGTTGAGTCCGAATAAAAGGGACGAGCCAAGCCATCACCGGCCTATTGGCCAAAAACTAAACTCTGGGCTGGTGGGTCCGACCCAAACCTGCAAACGATCACCTCTATCCTTAACCCAATTAAATTCCTATAGAAAAAAAATAAAATTAATCAGTGTAATTGGATTAAGGAAGTAAGGGTCAACATTGATATATGTATATAAAATACACGCAATTTAAACACCGAAACGGAAGGAGTAATTAATTTTATAAATAGAAAGAGATAATTTGATTGAACCAAAGGAAAGAAAATAAAACAAGAAAGAAATTAGAGTAGTTAGGAATGGAATAATTTGAAAAGGGAAGAAATAATCAACCATATTTTTTTTTTTATTAAGATAAAAGGAAAGGAATAAGGGTTAGAAGGAAAGGAATAATTTTTAAATATTTTTTCACTAAGATAATTGATATATGTATATAAAATACACGCAATTTAAACACCAAAATGGAAGGAGTAATTAATTTTATAAATAGAAGAGATATTTGATTTAACCAAAGGAAAGAAAATAAAACAAGAAAGAAATTAGAGTAGTTAGGTATGAAATAATTTGTAGGGATATTTTCCATGGTACCCTTGAGTTTGTCATTTTATCTATGATACTCCTCTTTTCATGCTAAAAAACTTTTGCTGAGCTTAACTTGTAGTTACGAGTTTAGAAATTGACAATCGTTTTGCCTAAGCCGTAGATATCGTTGAGACGATCAATTTGAACATCAAATTTTCTAGATTTTGGATAATGTTTAGATTATGTTTTGACTAAAAGGTATTATGAACAATTAAGGAATTGTTGCATAATTTTAATCATTTAAAAGAGGTGGTTTGGCAAATTTAATCAATTTGTATGCATTGGTTTTGTTTAGTTGATGTTTTTTTTTTTTGTGAATGAATGTTTGTATGAATGGTTTAATTTTACGCATTAATTTTGTACAAACGGTTGTAATTTACTAGTGTGGCATTAGAAGATTGTGTTTTCGTAATGAAGGAAACACAATTTTGGTTGTATTTTTGAGATCTCGAATCTCCCATCTTGTAATTTTATTATTTTTGGCATATTTTGAATTAGAATGTAAATAGGTTTATTTTGTAATTCAAAAAATGTATTTTGAGAAGATTCAAGATGAAGATTCAAGATGGACTCCCACTTAAAGCCCAAGATGAAGAATGAAGACAAGCTTAAGGTCCGTGGATGGATTCCAATTTGTATTTGTCTTTATTTTCATAGGGATAGGCCACACTAGGTGTTTTTCTTTTTGCGTTTACTTTACCGTTTTTCATTGCATTCACGTTAGATAGTAGCATCATATTCCGCCTAAACTAAACCAAACCACCTAATATGCATGAATATGGATCATATAGTTGCATTCTATATCATGGACATACGGATGTCACTCGTTTAGGGCTATCACCTCAAATTAATCATTCACGAAAATGCTAGATATTTGTTCACTTAAAATGTATTAAAATGAGATGATGAGACCTTCCTCTAATTTAAAATTGAGATTACTCTTTATAGGAAGAACTGCTATGAGCCCCTTCTTCGTTGGTAGGCATGTAGGACCTTACTCTCCACATGACCCCTTCTACGTTGGGTAAGTAGTATGTGTTGACCTATTTTACCTCAACATTATAGTTCGAGTAATATCTCGTAGTTATAATGGACTAATAGATAGGATTTACTGAAATCTATCGACCAAGAATTCTAACAGTAGAATTAGCCAAGAGGTTGGCTTATCAATTTAAAGAAATTGAGTCTTGGGATCACTTATATAATTCTCGAGGGAGGTCGATTATATGAGTGCACGAGTCATTGCATTAAAACGTTATTACTTTTTGACTTAAACCTTTAAAACCATGATTTCTTATCTTCTCTCTTCTTCTTTCTTTTCACAGTTTCGAATTCGTTATATCTGAGATATAACTACTATAACAAATGGCTGTACGTACTGACGAACCAATGCCAAGTGCCACACTAGCTCGCGAATCATGGCTTAGAATTTTCATGGGCACCATGAATCAGTCAACTCGACTGAAGAGTGATGGGTCCAATTTTTCTGATTGGGAGGCCGCATTACGGAATGCCGCCATCGCTGACGGTAAGCTCAAGGACTTGGCGAGCCATCGCTGAGCTAAACCAGCTCCCGATGCAGGAGCAGATGAAGCCTATGTTTATAGTGATTTCATGATGGAGGCGGGTGCGATACAGAACGTACTCATCTATTCAATGGAATCAAATTTGCAAAGGCGGTTCATTACCCAAGGTGCAAACAAGATTTTCACCACCCTAACCAAAGAGTTCTCGAAAGCACCGAGAATCAAGAGTTACGAGTATACCACTCGCTTCTTTGAAGCGAAACTCCAGAAGGGCCTACTAGTTGGTCCACACCTTCTCGACATGATCGAGAATGTCGAAAAACTGGAGGAGCTTGGTTGCAAGATCAATGAAAAGATCATCGTTGATCGAGTGCTCCACTCCCTTCATGATGGGTATGCCCTCTTTAGGGTAAACTATTACATGAATGACATGCAAAAAAGTCTGCATGAACTTTATTCACTCCTCGTACAGACGGAGAGTGATCTGAAGTTGAGTGGGAGCATGAAACAAGATGTTCTCATAATAGGCAACAAGCAAAAGGGTAAGGGTAAGGCTCCGGTTAACCTAACTGTAGGAAAGCCGAAATTTAAGAAGCCGATGATTGCAAAGAGTGGGCCTGGTGAGGCTAGCGGTAGCTCACAAGGCAAGGCAAAAGCAAAGCCGAGCATGGAGTGTCACCATTGCCACAAGTCTGGGCATTGGAGGCGTAACTGTTCCGTGTATGCTGAGGACATTAAAGCAGGCCGCGTCGTTCCTGTTGGTATGTCTTCTTTTATTCATATGATTGAGATTAACCATGCAAGTTTCGGAATTTGGGTACTTGATACTGGTTGTGGTTCTCATCTGTGCAATCATTTGCAGGGCCTAAGAAGCATCAAAACTCTGGCAAGAGGTGATGTAGACCTGCGAGTGGGGAATGGAGTAAGAGTTGATGCCGTTTTAGTAGGAACATATGTAATCCAACTCCCGAGTGGATTTGAGTTATTTTTGAATAACTGTTACTATGTACCTAGTTTATCCAAAAACATTATTTCTGTATCCGTTCTTGATAAAGAAGGATTTTCATTTTTAATAAAGAATAATAGCTGTATTTTCTCTTTGAATGAAATGATTTATGGTAAAGCTATTTCCATGAACGGAATTTATGTTTTAGATCAAACCACAGATATATTGCATGTGAGTAACAAGAAAGCAAAGGTTGGTGACAAAGATCAAACCTATCTATGGCATTGTCATATGGGACACATAAATGAGAAACGCGTGAAAAAGCTCATTGATAATGGGAGAATCGCCCCATTTGACTATGAAACTTTTGGCACGTGTGAATCATGTCTCATAGGCAAAATGTCTCGAATTTCCTTCAAAGGTGTTGGAATGCGCGCTGCTGACCTATTAGGACTCATACATACTGATGTGTGTGGCCCTATGTCAATCAACGCTAGAGATGGCTATAGGTATTTTATCACTTTCACGGACGATTTGAGTAGATATGGATATGTCTACTTAATGAAGCATAAAAGTGAGTCCTTCGACAAGTTTAAGGAATTCTAGAATAAGGTTGAAAACCAACTGGATAGAAAGATAAAAGCACTACGTTCAGATCGTAGTGGCGAATATCTTTCAACTGAGTTTGATCAACACCTGAAAGACCGCGGGATAGTACTACAGTTAACTCCACCCGGAACACCACAACTGAATGGTGTATCCGAACGCAGGAATCGAACATTACTTGATATGGTTCGATCCATGATGAGTCACACGGTTGTACCTGATTCATTATGGGGCTATGCTCTTTTGTCAGCTGCTCTTATACTTAACCGAAGTCCGACTAATACTGTTGGCAAGACTCCATACGAGTTATGGAAGGGAACGGTCCCTAACTTGTCCTTTATTCGGGTTTGGGGGTGCGAGGCTTATGTCAAGTGGAGACACGAGGATAAGCTCGGCCCGCGATCAGTCAAGACATACTTTATTGGTTATCCAAAAGGAATGTTTGGTCATTACTTCTATTCGCCTACCGAACACCGAGTTTTTGTTGCGGCTAGTGCGAAGTTTTTAGAGAAAGAGTTTCTCGAAGACAAGAGAAGTAATAGAACCTTCGATCTGTCGGAGATTCCTGAACCAACAACCGAGCAACCAATGGAGGAAACTGTTCCTTCTTCGTTTGCTGCGGTTAATATTCCCTTGGAACCCAGGAGGTCGGGTAGACTCTCCATTCCTCCAGATAGATACATCGGTATGGTTGAGGAGAATGGGAGAGACGACGTTTTACTCCTTGAGAGTAACGAACCCGTAACCTATAAAGGTGCCATGACATGTTCTGACTCAAAGCTATGGCTAGAAGCCATGCAATCCGAGATGGACTCTATGTATGAGAACAATGTATGGGATCTGGTTGACTTACCTGATAAGGCTCGGCCTCTTCAGTGCAAATGGCTTTACAAGATAAAGCGATCTGTAGAAGGACAACCAGATGTATACAAGGCACGACTAGTGGCAAAGGGTTTCACTCAAGTGCAAGGGTTGCACTATGATGAGATCTTTGCACCCGTAGTCATGCTTCGTTCCATTCGGATTGTCTTATCGATTGCCGCCTTTCATGACTATGAAATTTGGCAGATGGACGTGAAAACCGCCTTCTTAAACGGTTATTTGGAGGAGGAGTTGTACATGGTACAACCCGAAGTTACACTGATCCTGAAAATCCTAAGAAGGTTTGCAAGCTTAAGCGTTCCATCTATGGACTTAAGCAAGCTTCACGGAGTTGGAATCATCGCTTCGACCAAGTGATAAAGGAGAATGGATTCACTCGATCGGTCGAGGAACCATGTCTATATATCAAGTCGAGTGGGAGTAAGATTGTCTTCCTAATACTGTATGTCGATGACATACTTTTGGTTGGGAATGACATACCTCTCTTAACTTCGGTAAAAGTATGGTTAAAGAACCATTTCCAGATGAAAGATCTGGGTGAGGCACAACGTATTTTGGGGCTCCGTATCTATAGAGATAGATCACGACGGATATTATCCCTCAGTCAGGAGTCTTATATAGATAAGATTCTTGAGAGGTTCAGCATGACCAACTCCAAGAAGGGGAACCTTCCAATGATCTCTGGAGTGTATTTGAGTAAAGCTCAAGCACCAAAGACATCGGAAGAGGTCGAGCACATGAGTCGGATTCCTTATGCATCAGCTATAGGATCGATCATGTATGCCATGATATGCACACGTCCGGACGTGGCATATGCATTGAGTATGACGTGCCGATACCAAGGCAATCCAGGTGAAGCACACACTGGATAGCTGTAAAGAACATTCTTAAGTACCTACGGAGGACTAAAGATTGGGTATTGACTTATAGAGGAGACACTGAGCTATACGTAATCGGTTACGCAGATGCTAGTTTCCAAACGGATCGAGATGACTCGAAGTCTCAATCTGGATTCGTTTTTACTCTAAATGGCGCTGCACACCGGAAAAGCTCCAAACAAACAATTATAGCGATTCCACGATCGAGTCCGAGTATTATCTTCGTCAGAGGCTGAAGGAAGGCTATATGGATGCGTCGATTCTACAAGGACTAATCAGAATTCCTAGTTCGAATGACCCGATCACCATCTATCATGCGACAATAGTGGTGCCATCTTCCAGAAAAGGAGTCAAGTCCAAAGAACAAGTCTCGGCACGTGCAAAGGAAGGCTCACATGATCCGAGATTACGTGGAGCAGAAGGAGATAGTGATTGACAAGATTGCTACGGATGATAACGTAGCAGATTCTCTCACTAAACCGTTGAGATATGATAAGCATGAAGGGCACGTTATTTCCATGGGAATTAAGCGTGTTCCTGAGTTGTATTAGTTGTTTGTATGGATTTGACACTTGTTTTTCCTAAAACTTCTAATAAAATCATCGTTTTGTTTTATATATTGTTTTTCATGAGGGTTGTGCAGACAACGTTGAACACCTCAAAGTGAACTGAATTGCTTTATATTTTGTTTTGGTCCGTGATCGCCTACACGAGCTGATAACTCAAGCAATTATTTTGTGACGTCGATTGATGGTGGGTTCAACGAGCCATAAGTCAAACTGTTGACTAATCGATCACAGATGCGGGTTTACTGAAATCGAGCAGGACAATTTTTGTGACGACTACATGGAGTCCTAAATGTTTCAGAACATTAGGTGCCGGGTCGTGGATAGGACATCCATAGTGTTCCTAGAGTCGATTCTTTTGACTATCGACTGTCTCTTGAGATTAAGGCAGATTTTGGGTGACTTTGGTTTCTTTCTCACGCCGGCCAGTAATGCGGAGGCCAAGTAGATTTTCCTAGGTCATTTAAATGCTGCGCTTACATCTGCAGGATTCGAGTTGAGGAAATATCCAACTTCTATCGAGTTATAATATTTTTCTCAGGGCCACTCGAGGAGAGCTGTAACTGAAAATGCATGGCCATGCTCGAATATTGATTCGTTTATCGCTTAAGTTACTCTCTAGCCTGGGAAACCACTCTTGATTACGATCACTTGTAAACTACGACCTTTGAAAGTACGGACTTTGCAAATTGGTTTACATTAGTGGGAGAAATTTATTATGGATATGAGAATCGGTTATCGCACATACACTTATGCGGACAAGTGGGAGATTATTGAGCTAGTGTCCTCCACGATTAGTGCAATAACATAAATAAATCTCTTAAGGTACACGAGGTACATTTTGTATTTAATCGGTTGATTAACGTTTATCGATAACGGTTGGCTTGCTAGATAAGTTTGGCGTTATTGTCATACTGAGATAAGCGGTGATCAACTGGTCTCAAGAGTCACACCTAAAGGATGTGTTTGAGAGATATGATTATTTGAGAAAATGATCATATCGATGCCTTACTTAATGACTAAACGGTTAGTCAGTGTTGTTGACTAAAATGTTAGTCAGTGTGATGATGTTACTGACTAAAATGTTAGTCGGTGTAATGGTGATACGGCTATTTAATACAGATTAAATAATATTAGCTGAGACGAATTAAATGTAATTCGTAAATTGAATATAAAATGTTATATTTAATTGTTGTGTATAATGCAAGCTAATTTAATATAAACCGTTATAATTAATTAGCAAATTATAAATATAAGGATATTTATAATATATTATAGTCGATCCATACAGATGACACTAGTAATATATTGCATTATATTATAAGCTAAAATGACCAAAAGAAAAGTGTCCAGATACATCCTTGTCTAGATACGTTTTCTTGGTCAACAAGTAAAGTATTTGAGGAGAATTATACTCCCCAAATACTACTAAAGGGGGCCGGCCATTATGGGTGAATTAGGAGTATATTTACTTTCCTATTTCTACTCTAATTCCTAATCAATTCATTCACTATTTTACAACACAAAACCTAGAGAGAAAATTAGTTTTCTCCTCCAAAAAAAATTCTCTAGGAATTCCAAGGGCATATCTTGATCACATCTTGGGTGTTTCAATTAGGAGATACCATAATTTTGGTATTGTTCTTAGGCCGATTTACAAGGTTTTCAAAGGTTAATTCTTAATCCTTTTATTATGTTATGCAATTTCATTTTATGACACTAAATCATATAAAGTTTTTCATTATAATCCTGTGATTTTAAAGGTCTATATACCGATATAAACCTACACTCTATCCTTACCCAAATTATATTCCTATAGGAAAAAAATAAAATTAATTACTGTAATTAGATTAAGGAAGTAAGTGTCTACATTGATATATGTATATAAAATACACGTAATTTAAACACTGAAACAGAAGGAGTAATTAATTTTATTAATAGAAAGGGATATTTGATTTAACCAAAGGAAAGAAAATAAAACAAGAAAGAAATTAGAGTAATTAGGAATGGAATAATTTGTAACGGGAAAAAATATTTTCAACCATATTTTTTTTGTTAAGATAAAAGGAAAGGAATAAGGGTTAGAAGGAAAAAAAAAAAAAAAATTTAATATTTTTTCATGGAGATACTTTTACATGTTCATACTTAATAAATCCTTTAATTAGTCTAATTGTTAATGGACATTCGATTATTTTTGTGAGGAGGTAAAATATTTTTGGTCAAATGTTAATAATTGGACCAATAAGAGGAAGTAACATAATAATTAGAGAAATTTGTTCATTACACCCTTATAAATATGACTTTTTGTAAATTACTCCCTTGTATAATTTTTTTTGAAACTTACATACTGTATTTCACTTTTCTTCTAAGATTACCCCAAAATGAGGTTTTCGATGAACTAAAACACTCTTTTGTATCGATTAAATTATTTTATTACACAAGCCATTGATTAATATTGATTTAATTATTCAAATATAAGCAAATAATCGTAAAAAAGGAACATTAAAATACTATTAAAATTTCATTTTGGAGCAATTTTAGAAGAAAAGTAAAATTTTGTATGTAAGTTTCAAAAAAAATTATACAAGGGTGTAATTACAAAAAGTGATTTTTATAAGGGTGTAATGAACAATTTTCTCTAATAATTACTCCGTATAACTTTATTATGATTTTTTTATATTGTTTGTTAATTAAATAAATACAAATATTTTTAAAATGTTAAATACTCCCTCTATTCAACTCCATTTGCATCATTTGCTTTTTCACGTTTGCCAACGCGAATGTTGGGACGCAAATATGTAGAGTTTTACGTTTCTAAAAATTATAAAATTTGGATATGTTATTGTACTCATTAAGATCTATCAAACAAGATCCCGCATGACTATATTTTATTCAATATGTTGTGAGAAATTCCGAAAACTTCTCACTTGAATGAATAGTAGTTTTTTTCTCTTTGAATACAGTACCATAATTATCACTGAAAATGATAGAAAAAGTAATTGAAAAAACTAGAAAAAAAATAAAAAATAAAAACTATATTAAGTTGGTGAAATTGGTAAATATTCATTTGATTGAAGAAAAAACTGAAATAAATTAAAATAAGAAAGGAATAAGAGGAAAAAAGAAATAAATAATCCCTCGTTTATTTCTTTGTTTAGTTTTCAAAAAAAAAAAAACAAAAAGGATGAAATACAAGTTTGAGGTAGTCTTCATCTACCCCAACCCTATCGTTAGAGATGGCTCTACAGTAGTGGGCGCCCATGTACACTGTCGAGCCACAACATTTTTTGGCCTGTCCATGCCCACACTTTTGGGCCGTCGGGCCGGGCCTGGGCCCGTTATATATTTTGGCGCCATGGCCCGTCGGGCTCGGGCTGGGCCTAGCTCATGGGCAACAATGGGCTCATTTCGGGCCGGCCTATGGGATTTGTGTTTTTTTTTAGTTATTTTTTAATTTAATTTTCTAAATTAATTTGTAAATTGTAATTATTATATTTTAAGTTAATTTTTTTTTTTAAAGTTGTAAGTTGTTACTTGTAAATAAGTAACTGATTTTTAGAATTTCATTTGAATTCAAATTCACTTGTAGGTAAATAATATATTAATTACAAGTGAATTTATACAAAGAATTTCATTTTAATTTTATAAAAAAAAAATTAATTGGAAAACAAATTAATTATATTAAGAAGTGCCTCAAATATGAATTAAAAATAATAAAATGAAGTTTACAGTTGTAACTAATGTATGTAAAAATGATAATATATACAAATTTTTCTAGTAATATTCTAAATCTAGAAATATAGAAATGATAAATGGCAGTTCTCACGGGTTGGATAACTCACCACGCCAATTCAACGGGCTACGGCCCAGGGCGGGCGCGCCGGGCCACACTTCACTCTTTTTTTGTGTCCACGGCCCGTGGTGATGGGCCACGGGCCGGGTCGGGCCACCGGCCGGGCCGCGGGCCCAAATTGCCAACTCTACCTATCGTACTCTAAGGGCATTTATATGTGCCAATCTATAGAGCAATTATATGAGTCTAAAAAACAATTAATCCCTCTCGCTTTGATCTTTTGTTTACCTCTTCATTTTGGGGTATACTGGGTTATATGTTTACATTTCTATAACTGATCTTTGTTGAGTCATGTAGGGACTGAGTCCTTACTTCCTCGACCCAATTATATTGATTAATTTTTACAAATGAGACATCCTTAGTCCACTCCTTGACTAGAGTTGTTCAAGGGTCGTCCCAGTCGGAAGTCTGTCCCATCTGACCAATTATTTTAGTGTGTTTATTAAAAAGTAAATTATTGGACGGGCATAGCCCGCTCTCACAAGATAAACGAGCCAACCATGGACATCATGAAAATCCCATGGGCCGGCCCGTTAGGCCCGCTTATTTTATTACATTGGTTTTTCTTAATTTAAAATATATTATCTCGTTATATTAATTCAATTTGTAAATATTGAATAGAAATTATAATCTAGTTAAATTGAAACTTTTTATATTATGTGGTCGCTGCTTTGGTATATCAATACAACTTATTACTTTTTAGAAATATTATGTATTTTAAGAAGTTTTTAACTCGATTTTATTGTTGAATTTATACTAAATTTTCGTAATTTCATATTATTGATTGTTTGTTTGAGACATATAAAATAAGTTGACTACTGGGTAGCTTTGGTTCATTTGAAAAGGGCAAATACATGTAGAAAGTTGAGTCAGAATAAAAGGGACGAGCCAAGCCATCACCTACTATTGGCCAAAAACTAAACTACGGGGATTTGGTGGGTCCGACCCAAACCTGCAAACGATCACCTCTATCCTTAACCCAATTAAATTCCTATAGAAAAAAAATAAAATTAATCAGTGTAATTGGATTAAGGAAGTAAGGGTCAACATTGATATATGTATATAAAATACACGCAATTTAAACACCGAAACGGAAGGAGTAATTAATTTTATAAATAGAAAGAGATAATTTGATTGAACCAAAGGAAAGAAAATAAAACAAGAAAGAAATTAGAGTAGTTAGGAATGGAATAATTTGTAAAGGGAAGAAATAATCAACCATATTTTTTTTTTATTAAGATAAAAGGAAAGGAATAAGGGTTAGAAGGAAAGGAATAATTTTTAAATATTTTTTCACTAAGATAATTGATATATGTATATAAAATACACGCAATTTAAACACCAAAATGGAAGGAGTAATTAATTTTATAAATAGAAGAGATATTTGATTTAACCAAAGGAAAGAAAATAAAACAAGAAAGAAATTAGAGTAGTTAGGTATGAAATAATTTGTAGGGATATTTTCCATGGTACCCTTGAGTTTGTCATTTTATCTATGATACTCCTCTTTTCATGCTAAAAACTTTTCTTTGAGCTTAACTTGTAGTTACGAGTTTAGAAATTGACAATCGTTTTGCCTAAGCCGTAGATATCGTTGAGACGATCAATTTGAACATCGAATTTTCCAGATTTGCAACTCGTGACTAGTAGATATGGTCGGTTAAATTTTTTTCGATAAAATAACTTTGACCGACCATAACTTGAAACTACGTGTTCTAAACATGATTTTTTTTTTTGGTCAAATCAAAGAGCTCGAAAAGACGATTACTTTGAAAACAATAATGATCGAATTCTGAATTCGTAACTACAAGTTATGGTCAGTTAATTTTTTTTTTTTTCACAAAATAAAGGGTATTTCGAGAAAAATTGCAAAACTCATGGGTACCGTGAGAAATATCCCTAATTTGTAAAGGGAAGAAATCAACCATATTTTTTTTATTAAGATAAAAGAAAAGAAATAAGGTTTAGAAGGAAAGGAATAATTTTTAAATATTTTTTCACTAAGATAATTGATATATGTATATAAAATACACGCAATTTAAACACCAAAACGGAAGGAGTATTTAATTTTATAAATAGAAAGGGATATTTGACTTGACCAAATGAAAGAAAATAAAACAAGAAAGAAATTAGAGTAGTTAAGAATGAAATAATTTGTAATAGGAAGTAATACTCAACCACATTTTTTTATTTAAGATAAAAGGAAAGGAATAATGGTGAGATGGAAAGGAATAATTTTTAAATATTTTTCATTAAGATAATTTTACATGTTCATCATTAATAAATCTTTTAATTAGTTTAATTGTTAACATTCCATTATTTTTGTGAGGAGGTAAAATATTTTTGGTCAAATGTTAACAACTGGACCGATAAGATGGAAGTAATATATTGATCAAAGGCAGTAACAATTGTAACTTCATTATTAAAACTTTTTATTTTGTTTGTTAATTAAATGAATACAAATATTACGAAAAAATTAATTTTAATAATACGGTACCATAATTATCATTAAAAATGATACAAAACTAATTGAAAAAATTTGTAAACAAACAAAATAATAATATTATTTGGTGAAATTGGTAAATATTTATTTGATTGAAGAAAAAATTGAAATAAATTAAAATAAGAAAAGAATTAGAGGAAAAAAGGAAATAAATAATCCCTCATTTATTTCTTTGTTTAGTTTTCAAAAAAAGAAACAAAAAGGATGAAATATGATCATTTGAAATTACGAATACTCAAAACCATCATCATCTACTCACATTTTCTCAGTCACCACCAACCCTACCACCGTCCACCGCTCACCACCGTCCGTCGCCGGCGCCGGCGACGTAACTCTTGTCGCCGGCGCCGGAAAATGATCGTCGTAGTTCCTCACTCTTGTGCTTGATAAATTTGCACAATTCAATTCAATTCAATTCCATTCAATTCCATTCAATTGCAGTTTTATCGTGGAGCAATTGATCAAATAGACTGTGTGTGACGGAATTTCAGTTTCAATTAATTTTGAAATTCTCCGGATTAATCATCGTCTTTGATTGGGGGTAATTCCTGTTTTCCTCAACATATAAACCCTAGAATTAATCTGTTTTTTCATGTTCGCTTTGTTTGATTTAATATGTTTTTCTTTTTTGTTGTTGTTGTTGTTTGATTTGCATTGCTGTGGTCATATTTAATATTGATTTTGAAGATTCTGTGAACTGAATTTTTCTGTTGTATTTGTGAAATTTCGATATTATCGGTGCAATTATAATCTGGAATGAACTTGTTTATACTTTATAAAGGTACTTGATCAAATCTTTTGACATTACTCTCCACATTTCATTCATTAGTGAATTAGTTGTAGTCGGTACAAACATGAACTTTTTCTCTCGACATTTTACTCGAGGAAGTGATAGATTCTAGCATAAAAACAGCACCGATCTGCGAGTTTCAAATGTAACATAACTAAAAAATTGAAAGAAACGATTACGATTTGGATATAGGGTTATGATAGTTACGTTTGTTACTTTTCAGAAGTTGTTGATCTCATACACGTGTTGGCGCTGTAAATTGATTTCTTTCGTCTTTTGAAATTATTGGTGGGTCGATGCAGCATGGGCGAGGGGTATTCTTAGTTTGTTTGTGTTAGTTAGCCAATGGAGTGTCTATTGAAGTTTCGCTTCTGCAGAAGTGTTATTATTTTATTTTTTTTAAAATTTTCTTTTATACTCCGTAGTATAGTAAAATTTATGATTACAAGTTTCTAATTTCAGGTACGTTGGACTAAAAGTCTATTTGAAGTGACCTGTGAAATTTACAGGAGTTGATGACACCATTGGGATCGCACTGTTAGAAAATGGCCTGGGAATAATAATAAACGGAGTTTCTAATTTGTATTCTGATCTCAACCCTATTTTCTCTTTATCTGTGTGTGAGACCCGACCCGACCCGACCCAAATCCAAGCAACCAATATTCTGACCCTAATTCCTTGACCATATAGCCCAAACCCAAACCTGTACAAGTGGCCAACCAAACCTGTTTGGTCTACTTGCTCTTCTCCCTTGCTGCTTTCATCAGAAAGATTAAAACATATACTACAAAATCTCGAAAACAAGTTCAAATACCAGAGTTTACATTTGAGTGCCAAGGAACAATACAATCTAAAGTCTCAAAGCATTTGTCTATAAAAACAGATAATATGCACAAGGAGCTTAACAAAACTGTATTGAACTCTAACTGTGACCGGAACTAGAAACAGTTAAGTTCAATCAGCATGGTTAAGGACGGCTCGAACCACACTGGCAGCACGCTCCGCAAGAGCTTTCACTTTCGAGGCTAAACACAATGCCCGTTCCTCTGCAGATGGTGAAGAGCTACAAAGAATTTGAAAAGCTGCGGTGACCAAAGAACCAGATGTCCATGGGTTACGGGTGTTGGTGGACGACGCTTGTTTTATGTCAAGATCATCAGGTGTGATCACGAAACCTGATGCAAGAATCGGCACAGTTGGGGAGCCAATTCTAGCATGCTTGATGAGTCGACCGCTGTGTTGATTAGCGTCGACTCTACTGGGACCACCGTGCTTTCTTGAAATATCATTAAATCTTCACGAGGATTCCCAGGCTGCTCAATAAAATCTGTTTTCCCTCCACGGGGTTGCAATGAATGACAGCTCTTATATATTACGGGCTATAAGAAATGCAAGTTCGTTATTCAGTGAGTTATTTGTTTTGTTCCATTATATTTCAAAGCCAAATATTGTCTCTGTCCACATTTGGAATGGCCACTTACCTTTATTAATGATGTAAACATGTACCATATAAAGAGAAGGTCAAGTATGCTGTCCCACTTGAATTTTCACACCTGGTGATGTCAGATGTCTGAAGTAATTGAAGGAAATGAATTAGTTTCAAGATAATTATCTTAGTTCATACTCCGTCTAGATGTATAACTTCGATGAAAAATGGATATTATGCAGCCAATTTGGTTCTTGTCATAGCTAGTTTAGTAAGTTTGAAAAGTCGATAATGAAGAATCGCAAAAGTTCATCTGCCATTATCGCGACAAAGAAGGAATCTTGTCATCCGGAAATTTTCAAATACTCTTCAGATTTTGTACGAAGAAGGCATCTTGATTGAGGTAGCTGTTATTTTATTTTTATTTTCCATGGTTCCTATATGGTATTACTTTACAGTTTCTCTTTTGTTATCTATGTTTGGGATTTTATCAGAGGCATTTAAGCTATAGGACATGACGCTCTTGAAGATGTAATTGTTTTCTCATGTGATATGACTCCTGTAGATGACGACATTTAATTCATGATTTATGTATATAAGGGATCTTAAACTTCTGTGACTTTTTGTTGTAGGTGATAGTGTCTGGAAAGGATATCTTTTAATCACTTGAGTTCATTCATTTTTTACAAGTTAATTTGGCCTGAAGTTTTCTACTTTTCTCCACCTTTTATCCAGTATTTGTTACATTTCCAAGTCAAATGTGTAGATGGTGACATAATTTTAAGATTGTTTCATGATAATTAGTTTTACTTTTGTGAAACTAGGTACGAGTATTTTTTATTTTTTTTTATCCTCAGAATAACTAAAGCAGTGTGTGTGAGCAGGAGTGCTTAATTAGTTTAGGACTTGGTTCTAGACTTCTAGTTGTGCTTAATGAATTTAAAAGCAGCTTATGAATAGGACATGGCGTTAAGATGGCTGCTGCATATATTAACATGAAATTAAAGGTGACTACTTATCCTTTATTATGTGCTTATGATATAAGAAAAAAAAGTGCGCCTCAATTGCACCCTAAGGCACACCTTGAATGAGATTGTAGTTAAAATGCCTCGGTGCATTTTTAGTATTCTTCTTTGACAAGCCTTACGTTTTTATGTACACTAGCACATACTATTCGTGATAGTATTATTTCAGCTATAGGTGATCACGCCCTTCTTTTTTCCCATTATTCCTAACTTTTCCCCCTTTCCATGTTTGTCAACCTGAAAACTCCTAAAATTTTTATTTTTGCCCAAATTGTTTACTAAAAATAGGGCGTCTCATGTGAAAAAGGCACACATTTGCCTTGCGCTTTTTGCCTTGTCGCCTCGACCCCTTTGTGCCTTGGCGCACCTTGCCCCTTTTTAAATTAAGTTCAACAGATATTTTCTTTCCTGGTTTCTATTAAATTGAACATATTTAAGCTTTATCAACACAATACAAAATACCATAATTACCATAACGCTAGTAATCGACTGTGTTTGGTGACAGGATAGCTAGTAGGCTGATATTGCAACTAATAAGTGCTGTGGAGATTTAGTACCTCTTATTTGACGGTTTCAACTAGGTTTACTTGGTCATTTTTTTAACTCTTTGCGGAAACTTGGTTTTTAGATCTAACTTTTGCTGAAGTTGTTAACTGCTCCTATGTAAAATAGATGATTCTAGATAAAGAGCTCTAATTTAAATCAGCGCATAGCTGTGTTCTCTTTTCCAAGTCTTTCTCTAGAAGTGCAAAGATCTTCAAAAATGTCACTATATGTGTTTGTTTTTCGGCTCACAATGAAATTATGTTTCTATGCTTATTCCCCATGATTTTAGTTCCTTAACTGCATATTCTAGGAATGTCCCGTAGTAGTGTGGTGTGTCTCTTAACAGATATACCGAGTGAACTCCCATGGGAAATTACCTAATGGTGCTTTTGGGAACGGTGATTTTATTTCAAATTTTGAATTTGAGCAAAAATATGTGTTAAGAATTTGGATTTGTATTTGACTCAAATCCAACATGAATCCAATCCTTCACAAAACTAAGCAACATCAAATCACGTCGTAAACCATTTCATTTCCAAATTCTAACTTAAAAAGTTAGTGATTGCTTTTAGAAAACTCAATTTCAAATATCTAATTTTAGATCCAAATCATGAAATGGAAATTCGATTTCCTAAAAGCCACCTAAGGTTATTCACGAATGTAAAGTGAGACAATTTCTTTTCTTTTAAAAGACTGGGAGGTTAATTTTACTATTGCATTTGTGACTGGTGTTTTTCTTTCTTAGCTCCAGTGGAACCATATCTTATAGGTAGTTTATTAACTTCGTACATGTTGCAAGAAATAGAACTTCTAAGGTCTTCCATTTTCCGGTCAATGACTACTACGCAATTTACCTCCTGGTAACAAAACGAACACATAGTAGTAAAATAAATATCAAAGTAATTTGTTGTTAATTAATACTCGTAAAGTTTGCATGAAGTTGGCTTGAATAGGATTGTCATTGCAAGTATGATTCAAGAGCGTTGTTCCATACAACATCTATTCTTTGTTCTTGGAATATCTTAGGTATGATGGAGGTTGGGGATAACACTGTACATGTTTCATAATTTGCTAATCAGAATTGTGTCTCGCCTGATTCGGGAACTAAAAAAAGGCTTTGTTTTCTCTTGGGTCAGCACCATTTTGGTTTTGTCGTTCTAAATCACAACAATTTTGATACTATTTAATTTGACGGCTTGTGGAAGTTACGAATTACCGCAATTTTATTAATTGATATTTTTATTCTTCACGAGTTAGGATTTTTGAACTGTTGCCGCTTCGATGTTTTTTCGTATGCTTTTTTCCCATATGGAACCTTTCAAGAGTTACGATAGAATCAAATAAAATGTCTTACTAAATGTGTACTTCTGTTTATTGTGAAATTGGAGTCTCTCAACATAGTTGTCTACGCAATATTCATTTTGGGTCATTGAAAATAATATTTGTAATACCAATGTATTAAAATGGTAAGGTGATATATCTAATCCTGACTTGCCTTGTCATTTGTAGGAGCCATTGAGACACTGGGATAATGTTATTATTGCTGGACTCTCTTCAGAAAAATTAATATTAATATTTGCAGGTAACTATCTCAGTTTACTCTATCCTGTGTGAACACAATAAATAAGGAAATGAATATGCTCGATTGCAAGTTTATAAGGGTGATTATTACATCCCTTCTATGTTAACTTGGGTGTGATTACTTACGATATTTGTCGGGGTGTATATTGGAAACTAAGTAATTAGACTTCAGTATAAAAGCTATATATATATGAAGGCGAAGTTTAATCCTCATTCATACAGATAAAACATTGAAGAAAACCAATGGCATTTCCGAGAAGGGGTGGTTTAAGTAACCGATCAGCAAGCAGTGAGGGCGATGATTCTCAAAATCCAAGGAAATCTCGCCAGAGACACACATCTCATCAGATCAAGTGTTTGGAAGAGTAAGGCGATTATTTTACGAGTTCTGTTGATATATATCTGTCTTTCTCTTATGACATTGATAATTTGATTGACTTGCCTTTTGGGAAACCTGGTTGCCCCTAAAGTACCTGTTTTTTTTCCCAATTACAACAAGTGTACATTTGACCTCTGCTTGCTTGGCTCTTTTTGTTTTTTTTTTTCCTACGTCACTATAATGTAATGTCCTATATTTTGCTTTATGTTTGATGGGGAAATCGCCCAGTTTAATAAATGACTCCTCTTACTGTCTTGTCTCCTTGTTCTCTTCCTGGGATTCAATTGTATAATTGTATGTTTTTTTTTTTTTTTTTTTTTTTTTTTTTTTTTTTTTTTCTCTACATTTGATTTTCCATCATTTTGAGTAAGGTTCTTGCCACATAATAGACCGTGCAATGATTGAAGGTACTTCCAAGTATATAGAGGCTGTTGTACTTGTTTAAAGTTTATATGGTTATCGTTCTTGTAGGATTTGATTAAGGCTTATTTTTTTGTTCAGTTAGGAAAGCTCCATTGAGGGGAAGTATGAGATCAAAGTCTTATCTCACTTATGATATCTTTATCTTAAAACACCTCCCCGGCTAAAAGCTCATGTGTCGGTGAATCGGTGATTCCCTGCTTATTTCAGCCTAATGATTAGACAAAATTGATTATTTTGTGATTGTATTGTTAAGATTGAAGAAGTATCTTTGCTATTTGCTGTTTGCATTAGCCTTTGATGAAGGCAGTGGGCCGTGGTATGGCGTGGGTTGTTTTAGCATTATGGAGGTTGTCATTTTGGCTATATTTATCATTATTAATTGTGTGTTGTGTGGTTGAATATATACATCAAAAGAGACTAAAAATTTTTATATTGTTTTATCACAGATTCTTTAAGCAATGTGCACATCCCAATAAGAGACAGAGGCGCCAACTAGGGATACAATTGGGCCTAGAGTCTAGCCAAATAAAGTATTGGTTCCAGAACAAAAGGACTCAGATTAAGGTTATCAGGACTCATATTTCTGATTAGTAACTTGTAGAATACTGTTTTATCTTGGTATTTTTGATCTGAATACGCCGAACTTTTTTTTCTTTTTTCAGGCGCAAAATGAGCGTGCAAACATCGGCGCTCTTCGTAGTGAATATGATCGCCTTCAAAGTGAGAATGCTACTTTGAAGGAAGCGCTTAAAAGGAGGATGTCTCGTCCTTGTGGTATGTGTGGAGGCGGTCCAGTTGCAAACAACGAGACTATTGATAAACTGCAGCAGGAGAATACTGAGCTAATGTGTGAGGTAGTATCTCGACAAACACGTGCAATCAAGTTGTTTTTTTAGTTTTTGCGTTATTTTTCGTGAGATTTTTTTTTTTTTTTATGTTGTGCTGACTTTATTTGGTTTAGCCTATACGACATGGATATTTTATTCTTCAATGTTTTTGACAAAGTACATTTAAATACATGCATTTCTCATATTTTACTCTGATATGTATATCAATTTTAGGTGGGGCCTCTTTCTAATGTTTTTATTGCTGGCTGTATCTTAAATGTGTTGCTACTCCTATTTGAAATAATTGTTCTTGGATGTGTTGTAATTATGAAGTTGGGATTGACAATTGTGCACTTCCTATCACCCTTTTTTGAACAATAATTAAGCCAAACTGCTGACGTATCTCAAATTAGATTCATATTTATGTCTTGCTGTGGTATTGCAATATTTGTCGTAGATTTTCAATCTTGGACATTGAATTGTAATGCGACTAATGCCACATTAATGGTAAGGCTGTACTAACCTTTGTAATCGTTATTAATTGGTTGTGATATAGTCATGGGGGCTATCACCCGTAGCTCCATACTCCCATACTTAAGATTTTGATTACATGATTCCCTTGAAAACGAGCAAGTCTTGGATTGAGTTCTATTTATTTTGTATCCATATTACAGCGTATTATGATATTTTGTTAAAATAAGTATTAGCACAACATAATAAATTTGTATGATGCATTTTACGAATTAGACAACAATGCTTAAAAACATGTTTTGTTAAAAATCTTGATAATTTTTTATGTTTGTTTTGATGGGCATACGTATCTTTTGGTGAGATTATTTATTAAAGATTTTATCAAATCTGGTGGTTGACAATTTTATTGATTGCAACTTCAAAATGGGGAAGGAGTGTGCTATATAAAGGGCTTGTTAAAATACATGATAGGATTGTGCATTTGAGATGGTCACTAATATGTGTTTGGAATCTGTGGAATACTAGAACTTTAAGAACTGGAAAAGTGACCTATTTGTTCGGAATTGTGAGTTTTCAGCAGTGTAGGGAGGGAGTCTTGTAAGCTTTTACTTGAGAAGTTGCTATATGTAGGACTTGAATGGCAAAGTAGTAATGATAGTCTTATACTTCCTTCAAACATGCATCACTATTGAGATTGCTATCTGAAAATATTCCAAATTTGTATGCAATTTTAAAGTTACGTGGAGTATCATTTTAACTCGGAATCATCTACAGTATGCCAAGATGGCTTCTTCCGTTGTGGAAAATACGAGAATACTTCTATCAAGTTTGATATTCAACACAGAGAACACAATTACTGCTGGCCTAGCAAGTGGAAATCCTACGTTTCATCCTCTAGTGGATAACGTCGATCCCAAAAACATAAATTTGGCTGATCGGATAAAAGCAAATTCAGAGTTGGAGAAGGTACAAATGACTGAGATTGCTGCAAGTGCCATGAATGAGCTGGTTAAGCTTTTGAGAGTTGATCAGCCTCTTTTGGTGAAGTCCCCAATAGAAAAAGGACATGTTCTTGCTTATGATAAAGGATTCAGCATGCATAATCCAAGGATGGAATCGTCAAAGGATTCTGGTGTAATTGCAATGGACGCAAGATTTCTCGTGGATCTATACCTAGACGCAGTTAGCTTAAAATTCTCCTTTATCCTCAAGTATCCTCTTGATTGTTGGAATTTGTTTTAATCTTTTGATTTTGCAGGAGAAGTGGGTCGACGTTTTTCCTGCTGTCTTTTCGAAAGTGAAGATAGTTAATGTTGTTAGAGCTGGAATGTCAGAGAGTTGTAGCGGTTCGTTGCAGCTGGTAAATTTTTTTAATTTTTTTTTTTAAAATTTTGTTTATCCCAGCGAGATTATGCAATCTTTTCCCTTGCTAGTGGCCTGTAACCGAAATAGGCTTTTGTTAATGTTGATTGTAAAAATTTATAATAATGTAATTGTAATACGCAGATACATGAACAAATGCATGTTGTTTCACCACTGGTGCAGCAACGGGAATTCTATTTGCTCCGTTATTGCTTGGTGATTGAGCCAGGCACATGGGTGATAGCGGATGTTTCATATAATTCAGAAGGTGCTTGTCCTGTTTCCCCAACCTGCTGGAAACACCCTTCTGGGTGCTTGATCGAACAGATGCCGAATGGACTATCGAGCGTAAGCATTTTCATCCCTGCTTTGGAGATGTGTCTAGTATGCGTGGGACTCTGAACCTCGAAATAATCTTGCAAATATTTGCTCCCATGTCTGACAAAGAAAGTGTACCTGCTTAAATTGGTCTGTATTATAAGTTCTAATTTTGACTTAGCTTCGTGTATGGCCTACAATAGCCCAAAACTGAAAAACATAATTTTCAACTTTGGGGAAAGAAAAGTTCAACATAATTTTCAACATAATTTCCTCCAATATGTCTCGCGGATGTCATCTGTTTATTTTCTATAAAAATAGAATAATATATATGTGTTTCTCCTCAAGCTGTTTCTTTGACTGGGCTTTAACTATCGGATGTGGGTGCGTGTTGAATGGTAGGATATGGCTATTTCATGAAAATTTATGGGTTTAAGCCTACACTTAAATGTCGAATTGTCTGCTAGATAAGAGTATTGTGTTGGCACTAAACATATAACCAAAGGGAAGTGTAGCGAGCACATGATGTGAGAGTACTCATCGCTGAATATATTTTATGCATTTGGGTTGGTTTTTGACTGCTCATCTGAGTTGTAAAATGGACTATTTCTAGACCAAATGTAATATGTGGTGTGGATATTTAAGTTAGGATATGATTACAATGGCATGCTTCACAGTGCTCTCGATTGGTTTTGTTCTTTATATTAGGTTAAGGTCTTTCCTGCAAAATTCTTATGTTAGTCACCTCTGTCAAACAGGTAACATGTGTAGAACGTGTAGAAGTTGATGACAACTCCTCGGCTAATCCCATCTACGAACATCTTTTCAAAAGCAATTTGGCATTCGGTGCAACAAGATGGATTTCAACCCTCCAGAGAACTTGCGAGCGTTATTCTTTTTTGAAAGAGGCTGAGAAAATCGACGACATCCTAGGAATAGGTCGTCTAAATAGACTTTTCATGTCATTCTTATCTTTGTTAATTTTTTCACCATCGCCATTTTTTTAAGCAAATGTGTTTTGCCTCAGGGAGGAGCAGCATGAGAATACTAGCTAGCAAACTAATCAAGAGTTACTACTCTATCTTCAGCTCTAAAACATCAAGTGTCTGTCAAATATCTGAGCAAACAAATATTACGGTACAGATTGGTTTCCGTAATACTTCATCTCCTAATGAACCAGTTGGTACAGTTATCCAAGCTGTTAGTACATTCTGGGTTCCTGCATCACCGGAGACAGTGTTAAGCTACTTGAATGATAACTTGGTGCGGTCTCAGGTAATATGTTTCTGTCTTCTTTTTTGTGTTTTGCTATGAATCAAAGAGAGTAGCCTTTTATCAATACTGTGACTGTTCATAGAACTAACACGAGTTAAATCATACTTTGACCTAAAATTATAACCACCTAGACCACTTTTAATCTTTCTTGATTATTGTTGGAAAACGGTTGATTTCTGAGCAAGTTTGCTAATGCTTTTATATTCTGAATATTGACAGTGGGATGCCCTCTGCTTCGATTGTAATGTGAGCACGTTCTTGCAGATACCAACGGGGCACCATCCATTAAATGGTATCTCTATTTTGCGGGTAGGTGCCTATCATTTACATTTTGTAGGAACTTATCGAACTATGGGTTTTTGAGGTCTCTTCATTTTGTTGATGTTGTTAAACACTACACGTCGATAGTCGATAAAGTTGTTATTCTAGTGTTTGCTGAGAACTGGTTTTGACGAGGGAAAATGGGTCTTTCTATTTGCTCCTAGTCATTTGTGTGTTGGACGGATTTTATGGAGAGATAATTGGAGAGGACGGCATCATCCGAGTCATTCATGTGTTGGACGGGATTTGAAGGAGGCAATATGATCCCTCTGTTTGCGTCTAAACCACTTTTGTTGTCCTAACAAAGCAAATTGCTTCTTTTTCTCTTCAATTGTGTTTTCAAGTTTCATAAGTTTATTACAAAGTCATTGTCTTTTCCAATTCATTTAACTGATTCACGGTAACAACTCTTGATTTCATTGAGCAGCCTGGGAATCCTCGTGAAGATCTAATGATATTTCAAGAAAGCACGATGGACCCAGTAGAGTCGACCCTAATCTACGCAGCGGTCGACTCATCAAGCCTGCTAGAATTGGCTTTCGGGTTAGTCTCCCCAATCTGCAGCGATTCTTGCATCAAAGCCGTGATCACGCAGCGTGACGGCCCCGACATGAGGCATGCGCTGGCCGAGCTAGCACCAGCAAACCATGGACATCTGGTTCTTTGGTCACCGCAGCTTTTCAAATCCTTTGTAGCTCTTCACCATCTGCAGAGGAACGGGCATTGTGTTTAGCCTCGAAAGTGAAAGCTCTTGCTGAGCGTGCTGTCAGTGTGGTTCGAGCCGTCCTTAACCATGCTGATTGAACTTAAGCTTTCTAGTTAGGTCACGATTAGAGTTCAATCTGATTCAGATTGAGCTCCTTGTGCAATATTATCTGTTTTTATAGACAAATGCTTTGAGACTTTCGATTGTATTGTTCCTTAGCACTCAGATGTAAACTCTGGTATTTGAGCTATGATCAAGATTAAATTGGAACAATCGACTTTTTTCTTTTAACTCTGCATAATTTTGTGAATAATAATATCTGAAATTTGTATATGTTTTGAATTTTTGGTCTTTTTGCTGAAACTAGTACTCCCTCCATTCCACAATCTTCTTCCCACTTTCCCTAAAAGGAAATTTCATTATTCTATTTTTGTCAATTTTCAACTAATCTTATCCATCCTATCTACTTTATCATCTTTCTATTTTAATCTCACCCACACAATTTACTCACCTTAATTTTTGAGCCAAACTAAAAGGGGAAGAACATTGTGGAATGGAGGGAGTAGGATACTGCTGCAATTAAACCAAACAGTTTTGGTTGGGTTGAGTACGAGTTAATTTTGGTCGGTTGGATTTGGGTCAAGTCAAATATGGATCGAGACTAATTCGAGTTGAAATCAGGAATCAGGATGCGAACTAGAAGTCTAGAACTCCCTGCCTTACTTTTTTCTTTTTTTCTCCAATTCTTTTAAGGATTTTTTCTTTTTATTATTTGCGAAGTTTTTATAACTTCGTACTATTTTAACAATCTTTAATTTAAATAATTATCCTTACTAGTAAACTCAATTCAATCACACTTGTATTTTATATACTAGAATTAAATTCTCATAGTTTTTCATTGTTTATTACTCCATATTTCTAATAGGAAATTTTAACATGAATAATCCAAACTTTGCTTGTTTTTCTCCAAATAATTAAAATAATCATTAATCACGCAATAATCCCAAATATTATACGGAGTACTTATTTTCTCAAAATAATCTTTGATAACTTGCAAAAAAGAAGGGTGTTTCCTTCATTTTCAGCTTTGCTTCACTCTTTTATTTTCCCCTTTACCAAATTATAATTTACTACCTTTCATCATTTTCTTAGAAAAACATCATTTCCAAATTGTTGAACTTTAACTTTTCAACTAGTTCCCAAATGGTGTCAGAGTCATCGATTACTAAAACTTAAGAAAAGTTTGCTCCTGTTCAAAGTTAATGTACAATCGACGAAAAATGGTATATATCATTGTTAATTTTACTTAAATCTGCATTTTTACATTGTCGAAGTTAAATTGCGGTGGTTTTTTAGCTCTAATTTGACAGATAGTATACCTTTGAAATTGTGGCATAGAGGGTCATTAGTGGTTGCATAAGATGTAGGTTGATATCTTTGAACTCCATGTATTTGATGATAATGAACATGACATACGAGATTTCAATTTTGAGATGATTTTTTCATATTTGATTATTTTGTGTTAATAAAAAGGACTAATTCATTACTCGTAATTAATAAGGACATCTAACGACACTACAAGAATACAAGTAGTCAAAAACCAATTAATGAAAAACCATTGAGAAAATTTCCCGCTTACAACAAAGGATTTCAAACCATGATATGACAATTCGGCACATCCTACTATTGCTATCGAAATGTAGCTTTTGAGAGAATCCTTCGATTGAATCACAGTAATAGGAAAATTATCTTGAATTGGCTTCAATGACGGTTGATTAACTTGTATCCATTCAATTTCGAATTTTAATGGGGAAATAATGGAGGGGCTGTAAAAATGAAGCAGAAAGTGAACATATAACGTCTATATATTCAAAAATATGAGTCCCACGTTTTTTTACCGGAAACAAAAAGTAAGCAACCGGTAAAAATTTAAATGGGACCATTTTGAGAAGATAAGTATAATAGTTTGGATTATGGCGGGATTAATGATAGTTTGGATTATTTGGAGAAGAATATGCATGGTTGAATTATTCTAGAAAGGAAGAGTAATTCTATGGTGAGACCGTCTCATACTATGAGACACTATCAATACTTCACTATACTTATACTACACTTCAGTACTTCACCCCCACATACAACATTATACATCTTATTTTAATTTTTGTCATTATTATCAATTGTATACGACATTATTTTAATGCTACGACATTTACTAGCAAAGTAGCAAAAAATTACATAAATTAATTAATTTATTTATATTTATATTTAATTGTAACAGGTAAAAATTTGTCTCTGATGTACATTTTTTTTAATAAAATATCGTTACGTTTCACGTATAATACTGTTACATTTGAAGCAAGATACAATTACTTTTCAAGTTAAATAAATAGGTTACGTTTGAAAAATAATATAGTTACTTTTGAGTTGTCTCATACTATGAGACGGATGCACCATAGAATTTGTATTCTAATATTATAGGACGAACGTGATGATTAATGATAGAATGTGAATATTGTAAATAAGGAAAATCATGTAATTAGGAAATAATCTTGTACATAACACTATATATATGATTAATATCATAATCACCCAATGAGGGGATTATCATTCTTTTATGGTATCAATAGTCTAGGTTAATTTCCCGCCTTTGTATTCTCTTTTACACCCGCGTACACGCCCCTGCACACCTCCCCATGGCAGGCAATGACGAGAAAACACCATTGCCGCCAAAACGCAACCTCCACCCAATGTATACCTTATGAATATACTGAACAAGGTCCGTATTTTGGACGGCGTCAAGCTCACCTATGCTTAACGGGTGACTCTGTTCACGCTGAATGCCCGCAGTTACAAAGTGCTATCTCACATCGATAGTACCCCTGCCCACCGAAAACAGACCCCGCTTACGAGTCATGGTCTGAGATCGATGCACATGTTCTCCAATGGATTTACGGCACTCTTTCCGAAGATCTATTGGCTCGTGTGCTTGATAGTTGATAAGTCCACCGCTTACGAGGCCTGGCCTCGGGTCAAAATTATATTCCTCAATAATAAGGCTCGCGTGTTGCTGTATTAGAACAGGAATTCACGAACTTAAAACTCGAGAATATGCCGTCTCTTGATGATTATTGCGTCCGCCTTCGCGAACTATCGTATCAACTCAGGGATGTTGATGTCAAGGTAGATGAAAAACGCATTGTGTTACAATTGGTTCGTGGTTTGCTAACGCAGTACGACACGGTTGCGAGTTTCATCAATCAGACCCTTCCCGATTTTGAGACCGCTCAAAGTATGCTTGAGTTGGAGCAACAACGACAAACTGCCCATGATGCACCAGCCCCATCCGCGGTCTTGATCACGCCCTCGGCTCCTGCCCTTGAACAACCACCGTGGTAGGACACTCCACGTCACTCTTGTCCTCTCAACCGCAACCCACCTCCCCCTGTTGCCACTCACTCTCTCTCCCCTTCTGCACACGGTCCAGCCACTCCACCCCCATGCACCTTTCCCCACTGAACCATCACTCGCAACCCAGCCCCATACCTTCCCCTGACACCTATCACACACCTCTCTGCTCCTTCATCCACCGTGTGCCCTCCACCCTGTCCTGCCCCTCAGCCTGTACGTACTAATGTACTATAACGACTCGCGTGATGAACGGTATTTTCAAACCTCGCTCACTCTATGTCACCACATCACTTCCCCCTAAAGTCGAGTCCCCTCTAACACAAACCATCTCGCTTTTACCTAAATTCCCCCAGCTTGCCCTCCGGGACCCTAATTGGAATGCCGCAATGACCGATGAGTTTCGTGCCTTGTTGGATAATGATACATGGGAATTGGTGCCTCGGCCGTCTAATGCTTCTGTTATCCGTTGTCTTTGGCTGTTTCGACATAATTTTCACGCCGATGGTACCCTTCAACATTATAAAGCCCACTTGGGGGTTAATGGCAAGACATAATAGGTAGGTGTTGACTGCAACGAAACGTTTAGTCCTGTTGTGAAGCCAACTACGATTCACACAGTTCTTAGTCTCGCTGTTTCATGCTCTTGGCATGTCCATCAATTGGATGTCAAGAACGCTTTTTTGCATGGTAATTTGGCTGAAATCGTATACATGCATAAACGGCCCTGGTTCGTTGACCCCTCGCGCCCCACGCTTGTATGTTGTTAAGTCCGTATTTTAACATTATTTTATACATTCTTCCCCCTAATTTTATTGTTTATTCTCGTCATTTTTAGTCTGTTTTACATTGTATTCTTTCCGAGAGCATTTTATTGCGATTTTATATAATTACTTGCAGGAAGGAGATATTTACGCTGAAAATATGAAACGAGATTGATCGGGTCAAATAGGGTACGAGATTAAAGCTTCAATATTTAAAAGTTCAAGTTGAATGGACCCATGAACTCATGGGTCACGGCCCAAAAGTAAAAGAAAGAAAAAAAAAATCAAAGGAGGGAGTTGGCAGGAGGATTAGGCAGTTATTAGTTTTTATTAGTACTTTGTATTTTTCTTTGAAAAACAACATAACGTAGAATTAGAATAGAAAGTAGGCAGTAGAGTAGAGAAGAACGTAGGAGTAGTACGTAGATTAGGGTAGGAGTTGGAGTAGTTTTAGGGTAGTTTTCTCTCTTCTTCTTCTGTTCAAGATGATGACTTCTTTCAATTAAGACTAAGTTTTCTATCCTTTTCTCTTTACTTAATTTTAATTATGTTTATCTATTTTATTGTTCTTCTTATCTACATCTATATCTATATCTATATATCTATATATATATTTAAAAGACAATCTTTTACAACTATACATCCAAAACTAAACAAGAAACGTACTCATAGCTTGCCACGTCAGACAAAGCCTAACACGTCATATACTCTCTGATCTCCAACGCAACAAATAAATAAAAAAATCTCTTCAACTTTCAAAAAATCTCTTCAACTTTCATTTAACTCTAATTCTAACGCATGTATGAGGGAGATGAAAAACCCAAAATTAATTGTTGCAATCAATTCAGAAAAGTATAGAGAAACTTTTCCTTGTGGAAGTCTAAACATTTTGTTGTTGCAAACAAAGAAATTAAAAACAGTAGAAAATTTCTGGGAGAAGTAGGAGAAGAGGTGAAAATCGGAGGACAAGAGGCAGATTTTGAAGTGGGTTTGGTAATCAAGCTTGATTTGAGAAGGTTGATTGTTGGCCATGACAATGAACGGTAATGAGAAGCCATTGTAGTGCAAAAAAAGTGTGGAAGAATTTTGGGAGTATTCATGGGTCAAAATCAAAATTAGTGCTTTTTGGATCAACATAACGGAGTGAAGTTTATTTTGGCTGCTTTGGTTAATGCTTTAATTTTTTTTTTATACATATGATATGATGACTAGACGTTTAAGAGGAGAAATGGAGGACGCAACAAGCACGACACGGTCATGTCAAGTTCATCCGCTGCTCTAATTTTTGCAAATCATGTCCTAAGCTAAGGTTTCTTCTCTTCCATCTTTTTCTTTTTTTCATTTTCTGCTTTTTTTTTTTTTTTTTTTTTTTTTTTTTTTTTTTTTTTTTTTTAAGGTTCATATCTTATTCAATTTTTCTGATCGACGTTTGTTTGTTATGTTGTGTAATTTAATTACTATTCAATCGTTTTATCAATTGTTGTAATCAATCCTCCAAATCATTTGATTGATACAATCTTTTCTAAAATCACCATGGGTTTAAAATCATTTATGGGAAGAGTTCTCTTTGCCTCCATTTGCATCCTCTCTGCTTGGCAAATGTAAGCTTTAACTTACTTGAATTTTAATGGGTTTTTCCATTATTTTATGGGGATCTAATTAAAGACATTGGTTTCTATCATCGTGGGATGATTTTGAGTTTCACAAAGTCTAAAAATAATTTTACGCTTTAACGTTTTAATTTTGGGTGCTAAATTTATTAGTTTGTTTTGTGAAGTAAATAATTCAATGTTACAATTATTATTGATTTTGAAAATGAAATGATTTTGATCTAGGTGTAGTTTTGGTTTTGTATACTTGATGATTCAATGTTTCAATAATTGGTCTGCTTTATATGTGATTGTGTGGTATGCTTAGTGTTAATTGATGCGAATAAGTTTTGCTATTAGCCGAAAAAGGAAACACAAGTTATCGAAAAAGACCACTGTACGCATAATGCCAGTGAGTTTAGACTTAAATATGGTCGCATCAGCTTTATCGTGAGTTCAATTTAGTTTGACATTGGGTTTCAAGTAGCTATTTACATGGGGATGGAACCAAAGAGGCGCGTTATGACACCCTGCCAAATCCAAGGTAGAAAACGTTCCGACTCAAAATAAAACTCTAACTAATGTAAAAATTGTACAGGTATGTAATCATTCTTGAATTGAAACTATGTAACTTATTTCTCAGTTATTTAACTATTTATTAGCTGGAGTTTGTATGAATTTTGATTGTGCGTTAGGCAATAATTAAATTATTGGGTGGCATTGCTCAGTTTTTGACGATAGAGGGCAAGAGTTGGAACCTTTCACATAACAATGAGTAACATTTGAATATGAGGTATAATACATTTCTATGTCAATTTTTATCTTGCGAGGTCTATTTGTGAGACACTTCAAATATACAATGTATTTTAGTGATGACATAATTTATATAATTAAGTGTACCTATCATCGAGTAGGCCTACCGAATAGTTGAAAACTAGAAAAACAAATACACGAGGTGAAGGTAATTTGGTATTTTCTTCGATTTTGTATTGGGGTTGAAACTTGATGATTTATCATTCAACAATTCTGGGAATTGAAGCGAAACCACGCAGTTTTTTGTCATTGTGTTGTTGTAACTGTCGTTGGGTGTTGATGTTGTCGTGACGGTTCTGCGCTTCTTTGTTTTTATCATCTTTGTTGTCATTGCGTTGTCTGCCATCTTCTTCTTTGTTATGCGTTATTCTTTGTTCTTAGAGTCACTGTTGCCATTGCGCGTGTCGCTATTGTTGTTGTTGTCGATAAGCATTGCCTGGCAATTGCTTTGTATCGTTGTTGCCACCCGCGTCTAAGTGCTACCGTTGGTATGCCATTCAAAGCACTTTCAATGCCCTAATGCTAAATTTCGAAAGACTTTTATTCTCATGAGATTGCATGCTTAGGAATGATTGTATAAAGGATCATACATCCGTACCTGTTATCTAATTTTTTCACCTACTTAATCTATATATAATATTAAAGCCGAATCTTTTCAAAGTTACTCCCAAAACCATCCCTAACTCTTTTCTCCTGCTGCTACGTCAGGTTTAGTTTTGCCACATCAACTGAGCAGAAAATCGACTCCAGCGCGCGCCTCACTGGTGCGTTCCATCATTAGGGAATTTCAAAAGCCCTTCATTCAATTCCCAAATCAATTCCAAGCTTTTAGTTGTAATTATTCTTTCAAGTCACACCTCAATATAGGGTTAATTCTTCACCTTTTATCGTCGTTTCGGCTCCATCATAATCTGCTACAGCTTCTAGGTATGCTCCATTTTAAGTAATTTGTATATTCCATACTTTGCTTCACCCGTGATTTAGGAACTGGGTATTATTAAGTAGCTTTTCGTGTCATTAGTTGATTTACGGCAGTGAAATGATGCTGAATATTCGATACTAATACAACCTGTAGTTTATGACGTTTTGACAACCTCTGATCGCTTATTCTGTAGCTTAATCATACCTAGATTATGGATTTTATCTTTATAGACTTTGGATTAATTTAGTAATATTAAATTAGAGACGGTGCATGCGTGTCCTCGCACATCCAATATGTTGCCGCGCCTTTTCGATATTGTTCTTTCTCGCTTGAACTTCTGCATAGAATACGAGAAAAATCGTATCGAATGACTGCTACACTAATCAATTTAAACTTCATTTCTCCAAAGAAAACTTACCTTTTTGTTGTTAAGCTTCAATCTGATTGATTTCAATTTTTTGAGTTGATTTAATTACTGATTTTTTTTGGCTTTATTAATGTCCATTTGTTTGATTTTAATGATTTTGAAAGAATTTTGCTGAAATAATCCTACTTTCATGTGAAGGTTTCCGTGGAAATTATTACAACTTGGACCAAATTGGTAAAGAGGGATTTCTAATGGTTATTTGGTTTTTAAATCGTCTAATGTACATGGTCCTCACTATCACCACCTTGTGTTAATCTCTCTCGCATATAGACGTCGTCAATCAAATTTTCCATGTCATCGTCATTCCATGCTCAGGTACTACAATTTTGTAGGTCATCGGCGTCATTAAATTGTTTTTGTTTCGATCATGTCTTACATTTGATTTGTGCCATTTTAGCTCTGATGTAATTTTCAAATGAGTTTGCACCGATGGCGATATAGAATTCTGTTATGTGGAATATAAGGAGAGTAGGAGAGATTATGATGGGTTATTAGAACTTCAATGCTACTTGTATATATTTGTATATTGTGTTTGCTTGATTTGTGATTTTAGATGAACTCAGATTTCGTAACTCGTAAAAAGTATTTTCAATTAATTTGATCTCGTGGTGTCAATGTTTTCTTGAATCAGAAGCAATATGTTCCCTTGGTGGATTGGATGAACAAAATCAATTCTTTTTAACATGTTTCCTGGTAAAATTCACTGATGCCTTTAAACTCATAGAAGATTGCAAGCTAAAAATTGTAAAAGTAATGTTATTCACAGTTAGTACCTTAGACAAAATATAAACACGACGTAGAAGGCTAAAAAATAGTTTTCTTATTAAAGTGCCTTTGTCAGATCCAAAAAATGTTTTCCGCTACCAAAATTGACTTAGTAAACTGAATTTAGCTTAATTTTGGTAGAGACACGAGGCTGTAACGAGGTAGTCTTATACTACGTCATACGGGAACGATATAAAATATTGTGTTTTCTTATCCATCGCTTAGCAACTTCAATAAAGTAGTATGATAAAAAAAAAAAAAAAATCATGTTAATAGGGCTATTTTAATGTTTTATTTGAAATGAAGATGTAGCTTGATATCAGATGGGGAGAAGTCGCACGGGTTTGTTAGAGTGCTTACAGTCCATAGCTCCTTTGACAACATTGAATTTAATTGAACAATCGATAAACAAAAACTTGGAACATAGATTAAGCAATGAAGGGGGGGATAGAGTGTTTATAGCGGTTCATGAAAAGGTGGAAAAAAGGCACAGAAAGTTTGTACGTTTCCAGTCAATTGTCTGGGATAAGGATGGTTATGATGTGTCTGGTGAATCAGCTGATGTCTCGGATTATTTTATGTTCTTTCTTATTGTAGTATTATTAAATTGTTTCCAAAGCTATATTTTAGTCCAAAAGTTATCACATGTTGATAAAATAGTTTCTACTTTCAGATCTATTCTGTATGTGATTTGGAACGTTCTTAAAATAATTTTGGTATTATTTAGTATAATATAATTATTCATGTGATTTTAATTGCAGATATAATGAGACAAAAGGAAAATATAGGACTATTGGAAATTTGAAATGTACCATTATAGAAACACATTATTAAAATATGGACTACCAAAAATCTGGGTTATTAGAAGTCTGAACTATAGGAGTACCAAAAATTAGGGTTATTAGAAACCTGACAGAGAAAAAAAAAAATGAACATATGAAGAAAAAAAGAATAGGCGTGAGAGCCATACTGAAAATTTTAAGTCAATCAATTAGTGAATTGAGTAGAATAGAGAAATTGAATTTGGGTTTGTGTTTATGTTGGCTTATTGATGAGGGAAATCTAAAAATTGTATGTCTTTGGGTTTGTGTTTATATTCCCCTACATTTGAATTTATCGTATGGTAATTGTTTGGCCCACTTACCCACGTAAGTTGATTCACCATGTAATTCTTTCAAACAAACATAGGTGGTCGCTTCGCTGTTACTGCATGTTTTGTTGTTGTTGTCATTGTGCCTTTTGTTGGGTTTCGGTAAGTGGTCTTACAATAGTCCATCTGCACAGCTGTAAGTATGTGACCTTCATAATTGGGGTTATTAATTTGCATTTTCAGAGCTAGCCAAAAGAAGAAAACAAAGCTGCAGATATTGTCGGGAGCGACATGTCGGAACTGTACTGAAAGATGGAGATTGTCCATTGATGTTGAAGGCATTTTGACCAATATGAAATCTTAATTGCTTCTGATTTAACCAAACATACGTGTAATTAAATATTGCGTTTTAGGTAGAGCCACTTCGTCATGTAGGATCATCCGACAAGCTCACAAGCCCATGAAACTTCCTACGCAAAGGTAATTTTGTAGGACGTCATTTTAAATTTCATTGTGTATTGTTGCCCTTATGTTTTGTCACAGTATATTTGGCAAATTGAACTCAAAAAATGTGTTGTTGTAACTGCGTTGTTGTGGCTGTTGATGTTAGTATATTGCTGCCACTGAGCTGCTATTTTCGCTGCGGCCGATGCTGCTAACGTTGATGTTGCTGCTGTTGATGTTGCTTCTGTCACTGCGTGCTCTGCTACCATTATGTTGGTTTTATCATGTCAAGTCATATTTGTACATTTCCGTATCGATTAGTGAGATACTTCTACATCGTACACTATCAAAGAGACTATTCATGGATGCAACCTGTGCATTTTATGCCTATGCAAGTAGAATCTGTAGCTGATGTATGTTGCTTGAGGGAATGTTTGTGTGTGCTACAATGTGATGGGTCCAGTTGTTAAAATAAAAAGGATGATTACAGTTTACTATTTGTTGATATTATAATGTCTTATTTGTTTTTATTTTCTTTTACCAGGAGAAGCTTGAGCAATACTGGGTTCAAGTTGAGGTTGTGAGCCAATGACTAATATGAAGACGGTGCTGAAAATCAATTTTCATCAGAGTAAAGGTAGGAGCTAAGAATTTTACTCGCACTTATTTATTCCTGATTTGCTCAATAATTGTTTTTTCTTTTCCTTTTTGTTTTTTCGTGAGCTGTTATGATACGACATAACTAGTAGCTTAGCGGACTGATGTGAATTGCGAATTGTGATGTATTGACTACATACCACCAAGTGACACATCATATTCACCAGACTTGATTTTAGTGAAACAGAAATATATGATGGGATCATTTAGTTCGCCACAAGATTATATTGACTTTCCTTTGATCGCCATTTTGATATGCAATATTAAAGATCTAGGATAACAAAACAATGCAGGATCGAAAAGGACGGAACTAGCGATGAAGAAAAGGACACACAACAGAAGAGCCGCACGAAGCGTCTAAAAGGAGACCCAACAACAACCAAGTAGAGGGAAAGAAAAACAACCGACACACTAATATCTAGACCGTTAATCTATAGCATACTCTTTACGCGTACAGAAACTGCATGAAACTTCAAAGCAGCTAATGTAACATAATTAAGTCTCCTTTTACAAAATCCATTTCAACAAACCCATAGATTGACAAACAAACTATCTCTGAAAATGTTGGTCAATTAAGCGACAAAACACAAGCAATGTGTCATTAAATAATGACTAGCTAAATAACACGCCGAGCCGGCCCGTGAATATCACGGGTCGCATCACTAGTTATAAGTTTAGTTATTGAGTAATTTTGTATTAGGGTTTGGTTGAACCGCGGTATGAATTGATTAATGTGATAGACTCTGAGTTGTTGAATTGCTTTGCTTAGGTTTAATTAGGGTTGTGCTTAATTGATTAGTCTTATTGTTGTGATTTGACATTATTGGTTCTTGGTTGAGATTACGTACGACAGTCGAGTCTTGATCCTTGTGAGTCTTAGTGTTGGTCATAATTAATTTTACTAATTTTACTCAATATAAGTTACTACGACAGTAGGGCTTGTATTTAAAGAACCCTAATTAAGATTCGACCTTTCCCATGAGAATAGGTGAAAGTTAGAGTCGGGACATTGTAATGTTGTGTCTTAATGCATCTATCGTGTTATCTGAGCCATGAGAATAGGACTTATAACATGTTAGGTAGGCTTTTTATATCTCGAGAGAGAATATTAAGTATTTGTTTTGATTCTATGAGTCGAGTTAGAACATTAGTCCCACCTGAGGAGTCAATTAAACAAGTCGTTAAGGAGTCATTGCGTTGATTAATTCGTATTGGTTATGATACCGACACCCTAATATTTGGTAGCTTTTTAGTTTAGTTTAACTTAGCTTAGTTTCTTAGTTTAGACAACCACAATTCTCGATTCGCGTAAATAACTTATAATTCGAGACTAACTAGTGACTAGTTTATCGACCTCCCTGTGATCGACCCGTATGCTACGACACCGTACGCTTGCGGTATAAATTTAAAGCTCATCATATGTCGTCTACGGAAGGCTTTGTATGGCCTTAAGCAAGCTCCTCGAGCTTGGTATCACTGGTTTGCGACTTGCATTCTTTCTCAGGGGTTCACCAGTAGCGTATGTGACCCGTCTTTATTTATTTATTTATCATCGTGACTCTCCTACTGCGTATTTGTTATTATATGTGGACGATATTGTGCTAACTGCTTTTAGTGATTCCCTACTTTGTAGTATTATTGACTCGTTTTCCAGGGAATTTGGTATGTCGGATCTCGGAGCCTTGCATCATTTTCTTGGTATATCTATTACACGCTCTTCCTTGGGTTTATTTCTTTCTCAGGAGCAGTATGCTAAGGACATTTTGGCCTGCGCAAACATGTCGTCCTTTAACTCGGCCTCAAAAGTAACTTATATATGTTTCAATAGTAATGATAATGCCTCTAAATAATAATTAGAATAATAATTTTTTGAAAAGAATCGATTTACGTTTCAGAAATTTTGAATATTTCGATTTTAAAAAAGAGATAAAATTACGGTTACCCGTAGTTGATGAAATTTGGGGAAAATAGATATTGAATGTCTTCAGGAATGAGGTAACTGGAATCGAGCGATTTGAACCACCGTGGTGGTGATTGTAAGAAGAAGATGATGATTGTAATTTGAACGAAATTTGTTGGGGATGAAGATCATTGAATGAGAATTCAAGGTGGATAATTGGACTTTGATGAGTTCGATCGGTGGCAGTGATGGCGGTCGGAGCAATTTGACAGCGTGTCTCGTAACTTTGTAAGTGGTGGTTGTAGACTTACAGTGATGATATGTGAATAGAAGTAGTTGGTGGTTTTAGATGTTTTGGGTGAATGCTTAGAATGAGGATGAAGTATAAAATTTGATTAGGTGTGGTAGGGTGTGTAATAATTATGGTGAGGATATTAGTGCAGCCTCACCATAGAATTACTCTATATGGTGATAATATCATCTTTGATTTATGAAGTCTATTACCAATATCTATATTCAAAAGACCTAAAAATTATCGTATGTACTCGCGTACATGGCTTTTACAAATGTATTTTGTGCAATATACTCTTATTGGTGTTTTACCTAAATATTAATGAAAATATATTTCGAAGCATAACATTTTAAATCGTTGATTTGTATTGTAAATTATTTGCTTTAACTGTCATGGGTGATGGGATGGGTATTGATTCATATTTTTTTTTTTATCTTTTGAATACAAGTTTGACGGAGTCTTCATCTACCCCGGCCCAACCCTATCGTTAGAGATGGCTCTACGGGCCGTGGGCCGGCCTGTCGGGCCACAACATTTTTTTGGCCCGTCCATGCCCACACTTTTGGCCGTCGGACCAGGCCGGGCCTGGGCCCGTTATATTTTTTGGCGCCATGGCCCGTCGGGCTCGGGCCGGGCCTAGCTCATGGGCAACCATGGGCTCACTTCGGGCGGGCGCATGGGATTGTTTTTTTTTTTTTGTTGTTATTTTTTATTTTAATTTTCTAAATTAATTTGTAAATTGTAATTATTATATTTTATGTTAATTTATTTTTTTAAAAAAAAGTTTTAAGTTGTTACTTGTAAATAAGTAGGTAATTTTTAGAATTTCATTTGAATGTATAAATTCACTTGTAAGTAAATAAATAAAATTAAAATAATATATTAATTGCAAGTGAATTTATACATAGAATTTCATTTTAATTTTATAAAAAAAAAAAAAATTAATTGGAAAACAAATTAATTATATTAAGAAGTGCTTCAAATACTTCCTCCATTCAATTCCAAATTGCACCTATTCTATTTTTGGTCATTCAAATCCAAATTGCACATTTCCTTTTTTGGCTATAGAAATAATACTATTATATTATTAGGACCCACATATTCACTACAAATAATATTAAATACTAATATCTTCACTCCACTAGTTGTCCTTTTAATATTATAAAATCGATTTCTTAAAACCCGTGCATAAAGCATAAGTGCACTTTGGTTATGAATGGAGGGAGTATGAATTAAAAATAATAAAATGAAGTTTACAGTTGAAACTAATGTTTGTAAAAATGATAGTAAATACAAATTTTTTTAGTATTATTCTAAATCTAGTATTATAGAAATGATAAATGGGCAAGCCCACGGGTTGGATAACGGGCCGGCCCACGGGCCAATTCAACGGGCCACAGGCCAGGTCGGGCCAAACTTCACTCTTTTTTTCTGTGTCCACGGCCCGTGGTGATGGGACACGGGTCGGGTCGGGCCAAGAGGATGACGGGCCACGGGCCGGGCCGCGTGCCCAAATGGCCAACTCTACCTATCGTACTCTAAGGGCATTTATACGTGCCAATCTATAGAGCAATTAGATGAGTCTAAAAAACAATTAATCCCTCTATTTCGGTCTTTTGTTTACCTCTTCATTTTGAGGTGTGCGGGTTATATGTTTGCATTTCTATAACTGATCTTTGTTGAGTCATGTAGGGACTGAGTCCTTACTTCCTCGACCCAATCATATTGATTAATTTTTACAAATGAGACATCCTTAGTCCACTCCTTGACTAGAGCTGTTCAAGGGTCGTCCCAGTCGGAAGTCTGTCCCGTCTGACTAGTTATTTTAGTGGGTTTATTAAAAAGTAATTAAATTATTGGACGGGCCTTGCGCGCCCGCCAAGATAAACGAGCCAACCATGGACATAATGAAAATCCCATGGGCCAGCCCGTTAGGCCCGCTTAGTTTATTACATTGGTTTTTCTTAGTTTAAAATATATTATTTCGTTATATTAATTCAATTTGTAAATATTGAAGTCAAATTATAATCGAGTTAAATTGTAACTTTTTATATTATGTGGTCGCCGTTTGGTATATCAATACAACTTATTACTTTTCAGAAATATTATGTATTTTAAGAAGTTTTTAACTCGATTTTATTGTTCTAGGCCCGCCAAGATAAACGAGCCAACCATGGACATAATGAAAATTCCATGGGCCGGCCCGTTAGGCCCGCTTAGTTTATTACATTGGGTTTTCTTAGTTTCAAATATATTATCTCGTTATATTAATTCAATTTGTAAATATTGAAGAGAAATTATAATCGAGTTAAATTGAAACTTTTTATATTATGTGGTCGACGTTTGGTATATCAATACAACTTATTAATTTTTAGAAATATTATGTATTTTAAGAAGTTTTTAACTCGATTTTATTGTTGAATTTATACTAAATTTTCGTAATTTCATATTATTGATTGTTTGTTTGAGACATATAAAATAAGCCAGCTAGTTCGTGGGTAGCCTGGTTCGCTAGAAAAGGGCAAGTACATGTAGACAATTGATTCCGAATAAAAGGGACGAGCCAAGCCATCACCGGCCTATTGGCCAAAAACTAAACTCTGGCCTGGTGGGTCCGACCCAAACCTGCAAATGATCACCTCTATCCTTAACCCAATTAAATTCCTATAGGAAAAAAAATAAAATTAATCAGTGTAATTGGAGTAAGGAAGTAAGGGTCCACATTGATATATGTATATAAAATACACGCAATTTAAACACCGAAACGGAAGGAGTAATTAATTTTATAAATAGAAAGTGATAATTTGATTTAACCAAAGGAAAGAAAATAAAACAAGAAAGAAATTAGAGTAGTTAGGAATGGAATAATTTGTAAAGGGAAGAAATACTCAACCATATTTTTTTTAGGGTATTGATTTTCCGTATACGCTGTTTACTCCCGTTATATACTTTTTTCGCTATGATTTCCAAATTTGCCCGTTTTTACTCCCATGATATACAAACTTTTTATATTTTTTTTTATAACTTTTTCTAACTGAGTTTCATTCAATTTTTAATTTTTCTTAACCAAATTCATTAAATATTTAAGTTATTCAACGATGAACGACAATAATCAATTTAATTCGGTAATATTTCTTTAATTTTGATTTTGTTCATGAAATTATTAAATTATATTAAATTTTATTGGATTGAATTTAAAATTAAAAATAGGAGTTATAAGTTACGGAGTAGTATGGTGGTGGAAGTAGAGATTTTGCTATGTGTAAGCAAGTTAATTGATATATGTATATAAAATACACGCAATTTTTTGATAAATTTTTAAAGGAAAGGAATAAAGGTTAGAAGCAAAGGAATAATTTTTAAATATTTTTTCACTAAGATAATTGATATATGTATATAAAATACACGCAATTTAAACACCAAAACGGAAGCAGTAATTAATTTTATAAACAAAAGAGATATTTGATTTAACCAAAGGAAAGAAAATAAAACAAGAAAGAAATTAGAGTAGTTAGGAATTAAATAATTTGTAGGGATATTTCCCATGGTACCCTTGAGGTTTGTCACTTTATCCATGATACCCTCTTTTCATGCTAAAAAACTTTGACTGAGCTTAACTTGTAGTTACGAGTTAAGAAATTGACAATCGTTTTGCCTAAGCCGTAGATATCGTTGAGACGATCAATTTGAACATCGAATTTTCCAGATTCGCAACTCGTGACTAGTAGATATGGTCAGTCAAATTTTTTTCGATAAAATAACTTTGACCGACCATAACTTGAAACTACGTGTTCTAAACATGAATTTTTTTTTTTTTATGTCAAATCGAAGAGCTTGAAAAGACGATTACTTTGAAAACAATAATGATCGAATTCTGAATTCTAAATTCGTAATTACAAATTATGGTCAGTTAATTTTTTTTTTCACAAAATAAAGGGTATTTCGAGAAAAATTGCAAAACTCATGGGTACCGTGAGAAATATCCCTAATTTGTAAAGGGAAGAAATACTCAACCATATATATTTTTTTTATTTTAAGATAAAAGGAAAGGAATAAGGTTTAGAAGGAAAGGAATAATTTTTAAATATTTTTTCACTAAGATAATTGATATATGTATATAAAATACACGCAATTTAAACACCAAAATGGAAGGAGTATTTAATTTTATAAATAGAAAGGGATATTTGACTTAACCAAAGAAAATTAAAGAAAATAAAACAAGAACGAAATTAGAGTAGTTAGGAATGAAATAATTTGTAATAGGAAGAAATACTCAACCATATTTTTTTTTTTTTTATTAAGATATAAGGAAAGGAATAAGGGTGAGAAGGAAAGGAATAATTTTTCATTAAGATAATTTTACATGTTCATCATTAATAAATCTTTTAATTAGTTTAATTGTTAACATTCCATTATTTTTGTGAGAAGGTAAAATATTTTTGGTCAAATGTTAACAACTGGATCGATAAGAGGGAAGTAATATATTTATCAAGGGCAGTAATAATTGTAACTTTATTATTAAAACTTTTTATTTTGTTTGTTAATTAAATGAATACAAATATTACGAAAAAATTAATTTTAATAATATGGTACCATAATTATCATTAAAAATGATACAAAACTAATTGAAAAAATTTGTAAACAAACAAAATAATAATATTATTTGATGAAATTGGTAAATATTCATTTGATTGAAGAAAAAATTGAAATAAATTAAAATAAGAAAAGAATTAGAGGAAAAAAGGAAATAAATAATCCCTCGTTTATTTCTTTGTTTAGTTTTCAAAAAAAAGAAACAAAAAGGATGAAATATGATCATTTGAAATTACGAATACTCAAAACCATCATCATCTACTCACATTTTCTCAGTCACCACCAACCCTACCACCGTCCACCGCTCACCACCGTCCGTCGCCGGCGCCGGCGACGTAACTCTTGTCGCCGGCGCCGGAAAATGATCGTCGTAGTTCCTCACTCTTGTGCTTGATAAATTTGCACAATTCAATTCAATTCAATTCCATTCAATTCCATTCAATTGCAGTTTTATCGTGGAGCAATTGATCAAATAGACTGTGTGTGACGGAATTTCAGTTTCAATTAATTTTGAAATTCTCCGGATTAATCATCGTCTTTGATTGGGGGTAATTCCTGTTTTCCTCAACATATAAACCCTAGAATTAATCTGTTTTTATTCATGTTCGCTTTGTTTGATTTAATATATTTTTGTTGTTGTTATTGTTGTTGTTGTTGTTGTTTGATTTGCATTTCTGTGGTCATATTTCGTATTGAATTTTTCTGTTGTATTTGTGAAATTTCGATAATATCGGTGCGATTATAATCTGAATTGTTGATCAAATCTTTTGACATTACTCTCCACATTTCATTAGTGAATTAGTTGTAGTCGGGTGCAAACATGAACTTTTGCTCTCGACATTTTACTCGAGGAAGTGATAGATTCTAGCATAAAAACAGCACCGATCTGCGAGTTTCAAACGTAACATAACTAAAAAATTGAAACAAACAATTACGATTTGGATATAGGGTTATGATAGTTACGTTTGTTATTTTTCAGAAGTAGTTGATCTCATACACGTGTTGGCGCTAGTAAAATTGATTTATTTCGTCTTTTGAAATTGTTGGTGGGTCGATGCAGCATGGGCGAGGGGTATTCTTAGTTTGTTTGTGTTAGTTAGCCAATGGAGTGTCTATTGAAGTTTCGCTTCTGCAGAAGTGTTATTATTTTATTTTATTTTCAAAATTTTCTTTTAATAGTATAGTAAAATTTATGATTACAAGTTTCTAATTTCAGGTACGTTGGACTAAAAGTCTATTTGAAGTGACCTGTGAAATTTACAGGAGTTGATGACACCATTGGGATCGCACTGTTAGAAAATGGCCTGGGAATAATAATAAACGGAGTTTCTAATTTGTATTCTGATCTCAACCCCATTTTCTCTTTATCTGTGTGTGAGACCCGACCCGACCCGACCCAAATCCAAGCAACCAATATTCTGACCCTAATTCCTTGACCATATAGCCCAAACCCAAACCTGTACAAGTGGCCAACCAAACCTGTTTGGTCTACTTGCTCTTCTCCCTTGCTGCTTTCATCAGAAAGATTAAAACATATACTACAAAATCTCGAAAACAAGTTCAAATACCAGAGTTTACATTTGAGTGCCAAGGAACAATACAATCTAAAGTCTCAAAGCATTTGTCTATAAAAACAGATAATATGCACAAGGAGCTTAACAAAACTGTATTGAACTCTAACTGTGACCGGAACTAGAAACAGTTAAGTTCAATCAGCATGGTTAAGGACGGCTCGAACCACAACGGCAAAGACGCTCCGCAAGAGCTTTCACTTTCGAGGCTAAACACAATGCCCGTTCCTCTGCGGATGGTGAAGAGCTACAAAGAATTTGAAAAGCTGCGGTGACCAAAGAACCGGGATGTCCATGGGTTACGGGTGTTGGTGGGCGACGCTTGTTTTATGTCAAGATCATCGGTGTGATCACGAAACCTGATGCAAGAATCGGCACAGTTGGGGAGCCAATTCTAGCATGCTTGATGAGTCGATCATTTGTGTTGATTAGCGTCGACTCTCTTTGGGACCACCGTGCTTTCTTGAAATATCATTAAATCTTCACGAGGATTCCCAGGCTGCTCAATAAAATCTGTTTTCCCTCCACGGGGTTGCAATGAATGACAGCTCTTATATATTACGGGCTATAAGAAATGCAAGTTCGTTATTCAGTGAGTTATTTGTTTTGTTCCATTATATTTCAAAGCCAAATATTGTCTCTGTCCACATTTGGAATGGCCACTTACCTTTATTAATGATGTAAACATGTACCATATAAAGAGAAGGTCAAGTATGCTGTCCCACTTGAATTTTCACACCTGGTGATGTCAGATGTCAGAAGTAATTGAAGGAAATGAATTAGTTTCAAGATAATTATCTTAGTTCATACTCCGTCTAGATGTATAACTTCGATGAAAAATGGATATTATGCAGCCAATTTGGTTCTTGTCATAGCTAGTTTAGTAAGTTTGAAAAGTCGATAATGAAGAATCGCAAAAGTTCATCTGCCATTATCGCGACAAAGAAGGAATCTTGTCATCCGGAAATTCTCAAATACTCTTCAGATTTTGTACGAAGAAGGCATCTTGATTGAGGTAGCTGTTATTTTATTTTTATTTTCCATGGTTCTTATATGGTATTACTTTACAGTTTCCCTTTTGTTATCTATGTTTGGGATTTTATCAGAGGCATTTAAGCTATAGGACATGACGCTCTTGAAGATGTAATTGTTTTCTCATGTGATATGACTCCTGTAGATGACGACATTTAATTCATGATTTATGTATATAAGGGATCTTAAACTTCTGTGACTTTTTGTTGTAGGTGATAGTGTCTGGAAAGGATATCTTTTAATCACTTGAGTTCATTCATTTTTTACAAGTTAATTTGGCCTGAAGTTTTCTACTTTTCTCCACCTTTTATCCAGTATTTGTTACATTTCCAAGTCAAATGTGTAGATGGTGACATAATTTTAAGATTGTTTCATGATAATTAGTTTTACATTTGTGAAACTAGGTACGAGTATTTTTTTATTTTTTTTATCCTCAGAATAACTAAAGCAGTGTGTGTGAGCAGGAGTGCTTAATTGGTGACTTCTATATAGTTTAGGACTTGGTTCTAGACTTCTAGTGGTGCTTAATGAATTTAAAAGCAGCTTATGAATAGGACATGGCGTTAATATGGCTGCTGCATATATTAACATGAAATTAAAGGAGACTATTTATCCTTTATTATGTGCTTATGATATAAGAAAAAAAAAATCTTAAAAAGCGCGCCTCAAGTGCACCTAAGGCAAACCTTGAATGAGATTGTCGTTAAAATGCCTCGGTGCATTTTTAGTATTCCTCTTTGATAAGCCTCACGTTTTTATGTACACTAGCACATACTACTCGTGATAGTATTATTTCAGCTATAGATGATCACGCCCTTCTTTTTTCCCATTATTCCTAACTTTTCCTCCTTTCCATGTTTGTCAACCTGAAAACTCCTAAATTTTTTATTTTGCCCAAATTATTTACTAAATATAGGGCGTCTCATGTGAAAAAGGCACACATTCACCCTGCGCTTTTTGCCTTGTCGCCTCGATCCCTTTGTGTGTTGGTGCGCCTTGCGCCTTTTTAAATAAGTTCAATTGATATTTTCTTTCCTGGTTTCTATTAAATTGAACATATTTAAGCTTTATCAACACAATACAAAATACCGTAATTACCATAACGCTAGTAGGATAGTTAGTAGGATGATATTGCAACTAATAAGTGCTGTGGAGATTTAGTCCTAACATCACCATTACCTCTTATTTGGCGGTTTCAACTAGGTTTACTTGGTCATTTTTTTAACTCTTTGCGGAGGTTTTGAGATCTAACTTGTGCTGAAGTTGTTAACTGCTTCTATGTAAAACAGATGATTCTAGATAAAGAACACTAATTTAAATCAGCGCATTGCTGTGTTCTCTTTTCCAAGTCTTTCTCTAGAAGTGCAAGGATCTTCAAAAATGTCACTATATGTGTTTGTTTTTCGGCTCACAATGAAATTATGTTTCTATGCTTATTCCCCATGATTTTAGTTCCTTAACTGCATATTCTAGGAATGTCCCGTAGTAGTGTGGTGTGTCTCTTAACACATATACCGAGTGTACTCCCATGGGAAATTACCTAATGGTGCTTTTGGGAACGGTGATTTCATTTCATATTTTGTATTTGAGCAAAAATATGTGTTAGGGGGAGTTAAAGAATTTGGATTCGTATTTGATTCAAATCCAACATGAATCCAATCCTTCACAAAACTAAGCAACATCAAATCACATCCTAAACCATTTCATTTCCAAATTCTAACTTAAAAAGTTAGTGATTGCTTTTAGAAAACTCAATTTCAAATATCTAATTTTAGATCCAAATCATGAAATGAAAATTCGATTTCCCAAAAGCCATCTAAGGTTATTCAAGAATGTAAAGTGAGACGATTTCTTTTCTTTTAAAAGACCGGGAGGGTATTTTTACTATTGCATTTGTGACTGGTGTTTTTCTTTCTTAGCTCCAGTGGAACCATATCTTATAGGTAAGTTAGTAACTTCGTACATGTTGCAAGAAATAGAACTTCTAAGGTCTTCCATTTTCCGGTCAATGACTACTACGCAATTACAACTGCCCTACTTTCTATGTATCAGGGATGTAGAAAATGCAATTTACCTCCTGGTAAAAAAACGAACACATAGTAGTAAAATAAAGATCAAAGTAATTTGTTGTTAATACTCTTAAAGTTAGCATGAAGTTGGCTTGAATAGGATTGTCATTGCAAGTATGATTCAAGAGTATTGTTCCATACAACATCTATTCTTTGTTCTTGGAATATCTTAGGTATGATGGAGGTTGGGGATAACACTGTACATGTTTCATAATTAGCTAATCAGAATTGTGTCTCGCCTGATTCGGGAAAAGGCTTTGTTTTCTCTTGGGTCAGCACCATTTTGGTTTTGTCGTTCTAAATCACAACGATTTTGATACTATTTAATTTGACGGCTTGTGGAAGTTACGAATTACCGCAATTTTATTAATTGATATTTTTATTCTTCACGAGTTAGGATTTTTGAACTGTTGCCGCTTAGATATTTTTTCGTATGCTTTTTTCCCATATCGGAACCTTTCAAGAGTTACGATAGAATCAAATAAAATGTCTTACTAAATGTGTACTTCTGTTTATTGTGAAATCGGAGTCTCTCAACATAGTTGTCAACGCAATATTCATTCTTGGTCATTGAAAATAATATTTGTAATACCAATGTATTAAAATGGTAAGGTGATATATCTAATCCTGACTTGCCTTGTCATTTGCAGGAGCCATTGAGACACTGGGATAATGTTATTATTGCTGGACTCTCTTCAGAAATATTAATATTAATATTTGCAGGTAACTATCTCAGTTTACTCTATCCGTGTGAACACAATAAATAAAGAAATGAATATGCTCGATTGCAAGTTTGTAAGGGTGATTATTACATCCCTTCTATGTTAACTTGGGTGTGATTACTTACGATATTTGTCTGGGTGTATATTGGAAACTAAGTAATTAGACTTCAGTGTAAAAGCTATATATATGAAGGCGAAGTTTAATCCTCATTCATACAGATAAAACATTGAAGAAAACCAATGGCATTTCCGAGAAGGGGTGGTTTAAGTAACCGATCAACAAGCAGTGAGTGCGCGATGATTCTCAAAATCCAAGGAAATCTCGCCAGAGACACACATCTCATCAGATCAAGTGTTTGGAAGAGTAAGGCGATTATTTTACGAGTTCTATTGATATATATCTGTCTTTCTCTTATGACATTGATAATTTGATTGACTTGGCTTTTGGGAAACCTGGTTGCCCCTAAAGTACCTGTTTTTTACCAATTACAACAAGTGTACATTTGACCTCTGCTTGCTTGGCCCTTTTTTTTTTTTTTTTTTTTGTTTTCCTACGTCACTATAATGTAATGTCCTATATTTTGCTTTATGTCTGATGGGGAAATCGCCCAGTTTATTAAATGACTCCTCTTACTGTCTTGTCTCCTTGTTCTCTTCCTGGGATTCAATTGTATAATTGTATGTTCTTGCTTATGATAAAGGATTCAGCATGCATAATCCAAGGATGGAATCGTCAAAGGATTCTGGTGTAATTGCAATGGACGCAAGATTTCTCGTGGATCTATACCTAGACGCAGTTAGCTTAATTCTCCTTTATCCTCAAGTATCCTCTTGATTGTTGGAATTTGTTTTAATCTTCTGATTTTGCAGGAGAAGTGGGTCGACGTTTTTCCTTCTGTCTTTTCGAAAGTGAAGACAGTTAATGTTGTTAGAGCTGGAATGTCAGAGAGTTGTAGCGGTTCGTTGCAGCTGGTAAATTTTTTAATTTTTTTTTTTTAAAAATTTTGTTTATCCCAGCGAGGTTATGCAATCTTTTCCCTTGCTAGTGGCCTTTAACCGAAATAGGCTTTTGTTAATGTTGATTGTAAAAATTTATAATAATGTAATTGTAATACGCAGATACATGAACAAATGCATGTTGTTTCACCACTGGTGCAGCAACGGGAATTCTATTTGCTCCGTTATTGCTTGGTGATTGAGCTAGGCACATGGGTGATTGCGGATGTTTCATATAATTCAGAAGGTGCTTCTCCTGTTTCCCCAACCTGCTGGAAACACCCTTCTGGGTGCTTGATCGAACAGATGCCGAATGGACTATCGAGTGTAAGCATTTTCATCCCTGCTTTGGAGATGTGTCTAGTATGCCTGGGACTCTGAACCTCGAAATAATCTTGCAAATATTCGCTCCCATGTCTGACAAAGAAAGTGTACTTGCTTAAATTGGTCTGTATTATAAGTTCTAATTTTGACTTAGCTTCGTGTATGGCCTACAATAGCCCAAAACTGAAAAACATAATTTTCAACTTTGGGGAAAAAAAAGTTCAAACACTATTGATTTCCTCCAATATGTCTCGCGGATGTCATCTGTTTATTTTCTATAAAAATAGAATAATATATATGTGTTTCTCCTCAAGCTATTTCTTTGACTGGGCTTTAACTATCGGATGTGGGTGCGTGTTGAATGGTAGGATATGGCTATTTCATGAAAATTTATGGGTTTAAGCCTACACTTAAGTGTCGAATTGTCTGCTAGATAAGAGTATTGTGTTGGCACTAAACATATAACCAAAGGGAAGTGTAGCAAGCACATGATGTGAGAGTACTCATCGCTGAATATATTTTATGCGTTTGGGTTGGTTTTTGACTGCTCATCTGAGTTGTAAATGGACTATTTCTAGACCAAATGTAATGTGTGATGTGGATATTTAAGTTAGGATGTGATTACAATGTCATGCTTCACGGTGCTCTCGATTGGTTTTGTTCTTTATATTATGTTAAGGTCTTTCCTGCAAAATTCTTATGTTAGTCACCTCTGTCAAACAGGTAACATGTATAGAACGTGTAGAAGTTGATGACAACTCCTCGGCTAATCCCATCTGCGAACATCTTTTCAAAAGCAATCTGGCATTCGGTGCAACAAGATGGATTTCAACCCTCCAGAGAACTTGCGAGCGTTATTCTTTTTTGAAAGAGGCTGAGAAAATCAACGACATCCTAGGAATAGGTCGTCTAAATAGACTTTTCATGTCATTCTTATCTTTGTTAATTTTATCACCATCGCCATTTTTTTAAGCAGCATGAGAATACTAGCTAGCAAACTAATCAAGAGTTACTACTCTATCTTCAGCTCTAAAACATCAAGTGTCTGTCAAATATCTGAGCAAACAAATATTACGGTACAGATTGGTTTCCGTAATACTTCATCTCCTAATGAACCAGTTGGTACAGTTATCCAAGCTGTTAGTACATTCTGGGTTCCTGCATCACCGGAGACAGTGTTAAGCTACTTGAATGATAACTTGGTGCGGTCTCAGGTAATATGTTTCTGTCTTCTTTTTTGTGTTTTGCTATGAATCAAAGAGAGTAGCCTTTTATCAATACTGTGACTGTTCATAGAACTAACACGAGTTAAATCATACTTTGACCTAAAATTATAACCACCTAGACCACTTTTAATCTTTCTTGATTATTGTTGGAAAACGGTTGACTTCTGAGCAAGTTTGCTAATGCTTTTATTTTCTGAATATTGACAGTGGGATGCCCTCTGCTTCGATTGTAATGTGAGCACGTTCTTGCAGATACCAACAGGGCACCATCCATTAGATGGTATCTCTATTTTGCGGGTAGGTGCCTATCATTTACATTTTGTAGGAACTTATCGAACTATGGGTTTTTGAAGTCTCTTCATTTTGTTGATAATGTTAAACACTACTCGTCGATAGTCGATAAAATTGTTGTTCTAGTGTTTGCTGAATACTGGTTTTGACGAGGGAAAATGGGTCTTTCTATTTGCTCCTAGTCATTTGTGTGTTGACGGATTTTATGGAGGGATAATTGGAGAGGACGGCATCATCCGAGTCATTCATGTGTTGGACGGGATTTGAAGGAGGCAATATGATCCCTTGATCCCTCTGCGTCTAAACCACTTTTGTTGTCCTAACAAAGCAAATTGCTTCGTTTTCTCTTCAATAGTCACAATTATAGACTTCAATTGTGTTTTCAAGTTTCGTAAGTTTATTACAAAGTCACTGTCTTTTCCCAATTCATTTAACTGATTCATGGCAACAACTCTTGATTTCATTGAGCAGCCAGGGAATCCTCGTGAAGATCTAATGATATTTCAAGAAAGCACGATGGGCCCAATAGAGTCGACCCTAATCTACGCAGCGGTCGACTCATCAAGCCTGCTAGAATTGGCTACCGGGTTAGTCTCCCCAACTGTGCCGATTCTTGCATCAGGCTTCGTGATCACGCGTGACGGTCCTGACATGAGGCATGCGCCGTCGACCAGCACCAGCAAACCATGGACATCTGGTTCTTTGGTAACCGCAGCTTTTCAAATTCTTTGTAGCTCTTCACTATCTGCAGAGGAACGAGCATTGTGTTTAGCCTCGAAAGTGAAAGCTCTTGCGGAGCGTGCTGTCAGTGTTGTTCGAGCCGTCCTTAACCATGCTGATTGAACTTAATAGTTTCTAGTTCCGGTCACAGTTAGAGTTCAATACAGTTTTGTTAAGCTCCTTGTGCATATTATCTGTTTTTATAGACAAATGCTTTGAGACTTTCGATTGTATTGTTCCTTGGCACTCAAATGTAAACTCTGGTATTTGAGCTATGATCAAAATTAAATTGGAACAATTGACTTTTTTCTCATAACTCTGCATAATTTTGTGAATAATAATATCTGAAATTTGTATATGTTTGAATTTTTGGTCTTTTTTGCTGAAACTTGTAGGAAACTGCTGCAATTAGACCAAACAGGCTTGGTTGGGTTGAGTACGAGTTAATTTTGGTCGGTTGGATTTGGGTCAAGTCAAATATGGATCGAGTCTAATTCGAGTTGAAATCAGAAATCAGGATGCGAACTAGAACTCCCTGCCTTTTTCTTTTTTTTTTTTTTTTTTTGGGATATTTCGCGTGCCTCGAGCTTTGGCGGATTCTGATGCACGTGTGTGAGTTTATTCACATGGTGCACACTAAACTGCTGTGAATATGTGCGATATACGTTTTGTAGCGGAAAACTTGTGACGTTAATTTTATGGAAGAAGGCACCAATTATGAGTATAAGTACATTTAGGCACATTATTCTCGATTAAATGCTTTATTATTTGTCTCTAATTAACAAAATTTATACTAATTAATCAACACATAATAGATTTAATTGAGGAATAATGCGCGCTTTAATCAGACTTCTAAACTCATAATTGGTGATTCTTCTTTAAACTTAACGTCGGCAAAGTTTTCCGTCACAAAATGGATATATCGTGCACATATTTACAAAGTTTAGTGCACTACGTAACAAACCTCACACACGTGCACTACGCAGAATCCGCCAAAGCTCGAGCATCGTGAAATATCCCTTTTTTTTTTTTTTCTCCAATTCTTTTAAGGAATTTTTTTTTATTGTTTGTGAAGTTTTTATAACTTCGTACTATTTTAACAATCTTTAATTAAAGACTCTCTCTCTCTCAATCTTTCTCTCTCTAAGTAAAAAAGAAAACCCTAAACTCCTTCTGAAATCTGTTGAACCGCCGCCGCCTCCATCCCCCGTCTAACTCTTCTTCATTTCAACCCTTATCCGCCGGAGATGTAGCCAATATTTGGCTTATCTCCGGTGGATCGACACTCGAAGCTTCAAAAGCCCACTTCTCGGGCTGGTTTGGGTACACATGCATGCCGTCGTTTTCCCGTTTGGGTTGGTCCTTTTCTCGTTCAACATGCATCCCTCTGGTTGATTTATGTCCGTGAGCCCCGGACCTGCTGTAGCCTTTCTATAGTTGCCGACAGGATAATCTGGATCTGATGATGAAATAGAAGTAAGTAAAGCTTTAAAGAAGAAGACGGAGAAGTAAAACGCGCAGCGAGTAGTTGAAGATGAGCACAGTGGAGTAGGCTTCAGGTCAAAAGTCTCTCTTTTAATTTCTAAAGTTTCAATTTTTTAGTTTTTCAAATCTTTTTCAAAAATTTTTCAAAATGGTTTTTCTTTTTTTTAAAAAAAAAAAAAAAAAAAAAAAAAAATTTCAAAATCTTTTAAAAAATTTCAAAATCTTTTCAATATTTGTTTTCAAAAAATTGTTTTCAAAAAGATAAATGAAGATTTCTTAAAAATGAATTATCAAAAATTTGCTTGCAAAGTTGGTAAAAAAAAAAAAAAACGTTTTCTTTCAAGTTGCTTGCAAAGTTTTCAAGTTTTCTCAAATTTCCCAAAAAACATGAAAAAGGGAATGGTTTTTAAAAAAAAAAAAAAAAAAAATGCTCACTTCTCTATTTTGGTTGTGCTTAGTCTTTGGCTTTGTTGGACGTCTTTTAGTTTAGCTTGAAAGTCACTTGTCAGGTTGTCTCCATTTTGGGGCTTGGCTTTATGGTGTGTCAGCACTGGTTTTGAGGGAAGTTGGGTTTGGTTTGTCTCTTTTTTGGTGTTGTTACGATGTTTTTGCTGGGGCTTTCAGTTCTCTTCTTGGATGGTGGTTGCATGTTTGTTCCGATGCTGTATAAGCTTCCTATGTGTGTTGAATGGGTTGTAACGTTTTTGTTTGTTTAGCGGTCGTGGTTGGTCTGGTGGCGGCGGTTCTACTCACAATTATAATGCTTAAGTTTTACGAGTCCTCAAAAATAAAGGTTTGCTACAGATTGGGTGTCCTGTCCCAATTTTGGCGAGCGTCTTTTGTCTCCTTTGGGAGGCACCATCTAGGATCGTTAAGGGTGCCCTGTCCCTTATATTACGGTCTTCTTCTTTATGTTTTCGCTTTTCATCTTAAATGGCACTGTTCGTGGGAGCCTTCTTCTGTTAAGGTCTCAACTACCCTGGGTCTGGTTAATGTTGGATATACCCAAGTATTGCATCTTGAGGTGGCTTTGGTCAGGGGACTAGTCGAGGGGCTTGTTTTGTTCATTCTCACCTGTTTACGGAAGGTCTCTGGCGGCTCTATTACTGTCTACATAGCTCGATCACCAAGTTGTAGGAGATTTTTCTCCACTAGAAGCAATCTTATTCAGCTTGCCTTCCCCTTGAACTTTCTACGCTTTTGTGGCGTAAGTGCAACTTGTTCTTGTCGCTCTGTAGTTCATGTTTTAAGACGGCCCGTGGGAGTTTTCTATTGCGTCGAAGAATTGGACAATAAAGCTCGTGCGCAGTCTGCCGTTCTCCACCAACATACCTATCTCACTAGACTCAGCTTTCGTAGCTCTATCTTTTATGCTTTTACTTTAATGTATGTTGTAATAGTTTGTAAGTACGGTTTGGAGTGCCGTACCCCTAGACTATAAACACTCTATTTCCAGCTGGCAAAAAAAAAAAAAAAAAAAAAAAAAAAAAAAAAAAAAAAACAATCTTTAATTTAAATAATTATCTTTACTAGTAAACTCAATTCAATCACACTTGTATTTTATATTCTATAATTAAATTCTCATAGTTTTTCATTGTCTATTACTCCATATTTCTAATATTATAGGACGAACGTCATGATTAATGATAGAATGTGAATATTATAAATAAGGAAAATTATGTAATTAGGAAATAATCTTGTATATAACACTTTATATGATTAATATCATAATCACCCAATGAGGGGATTATCATTTTTTTATGGTATCAATAGTCTAGGTTAATTTCCTGCCTTTGTCTTCTCTTTCACACCCGCGTACACGCCCCTGCACACCTCCCCATGGCAGGCAATGACGAGAAAACACCACCGCCGCCAAAACGCAACCTCCACCCAATGTATACCTTACGAATATACTGAACAAGGTCCGTATTTTGGACGACGTCAAGCTCACCTATGCTCGAGGGGTGACTCTGTTCACGCAGAATGCTCGCGGTTACAAAGTGCTATCTCACATCGATAGTACCCCTGCCTGCCGAAAACGGACCCTGCTTACGAGTCATGGTCTGAGATCTATGCACATTACGGCACTCTTTCCGAAGATCTATTGGCTCGTGTGCTTGACGAGTCCACCGCTTACGAGGCCTGGACTCGGGTCAAAAATATATTCCTCAATAATAAGGGCTCGCGTGCTGTTGTGTTAGAACAGGAATTCACGAACTTAAAATTCGAGAATATGCCGTCTCTTGATGATTATTGCGTCCGCCTTCGCGAACTATCGTGTCAACTCAGGGATGTTGATGTCAAGGTAGATGAAAAGCGCCTTGTGTTACAATTGGTTCGTGGTTTGCCAACATTGACGACACGGCCATGAGTTTCATCAATCAGACCCTTCCCGATTTTGAGACCGCTCAAAGTATGCTTGAGTTGGAGCAACAACGACAAACTGGCCATGATGCACCAGCCCCATCCGCGGTCTTGATCACGCCCCCGGCTCTTGCCCCTGAACAACCACCGTGGTAAGACACTCCACGTCACCCCTGTCCCCTCAACCGCAACCCACCTCCCCCTGCTGCCACTCACTCTCTCTCCCCTTCTGCACACGGTCCAGCCACTCCACCCCAATGCACCTTTCCCCACTGAACCATTTCTCGCAACCCAGCCCCATACCTCCCCTGTTTCCCGGACACCCATCACACAGCTCTCTGCTCCTCCATCCACCGTGTGCCCTCCACCCTGTCCTGCCCCTCAGCCTGTACGTACTAATGTACTATAACGACTCGCGCGATGAACGATATTTTCAAACCTCGCTCACTCTATGTCACCACATCGCCTCCCCCTAAAGTCGATTCCCCTCTAACACAAACCATCTCGCCTTTACCTAAATTCCCCCAGCTTGCCCTCCGGGACCCTAATTGGAATGTCGCAATGAACGATGAGTTTCGTGCCTTGTTGGATAATGATACATGGGAATTGGTGCCTCGGCCGTCTAATGCTTCTGTTATCCGTTGTCTTTGGCTGTTTCGACATAAATTTCACGCCGATGGTACCCTTCAACATTATAAAGCCCACTTGGGGGTTAATGGCAAGACATAACAGGCAGGTGTGACAAAACGTTTAGTCTTGTTGTGAAGCTGACTACGATTCACGCGGTTCTTAGTCTCGTCGTTTCACGCTCTTGGCCTGTCCATCAATTGGATGTTAAGAACGTTTTTTTGCATGGTAATTTGGCTGAAACCGTATACATGCATAAACGACCCTGGTTCGTTGACCCCTCGCGCCCCACACATGTATGTCGCCTACGGAAGACTTTGTATGGCCTTAAGCAAGCTCCTCGAGCTTGATATCACTGGTATGCGACTTGCATTCTTTCTCAGGGGTTCACCAGTAGCGTATGTGACCCGTCTTTATTATTTATTTATTTATTTATCATCGAGACTCTCCTACTGCGCATTTGTTATTATATGTGGACGATATTGTGCTAACTGCTTCTAGTGATTCCCTACTTCGTAGTATTATTGACTCGTTTTCCAAGGAATTTGGTATATCGGATCTCGGAGCCTTGCATCATTTTCTTGGTATATCTGTTACACGCTCTTCCTCGGGTTTATTTCTTTCTCAGGAGCAGTATGCTAAGGACATTTTGGCCCGCGCGAACATGTCGTCCTTTAACTCGTTCTCAATCCCGGTTGAACCCGTGTCTAAGCTCAGTGCTACATTCGCTCCCTTAATTGCGGACCCTACACTTTATCGACGCTTGGCCAGTGCGCTCTAATATCTTACTATACATGACCGGATATCACGTATGCCGTCCAATAGGTTTGTCTCTTTATGTGTGCCCCCCGTGAACCGTACTTACAATTTCTGAAATGGGTACTTCGTTACGCGCGTGGTACGCTTGACCACGGCTTGCGCCTCTCTGCCTCCCGTTCTCACACTTTGACTGCGTATTCTGATGTGGATTGGGCCGACTATCCGGATTCACGTAGTTCGACGTCCGGGTATTGTGTGTTTCTTGGTGATAATCTCGTGTTCTGGTTCTCGAAACGACAACCTACTATCTCTCGTTCTAGCGCTGAGGCTGAGTACGGCGGAGTCGCAAACGTCGTAGCTGAAACAAGTTAGCTTCGTAACCTCTTGTTTGAACTTCACCTTCCGATCAAGCATGCTACATTAGTTTACTTTGACAACATCTCTTCTGTGTACCTCTCGGGCAATCCCGTGCAACATCAGCGAACTATACACGTCGAGCTGGACATTCATTTCGTTCGTGAGAAAGTTCAGGTTTGTACTATTTGCGTCCTACATGTCCCTTCCGAGTATCAGTATGCCAACATATTTACGAAGGGCTTGCCTCGCCACTTATTCACTCGTTTTCGATCCATCAATCCAGCCTACGCGTCCAACCTCCTCCCGCTCCGACTGCGGGGGTGTGATAGAATGTGATTATTGTAAATAAGGAAAATTATGTGTGTTTAATTATTATGTAATTAGGTAATAATCTTGTACATAACACTATATATGTGATTAATATCACAATCACCCAATGAGGGGATTATCATTCTTTTAATTAACACCCTTAACTTTGCCCATAGGTGAAATTAGGCGCCATAACTTTCATTTATAGTAATTGAACTCCATTACTTACATAAAAAATGAAATTCAATTTGTACAAAAAAAAAAAATTATATTTATAATATAATTAATGAAAAATAAATTACAATTTTACAACTATATAGCTTTAATACTCATACTAATAAAAAACACATTTTTTATAAAAAAAATTATGAAGGGTAAATATATCGCACTCGGCACTTCTGTAGTAGTTTGAGATTATCGCGAAAGATTTCTCGATGTCATGCGGGATGTTTCGAGGTAGTGGCTCACTGATTCTATCGTAGTCAATCTTAACCATGTTGTTTTTCTTGTGGTTTTTCTAATCTGGGGATCGTAAATTTATTAGGCACTCGATACATTCAATACGGCTATTGTGTCCCTTATCTATTACGCCTTATTTACCTCGTTTACAATCCTTGCCAACGGAATTATGTTCCAGGTATGCTATTTGCATCTAGGCTAGATGCATGTGTGATAAATTAGGTATGATGTGATAATATTTTTCATTTTGTTTACATTGACGTTTAGGATTATTACGGTCATAGTACTAGTGATATCGCATCAGAACTTTGTGGATTCATCAATCATCATCGTGCTCTCCGAGACGACGACAATCGTACATAGTACTAGAGGTATGTTCGCTTTTTATTACCTATCTTCTGCGAGTAATGTTAGTTAGAGATTTCTGTATCATTCTTAGCCCTTGCCTCTCCCGGCAAGTCTCCCTTTAGACCAACCTTTTTCGTCTTAAGTTAAGACAGACAAAATGTTGCCAATTTACAACTCCGTATAAAAAGTAACTACTTTGTGATAAAATGTTTACATAATAACAATGTGATTGTAACAACAATTTTAGGTGTAAACCTATGAAAAACATTGTACAGTTAAATGGTCACATTTTACCATGAAATGGTAACATAATTCTGTCTTAAGTTAAGACGCAAAAAGTTCGTCTTAAATGAGAATTTGTCTCTCTATAGTTGCTTAAGACTTGTTTGAGTGATCACCATGACCTGCAGGAGGGTTTTTTTTGGTTTTTTTGGTCCTCGGATGCTGAGGACCTAAGCCTTGTTTTTTTGGGACTTGATTTCAGTATAGTTCAAACTTCAGATCATGTCAGTTTAGTTCGACTTTTAGTTGTGTTCATCTCCTGAAATTCCAAAAGAACGGGGCTGCAGTGTCGTAAGAGTTGTAATGTAGTAAATAGATAAAAGTCTACATTTGAACTTGGATACGTAGCATTTATTACCCTAATGTATGGATACAAGGATCTGGAGGGTAAAATTGTACGAAGATTTTCTTTTTTGAATAGTAAGTTCGGTGAGAGGGTAAATGGGCGATCCATTTATCTCTCCACCAAGCTAAACTAAAATGCTTCCAAGATGGATAAGATTCAGACTAACATGTAATTCTATCATGATAGTTGGTGTATCTTACCTATCCTCAAATTCTGATTTTCTTACTAATCAATTTGTCATGGGTTGATTCACGAAACTTCCAATCTTGTATGACGGTTCATGTTAGCTGACTCGAATCATATGATTTCTTATCTTTATAGATTTCTACGTATCATTATCTCCGAGAGTGTCATGGCACCTCCCGAGCAACGTGGATCTCTGGAAGCCAAAAGAAAAACACGGGCAGTCTCTCAACTGTATCACAATCATCTGACAAGATTACTTCAAATAGTCGAACACTACTGCGCTTCATGATTTACCATCCTACAGTCATGGTTCGCATACTACATTATTATTTGATACGCCGTAGACGAAGGTCGAATCTTTGTCAAGCGCTTTGCATTATTGTTTGAAGGCCATGCATGAATGGTGGTGATGGCCTATCAATCTCATTTTTTTATGGTAATTGGATTGTAATTGTCTAGTTGATCATGTTACAATTTAGAGGACGTAATTGATTGTATGCATAAATTTTTGGATAGGTTATTGGCTAGTTGCCATATTATAAGGGTTGAGTAAGAACTTTTTCCTCTTTTTTTTTTTTCCTTTTTTCTAGTGCCGGATGTTGAGGCTAGTTTGAGCACCGGTGGAATAAGGGATGTCGGTTTTGTGCAATGCGCAAGCTGCTCGCTTAGGGTCGGGAATTCTTTGTTGGTGTGAAAATCGCTATGGTGTCGGTGGAAAATGAGTGGCTTGAGTAGTTAAGTTGGACATCTTCCTTACTTGAAAGGCTCTCACTATATCGCTATGTTGAACAAAGACTTGTTTGATGACTAGGTTATTGTCTGAATAAAGATAATTAGTTTAAAATTCGTGCAATGCATAGGTTGGAATTATATGATGATAATATCATCTTTGATTTATGAAGTCTATTACCAATATCTATATTCAAAAGACCTAAAAATTATCGTATGTACTCGCGTACATGGCTTTTACAAATATATTTTGTGCAATATACTTATTGGTGTTTTACCTTAAAATTAATGAAAATATATTTCGAAGCATAACATTTTAAATCATTGATTTGTATTGTTAATTATTTGCTTTAACTGTCATGGGTGATAGGATGGGTATTAATTGATTCATATTTTTTTCTTTTTAATACAAGTTTGAGGGAGTTTACATCTACCCCAACCCCATCATACTCTAAGACCATTTCTACGTCTAAATTTATAGATCAGCTAAACGAGTCTAAAAAACAGTTAATCCCTTTGTCCCGGTCATTTGTTTACACTTATCATTTCAAGGTGTACGAGTTATTTGTTTAGATTTTCATAAATGATAATCTTTGTTGAGCCTTGTGGGGAGCTAGGTTGCACGGACAAGGACACGACACGAGGCACTGAACACGAAAATCTAATTTTGTAGGACGCAGGACATGGCAAGAAAAAATATAAACAAGGGAAATTTTCATTTGTGCCCCTTTAAGAATGACTTTTTTCACTTGTACCCAAGCAAACCCCATAATCTCAATTATACCCTTAACCTTTTATTAGTAAAGGTGAAACGTGACCAAAATTGATTGAGACGTCAATAAGAGCCGTTAAGTGTCACCTTGCCGCTGATTAAGCACTTGACATGGATCCAAATTTTGCTCCCAACAGTTAAGGATCTCGTTTATCTCCTTTCCCAATTAATTCTGTATCCCATTAAGACGTTAATTTTCTCATTTAATAGTGCCAATGTGATACTTAATAGCTCCAATTAACGTCTAAATCAATTTTGGTCACGTTTGACTTTCACTAATAAAGGTCATGGGTATAATTGAGATGATTATAAGAATTGCAGGGGTACAAGTGAGAAAAATATTAGGTATTTATAGCTCATTACAATCAACATGTAAATTGTGATCATTTATAGCTCACAAAGTCGTAAAACAATCAATATGTTAATACTTGTTTTGTGGTAGTGACTAAGGACAACGGTCGGAGGTGGTTGAAGCCTTGAAGGCCGGGAAGGGTGGCGGGCGGCAAATTGACAGAAATGAAAAATCGAGAAGATGAGTGATCATTTGTTTTGTGGTTATTGACTAAGTGACTATCGTGCTTTTTAATAATTTGCATTCAATTTTTTTATTTTATTTTTTAAATGAAAAAGTTAGTATTATGAGGTGTCCTTTATACACGGGTCGTGTCCAAGTTAATTTGGTCGTGTCCAACACATCTTATGTAAAAAAAAAAAACCGAGGACACGATTTGAGGCGTGTCTTACGCATGTTCATGTTCGACACAACATCTGATACGGGAATGCCCATAACTAGAAGTGTTCGTGCAACATAGGTGGGAGTGAGTCCTTATTTCTTTAACCCAATTAAATTCCTATAAGAAATAAAATTTAATCAGTGTAATTGGATCAAGGAATTAAGGGTCCATATTAATATATGTGTATAAACAATAAAGTACATGTCAATAAAACACCGAAATGGAAGAAATGTAAGAATAATTTTATACGGTATTGTATTTAATTATTATTACGTTATTTTGGACCTATAGTTAATCTTAGTTAAGTGCGGTAATTAGCTAAATATAATAGTTGGGCTTTTCAGTGGGAGTAGCCCAGTTAATTTAATTGTTGACGGACCGATTAAATTAATTAGGTAAAGAAGCCCGGTCCTCCTCTCGCCCTTATTAATGTGCTATACCGTCATTAGCTCATAAAATAATTGTAAAAACACAAATTAAGGGATTAAAGGGAAAAGAGAGGAGAAACCTAAGCTTCACCTCACTCCACCGTACTACACCACTACCGTCTGCCGCCTGTCCTCGCCGTCGACCACCGCCGCCGTTTTTCGACGCCGTCTCACCGCTCTCGATCATGTCGGACCAAGGTACGTATTCCTCCATGTGATTTGTTTCTAATCGAAGGTCCTGTGAACGAATTAAGTTTGTATCGTTTGAACCTAGTATTTTGGTTGATTTTGGGTCAGTTTTGTCTGAATTTTGGTCAGTTTTGGACCTGTAATGGTGATGTCGTATTGCTGTGCATTGTTGTTCGATATTGATTCAATTTCATGATTTTAATGATGATGATGACGTGTTGGTTTTGTTGTTGATGTTAATGGAGTTGTTTTTTTGGTCGGCAAAGTTGTGCCTTGTTGTTTTGTACGGAGTATTAATTTAATGATGGTGCTTTACAGCTTTAGTCTCCTCCTCTTTTGTTTTACGGAGTACTCCGTATTATTTAGTTTTGCTTTTTGAAGCTTCAATTTTACTTTTGACGTTAGTACTCCGTATATTAAAGTTTTTTTGTGGCTTGGTCTCGTTTGACTAAGTACTCCGTTTATAATATTAACGGATCAATGAAATTTTTGGGGTTTTCTGTGGGGCTTTCCCGTATATTTCCGCTGCGCTCTTTTATAGTCGATATAATTGTTTGAAATATCTCAGTAAGCTTGTTTGGTTGCACACACAGTTGCTTCCATTCATAAGAGATTAAAATTTCAGTAAAGAATTATTACACTATAAATGAGTGAAATCATTATTGAGTTGAGTTGAGTTACACCGCAGTGGACCATCTCATTTTCTTTGATTTCATTAAAGTTTAAATAAGCCTCAGACATTCACATTAAGCTTGAGTTACACCACAGTGGACTCAATTAAGACAGTGAAGGTCAGAATAAGCAAGTATTGAGGATAAATCGCTAGCCCTTAGGTCTTACCCGCAGGTGGACCGGCGTATATTAGTGACTTATCCATAAAAGTGTAGAACACTTAATTAATTGAGATTAGACTGGTATAGGTTATCCGCAGATGCCGTACTTGGTTTAATCAAAATTATTAGGTTTCTCAATTATTGCACAAGTCTTATTCATTATTGCTAATTGTGTGTTTACTCAAAGACTAATGGTTGAGCATGTTTTCCAACTATGAAGTTGCTCAAAATAAGCTGCTATTTTTATTGTCTCTCGACTGTTCCTCTACTTACTGGATCAAATTACGCTGAATGGATTGAGATTGTAACTTTCTCTATGTCCATGTTAAGTTTCAGCGATTGTTTGAAGGAGGACGGTCCTGCTGTGCCTAAGTCTGATGCAGTACGCAAGAAGATTTCTTAAGGCGTATAAGGATTGGAAAGACAAGGATGGTAACTGTCTTTCTTTCTACGTCTAGTCACTGCTGTGGACATTAAGAACTCAATTACAGAGACTGAATGTGACATAACTAAGAAAAATCTTGCAAAACTTAAGGAGAAATTCGAGCCTTCTAACAAGGCATTAATTGACAAACTTCTCTCTGAACTGTCTCATTGTAAGTACGATGAAAAGAAAATGGACATGACTAAGCATATAATGCATATGCAAAGCTTAGCTACTAAGTTGTTCAAGTTGGGACTTAAAGTTGAGGATCTTATATTAACGCATTTCATCTTTTAGGGAACTCTTAAAGAGTTTGAGGCACTCCATGTCAGCTACAATGCTATAAAGGAGACATGGACAGTGGATGAACTTGCTAATAAGCTTGTTCAGGAAGTCACGCGCCTGCGTAATGCTCAAGGGCATAACATACCTCAAACGCACTTTGTGCATAAAGGTGAGGGCTCTAAGGGAAAGGGACAGTCCAAAAGGAAGGACTGGACGAGCAGTAAGTCAAGCTCATCCAGTATGCCAGGTCCATCAGGCAATAAGACTCTGTTGCTAATGTACACGTTTTTAACTCATTACAGGGCTTAAATTCGACCCGAACCATAAGAGAAAATGAAAGTAACCTACTCATGGGAAACAAGTCTGAAGCATCCATTAAAGCTATAGGATGTTTTAGTTTGGAATTAACTTGTGGATTTAAATTACTTTTAGAGGATACAATTTTGTTCCATCAATGTCTCGTAATTTAATTTCATTGTCTAAACCGACAAGATTGGTTTTTTCTGTGACTTTTGGAAACGGTTCTTTCAGTTTATTTAAAGATAATAGTATTGTTGGTGTGAAACGTGTAAGGTCGAATGAGAACTCAGCGTTCTTGTGGCATAAAAGGTTGGCCCATATTTCGAGGGAAAGAATTATGTTGTTAGTAAAAGACAACATTCTTCCTTCTCTTGATTTTACTGATTTTGGGACGTATGTGGAATGCATTAATGGCAAGCAAACCAAACACACTAAAAGGGGCGCCACAAGGAGCACTGCTCTTTTAGAGATCATTCATACAGACATATGTGGTCCATTTGATGTTCCCTCCTTTTCTGGAGAGAAGTATTTTATCACCTTTATAGATGATTGTTCACGATATTGCTACATTTACTTGTTGCATGAAAAGTCTCAATCAGTAAATGCTGTAGAGCTTTACATTAAGGAGGTTGAGCGGCAACTTGGAAAGAAAGTGAACATCATCAGATCTGACAGAGGTGGAGAATTTTATGGTAGATATGATGAATCAGGACACAATCCTGGTCCATTTGCTAAACTTCTAGAAAGCTTGGGTATTGTCGCTCAGTACACAATGCCAGGTTCACCCTGGATAAACGGTGTCGCTGAAAGACGTAACAGAACCCTATTAGAGGCTGTAAGGGCAATGATGAGTATGACAAACTTACCTAAATCATTGTGGATGCACGCACTTATGACTGCAGTGTATGTCGCAAACCAGGTTCCTAGTAAGGCAGTTTCAAAGACAGCATTTGAACTGTGGAAAGGGTGGAAACCGAGTTTGAGACATTTACACATTTGGGGTTGCCCCCGCAGAAGCACGCATCTACAATCCTCAGGAGAAGAAACTCGATTCTAAAACAATTAGCGAGTTTTTCATCGGGTATGCTTCTAAATCAAAGGGGTATAAGTTTCTTGTCTAAACACAAGACACGAATAATAGAGACTGGAAATGCCAAATTCCTAGAGGATGGCGAAGTCAGTGGGAGAATTGATGAGGTCATCATCAATGAGATTAGAAGGGAAACTTCGGTTCCTATTTCTCTACCTCTAATCTCTAATCATGGCGTTCTAATCGACGATGTCAATGCAAGGGAACAATATAAGGATGATGAACCTCAACCCATCAATGTGACTCCTGCCATCCCTGAAGTCATTGAAGTGGCAGATACACCTATAGCTGAGGCTCCTGTAAGGAGGTCCACAAGACCTCGTAGGTCGGCTATCTCAGATGACTATGAGGTTTATATGCTACAGTAAGAGTTTGACATAGGATTGGATAAAGATCCAGTGACGTTTTCACAAGCCGTAAAAGGCAATGATTCTGATAAATGGATTGATGTCATGCATGAGGATTTGAAATCTATGACTACAAATAAAGTATGGGAATTAGTTGCTCTACCTAAAGGGCATAAGGCAGTCGGCAGTAAATGGGTCTTTAAGACCAAGCGCGACTCCCTTGGCCAAATAGAGCGACATAAAGCCCGCCTTGTAGCTAAAGGTTTCAACCGTAAAGCATCGATTTGATAATGAAACCTTCTCTCGAGTTTCAAAGAAGGATTCATTAAGGATCATTTTGGCGTTAGTAGCTCATTTTGATCTAGAGCTACATCAAGTGAACGTGAAAACGGCATTTCTGAATGGAAGTTTAGAGGAAGAAGTCTACATGTCTCAACCTAAAGGTTTTGTTGAAGACGGTAAGGAGGACCTAGTCTATTTATTAAAGAAGTCAATATATGGATTTAAGCAAGCCTCTCGGCAATGGTATATTAAGTTCCATGATACCATTACTGCCTTCGGTTTTACGGAAAACATTGTTGATCAATGTATATACCTGAAGGTCAGTGGGAGTAAGTTTGCCTTTTTAGTCCTGTATGTTGACGATATTTTGATCGCTAGCAGTGATCTGAGTTTACTCAAAGAGACCAAGAGTTTCTTATCTAGTAACTTTGAGATGAAAGATATGAGTGAGGCGTCCTATGTGATAGGGATAAAAATATCCCGTGACAGGTCACAGAGGACATTAGGTCTGTCTCAGAAGGCATATATCTCAAAGGTACTAGAGAGATTCAGTATGACTGGATGCAATTCCAGTATAGTTCCTATTCAAAAGGGCGATAAGCTTAACTTGAAGCAATGTCCCAAACTGATAAGGAACATAAAAGAGTGCAAGATATCCCTTATGCTTCAATAGTTAGAAGCCTTATGTATGCCCAAGTCTGTACCAGACCGGACATCAGTTTTGCAGTAGGTGTGCTGGGTCGCTATCAAAGCAACCCTGGTATGGAACACTAGAAGGCTGCGAAAAAAGGTGTTAAGGTACTTAAAAGGGACTAAGAGTCACATGCTCACTTATAGGCATTCTGATCAGCTTGAAGTGATTGGCTACACTGATTCAGATTTTGGTGGATGCGAGGATAGCAGAAAGAGCACCTCAGGTTATGTGTTTGTCTTAGCGGGAGGAGCCTTCTCCTGGAAAAGTGCTAAGCAAACTATTATTGCACCATCCACTATGTAGGCCGAGTTTGTAGCGTGCTTTGAGGCTACAAATCAAGGATTATGGTTACATAACTTAATTTCGGGGTTGAACGTTCTGAGCTTGATCGCAAGACCGCTGAAAATCTTCTGTGACAATGCTTCGGCCGTGTTCTTTTCGAAGAACGATAGGTATTCTAAGGGTATAAAACACATGAAGATGAAATACCTATCAGTTAAAGAGGAAATTCGGAAGAGAACAGTATTTGTGGAGCACATTTCGGCCAGTGCTAACATAGCAGATCCACTCACTAAGGGGCTATCACCCAAGACATTATTGATGCATGCTAGCCTTATGGGTCTTGAGAATAGCACTTAGTATTATGTTATGTGGATTGCTAGTGTTTTGAAAAGACATCGTGTTTTGATCAAATTTTTATGTTATGAATATTGCGAATTATTCTGTTTTCACATTATTGTTTTATGTGTACACATGATTGGTGGTTGAAAACAGAAATTGTCTTTTCCTAGAGACATTAAAGGGACCATTATGCTTACTCCTCTATACGGATCGTTTGTCATGGGACAAAGATTCAAGAGTAGATGGAAGGAACCATGTTGAGTAGATAATGTGGAACCGCCATTACTCTATTGTTGTTTCAAGACTCTCGAGGTAATTAAGATAAAGCCATTAAGTTGATTTAACGCCCTTTGCAAACTTATGTTTACCGGCATATAACAGTAAGAAGATGTACCTATGGTCCAAGTGGGAGAATGTAAGAATAATTTTATACGGTATTGTATTTAATTATTATTACGTTATTTTGGACCTATAGTTAATCTTAAGTTAATGCGGTAATTAGCTAAATATAATAGTTGGGCTTTTCAGTGGGAGTAGCTTGATTAATTTAATTGTTGACGGACCGATTAAATTAATTAGGTAAAGAAGCCCGGTCCTCCTCTCGCCCTTATTAATGTGCTATACCGTCATTAGCTCATAAAATAATTGTAAAAACACAAATTAAGGGATTAAAGGGAAAAGAGAGGAGAAACCTAAGCTTCACCTCACTCCACCGTACTACACCACTACCGTCTGCCGCCTGTCCTCGCCGTCGACCACCGCCGCCGTTTTTCGACGCCGTCTCACCGCTCTCGATCATGTCGGACCAAGGTACGTATTCCTCCATGTGATTTGTTTCTAATCGAAGGTCCTGTGAACGAATTAAGTTTGTATCGTTCGTAACTAGGTTATTATCGTTTGAACCTAGTTTACAAGAAATATTTAATTTCATAAATAGAAAGGGATATTTGATTTAATTAAAGTAAAAAAATAAAATAAGAAATGAATTAGAGTAGGTAGGAATAGAATAATTTGTAATTTAATTCCTTGTTTGGTTTGCATAAAGAAAAGGGAATGAATACTCTCAATCATATTTAAGATAAAAACATAAAGGAATTAGAGTAAGAAGGAAATGAATAATTTTTAAATATTTTTTTATTACTATAATTTACATGTTAATTATAACTGTCCCTATAATTAGGTGTCGTTTTGGTTGATGTGATAAATGAATTCATGTGGTGAGTTATTGATGTGTGCGTTTTATATACTCCCTCCATCCCATCTTTTTCCTCCCATTTACTTTTTCACGGTCTCCTAGGCACTACTTTGACCGTATTTATTTGTATCAATACACCACTTTTTCCGGTCAAAAGTATAATTTTGTAAAAGATATTTTAACGACAAATCATAATATGTTGGTTTCATAACATAATTATATTATAATTTTAGTTATTAACGGTCAAATTTTACCAAGTTTGACCTCTAAAAAGTAAATGGGAGGAAAAAGATGGGATGGAGGGAGTAGATTATATGCCCCCGGTTTAGTTGCATTTAGCTTACTTTTATTTGAGATCATTATTGTTTTATGAGCTATTTGCTTTATATTGCGGTACTGCTGTTCCTATTTATATTTTGCAGGTTTTGGCGGTCCTGTGCCGAAACCTGAGTCGAGTGGAGCATTTCGAGTACCGGGACTACGAGACCAAGCTCGAGCTTATACGAAAGCTCGGGATAAGAATAATTAAAGACGAATAAAAGACTGAAAGATCAAAGCCCAGATGAAAGAACACGAAGCTCTAACAAAGAAAGGAGGCCCGACCCGAAAGTGAAGTGCCGGCCGGTCAGGCAAACCGGTGGCCGGCCGGCCGGCTAGCCTTATTAATTTCTCGGTTTTGATTTTATTCCGGATTAGTTTTTGGTAATTGTGTATAAATACTCCTAGGACGAATTACTCTCATCTTATGCTTTATTTTGTGCTTTTCTTTTAGGTTTAACTTTACTGCCTAGTTTAGTTTTCTCTCTTTCACAAACTTTAAGTTTAGTTGGGATTTGGTTTGATCGTAACCGTCGGTACTCCGCATTAATTCCAAAATTCTCAGGTTTAATTCAATTCTTGTTATCTCTTTTACCATGTCTATTATTATATATTGCTTTGCTTCATCTTCAGTCATGCGTAGCTAAATTCTTAATTAGGGTTTAGGGAAATTTGTAACTATTGATTTGGGAACATGTTTTAATTGCTTTAATTGATTGAACTTGTGCAAGTTGATTTCTTCATACGCGTTTATATTATCAATTGAACTTAGGGACGCCTAAATTGAATTGAATCTTGGTAGTTTTGATTTAATATCGAAAGCCTAATTGAAACTAGACTTACGCATATTTGATGAGTTAGGTTTAGTAAGTTGCGAGAGCCCGCTAAATCTGCTTAAGGTTAATATTGACTCGAGAGAGCGTATGTAACACCCCGGCCCCAACTCAAGGCCGGAACATCACTCACGGTAGCTCGCCAGGCTGCGTACATCGCCCACAAACTAATACGAGTCCTTTCCAGCACACTTTGTCCTCACCCGTGCGCATCCTGGAAACTTCCCAGGAGGTCACCTATCCTAAGACTATTCTCCAGCAAGCACGCTTAATTGAAGAGTTCTTAAGATGAGCCACCAGAAAAGAAGATGCATATTGTTGATATGAGTAATACTTACAATCCTTTTAAGTACTATGTCGCTTGAGCCAACACATGAACCTCTTCAACGGGGTTACCGGGCCCGAATAACCTCGAACCCGGCTCGAATAACCTCGAACCCCGGCCCGAATAACCTCGGACAACACCGGGTGTTACACACTCCCACTTGAAGAACGCAACGTCCTCGTTGTGCCTGGTAGCTACCCGAAGTATAGCATTCCAGAATCCTCCCCAACTAGGTGCATAACCACACGGTACCCCATTGAGGAGGTTCATGTGTTGGCTGAAGTGACATAGTGCTTAAAAGGATTGTAAGTACTCATATCAACAAGATGCATCTTCTTTTCTGGTGGCTCATCTTAAGAACTCTTCAGTTAAGCGTGCTTGCTGGAGAGTAGTCTTAGGATGGGTGACCTCCTGGTAAGTTCTCAGGATGCGCACGAGTAAGGACAAAGTGCGCTGGAAAGGACTCGTGTTGGTTTGTGGGCAATGTACGCAGCCTGGCGAGCTACCGTGAGTGACATTCCGGCCTTCAGTTGGGGCCGGGGTGTTACAAATGGTATCAGAGCAACCCGGCGACCGTGTGGTTATGCACCTAGCTGGGGAGGATTCTAAAATGCTATAGTGTTGGTAGCTACCAGGCGCGTTCTTCAAGTGGGGGTGTGTAATACCTGGTGTTGTCCGAGGTTATTCGGGCCGGGTACCTCATTGAGGAGATTCATGTGTTGGCTCAAATGACATAGTGCTTAAAAGGATTGTAAGTACTACTCATATCAACAAGATGCATCTTCTTTTCTAGTGGCTCATCTTAAGAACTCTTCAGTTAAGCGTGTTTGCTGGAGAGTAGTCTTAGGATGGGTGACCTCCTGGGAAGTTATCAGGATGCGCATGAGTAAGGACAAAGTGCGCTGGAAAGGACCCGTGTTGGTTTGTGGGCAATGTCTGTGACTGGCGAGCCATCAGTGAGTGATATTAGGCCTTGATTGGGTAGGGGTGTTTTAGCGTATTCTTAAACCTAGTCACTTACATAACTTCAATTGATTGTTATTTCTTATTGATCTGAGTTCCTGAATTGATGTCACAATGAACCCGATGCCCTAACCTTTCTCTCTTATACTTTTACCCTTTTTATTACTCGCTTTAGTTTAGTTTTCTTATACTTGATTATTACCCCTTGAAATAACTTAAGTTCATCTAGGTAAACTTCTGATTACACCGTTTTTCTGTGGATTTCGACCCTGCTTGTTGCTAGCTACTAGTTAGTTGTTTTGTAGGTTTATTTTGACATAGGTGACGCGACTTTAGCCTTGTCAGTTATAACTCCCTAAATTAAGTTCCCACGTCAAATTTATGAGAAATGACCAACAGTTGTTTGATTGTCTATCTTGGAAGTTGAAGTTCACCTATTTAACTTACCGCAACATTTTTATACATGGGTTGTGTCCAAGTTAATTGAGCCGTGTCTGACACGTCTTATTAAAAAAAACGAGGACACGGTTTGAAGCGTGTCCGACACCTTTTGAGTCATGTCCTATGCGTGTTCGTGTCCGACATAAGAGCGCCTAAAACTAGAAGTGTTCGTGTAATCTTGGCGGAGAGTGTAATTGGATTAAGGAAGTAAGGTTATAACGATCCACATTGATAAAACACAAAACGAAAGGAGGATTTAATTTCATACATAGAAAGGGGTATTTGATTTAATACAAATTCTGCAGTGATGTGATGTCGTTTCATAGTATGAGATAATGAATGCTTAGTTACTTTTGAAAAATAATTGTGTTACCTTTCATTTGTAATGTCATTACGTTTCAATATAGTAGTTGCAGATTGACGACAACATATATATTGGTTAAGTGTTCAACGAAAACACGGTCAAACATGATATCAAAACGTGTTAGATAAAACATGTCACTAACATTATGGTCAAATTATATGAGAGGTAAGAAAAATTACAAAATTAGCAAAAAGTAAAGAGAATTAATGATTTATTCAAATATGGTGTGTCTTATACTACAAGACGATCTCATAGTAGAATTAGAGTAGGTACATATGAAATAATTTATAATTGAATTCCTTGTTTGGTTTACCTAAAAGGTTGGAATACTCTCAACTATATTTTTTTTTATTAAGATAAAAAAAAAAAAAAAAAAAATGAAAGAAATAAGAATCGGAAGGAAAGGAATAATATTTAAATATATTTTCATTTAGACAATTTTACATGTTCATTGTTACTAATCCCTCTAAATCTTTAATTAGTCTAATTGTTAACATTGTTTATTTTTGTGAGGAGGTAAAACATTTCTGGTCAAATATTAACTATTGGACCGATCAGAGGGAAATAATATATTTATTATAGACACTAATAATTGTAACTTGATTATTATTTTTTTTATTTTTTTATTTATTAATTAAATGAATACAAATATTATGAAAAAAATTAATTAAAATAATACAGTATGATAATAACCATTGAAAATGCTACGAAAAGTAATTGAAAAAACATTAAAAAAAAATTACTATTTTAAGTTGGTGAAATTGAAGAAAAAATTGAAATAAATTAAAATAAGAAAATAATTAGAGGAAAAAAGGAAATAAATGAGACATCCTTAGTCGATTTGTTTACCTCTTCATTTTGGGGTGTACGAGTTTTATGTTTACATTTTTATAACTGATCTTTGTTGAATCAGGAAGGAAGTGAGCCTTACTTCCTCAACCAAATTATATTGATTAATTTTTACAAACGAGACATCCTTGGTCCATACTCCTAAAGTTGTTCAAGGGTCGTCCCGGCCAGAAGTCTGCCTCGTTTGACCCGTTATTTTAGTGGGTTTGGACAAGTGATTTATTAAAAAGTAATTATTGGACTGGCCTAGCCCGCCCGCCAAGATAAACGGGCCAAACATGGACATCGTGAAAATCTCATGGTTCGGGCCGTTAGGTCCGCTTAGTTAATTACATTGGTTTTTCTTAGTTTAAAATATATTATCTCGTTATTTTAATTCAATTTGTAAATATTAAAGGGAAATTATAATAGAGTTAAATTGAAACTTTTTATATTATGTAGTCGCCATATGGTATATCAATACAACTTATTACTTTTTAGAATATTATGTAGTTTAAGAAGTTTTGACTCGATTTTATTGTTGGATTTATACTAAATTTTCGTAATTTCATATTATTAATTGTTTGTTTGAGACATATAAAATAAGCCTGCTAGTCCGCGGGTAGCCTGGTTCACTGGAAAAGGGCATGTACATGTAGAAAGTTGAGCCCGAATAAACGGGACGGGCCAAGCCACCTCCAGCCTGTTGGCCAAAAAATAAACTCTGGCATGGTCCATGTTTGACCCAAACCCGCAAACAATCACCTCTATCCTAAACCCAATTATATTCCTATAGGAAAAAAATAAAATTAATCACTGTAATTAGATTAAGGAAGTAAGTGTCTACATTGATATATGTATATAAAATACACGTAATTTAAACACTGAAATAGATGGAGTAATTAATTTTATAAATAGAAAGGGATATTTGATTTAACCAAAGAAAAGAAAATAAAACAAGAAAGAAATTAGAGTAATTAGGAATGGAATAACAGTAATTCTCCTGTAAGACTAGTCTTACACTAAGTTAATGTGAGACAAGAGTACAAATTGTAGTTAAAAGGGTACAAAAACTCGAAACAAATCTATTAAAGACACTTTTAGGGGTACTACAAAATTTTAGTTGCAATAAATAATAATCAATATATATAAGTAAAAGATGCTTTTTTCGAGAGCTCTCCTTAATTCAAGGAGATTTAGACCAATCATAAAATTACATTAAAAAAACAAATTAAATTGTGAAAATATAGTAATTTGGAAAGAAATAATTATATGAGAAATAATTTCCTTATTTAATTATGAAACATTAGAAAGTTTTTAGCTAAGTCTTTGATTATTATGTTTCATAAAATGTATTTGCCGAAATAATATAAAAATAACATCATTAGTTTCGAAATGAAAAATGCTATCAAATGAGTATAAATATCAAAGTATATCATCCACTAAAAAAATAATTTGCATTCAATAAAATAAAAAATTGGAAAGAAACAATTATATGACACATAATTTATTTGTTTAATTATAATACATAAGATATTTTTTTTTTTAGGTAAGTCTTCAAACCTTTTTTGTATGTATATATATCAAAAATTATAGCTTTGTCTTCCAAGGTACCGGGTTAAATAGTTTTAGTTTATTATGTTTTAATTATGATTACGATTTGTGTTATTTTTATTTTTTTTACGTGTATTTGATTTGATATGTGTATTAATTTTGAAAAGGTTTATTTCTTAATTATCATGTTTGTTATTTAACCATAACTTGATTGAATTCATAATGATCTCTTTTCCCTTGTATATCATAGATTTATATTTTAAGTTCAAGATCCGAAGACTAATTGAATAAACTTGATTACAAAATCAATCGAATATGTATCGTGAAAGGTAAAAGAGATATACATGATCTACTGATTATCTTATTTTCTTATCAAATCATTATTTATTGTTGTATAATAATATTTACTATTCATCATACTTGATCTTTTAGTTAGTTTCATCGTATTAAGTTTTGATTTGATTGTTCATGTCAATTTTGTATGATAATATCTGAAAATTAGGTATAAAAAGAATGAACATGGTGTATTAGTTTGATGACAAATTTTCAAATTTTTATTTTTTACTATCCCCTTTAAAAGTTTTAATCATTATTTATTGTTGTATAATAATATTTACTATTCATCATACTTGATCTTTTATTTAGTTTCGTTGTATTAAGTTTTGATTTGATTGTTCATGTCAATTTTGTATGATAATATTTGAAAATTAGGTATAAAAAGAATGAACATGGTGTATTAGTTTGATGACAAATTTTCAAATTTTTAGTTTTTTACTATCCCCTTTTAAAGTTTTTCTTTTAATTCTTTTATAATTAGAAATCAAACTATATATTTCATATCTATATATATCTACATAAAAGAGAGTTTTGCTATAGAGTGTCCATACCATAATTTATTAAATTTGTATATACATTATTATTGATGATTAAAATATTTTTTAATTACTTATTAATAAAAGTGAACAACATTTACCATGATTATTTGATAATGAAATAAAAAATAACTATTTGATAATTTAATAAATTCAAAACAATTAGGTTTGTATAAAATTAAAAGAAGAACTCTTCTAGAAATAAATTCAATTAAGAGCAATTAACTTTCATCAAAATTTAAAGAACAAAAAAAAAAATAAGCTAAAAAATACTGAGACCAGCGTTTTTCCTATTGTTATAATACTAACCTTTAGCCTTTTTCCTAATGTTTTTCAAAATATTTTAGTTCTCTATAAAAACTTACTTAAAAATATCAAGACTCACATTAGAAAAAATAGTATTTTATTTTAATTTTCATAAGATACACTTACATTTTCATATAAATTGGAGAGATATTGAGTAACACTTATAATACTTATTTGATAATTTAATAAAAATAATATCTTGATAATCTAACAAAATTTAAAGAAATTAGTTTTCTATAAAATTAAAAGAAAATCTCTCCTAAAAAAGAAATTTAATATAAAGTAATTATCTTTCTATACAACTTAAACAAAAACTTACCTAAAAACATTAAGACTAGGAAATAAAAAAAATCAAAAACTCAGCTAAAAAAATATTAAGACTAACCATTTTCCTAATTTTATAAAACTAAAAAAATAATTTAAAAAATTTCCTTATTTAGTTATCATACATTAGATAATTTTTAGGTGTGTCTTAAATCCTCTTTATACATACAAATAGAATTATGTAAGTCCAACCTATCTTTTTAAATCCTACATCTAAATCACAACCTTAGGATCTTAAAGATCAAATGATTCAAATCAAATCTCACTAATTAATTTACAATTCATGTTTATTTATATATACATAAAAAAATTAGCTTGATCTTCTTAAGTATTAGTTTAAGTTTAGTATGTTTTTGTTATGAGTACGATTTGTGTTATTTCTATTTTTTACGGTGTATTTGATTTGATAAAAATATTTAATTTTGAAGAGTTTTATATATTTTTTTTTAATTACCATGTATGTTATTTAAACATAGCTTGATTGAATTGGTGATGATCCTTTTTTCCGTTGTATATATTGTAGAATTATATTTTAAGTTAAAGATTTTTTGTTCTCATTGAATAAACTTGATTACAGAACCAATAGCAAAACTATATGTAACATGAAAGGTAAAATAGATATACAAGATTTATTGATTGTCATATATCAAATAAAGTCATTAATTATCGTTATATGATTTTTTTTTTTAATTTATAATGTTTGACCTTTTAATCAGTTTCATCGTTTAAGTTGTGATTTAATAGTTAATGTCAGTTTTGTAGGAAAGCATCTGAAAAAAAAAAAAATACATGGCGTAGATGAATGTTGGTAGTTTTTTTCCAAAATAAAAATAATTAAGGCAATACTTTCCATTTTTAAAAAATAGTTGTAGCATAAATAAGGTAGTTTTGGACAAAATACCCAAATTTTACATTCAAAAGTATTAAGTCGATAATATACAATTATATTATTCGTATAATATATTACCATTAAATTAGGTTATAAATTATTATTGATAATTAAAAATATTTTTTAAATTACTTATTAATCAAAGTGAGCAACACTTACCATAATTATTTGATAATCTAAGAAAAATAATCATTTGATAATCTATTAAATTGCAAATTAATCTAATAAATTCTATTAAGAGCAATTAGCTTTCTACAAAATTTAAATGAAGAAAACAAAGATAAAACTATAAAGACTAACATTTTCCTTAATTTCATACGACTACCCATTAACATTTTTCCATATATTATTCAAAGTAATCAATTTTCTAAATAATTTGAATAAAAACTTACCCAAAAATATTAAGTTTAATATTATGGAAATTAATAAGTTTATTATATTATTTTCAACAAGATACATTTACCTCTTCATATAAACTGAACAGCTCATGGGTAACGCTTACCATAATTATTTGATAATCTATAAAAATAATATTATTATAATCTAATAAAATTTAAAGCAATTAATTTTTTTTCCTATAAGCTACAAATATTTAAATAAAACTCTCCTAAAAAAGTTTAGTTTAAAGCTAAGTCTTCTTTGAGGCAATCTCAAACTAATTTATCGTGCATCTAATTAAGAGAACAAATCATAGTTAAAGGGGTGGGGTATAGGAATATAAAATTAATCAACTAAAGTCACAAACAAGAGTTCTTAAGAAAATTTAGGTATAATTAGTAACGAAATACAAATACTATGAAAATAATAACGACAACATAATATCATAATTCATAAATAAGCTAAAAACTGTACAAATTTATATAAACATTTTTACATTTATATAATTCTATATTTCTCAATATTTTTTTATATATTACAATGAACATGATATCAATAACCCTTCTTCATATTTATTGATTTTTTTTTTAATATTTGTACTGAATCCAAATTAAAAACGATAAATCATGAATTAATTATTAAATACACATTATTAAAACCCGTGCATCGCACGGGCTTTAATACTAGTTATTACTAAAATGGTACAAAAACTATACAATCGAGTACAAACAAGGCTGACTTACAATAACTTATTGTAAGGCTTGCCTTACACAAGAATTTGTGATGGAATAATTTGTAATGGGAAAAAAATATTTTCAACCATATTTTTTTTGTTAAGAAAAAAGGAAAGGAATAAGGGTTAGAAGGAAAAGAATAATTTTTTAATATTTTTTCATGAAGATAATTTTACATGTTCATGCTTAATAAATCGTTTAATTAGTTTAATTGTTAACATTCGATTATTTTTGTGAGGAGGTAAAATATTTTTGGTCAAATGTTAATAATTGGACCAATAAGAGGGAAGTAACATAAATTAAATAAATACAAATATTTTAAAAAAAATATATATATATATAATAATAAAGTACCATAATTATCACTGAAAATGATAGAAAAAGTAATTTAAAAAAAAAAAAAAAAAAACTATTTTAAGTTGGTGAAATTGGTAAATATTCATTTGATTGAAGAAAAAATTGAAATAAATTAAAATAAGAAAAGAATTAGTGGAAAAAAGGAAATAAATAATCCCTCGTTTATTTCTTTGTTTAGTAAAACCAAATCAAAAAGAAAAAAAAAAAAAAAAAAGGATATTATGATCATATGATGATATGATTTCTCATATTCATCATCTGCCCACATTTTCTCTGTCACCACACTCCACCGGCTTACCACCGTAAGTCGCCGGCGCCGGCGACGTAACCGTAGTCACCGGCGCCGGAAAATGACCGTTACAACCATGCAAAGTTCCGCACACTTAATACTTTGCACAATTAATTCCATTCAATTGATTCAAATAAATTGCAGTTTTGTTTTGGAGCAGTTGATCAAATAGACTGCATGACGGAATTTCAGTTTCAATTAATATTGAAATTCTCCGGATTAATCAATCCGTCTTTGATTGGGGGTAATTCCTGTTTTCCTCAACATATAAACCCTAGAATTAATCTGTTTTTATTCATGTTCGTTTTGTTTGATTTAATATATTTTTGTTATTGTTATTGTTGTTGTTGTTGTTTGATTTGCATTGCTGTGGTCATATTTTGTATTGAATTTTAAGATGTTGTGAACTGAATTTTTCTGTTGTATTTATGAATTTTCGATATTATCGGTGCGATTATAATCTGAATTGTTGATCAAATCTTTTGACATTACTCTCCACATTTTATTTGAGGAAGTGATAAACTACTTGCATAAAAACATACTCCGTAACTAATTGTTTTGCGTTTCAAATGTAACATAACTAATTGTTGAAAGAAGTGAATATGTTTTAGATATAGGGTTATATGATTGTTACGTTCGTTGTTTTCAGAAGTTTTTGGTCTCATACACGTGTTGGCGCTAGTAAATTTGATTTTTTCGTCTTTTGAAATTGTTGGTGGATCGATGCAGCGTGGACGAGGGGCAATCTTTAGTTTGTTTGTGTTTGTTAGCCAATGGAGTGTCTCTCGAAGTTTTGCTTTTGAAAAAGTGTCATTATTTTTTTTTTCCCCATTTTCTTTTATAATATATCAAAATTTATGATTTCAAGTTTCATATTTCAGGTACGTTGGACTAAAAGTCTTTTTGAAGTGACCTGTGAAATTTAAAGGAGTTGACGACACCGTTGGGATCACACTATTTGAAAATGGCCTGGACTAATAATAAACGGAGTATCTAATCCGTATTCTGATCTCAACCCTGTTTTCCCTTTACCTTTGTGTGACCTGACCCGACCCAAATCCAAGCAACTAATATTCTGACCCGAAGTCCTTGACCATATAGCCCAAACCCAAACATGTCCAAGTGTCCAACCAAACCTGTATGGTCTACTTGCTCTTCTTTTTTGCTGGTTTCAGCAGAAAGATTAAAACAGATACAAAATCGCAAAAAAAAGTTCAACAACCTGAGTTTAAATTTGAGTACCAAGGAACAATACAATTGGAAGTCTCACAGCATTTGAGCATAAAACGGATAATATGTACAAGGAGCTAAATGGAACTAGTATTGAACTCTAACTGTGACCAGAACTAGCAACAGTTAAGCTCAATCAGTTTGGTTAAGGATGGCTCGAACCACACTGACAGCACGGTTTGCAAGAGCTTTCACTTTCGGGGCCAAACACAATGCCCGTTCCTCTGCACATGGTGAGCAGCTAGATAGCAATTGAAAAGCTGCAGTTACCACAGATGCAGTTGTCCATGGGTTACTAGTGTTGGTGGACGACGCTTGTCTTATGTCAAGATCATCATGTGTGATCACGAAACCTGATGCAAGAATCGGCACAGTTGGGGAGACTAACCCGGTAGCCAATTCTAGCATGCTTGATGAGTCGACTGGAGTGTAGATTAGCGCCAACTTTCTGGGCCCACCGTGCTTTCTTGAAATATCATTAGATCTTCACGAGGATTCCCAGGCTGCTCAATATAATCAGAAACGAAGCATTTTGCTTTGTTTGGACAAATTGTAGTTTAGAAGCAAAAAGAGGAACCCGTTTTCCCTCCACGGGGTTTGCAGTGAACAACAGCTTATATACATTACAGGGTATAAGAAATGCAAGTTATTCAGTGAGTTATTTGTTTCGTTCCATCATATTTCAAAGCCAAATATTGTCACTGTCTACATGGAATGGCCACTTACCTTGTTTATTGATGTAAACATGTACCATATAAAGAGAAATGAATCTTCACACCTAGTGATGTCAGATGTCATAAGCAATAGAAGGAAATGAATTAGTTTCAAGATAATTGTCTTAGTTCATGCTTGGTCTAGATGTATAACTTTGATGAAAAATGGATATTATGCAGCCAATTTGGTTCTTGTCATAGCTAGTATAGTATGTTTGAGAAGTCGATAATGAAGAATCGCAGAAGATGCTATTGTCGCGACAAAGAAGGAATCTTGCCTATCCGGAAATACTCAGACACTCTTCAGATTTTGTATGAAGAAGGCATCTTGATTGAGGTAGCTGTTGTTCTACTTTTCTTTTCCATGGTTCCTATATGGTATTACTTTACAGTTTCTCTTTTGTTATCTATGTTTGGGATTTTATCGGAGGCATTTAAGCTATAGGACATGACGCTCTTGAAGATGTAATTGTTGTCTCATGTGATATGACTCGTGTAAATGACAACATTTCATCCATGGTTTATGTATCTAAGGGATCTTAAACTTCTGTGACTTTTTGTTGTGGCTGATAGTGTTTGGAAAGGATATCTTTTAATCCCTTGAGTTCATACATTTTTTACAAGTTAATTTGGCCTGAAGTTTTCTCCTCGTTTTATCCAGTGTTTGTTACATTTCCAAGTCAAATGTGTAGATGGTGACATAATTTTAAGATTGCTTCATGATAATTAGTTTTTCAATTGTGAAACTAGGTACGAGTATTTTTTTTTTCTCTTCAGAATAACTAAAGCAGTGTGTGTGTGAGTGCTTAATTAGTGACTTCTATATCGGTTTAGGTTTGGTTCTAGTGGTGCTTAATGAATTTAAAAGCAGCTTATGAATTGGACATGGCGTTAAGGTGGCTGCTGCATATATTAACATGAAATTAGAGGAGACTACTTATCCTTTTTTATGTGCTTATGATAGAACAAAAAAACAATTAAAAAGCGCGCCTCAAGTGCGCCCAAGGCTTACCTTGAATGAGACACTAGTTAAAATGCCTCTGTGCATTTTTAGTATTCCTCTTTCATGCCTTACTTTTTGATGTACAGTTGTACATACTACTCGTAATATAGTATTATTTCTGCTGGACATTTAATCACGCCCTTTTTTTCCCCATTATTCTTAACTTTCCCTTCTTTCCATGTCCGCCTTGCGCTTTTTTCCTTGTTGCCTCGACCCCTTTTTGCCTTGCCCCGCCTTGCCCCTCTTTAAATTAAGTTCAATAGATATTTTCTTTCCTGGTTTCTATTTAATTGAACATATTTAAGCTGAATCAACACAATACAAAATACCATAATTACCATAACTAGCTAGTAATCGACTGAATTTGGTGACAGGATGGTAAGTAGGCTGATATTGCAACTAAGTGTTGTGGAGATTTAGTCCTAGCATCACCATTACCTCATATTTGGCGGTTACAACTAGGTTTACATGGCCATTTTTTAAACTCTTTGCGGAAACTTGGTTTTCAGATCTAAGTTGTGCTGAAGTTGTGAAATGCTTCTATGTAAAACAGATGATTCTGGATAAAGGGCACTAATTTAAACCAGCGCATAACTGTTTTCTTTTCCAACTCTTTCTCTAGAAGTGCAAGAATCTTCAAAATGTCACTATATGTGTTTATTTTTCGGCTCACAATGAAATTATGTTTCTATGCTGATTCCCCATGATTTTAGTTCCTTTATTGCATATTCTAGGAATGTCACGTAGTAGTGTGGTGTGTCTCTACAGATTTACCGAGTGAACACCCATGGGAAATTACCTAATGGTGCATTTGAGAACGGTGATTTTATTTCAAATTTTGGATTTGAGCAAAAATATGTGTTTGGGGAGTTAAAGAATTTGGCTTTGTATTTGGTTCAAATCCAACATAAATCCAATCCTTCACAAAACTAAGGAACATCAAATGACATCCTAAACCATGTCAATTCCAAATTCTAACTTACAAAATTAGTGATTTGTTTTCAAAGAACTCAATTTCAAATGTCTAATTGTAAATCCAAATTTTGAAATGAAATTCGATTTTCCAAACACCACCTAAGGTTATTCACGAATGTAAAGTGAGAAGATTATTATTTTTTTTTTTAAAAAACTGGGAGAATATTTTTACTATTGCATTTATTACTGGTGTTTTTCTTTGTTAGTTTCAGTGGAATCGTATCTTATAGGTAGGTTAGTAACTTCGTACATGTTGCAATAAATAGAACTTCCTAGGTCTTCCATTTTCCGGTCAATGATTACTACGCAATTACAACTGCCCTACTTTAATTTACCTCCTGGTAACCAAACAAACACATGGTAGTAATCGTAAAATGAAGATCAAAGTAATATGTTGTTAATACTCTTAAAGTTAGCATGAAGTTGGCTTGAATAGGATTGTCATTGCAAGTATGATTCAAGAGCATTGTTCCGTACAACATCTATTCTTTGTTCTTGGAATATCTTAGGTCTGATGGAGGTTGGGGATAACACTGTACATGTTTCGTAATTAGCTAATTGGAAATGTGTCTCGCCTGATTCGGGAACTAAAAAAGGCTTCGTTTTCTTTTGGGTCAGCACCATTTTGGTTTTGTCGTTCTAAATCACAACGATTTTTATACTATTTGATTTGACGTCTTGTGGAATTTACGAATTACCGCAATTTGATTAATTGATATTTTTATTCTTCATGAGTTGGGATTTTTGGAACTGTTGCCGCTTAGATGTTTTTTCGTGTGCTTTTTTTTTTTCTTCCATATTGGAATCTTTCAAAGGTTACGATAGAATCAAACAAAATGTCTTACTAAATGTGTACTGTTTATTGTGATATCGAAGTCTCTCAACATAGTTGTCATCACAATATTCATTTTGGGTCATTGAAAATAATTGTAATACTGATGTAATAAAACGGTAAGGTGATATATCTAATCCCACCTTGCTTTGTCATTTGCAGGAGCCTTTGAGACACTGGGATAATGTTATTGTTGGACTCTCTCCGGAAAAATTAATATTAATATTTGCAGGTAACTATCTCAGTTTACTCTATCCTATGAACACAATAAATAAGGAAATGAATTTGCTTGATTGCAAGTTTGTTAGGGTGATTATTACTTCCCTTCTTTGTTATCTTGGGTGTGATTACTTACGATATTTGTTGGGGTGTATATTGGAAAGTTAGTAACTAGACTTCAGTATATAAAGCTATATATATGAAGGCGAATTTTAATCCTCAATCATACAGATAAAACATTGAAGAAAACCAAGGCATTTCCGAAAAGGGGTGGTTCTAAAAATCCAAGGATGCCTCGCCGGAGACACACATCTCATCAGATCAAGTTTTTGGAAGAGTAAGGCGATTATTATATTCAACGAGTTCTATTGATATATATCTGTCTTTCTCGTATCTGTCTTCTCTTTTGACATTTAATTTGATTGACTTGGCTTTTGGGAACCTGGTTCCCCTTAAGTACTTGTTTTTTTTACCAATTACAGCAAGTTTACATTTGACCTCTGCTTGCTTGGCCCTTTTTGTTTTTTCCTACGTCACTATATTGTAATGTCCTATTTTTTGCTTTATGATGGGCAATTCGCCCCAGTTTATTAAATGACTCCTCTTACTGTCATGTCTCTTTGTTCTCTTCCTGGGATTTAATTGTTTAATTGTATGTTTTTTTGTTACCCTACATTTGACCTTCCATCTTCTTGGTTAAGGTTCTAGCCACATAATAGACTGTACCATGATTGCAGGTACCTCAAAGTATATATAGGCTGGTGTACGTGTTAAAAGTTTAAATGGTTATCGTTCTTGGGAGATTTGATTAAGGCTTATTGTTTTGTTTGGTTAGGAAAGCACCACTGAGGGGACTTATGAGATCAAAGTCTTATTTCACTTATGATATCTTTATTTTAAACCATCTCCTCGGCTAAAAGCTCATGTGTCGGTGATTCCCTGCTTATTTCCGCCTAGTGATTAGACAAAATTGATTATTTTATTTTGTGATTGTATTGCTAAGATTAAAGAAGTATCTTTGCTATTTGCTGTTTGCATTAGCCTTTGATGATGGCAGTGCCTTGGTATGGCGTGGGTTGTTTTAGTATTATGGAGGTTGTCATTTTGGTTATATTTATCATTATTAATTGTGTGTCGTGTGGTTGAATATATACATCAAAAGAAACTAAAACTTTATACATTGTTTTATAACAGATTCTTTAAGCGATGTGCACATCCCAATGAGAGACAAAGGCGCCAACTAGGGGTACAATTGGGCCTAGAGTCTAGCCAAATAAAATATTGGTTCCAAAACAAAAGGACTCAGATTAAGGTTATCAGGACTCAGATTTGTGCTTAGTAATTTGTAGAATACAGTATTATCTTGATATTTGTGATCTGAATACGCCGAACTTTTTTTTTAGGCGCAAAATAAGCGTGCAGACATCGGTGCTCTTCGTAGTGAATATGATCGCCTTCAAAGTGAGAATGCTACTTTGAAGGAAGCGCTTAAAAGGAGGATGTCTCGTCCTTGTGGTATGTGTGGAGGCGGTCCAGTTGCAATCAACGAGACTATTGATAAACTGCAGCTGGAGAATAATGTGCTAATGTGTGAGGTAGTATCTCGACAAACACGTGCAATCAAGTCGTTTCTTTTGTATTTGCGTGATTTTTCGTGAAAAAAATTTACATGTTGTGCTGACTTTATTGAGTTTAGTCTGTACGACATGGATATTTAATTCTTCAATGTTTTTGACAAAGTACATTTAAATACATGCATTTCTCTTTCTAATGTTTTTATTGCTGGCCGTATCTTAAATGTGTTGCTATTCCTATTTGAAAAAATTGTTCTTGGATGTGTCAAAATTATGAAGTTGGGGTTGACAATTGTGCACTTCCTATTACACTTTTCTGAACAATAATTAAGCCAAACTGCTGACAAATCTCAAATTTGATTCTTATTTATGTCTTGCTGTGGTATTTCAATATTTGTCTTAGATTTTCAATCTTGGACATTGAACTGTAATGCGATAGAGGTTGAAATAAAGATTAGGCTATACTAACCTTTGGAATCGTTATTAATTGGTTGTGATATAGTCATGGGGGCTATTACCCATAGTCCCATACTCCCATACTTAAGATTTTGATTACATGATTCCCTTGAAAATGAGCAAATTTTGGATTGACTTCTATTTATTTTGTATCCATATTACGCCGTATTATGATACTCCTTCCATCCCAAAATAAGTGTCCCATTTTGATTTAAGGAGTGTTGATAAAAAAAACGTATTGACAATCCTTTGTTAATTTATTATATAAATAGAAAGGGGACACTTATTTTGGGAAAATATTTATTGAAAAAGGGGACACTTATTTTAGGATGAAAGGAGTATTTTGTTAAAATAAATATTAGCACAACATAATAAACGTGTATCATGCATGTGTATTGCATCTTTGTATTAAAGCATATTACGAGTTAGATAACAATGCTTAAAAGCATGTTATGTTAAAAATCTTGATGATTTTTGAGGTTTGTTTTGAATGGCATACGCATCTTTTGGTGATATTGTTTACTCCGTATTAAAGATTGTATCAAATCTAGTGGTTGACATTTTTGTTGATTGCAACTTCAAAATGGGGAAGGGATGTGTGATATAATGGGCTTGTTAAAATACGGGATACATGATAGGATTGTGCATTTGAGATGATCACTAATATGTGTGTGGAATCTGTGAAACATTAGAATTTTAAGAACTGGAAAAGTGACCTATTTGGTCGGAATTGTGAGTTTTCAGCAGTGTAGGGAAGGAGTCTTGTAAGCTTTTACTTGAGAAGTTGCTATATGTATGACTTGAATGGCAGAGTAGTAATGATAGTCTTATACTTCAAACATGCTTCAATATTGAGATTGCTATCTGAAAATATTCTAAATTTATATGCAATTTTAATGTTACGTGGAGTATCATTTTAACTCGTAATCATCTACAGTATCCAAGATGGCTTCTTTCGTTGAGGAAATATTATCAAGTTTGATATTCAACAAAGAGGACACAATTACTGCTGGCCTAGCAATTGGAAACCCTACGTTTCATCCTGTAGTGGATAACATCGATCCCAAAAACTTAAATTTGGCTGATCGGATAAAAGCAAATTCAGAGTTGGAGAAGGTACAAATGACTGAGATTGCTGCAAGTGCCATGAATGAGCTGATTAAGCTTTTGAGAGTTGATCAGCCTCTTTTGGTGAAGTCCCCAATAGAAAAGGAACATGTTCTTGCTTATGATAAAGGATTCAGCATGCATAATCCAAGGATGGAATCGTCAAAGGATTCTGGTGTAATTGCTATGGATGCAAGATTTCTCGTGGATCTGTACCTAGACGCAGTTAGCTTAAATTCTCCTTTTTCCTCAAGTATCCTATTGATTGTTGGAATTTGTTTTAATCTTCTGAATTTGCAGGAGAAGTGGGTCGACGTTTTTCCTGTTGTCTTTTCGAAAGTGAAGACAGTTGCAGCGGGTAATATGTTTTTAATTTTATTTTTTTTTTAAATTTTGTTTATCCCAGTGAGGTTATGCTATCTTTTTCCTTGCTAGTGGCCTGTAACCGAAATAGGCTTTTGTTAATGTTGATTGTAGAAATTTATAATAATGTAAATGTAATACGTAGATACATGAACAAATGCTTGTTGTTTCACCACTGGTGCAGCAACGGGAATTCTATTTGCTCCGTTATTGTTTGGTGATTGAGCCGGGCACATGGGCGATAGCGGATGTTTCATATAATTCAGAAGGTGCTTCTCATGTTTCCCCAACCTGCTGGAAACACCCTTCTGGGTGCTTAATCGAACAGATGCCGAATGGACTATCAAGGGTAAGCATTTTCATCCCTGCTTTGGAGAAGTGTCTATTATGCCTGGGACTCCGAACCTGGAGATAATCTTGCAAATATACCCTCCCCTTTCTGACAATGAAAGTGTACCGCTATTTATAAGTTCTAATTTTGACTTAGCTTCGTGTGTGGCCTACAATTACCCAAAACTGAAAAAAATAATCTTCAATTTTTGGGCATGCAAAGTTCAAACCCTATTGATTTCCTCCAATTTATCTCTCTGATGTCATCTGTTTGGTTTCTATAAAAAATATATATGTTTCTCCTCAGGCTGTCTCTTTGATTGGTAATATATGGCTATTTCATGAAAATTTACGGGTTTAAGCTTGCAGTTAAGTGTTGGATTGTCTGCTAGATAAGAGTATTGTGTTGGCACTAAACATATAACCAAAGTGAAGTGTAGTTGGATTGTCAGAGTACTCATGGCTGAAAATATTTTATGCATTTGGGTTGGTTTTTGACTGCTCATGTGAGTTGTAAAATGGACTATTTCATTGACCAAATGTAATGTGTAATGTGTAATCATATATAAGTTAGAATATGATTACAATGGCATGCTTCACGGTGCTCCCGATTGGTTTTGTTCTTTATATTAGGGGACGTCTTTCCTGCAACATTCTTATTTTAGTCTCCTCTGTCAAACAGGTAACATGTATAGAACGTGTAGAAGTTGATGACAACTCCTCGGCTAATCCCATCTACGAACATCTTTTTAAAAGCAATTTGGCATTCGGTGCAACAAGATGGATTTCAACCCTCCAGAGAACTTGCGAGCGTTATTCTTTTTTGAAAGAGGCTGAGAAAATCAACGACACCCTAGGAACAGGTCGTTTAAATAGACTTGTCTTGTCAATCTTATCTTTGTTAACTTTATCACCATCGCCTTTTTTTTAAGCAAATGTGTTTTGCCTCAGGGAGGAGCAGCATGATAATACTAGCTAGCAAACTGATCAAGAGCTACTACTCTATGTTCAGCTCTAAAACCTCAAGTTTCTGTCAAATATCTGAGCAAACAAACATTACGGTACAGATTGGTTTCCGTAATACTTCATCCCCTTATGAACCAGTTGGTACGGTTATCCAAGCTATTAGTACTTTCTGGGTTCCTGCATCACCGGAGACAGTGTTAAGCTACTTGAATGACAACTTGGTGCGGTCTCAGGTACGATGTTTCTGTCTTCTTTTTTCTGTTTTGCTATGCATCAAAGAGAGTATCCTTTATCAATACTGTGACTGTTCATAGAACTAACACGAGTTAAATCATACTTCGATCTAAAATTTTTACCATCTAGACAATTTTTAATCTTTCTTGATTATTTTTGGAGAACGGTTGACATCTGAGCAAGTTTGCTAATGCTTTTATTTTCTGAATATTGACAGTGGGATGCCCTCTGCTTAGATTGTAATGTGAGCACGTTCTTGCAGATACCAACTGGGCACCATCCATTAAATGCTATCTCTATCTTGCAGGTAGGTGCCTATCATTTACATTTCGTAGGAATATATCGAACTAGGGTTTTTGAGGTCTCTTCATTTTGTTGACGTTGTTAAACACTACACGTCGATAGTCGATAAATTTGTTGTTCCAGTGTTTGTTGAATGGCTTTGACGAGGAAAAATGGGACCCTCTATGTGCTCCTAGTCATTTATATGTTGGACAGATTTTAAGGGGGGACAATTGGAGAGGACGGGATCATCTGAATCATTCATATGTTGGACAGATTTTGAAGGAGGCAAAATGGCAAATAGGCAATATGATCCCTCTATTTGCGTCTAAACCACTTTTGTTTTCTTACCATAGCAAATTGCTTCATTTTCTCTTCAATGGTCACAATTTTAGACATCAACGGTGTTTTTAAGTTTCGTAAGTTTATTATAGTCATTGCCTTTTCCTAATTCATTCAACTGATTCACGGCAACAACTCCTGATTTCATTGAGCAGCCTGGGAATTCTCGTGAAGATTTATTGATATTTCAAGAAAGCACGATGGGCCCAGTAGAGTCGACCCTAATCTACGCAGCGGTCGACTCATCAAGCCTGCTAGAATTGGCTACCGGGTTAGTCTCCCTAACTGTGCCGATTCTTGCATCAGGCTTCGTGATCACGCGTGATGGTCCTGACATGAGGCATGCGCCGTCGAGCAGCACCAGCAAACCATGGACAACTGGTTCTATGGTAACCGCAGCTTTTCAATTGTTATCTAGCTGCTCACCATGTGCAGAGGAACGGGCGTTGTGTTTGACCCCGAAAGTGAAAGCTCTTGCATACCGTGCTGTCAGTGTGGTTCGAGCCATCCTTAACCAAGATGGCTGATTGAGCTTAACTGTTGCTAATTTCCGTCACACTTTGAGTTCAATACTAGTTCCGTTTAGCTCCTTGTAAATATTATCCGTTTTTATAGTCAAATGCTTTGAGACTTCCGATTGTATTGTTCCTTGGTACTCAAATCTAAACTCTTGAGCTATGATCGAGATTAAAATAGAACAACTGACTTTCTTTCTTTTAAACTCTGCATAATTTTGTGAATAATAATATCTGAAATTTGTATATGTTTTGATCTTTATGCTCAAACAGTAAAACTAGTAAGAAACGGCTGCAATTAGACCAAACAGGTTTAACTGGGTGAGTACGAGTAATTTTGGTCGGTTGGATTTGGGTCAAGTCAAATATGGGTTGAGTCTAATACGAGTTGAAATCAGGAATTAGTATGCGAACTAGAACTCCCTCCATTATTTTTTTCATTTTTTTCTCCAATTTTTTTAAGGATTTTTTCTTCTCATAGGTAAAGTGTTATTACTCCGTAATATTCGAACAATTATTAAGTTGTTATGAAACATACACTAGTGTGGATGTCCATCGAGCCTGAAGCCCATACATATCTAATACAACTAGGGTTTGGGTGGAAACCCTATTCCTTATGTACTATAAATATATGCCCTCACAAGGATGAATAAGAACACAGATCTCTCTTCTCTATTCTCTCTCTTCTCTTATTATTTCACAACACGTTATCAGCACGAGTCTCTTATTTTCACGGGTTATTTTGTTTTTTTAATCTCTCTATCATTACCTTTACGGTATTACTCTTTTCTTTTACTCTATAATTTTTATGGACTTCGTCGTACCGTATGTTCCTCCTTCTTATGTCTACGTTTCTCTTTACCGTTGTCCTTGTCTCTCCTTCTGGGAATGCATCTACCATGTATTACGTTTTTTTTTCCTCCTTATTCTATGCATGCTACTATAATATACGGAGTAATAATTTTGTCCCATGGTTGATTTCTTACGGCCTTTATTTTAATATACATCCTACATATATCTACTATAAAATAAAATAATGAACATGTGTATGTTATCTTTTCCTTAGTCTCACACTTAATTGCCTATACTACTATAATTTAATTTGTGCCGATACTATAATATAATCATAATCGCTAGTATGCATGTCTATGTTAATATGTGTGATTGTATATGTCCTCCGCGATGATTATATTTCATATGTTTTTAGTTTAATATAAATTGTTGATATCCTTTATGTGAACTATAATTGGATTAATTAAGTTGGAAGTTTAATACGATTAATGGTTGTTTCCATCCTTCGGACTTATGGTATGATAATTGAAAGCATATGTGCAATTTTTTTTTTTTCGGCAACTCCATATGACCAATTATATTGAATATCTTTTATTGTCAAGAATATTGTCATATTATATTTTGTATGGAGTACTTTTATTTGTATGAAATAACTTTTAAGTTGGAAATCTTGTGATTGAAGTAATAAAAAGATGGAGTATTATATATTTTCTAATATATTCGAGTATATACGATTATACGGAATTGGATTGAATTATAGGGTATTATGACTCATTGGTTATATTAACATGATTATAATATTGTCAAATAATATTTGGTACAAGTTGTATATTTTTGTCTTCCTATAATTGATTTGAAAGAGAAAAGTCATGAGACATAAATTAATTGAGTATTGTTCGTAAATCGTATAACATACGGATCACGATTAACTACACTATACATAATACCCTTCTCTTTACTATGCTATCATGTGTATTTATTTTATACTCGTATTATGTTAGTGCACCTCATGATTATGTCTTATGGAGCATTGTCTTACATATGTCGTGGCATGTTAGTGTTTTTCTTTCCTTTCTCAATCTTATGATATTAATTATACATTGTTATGTAATACGGAGTATACAAGTGTATGCCTATCTGCACCGCTAAACGTGTCTAAGTTTGTCCGTATTTGTCATCTCAGAATTTTGGTTATTGACGTCAATTTGTTGCTTCACTTTGATATGATACGGAGTATAAGTCATATATTACTATGCAAGAATCTTACGTTAAATTGTTTGTTCCTAATAATATAATGCAAAGTTGTTATATATTGAGAATGTTAATGTATGCTTTCATATGAAGGTGTGATACAATGAAGGTGTGATACAATGACGTGTCAAGTTTTACATATATCATGGTCATTGCCTCGGTTGAATTTTGCTTTCCATCTAGATATACTATAAATGATTTATTCTTTCAATTGATATAAATGTTATTATTGGCTTATTGCATGATAATCAAAAAGGTTTTATTAATTATCAATTGACATATTTTAGAAAGTTTACCCTTTTACATGTTTGGTATATATTTTCATGATTTTATCAAAGATATTGAAAAGACTATATGATATTATCAAATTATATTTGTACAGTTAATTAATTTTGAGTTGCAAATCTTTAGATTTGACGATTACATTCCCACAGTGAATGTAACTTTTTCTCCCATGTACGGGACGTGGTCGAGAATATGACCTTGGAGACGGTCTAAATCAGATTTCATTTAAAATTGTTAATTCCACAAGAAGTGGTCATTGAGATATGACTTATAATTTAAAATTTTCCCCCACGTACGAAACGTGGGCGCGGATGTGGCCGCAAAGACGGTTACAAATTAAATTTTTGTGTAAATCTTTTCTCCTACTTGTAGTAGTTGAGAATATGGTCAAAAGTGACAACTAATTAACTAAAATTGTCCTTCCACCAGAAGTGATTAAGGATATTATGACCTCGAGGTTGGTCATAAATTGAGCAAATAAACTTTAAAATTCTCTCCCCCGGAAGTGGGATGATGAAAAATGCTCAAAGCACAAATCAGTCATGCCGACTGTATATGATATGTTCATATAATTTTTGGGCCGGAGATCCCATGAGCGTTATTTAATTTAGTCATATGGACTATTTTTATTTGAAATACAATTAATTTAAATACAATTTTGGGCCGGAGATCCTATGAATGAGCAAATAAATTTGCCATGATATCACTATCAAAACTCTTGACATGGGTGATCAAGAGTTTTAGGCTTGAAATATGACATATATAAATTTGGACCTGAAGTTCCAAATATTTATCTTATGGAGTAAAACTTTGGCCTGAAGTTCAAAGTTTGAGAAATATTGTCCATACTCACATAATATTGCTAGTGGTTCACATGTAAATGTCAGTGGCCGGAGTTCCACATGTAAATGTCAGTGGCCGGAGTTCCACTTGTGTAATTTATGAATTGCTAAATTCGCAATTGAATTAATGAAACCTCTTTTGAGGATGAGTAATGTGGTTTTCTTAAATCTAATATGTGGCTTTAATTGAGCCTAATGTCATGGTGTTTTGAGCCTAAATTGTATATTAAAATGATACATAACACGAAAGGCGTGTCAATCTCATTATGCGAGATATGCAATTTGAGAAATGGGAGAAAAAAAAAAAAAAAAAAATCATACTCTTTCTCATATGCAAATAATATTGTCTTAGGGACGATACATTGTGAGAACAAAAGGGTTCCACAATTATTTGAATTGAAATTGATCTCTTAGTAGATCGAGAAAATGATGAGTTATTAATGGATAATGTGAATGTTTTTGATTGACAAATGGTCGTCATTATTCCCCGAAGTGAATATGACATTACATATGAATTGAAATGGATAAATATTATACCACTTCATGTGGTTGAGGGACTAAGTGGCTAGTCCTAAACATTCACAAAGATCTATGGATCTTGTTTTATAATTTATAAATCCACCAACAATGGCGTGGGATAAATGCAAGCGATATGTGATCAATATATATTGTGAGGGAATAATCACTAAAAATCATTGCAATCGCTACATCCACTGGAAGGATGGATAAATTAACTAAAAAGAGCTGAGATTATCCTAATAATCAGTTCTGATTTATCTGGTACTCAAAACGAGTAATGTGATATATTCACAAAAGGAATATTGAGACATATAAGCCTTGCCAATATAAATGAGACACATTGGTTAGTGTCTTAAGTCACATCATAGATTTATTTGGCCAAATGTTAAAATTACACGATGAATTATTGCTAACTGGAAGTTTAGCACTATAATTTCAGTCAACAAGTTTGGTATTTAATAAGCGAATTGGTTGGGTCGTAACCAATTTTGTAAAAATTTGTCACGGTTTTGACAAAGAAATGTTGACATGAAATACTTAAGATGTGACGATAAAGGCCATCCGGGTTCTAATTATACCCGTATTGATAAACGTGGAGTTTATCTTAAAGGTAAAATAATAAAGTGCTGAAACTCTCTCATGTATCATAAATGGTTTTAATGGCAAGACTGTACATTGAGATTGAGTATATTGATATTATATTGGAGATCTGAATATATTACTCGAAATTAAAATGTTCATGTATGGATTAAAATATATTAAGTGACATTTAGTCACATACGAGTAATTCATGTGATCGGAGATTATCACAGTTTAATTATGACATGAAATCTTTGATCTCCTAAATTGGGCATTATATTCAGCACTTGTGCCAACTGCATAATACGGTTTAACTCCCTATATTCTATTCTTTTGAAATAAATATATGATTTGGGCATAAAAAGGATATGTGATGTGGTATAAGGTGGATACAATGATCGATTGCCCAATAAATCTATCCGGTGTTGATAGTTTTATCACCTTAGGGGGAGGATGATAAGGAAAGCTGGTAAAACCAACAACTGGTTTTGATCCTCTACTGAACCAGAAGTTCAATGATTTGTTTAAAATATAATGTAACTCAAATAGAGGTTCATTAAAACTAAAATGATGGTATTCATTTGGTTATGATGATGTACTAAGTATATCAGTTTGATCACCTTATCAAAATGTGGTATGTTTATTCATTGAAATTTATGATTTGACTATAGACATGTATGACCTGGTCTAAGGCGTATCGAGCTATAGATTAGTCATGAAGAGTATTTGTAATAAACATTGAAATTCTTGCCAAATTGAACAATACTTACACACGAGGTGTAGTGTGAAAGTCATATCGGTTTACATAATTTGGTGGCAAGAATAAGCAGTTGGTACATCCATAGAAATTGAGATGTCCTGGAAGTGACATAGATATCTGAATGACAGTAGATGGCCTATATTGAAAAGTGAATGGAAGTATGGTACCGCATATATTCAGATATCATTAATCAGTACTGTCTACATCATGAGATGATAAAATAGTATCGATACGTGTAAGAAACCGATATGCATTTGCATTTGCGCGCATGACTAATGGACTAGATGATGGGCATCTAATACATAAGTCCATTTTGTTTGTCGACATGATATACGGTTTGAAAAGAGCTCATAGACTTGAAGTCTATCAAGGACGTGAAGTCCATTAAAAATCATGGTAATTGGTTTGAAAACTGTACAGTTTGCATTATCGAGTCATCATGTGCATATATAGACTAAGTTTATCATTTGCATATAGATTTTAGTTTCGATACTACATTATTGTATACATTAGTAGATACATACCTTAACTTTCAGTTCATAACATATGCATGCACATGATTGTCTATGATGTCTTTATATACTAATGTTTATATGGAGATATATGCTCCTAAGATGGCAACTCCGTATAGGAGTATATGGTAAATGATCGTCAAATTGAAAATGACGCATTAATTGAGTTTACGGGAAACTCATGAACCTCTATAATGATTGCGGTTATGGGCACGCATCAATATAATACTACGGAGTAGTATAATAATTGAATTCTATGGTTTGAATTCATATAGAGGAATTTTGAAACTCTTAAAGAGTTACAAGTCATTCTTTATTGTCTCGACCGGAAGTTTGAGACTATGTAATGTTTTGAATGGTTACAAAACTCACGGTTTGGAAGAACCATGATATTGGACAGGTAAATCCGATTTATGATGGGATTATTAATCCATGCAATCGATCTTCTTGAAATACTTATTGCGGATTTCAAATTCTTATCCTAATTCTAAAAAGGTATCTCCTGAAGAGATAAAATTATTCAATGAAGAATGAATGGTCGCTGCACTCTTTTTCCCTTCGACTAGGTTTTTGTCCCAAATGGTTTTTCCTAGCAAGGTTTTTAACGAGGCAGCATGGTCGACACACGAATTGGCGATATTTGTGATTATCACTTTGTCTAGACGACAAGTGTTATTATAGGCAATTGTACGTATGCCTATGAATGATGGAAAGAAATTATTCTCAAGCAAGAAAATCAAATTATTATTTCAAATGAAGTCGAGAACATTACGGTCTTCTGCATATTGCGAGCTTTGAAAGGGAAAATGGTGGTCGTGGTTTATTTGATCAAAGATTGCTTCAAATTATCTACTACGAAGAATTAATCTCGAAGACAAAATGTTTCATCATAATGGTGCATGTCAAGACAAGTCAAGCGACGGATGCAATCGTCAGGGGGAGTAGACACGCGCTGTACTCTTTTTCCTTAACCATGGTTTTGTCCCACTGGGTTTTCCATGGAAAGGTTTTAACGAGGCAGCCTATCGTTTATGCGTGTTTTTGATAATGTTGTACTCTTTTCCTTCGCTAGTATTTTTCCCATGTGGTTTTTCTAGGAAGATTTTTATAAGGCGTGTTTTTAGTGATGTACATCCAAGGGGGAGTGTTATGAAACATACACTAGTGTGGATGTCCATCGAGCCTGAAGCCCATACATATCTAATACAACTAGGGTTTGGGTGGAAACCCTATTCCTTATGTACTATAAATATATGCCCTCACAAGGATGAATAAGAACACAGATCTCTCTTCTCTATTCTCTCTCTTCTCTTATTATTTCACAACATAAGTTAAATAATTATCTTTACTAGTAAACTCAGTTTGATCACACTTGAATTTTATATACTACGGAGTAGAATTAAATTTTATCATAGTTTTTCAATGTCTACTCCATGATTCTTATAGTGCTCAAATTACCAATAAGTTCCATTTTAAAAATTGACTAATGCAGTAATGCGTGATCCTTTGAAACATATTGGGTTTTGTTTTTAATGACAATAATATACGGAGTAATATATTTCGAGTTTAGATTATTTTAAGTTCTGTTAAAAAATTTATGTGTCTTCGCTATAAAAACACAATCATATATCTCATCGTGTTTATGGCCAGTTCATATGTGGGCAAGTTTGTCCACAAATTATGATATATTATAAATGAGTAAATTGACAATTACACCCACTCATTAGTGTGTTTTTCAAACTTACACCCACATCGTTTTCGACTTTATAACTACTACCAAATCTTTTGGTTCGGTTAATGGCTACTGCCATTTTCAATCCGAACCTAAAAAAGATACCTGGAAAGACTAAAGTACCCCTAATTTTAGTTACCCCACATTTTTTTAGTTTTTGTTTTCTATTTTCACCCGTCATACTCTTCTAATTAGTTTATTTGTTTTTACTGTCATATTCTTTTCACTGATTTCTCTCAAAAAATTTACCCTAAAAATTTACTGACCTGAAATTCTACCCCAATTAATCTTTTCGTGTCCAAGCTGTTGAAGATCATCAACAATCATTCCATTCTTCTCGAAGCTGTTCGTGATTTCAGGTAAACCGTACGTTTTTGTTTGTTCTATTTACTGTTGCAATTGAATTGGGGGTTTACTTGTAGTCGATTTATTTTTGAATTAGGGTGAACCGTAGCTTATTGTTTGTTTGATTTTGATGTTTAATCACGTTAAGTATGAACCACCTGTTACATGTTTTTTAATTGAAGTACACTTCCAATTTTCATAAAGTTTTAATTGAAGTACACTTCCAATTTTCACGTTAAGGTTGAAAATCAGTAAGTTTTAATATGCGTACGCTTTTGACAGGGGCTCTTGGACGCTTTTGACATTGTCACACCAAAAGTGGAGATCTGGAAAGCTGCTTGGGCTACAACTGAGGCCGAATTCAGGGGTCACTTAGAAGGAAGAGTTGACGCCACTATTGATCAACATCTAATAAAAATCACGACAAAGACAAACCATAAGTGGATGAAATTGAGCAGGATCTGACCAGATAAGTAATGAATTTGAAACAATACTGAAATTGATAATATACCCAGAAAAAATCAACAATAGAATCGAATTCCAAATAATTCAACCTTGCTTACGAAAAATAACCCCAATTCATAACCCCAATTTTCGAAAATTAAGGTTCCATAAACCCAAAAATTTGATTTTTCGATAATTAGGGTTCCATAAACCCAAAAATTTTATTTTTCGTAAATTAGGGTTCCATAAACCCAGAAATATGATTTGAAAATAAATCATTCCATATCCCACCAATTCAACAATTCAACCACGCTCACGAAAAATTAATGTTTCAAAAATAAAGGTTTCAAAAATAAATGAAAGGGGGACTAAGTGAAATGAAAGAGGGTTTAAATTCAGTGAGGAAATAAAATCAGTAAAAGGGGGAAGATAAAAGAATTAAGAGTAATTAAACATACTTTGCTAAAAAATGAAATAAGGGCTAAAATGGTTATAAAATTAATCAACTAACTCTCCAAATTAAGATCAACGGCTGAGATCTAAAGTTGCTAGGTTCGGGTCCGTTCATGGTAGTAGCCATTAACCGAACCAAAAGATTTGGTAGTAGTTACAAAGTCGAAAACGATGTTGGTGTAAGTTTGAAAAACACACTAATAAGTGGGTGTAATTGTCAATTTACTCATTATAAATATGCAATCCACAACAAAACGACTTTAAACATTAATTAATTTGTTCGAACAAATCATGAGTTCATGATATTAATCTCGTTTAACTTAACTTGCAAAAATAAAAATAAACCATGTAGCTATGAAAAATCCAAAAATATTGATCTAGTTAATTCTCCACCTTTTACAATGTTTTTTTTTTTTTCCTAAATTTTATATGCAAGTTTTGCTTAATAAGACGGTCTTACCTTACGTAAATTTTATTGGATTTTGTGTACGACTAGTTTTCGGTACAAGCAATTATATACTCCGTAATAAGTTTGCCTAATTATATAAGACATTGAATAAATAGTTATTTTAGCCTTTTAGGTTTGAAGAGAGTGATTGTAGATAGAAAACGAAAAAGCTATGCTCACACACTCACACACTCACACACTCACACACTCACACTTGGTTTAAAACATGTTCTCTATACTATTTGTAGTTTTTCCTCATAATTTACACTTTTAGTTTTAAAAAGAAACTAACTTTTGACATATGTCAGATTCTATTTCACGGTATGAAGCAATTTTTTCAACACCGAGTATGAATGTATCATCTTTCATTGTAAATCACGACGATATATATGATGATTGCGGTTTGAAACGAAAATGTTGTCGTAAATGATATTGACAAATTAGAAATGATATTGACAAATTTTGTCATAAATATTAAAACTACTAAGGAAAAAAATTAATTTAATTTTAAAATTAAAAATTTTATTAAAATTTTTTTTTTTTTGTTCCAATATGAGCCACGAGGACAATACGATTTGAACCTGTAAGATTGTAACTTATCATCACGCATACCTTAATCTTAACCATTAGTGAATATTATATGCGTACCGATATCACAGTACGAGACCGTGAGTAATGTCTAGCCCGAACCTGCATCCGAACCTAGCTTAGGTCGTAGTAACTCTAACTCACGAATCAAAAGTCACAAGGGTTTTAGTTTAGTGACCCAAAAACCCTTGTTTCAAAAATTCCTAAACATTTTGGTGAATCAAACAAAACACAAAACACAGAAGAAGAAAAAGAAGAAGAAGAAGAAGAAGAAGAAGATGTGGTACATGTGTGTGTTCTTCCATAGATTACTTGACTACAGAAAACCCGAAGTTGAAGCTTTATCTGAGCTTTTTCGACAACCCGACAACGATAACGACAATGGCGATAATTACCCTTCACTTGAATGGAAATTACCTGAAAAATTTCACCCAGATTGTCCTTTTCACCTCGTCAATCTCCCTTCTGAGGATGTTGCTCGCAGCATTGCTAATCGAAGTATTCTTCTCTTTTGTTTTGATTATTAACTTTATTTTATTCCCCTTTTTGTTTTTACTGTTTTAGGGTTTATGTTCTTCGTTTGATGTGTTTTTTCATCGACTTTATTGCTTCTGGATTGTGGGTTTTATTAATTAAGCTACCAATTTGTTGTTTTGATTTGGAATTGTGGAAAAGTTGGCTTCTTTTGTTACATGGTAATTGAAAAACATGGAATTTAATTCTGGGTTTTCTTGTTTAAATTCATTTCATGTTGTGTATATTGAAACACAAATTTTAATGTAAGGTCTTATTATAAGCTATAATAAGATTGTTTAACTTATAATTGATTGTAACTATTTATACTGAGTATGACTTTGCTAAGGTTTTAAGCGATCATTTTATTACAGTAACGTTTTCTCTCGAAACTAAAAAGTAGTCGTACATTAATTTATGATAAGACCATCACGTACTGTCGGTTGGATGGTGTGGGGGACACTGGAAATAGCTATTACGAATTTACCGAGTATTAGATTTTTGAAAATTTGGCTACTGAAAGAATGGAGAAGTTTTGTTTTGCCATTTGAAGTGCAAAATCTTTGATTCACCTTCCGAATGTATCTTGGTTTACAAAAGTGCATGTTTAGGTGTGCGGCACCAGCGTAAGTACCCCAAGAACGTTTTTTTCCCCCTTATCCTCAGCCTTTAACCTATGTTATTCCAACACTGCACTAGTTGTCGTGTGTCAGACACGCAGACAAGACAACTTCGACTCCTCATTTTAGACCAAATATTTGTATATTTTGCACAAATAGTAACATTGGCCTTCACTCTTTCCATGTTACTTGTCTTCTTAAAATAACAGCTAATGTTGCACAAATTCTTGTTTATTAAAATACAAATTCATCTGCATTTTCATTTTGTGTCATTTCCCTTCTAGATTGTTCTATGTTGAAAAGATTTTAATTTGGTTTCAAGGGAGAAAATTTAATCATTCCATTTACCCTATTTGATGTTCGGTCAAAGGAGAATTGCACTGGACCTTGTGGCTTTGACATATGACCTCATATAATAATGAGTCCTCATCGCTGCATCTAAACCTTTATATTCTTAGCTTGTGCTGCTAGAAAATTGCAAAGAGTATTATTCTGTCCTCATTGTTGTTGGCTAAAAAAGTTATCTGGTTAAAAAAGCGGCATCACTTAGTGTTGCTCGTGTTTCCGTAATTCCAATATCTATGGAGAGTAATCATGTGTGTTGACCAACAATTTGCAGGCATACTTGTAAAGGGAATGTACGAGCTTTGGGGAGAAGGAACTACTTACGAACAGCTAGAGGAGGCGGTAAAATCATATCCTGATGAGAGAAAGATTCCCTACTTGTCATCGGAAAGCACTTTCAGGGTTACTATTGACAGTTTTGGCAAGACGTTTAGCACAAAGGAGCAAAAAGATCTCCTTGATAAGCTAACCTTCATACCTTTTCAGGTATACTTTGTTAAGTCTAATGATGCAAGACTACAATCTTCTACTTTTCATATATCTCCGTCCTGAATTTCACGGTCACAGCACCCGCTGTAAGTTTTAGTTTTACGAGTCTTGTGGATAGTCGGTGCTCTTTGAGATTTTGATTAGAATAAATAGTGTCATTATTTGCTGGTGAAAAACTGAAAATAGCATCAAGCTTACAAATTTTGCAATATGCTCCGTTCATGCTGTTTCGGTAAGCATAAGAATGCCAGCTTCTGTATGTTTGATTATCTAGGAGACTTCCCTCACCTACCGATTCTGCATAATTTTAATGTTGGCATGTTAACGCTAACATTTTACGTCACATTCAGATTATAATTGTAGTGCCCCGCTATCTTTCTCTAAAACATCAGTTCAGTTCACGATGACATCAGCTCAGCTAATATGTTTAGTTTAGTTGTCAACATTCAGCTCAATTTGTTTTGAAACTTGTAACTGCCATTATACCGTTACAGTAAAAGTCAGGAAAATTTGCATATAAATGCAAGTTTTTTTTTTTAATGCAATTCAAATTTAGTTTATTTGAATTTAGCTCCGTCTCATTAAATACAATATAATCTGTAGTTTAATAAAATTTGAATAGAATATTTCATTTTATATATGACTAAGCTCAGTTTGTGCTACTCATTTTCTCCTGTCCGCTTTGATAAAACAAAACACTTTTAGCGGGGTGAAATACAGTTACCTATGATACTCTTTCGAAAATATCACTTGTTTCATTTATTTTTATTGTTAATTTGGCCCACAAGTTTTAACCTGTGTCTACAACTTCGGGTATTTGATTTTAAATTTTTGTTGCAGGGAAGAGTGAACCTACGGAATCCAGAACATAAATTTTGGCTGATTGAAATTGATGATTACAAAGCCAACAACGGCCTACCTCCTATTGTTGAAAAGAGAATTTTCTTTGGACGAGAAATTGGTGCAGCAGATAGAAAGCTTTTACCGACATATCAGTTAAAAAGCCGTACATATATTGGACCAACAGCCATGGATGCGGAAATGGCGTTTCTGATGGCCAACCAAGGGCTCGCTGCCCCTGGAAAGCTCGTCTTTGATCCTTTTGTTGGTACCGGAAGTGTTTTAGTTGCTGCAGCTCATTTTGGTGCAATGACAATGGTTGGTCTTTCTTACGCTCTAGGTCTTTTCATACACATGTGTCTTTAGTGCTAGATCACTGATATGAATTTCAGGGTGCAGATATTGATATAAGAGTTGTTCGGGATGGACGAGGGCCCGACCAAAATGTTTGGAGTAATTTTAAACAGGTAATTTTTGCAATGGGTTGTGTCAATCCTAAGACTTGTTCTCCTCATCTTATATTTTCTTAACTTATTAAACACCCAGATGTCTTTCAAACCCTAAGAAAAGTTTAAGATACAAATTACTTCAAAAATACTCAACTCCAGAGAATTTAGAATACTTTACACTTCAGACAAATTAAGATGAAAAACGGGTCCTTGCCACTCGGTTCGTGTAGCTGTTAGTCGCTATTCCGCATAACACTATCTTCCATTTAGTGAATAATCCCCATTTGATCACTTTAATTAGTAACTAGTAAAATGACATTCATTCACTAAAATGGAGTAGTATTATGCGAAATTAGATTCTCAAAGTACAATGATCTTACTCATTCAAGCAAGTGAAGCAACATCGCTGGCAATGTGGTGTTATTTGGGACCTTTGTTTATTCTGCTTTCACTAGTCTTGTCAATTTCTTTTGCCTTGCTGATGAATCACGTCGTTTTTTTTTGACAGTATGGATTGCCAGATCCACTCTCGTTGTTAAGGTCAGACAATAATCTTCCTCCATGGCGCCCCGGATTGAAAGAGGTTATCTTCCTAGACTTAATAACTTTTTCGTTCAAAAAGCTAATTATGGTGCTGTAGTAATAATTGAGCTCTGCTGTGTGTCAAGGTATAGGACGGTAAACAATATACGGGCAGGTTATTTTTACTAACAAAAATTTCACCTCAGACTGTTGAAGCCGAATTTCATTCTACTATTTTAAGCGATTACTTTACTTCAGTTATTACCGTTACCCTATGCGATTTCTCCTCTAAGACAAATCATGGCCTATTGTCTAGGGTCTTCATAACTCGTCGTGTTCCTCTGTTAAACGTGATAAAATCCTTTCTTGTGCATTGCATCTACACGACTGTCACCCCCCTTATTTGCCTTGATTTATGACTTTATGGTATTAACGAGAAACGGTTGGAGCAGTGGCCGAAGTTGGGTTAGGTAGTTGATTTTTGGTCAATAGCGACCCACTGAGTTGGGCTCAACCATAGGTTGAGTTGGGTCAATTGGGGTCTACTCATATTCAACTTATAGACTGTTTTATTCGTATATCCTCCCACTCCCTGTAGGAATTCATAACCCGTTAAAAACTAGTAAGTTTTGTGTGCGACGATTGTACGAGTAACGGTTGGAGCAGTGGCCGAAGTTGGGTTAGGTAGTTGATTTTTGGTCAATAGCGACCCACTGAGTTGGGCTCAACCATAGGTTGAGTTGGGTCAATTGGGGTCTACTCATATTCAACTTATAGACTGTTTTATTCGTATATCCTCCCACTCCCTGTAGGAATTCATAACCCGTTAAAAACTAGTAAGTTTTGTGTGCGACGATTGTACGAGTACAACGGATAGTTTGTGACTAAAAGGTGACTACTGTAGCACCTTTAAAAGTCGTCACCTTAACGTTAAAGTAGTCACCTTAATCTTTATAGCGGCCACTTTTGTTATCACGAAGAGGCGTTGTAATTGTATGACCGTTTTATATGAGCATTTGTGATTAAAAATACACAACTCTGTAATTCATTTTATTTATTTGTTACTTTGGCTAGATGTTTGATGCAATCATATGCGATCCCCCATACGGTGTTCGTGCTGGTGGGCGTAAATCAGGAGGTAGAAAATTACTCAAGGGGACTGTCGGTCCATACACGGTTCCCGACGCAAAGAGAGAGGGTCACATCCCATCAACTGCTGCATACAGCCTGGTCGAGTGCGTGCACGATCTCCTCGACCTAGCCGCTAAGATGCTCGTCATGCGTGGTAGGCTCGTTTACTTCTATCCCGTGCTACGAGAAGACGATTCACCCGAACCCACTTTCCCGGAGCATCCATGTTTTAAATTAGTTGCCATTTCAGAGCAAATACTTAGCTATCGGTATAGCCGGGTTTTATTGACCATGGTCAAGGTAGCACCGTATACCGAGGAAATCGCTCAGGCGGCCCAAGTTATGCATTTGGAGTTTAAGACGAATCACATGAAGTGGTTAGAAGAGGGCAATCTTCATTCTGCCGTCTTTGCTCCGGCTAACCACCAGCAGGGAGAAGCTGGTGTCGTTAAAGATTTGAAGCCTAAATATCGAGGAAAGTATGTTTAAGACGGGTATTTTATTTAGAGTGTGTTCAGATATTCCAATTTTTACGTTTTAGTGTGGTAGGTTTGCCCTAGATTGTATGAATCGGATTTTGGATTAAGCATTGAAGAAATGCACATGTAACATTGTCTTGGACCCCAATCAGTGTTGTACTACGGTGTCGTTTATTAACCCGAAAAATCGGGATCTATATCGTGCTTTTGAGGTTACTTTTGTTGTCTTTGTCAAGTTGTGCATCGGTGTAGCTCGTTAGCATTTCTCACATGGTACTTTAGACTTGTTTGTGTATTGTCGCCGCTTCATCTGACACTATGCGTGAGCTTTTGACAGTTTTAAGAACCTATCTACACACGGTTTTTGCGCCCATGATTATCAATAATGGTGTATAAATGAGACATCATTTTGCTAAGATGATTGTTCATATAACTTTTAGGAGCAACGGTATTTCACTTTGTTTTGATGGAAAAAAAAAAAAAAAACACACAATTTACATGGCTATAATAATGTAAACTAAGTTGGCAAAAAAAAAAAAAAAAAATAATAATGTAAACTATAGTTGCCATTCATGGGGCTTCTTCAGGAACATGCTCCTTCTACGCTTCTGTCACAATTTGCTGCATATGCAATGCGAAAGGTAAGTTGACTCGCAGCTGACGGAAAATGTCTGTCGAAGTTGAAGAATGAAGTAAAACACAGATCGAATACCTGAATGCACGACAAAGTATAGTCCACATCGCTTGCAGTAATTTGATGATGGAGTACTAGCCTCAATCTGAAGAAATAAACGAAGAAGAAATGGCACGAGATGAACATTCAAACTCAATTATAATGTCACTTTTCTTTTAGACGTCGTTCTTTTGAACTGCACTTATGTAAACTTAACTAAAATGAAGAACAAAGTTGGATTGACAAAGAACTTAGCTCAACTGAATTGAAATTAAGTCTAAAAGAATACGGCTTTACTATGGTCACGTTAATATTGCCGACTTTGTCTACGAGAACTCAGTTGCATCCATAACTACCAAGGAACAAATTAATGTGACGAAGGCAAAATAACAATGTGTGTGTGTGCGCGCGCGCGCAACTGCAAGAACCAAAACAAAACTAAATTTCAGGATCTTATTCGAAATTTAAAGAAAATTACGCACTTGAACGAGTTCTCTGGCATGATCAATATACCATGCTCCTTCAACCTTTCGCACAGCTTTTGCGCTGTGATGCTTGAATCCTCACATATATTGACATAAACCTGATAAAAAATAAAAAAAATAAAAAAAATAAAAAAAAAAAAAAAAAAAAAAGTACGCCATAATAATCGATACTCTAATTGTCCTGTTCGGTACAACATGAAGTATGTTTTCAGAAGTAGAACGCTCACGATATTGGTCTCAACTGCAGCAACGTCGACATGAAGCCCTTGAATTTTGTTCAGGCCATCTGTCACACAGCACGGTCAATTCAAACGTTGAAAAAATTCAGCAACTCAAAATGAAAATGCAATCTTCTTTAGTAAGCCCGTCTAACAATTAGTCGCAGATGATGCAAAAACCTGCCAAAATTTTAGCATTCTTATGGTCATCCTCGAGCTTTCTGACGTTATCCTTCACTGCAACAAGTGCAGCAGCACATAAAACCCCGACTTGCCTCATCCCACCGCCTAGGGTTTTCCGAAGGACCCTTGCCTGAAAATTTTAGGCGTAACATAATACGAGTTATAAGGCCGGTTACATTTCCGAGTTTAATTAATAAAACTATGTACCTTGTTTATGAAACTCTGTGATCCAACAATGACGGTTCCAACTGGCGCTCCCAAGCCTTTCGACAAACATACCTTTGATTCAACCGATTAGAGAAACACGTTAAACAACACAACGTTAATGTCTTGCTAACTCTAACTGAAAACTTCCGATGATTTCAAAATAATTACCGAAACAGAATCAGCTGCCTGCACCAATTTGTCGACAGGAACACCAAGTGCCTGACAGACACAAGTCGTATCAGTAAATTTAAAAGTCATCTTTACACGTACGCCACAAATTCAAAGTTTACGTGACGCCATTCAAAAGTTTCAACTCACAGTTGCAGCATTGAAAATGCGAGCACCATCGATATGAAGCTTCAATCCATGCTTCTTAGCCAACTCTCCAACTGTGTTCGTGTATTCAACCGACAGACATCGACCACCAGTACTACAACACAACAGCAAAGATTATTACTTAGAAAACTTTATTATACTTAGTCTTCAGAGTTCACACTAAAGTACTAATACAAAGCCTTACTTTCCATGGGAGTTTTCGAGGCAAATAAGCCTAGTAATCGGATAAACAAGCTCCCCTTTCGGGTCACGAATCACAGATTCAATCACACCCAAATCCATAGTCCCGTCGCTGTTATTTTTCACGGTTCTAGGGTGGACGCCGCCAAGGGTAGAAATACCGCCGTTCTCGTAGATGTGAATGTGAGAATTATCACCAAGTATGACTTCACTTCCCCTCACATTACAGTGCACAAGTACACTGATTAAATTGCCCATTGTACCCGAGGGAACAAACAGCGCCGCCTCTTTGCCCGTCAAACGAGCCATCTCAGTTTCGAGGGACAATGCAGTCGGGTCATTTCCTAACACGTCGTCGTCCACCACAGCGTTTGACATTGCTGCCCGCATTGTGTCGGTTGGTTTTGTCACGGTGTCTGATCGCATGTCAACTACCCTTGTCATTGTCTCGGCGTCTACAGGGAAAAAGGAGTATCACAAATTATCATATAAGACTGTCATACACGTACTGATTGTGACTAAATTATTACATTTCGTTCGATAATGATCCGTAAACATTATAATGATCACATTTTAATGTTAATTGACCTATCATACACCTAAGCAATGAAAAATATACTAAACTTTGTTAAAGTTAAGGAAAAAAAAATGCATATAATTGATGAGAGTGAGAAAAGAGAGGTACCCTTAACAATAGTGGCAACGTCGCCCATATCTAATCAAATAAAAGGCACAATAAATTAGAAAATAAAATAAAAATTATGGAGTAAATTTGTGAGATTTTGTAAGTAGAATAATTAAATTAAATTAGTTAATGCATGAAGTAATGAAATGAAAAGATTCACAACATAAGTGACAAGTGATGAGTTCTTATAAGAGTCCGAAACAATGAAAGCTTACGAGAGGATTAAAGTTTATTTTAGTTGCTCTTATTCATAAATATACCAATCTTTTGATTAATTCTTAATAAATATATTTTCACCCCTCTTTCAATATTTATACTATATCGACTTTTTAACATGTGATCATTACGCGTAAATAATCAGTTAAAAATGAAGATAGTATAATAATGGAAGATAGGGTATAAATGTTAGTTTATTCAGAGTTAATCGATTGGTTGATATGATTTACTCCCTCCGTCCCGGTCATTTGTTTACACTTTCCATTTTGGGCGCATGCGCCATTTGTTACACTTTCCAAAATGGCCATGCATGACGTTTGAGGTGGCCCCTACTCCCTCAACCAATAATATTTGATAATTTTAAGCAAACGGGGCCCCATTTGTACTTATATTATTATTTTATTAGTTTTTTCTCAACCTCTCTCCTCACATCGATAAATGTGTATAAAGTAAACGTAAACAAATCACCGAAACGGAGGGAGTATAAGAGATGACTAATAGGTGGTTTATCCTGTGAAATAATCCTATTTTAAATGTCCTCATGAAATTGTCATCTTCAATGCATGTGATCGTATAGTTTTTAGTAATACGGAGTATAATAAATAATTACATCAATTTTTCTCCTTATAAAAACTAATAAATTCACTTTTTGATAATAATATTTCGCTCAAAAAAAAAAAAAAAATTATAAGGTAGAATTTTGTTAGTATAGTCCGTATATCTCAACTATAGACTATAGTGGAGTATAAAAGTATCTTGTTAATTATATGGAGAAGATGGATAAGTGGGATAACAAAAGTAGTGTTTGATCGTGAGGATTTAGGAATGATCTGAAAATGTGACTCAGAGAAAGATACTAGTCCAAATTCATAGTCTCCACTCTCCACTTTAATTTAGTGGTCATATGTGTTATTGTCGTTTTGGGGAGATGGTAAGCATTGGATATGTTGAAAGTTATAAGTGGAAAAAGATACGGAGTAAAAGATAATCTTCTTTACATGGTAACTATGATTATGATACCAACCCCAATACTAAAGTTTATTTGATAAATCTCATATGAGACAGTTTTACGTTAAATTAATGAAACAGTACGAAAATATAAAATAAATATGATCCAATAGAATACGCACTTAAAAAAATTGAAGGTGAATTAGGCAAAGAATTCAACCGTCGCTCGTGTTCAACCACCTTGTGTTAGAATCACGTGAACTGCCTCGCCAAACCCGGAAAGAGAAATGTTCTGCCATGCTCCGCCAGATTCACATTTCTCAAAACCAATTGGCAATGAGAGAAGTTCCTTTAGATTTTATAAACTACACCAAACTCTCTTCCACAATCAATATAGGACTCTCACATGTGGGCAATAATACTCCAACACCTTGCTCACAACTCCGATTATCACCATACATATGGTTAGCAGGAAATTGGCAATGCCCAATAGTATCCTAGCACCTCAGGTAGCTAGTTAAAGGGTTTATAAGTAGTGAGAAAGCAGCATTAAACTATAATATAATTGGCATCGTATCAAACTAATTCAAAGGGTATGATATAATGGATATTCATACAACAAAGCCCAGTGACATACGATCAACATCCAACTGACATAAGAAATCATACTAAGAGGTATCACGTAAATATCAATTTATTATACGGAGTAATAGATTGGCATACTTTAGGGTGTTAAATTTCGTAAATCTTATATGACTCATAGTTAAATGATCATCGCTTTAGTTATATAAATCTATTATATTTAAGAAATTTAACGTCTTACACCACGTAAAAATCAATATAAATTAATCATTTATGCATATGATTAACATATTTGTTCATATAATATAAATATATGATCAATATATGTGTTCATATAAATGAGAGGATTTGACTGTATTTTGTGGTATTTGGAATCAATTTAATCTGTACAACAAGTGAGTTAAGTACATTATTCATTAAGATGAGACGTAATCGTTAAATTTGAATTTTTTTTGGATGTATATATGTATATATAACAATAAACATGTAGAATAATATACGTAATAAAGTGAGTTAAGTACAATATATGGATGAAATAAAGTAACGAATCCGTGAAAATCATGGGATACATAACTAATTATTTACTTTTGGTGAGATTTTTGAGATATGTTAACTATGTTCTTCCTATACTTCCTCTATTCCATTTGATTCTATACATATTCCTTTTTTGGAAATTCCAATCAATTCTATACATTTCTATTTTAGTCTCTACTTTATTAAACTAAAAGACCAATATACCCTTCACTAGTACCCACTCAACCCACTTGCAAACAATAAAGTAGGGGTATTTAAGTAATTCCATTATCTACCCCACTTGATTTTCTTCTACCTTAATTACCGTGTTTTGGTCAAACGTATAGAATCAAACGGAATGGAGGAAGTATTATTTATGAATGGGGTACGAAAAATTAGGTTAATCATGGGATACATAACTAGTCAACATAACTAATTATTTATTTCTAGTCAACATAACTAATTATTTATTTCTGGTGAGATTCACGAACATAGTCAACATAGTCAACAATATGAGAAGAACATAGCATCAAAATTATCAAATACTCCGTACAAGGTTTGTTTTTATCCATACCCCTTTCCTTTTTGGTCCAATTCTTGTGACCTCTATGCTTTAGGACCCGACATTTTTTTCATTACTTTAATTCTTCACCTTACATTCTTATTCTCTTAATTTCTACCCAAATAAAAGAGGATGAACATGAAAAATGGGAGAGAGTATTTAGTTTGATACTTTTAACTTGATAAAGCAATTAGATCATATAATGGTCGTAAATAGTGGCCAAAAATTAAAATATCGATAAAATCACGCAGATCCGAAAATGATCCGACTCAACTCGATATGCTGTTTAACCCGAAATGATCGGACCCGATAACAACCCGAATACGAGACACCACAGGACCTGAATCAACAACAAAGTAGCCTACAACACAGTCACACAAATTCAAACTTCTTGAAGGCCAACCTCCCCAAATCAATCACACCATCCAATGTCACCACCACCACCACCACCACCGTCCCAATCGCCACCACCACCGCCGTATAGCTCCGCGGCGACGGTGGGTAGCAACGACGACCTCCTCACCGAAATCCTCTCCCACCTTCCGGCGAAACCCCTCCTCCGCTTCAAAACCGTCAACAAACAATTCAACGCCACCATCAGCCACCCTTCATTCTCTCTCCTCCACTCTCTCCGCCACCCTCACCCACCGCCCTCCGCCGTCTTCCTCCTCCTCCGCCACCACCATCACCCCACCTTCTCCTCCATCTCCCTCCGCCGTCCTCCGCCGCCCCCACCACCACCACCTTCCTCCGACATCATCCAATCCTCCAACGGCCTCTTCCTCTCCCTCTCCCCACGCCACGTCATCATTTCCAACCCCACCACCCGCATTTCGAGTCTGATTGAATTAGTTGATTCGGGTCGTGGGCAGGTGGTTGGTGTGAGCCTGGGGTTTGACCCGAGTAAATGGGCCCATTACTACGTCATTCGGGTTTTTAAACACGTCTCGGATAGTTTGTCAATGGACGTATTTGATTCGAGAATGCGCAGGTGGCGGGACGCTTTGGTGTGTTTAGACGAAGCGCCATTTGATACGGAGTTCGACAGAGGGGTGTATTGGGGAGGGAGAGTGTTTTGGCTTAGTCATACAGAAACTATGGTATACTACGACATTGCAAATGAATTCGTAGGGAATTTGGTTTTGCCTAAGGTTTTCGAGCAAGGGAGTTACTTAGAGAGGTTTCGGTACTTTGGGGAGTCGTGTGGCCACCTACATTTGGTTGAAATCCGAACTAATTGTGTTCGGGAGTTTGATGTTTTGGAGTTGGCAGAACTCGAAGGAGGAGGGGGTTTGGAGTGGGTTGTTAAGTATAGGGTTGATCTCGATTTGGTCGGGTGTGGGTTCGAGGATGATATGTTTCAAGATGGGGTCGATAGGTTTGGGAGACAGTTGAGGTTTTACGCGTTTTCAATTCTCGCTGTTGTTCGTGGCTGCGCAGATGAAGGGATTGACGCTGATGGTTTTGGTGAGCTTGTTTTGTCGATACCTGGGAAAGTGATATCGTATGACTTCAAGAAAAGGGTGTCGAGGTTGTTGTCTGACGTGATGAATGAGAGCGATAAGTGGTTACCGTTTCTAGGGTATAATGCTTTTCAGTTCATTGAAAGTCTTTACTCTCCCTGAGAATACAATGTTGGTTGGTTTTGCTGAACATTCTTTTATTGTCTATGTTGCTGTTGATTATGTTTCGAGTTTTGTATTCTTGATTGTTTGAACTTTGAAGCTGTTGCACCATTGCAAGGACTCGACATTGAGCGGTTTCTTCGAGATTTTTACTGGGTCGAACTCATGGGACATCTATTTAGATTTCACAAATAAAACTAGGTTTTCTGGTTAGGTTTTAGAATCGACTTTGAAGAGAATGTTGTTGTAAATGTACATGAATACGCCTTGTTTACTCGGAGACTTCATCTGAGTACCTCATTGTTCGTGTGGACATTAATATGACACTTTGATGGTAATTCATGTAAAATTAAGAAAACATGAAATTTTTCTTTGGATGTGTGCGCTCGTGTAGTATACTTATTGTTGATACTGACGGAGTACCGTGTGTTCACGTAGAGTCGTAGACCCATGTTTTATATCTTGGCTCTTGTATTAATTTAGGGTCAAAAGTAAGTCGCTAGTTCGATGAGTGAGACAATTGTAAGTCTGTGACATGGTTCAGGGGTCACGTAGACCAAAGCTGTTGGGACGAAACTCCCAGCGATGTGGGTTTGGTAGCTGGGTCAGTGCGCAACACAGTGGCTATGTAATTTTGGGTCGAGTCGCTGGGCCACCTAGTGACCTACTGGCCTGGGCCATTTGCTGTGTTTCCTCATAATAACAACATTACCACAAAGTTATGATCTCCAAATAGATTACCTCTTTGAGCCATTGTAAATTTGTAACGTACCCTTTGTTTCACAACGGTGTACTAGAAATTAAAGTTTCGCAACTTTGACCTTATTTTATATAAAATTTATATAGAATTGTTATGCAATACTAAGTTATTTAATTTTGTTATAATATGTACTTATGTAGTAAAATACGGTCAAAGTAATGCATTGGAGACTGCTTGTTTAAGTTCGACTCACTTTGTACTCGTCAACAACCTCTCTCCTGCCTCCCCCTCTCTAAAAAAAAAAAAAAAACACAAAACCCTAAAACTTGCAAGCCGCCGCCGCCTCCTTCCTCCGGTCAAATCCCCTTCGTTTAAGCCCTTATCCGCCGGAGATTAGGCCGTTCTTTGGTCCATCTCCGGCGGATCGACATTCGGAGAAGCTTGAACCCTCTCTTCTCGTGATCGGTCTTACATGCATGCCGCTGGTCGTCGTCTCGCTTGGCCCTGTCTTCGCTCGGCATGCACCGCACACCTGATCCACCACTCTCAGTTTGGTTTTGGCCCTGCTTGAAGATGGCAATTGATTTTGGGAAGAACAAGAGCAATAGGAAGATTATGTGAGTAAGATCCTCTGATTTTCAATCCCCCCTTTGTTAAAAATGAAAAAATAAATTAAAATGTTTTTCTGTATTTTCAAAAATTAATTTCTGACTTTTTTAATTAAAAACAAACAAAACTGTTTTCAAAATTTTTTAAAATCAGTCTTTCAAAAATCTTTTTTAAAAAAAAAAAAAACTTTTTTCAAAAATCTTTTTTTTTTTTTTTCAAGCTCTTCTGGTCTTCTCTAATCTTTGTTTTCTAAAATGCTTTTTGTAATTTGGTTTCTGAACCCTTTGTTCATTCTCAAAAAATCCCTAAAAGGAAAAAGGGACACATCACTAAAAAATGAATCAGAAGAACAACCGGGTTTTCAAAAAAAAAAAAAAAAAAAAAAAAAAAAGGGGGGGGTTATGGTATGTCGTTTGTGGTGTCTTGGGGCTCTGCTGCTCGGTTCTTTGACCCTTTGTTATCTGTCTCTTCTTTTGGTTGGGCGTTGTTCAGTTGGTATGAGTTTTGGTGTTGTTATGGTGCTTTTCTTAGGGGGTTCCTCTTGCATGTTTGTCTCACTGCAAGTTAAGCTTTTCACGTTTGTCGTTAGGGCTGTAATGTTGTTACTTGTTTTGGCGGTTACGGTTGGTATGGTGGCGGTGGCTTTCTCTCACTGATAATGATTATGTTTAGCGAGTCTTTAAAAATAAATGATTGTTGGTATGTGGATGGTTTGTCCCAACTTTCGCGGGATTCTTTAGTCCCCTTTAGGAAGCACCCGTTAGGGTCGTTAAGGGTGTCCTGTCCCTCTTATTTTGTCGTTATTTATATGATAATAAGTTATACCATGATGTTGGGTGTCCTGTCCCTATATTCGTGGGGGATCCTCGTTGGTAGGGTCTTACTATGTAGGCTCTCGGTGTGTGTTGGATACGCTCAAGGAAAGTTTTTTGCGGTGGTTATGGCCAGAGGATTGGTTGAGGGGCGTGATTTGCTTCACCTGTTGTGCTATCGGAATGACCTTGGCTTTCTTACTACTTTCTACGCAGCTCGATCACCAAGCTGTAGGAGATATTTCTCCCTTCGAGGCAAACTCCTGTTTGCTCTCACCATGTACCTTCTACGCCTTATAGGCGTAAGTATAGCTTGTTCTTGTCGCTTGGTAGCTCAAGTGGTTCGTTGGTCCTTTAGAGATTTTCGTGTTGCTTACAAGATCGAAGATGAAGCTCGAGCCCAATCCATCGAACTCCACCAACACGTCTTTGTTTACCGGAGCTCTTTATTTTGTATTGTGTTGTATGCTTTTAATTTAGTAGGTTGTATTTTAAGATGTAATGCAGGTTCGGCTTATCCGAACTTTATGTAATTACATTTTCCATCTGGCAAAAAAAAAAAAAAAAAAGGTTCGACTCAATTATTAAACAAGACTTTATCCTAACCTGAAGACTATTACGCCCTGTTCTTTATAGCTAAATTTCAAGTGTTATAAATTCAGTCAGCTCTTATAAGTTCATCTCAACTCCTATAAGTTTAAATCTAATAAGTTTAGCTCCTATAAGCCTCACTAAGCGCTCAGCTTCTATAAGTTTAGCTCCAAAAAACCGAAAAGAACAATGCCTAACTCCGTATATTTTCTGTAAAAACATCTTCAATAAACGAGTAGTAGATTTGACGATGCCATAACTTAATTGTTGTTACTGGCAAAACTACATCTTAGAAGCTGCTTTTTGTGGAATGGACCACTACTCGTAGATTCTAGACAATGACATTTTGTGGTACTAATTTAAAGATCTTGCAAAGTTAGCCCAGTCATTTGCTTTTGATAAATTAACAAAACTTATAAGTAAAAATTAATTTCTTGTTAACAAATAAACTTATTAACGAAATAGGACGAGTACGGAACAAGTCACTCAAAATGGATACGTGACACAATTTAGTTGCACGGTCTCCTCAATAAATTGAATTGCGGGAAATTTAACTTTTTCATAAACGAACCTAGGTGGGCCTCGTCCATAGAAAGAGGAGATAAAACTTACTTTATAGGCCCGAGTGTTATATCCTAAAACCAATTGACAATAAAACAGTAGTCTTTTATAAAATAAACAACTTTTTATTTGAGATACATGGCTAGACTTGTCGTGAGTCTCCAAATTACTATTTTTATCCACTTCTAACACAAACTAGTAGTAAGCGTAAGCAGGGGTCGAACCCACAAGGAAGGACGGTTTGCTAAACGTGTGCGTAGTAAATATTTCTCAAGTAACTGATTGGGGGTATTTTGGTTTGGTTCTAAGTCTAGTAGAATGCAAATGACAAAAGAAATGTAAACAAATTAAAAACAAGTCCCGGAACAAGCAATTTCCACCAACAAACTAAGGAATGATCGTAGACTCGGATATTCTAACTCATCAAACGAATGCTTTGCATCAAGAATTTCAATTCTCCAATTCCAACAAAAAGTAGTCAAGAGCTACGAATGCGTACGCAAAAGACCCTTACGATGACGACAATTTAATCCAAGCGTCTAAATTTAATCGCAACGTAGAATAAAATGGAGGAATTATGCAAAGATGAACGAATGTAAACACACGCGGTAAACACTTTGGTTCATACAAGTATTGTTCGTCAATAATCCAACAACGATGAATCGGCATACAATCGAAGGAAAATTGTTGCTACAAGAGTCAAAGCAAACTAGCAATTATCAATCCAACGACTAGGTGATCAAACTAGAAGCAAATCGATGTTCAAACAATTATAAAGAACAATACTTGACATTCAAATGATTAAGATAGAAAAATAGAGTCTTACAATCCAAAAGTTCGAAGGCTTCAATTACTCAATCCGAGATAGAAAATTAGCCCTCCATAGAAATTAAAATCAAAGAAGAATTAAAAATATGAAAATTGAAAAGTAGAGTTCTTATTATTTTTCTAAAGATGAAGATGATGAATGATAGCCTAAAAACAAGCCAAAGACTTATACTTAAACGAGCAAAATTTGATGGAATTCCAAAGGTTGAACACGGCCGCTCAGAGCGGCTATAGCCGCTTAGTGCGGCCCCACCTGCTCACCACAAACTGTTTTAGCCGCTTAGAGCGGCTCCACTTAACGCCTTCTTCGCTTCTTCTTTTGCTCCAAGCTTTGACTGACGACTTTTGGGCCTTGACTTCACTTGAAAACTTGACTTCCCATGATACTCTTAGGTCCACTTACACATCCAAACGACACTCTCCCAAGTCGATCCGAGACGCTATACAAAAGCATGAAAAACAGCGTAACTCCACCTAAGTGCCCCCGACTCCAATGTATATCAAAATAACCCATAAAAGCACCTCACTGACGTCAAAAGTCACCTAAAATACGCCTATAAAACCATACAAAACTCGTCTCATCAATACACATTTTAAAATTGATTTTAAAACAAAAAATAAGAAACAAGATGAATTAAAGTCAAAATGGATCATCTTCATTTATGTTTTCTCTATTTCGTGTCACAAACTATTACTTCGTATTATATTATACGAAGTATATTTATATCTCTCTCATTTATCTTTTTGTTTTCCCATAACTACCATTGTCCGATTACGCCTAGATTTAATCCGAACTGTTAATAAGTAATGGATTAAAAGAAATGAAGAGAATCTTTACTCAATTAAAGTGGAGTGCAATTTGAAAGAATATGCTTAAAAATTGTTCAAAGTATGTGAAGGAACACTTTGTTTAGGTAAGTTGGTTAGTGGATAGTTTTTTGATGATGGCTAACTTTATGAGTTTCCAGTTGAAGTTAAAGTGTTAAGGAAGCTTATTAAAGCGTTTCATTATTGGGTTTTTATCTCAAAGACTGAAGTCTCTTCTTCTGGAAAGTAAAAGTTGCTTTGATATTTGAACCACTTCACTCATTTTTAACCATTTTTGCTTACAAATCCACAACGTGAGAATGAAGCTTCACTAAGATTCCAATAATTTAGCCAATTCCCCGTATAATATTATTTGTAAGATAAGATGTAATGTGATATACTGTGCTCCGTAGTAGTGTAGTCCTCGTAAAAACGACTAAAATTCGAATAATTTGACTTGATATGTCTAATTTGAGACGTGAATATGACCTAAAAACGTTTACGAGTTCATATGTGTGTACGACTAGATAATCGAAGTGGCCTGGTTTCGCTCCACTCAACCTAGATAATACTTATCGTATTCAACTAAATCCAATGTTGTATGTGTAAGTAACTTCATTTGAAACTTACCCAACTCGGAATGATGTAAAAAACATGTGAAATCTAGTTTACTACTCCCTCGGTTCCGGTGAATTGTTTACACTTTAACTTTTTTGTGAGGGGATTAAGAAAAGTATAAATAAATAACTGAAACAGAGAGCGAGTAGTAAGTTTATCGGTCCCATCATAGTTACTCCGATAGTGACCCAACTAGATATAATTAACCTAGCCGAAAATGAGATGCAAGTCATGCAACTAACCGAAATGATCTGGTAACAACATATTCGAAACTAATTTGAAATGAGTCTTCTCGACTTAAAATGTTGAACAATGCCAAACTTTCTTGTTAAAGAAAATAAAACTAATCTCGGACTTCCAACCGTCATTTTAACCGTTTGGTTGAGCTGGTATCTGACATGGTGTCAGAGTTTTATGACCAGATGTCCCAAATTCAAATCTCATTGCCTCTCACTTTCAACGTGGAATATTAAGCACCACCAGATATGGGCGGGCCTAGTTGCGCCACAATTTAAACCCAAATTAAATTAAAGCTTTACCAATCAATTTAAACTTTTTTTTTTTTTGAGAAAAGATCATTATCATTAATAAAAAGTCATACGACATCTACAACATATGTCAAACTCAAACGGATACAAATCGATTACAATCATAGAAAATAAATTCTTGTTCAAAGACTGATCCACTGCAACAGAGTCTCCATCATCGGTTGGCCACAACAGGCTTTCATCCATAAGAGGGTCTCCGAATCTTCCTTGACGAGTATCGATTTCTTCTGACGTGATCAAGTGTAGCCATGAATCGGACAATATTTGTATAATCGTATAACGATCAATAACAATACTGATCTTCCGCATCTTCTGACTCATAAGAGAACACCCATAAAGGGAACAAACCCACCAAAAGATGGGAGCAAATCTATCAATAGATGGAAACAAAACTCCCATGAAGAGAGACTATTATTATTGAGAAACTAAAAATATATAATATAGTAATAAATAGATAATAAATAGGAGGAATTAGGGCTTACCACCATTAATGGTGGTAAGCCCCAAAGCAAAGAAATTTTAGGGTTTTTTCAGAGGAGAGAGAAGAGAGAAAAGAGAGGCTAGAATCAATTTAAACTTTTGGTTAAATTGATCTTTGACATAATCTACCCATACTTACCTCGATTTATACCTAATTAAATGACCCCATTTACAGATTTACTAGATCTAATGAAACGTAACATGCCCGACCATTAAGGGTGAAAATAAAAAAATTGTGATTCATGAAATTTCAAAACTAATAAAAGGATAATCAAATTTAGGTAACGTGATTGTAACACCCCCACGAGGTTAAAAGGTCCACATCGTGAAAGAAAATTGGTTAAGAATTTCGCGTATCACCTTAGTAGTAATACCTTGTACGTTTGAGTTTAAGCGAGGAAAAAACGGAACCAAAAGTAGGCATCCCAATGTAAAGTACAATGTAATACAATGATTGTGGGCCGAACTGTTGTAAATCGCATCATCTAAACAACCTTATCACCTTAGCGTTAAGATCCTGTGTAGATATTTATGGAAATAGATAAAGATGAGATTTCAAGGGAATGAGGAAAAGTTCACTATTCATGGGGATTTGAATTTTTTTTTTTTTTTTTTTTTTTTTTTTGAATTTTATTTCAAAATGTGTAAGTCTTGTGTGAAGCAGATGCTTAGTTCTTTGTGAAAGCGGTCAAATATTAAGCAAAAAGACAAAGGACAAGTGGGGAAGAACATCTTTCTTCCCCACTTGTCCTTTGTCTTTTGCTTAATATTTGACCCGTTTCTCACAAGAAACGGGTTACCCGTTTCATATGAGAATTTGTGTTTCAAAATAGCTCAATTATACATCGAAATAAACTAAATCGTTACAATTTATTTCGCACCATCCAACCAAACAATGTAACGTTGTTCTAATTTTTGGTTCATTTAAGACCATGTTTATTGGTACTTGGATAAACTAGTTGAAGAAGTAGTTTAGAAGAAATTTAATTAAAAATAAAAGAAAACTAAAAAAGAAATCCTAAACTAGTTGAAAGAAAATGAGGAACTCGTTGGGAGAGCCAACACTTACTTGGGTAGAAAATCCCAAACACCCCCAACGCTATTCCAACATCACTTTCTCATCTTTCATCCACTCTCTTGCTGCCATTTGTCACAATTAGGTTAGTCCATGTTCTTTATTTGTAATTTTATTTGTATCGTTTATAAATTAAAATCTACGTAAAATTAAAAAAAATGAATATTACCAGCGTTCATAATTTTTTATTCTCTTTAAATAGGGACCAATTTTAATATATTTTGGTATACTTTTTAAAATTATAATTTTCTCGTCTTTATACAAAAGGGTATTGATTTTCCGTATACGGATTTTACTCCCGTTATATACTTTTTTCACTTGATTTTCCAACTATACCCTTTTTACTCTCACAATATACAAAAATTTTTTTTAAAAAAAAAACAACAATTAATCAACAAGCTACTCCAACCACCATCACCTCCGGCCACCACCGAGTTCGACCACCACTCTACCGGTCGCCCACCACGCCGGAGTTCACCGCCGGCTACACATGGCGGTCCCACCCTCGCCGATCACCGGTCTTACTTAGTTACCCACAAAACTCACAAACTAACACAATTTACTACACCACCATATTGACCACCAAGCCCACCCACGTCGGCACCGCCACCTCCGACCTCCCTCTCCGGCCGTCGCTACCGCCTCCCGCCACCCTAAGTCGGTGCCTACCGCCGCCCCAAGTTCTTCCTTATGCAAACCCTAATTTTGATTTTAAATTAAATCCATTTAGAATTAATAAAAATTGATAATTTAATGACAATAATTGAAATTGAAAGTGATTATTACTTCATTGAATTGTTTATTGAAATCAATAATTAAATAATTGAACAATTGATTGAATTTGATTAAGAAAATTTTGGGGAAAAAAAGAGAGAGAATTTGTATACCATGGGAGTAAAAAAGGGTAGGATTTGGAAACTAAATGAAAAAAGTATACAACGGGAGTAAAATCCGTATACGGAAAATCAATTACGATACAAAAACTCCATAATAATTTTTCCCCCATTAAATTTTTATTATTTTTTAAAATGGTCAACAAAAAAAAACAAAGATAAAATAAATCATATTTTGTGGGACATAGTTAAAAGTTGAAGAGAGAAAGTAATTTAAGGTAGTTTGGTTAAACTACGGATAAACTATCAAATTTATGAAGTAGTTGAAGAAACTAGTTGAGGAAAAATAAAATCATATTTTATTGCTTAAACTAGTTTGAACTAGTTTGGCCCAACAACGGATAAACATGGTCTAAAGGGCATTTATATTGAGGGGACTTCCCCATATTTTTTCTCGCAGAGTCTCCTTTTTTCTCATTCGTTCATTTTATATTCCATTAATTTTATTATTTTCGTTCATCTTATATTCTATTAATTTTATTATTTGTCCTTCTCATTTGATATATGTTTCTCTATATCAATTTCTTTTTTTCTTTCATTTGCATGGCCTACCTAACTTTTACTATAATCTCATATTAAAATATTATTTTTATATTATAAATTGTGCACCATAATATTTGGGAACCCTCCCAAAGTAGAGGGGTTCCCCAAAATACGAGTCTCATTTCCATGATTTGGGACATTTCGCAAATTAATTGTTGGTGTTTTGAGTCGGAAAAACACCTAAGGATTTAAGTGTAGTCGGGACTTAATTAAAGTGGCATAATCTCGAGTCGTTATTATGGGTACGAAGGTGTGGAGGACACGCCCAAGTAAATGCATTATGAGACTATGAGAAAAATACAAAGTATCGTAATTTTGGGTTAGCCGCTTAGAGCGGCAGAATCAGAAAAAGTACTTCTAAAGGAGCCGCTTAGAGCGGCTGTAGCCGCTTAGAGCGGCTGTAGCCGCTTAGAGCGGCCAAATCAGAAAAGTATTTTTAAAGTAGCCGCTTAGTGCGGCTGTTGCCGCTTAGCGCGGCTAATGCTACGGACCCAAATACGGATGATTTTGGCGCGATTTTTGTTAGTTATTTTGTAACTAATCCCTTATCTTATCCAAGGGATGCATCCTTTTGTTATTTGGCTATATATACATGCATGTAATCAACAAAATATGCATGGAAAAATCACTTTGATAATAATAAAACAAACACATTAATTCCTAAAGTCTTCTCTTGTTCTTATGCCTGGACAAGAGGGTTATGGTGATTGTCTTATCCCCGAAGAGATTTCGTGTAACCCGAGGCATTTATATGGGTCCAAATACTCTTTAAGGAAAGCGATTCTAAATCGTGATTCAATCATATATCCAAGTTCTTTTCGATTTAGTAGTTTATCGATACTTGTATCATTTTGTATTGTTGTAATAAGATTTGTAATGATTTTCATTGTTGTAATTGTCTTTGTATTGTGATTCTCATTGTTAATAAGCCTCAATCCCCAACAATCTTAAAGAGTATTTGGTAACAATGATTTCGCAAAAAGACGAGGGATGTTCGAGATCAAGTAGACATGGAGGAATCAAGATGCTTTGATTGTATCATGGGTGTAATTGACAATTGTTGGTATTATGTATAGATGGATTTTGAGAAAATGTATTCCATGATTTCATAATTTTGATTATGATGCATTTATCATATGTTTTGTATATATGATAGGTACATTTGTGATCATGTAGTATGAACATGATGCTTATTGTTGTTGTTGGTGATAACATTGTGTTATTATGGAAATTTGTATCATGTTTATGATGTTTGAATCACTATGCATTATGTTATAAAGATGCATTATGTTGAGATGTTTCTCATGTTCTAATTTATCATGAAAGTTTATGATATTGACAATTGTGTGATATACCACTAGTGTTGTTAATTGATGAATAGACATGTTTTGTTACTTAGTATTTTTAATGCTAAGTGGAACGGTTTGCTTCCGAATAAGTCAAGTAATGTCTAAGGGAAATAATGGAACATTTATGGTTTTTAGATGTTTTATTTCTAGACTTTAGGACTTATTGGTTGGTGTAATAACATCTTGATGTGTTATAATGTCAAGAAATAATGTCTACAAATCATGTATGATATTAAAGAGTAAATCTCTTTGTTGTACAAATTGTTAGTTCATTATAGTTTCGGTATGTAAACTTAATGGGATAATTTGTGATTGATTGCAAATTGGCTTAGTTTGCGGTGTGGTATATTTGTTCACGCACAATTGTGAATGATTTAAGGTTAATCTTGTTTTAATAACCTTGATGAGACTTTTATAGTCATGATGATTAATTTGATTCATGGTGGATTATAACCATGGTGGGTTTAAATTATTTACCCAAGGATTCAAATGTGCCGCAAATTATAATAACCTTGATAATTTTCGTCTCTGAAAATGGTTTTCATCGATTGTTTTAATAACCTTGATGAGACTTTTATAGTCGTTGTAGTATAGTGGTAAGTATTCCCGCCTGTCACGCGGGTGACCCGGGTTCGATCCCCGGCAACGGCGCCAAATTTGACGAGCTTAAAGTCGTATGCCGCAAATTATAATTTATAATCACTTAAATCCTAAATACTAAACAAGTAGTAAAATGGAAGTAAGGGTCGATCCACAGGGAAAAAGACTAACTGAAATATAGAGTGAAGTGTAAATAATGCAATAATATAGGAAAAGCAGATAACAGTAACAGATTTGGGGGGTGTTTTGGTTTAATAAGAACTAAACTAGCTAAAAATAAAAGCAGGAATAATAACAAAGGATGTGTGAAAACAGTTATGAGAGAGGTCTCGATTCAAACAGAAATCCACGAACGATAATGTAGCCGATCACAGAAAACAATCAATTGACTTCGCTAGAGCACTTTATTGCGACAATCAATGTAGTTCAATTACACTAACTATCAATTTCTCTCTTAACTTAGCAATTAGGTCAAAACTGATGCCCTAATTACCCTTTCTATGATTAACTCGAGTCACGCGAAACAAGTTCAAATCAAAAGAAGATATAGAACGAGAAACAATAAAGGTAACTAATACTAACAACGCAGTTAATACTCGAGTTACAAATTCAATCCCTTTTATGACCAACTCACGACAAACTGAGTACGATGAATTGAACACAATTGCTATCGCGAAAAGATTAATAAAGCAAACGGAGCTAATAATCAATTCTAGCAGATAAATTAACAACAATCCTAATTAGTCGTACGCACTAATCAAAATTAGGGTTAATCAACAATAATAACAAGGGATAAAATAATACTCACGAGAAAGTCAAGGGATTAATAATCTCACGGTTGAATTACCGACGCTTCAATCGTTTTGAATCAAGAAATAAAAGTTTAGCTACGCATGATCTTGAGAGAAAATTCCCAAAAATTATTAAAGAAAACTAATTAGGACTAAAACTAATGAAAATATGATAATGAAAAAGATGGAAAACAACTAGGTTAAGTCTCCGGTTAAATAAGAATAAGTTTCCTAAAATTACAATAAAATCCGGAACAAGTAAAGCCGGGTTGCGCTAGAAGGGCAAGTCCGACCACCCGAAAGTGACCCAGGCAGAACCCGAGCAAAAGCAGGCCGATTGACCAAAATAATGTGACCCGAGAACCTAACCCGACTCGACTCGATGATGACCAGAATCTGATTACATGACCCGATATTCAATGGATCTAACCCGACCTGCATCTAATTCGATGATTTACTTAATTCAGATTTAATTCGACTAAATCGACGATAATTTTAAACTTAATTTAATAATTTTGATTAGATTGACAACAAATTATTATTTAGAATGATATATTTAACTTAGTAAAGTAATTAAATAAAATAACGGTCGAAATACCTATTTTAGTAGGTAAAAATTGAAATAATTCGATAAAATCGCGCTGACCCGATAATGACCCGACCCAAACCCGACCTGACCCGATACACTATTTAACCCGATATGACCCGACCCGAACCGAACCCGACTCGACCCGAAGTACCCGACATGACCCGAACCCGACATGACCCGACCCGACTTGACCCGACCCAAACCCGACCCGCCCGATTGCCACCTCTAGTTGCGCCTAGGTTGCCAGTTGGTTGCGCCTAGGTTGCCAAAAACACGCTGCCCCTAATCTTCACTAAAGTTCAGCTTGCGCCTGGGTTGCGTGTAGCTTGCGCCCAGGTTGCCAATTTTCATCTGTCAATTTTCTTTGCTTTCTCCCCTTTGCTCGTGACCTGCTTGCCTCTAGGTCGCCAATTTTACCAACTCTTCATCCAAGCTCCTTTAAATCTCGCAATTGATCATAAGTCACAAAACAAAAACCTTCGTAAAACCACGTCAAATCACTACAAAAAAAAATGCTTATAGCGACGGTCGTTGCGACGGATTTACAGGCCGTCGCATGATATAAGCACTTGCGACGGACTTAATAGTCCGTCGCAGACATTTACTTTTGCGACGGAAGTTCCGTCGCGAACATAGTAATACGTCGCAGGTTCTCAGCGCCAAAAATTGTAAACCCGCCAAACCCAAAAAATAGTTTTCGACGGCTTTCGCGACGGAATGTCCGTCGCAACGTGAGGAGTGGTGACGGACATTGCGACGGCATTTCCGTCGCATAATAAAATAATTTCGAACAAAAACAAAACAACTCAGTGACGGGCTTGGCGACGGAGTGTCCGTCGCAAAAAAAGTGTGGGCGACGGATTTTGCGACGGAAATTCCGTCACATAGAAAAAAAAAATAAGAACCCCTCTTCGGCAGCAGATCTGGTATTCGACGAAAAAAAAAAAAAAAAAAAAAAAAAAAAAAAAAAAAAAGGGCGACGACGACGACACCACCACCACCACCACCCTAGATTACAGGTAACTCTCCGGCCACCACCACCGTCATCACCTCCGACTGTCGCCGCCGGCCACCACCACCACCTTGAGGTTAGTTTTGATTTTTTTTTGGATTTTTTGATTGTTTTTCAATCAATTATTGAAATTATATCTTAATTGTATATTATTAGAGTATAATTATGACCTAAGATAGATGCCATGTGTGTGTTTTCATTTTCAATCGATATTAATTTTAAAATTAGGGTTTTGATGTTGTTGTTGTTGTGATTGATATCAATTTGACCTAATATTATGACCTAAGATAGATGCATTGTTGTTGTTGTTGTATTTTGATATTGTTGTTGTTATTGTTGTTATTGTTGTTGTATTGTGATGTTAGTGTTGTTATTCTAGTTGTATTGTGAGGTGGTTGTTGTTGTTTTTGTTGTTTTTGTTTATTGTGATAGATGTTGGTGGTGTTATTGTTGTTGTATTGTGTTCTTGTTATTGTTATTGTATTGTGTTCTTGTTATTGTTGTTGTATTGTGTTCTTATTATTGTTGTTGTATTGTGTTCTTGTTATTGTTGTTGTATTGTAGTATTGTTCTTGTTATTGTTGTTCTTGTTGAGTAGAATTATAATAGTAGTAGTAGTATAATATTACTAGTAGTAGTTATTTTTGATAATATTTGTTAATATTTAGTGTTATTTGTTAATAGTATCATACATATATAATAGTATTATTATTTTGTATATATACTTTCTTAATCATTCATGACTTAGTACCCGTTCAAAAGTTATTCATTAGGAATAACTTTTGAATAGTCCCCATTTTGGGACTATCTTTAAACGTTTTCTATCACTTAGGTAGTAAATACAATTTTTGAATAAGTTAGAAGGAAGAAAGTTCGATGGCAATTTCTTATATGTTCTCTGAATACATATGTAGACGGATTTTATTCGTTTATATAATGTATTTGGAGAACTGAAGGGAATTGCTGCCGAATTTTCTTCATTCTAAGTTATACAAGAATTGTATTTACTAGTGATAGAAGACGTTTAAAGATGGGTTTAGGTTGGAGTGATAAGGACCCAAAACGTGGAGTTGACTAATAAAAATTCAATTATTACTAAATGTTATCGTTGTATATGATTATTTGTTGTTAATTTGTTGTTTTTGAATACTTGACTATTACTTGTGTGAAATGTTAATTGTTTGTGTATATGTGTGATTATTCATGATTCTTTTAGATTGAAATGAAGAGAACGGAGCAAAAATGGATGTATGAGCGTTTAGATGATAACAAAAAAATTAGGAGTGAGTACGCTAAAGGAGTTTTGGAGTTTCTTAAATTTGCTAAGCAGAGTGAAGAGTTTAAGACGACAAAAAAGATTAGGTGTCCATGTTCGAAATGCAAAAACATACCATATTTATATGAATTTGAAGTGAAAAACCATCTTGCTTTAAGAGGGTTTGTGGAACCCGGGATCGGACCCAACTCGGCGTCTTGCTTAAGGGCGGATTTTAAAGTTAAAAAAGATTAAGTTGGAAAAACCTTTAAGAACTGTTATGGAGTCGCCACCTATTTATCGCGGAAAATAGGAACCTGCTACCATGTTCTAAGTTAAAAACATGTCCTAGATTTTGGAGCACGCCGACACCCCTAGATCTAAGGCTTGTGAAACCAGATTGGATTCGGGGTGAGGGTACTTTAGAAAAAGAGTTAATTCAAATAATGATTTATGAAAACCTTTTAGAAAAGCCTATGTAAAAATAGCCTCATCGACCCAGAACAATCCTTGTAAGATGATATTTGAACTAATGTTATCGCTACGCATAAGAGCGATCAGTTTGTAAAAGAATGCAGATGCAGATGCAATAAGATTGATTAAAACCCTCAGTTTAGCATGTTTAACTTGTTAACGAATACGGTTCAGTTAAAGGTCGAATTCATTGTTTAAGTTGATTTTAATGCAAAATAAGAAGGTGCAAGATGCATGCAAATAAAATGAAGTTCAATTGTCCATTGGTTTATTTTATAAGGGTCGGTTGCTTATGCGACTTTGGCGTGTCATCGGATATGGAGTGTACCCGAAGTAAATAGAACACTTGGAGTGCAAGCGCGCTGGGTGCCAAAGCCGGGGGGGCGCTAAAGTGTAGACCCCTTTGTTAGTCCATAGAAAATAAGAAAAAGCTTTGATCCAAGTGGATCGGTACCTACCTTGTCCTGACGCTTCAGATCTGGGCAGAGCTTCGCTTCTTGAACTTAAAAGGAGGATGAATTCAACACGGGATGGTGTGTTGAACTCAAGGATTTGAGTGCTTGAGGCTTTTGTGAAAGAGGATTTGTGTGTTGTGAATTGTGTGTGAAATTGTGATCCAAAGTCCTGCATTACGAATGTGAATTGTGTTTTCGAGGTCAGGGTATAGGGCTGTATATATACTAAAAACCTCGGAGAAATTAGGAAATCGGGGATAAAAACAGGCCTAGGAACCGCATAGCCTTATGCGGTTGCCTGGAGAAACCGCATAGGCTTATGCGGTTGCTCCACCAAACCGCATAAGCTTATGCGGTTCGAAGGTTGGGTTTTTTGTGTAGTTTCCTAGTTTCGGTTGAATTATATCTTGGAAAGATTTCGTGATAATCTCAAACGTGCGGCTCAAGAAAACCTCTAGGATATTTCTGAGATATTTTGTGATGCTTAGGGCTTTGGAGTGCGGGCCAAAGGCTTTGGGCTCGGTTTCGGGCCCGAGACCCGGAAAAATGAAAAGGGTGTATTTGCATAGTTTTTGTGAAATAAGGTAAGACGTGAAGCCGTATTTTGTGTAAGAGGGGGCTAAATAGCGGTTTTAGCTACCGGGCCTAAATTTAGGAATTTAGGAATGCTGAATTAGACCTTGTTAGTGTAAAAGGACCAATTGTAGTGCAAATGCGAAGCTCATGCCAAATGAAGCAGGACAAGGACCTAGCTAGACTCCAAATGGACAAAATGAATGTTTATTTAAAGCGATGTAAAGCGACCTTAATCATTTTAACATTTCAAACGACTCAAAATGAATTCGACATTAGTTAGAACCGTTTAAGTCACGTTAGAGCATGCGTAATAAAAGTCCGTGATACATCACAGGGTTTTGTGTGGGAGGGTACGGATATGGGTATCCACAGAGCCCCCAGTTTGACTGAGCTCGGACTAGAGCGCTAGTCAAACACCACGACCATATCAGGACCATTACGAGTCTCGATCTGATCGGCCAATGGAAGCATGTGTCCATGGGTGAGACGAGGACTTCGAACCGGGCTAAACGGGGAGGGGCGTGCACATTTTAAGGACTTGGCGGTCCGTGCATGTTATAAGGGCCTGCCGGCCTGCTGAATGTCTTCGTCGTGCTTGTTGTCGTTTGTTGGTGCCTTTGCGTGTGCTTGTAATGTCAAATGTTTGGTGCTGGTGCTTGTGCTTGTAATGTCTTCGTGTTGCATGTGTTGGATGTAAAAGGGCTAGAGTGCAGGGTGCGTATGCTTGTAGGATGTTCGTGTAAGTGTTAGTGTAGGTCTCGTGAAAGAGCGTCTGTGTAATGCTTGTGCTTGAACTCGCCGAGGAGCGTCCATGTAGGGTGAAGTGCTTGGAGTTAGGTGTATATTGCAGAGTGCTTGTGCTTAGGCTTGCCAAGGAGTGTCTATGTAGTCGTAGTTGCATATGATCGCCTCCCGTGGAGGAGAAAATGATGTAGTGCTCGTGAAGAGCGTTCGTGCTTCTGCTTCTGTACCGTACACTAAATGCTTAATATACGCGTATGGCGGACTGTAGGTGACGCCTTGATCCAAGCACGGGACGTACTTGGAGTTGCATTAGAGCTAGGATGAGTTAGGGATTGAAAAGTAGGCGTAAAACGAGAAAAAACCGAGAAAAGCCAAGGGTATGAACCGCATAGCCTTATGCGGTTCGTTGGGCAAACCGCATAAGGTTATGCGGTTTCCCTAGTTGGCTGCTGGAGGCTATATAAACACGAGTGAGCCGTGAGTGTGCCATTATACTCATTTACGGTTTCACTACTCAAAAAACGTCATTTTTCGATTTCTCAACCGTTTTTGCTCATTTTTCTGGCGTTGCCTTGCTATGGAACGAGGTAATGCTCCATTTTAACTTGCTTTTACGTTATTTGTTGTTGTAATTAGCTAGTTTTGCCTTGAAATGTTGAAAAGACGGGTTGTGAATGAAAACCCGAGTTTTGCTTGAAATTTGCCGTTTGAATGCTTGAAATTGACGTCATTGTGTTGCATTATGCCGTGCTAGCATGTGTGTGTGAATTGATTGTGATTTAGACCGTCTTTGTGTGAAAAACGTCCAAATTAGGTTTCGGGCCCGAAAACGAACCCGGAATTTCCGACCCGGAATTTCAATTAAACTTCGGTGTAGGATGCCCATAGTGAGTATAGCATGCCTATAACGTTAGTTTTGCGAAAAAGTCGAGCTAAGGCTTTCAAATCGCCGTCTTAAGTCGTAGTTATACGGAGTAATTAAGGCGAATTAGGGGTTTTTGATCGGGATGACCAAAATGCAATTGCTTGTAATAGGTTGTTGTTGGGGACTATTATGGCGCATAGAAACCATAAAGTTGTAATTTTGGAATGTAGAGAACGGTTTTCGGCTTAATTATGAATTAGGCCTAAAAATGCTCTGTAGGGCGTATAGTGTAATGTGTTGAGGGATGTTTATGTATTATGTGCGTATTATTTGTGTGTATTTGAGTATGTTATAGCTGTATGTGTTTGCTGTGTTTGGTTGCAGGGGAAGATTCTAGTCGTGTTACGAGATCGAGATCTCGTAAGAGTGCTAGCTCGAGGACCGAGGGAGCCTCTAGCTCGAGTGGCTTAAGGCGTACTCGTAGTGAGAGGATCTTTGACCTGCGTGATCCGCCTACCAGACGTGGTCACCACGAGGCAGGGGCCGTGGGAGAAATGTCCCGTGGCGTGATCCCGAGGACGAGAGCTTGCTCGGGAGCCGGTGGATGGTCGGGTGAGATGGAGGTTCTTGAGCGAGGAGGCCGAGGAGGTCGAGGAGGTCGCGCCTAGGGCGAAGCAGTTCTAGGCCGCGAAAATCACGCTACGGTCAGGCCTTCGCGAAGCGGTCGGGATGGCCACAACCTTCTCGCTGTCTCAGGAGAGACATGTTTCCTATCGAGCGACGATGGGTTGGGATAAGTGCTCGATGAGGACTTTCTCGCCTCGTCCGCAATGTGTGCTTTGAGGAGAGGCTTCCGCCGAGGGCGCAAGCTTGGGTGTTGCAGAGTGCTGGTCTGCCGTTGGCCATTGGAGGGAGATCGAGGAAAAGCAGACGGGCGAACTGATGTTGATCAGTGGCCTTCGATAGGTATCGGGACACCACGACGACGTTCCATACGCCCGCCAGGCCTGATTACCTGTCTGAGCACGCCGGTCATAATCTGCCAGCCGCCGGGGACCGCGACATGGATTTTGAGTTTGCGCCGTCCGTTGTGGACGAGGTTGTGACCGCGGTTGGCGGTGGTTCGAGGTGATTTGTGAGGGCGCGCCTTATACTTTCAAGACGAGCTATATCTTGGAGTATTTTGAGGGAAGACCGAGTATGGCCTCGGAGTGGAAGCGATGAAGCGTAATGCTCGTATGTGGTTGTGGTGGTTTGTCAGCGCCGTGTACTTCGGCGATAAGGGTGAACGCATCGGCGTCGGTCCTTATGCATCTCCCGGATTGGAATGCACCGGGACGTTGGACCGGGTGACGCTGCCTGGGTTTGTGCATTCGTTTACGCATGGATGCCGTGAGGTCAGCGGGTCATGGATCGAGGGTCGAGGCGTCCTTGGTCGCGCTGGCTTCTTGATGGAGAATGCGTGTTGGTTTTGTTTTTGTCTTGTTGTTCATTTTGTTGTCTTTGTCTTTATGACGTGTTTTTGTTTCTTCGCGTCTTGCTTGATCGTGGATTCTTAGCCACTTTCCTTTCTCGCTTCCCCACGTCTTTGTGAGGATCGTGAGGGAGTACCCGTGATGCGCATACTTGAATGCGATGTAACCGTCTTTGCGTAATCGGGTCGTATGACGAGGTTCGGGATCGTCTGAGCGGGATGCGGTTTGATGAGGTTTGCACTTGAACCATTTTAGATAGAGAGTGTATTTAAAATGATTGTATTTGTGTTGTATTTATGAGTGTTTGTCTTGTCTTTGTTTGTAGTTCGTCGCGTTCAGTGGGGCAGTCTGAGGATATTCTTGAGAGCATCGAGCTAGGTTTGCGGTCTGAGAGACCAGCGCTTGTATCTGGCGACGCCGTATGGGCCGGTTGGTACCTTGAGAGCGTTTGGTCTTCGGTAGGGTGGCTACCCGATGGTTTAAGGATCCGCCGAGGGTCTTGTTTGAAGCGAGGGTTTCCGTCAGACCAGATGGCGTTAATGCGGGAAGGAGAGTCGATGAGTCTTCTACGTCTGAGGAAGACTATGGCGGTTCATGGGTCTCGGCTTGCTTGTGGGCGATTGAGGTATGCTTGCTTTTTTTGAGGTCGCGTAGGGTAATTTTGCGAAAAATTTCTCGACGTGTCTTGGTCTGAAATTGTTTGTAGGGAGTTTGATCCCGAGATGGCGGAGCGGCTTTGGTGACTTCCTACCACCGCTTGAGCACGACGAGTTCTGGTGTCGCGTCAGATTTTCACTTGCCATCAGATTGCCGGTGACCACTGACGCGGGCATGGACAGCTGGACGGGCAGGGTGAAGAAGGTATGTACTTGTCTTGTATATGTGAGTGAGCCCCCAGTTTGATCGAGGTATGATTTATAGCGATGATCAAACTAGTGAGATGCATGTTTTTGTGTTACCCCCTCGAGTTTGACTTAATTTGAGTGAAATTAAGGCAAAGTGGGGATGAGCGTTGTTAATTTGAAATTTCTCCCCTAAGTTTGACTTGATTTGAGTGAAATTAAGGCAAAATGGAGAGAAATGTGAAGTGTTTTTGTGTTGTGTATCGCAGGTGGCTAAGGAGGCTCATAAGAAGCTATGGCGGATACCAACAAAGTGGAGGATGGCTTGGGCCGAAAGCAGTCGGTACTGTCGGTCGTGAGCCCGGCCGAGACGGCTTCTACTCGGCGTGAGTTTGACGAGTATCGTCGTCGTCATCCCGAGTGAATTTGTGTATTAAAGATTGTATGAACCTTTATGTACATGTCGTTGTAGCTTGAACGTTGAACTTGATCGTTGTAGCTTGAATTTGATTGTCGTCGATAAACCTGTTTGGTAGGCTTGTTTTGAAAAAGTGGTATGATTCCCGAGTGGGATGCATTGATGTTTATTTTAGATTGTAAAAATGTTTTTGCAAAAAGTTCGTTTTAAATGCGAAATGAGCTTGCATGAATGTCGAAAATGTTTATGTTTTGACTCGTGGTAAGAACCGTTGTTGCCAAAGTGAAATGTAATGCCGGTGCATGGGAACGACAAAAGAATGTCGTAGCCTAATGTAGGTCGTAGTGTTTTAGGAAAGACGAAATTAGGAAAGTTGTGAGAAAACCCGTCCCTTGAACCGCGTAGCCTTATGCGGTTCAAGGTTCAAACCGCATAAGCTTATGCGGTTTGGTGGGCAAACCGCATAGGACTATGCGGTTTGGCGACAACTTTTTAATCTTTGAGTTTCCATATTCCGTAAGGTGTTTTGTATATAAGGAGGGGGGTGCGTGCTATAATCCTCATTCACAATTACTTCTCTCCTTCTCTCTTAATACAAGTTTTTGCTCTCATAAACATATTAGGTATATTTATAAAAGTTTTTTTGTATCCAAGAAAATGGAGGAGCATTTTGACGCTCTTTTGAAGAAGTGGATTTCCTCCTTGAGTTCGGCAATGAAGAAGGCGGTGTATGATGATGGCGCGGGTGTTTTTATTGGCTTTCGCCAAATGAAAGTCGATCTTGACTTCCTTGATTCGTGCTTAGATTATTGGGATCCTAGCTTGCATGTTTTTAGGTTTCCCGGGGGAGAGGTGTGCCCTTTGATGGAGGAGTTCTCGGCCATTGCTGGATGGTCGAAACGGACTACTCCTGTGGTTGTAAGGAGTGAGCTTTGCTATAATACGATGTTGCGAAACTTCCTTGAGATGACGAATGCTCAGGCTGCAGGTTTGTTTGAGGGAGGCAAGGTAAACATGCTTCTTTTGTGTCAACGATACCTGAATAAAGTTGACACTAGTATTTCGGACCGTTCTAGGCGGAGGGTCCTTGCTTTTTGTTTGGTTCATCGTTATGCTTTTGCGGGGTCCATGCCAGATGGAGTGTTCGGAAACGCGAGGTATGCTCGTGTTGTCGAAGAGATGGAGAGGGGACATGATGCTTCTGCGTTGATCCTGGCGGAGACCATCTTTGGGCTTGCACGGCCGTTATGCTAATCGCCCGGAGCTCGCATGCGGGGTTGCGCTAGGATTCTCCACGTTTGGCTCATGGAGAGGCTAAGTGTGTATAAAGCTCTTCCCGCGGGAAGTGTCTTCAAGTCGGCGAGGACGACGGCGTCGCGGAAGATGGAGTGGGCTGATCCTCGGGAGCGTTCGCTAAACTACTACCAGTGGTTTGTGAAGGAGAGCACCATTCGTTGGTACGAGTCTTGGTGGCGTATTACGGCGGTCACGGCGCCGTCTATTGCGAATGCGTCTCGTGGGTCGAAGTTGTGCGGGGTTGAGCGTGGAGTGTGTATTCATCCTCTTCGCCAAGAGGCAAATCGGGCTTGCTCGAACCATACCCGAGCGAGGATACTCAGGTTGGAGGGTTGTTGTCCTAAACAACCAAACGATTGATGCTTGGATCCGAGGATGGTCGGACCAGTGTTACTTGGGCTGTTCCGAGCATATAGAGTCTAGCAGGTGTTACGGACTTATACACTGGTGGTACTGCCCAATGATCCTAAGGAACGTGAGAATCAAAGGAGGAGGGAAAAGAATGGGCCAAGGCCCTCAGCGTATGAGGCGGTCGCGAAAGGAGAGACTATGGTGATCTTTGTCTTGTTAGTGCAGTGTGCTTCTACTGAGGCGGTCTGGGAAACGCTTGGACCAAAGGTGACCGTTAAAGATCGTCTAGGGTCAAGGATCGAGGAGCCCCCAGTCGAGCAGGATGAGGACCCGGTGGAGCCCCCAGGTTTTGAGAGATCTACTCCCGTCCTTAGGTCGAAAGTTGTGGCGGATCGGCCTCTTGAAGATGAAGAGGTCAACCCGAAGCGTCAGAAAATGACTTGAGTAGTTGGCTTTTGTTTAGTTTAGAAAAATTCCTTTATTTAAATGCATGTTTTAGATTTGAATAAAGGGCTAAGGAGGCTTGTTCCTAGCTCGTTTCTAGATTGCGAAAATTCTAAATAAATTAATAAAATAGAATTAATTTGCTTTTGCCTTGTCTCGTTGCTTTCTTTTGTTTGTTTTTAAATGTTCTCGACCTTTTTAAGCTTCGAACATTTGCATTTGTTTTAAAATCCTCGACTTTTTTAAGCTTTGGATTCGCGTGTTTGATTTGTTCTGTTCTTAAGTCCTCGACCTTTTTAAGCTTTGGATTCGCGTGTTTGATTTGTTCTGTTCTCAAGTCCTCGACCTTTTTAAGCTTTGGACTTGGATTTTTGTTTTGTTTTGTGTTGACTGTGCTCTTGACCTTTTTAAGCTTTGAGCGTGTCTTTTTGTGAGTGCAACGCCCTTGACCTTTTTAAGCTTTGGGCATGCGTGCTAGAAAAGTTCGGTTGTGCTTTTGACAAGCTGCCTACGTATCTGCTTTTTGAATACAGAATCAAACCGGCGTAGTTCGTGTGATTCGGTTGAGCTCTTTGCAAAGCTGCCTACGTATCCACAGTGCGTGGAATCAAACCGAGCGTAGTTCACCCATGCGAGAGTGAGTTTTTTTTTTTTTTTACATTGCAAAGTTGTTTGTGTTTAGGGGTAGTATTTCTTGAGTTGATCAAGATTAGTTGGTAATCGAAAGTCCTGACCGTCGAGGTCAGTTAGTTTCACGGCTCCTCCGGGAAGGATTTCCTTGACCAAGTACGGTCCGGCCCAATTGGGTTTGAATTTTCCTCTTGGGTCGACTGGTAATGGTGCTCGGACTGATTTGAGTACTAGGTCACCCACTTTGATGTTTCGTGGCTTAACCCGTTTGTTGTAGGCGCGTTGCAGGCGAGATTGGTACATTAGGGTGCACTTAGTGAATGTAGTCGTCTTCGTCTAAAAAGGATGAGTTGTTCGTATCGATTCGCGTGCCATTCGACCAGGGATGTCGGCTTCCATGAGAATCGAAGGGATCGTGCATCTCGATTTCTACAGGTTGAGCCGCCCATCAGTAGGTTAGGAAATAGGGTGTCATGCCCGTGGGTGGCGCGTATGGTTGTCGCGGTATCCCCATAATGCAAATGGGATTTTGTTGGGCGATCGTGGCGGTGTCGATCATCTTTTTGAGGATTGATCTGACGGTTTTGTTCTTTGCCTCGGCCGCCAGTTAGTTTGTGGTCGGTAGGGTGATGATTTGTGTCGTTGTATTTTGTATTTGAGGAGAAGTGGTTCGACCTCTCCTTGGAAGTGTGTGCCTTGGTCACTTATGAATTCATGGGGTATACCGTAGCGACAAATGATGTTGTTTTGTATGAATTTTGCAGAACTTCTTTCGTGCCAGACGCAGTATGATCGCGGCTTCACCCATTTGGTGAAATAGTCGATGGCCACGAGGATGAAGCAGCGTCCTCCTGCCCCCACGGGTTGAACTTTGCCTATGACGTCAATTCCCCAGGTTGAGAAAGGCCATGGCGAGTTAAAATTTGTATAGTGGTGAAAGAGGGATGTGTTATGCGTTTGCAAAGATTTGGCAATTATGGCAATGTTTGACATACTTTCGCTTGATCGGCTTCCATGGTTGTCCAAGACCATCCTAGCCTTATGATTTGTTTGCACATGGCTCGTGCGTTCATGTGTAGTCCGCGACTCGCCATCGTGTACTTGGGACATGATTTCGTGTCCCTTCGTGATCGACGCAAGAGTAGTGTGCCTTGGGGTGTCTTTTTGAGTAGTTTGCCCATTTCCATCACGGTGTGATGATAATAGGCGTAGGGCTCGTTGGCCCGTTTGTCGATGTTCGGTGGGTATTCACCGTTTGTTTTGTAGTTGATGATTGCTTGGTACCAAGGGTGCATTTGTTCTTCCCTCGGTTTGATGTCACGGATGTAGGCGGGTTCGTTCAGTCGTTCCACGACAATGGGAGGCGTTTCCATCCCAGGGTATGTTGATTAGTGATGCGAGTTTGGATAATGCGTCGGCGGGTGGTTTTCTTCGGCGTGGGAGGTGTATGAATTCTCATTGATAGAATTCGTTTATGAGCTCTTGTATTTTGCTTTGGTATAGTGCTAGGTTTTCATTAAGTATCTTCCATGCTCAGGATACTTGGTTGATTATGAGAGAGAGTCCCCATAGACTCTTATATTGCGGGCGTTAGTACAAGCGCTTGGAGACGGTGCAAGCACGCTTCGTATTCCGCGGCATTGTTTGTAACGTCAAAATCCAGTTTGATGGATAAAGGTGTGTGTTCGCCATTCGGGGATATGAGAAGTATTCCTACTCCACATCCTTGATAGTTGGAGGAGCCATCGAAGTATAACTCCCATTGTTCTTGGTTGATGTTGTAAATCCGAGTAAATGCGGAAGGGATGTTGTGTCGATGATTGGTTCTTCGTTGATTGCATTTTCGCCAGGAAATCGGAGACCGCTCGTCCCTTGATTGCTTTGAGAGTACGCATTTAAGATCGAATTCGGCTAGGAGCAATGTCCATCTGGCCATTCGTCCGTTAAGCACAGGTTTCTCGAAAAGGTACTTTACGGGGTCCATTTGGGAATAGACCTTCGTCTGGTGAGCTAGCATATAGTGACGGAGTTTCTTGGATGACCATACTAAAGCTAGACAACTCTTCTCGACGGGTGAATATCGAGTTTCGTAATCGAGAAATTTCTTACTTATGTAGTAAATTGCGTGTTCTTCGCCGTTTATTTCTTGAGCGAGCATGGCGCCCATGGCGGTAGGTGTTGTCGTAAGGTATAAGGATAGCGGTAGATCCGCTTGGGGTGGTCGTAGAACTGGTGGGTTAGTTAGCAATTCCTTGACCTTGTCAAATGCTTTTTGACATTCTTCGTCCCACTCAACGTGATCGGTTTTCTTGAGTTTCTTGAAGACTGGTTCACATATCATGGTGAGTTTGCTAATGAAGCGCGAGATGTATTGGATTTGGCCCAAGAAACTTCGAATTTCGTCGAGGTTCTCCGGGGGTCGCATTTCGAGGATTGCTTTGACTTTCGAGGGGTCGACCTCGATGCCTCTTTGGCTCACTACGTGTCCTAGTAGTTTATCGGATTTAACTCCAAAAGTACATTTTTGGGGGTTGAGGCGCATTTTGTATTGTCGTAGGCGCGTTAAGAACTTGCGGAGGTTAGTGATGTGACCACTCCTCTCCTTTGACTTCACGATCATATCGTCGACGTAAACTTCGACTTCTTTGTGCATCATGTCATGTAAAAGGGTTGTAGCGGTGCGTTGGTATGTTCTTTGCGTTGATTAGGCCGAAAGGCATGACCGAGTAGAAGATGTGCGTTCTAGCGGTGTGATGAAGGCTGTTTTGCCATGTCTTGAGTGACATTTTGATTTGGTTATAACTGCGTGGCCAGCCCATGAAGGATAGGAGGCGTGATCGGCGGTGTTGTCGACTAGGACATCCACGTGGGTAATGGAAAGTCATCTTTGGGACTAACTTTGTTCAAGTCGCGAAAGTCAACGATACTCGAATTTTGCCATTCTTTTTCAGGATCGGGACCATGTTTGAGACCCATTCAGGATACTCGATGACTTGGATGAAACCGGCTTGTAGTTGTTTTACGATTTCTTCCTTGACCATAAGGGACCATTCCGGACGTAGTCTTCTTAACTTTTGTTTGATGGGTTTATAACCGGGTTTGATGGGGGTGCGGTGCTCGGCGATGCTCGCTCGATGCCGGGCATGTCTTTGTATGACCAAGCGAATACGTCCTTGAATTCGCTTAGGAGTTGTGTAAATTGGGTGCGCTTGTGTTCGTCTAGTGAGGCTCCTAGTTGTAGTTCCCTTGGTTCTTCGGGGGTTCCCACGTTTATGGTTATGGTTTCCTCGATGATTGGGTCTTGTGTTTTTGGGTGCACAATGTTTGCAATGTATTTGTTTAAAGATTCGTTTGTTTGTTCATTTTCGCATGAGTTAGTGTCTTTTGTACTTTGTGTTTTGTTGATTGTTTGTTGATCTTTGTTTGTTTGTGTTTTGTTATTTTGAGACAAGACGTAAGCAAATTTATTCATTTCATTATTTTGAAGAGAATTATTCGACAAATCAGAAAATTGCTTGGAGCTAGCCTCCGTAAATAGAAAATCTAAACTAAAGCTAGAGTCTAGGATAAATGGGTCGACAGATGACCCGACACTAAGAGCATTAGATTCTAAAAGAATTTCTTCTTCTTCTTCATCGTCTTCTGTGTCGTATTCCTTCGGGGGTGAAATATGCCTTCAGGTCGAGGATGTAAGGTCGCAGGGTGACCTTGTGGGTTGACTTTCGCCTTTGGATTTCCTTAACCATCTTCTCGTGGTCGCCATTTTTGGGCTTGTAGCCTAAGCCCATGGTGAGCCAAAGGCTATTATTGTTCTTTGTTCTGAAAGGTTTGTAGGTTTTGATTGGTGTACGCGTGATGGCGCCAACTTCGAAGTCGAAACCACATAAGTCTTCTGCGGGTTCAGCCACAATTTCAGAGTGGGCTCTTTTGGTGTATCGAAAAGGGCTCGGAAGTTTGAGGCATTCAAGGTTATGATTTTCGTTGAGAGGATCTTAACCTTTTGATGTAAGTAGAAGTTCTGACCTTGGTGGAGTGAATCCATGGTCGTCCCAGGAGTATGTTATAGGAAGGGTCATGTCGATGACTTGAAACTCGACTTTTCTTTCATGGGACCAGCTGCGTATGTGAAGAGAAATGGTTCCTTTCACGTGACGTCGGGTTAAAGTCGAAAGCCTTGCCTCCGTCCATGCTTGGGGTGAAGTCTTTATCGGATAGGCCGAGGCGATGTGCGGTGGCCAATGGTAGAACATTGACTGCAGATCCGTTATCAACAAGGGACACGGGCAAAGTTTTCTTCATACATTCGACGCTGATGTATAGGGCGAGGTTGTGGTTTGATCCAAATGCGGGGAGATCATCATTTGAGAAGGTGATAGCCCCCGGTAACCAATCCCTAGTGACATGGCTGACCATTTGATCTGGGGAGATCTCAGCGTCTGCACATGCTATTCGTAGAGCGCGAATGAATGCATTCCTATGTTCAGCTGAGTCTCGTAAGAGGGCCCAGATGGAAACATCGGCTTTTGTGCGAGCGAGCTGCTTCTGAAGCATCTCATTCGTGTTTGGTGGTGGAATTATTATAGAGGTGGAGGGTGTACTTGTAGAGGGGTTATCCTCTTGGGCTACGGCCTTGCCTTTCTCGGCGTGATTGCTTTTACGGCATGTTCATCCGTGGAAAATATTTTGATAAGGGCGACCAGGCGTGTGAGATGTGAAACCTCGTCTTGGTCTTCCTTCTGCCGCTTGCCCTTTTTCTTCTTGATCTTTACTTTCTTTGCCGCTTGCCTTTTCTTTGCTTTCTGACCGCTTGCCCTTCTTTTCTTTCCTTCTTGTTGCTTTTGTTTTTATTCGAGGAAGGAAGCGGTAGAGTTGAGCTCTCGCTTTGTTAGTGGGTGGCCACTCTTCGTCTTCGTCATCACCGAACGGACCCATTGATTTGGTTGTTGGTGGGTGTGACCAAGTAAGAGCAATCCATGACGGTCTTGATGAGGAAGATCACGGATTGTCATAGATTGTGGGGTTGCTTTGGGCTCGAGAGGCAATTTCAATGAGTTCTTGAAATTCTCGGCGTCGTAGTAATCAAAATGTCTTCGCCACTCCGGTCGTAGGCTCTGAGAAATGTGTACATGAGTTCGTCTTCGTGCGGAGGATTCGGAACCCGAGCAAGTAATCCTCTCCAACAGACGAGATATTGGGTGAAATCTTCTTCGTCCCTTTGGAGTTGGGTGACGAGAGTGTGGAGGGAGCCATGCTTGTCGGCCTTGGAGCGTTGTTCCAAGCGTGCAACTTCAAATTGATGCAAGGCCTTGAAGTTGTCAATGTTTTTGGTGGTGATCAATGCGGTGGCGGGAGGGTTTTCATTGTTGAGGTTAGCCATCTTTGAGGAGCGTTTGAAGGAAGGGGTGATGAGGCGATTCATGGTGAGTAGTCAGCTGAGGCCTGCATTTCACTTTGTATATTCGCGACACGACTCGACCCTCTAGACTCACATTCATTTTAGGCATTCATTTTAGCTCATTTCTTTGTTTAGAAAGACCTTATAAGCGTGAAAAAGGAGGTTTTCGAACAGGTCTTGCTTAGGGAAGCTTTGAGGCGAGGATGCGTCGCACATCTCGTCTCGATGTTAAAGATTTTGTTTTGCATCCGTCGAACTGATATCGGTGATTTGCTTAGAGGTGAGCTCAGTCGGATGTGTAAAAGAAAAGGATTGACTCATGTAGTCGAGTCGAGGATGTTAAAACGGAGTCTAGGCCGTGTGACCTAGAGGATTGAAGTCCACGAGCTCGGGTTTTAGTCCTTACTCGGGTTTTTGCTTGTTAGTGAAAAAGGAAATTTTGAAAAAGTTTATTTCAAAAATTCGCGATAGTTTTGTTTGAAAAGTGTTAGTTTGTTAGATGTTAGGTTCATTTATCTTTGAAACGTTTAAGCGAGTTTTCGAAGATATGAATGCAAATGCTCGTTTGAAAAAGACCATGGGGTGATAGCCTCGAACTTATGCGTATGACTCAAAGGGGTGAAAAATGAGTCGGTCGGGTACACTTCCAACTACCTCGATGCACGCTTTGACAGATACTTAACCCCTTCATTTCCTTACGGGCGATAGGTTTTCCGGGGGAGCACTGAGGCGGTCGAGATAGCCGTTCTGGCCGTGGAGGGCGAGAGGAAAGTTAGTCCAGATGTGCTTTATCGAGTGGACAAGCTCGCATGTGGGAACCACCTCTCGAGGGTGCAAAGGGTGCCTAGATTCCAAAAGGAATGGACTCTAAACGAATGTGCATGGCTCAAATATGTTTACAAGGATTGTTCAAGGCTTTGAGTTTCACCTCTTTATTTTTAAAAAGAAAAAGCTAGTTTTGGTTTTTTTTAAAAATAAGATCTCCCAATGAGTCGCCAAACTGTGGAACAGGGATCGGACCCAACTCGGCGTCTTGCTTAAGGGCGGATTTTAAAGTTAAAAGATTAAGTTGGAAAAACCTTTAAGAAGCATTATGGAGTCGCCACCTATTTATCGCGGAAAATAGGAACTCGCTACCATGTTCTAAGTTAAAAACATGTCCTAGATTTTGGAGCACGCCGACACCCCTAGATCTAAGGCTTGTGAAACCGAGGTTGGATTGGGGTGAGGTACTTTAGAAAAAGAGTTAATTCAAATAATGATTTATGAAAACCTTTTAGAAAAGCCTATGTAAAAATAGCCTCTCTTGACCTAGAACAATCCTTGTAAGATGATATTTGAACTAATGTTATCGCTACGTTACAAGTCACGATAAGTTTGTAAAAGAATGCAGATGCAGATGCAAAAATATTGATTAAAACCCTCGGTTTAGCATGTTTAACTTGTTAACGAATACAGTTCGATTAAAGGTCGAATTCATTGTTTAAGTTGATTTTAATGCAAAATAAGAAGGTGCAAGATGCATGCAAATAAAATAAAGTTCAATTGTCCATTGGTTTATTTTATAAGGTCGGTTGCTTATGCGACTTTGGCGTGTCATCGGATATGGAGTGTACCCGAAGTAAATAGAACACTTGGAGTGCAAGCGCGCTGGGTGCCAAAGCCGGGGGGGCGCTAAAGTGTAGACCCCTTTGTTAGTCCATAGAAAATAAGAAAAAGCTTTGATCCAAGTGGATCGGTACCTACCTTGTCCTGACGCTTCAGATCTGGGCAGAGCTTCGCTTCTTGAACTTAAAAGGAGGATGAATTCAACACGGGATGGTGTGTTGAACTCAAGGATTTGAGTGCCTGAGGCTTTTGTGAAAGAGGATTTGTGTGTTGTGAATTGTGTGTGAAATTGTGATCTGAAAGTCTGTTCTGAATGTGAATTGTGTTTTCGAGGTCAGGGTATAGGGCTGTATATATACTAAAAACCTCGGAGAAATTAGGAAATCGGGGATAAAAACAGGCCTAGGAACCGCATAGCCTTATGCGGTTGCCTGGAGAAACCGCATAGGCTTATGCGGTTGCTCCACCAAACCGCATAAGCTTATGCGGTTCGAAGGTTGGGTTTTTTGTGTAGTTTCCTAGTTTCGGTTGAATTATATCTTGGAAAGATTTCGTGATAATCTCAAACGTGCGGCTCAAGAAAACCTCTAGGATATTTCTGAGATATTTTGTGATGCTTAGGGCTTTGGAGTGCGGGCCAAAGGCTGGGTTTGGGCTCAGTTTGGGCGAGACAGAAAAATGAAAAGGGTGTATTTGCGTAGTTTTGTGAAATAAGGTAAGACGTGAAGCCGTATTTTGTGTAAGAGGGGGCTAAATAGCGGTTTTAGCTACCGGGCCTAAATTTAGGAATTTAGGAATGCTGAATTAGACCTTGTTAGTGTAAAAGGACCAATTGTAGTGCAAATGCGAAGCTCATGCCAAATGAAGCAGGACAAGGACCTAGCTAGACTCCAAATGGACAAAATGAATGTTTATTTAAAGCGATGTAAAGCGACCTTAATCATTTTAACATTTCAAACGACTCAAAATGAATTCGACATTAGTTAGAACCGTTTAAGTCACGTTAGAGCATGCGTAATAAAAGTCCGTGATACATCACAGGGTTTTGTGTGGGAGGGTACGGATATGGGTATCCACAGGGTTCGATAGTAATTATTTCTACTGGACTGCTCATGGAGAATCTTTTCCAACCTCTAATGAAGAAGAGGGTAGTGGATCGAATTCTCAAAATCCGTATCACGATATGGTCGAGGATGCGTTACGTGATCGGATTGATCAAATTCGTGAGGAAGCCTTAAATCGTGATGGAGTTGAGGAGTTTGAAGAGACTCCAAACCCAGAAGTCGTAGCCTTCTTTGAAATGCTTAAAAAATCCGAGCTGCCAGTGTATGAAGAAAGTGAAATGTCAGTTCTAGAGGTGGCTTCAAGACTGGTGTCACTTAAGTGCGAGTTCAACTTAGCTCACGAAGTTATGGACCGTATCGCGTCGTTGATCGGGGACATGATTTGGCGCAATGTCATGTCACGCAACTTCTATGAGATCAAAAATGTGCTTAAAGCTCTTCAATTGCCATGTGAAAAGATCGACGCTTGTCCCATTGGATGTATGTTGTTTTGGGAAGAGAATGCAAACCTTCAATTGCTAAAGTTTCCAGACGGTTACGCTTCTGATATGAGCAGGTGTGTAGACAACGTGAACTTGAAATTGCATGCGATGAAGAGTCATGATTGTCATGTTTTTATGGAGCGCTTTCTTGCTGTCGCCTCAAAGAGCTATTCTTAGTGTAATACGTGGAGTGCAATAACTGAGTTGAGTCAATTTTTCAGAGATTTGTGTGTCTCCAATCTTAAAGTTCAGAATGTAATTCTTTTGGAGCAAAACATTGCTGAGACTATTTGTAAGTTGGAGAAGATATTTCCTCCGTCTTTTTTCAATTGCATGGAGCATTTACCTGTTCACCTACCTTACGAGGCAAAGGTTGGGGGACCGGTTCACTATCGATGGATGTACCCCTTTGAAAGGTGATTTTTTTTACTGAATTTGAACAATTGTTTCACCTATGACATAAATTTAACATTGAAACCTGTAACTTAAATGCAGGTTTCTTAATCACATTAAAAAAAAAATTGGTAATAAAGCACGAGTTGAAGGGTCTATAACCAATGCGTATCTACTTGAAGAAATATCAAACTTTTGCTCCCTTTATTTTGAGGACCACGTGGTCACAAGAGCAAAAGATTTAGACGTTGGCAACATGAAAGACCAAGAAGATCAATCTATACCTGAGATGTTTAGAGACCATTGCGGGAGTCTGACGAGGAAAATGTGTTAAGAGATACTTGTGGAGGAAGAGTATGAACAAGCTCATTTTTATATTTTATCAAATTGTGAGATACTAAGACCATACGAAATGTGAGTTTTTTATTTTTTTTTGAACATAATACTTATTTTTAATTACCATGAACGAGCAATTGTAGCATATTTAACTATAATGATATGAAATCTGCAGTGAGTTTGAAAAGTATATCTTCAATGAGTATCCTCAAATCAGTTGTCTTGGCGAAGTTTGGAAGAAACATGAAAAAATTTCCCAAGTGGTTTGGAAAACAAGTATGAATTTTATTTTTTACTATGAATTTTTGTATTTAAATTTATGAGCGAATTATGAAAACATTAATTGTCTCATAATAGGTGTTAGGATAGAAGATCCATTAGTTAAAGTTTTAGCATTAGGTCCTTACCGCTCAGTCGAACTTGGAGGCGATGTCACGATTAATGAATATCGTTTCGAGCTTTCAAGGAAGGGATTGATGTACCAAAATCTGATGAAGTAATGGGGTATATGTCAGTTCAACGGAAGGAGTTGAGACTTATGGAACCACTGAATGAAGTGATTGAGATTGTCTATCGTCTTACGAAAGGAGCTATAAAGCGATTTTGTTCAAATGTGATTGGATAGACAACTCGGTAGAGGCTTGAATGTGCATAAGAAATACAAGTTAGTAGATGTGAACCGATTCAAAAAGTATCCAACATATGATCCATTTGTGTTGGCATACCAAGCGGAACAAGTGTGTTACAGTTCATATCCTAACACAAAGAAAGATAATCAGTGGTCTGCCGTATTTAAGATCAAATCAAGATCAAATTTTGATATCCCCATTGAAGATATTGTATACCAAGAAGATATAAATGTCAGTTATCCGCAACCTCAATCAGTGGAAGAGGATGAAGATGTAGCGACATTGCTTGAGAACAGACGACGTGGGTGAAGAAGATAACGACGGGGTGCGGGAAGAAGAGGATGTGGAGAATGAGATGGAATATGACGAAGATGAAGTAGAAGAGGCATTGGATGGTGATGATGATGATGATGATGAAGAAGAAGAAGAAGAAGAAGAAGAAGAAGAAGAAGAAGAAGAAGAAGAAGATGATGATGATGATGATGATGATGAGGAAGAAGAGGAAAGTGTTAATGCACTTTTTCGTTGTTTGGAGTCGGATAATCATAGTGACGATGATTCTAATGAATATTAAATTGTAAGGAAAAAACTTGAACTTGTGTTTAAAACATGTGTTTTAACTTGTGTTATTTTAATTGAATGTTTTGACTTGTGTTTTAATTTGTATTGTTTTTAGGTACAAATGGCTAGGAAAAAAGGAAGTGGAAGCAATTCTCAGCGTCATGACGATGAGAACGAGGAGGCACGACCGCAGAAGAAGAAGGAAAAACCGGCGAAATATGATAAAGACGGTAAATTGATCATGAACCCCGAAGAAGAATCAGATGGCGTTTGGTAAGAAATTATGTTATAGTTGTTGCATATTATATAATTTTGGTCTTAAATATTATTTTTGTTTATTCTATATATATTTTCATTAGTTGCATATTAATGAAATTGCAGGTTTGGTCATTCAAAGGTGACTGAGTTTATGATCGCCAGCATTCATGCCAACTACGACGGCTACTATCCAAGCTGGTGCCAAACTCCTCGTGAACGTCAAGAGCATATGTGGAATCATTTCAAGGTTAATTTATATATATTTTTGGTCGTAAGGTTAATTTCGAAGTTAAATTTATTTCTAACCTTAATTTTTTAAATGGTTGTTGAATAGAATAAGGTGAAGGCTGACGATCTCAAGGAGGTGGAATTATGTTACTACATGTACATTAAAAAGAAGTTTAGAGATCAGATATTCAGAGCAGCGAGGAAGAAAGATAAACCAGTTTGGATGACTCCTGAATGTTTTGCAAAGTTGTTAACTAGAAAGAAGGATGACCCGAAATTCGCCGAGATTTCGAAGAAGGCGACGGAAAACCGGTGCAAGGGAGGAAAAGACGGAAAAGCACTACCGACACACGTCTTAGGTCGGAAAAGTGCAGCTCGAGCGTTGGATAGTGCTTGTGTAAGTCTTAGTTTTTTTGTTTTTTTTAATATAAGTATACATTATGCACTACCGACATTATTTATTCATGATTAAATTATTAACTTGCAGAGTATGGACGACACCGATGATGTGAGTCCTTTCAAGTTGTTGGAGTTGTCGAAAAAGAACAAGCAGGGAAAATGGATCACTCCTCAAGTCTTAGAGACAAATCGCGATGCGTAATATAGTTGGTTTTTTTAATTATTAGTAGTACAATTAGTTATATTATTAGTAGTAGTTTAAACTTTTATAGTTATAGTAGTATCATTTATTAGTAATAGTTAGTAGTATTAGTTGTTTTGTTATTATTAGTAGTAATATATTTCATTGTATTTACTGAAATTTGTATTGTTTTGAACGATTACATGAAGAAAATGGCGGAAAAGGAGGTAGGAAACTAGATATGACCGAGGACCAAATCTACCTTGAAACCGTAGGAGGTTTCGACAAAAAGGTAGAGTTTATAGTGCCAGGAGAGGCGGCTACAGCGTGATTCTTTGAACCGCCAAATGTCCACGAGGAGTAGTAGAGCGGTCCAGCGTCTAGTTATGTTCGGCGTCGTATCGAAGACAATGGCGAAACGTCTGATTAAAGCGAAATTGAATGAATTTGAACAACGGCAGAACATGATTGAGACATTCATGCAACAGTTCGGTTTCATTCCTCCTGGTCAATCATCATGTAATCTCGGCCCGCCACCGTCTCGTCGCGACGACTTCTCCCGAAACGACCACGGCGATGCGCATCGTTACGGGTGATGGTATTGTCCCTCCCACTTAGTTATGTGAATGTAGGTAGTTATGTGATTTCTCGAACTAACTTGTGGTTATGAACTTGTAAGCACGTACTTTGTATTATTTAAGTTCGAAAATTTATGAAATGGTGACTTTTCAGTATTTAGGTACAGCGTCAATTTGTTCAATTAGTTTTAATTATCTTGTAATTTTACGAATCAGGGTCATTGGTATCGGAATTGTAACAAAAAAAAACACCAAAACGGTGTGGAGCACGGTAGAAACCTGCTGCCCAAAAAAAAAAACCTGCGACGGAAATTTCGTCGCAAAAGTCAAGTTTTTCTTGACTTCTTGGTGGTGCTATGACGCCATATTGCGACGGACTTTCCGTCGCTACTAAGTCAAGATAAGTCAAACGGGGGGGCCTGCGACGGATATTCCGTCGCAAAAGTCAAGTTTTTCTTGACTTTTGCATGACCCTGTGACGCCTCCTTGTGACGGAATATCCGTCGCAAGAATGACTGCTGCGACGGAAATGCCGTCGCAAATTGGTTTTTGCGACGAATAGTTGCGTCGACACTTTGTGACGGATATTCCGTCGCTATAACTGTTTTAGCGACGGATTTTTGAATTTTTGCGACGGATGCGTCCGTCGCTATAAGCTGTTTTTTTTTGTAGTGAATCCTCACTAAACGAGCTCAAAATCACCGTACTAACCTATACTAAAAACGACTCATCAGATGTTTATGCCTAATACGGGCGAGGGTATTTCACAACTTGAGTGTTCATTTGACATTGGATGTTCTATGTTTTCTATGACTTGTATGAGAGTCGGATGATACTTATGCGATTGGTAAATTGTATAGGTAACAAGTAATTTGGACTCGACTATTAGGATGTCGATAATTATGTGCTAGTAGTTGGATAGAACCAATGATTATGTGTTGTCACATGTCGGTTTTTCTTCGGCTTGAGAAGGATTTTGGATGCAAATGTTAGGCAATTTATTTTGTCATTGTTAATTCTAGTATAAGTGGATAATATGCTTGTATGGGGGAGGTTCTATTACATAGACCTTGAGAATGAAATTTTGTTTGCATCAAGTTTGACATTGATGTGTATATAACGTTAACTATAGCCGGTGAAAAGGCTATGTCGCCAAGGATATCTTTCGATGATGTTTATTCATGAATGAAACTAATTTTACCCAAATCTATCATTTGTGATAGTGGTATTACTTTGGTTTTTGTATTTTAAACCAAAGAGTGATGGTGGACCGCGGCACCTAGTGATTGTATATGACTCGGTATGAGAGTCAATATCGAACGGGGTAAACTTGGTTTGATTGTAAATGAAGTTTAGCAAGCCACTTGACAAAGAGGTTCGCTAAAGACTTGGTATAAGAAAGGCTGAATTCAATGTGGAAAGCCCACACTTAGGGGGCGTTTGGTATGGTGGTTTCAGGAAAGGGAAAGAGAATTAAATAGTCAGATTCCTTTTGTTGTTGTTTGTTTGAAACATTTTGTCATTCCCTTTCCCCCAAATCTCTTTTTAGTATCTCCTTATCCCTCTTAATTTCTTACCCCCCACCCCTCCCTCTTACTGATTCTGATTCCCCCATTCTCCCTTTTCCCTCACTTTTTCGTTTTTAAAAAAATAAAAAACCCTAGAAACTCTCCCTCCGGCATCGACTCCGGCAACCACCACGCTCTCGCCATGAGCTATTCTTTTGAGGTTCAAGCGACCCGCTCTTCCCGTCGGCCTCCTGTGCGGTGCTTCCTCTCCCACGTTTGGTGCCTTAATTTTATTTTATTTTGTTTTTTTTATCCGGCTGACATTTCCGCCTCCGGCGGCCTCCTCCCTACCTGCCTTCCAACAGTCTCCGGCACCCTCCTTGCCGCCTCCGGCGGCCTCCCTGCCAGTGCCACCATGCTTTTCCTCCCCCATTTGGCAAATCTGCCTCTTTTTTTTTTATTTTATTTATTTATTTATTTAATATTTATTATTATATTGTTGTATATATGTTATATCATAAATTTGGGTGATTATATTGTTATTATATGTGTTATTATAAATTTGGGTGATTATATTGTTATTATATATGTTATATGTTATATTATAAATTTGGGTGATTTTAGTTAAGATTATTCAATAATTATAATTTTAAAAGTTAAAAAGAAAAAAAAAACTTTTAAAAAAAATAGTTTGATTCCGTTGTTTCGTATCAAATAGCATCAAAGGGAATTCATAAGAATATAATTCCCTTTCCATATTGTACCAAACAACAACCTAAATTTAGGGTAATCTCATTCTTTTCTTCCTGTTTCCCTTTCTGATTCTTTTTTCCTTTCCATTGCACATACCAAACGCCCCCTTAGAGATTGGAGTACATGAAATAATCATCCCAAAGGAATGTACTTGGACTTGTAAGTTAAAGGTAGGTTGAAGTTTCGCTTCTTAATAGGTCTTTTGACAAAATGCATTTGCAGGTGCATGATTTAAAAGATCTACCTATATGAGTGCGAAGTGTGGCCGCTTCAAGAGAGCTCGGGTTTGGCTCTTCTATGCATTCATGAATGGATATGGACACAGGGCCTGTATAGTGTCGGTAATAACTTTTAGAATTGTATTTAAATGTGTATGTGTATTATCTTCAGGTGTTCAAATGAGTTGAAGGGTTCAATCCTTGGGACACCCCGATTCACGAGCATTTGGAATGTGTAATATCACTAAGGTGAAAATTCAATCGTCACGACATTTTCATTTATGTACATGTTTGGTTTGTTTTGTTGGTTTTGTGTAAGTCAAGGACCACACTTAAATGGGGGAGGATTGTTGGTGTTTTGAGTCGGAAAAACACCTAAGGATTTAAGTGTAGTCGGGACTTAATTAAAGTGGCATAATCTCGAGTCGTTATTATGGGTACGGAGGTGTGGAGGACACGCCCAAGTAAATGCATTATGAGACTATGAGAAAAATGCAAAGTATCGTAATTTTGGGTTAGCCGCTTAGAGCGGCAGAATCAGAAAAAGTACTTCTAAAGGAGCCGCTTAGGCATTGTGCTTGCTAGAATACCAGTGTGGCGCTAGAGCGGCCAAATCAGAAAAGTATTTTTAAAGTAGCCGCTTAGTGCGGCTGTTGCCGCTTAGCGCGGCTAATGCTACGGACCCAAATACGGATGATTTTGGCGCGATTTTTGTTAGTTATTTTGTAACTAATCCCTTATCTTATCCAAGAGATGCATCCTTTTGTTATTTGGCTATATATACATGCATGTAATCAACAAAATATGCATGGAAAAATCACTTTGATAATAATAAAACAAACACATTAATTCCTAAAATCTTCTCTTGTTCTTATGCCTGGACAAGAGGGTTATGGTGATTGTCTTATCCCCGAAGAGATTTCGTGTAACCCGAGGCATTTATATGGGTCCAAATACTCTTTAAGGAAAGCGATTCTAAATCGTGATTCAATCATATATCCAAGTTCTTTTTTATTTAGTAGTTTATCGATACTTGTATTATTTTGTATTGTTGTAATAAGATTTGTAATGATTTTCATTGTTGTAATTGTCTTTGTATTGTGATTCTCATTGTTAATAAGCCTCAATCCCCAACATTAATGGACCTCCCCATATTTGGTGACATGGCTCATTTGGCCGGAGCACTTACTTCTCCACCAATGTGGAGGCTCTAAGGAGGCACAAAGACACAATGGGGAAGGGTGAATCAAACTTACCACCTACTGTACACGATATCTTCGTCAAAACTATTAAACTAGGACGTATTCAATAAAACAAAAATTAGTTTCGTGGTACATTTTAGTGCACCACTAGCTTATGATGGTATGGGAAGACACCTTAATTTATCAGTGATTAATTGTACCGTTGTATTTTAATTATTTGTAGAGTTTTTTTTAGGTATTATTTGGTTGTCATTTAGAATTTATAATTTCATGTGAATTACTCAAAATGTGTTTGATTAGGATGTAGGTAATTAATTTCTTTCATTATGGAGTAATTCATAATTTATGAATTAATTCAATTTATGTGATTTTTTTTTTTGAAAAGAATTTATGTGATTTTTAAGTAACCAAACAAACAATTTTTTTCAATTAACGGTTTTTCAAATTCATCAATTTTTACTGGAGTAATCAAACAACACCTAGTTCTCTGTAGACTTGTGGTAGAATAAAAGATACAAATATAATACTCTCTATGTGTCACAATGTTAGTCTCACTTCGCTTCTACGTGGTCTCTAATGCGCTATTTTGACCTTGTCTTTCATTGTTTATACAAAATGATTTTATTTCTTTTTACAAAATTATAATTTTGTGAAAGATGTTTTGATACAAATGTAAATATTTTACCATCATATATAAATTATCTATATATTGTAAGTTACATACAGTTAAAGTTAAAAAATTTTGACTTTCAAAATGTAAAATGAGACAAACATTGTGAAACGGGGGGATTATATATAAGATTGTGTAACATTGTAACGAACAATATAGTACTCATTCCTATCAAGTTCAAATGAATTATTTTGCCTTTGACCCTATTTATTTATCTAAAAGAATAATTTATATTTCTTCCAATGTATAAGAAAACATATAGTCATATTTAATTCATTTAATGATTAATACAGTGATGATATCGATCCAAATTCAATAATATTTTTATATTGCACATATATAATAGATATTATCGTCGTAAAATGCGACTCACTATAAAAAATAATTTGTAAGCCTTCCATATATGAACTTAAATAGAGGGTGTAATGAGGTACTCAGTATTTCATAATAAACAAGCTTAATAATATACTCTGTAGAATTGCAAGTCTTAAAAAATACATTATTGGGATATTACATGTAGTGCACTCGGTTTTTGACTCTACACATAGATGCTCCTACATTTTCGAAAACATCGTAGATGCACTAATTGTTTGTCATTATACGTAAGTATACTGAGACCTTGTTTCTAGACAATTAAACTCATTTTTAAGCGTTAAATGATTCTTGGGTGTAACTTGAAGCTTGGTTTTATCATCTCATGTGGAAGGACTGACTTATTAGAACGATATTTATTTTAGACGTTATAATTTTGTAGGGAAACAATAACTTGTTTGTCGTAAAATTTTATAACCCATATATATATATATTAATAAATATTAGGTTGTAGATGGATATTGAGCTTAATAGAATCTTTATGTCATCAGATAATAAATGACAAGTTTGGTTACGCATCCAAGTCATCACGTAAACCTAAAATTGAGTTTAATTGTGTGAAAACAAAGTTCAGGGGTATACTTAAGGATAATGACAACAATTAGGGGTACCATATATATTTTAAAAAATGTAGGGATATTATGTAGAAAGTCAAAAAACTGAGGGGTACCATATAGAATATCCCTACATTATTTCATTAAGAAAGTGAACTAGTGAAGGATGAATTTTTACGATGCATGAAATGTGACCATTGTTGAGTATAACGTAACCACTATTTAGAGATACAAAAATTGTCACATTTTAGTTGATAAGTAAAAAGTCAAATCAGCCTAAATGTGATCACATTTTACATATGAAAAATTCATCTATACTTGACGAAAGACGATTTTTCACAATATCTACTCAATATAGAATGGCTTTAATCTTGGGCAAAATATTGTTAATAATAATAATATAATTAGATTAAAATAATTGTGCAAAATTGGGAATTAAAGCATATGGGAGAATGTGATTAAGAAAGATAGATTAAGAATGTGATAGAAACATGTGAAAGGCAGGGGAGAGTTGAGGCCGAAATTCGTAAACAAAGACAAGATGATTGGCTGTTGGCGGCAGGTAATGAATCGAATCCATATTCACCACGTGTCTTTCCTTCTTTTTATTCCTTCTCTACACCCATGCCACATTTCGCAAGTATAGCATCTTTCTATTACTTCTTCTTCTTCTTCTTAAGGCGAAATTACAAATAACTACTCCCTCCATTCACATCCAAAGGCATCATTTGCCTTTTTGACACTATTCATATGTGTCGGTAATCTTTGAAATTCCCGACAATCTATAAGTGAAAATATAATCGTGTGTGATCTTGTTTTATTCGTCTTTATGCGTACTATATCATATCCAATTTTTAGATTTTTTTATCGTGTGAAATTTTAGATATTTCCGTTCCGACATTCGCCTCGACAAATGTGATAAAGCAACCGATGCCTTTGGATGTGAATGGAGGGAGTACCTTTTAAAATCACTTTTTTTCAAATAACTACCTTTTATAAATTTTTTTTCAAATCACTACCTTAAAACGTATTTTTGTTTTCAAATCAATACCAGTTCCCCGGAAATCTCATTTAACTCAAAAAAATAAGGATGAATAGTGCTGAAAAGTGAAAGAATCATTGTTTGATTGAATAATATGAGAGAAAAAATTAAAAATAATGGAAGAAATTTTAGGTAAAGAGGTAAAGAGGATGAAATGAAGAGGTTAAGTTAAATAGAGGAAGAAAGGTTAGAAAAGGGTAGAAGGGTAGAATGGGTATTTGACATGGGTGTTTCAAATAAAAGGCAACAAAAATTTTCAAAGTGGTCGGAATTTGATAAAATATGACGTTTTCCGGGGAACTGGTATTGATTTGAAAACAAAAATACGTTTTAAGGTAGTGATTTGGAAAAAAAATTATAAAAGGTAGTTATTTGAAAAAAAGTGGTTTTAAAAGGTAGTTATTTGCAATTTCGCCTCTTCTTAATTTAATGCATCAAAAATATACATACCATGGTGTACTACAAAATGTACATTTTCTATTGTATTCAATAAATTTAAGAAAAAAAAAAAACGATATTGCATGATAATATGACTCCCTAAATAGCCCAATTTAATTTAGTTCATCATCAAATTAAAAGAACTACGCCATATCGAATAATATATGAAAAAGAGACTCTAAGCAGTGGGTCGTGCCCAGACCTTGATTTTTAAGGCCTAACCCGTCAAGCCTCCCTTTTTCAACAATTTTATAATCAACAAGCCAGACTTGAGCCTTGATTTGAAATCTCGGCCCACGCCACCCTAATAGGTTGTGCTCGAGCTTGAGAATTGAGGTCTGACCAGTGGCTAGGTCTATTGTACAATATCTAGAAAAAAAAATATTTTTTTTGTTAGAATGCACCTAACATAAAATTTAATTTTTACCTAAACCCACTTAAATTTCACCTCTATTTGTTGTCATGTGCATGCCAAATTGAAAATTCCGTCAAAATATGATCAAAATTCCGTCTTGACCAATGGAACAAGTGACATTGTCAGTTGTCACTTTATTTTCACAATAGTCATCTTAAACAATGACGGACCACAGTTAAGGCCCAGTGGGGCCTCGGCCCGGCTAGAAATTTAGATATATTAAATAAGAGCCTGTGATAAACATGAAGTGTAATGTAGCTTAGTTGTTAGGCAGTAGTTTTGTTATCCACTGATCACAGGTTCGACTGCTAACATGGGAACTTTTATTCTTTTTTAAATCTTTGCTTCTTTTTTTTTTTAAAGAATTTTTTCTTTATTTTTTCTTTTGGTGAAAGAATTATTTCTGCAGGCATATATCATTTTTACCATTTCGTCACACTTATATAAACACAAGTTCTTATATGAAACTGGGTTCAGTTATGAAACAATTCTACACTTAAAAAATTAATTTATAAAAATCGATCCCCATTTATAGTTTTACATATCTACGGAGTATCATTCTAATCAAAGAAAAAATTCTAAAAATCAGCCCTGGTTACCATTATCTTATAGCTACGTCCCGATCTTAAACCACATTGTTTTCTCTCTAAAAGCGAACATTACATTTTTTCTTCTAGAAAACTCAAATTTAATTTGCCTCCAATTAAAACCTATTGTTTCACTCACTTGAATACCCCTAACCTTATGTCGATATTCTCTTAATGAATATCTACCAATTGTGTCATACAAGTTTTATAATGCAAAGATGAGCTTGTGTGAATTTGTTTTACTCTCTCATCAACACTTTATTTATCTCATTTACCTTTTTAAGAGTCAAACATTTCAAAGTTTGGTCCTCTTTATTTTAATACATATAAATAATGGAGAAAATTATTCATTACACCCTTATGAAAATTATTTTTTGAATATTACTCCCTATAATTTTTTTTGAAACCTACATACAGATATATCACTTTTCTTTTAAAATTGCTGCAAAATGGGGTTTAAAGAGTATTTTAATACTCCATTTTTTGGTTTTTTGCTTATATTTGAATAATTAAATCAAGTACGGAGTATTAATTAACGGGTTGTATAATAAAATAATTTTATTTATCCAAAAGGGTGTTCTAGTTCACTGAAACGTTATTTTGGGACAATTTTAAAAGAAAAGTGAAATTCTATATGTAAGTTTCAAAAACAATTATATAAGGGTGTAATATTCAAAAAGTGGTTTTTATAATGGTGTAATGAACAATATTCTCTAAGTAATGAAAGTATAATAATAGGATATTCACATTCGTCTTCAAAGCATCTTTTCTAAAAGTATAGCGAAGATGTTCTGACCTAGTGGTCAAAACGGAGGTATCCTGAGCAGTAGATCTCAGGTTCGATTCCCCCCTATCCTATTGTAATGGCCTAGTGCCTTAAACAACAACAACAACAACAAAAAAGTATATTTTCAACTGAAAAAGTGAACTGTGAACATTAATAACGACTAATCATTTAAACAATATATTGTTAACAAAATAAACGGAAAACATGAATAACAATGAATTGATTCCGATCTGTCTCTGCTGTCTTAATAGAAACATTTGACCCTTATATTAGTGACAATGTTATACCGAATTTTTATGGAGATAAGACGATGTTTCTGTAAAATGGCACGAAGGAAAAAGATATAACTATGGAGATTTTATGTAATTTGTATGTTTAAACATGCAGAATATGTAAATTTTCTTTTTTGTTGAGTTGTATTCTAACTGCTTTTATCTATTTTACATATAAGGAGATAGATCGATACAGGGGATATAGGCAGAGTTTTTGAAGAGGTAAAACTCCTAAGAAAATACGTGCCAAAAAAAAAACAATTTTATTCGGTAAATGTATTGGCTCCAAAATAATGCCCCTGAACCCCTAATCCAGGGCGCATCGCCCGTGGACCAAGACTCGCTAACCGGGTAATGACACCCCCATCTTAGTTGTTCGAAAAGAAACTATACTGCGAGCTCGTAAATTATTAACCAAGCGTACTCTCCGTACTTCCCGAACTTACTATATTATTCAAAGTCCGCCCATGTTTAAACCAAACCCAGATACCCTAAAATGGACCGATAATTACACTTAAATTACCAACATATATCGGACCCTACTTTATTTATATCTCCACTCTACTCGCTTTTATCTTCGAAATTAGTGTATACTAACTACTATCTCAGTTGAAAAATAAGAGTACATTGATAATTGTTTTATGACAAAGAAAGTTATTGCTAAAATTTAACTTATTCAACTTTGTTATGTTTAATAAATCAAATTAACTTATTAAGCAAATAGACGATGATTCGAACTATAACATTTTTTTTTTTTGATGACGAGGGGGTTGAGTCCCCCCGGGCACATGCATTCCCGCACCACCACATGTACCATGTAAGCCACCCCCGATAGGGGCTGCGGTGGCCAAGTAGGGAAATTGGTTCCAGGTGGGATTTGAGCCTGGGACCTCACACAATTTGTTGCACCTTCCAGATTAACCCAAATTCCACCTGGGCAACCACCACTTGGTTTCGAACTATAACATCTATAATTTCATACTACTTTTCACCGGATAATTATATTATAAAATAAACAAATAAATTGTAACAGTTCACACTAATTTACCAAAAACTAAGCAAGAACCATCAAATAAAAGTACACATACAACAATTAAAATCAATTAAAAGAGCTTCAATTAAAAGTTAACAAGAATCACATTAAGAACAAAAAAGAGGCAAACATCCCAAAAAATAATAAAATAATTTTAAAATAATAAAAAATAATTTTGAGAAATAAAGTTAGGGTAGCAGAGAATCATAGACCATCCAATAGAGGGTCCCTTTTACTTTTTAAGTCTCTTTTTGTTCTCTTACTATTCAATAAATTCATTCATTCATTCATTCCCTTCTTTTATATACCAAACCCTACCTTCATATTTTTGGCTCTCCTATTTACTTCCATCATATTTTTATTTTCTTCCTCAAAGAAAATAAAAGAAACCTCACAACCATCTATCATCAATGGCTCCTGTTTCATTACCACCGGGGTTTCGGTTTCATCCAACCGATGAGGAGCTCGTGGCGTACTACCTTAAGAGGAAGATCAACGGTCGTAAAATCGATTTGGAGATCATCCCTGAAGTTGATCTTTATAAGTGTGAGCCTTGGGAGTTGCCATGTATGTTGTTCAACCCCTTTATTTTGGTTTAATTTGATACGATAAATGTTTTTGTCATGTAAAGTAAAAATTAACGAGACAGTTAAATTATATATGTACATCATGCAATACTCGTTAAGATTATATTACAATATAATTTGTTTACCTATTATTTTTTTATAAGATAAATTGAGCAATTTTTATGTTAAAATATGAAATGATCTACAAAAACCAATTAGAGAAAAAATAAAAGTAGTAGTAACATTTTACTTGTGTTAGTAATTACTCGGTATAATAATATATAAAAAGTCTCATACTCTGTAAGACTTACAATGTTTCTAAATGAATTCTTAAAATGTTTTCATTTATATTTATTTTATTATTATTTTGCTCCGTAATTTGTATGAAAAGAACGACGTGAAATGTATATACAGAATACTTTTTATTTCTATGCAAAGTTTGAATTTATTCACAAGAAAATTGAAAATCACATCTTTAATTGTCTTTCATTTGGGTGTAAAACTTTGGTTAAATTTGTCTTAAGCAACGACATTAATAATTTAGCTAATGATGATGAGAAGAAAAAGCAATTCAAGTTTTGATAAAGGAGTGTCTAAAGAAAACTCATGCAATTATTTGTACTTTTCCTCTTTGAAATGATTTACAAATCATTTGCATAATAATCTGAAGATAATAAACAATTAAAATCAATAATAAAATTGATTATTGTTTGAAAAATACTTTGCTTTTGCATGGCTTGCTTGCTTTTTATAACTTGTTGGTTCATCCTTTATATCTCAATCAATATATCCTTTACTTTTAGGTCACTAATTCTCTTCATTTAGCTATTGATCACACGTCTCGAACCACATAAATTTGTTAAAATAGTAAAATCGGAAAATAAGATATCGGAATAAAATTTTATATGACATAAACTAAATTTTATGATGAAGCTATGAAATAAAATCCACTTTACTAGCTTAGTATGAATAAGTGATCTTATGAACGTAGTTTTTTTTTTTTATATATAATTATTTTTCTTGGCATGATATATGCTTTTTTCATTTGTTAACGTGTGAAACTAGCTAATTAATTTAAATGTAACCCTTGTTATCAGGCAAGTCGATATTACCAAGCAAAGATATGGAATGGTATTTTTTTAGTCCAAGGGACCGTAAATACCCTAATGGTTCCAGGACAAATCGGGCCACAAAAGCCGGGTATTGGAAAGCAACCGGAAAAGACCGAAAGGTGAACTCGCAAGTTAGAGCCGTGGGAATGAAGAAAACATTGGTGTATTATAGAGGACGAGCACCTCATGGTCATCGTACTGGTTGGGTTATGCATGAATATCGACTGGATGAAAGGGAGTGCGAGATTGCTAATGGTTTTCAGGTATATTATACAGAGTATATGATAGCTCTTAGCGTATATACCATCTTTTCGTTTTTAAATATTATTATAAGTACATTTTAAATTTTAACTATAACATGATATTGAGGATGAAATTTTCAATTACATATATAGTACAATAATTTTTTATAGCACTAGCTGAAAATAATGTTTACAAATTTCATCATATCAATCTTTTACTGGAAACATTTTCAGAGTTTATATGTAGATCTGATCTCGCCTAGAGAATTAAAAATATTTCAATTTTTAGTATAACAAAATTTGAAAACATTTTTATTTATATATTACCACATGAAACTCTCTCACATGAGATAAATTATTTGCTTGTATTTCCTCTCTCAAAACTTGTAATTTAATTTGCTAATTTAATTTGTTTTTTTGTTTTCCTTTTTATCTACTCAAAATGCAGGATGCTTATGCATTATGTAGGATATTCAAGAAAATAATACCACCCTCACCACCAAAAGTTATTACACAACAATATAATTACCAAAATATGGCTCATCAAATGTCAAGTGAACAACAATCTTCAAGCCTAGACATTTACCATGAAGGAATGTCCAATGATTTTGATAATAATTATTCCGATTTTTCGATTCCAATCGAAAGAAGCTCAAATAACATCACACATTGTCATGGATCATCTTCTTCACTTAGTAATTTGGGTGATAATGGACAATGGACTCAATACTTGAACCATGATCAACAAGATTTTAATTTCCCAACTTCTTCATCATTTCAAAATTGTGGCTCCATTTCATTCCCTCCTTCTAAGGTAAAATAATTCTCACTTTAATTGTCATCATAATTTTAATTACATAATGTGATCTTTATTTTATTTTTTATTTATTTATTTGTGATGTTTTAGTTGATTGATGATTGAGTGAGTTTCATTTAGAATGATCTATGTATAAATAGTTAAATATGTGCGAATACTCTTAACTAAAAGGTTGAACCGATACTTGTTACAAATTTGAAAATTTAACACAAATTAATAAAAGCATTACAAGATTTTTTAGTATAATAAATATATTTACGATTATCATAAAATTATTTTTCATGAACTCGTAATTTTACCACAAACCACTTCATATATGAATCCTAAAAAATATTGACAAAGTGTCATCTTGAAGAACGCCTATACTCAAAGCAGAAGCTTTCGGAAAAAAAAAAGAAGGAATTATTAATCAAATATATATTTGATGTTGCTAATTAACCTTAATAATTCCGTCTCTATTTTAACTATTATATGTAATTTTTATTGTGAAAATTGATACAAATATATTAGCCGCTTTCTCTATATAAAATTATATGTTCATTGCTCATTTTTAATAAATTTTATTAATCTCCTTTTTGGTTGTATTTATTAAGGTTGATATTGCAATAGAGTGCTCAAGATTGCAACATCGATTCTCCTTACCGCCCTTAGAAGTTGAAGAAAATTTACAATTTGGCGCGACTCTATCCGAATTAGGAATGTCTCAAACAAATTTTAATACTAACAATAATTTTAATTTTAATAATAATAATAATAATAATAATACAACAAGGGTTGATATTCTTGATGAAATTCTTAGTGTAGCACAAGCTCAACAAAACCTTACAAATCAATCCAACTATAATAATAACAATAACAATAATAATAATATGGTGTTGAGACCAAATTACAACACCAATAAAAATCCAATGAATGATGAATCAAATTCAATGAGGAGGAACTTGGAGAATTATTCTTGGAATGATAATAATCATGAATCCACATTTGGGAGAATGGTTGATTTCTCTGATTTGGTTGTCAAGGATGAAGGCATTATGGACTTGGTAATTTCTTTTCATTAGCATATTTTTTATTTAATTTAATATCCCGTATTAATTTGATTTAACTGTCTTTTCACTGATTTAATGTCGTCACTGTGTGATCAACTTTTACCGTTGAGTGATATTATACTTCAGCTGATATGTTTGAAAAAATAAATTTATAATAAACGTAACCCTGACATTAGTTAATTATTAAATAGAAATAATAAAAATTTGATGAATGTACTCCGTAGTAAAATTTTATTTATTATATACTTTATATTCGAGTAATATTTCTGATTAAGGTGATAATTTTTCATTCAAAATTTAGTCAAGTTGGCAACATCTATACTATACGTGCTAATTCAACCTAATAATGTATGTATCGATGATAATTGATAAATATACATGTATCAATAACTAAACAAATTATAATTTGCTAACTTTAGAGCTAGAAATTAATATTTTCATGATGATAAGATAATTATTTTATCCATGACCTAAAAAACTTAATTAATTTGTCGTCTTAATTTATTCACAAATGTAATATACTCCATAATATATTATTCTCAATAGTTAGAATTATATTGACTTTGGTCTTACATTTGAATGATGCAACAGAATCATGGTGAAGAATATGGCACAATTCCTGTAGAAGACCCATCTATATTGCGTGGACAACACGGTATTCCACGTACATTAATTTTTTTAATTGTTATATCCAATTTATTACGTGTCATTGAGCTTCAAAATATAAGAGTGTATGTCAAAAGATTATTTTACGAAGTATTATTTTTATATATAAGGAAAACATCAATTTACACCACGTTCTAACTTCTAAAATAAAAAGTAGTCTGTAAACAAATGACTAAATCATAGGGACTGATTTGTTCAATTAGCATAGTAACTAACTAATTTATTTCTTGCTCAGTGACAGATGAATACAAAACGGACAACGATTTTCATGAATTTGTGAACGATTCTGATCCAAGCAAGAGCTTCATCAACGACGACGACGACATTGACAATTTCTCAGACACGCCGAATTTTGATGTATTTGAAGAGGTCGAAGTGAACCACAACCTTTACATATCATCCAAATGGCTAGCGGAGACACGATTCCATCAAGTCCAACCTACAAAAACCGTCCAAGTATATCTACAACGCGCCAAATTGTCGCAAAACACCCCAATTACGACATTCAAAGGCGATCAATGCCATACAAAACCGTCAGCGGTGTGCAGGATCGTACGATTTGCAAGAAATTGCAAAGTCGACGGAATGTTGTCTAATTTGTTTGTCGCCCGTGTTTGGCCGTCCATGACCGTTGTTTTAGCACTTTGTACCCTTTGGGCTAATCAAATTACCCTTTAATTTAAAGCTTTACCTAATTAACGTTGTTCTAACCCATAATTATATTGTATTGTTTACCTAATATTTGAATTTTAGTTCTTTAAATTGATTCAAGAAAGGTGTAAAATGTACCTTTCTTTAATGTTATTGTAATATTTTTCGATTCTAACTTGCTTAATTCAATTTTTAACATAAGATTTAAATAGTGTTATGCATGCATTATTTATTCTTACGGATAAGTAAAAAAGAACAAGGTTTTAGGCTTGAATTTCCTATGATAAATTTTATCTTTATAAATTTAATTATAGTTTTAAATTTAAGTACAGTGTTATAGAGATGGAAGTGGGCTGTGTCGGGCCGCCCCACGTGCTGGCATGGCGTGCCGAAACCCAAAATCAACATGGCCAAGACACGGCATAGCGTGCCCTGCTAGGTCTTGCTTGAATAATTTGTGTGCCCGTCCACACAGCCCACACACAGCATTTTTTTATTTGAGGGTTTTTTTTTTGTTTTTTTTTTTTACCAATCGAAAATTTGAACGAATTTGACTTTTAAACTTAATATAGTCAAAATACAAAGTGATTTATTATTATTATTATTATTAGTATAAAAACAAGTATAAAAATACGAAGTGATCATGACCTCACATACAGTTACTATAGTTAATCGGTCTCATGGAGTGTAGGAAATTATATTAAATGGAGTATAATAAAATTAAACCTATAAAAGAAACTAAAAATTATAATTCACTAAAAAATAAGTGTTAATTACATGAAGTGCGGGCCTAAGGTGTGCCATAAGTGGGCCGCCATGCAGGTACAAGGCGAATCGTGCCTTGACATGCCATTTGCCAAAAACAGGCACAACCCATGGCCCATTGCGTGCCATATCGTGTCGTACTAGGCCGTCTCTAATGTGGGTCATGCCAACTCGGGTCATGTGTTGTGTTGGACCATGTCGGCCCGCTAGCTTACGACCCAACTTCCATCTCAATATAGTGGTTTCATTTCGATTCGTACAAGTTTTCTTTTTAATAAAAACCTTAGTGTGAAAACCAAAAAAAATGTACTCCGTAAAATATGAGTTAAAGCCTAGAGAATTGTTACACTTGTTATAGTTGATGGATATCACATGGGTTTGGCATGAAGTAGGATAAAAAGGGCAGAGAATGAGATTGGTAAGTTAAAAACAAGAAAGAACAGCGTTATCAACAAAGTGACAAAGTTATGCCATTCATCTCATCTCACGGGTTTCTACCATCTCTTCACATTCCAAATAGTCCTATCTTTCACAAACCACATGCTACCAATTGGAGTATTATTACTCCTTTTTTTTTTTTTTTTTTTTTTTTTTTTTTTTTTGAGAAAAGGTACAAATTGATTGTTTTCAATACTTTGAAATTGATTAGAAGGAAAGATAATAGTTGTACCTATCTTAATATGCTGGAATATTTGATAAAAAAAAAAAAAAAAAACAGTTTGAGCTGTATAAAAACGTCGATATATGTTCCGTCCCAAAATAAAAATGTAAACAAATGACTGAAACAAAAAAAAAATACTGCACAACAAAAAAAAAAGAAAAAAAATAACTAACAAAAGTTAGTTAAAAGTTTCAAATACTCTGTATTTATCAAGTTTTATATCGTTATTACTAATCTACCTATTTTATAAATTCTCGTTCTCCTACCATGGTGTTAGCGGTGGCCATTTGTGCAGGCTGGACCGACCAGCCCACCAAGGGCCCAACCTACTACATCAAAATAACGAGCTGATTTCAATTCGGGCCATGATTTTCTGGCCCGGCGGAACAAACCCCTCCTTTTAACTAATTTTGAACTGACGGGTTGGACTTGGGCCTTCATTTTAATAGCCCGACCCGTCACCCCAATTGACCGATTTCGAGCCCGAAAAGAAAGGCCCAATCCATAGCGAGCCAGGCCCGACTCTAGTAGTCTCTGTTGAGGTGTACCTAATAAAATAGAGATTACACATTCCCATCATCATTAGGAAAAAGAAACAATAAAAGATTGAGTAGAAATGTAGAATAATGCATACAAAATACTCATACAAATAAAGTCTAAAGGAAACCAAACACGACCCACCATACAAAAAATTACTCCGTACTTACTTTCTCCATTTCACTCATATAGCTCAATTGAGTTTTGCACAAAGTTTAAGAAAGTGGTAAAAGTTAATGGTAATATTGGTAGTTTGGTTAAATGGATCTCACTTTAAAGTATAAAGTGTGTGTATTTTAATAAAATGAGTATATGATTAAGGATAAAAGTGAAAATTTTCATTGTTAAAAAATACCATAAATAGTAATAGAACTAAATGAGGGAAATTGTCGAATAAGGAAAGTGGGACTAAACATGTGAAATAGAGGGAGTATAAGTTATACTAGCCAAAAGCAGACCAACTTTGTGCATGTGATGTTAAAATTTAGGGGGAAATAAAAGCTCACATGCAAACAACTTCTACTTCTCACTCAACTTAGTGGCTACTACTACTAACTACTAAGTAGTGATATTCGTGTGAATAAAAACAGAGTATTCTCCTACATACATTTTCCCTACAAAAATATAAATAAAAATAATATTGAAAATGTGTTCATTATTTCATGGTGTTTTCACCCATATAATGTCATTTACAAGTGTTTTGTTACTAATTATGTCATTAGTGATTGATAAAAATAGTGGGATTTACGCCAATGCAGCAAAACAAGCGGTAAAAGTTGGGGACATTTCAACTGTCGATGATGCTCTTAATTTCAAGATTTACTATGGCCAAACTTTTAAAGTCATTAAAAATACTATTGATGGTAAAAGTTACCTTCTAATTCAGGTAATTTTTTCATGGCTATGGTATCGTTTTTCATTTGTAAAAGTTTAACTCTCTGTGTTTCGGACAATTGTAATTGTAGTTTTGTAATTATTGAAACGGTTTATTAAATTGTTTGTGCTATGATTGAGGGTTAGTTTGAATTTAACTTATAAGACCTGGTTTATTGGTTATTGTCTTGCGTAAAATTGTTGTTTTGTAGGAGTAAGTGTTAATAATGGATAATTTTGGACGTAAAAATTAAATTTCTATCTAATTAAGAGCGGTATTACAATATTATCTGTGTTAGATGTGTTTTATCTATTGGGATTTTTTAGTAATTGATAACATAGTACGTCAGTGAGAAATGAAAATTGAAATATGTTATGTTTATAGTGTGAGATGATATATAGTTTCACACTTTCACATCAAATTAAACTTATGGTAAAAAAAAATTGTCACATTAAATATGAGTCATTTGGCTGAATTTAATGTGGTCGGGTTACGTACAAATCGTACTTGTTTAGCTCAAAATAGAGGTACTCCGTAGAATTTTAGGATTATAAATTCCTGATCTACTTATTTTGTTATCGATAGTTGGTTTATAAACTTCTTTAACATTTGTTACTGTAGAAATGATAATGAGTAGCAGATAAGCAAAGTAGCGAAGCAACCACACGCGCTCACCATCAACTTCTCCATACTCTGTTGTTGATGTACTCTGTTATTGTAACAACTTCTAATTTCTGTTATAACTAACTCGTATTTCTGTTATGAGTTTGTTAGGCTCGGTTGTAGGTAGTTGAAGCTTTGTACATACTCTATAAATAGGTTCCATCTCATGTACATAACTAAGATTATTCAATATAAACACAACTTTTATTTACCTTTTGTTCTTCATAATTTTCTCTGAAATTCATCATCTTCAAGCTCACTAATCTTCATCAATGGCGTCACAAATCACCATTGAAGCTTCATGCTCACCATTTTACATGGTATCAGAGAAGGTTTAACCTGCTTCTGTGCTATTGTAATCTGGTCTGCGTTTTTCCCCAAATCACAAACCCTAATTTTCAATTTTGCGTCATTTTTCCAGAATTTTGTTCTCAAATCTTCGTTTTTCGATTAAAACACAAAATCAAAACAATTTTTCATCAAATACTTTTCTAATTGCAAAGATGCCTGCATCAGAAACAGGATTAAACACTGATACTCAAGTTAATTCCGCTCGATCAGAAAATTCAATTCAAAGTCCATACGACGATGAATTGTATCTCTCAGCTTCAGATTCACCAGGAATGATGCTCGTGAACAGCTTGTTCGAAGGAAAAGGCTTCATTAACTGGAGTAGAGGAATTCATATGGCTTTGGATTCCAAGAACAAAGAAGGATTTCTCACCGGTAAAGTCACCATGCCTGCGATTACTTCTCCAAGGTTTCAACAATGGCGAAGAGCAGATAGTATGGTAAAATGCTGGATTCTCAATTCACTAAGTCTTCCAATCAGAGAAGGATTCATGTCTGCTAAAACGACGAAGCAACTTTGGTCAGAAATCGTCGAAACCTATGGTCAATCTAATGGACCTCTCTTGTATCAATTGAAGAAGGAATTGAGGAATGTTACTCAAGAAAACATGTCAGTTCCTGAGTACTTCACTACATTGAAGAAGTATTGGGATGATATTGATGAAATTGAAGGAATTCCGGAGTGTACATGTGGAATTATGGAGCAATGCACCTGTAATATTCTGAAGGATTCTCTTGAAAAAGCTAACAAAGATAAAGTCATGATGTTTTTGATGGGCTTGAATGATGCCTATGATAGTCTGAGGACTTCAATCTTGTCCATGGAGCCATTTCCAAATGCTCAGAAATGTTATTCAATCGTTTGTCAGATTGAAAGTCAGAAGAATGGTGCTATTGTTATTCATAATCCACAAAATATGAGTGCATTAATGGCAGCTATGATACATGAAGGGCCTTCTGCAAATTCAGTAGGGAGATTCAATGGTAGAAACACTTGGAATTCATGGAAGAAAGATGGCAAGAAACCTAGATTTGAGGATAGATGGTGTGATCATTGCCAAAGGAAAGGTCATACACGAGAAACTTGCTTCAGACTACATCCTGAGCAGAAGATGAAGTATCAGGCAAAGTTTCCTTCATCTGCAAATAATGTGGAGGTTTATTCTCAGACTGCAAATCACACAGCAACTCCAACTGCACAAGGAGAAGTAAAGCTTGATCCAGCAATGGTTTCAGCAATGTACAAGGAAATGGTTAAATTGTTTCAGTCACAACCTAGCACTTCACAGGCTGCAGAAATTCAAGAAACCCCTTTCTCAGCTATGAATTTTGCAGGTATCATTTCCACTTCTAATATGGTACATTCTACTGATGATATTCAACATTGTTGCTGGTTTATTGATTCTGGGGCCACAGATCACATGACATCTAAAAGAAGTCTGTTTATGTGTGTTAAATCTCTCACTAAACCTATCATTGTTGGGTTACCTGATGGTACTACTAAAGTTGTCTCAGAAATTGGGGATATACAATTGAATTCTGATATTCTTCTGCATAATGTCCTTTTGGTGCCTGATTTTCGACACAATCTCATATCAGTGAGCAAGCTATTAGTCACAAATAAGATACTCATTCACTTTGATGCTGTCAAATGTGTGATTCAGGACCCTCTTTCTAAGAGAAACCTCGCTTTTGGACTGTTAGAAGAAGGTTTATACAAGATCTGTCATAAAGCTGCCTCATCTGCACAGCTTTGTCCCAAGAGTTTCTGTCATAGTTGTTCCACTTGTAATAAACAAAGTTCATTAGATTTGTTCCATGCTAGGCTTGGTCATAGCTCTCTTAGTAAGCTAGTTCATGTGGCTGACATAAAGCATGATGTTCAGAAATTTTCCAAGGATTTTTCCTGTGATACTTGTATTTCAGCAAAGTTGCATCAGTTTCCTTTTAATAAAAGTACTTCCAGAGCTATCTCTCCTTTTGATTTGATACATATTGATCTATGGGGTCCCTATAAGGTGGCTTCTATCACAGGAGCACATTATTTTCTGACTATAGTAGATGATCATACAAGAGTAACTTGGACTTTCTTGCTCAGTCATAAAACACAAGTACATGGCCTCATCAGCTCTTTCCTTGCTCAAATAGAAACCCAATATGATGCTAGGGTTAAGACTGTTAGAAGTGATAATGGGACTGAGATAGTCCAAGATATGTGTGACTTGTTGTTTGCTTCTAAAGGAATTATACATCAGAGGAGTGTTCCTCGTGTTCCACAGCAAAATGGTCGTGTGGAACGCAAACACAGACATCTAGTAGAGACTGCTAGGGCCTTATTGTTGTCTGCAGCATTACCCAAGAGATTTTGGGGTGAAAGCATCCTCACTGCTACATTTCTGATTAATAAAATGCCTTCTAGTGTTCTAGATTGGAAGACACCCTTTGAGGTTCTTACTAAGACCACACCCAAATATGATGATTTGAGGGTTTTTGGTTGTCAGTGCTTTGCTTTGCTCAGAAGTTCTGTGAAAGACAAGTTTGATTCTAAAGCAAGAAAATGTGTATTCATTGGGTACCCTTTTGCACAGAAGGCTTACAAACTCTATGATTTAGATACTAAGAAGGTATTTGTAAGTAGGGACGTGGTGTTCCAGGAAACTGTATTCCCTTTCAAATCATCTGCAGATTGTTATGTCAATCCTTCATCCCTACCTTTATTTCCTGTCACTGAGACTGAGGAATCTGCAGACATTCCTTTACTTTCAGACTTTTCTGAGCAAGTTCAGCCTCATGTTGAATCCTCTTCTGCTACACCTATTTCACCAGGCTTTTCTGAGACTGCACCTAATGCTGATCATCATCTTTCTGTCCATTCTATTCCTGAGACTGCTCCACCTAGTAGACCAGCAAGAACTAAGAAGATCCCAGAGAAACTCAAGGGGTTTGTTTGTCCTACTTTACCCAATGCACAATCTGATTTGGTGATCACTTCTCCTAATATTTCTTATGATGATCGTTTTTCTTCTGCACATTTGGCATCTGTGGAAAAGGTCCTTAGTACCTCTGAGCCTGCATCATATGCACAGGCCAAGGAAGATCCCCTTTGGGTTCAAGCAATGCAACAGGAAATTGCAGCCCTTGAGTCCAACAAAACCTGGAGCCTTACTAGTCTTCCACCTGGTCACAAGGCTATTGGTTCAAAATGGGTTTACAAGGTCAAGTTTAAAGCTGATGGAAGTGTGGAAAGATATAAAGCAAGGCTAGTAGCCAAGGGTTACAACCAAGTGGAAGGGAAAGACTACAAGCACACCTTCTCTCCTGTGGCTAAGTTCACCACAGTGAGAGCTTTGTTGGCAGTAGCAGCTTCCAAAGGATGGTTAATCAACCAATTAGACATCAATAATGCCTTTCTTCATGGCTATCTTGAGGAGGAGGTATATATGGTTCCCCCTGAAGGTTACACTCAAGCTTCTCCTGGTCAAGTTTGCAGGTTGCTCAGGTCATTGTATGGCCTCAAACAAGCCTCTAGACAATGGAATTTGGAGCTCACAAAATTGTTGTTGGCTAATGGTTTTACTCAGTCTAAACATGATTATTCACTCTTCACACATGGCTCAGCTGAGACTTTTGTAGCTGTGTTGGTGTATGTTGATGATCTGTTGATCACAGGCCCTAATTCAGGTCTCATTTCTCAAATAAAGTCTGCTTTAGACAAGGCCTTCACCATCAAGGATTTAGGGCAAATCAAGTATTTCCTAGGGTTGGAAGTTACCAGGACACCTGAGGGTTTGTTCCTTAATCAAAGGAAATATGTTCTAGACATACTCAAAGACACTAATCTTGTCAATAGTCATTCTGCTTCCTTTCCTCTGCCCAGAGGACTGAAATTAAGCACAGATGTAGGTGAACTTCTTCAAGATCCTGAGATGTATAGGAGATTGGTGGGTAGATTGTTATATCTGAATCTCACAAGGCCAGACTTGTCATATTCAGTGCAACATTTAAGTCAGTTCATGAGTGCCCCACGTCTTCCGCATTTGCAGGCAGCCTTACATGTTGTAAGGTACTTAAAAGGGACAATGGATGCCACATTGTTCTACTCTTCCTCATCTCTTTCTACACTATCTTCATTTTGTGACTCAGATTGGGGTTCGTGTCAGTTCAGTTGCAAGTCAGTAACAGGATGTTGTGTGTTCTTTGGTCAATCTCTGATTTCCTGGAAAACGAAGAAGCAGAAAACGGTCTCCAAGTCCTCAGCTGAGTCTGAGTATCGTGCCATGTCTTACACTGCTTCTGAGATTGTCTGGATCACAGGCCTTCTCTCTGATATGGATACACGAGTTCCTTTACCTGTTACTCTGTTTTGTGATAACAAGTCTGCTCAACATATAGCAGCAAATCCCGTCTTCCATGAACGTACCAAGCACCTGAATATCGATTGCCATTATGTTCGAGAGAAGGTGCAAGAGGGTTTCATTGCCACAAGCTATGTTCCCTCTAATTCCCAATTAGCAGACGTGTTGACCAAACCCTTAGGTCAACAGCAGCACTATGCGTTGGTATCCAAGTTGGGATTGCTCTTTTCTCCTTCGAATGCACTCCCAACTTGAGGGGGGTATGTAGAAATGATAATGAGTAGCAGATAAGCAAAGTAGCGAAGCAACCACACGCGCTCACCATCAACTTCTCCATACTCTGTTGTTGATGTACTCTGTTATTGTAACAACTTCTAATTTCTGTTATAACTAACTCGTATTTCTGTTATGAGTTTGTTAGGCTCGGTTGTAGGTAGTTGAAGCTTTGTACATACTCTATAAATAGGTTCCATCTCATGTACATAACTAAGATTATTCAATATAAACACAACTTTTATTTACCTTTTGTTCTTCATAATTTTCTCTGAAATTCATCATCTTCAAGCTCACTAATCTTCATCAATGGCGTCACAAATCACCATTGAAGCTTCATGCTCACCATTTTACAGTTACATACTTACATGCCATTAATCTAATGGGTTTTTTGATAAGTTTCAAGACAAATTTAATTTAAAGTCATAAGCGGTACGTAGGTCTCAGTTTGAATCCCCTCTTCCGTTGTAAGCGTCTAGTGCCTCCTCTTTGAAAAAAAAATATTCTCATTGTGATACTTTAATATTCTTAGTTTTTTTTTTATTTGCCATGTAAATTTTATCAATCAAATACTCCGTACTTTTATTTCAAATCTATTGAATAATTAATACGATTATACGAAGTATATGTAATATGTATCATTACTTAAAAAAAAATAATCAACCCAAAATCATATGCTAGCATTCTATGATCAACGGAGTACATCGAACAATATAAATACTTTTGTTATATCCCTTTTAGGAAATTAATTTTTGTATCCATTGGTAATTTACTAAAACTGTAAATCCTTAATAAAATCGTTATGTCAGATTAGACTTAAATAAAAAAATTTACCACTTAGAGCTACATCTTATTTTCACCCTATTGAATATGTCCTGATCTAGTAGTCAAGAGGAAGGTATTAGGACATCGATTCAATTCCCCCACTATTGTTGTAATGACCTCATGCCCCTCATTGGAAAAAATACAAAATAAAATTGCGTTATTATTTGAGAATTTATGTTATGCATGTTCTTTTCAACTTATAGGAGTTTAGCTTATATAAGCTGAGTTAAACTTATAAAAGTTGAACGTATAAAACTTATAAAAGCTCAGCTGAGTTGAGCCTGAAATTAAGCTGAAAAGAATAGGGCGAGTCTTCAAACCGTTTCATTTTCGGATCCAATATACGGGTCGGATTAGTTTACTTTCCAAAATTTCCCGCCAATAAATAAAAAAACCGTTATATATTGCTTCATATATTGTACTCCATTACTTTTAAAAACTTTGCAACAAATATGAAGTTTAACGACAAAAAGTTTGAATGCACAGAACAATTCTCGAATGGCGGCACGAACAAAGTATTGCACACCCAGAATGAAATCCTTCGTTGTGCCTTTATCAAATTACTCCCTTGATACTGATACTTTCCCTGGGATTCCAGGTAAACTCCATGATTTTCGATTTTATTTAAAGTTCTTTCAGGCATTTCGTCAAACATTTGGTGGGCAATTAACATATTGACTGTTGTTTTTTTGGTGCTATGTCTTGCAGTTTCTTTCCTCGAGGTGAGGTCCATACTGGGTTTTAAAATTCTGTAATTTTGCTGTTGATGTTTTGTGATAGAATATTAGTAAATATATGTAAATTATTATTTGCTAATATTACTTTTGATTAGTTTGATATACTATACTATTTTGTAATTATCTTATTGCCTATTTGTAGCTAATCGAGTATATAATCGATCTTGGGCCTCCAACCATCAACTTAAGTTTTCGGTTGTGTTGGTTCTGACATGGTATCAGAGCCTTGTGACTATAGGTTAGGCGAGCCTGTAGTTGCGTCCATGCTTCAAGCCCAAAGGGCATTTGCGTGAGGGGCGTGTTAGAGTATATAATCGATCTTGGGCCTCCCACCATCAGCTTTTGGTTCCCGACATTTTGGAAAAAATGTCTCAAGCGTATGGTCAAAGTGATATGTTTGAGCTCATTTTAACTGTTTTTAATTTCTAAGCCCTTGTTCGGGGGGTGGAATTTCGAGGGCAAGTGCGGAAAACGGGTTTCATCGTTTGATTAGCGGGTTAGGGTTGGAGGCCGTGGCGGGTCTAGAAGGTTTAATGTTTGGTGTTTCATTAACTTTATCAAAGGTACTCATATATCTAAAACAAAAATTATACGGAACACGAGATTATATGAAGTAGTTATCTTTCAACAAAACCCCAAGCGAGTTTCTACTAATAGTTCATATAATTGTAGAGTAGTAATGTATATCTTTGATGCTTGGGACGAGGTAATGTTTCGGGACTGTTGTCGACAAAGCTACTATCTAGAAAATCGTCACGCCTGAAACTCCATTTTATGCACATATATAATCTTGTAGCATTGGCATCTCTTTAGTTGCAACTGTTTTTCTTTAATGTCCTTCTCAATTCTCAACTTTGACTGCGAAGCAATTGATTGCAGCTCAATGCTAAGAAAGATACGGAAATTTATGCCACTGACTTTGATTAAGCATTTAAGCCTATAACTGTGAACCTTAACACTGTACTTGTGCCAGTTTCTAGGGTTGCTAGGAACCTGTAAGGGTATTACATCCTACGACATGGCCTCTCAGTGTCTAATGAAGTTATACGAAGGAGGGCAGCTTACTATGCTCAACACAAGTGAGCCACAACAGCTTTCTCAGTTTTCAGCGTTCTTTACGAGTGCCACTGATCAGCCTCAAGCCTGCAACATTGCTACTTTTGTCCCGTCGTCTGAAGATTTTCCTCTGCAGGTAATGTACATTTTGTGTATAATCTAATTAGTTTTTGTGTGATGAATCTATGAGTATTAAGCTTAGGTCGATTAGCAAATAATTTTTTGTAACACTTGCCAAATGATGGGCTGCATTTCTTCATATGACTGACACTTTGCATGAACAAGTCTTTCTTTTCTTCTTTAAAACTTCGATGCTGGCGCATCTGATACTATAACGACTGAATTTTAGCGTGCAGAGTGGATTAAGTACTTGGCTGTATTTGCAAACTTGGAAGTGAGAGCAAACACTGTTTATACCGCTGTAAGTCTCTCCAAAACCTCATGTTAGCTAGGATTCTAGAGATTGTTTGAATTTTTATTTTTATTTTTATTTTTGCTCTTCAAGTTCTAATCTTCTATCTTATAAACTTCTCGTTTAATGATGATAAAGCATAAAAAAGCTCATGGAGCACGGAAATTGACACAACAATTAATATACACTTGACAATTGGTTGATTGACTCATTTTCTTATCTTTGAAGAGATTAAGTTTGACTACTCGCGTATTGTCAATAGGCCTTTTCAATTAAGAGGATGAGATAGTATCGGAACAAACCCACAGCAAATAAACGGAACTCGCAGCCTATATAAGGATGCTTTAAATCAAACTGGGTAAGGTGAAGGGTGAATATAGTTGTGAAGGGTACACTAGGAGATCACGCAAAGCTTAAGAGACATTCGTAGACTATGTTTGATGAAGGTGTCAAGACTAAACCAGATTTCAATGTATAAGCTCCCTCCTTCCTCGTATAAAGGCACATGAAATTGTGAAACTTCAATTTACTAATGTCCCAGAGTGGAGCCTCTGATGCGCAAGAAGTTCTCTCTAGAGGCATGTAAATGATCATTTACTAAGCGCCGTAATAGATCTGTCTTGCTCAATCTTTACGCTCCTGTAGATCCCACTAATACAGATGTACGATAATATAGAACGGATCATGGTCAAGTAGCGTTGTCTTTCTTAATTGTGTTAATGAGATCAGGGTAATTTGAAGAAAAAATAGTCTAATTACCTTTTTTTACAAGTCTCGTTATGAGATCATCACACATCAGTATTACAGAAGACGGCCTGAATACTTTAGAAATCATCAGATCATTAATACTTGACTACTTGTATATGGTTTTGTAGGTTAAGCAGAACTATGAATGCTTGGCCAAATTGGCCTCAAACAGAAACTCGACTTTTAAGCCTGTCGTCAGCTGGATGCTTTTTGACGATGTAAGTTTACCTGCGAAAAATTTACAGCAAGGCAAAATTTAATGGACATTTTGCTAGCCTAAATTTGGCTTTACATTTCACTAGAAGAATCATCGAAAACCCAAATGGCTACCAGTGCTTCATATGGGAGTACGAAAATTTCTGAAACTTTATTTATTTTTCGACTGCAAACAATCAGAAACTAGTTTGTCTAATTTCTCGACTTGCCCAATGTATGGTAAGATTAGCAATGCAAGATGCATGTGACATTTTACGATTCTTCAACTACGAAGCAGAATATCTGATCTGTTGTATTGGTTCCAGGGAGTATGGATCTTCACAACAGAAGCCTACAAAACAAAGGTATGCTCTTCAACTCTTAAACTATTCCGTATTTATAGCGGAAATTTAGAAGTCCAAATGAATAGAGAGTCTGCCCTAGGACTTTGATTTTATGGACGTGTACTGTTCATTCATCAAGGCACTTGCCCAAGTTCTCATATGTTATTAGAGTATCTTCTTTGAAGTAACCTTTTTTGACGTATCAGAAGTTTTTTGGACGCTTATGTGATGGTAACTACGTGAATATGCTTCGCTTAAAGATTGTTTGTACCCTATGTTACTCTGACTCTGCTGAACCTATCGATTACAGCTATTTTCTTAGAAACGAACGGGGTACATGTTTTGGCCTAAAATGAAGTATGAAAATCATCTGTCCTGTTGAACTGCTCAAATTCAAAACTTGAATGTGAGTAGTATGTAGACTATATACAATGTGCAGGTAATAAACAGAGATCAAGGATACTTACATTTTAACGTTTTCCGTGTTGTGTGTTATTCTTAAACACGGCGTAGTATGTGGAGGATGCCGGTGGGGAGAACGTGGATGAATCCATCAACAAGATGACGTATAACACATCGGTTCCTGATGACTTGGAACAACTTCATGCTATTTTATGTGTAAGTGCTTCATCCCTATGTTAACATCGAAAGATGGTTTCGATAGGTCTCATAATGATTAAATGTGTTGAGAATCCAATCAAATGTCTACTACTGAATAATAAAAAGCACACCCAGTTTAGTGAGCTCTTTGATTTATTCATTCATGTTTTGTCTAAAGTTTGTGTCATCATCTGTGTTGGCCTTCTGTAGACGGTGGACGTGGTAATTGACGAAACATTCACATCTGATCCAAATGCTTACAATGTCACGACGTTTCTTCAAAATATCGGTGTTGAAGACCAATCTTGCTTTGCATTTTTGACAAACCAAAGCATATGGAGATATGACAAAAGGATTCAGAACGCCACTTCACTCGGTAACTTTCCAACATATGCTGCCTCTTTTAACTTTTGTTTTGCTGTTAGTTTAAACGTTGTTGCATCGATCAGAGCAATTAAGACGCTACTAAGTACATCCCCTTACCCCAATCGTCTTTCAATTTTCCGACAACGGTTTCAATACTCTTGGTGTCTCTCAAATGCTCCACCACCCTAAAAACGCTGTTCAATTTTGTACTAATTTCATACTGCTGGTAGCTGCTCTATTCGAGTGAAACCCAGGTCATAGGTTATGCGCCTATGCTATTCAGGTCAAGTCAGTTTTGTCAGGTCTATTTACCGGGATTTTCACAAGCGTGCATGACCTTATGTTTGTCCGCCGTTCGTTTGACACGACTCTGTAGCATGACATTAGCTTTGTCTCTCGTTTTTTTTCGATCAGATTGGTATGATGGTGCTGTGTCTCAACCCCAATTAGTACTGGCAGATATAATGGAGGCCATATTTCCTACCGGAAACTACACGACAACTTTCTTAAGAAACATAGCCAAGGTAATTATTTTACGACATTTATTTTAAGTCTTTATTTTTTTCCTCGTACTCCGTATATAACTTTTAGTTAATGAATCGATCTTAAAAAGACGATTTTTAAATAACTGTCTAGTTTATACATAATTCTTCAATATGGTTTCATGGTGCAGGAAGAACAAGTTAGCAACATCACAAGTTATGATACATGTGCCTCAGATGGGATTACTCCACCAGACCCAACAATTGTGCCTTGCCAGTAGTTCTTTTTTTCGCGTATGAGAAACACCGTCTTTTATTTTTAAATTATAGAACGATAATATATAAATATATACGTCGTATTCATTAAAAGGTAGTGAAAACATATTAAAAGATTATACGGAGTAATGGTTATCCTTAGCATAGACTGTTTTATAGCTTTGTCTATGTTGACAATTACTTAGTCTAATGGTTAAAGTATGTCGACAACAACTATACTACTCATAATTAATACTCCGTACTCCTTAATTAAAATTGGCTAAAAGCTTGAAATAAATCTACCAAAATCGACTTTGCCCGTATGGCTTGTGAAAAAGAAAAAAAAAAAAACCAAGAACAACTGCAACATAGTAGTAGGGTAGATTTTAATGGTTAAAATGTAATAGTACTATATAGTATATACTATTACTCCATATTATTTTAATAATTTTATTTAATTAAATTATTTTTTAGTTTAAATCAATTTAATTCATTGACCTTTTTACTTGAAAATAAATTATCATCCATTCATATCCAATAACATCCCTTCTGATTTGTCTCGATAAGTACAACATTGATATCGAATTTTCATACGGGCTGCCATTGGATTTAAACGAGGGAGTATAATTTTTTACCAATTTTACTCTTACAACTGAACATAAGAGCATCTACATTGGTGGGGAGGTAAGTGTCCCAAACATGTCAAAGACAAACATGTCAAATCATCAATTGTGGGAAGGTCAATTGATGTGAAAAGTGTCCCATATCGTGAGCAAGTGACCCAAATTTTGGAGAACCCCTCAAATTTGACAGGATTCTCATTTGCAAAAATAGAATAAAAGACTCATCATTTAATTTTGTTAGTAGATTAAAAATTAATAAAAATAAATATAATGGACCAAAAAGGTTGAAATGGAGAGCCCCAAAAATGCACATACATGTATTTAAAATGGGAAGGTTAAGTAAATAGTTGATGATAATTGAAGAGATAAATTATGCGGAGCCTCATCAACATGGATGCACATACATGTATTTATTTATTTTTTGAAGTACGGTAAATTAGAAATAATTTAAATCTTTTAATTTGTGACTTTTACTTTATAAAAAAAAAAATCAAAAAATCAAAAAATCTTGAATTCACAATCAATGAGATGTAGTCATGCACCAACGATGCCTCTTGCCTAGTAGTGTAAAAGCAGACTTGGTAGGAGAAGCTATGATTCGATCATAGCAGCGTTGGGAGGAGTTTAAAACCTTAACCTGACACGCCCAAATCGAATTACTAATGGGTTTCGGATATCGGTTGGGAAACCAAAAAAAAATGAGATGTAGTCATGCATGTAGACCATCCAATTTGTTTCTATTCGTGAACAAAACAAAAGAAAAGGTAACAAAATAATGAACTCCGTAGTAATAGACTAATAGGTTGATGGGTTATATTCGGAAGCATATTCTTATTCTATTTCTTGCATCCATCACCACTTCACCACATTTTGGTTGGTTATACATTACGTCTCCATTTAATTTCATTAACACGCATCCATTACATCTAAGATCTAACCATACATGTTCAATCGTGCAATTATATAGCTTTGGATTATATAACTCTAATTTGTAGTACAATTTCTATTTAATAGAAATACTATTGTCTAGCATTATTTATTCAATTATCGAACTTTCGCAAAAAAATAGTTATATATTTATATGGTATCAGTGTTTGATTTGTCTAAATGTACACATTACAGTAGCGATATCAAATTTGAAAACGTATATTCGAAACTTTAAATCTAACTGTTATACTTTTTCTATTTTTTCAAAAGTTTCTGATTAGTTTGTATATTCAAAACTATCAGCCTAAACATTATAGTTACCGTAAATGATAATACAATTGTTACAAATTTTATTTATGATAAAGTTATGATGTTTTCAAATAATAAGTATATAAACGAGGAAAATTGTACTCCGTAGTTTAAACACCTTCTAAAGTCGAAATGAAAGATTTCCAATAATGAGGAGTGCATATGGGTACAATGTTTAACTTATGGTTAAAATGTTATCATTGCAAGCTTATAGAGTTATAGCTATAAATCAATAATGAGATGAGACAATTGTAACAACGATTACGATTTCCCTCAACAACATAACAAATGACCATTAGTCCGTTACCCTTACCATATGCTGCATTTACCATCTTCCCCTATCGCCATCGTTGGGTTTGTATGACGTACAACTATTTTGTCATTTATTTCGTAATTTAACAATCGCAACAAATGTTGCCCTCAAGCATCATAAAAAATGGTTATATGGAGTAAGTTCTACATCAAAATCTTATTTGGAAATTTGTCATTGAACTAAAGACATAAAAGATAACATTGTAATTCTTAATTCATAATGGTCATATTTAAATTATTGGCCACGTCTTATAAAGAATTGTCTATCATTAAGAAAGTAAATTAAAATACGGTGTCCTGATACATAAAACGGTGATTCTTCTGTGAGGTAGAACTCACGTTAAGTTAATGTGACATCAGGGTATGAATTGCAATTATAAGGATACAAAAACGTGAAACAAATTTACTAAAGTCACTTATAAAAGCACTAAAAAAGTTTAATAACAATTAATAATAATTATCACTAAAATAATACTCCCTCCGTTCCAGTGATTTGTTTACAATTTGATTTTTTTATGAGGAGAATTTGAGATAAGTGTAAACAAATCACTGAGACAGATGAAGTACAAAAGCTATATAATCAAGTATAAATGAGGTGAACTTACAATAACTTATTGTAAATTTTGACTCACACAAGGATGTGTGTACATAAAATGTGAACACATTCATTTACATTTATCGTAATAAAAGTATAATATACGTGATTAACAATCACAAGTATAAAAATAATCACGATTATTATTTTTAATTTAATTTTATTTTTAAAAAGGAAGCATAACTTAAATTAAGTTAAATACATCATACCATAAGCATCCCAAAAATTGTCAACAAAAAACTCGTGTCATCCGACGAACACAATCTAATGGCAAAGATGTGCCACCGGCCCACCGTGTTACCTCTCACTTCACATAGGACCAAATAGAAGATAAACTAGCTTAGATCCCGTGCATAAATGCACGGTTATTAAAGATATTATATTATTCTAATTAATAAAAATATAAGCAATAAATTATTCGAAGAATAATAATATAATATAATATTTAATTTAATGAGATTCCAACGTATTAATGAAAAAATAAAGATTCTCTTAAAAAACAATAAGGTAAAATATATAAAGTGTATAAATTTTATTTTTATAGATTTTATTGGTAGAGCTTATGCCTATCATTTATTTTTGATTAAAAAAGAAGATTTTTTTTTGATATAGTGAATAGGTTTAGTACTTTACAATAATAAGCTATAAATTTAAATAACAATAATGGACAATAAATATATATAATACGTATTTGGAAGTTTAAAAAATAGGAGTTGGAAACAAAATAATAGATTAAGTTGCTTAGCTGTCGATTTTATTATAGGATTAAAATAAAAAGTAAAATATTAAAATAAGTAAGTAATAAATTTAGTACAAATATTATATTGTTAGTAAAACCAACATTTTATTTTTCTTATGTATAAAATTAGTATAAACATGATTATTGTATATAATAAATGTAGACTTAAAATCATATTATATGAGGAATTATGTAAGCATTGTGTTTTAAAAAATCGCATTGAATCATGACACGCCAGATTGATGACGCCAAATAAAACTATCAATTAGTAGAATAAAGATTTGCGAAAATGCAAAAAGATGGTGAATTAATTCATGATTTACCATTTTCGGTAATAATTAGTTACTGTTGTTAACCATTTAAAATCCCCAAAACTTCCTCCTCATCACCCACTTATTCACTTCCTCATCTCACTCTCCTTCTCTTTCTCCCGAATTTTTTTTTCATTCGTTCGAAGCTTCGAAACTTTCATCAATGGCGTCAACTGCAACTCTCAACCCTACGGATACTTCCAAAATCGAGAATCTTCGCTCTTCTGTCTCCAGTCTCAACGAAATTAGGTTTCATTCATTCTTTATCTTTCTCAATTCTTCGATCTGCGTCATATTTTTAGCTCGATTTCATCTGTTTTTCGATTTGATTCGCTTCTTTTGTTCGAGTTTATCGATCTGAATTCCTTTTTTTTGTGATTTTTTTTTGTTTTTTTTGAAGCGAGAATGAGAAATCTGGATTCATCAACCTCGTCGCTCGCTATCTCAGGTAATTTTCTTGAAATCTCATCGATTTATTCATTTGAATGTGTTTCGTTCTTCGATGAGCTGATGATTTGATTGTTATGTGAATTAATTACCGTGCATCGGATAATATGAAGTGCAGAAGCAGAGCGTGTTGGATTTTCACCATTTATTCATTCAAATTTGATTTCCTTTTGATGAGCTGATCAATATGATGATTTGATTATTATGTTGAATGTTGAATTTATTTATCATGCATCGGTAAAAAAATGTGAAGTGCAGAAGCAGAGCTTGTTGAAATCTCACTGATTTGTTTATTCGAATTCGGTTATTCGTTGATGAATTGAACACGATGATCTGATGATTGTGTATGATTTGATTGACATGCATAGGAAAATGTGATGTGGAGAAGCAGATCTTGTTTAAGTCTCACCTATTTACACTCTATTTTTGATGAAACTGTTCATGATGATGATGTATGAATTGATTCGCATGCGTTGGCAAATGAGAAGTAGAGAAGCACCGCATGTTGAAATCTCACCGAATTGTCATTCGGCTTCATTTTATTCTTTGATGATTTGATCATGATCATGATGATATATTGATATGATGATAATGCATTATTAAAGTCTCATTGATTTATTCATTCAAATTTTGGTTTATTCTTTAATTTGATGAGTTGATCGTGATGATTATGATTAATTCACATGCCTTGAACAATTTGTAGTGGAGAAGCGGAGCACGTTGAGTGGAGCAAAATCAAGACACCTACTGACGACATTGTCGTTCCTTACGAAACCCTATCAACTCCACCTGAAGGTCTTTTAACATTCTCACATGATTTATTCATTCACGGCTAATATTAGAGGTGGCCAAGGGCCGGGCCGGGCCAGGGCCGGCCCTCCAAGGGCCGGGCTCCAAAATTGAAGCCCGGGCCCGGCCCTTGGGTGGGGGAGGGCCGGGCCCTTAAGGGCCGGGCTCTGAATTTTAGGCCCTAGCCCGGCCCTTAGGCGGGCCCTTAAGGGCCGGGCCTAAAGGGCCCTCTATAATTTTTTTTTTTACTTTTTTGGGCGGGCCCTTAAGGGCCGGGCTCTAAAATTTGGGCCCGGGCCCGGCCCTTAACTTTTGAAGGGCCTAACAAGGCTTTTAAGGGCCGGGCCGGGCCAGGCCTAAAAAAATCGGCCCTTGAGGCGGCCCGGGCCGGCCCGCAAGTTTGGCCAGCTCTAGCTAATATCTAGTAATTGTGTGATTATAGATATTTTTATGGAATTAAGCTCGTTGTTGATTAATCGTGTTTTGTGTTGACATTTCAGATGCTGTCAAGACGAAGGAGCTTTTGGATAAGCTTGTGGTGTTGAAACTCAATGGCGGTTTGGGAACTACCATGGGATGCACTGGTCCTAAGTAAGTGAATCTATCAAAATGATCATAAATTCTGTTGTTGACTTGTTAAATTGCATTTTTCTTAGTGTTTATTTGATAAGATGTGTTTTAAGTAATGGTGTAGTTTAGCACAATTCAACAATCTCTGTCATGTAGCACACAAATGATACGTGTGCACTCTGCCGTGTATTCAAACTAATTTGTAAGACCTGATCATCTTTGTGATAGAGTTAAGTGAATGGTCAAAGACCTCACATGTGATTGCAAGCAAAATGACGTAGAGTATGGATAACATCCACAAAATAACGTTGCAGCTTTTCTTACCCATCAGTGGAGTTTGTTCTTTGTGTCTGGAAGTCAAGAGAGACCACTCTAACTGAGTAGCATTGCGAAATATAGGGAGAAATGCATGTAGAGAAATGTTCTAAATGCATGGTTTTAGTTATGGTTTGGTCATAAACTGTCACAGTTTTAACCAACATGGTATTTTACGGCTTTACGCCGTACTACCTTGTATCAGTCTTTCTTGTCTAATACCGACTGTATCGATGAAATATTAGCTATCTATGCCGTCATCTACAAATTGTAAATAATCGGCAGCATAACAACCATTATTTGCCACATCAACATGCAGTTTAAAGACCTTTACTTCATGAGTGTCCAAGCACAATTTGATGTTAAATTAACATTGAAGATTTGGTGAGAAATTACCCCAAGACCCAAGTGTTTTTATTGTCTCTTCTCTATGTTATTTTTCTATCCCTTATAACGAATTGTGTAGGTCAGTTGTGATAGGAAGCAAAAGGAGAACATAGAAAACTTTTGAGTATCATAGCTGGCTAACCAGTGAAATCCGTGCTCCTTAATTTGGAAGCTTTAGACTTCTTATTGTTGATGAACTTCCCAAGTATTGTGTTAGAAAAACTTGCTTTCCTGCAAACATCACATAAATCTTTGCGTATGTTTGCCAGCTATTCAACTTAGTAATGCAAAGCATACGTTGTCTTATATTCGAAACACAAGCTTAATGTACCCTGCTTCTCTATACAGGTCCGTCATTGAAGTACGTAATGGACTGACCTTTCTCGACCTAATCGTCCGTCAAATTGAGGTACACCATCGATCTAGTATCCTTTCTGCTTTTAAATCTGGAAAAAAAATTGTGTTTTACATGCCATTTATATTTCTGTATGTTATGCACAGAACCTTAATTCCAAGTACGGAAGCAAAGTGCCCCTGGTTTTAATGAACTCATTCAACACACATGACGATACTCTTAAGGTAAACATTTTGCTATTGTATTCTGTGCGGCATTTCATTTGTGGAGCGTTCTCTCATGCATTCAGTGACTGCATACAGATCGTTGAGAAATACACAAAGGCCAACGTTGAGATCCACACATTTAATCAGGTCTGCCATCTTTATGCAACCCACGTGTTTTAGTTTATGTACTTGCGTGTTTGCGATATTACACATTCTGTATGCTTTCCTTAATTTGCTATACTTGACTTTTGCATTGCAGAGCCAATACCCCCGTCTAGTGGTTGAAGATTTCTTGCCACTTCCAAGTAAAGGTCAAACTGGCAAGGATGGATGGTATGATATACTCATGTGCTAATCTTTCCAAAACACCTAATATAGTACTCAAGTGCTTTACAAAGTGACCATTTTTGGAAATGTTAGAGTGATCACCTTAAGTGTTTAAGTGGACACTTTCAACAATAAATTGCTCACCTTTTAATTACAAGGTATTCTCGTACTAGTACGATCGTCGTACACAAGACTTAATCAATACTACAGGTTGTGATTTGTTCTTTCTTATTTATGCATAGTATCTAAACTTGTCATAGGACTTGTTCTCCTCATCGTATTCTGTTTTTTTCTTTTTTATTTATTTAATTTTTTTAATTATACAACGCTTTAGAAATTTCATATGAGTTCTTAAAAAAAACCTTAGAAAACTTCAGGATACGGAGGTTTAAAAAAACACTAAATATTAGAAAAACTAGGAATATTTCATAGTACCTCAGAAATATTCAACTTTCCAGACCTCAGATGACTTAAAACAAAGAAACCAGGTCCATAGTCTCTATGAACTAGTCCACCCTTTCTATTAGAACAATTTGTACTACATGGTAGATGTAATTTCCACTTTTCAGTTGATGGGAGAATATATTCGTCTTTCAATTCTTAGACTCTTTGGCCACTCTCCCCTGCTTACTGTGATCCCTTATAGTGGAGAACCGTCAATTTTCGTGTTTCATGTCTAGTCACCAAACATACTTCGTTTTTTCATTCTATTTATGATCATATCGTTGTGAAGGTATCCTCCTGGCCATGGTGATGTATTCCCTGCCTTCAAGAACAGTGGGAAACTTGACCATTTCTTGTCACAGGTGATGACTTTATTTATTTTGAACTCAGACGTCAGTTCGTGTATCTTTCTGAAGACTAGTAGGCATTTCTCGTGAGGATACTAAAACAAAATATTGTTTTGCTTGGACAGGGAAAGGAGTACATCTTTGTTGCCAACTCTGACAACTTGGGGGCTATTGTCGATTTGAGTATCCTACCTCTGTGTTTTTGCTGAAGATTAATTAGGGCGTATCTAGATGTTACTTCACGTTTTTTTGGGGAACAACCTGTTTTTATTTTGGTAATCGTTCTTAAGTTTCCTCCTTAATTTTCACTATAGAAATATTGAATCACTTGATTCAGAACAAGAATGAATACTGCATGGAGGTATGCCAGCTCACTTAGTGATGATTTTTTATGACTCCTTCCTCCGTTATGTTCTCGTTCTTTAACAAATTCTTTCTGGTTGCAGGTTACACCCAAGACTTTAGCTGATGTCAAAGGTGGTACTCTTATTTCCTACGAAGGAAAAGTCCAGGTGGGTATCAATTACTCCTTATATTGTTTAACGCATTACCTTTAATGGTCACCTTTCAGCTGAGCTGACCCTTTATATACCACCCGTTGTTTTGATAAAACGAGTTCCATATTTTTATCGCATTTTGGATTCTATAATTCTACCTGAGTGCACATCAACAGAGAGTTGACTCTTCCTGTACTTCATATAGAGTTTAACCTTGAATTAATAGTTTAAGGGCAGGTTCTCGTTCGTTAATGTGAATTATAGTGCCAAAGACGCTCTAAAATTAGCGACATCTGACTCTATCCTAACTGCCCTCACATTTTTTGAAATGAAAAAGTAGAGTAACAACATTGTCAATGATGTAAGCGGTTGTGCTATAAGGAGAATGAGAATCTGACCGTGTTGTAGTGAACAGTTCTTTGAGCTGTTATTAGTCTGTAAATAACATCACCTGACTAGTGACTGTACTTATTTCTAGATTGTTTAGTTGTACTGATATGAGCTTTTAAGCTTAATTTCATTACGTAAAACAGACGCTATTGTTATAATTAGCAAGTTGATGCTAATAAATGGAAGTTGTCTTCCTTTTGCTGCAGCTTTTAGAAATTGCCCAGGTTCCCGATGAGCACGTGAGTTATTTTCACTAGTCATTTACATCTTCATTTGTTCAATGTTTTTTTTTTTTTTTTTTTTGTTTGTTTTGTTTCGTCTTCGAAAGTCTTTATTTTGTCCAATTCTCATTGCTTACTGCAACTTTCATGACTTGCAATATCACTTTTCTTACTGTTCATTCAATCAGGTCAATGAATTCAAGTCGATTGAGAAGTTCAAAATCTTCAACACCAACAACCTGTATGTCATGTTCTTTCAAAAACCTCTATAAATGTAACAAAAAAGCAGAACTTACCCATAAGTGTGAAATGGTTTCAGATGGGTGAATTTGAATGCGATTAAAAGGCTTGTAGAAAGTGATGCACTGAAGATGGAAATCATTCCAAACCCTAAGGCATGCCATACATGAATATCTAAATTATTTCGACTTTAACATTAGTGGCTTTGTGTTCGTTGCATTGTTAGAGTAATGCTTCAAATGATGTTTCTTTCAGGAAGTCAATGGAGTTAAGGTTCTTCAACTGGAAACCGCTGCTGGAGCTGCAATTAAGGCATGAACACCAATTTTCGGTCAACTTTTTTTTTTGTGTGTGTGCGCGCGTGAGGGATTCAACTCATAAGCTTCATTATATTGACAAGTTTTTTTATTTGGAACAGTTCTTTGATAATGCTATTGGTATCAACGTCCCACAATCACGATTCCTTCCAGTGAAGGCAACTTCAGATTTGTTCCTTGTCCAGGTAACTTTACCTACAAATTAAATAGTGCATTTTTCATGTTGTATGCTACGAATACAGAGTAAATAAATTTATTTCAACAATTCTTTGTTCTGAAATTTATTGCAGTCTGATTTATACACTGTGGTTGACGGGTTCGTAGTAAGAAATCCAGCTAGGGCCAACCCTGCCAACCCGACCATCGAACTGGGTCCAGAATTCAATGAGGTTCTGTCCAACTTGATGATCAAACTTGCCTCCTTTTCATCAGTAGATACATTTTTTAACCAGTCGATGTCGTGAACAGGTTAGCGACTTCTTGAGCCGTTTCAAGTCTATTCCGAGCATCATAGATCTTGATAGCTTGAAGGTATCCGGGAATGTATGGTTTGGTGTTGGAGTTACTCTAAAGGTACATATCATTCTCTATTTATTAACGTATCCAAATATTTCCGTCATGTTTTCCTGAGGAACCAAATTGAAAATTGCATCGACTAATGCACCTAGTGACGCCTACTTCACAATAAAAAGAAGCACAATTATTGAATGACCATTTTTATATTCCATCATAATCGTGCCTCAATCAACGCAGCAATTGATGAATATGATGATATGTAAAAAATTGGGTTTGAGTTAATCGCCAAACTTGCATCATATAATACCTAATCAATGCAACGATTTTGTGTTTTCATTCTGTTACTCCAGTGTTAACATTATGCTGATCAATACCGTAATCACTTAGACAACGTATTACTCTACCAAACTTTCTTGTCTGCGTAGCTGAGAAATGTCCGACTGCCTGCGTCTACCTAGTTGGAACTCGTGCACTTGAAGTTTTGCATTGTCGCCTTTTTCTTTTGCAATAAAGTTTTAGATTTCCGTTTTACGTTCTATTCTCACCGATGTCATTTATACTTGTAACAGGGCAAAGTGACTATCAACGCCAAATCAGGAGAGAAGCTCGAAATTTACGACGGCGCTGTTATCGCCGACAAGGTTCGACATATTCATCGATAACAAACCATGTAGTTTGTCCTTCTGAATATTTAAGCGATATGTGTATGTTGAGTTACATTGCCTTTGTGCTGCAGGAAATCAATGGAGCTGCTGATCTTTGAATAACTGAAGATTGAAGATTATGATGACAATATGGTTGTCTAATTGCTCTCGTGTTTTGCGGTCTAGTCAATTTACACGCTTTCGATTTTATGCGGGCAACTGTGATGTCCATAGAATTTTGAGTTTGGAGATCGTCTTTGTTTCACTCGAACAACCTTTATCGAGAAATTGCAGCCGAGTTTATCTGATATTTGATGAATAAATCAGAGGTGAATTCATACTGATTTGCTCATATCATTTAATACCGAAGATGTCTTGAATTTTTTTTTTTTTAAACTGCACCGCATAAAACTAGAATTATGTAGATCTTTGCGTTTAAGTGAACTGAGATATACTCGTATTTTTACCGTATCAAACTAGCGAAAATGAATTGAAACTAGGAGTGTTTTATCTGTTCAAAAAGAGATTGGATCTTCATAAGAGAGTTCGAACCACCACCCGAAAATCCAAACCCTAAGGGCGGATATGTTAGAGGTGAAACCCGAATCTGAGCTCATTAGGTATGGAATTTTGACTGCTACATACTACAGGCCGGCCCGAATTGAGCCCATGGGCCAGGCATGGCCCAATCATGGCGGGCTGTGGGCTGCCCGGGGGCCATGCCAGAAAATATCTGTTATGGGTCGGGCTAAAAAATTAGAATAACACGACGGGCTGGCCCACGACCCGATCCAAATTAGTTGTAGTGTCGGATTGGTTTTCGAACCCTTTAGTTGAAATCAGGTTTATTCGGAGTGCTCCGTTGCTTCTCTATCTTTTATCACTGTTTCAATTTGAGTACATTCGATATTTCCGTTTTGTTTTTTACTAGTGTTATGCCCGTACAAATTGCACCGGTATGTTTTTGTTTATGAAATTTATGTAAAAACGTACGAATAATAAAGTTGTTGTATAATGAGTTTAATAAATGGCTCGTTTAAAATGATCAAATGTGTATATATATGTATTATTAAAAACCAATTAAAACAACGAAATTATATGACGAACAATTATAAGTAATTTAAAAATTCAAAATATTACAGAAAAAGTTAAGATAAAAGGAAAATTCAACAATAAGATGGTACTACCTCTCATTTGGTATAGTCGTATGCCCGTACAAATTGCACGGGTATGTTCTTTATAAAATTTAGTAGGAACATACGAATAATGAAATCGTTGTATAATACTTCCTCCATTCCATTTGATTCTATACATATTCCTTTTTCGGAAATTCCAATCAATTCTATACATTTCTATTTTAGTCTCTACTTTATTAAACTAAAAGACCAATATACCCTTCACTAATACCCACTCAACCCACTTGCAAACAATAAAGTAGGGGTATTTAAGTAATTCCATTATCTACCCCACTTGATTTTCTTCTACCTTAATTACCGTGTTTTGGTCAAACGTATAGAATCAAACGGAATGGAGGAAGTAAATTTAATAAAAGCGTCTTTTAAAAAAATCAAATGTGTATACGTATAACTACAAAATACTTGATACAACAAAATTATATGACAAACAACCATAAATAAAAGAAAAATTCGAACCGCTACTGGAAAGATTAAGATAAAAGGAAATAATTCAACAATAAGCCTATTTGTCACTATCGCAAATCATAATTTTCAGATTCTTTTTAGTTGTTACTCTTGAAGTAGGGACAAATGATACTCCCTCTGTTCCGGTCATTTGTTTACACTTTCCATTTTGGGGTGTACGGGTCATTTGTTTACACTTTCCATTAATGTTCATAATGACTCCATGCGGAGGAACCTACTCTCTTAACCAATTACATTTAACAATTTTAAGCAAGCGGGACCTCATTTGTACTTATATTACTATTTTATTAGTTTTTTCTCTACCTCTCTCCTCACATCGATAAATGTGTATAAAGTAAATGTAAACAAATCACCGAGACGGAGGGAGTAATAAATGAGCTTTAAAATGACTTTATAAAGGGCGTCATTTGAAGAGACCAGTATGAATTATTGTTATCAAAAACACCTAAAAAAAAGAAATCATATGACAATATAATTTTAGGGTGTTGATCAATTGTACCCGACTTTTCTCAATTTCACTACCCTTCTCATTTCCCCTCTCACATTTCAAAAATTAAAAACACTCTCTTCTCTATCCTCTCTTCCTATACAACCCACCCCTTAATTTTGAATAAAAGTTGCAACCATAATGTACAACCCACCCCTACCACCCCAACACCAGGCAGCCAATCACCCCAACAAGACCGACCGACCACCATGACCGGCTAACCGACCACCTAGCAGAAGATGATTTTACCCCTTTCATTTCCACATCCCACTTCTCTCACTATTCTTTTTCTATCATTGTCTAATTCATCACAAAAATCTCAAAGTTGCCGCCATCGTCACCGGCCACCATCGCCGTCCTCCGCCACCGTCGCCCTCTTCCGGCAGACCCCTTAAAAACTATAATAACAATAAATATTATAATAATAAAATATAGCAATAATAATAATTTAATAGCCAAAAAAGAAGCAAAATTTAAATAAACCCAAATCCTAGAAAACAACCACCCCAGCCACCACTTATGGTGGTCACGACCCCACCCCCTGCCAAGATCGGCCGCCCCACCGACCGCCCAGATCAGCCCTGACTCACCGTGACCCGCCTTGCCTATCGCCTCTTGCCCCATGCCGCCTTCATCAAAATTATCTTTGATTATAAAAATTAAAAAGAAAATTTTTAAAAATTACTTAATTGATGTAACACTTGATGAATTGATTAATTTTGATCAAATTTTAATTAATTTTGAGTGATTTTAGTTTGGGTTTGACACGTTTTGAAAGAGAGAAAAGTTGAAAAAGATAAGGATAGAGGAAGGAAAAATTATGGTAAAAATGGATACAACTGAGTAAAGTTTGGGTACAGTTGATCAATAATGTAATTTTATACTTGTGCAAATAATAACAATTTTATGCCCGTGCACTAAACAAATAACAATTTTATGTCCGTACAAATAACAATTTTATGCCTTTGCATATTAACATTATTATATGACAATTACAATTTTATTCTCGTGCAATTTATCATTATTATATGAAAATTAACAATTCTATGCACGCACAAATAACAATTTTATACCCGTGCAAATTATCATTATTATATGACAAATGACAATTTTATGCTCGTGCAAATTGCAAAAACAAAAAAAATATTTTTTGAATTTATAATTTTATGCCTGTGCAAATTATCATTCATAGTATTATATGACAGATAACAATTTTATGTCCGTACAATTTGACATTATTATATGACAACTAACAATTCTTTGACCTTACAAATAACAATTTTATACCCGTGCAAATTATCAACAAAAAGTGGAAAAATTAAAAGATAAACGTGAGATGATAGATTATGTAGCCCCCTGTTTATATTTTGTGGTTGTGGATTTATAAAGAAAAAGTGGACAAGTTGAGTTGAGTAGGAGTTGTCAGTAAAGTGCAGAATTTCTCCCGGGCCACGTGGAATAACTCATCCTCATCTCAATATCATTGGTCCACCTTCTGTTGCGCTTTTGTTTCTTTTAATTACTCTAGATATTTTTTGTCGGCACAATAAATATCTCCTACTATTATTATTTTGAATATTGTGACTTTACTACCGGAGTTAATTTTCATTATTATTTGACTTTACAATAGTTAATTTTTTTTAAAGTAGATATTTTTTGTTTCTTGTGTATATTTGAATATTTTTTGTTTCTTGTGTCGGCACAATAGATATTTTTTGTTTCTTGTGTATATTTGACTTTACAATAGTTATTTATTTATTTTTTTCATTATTATTTTCAATACTATTTTTTTTTACTAAAAAAATATACACAATTCTCTCACCAACACACCATCTTAAACCACCACAAAAACAACCACTAACTCCAACCGCCAACTGACTGCCCTCCACCCTACGTCGTCGCCGTCTTGACCCACGCCACCGCCGCTCATTCCCTCGCCGCCGGCCACCGACCACCACCACTAACCACCCCTTTACAAATCCTATAATCATCCCTTTACAAACCCTAATTTTAAATTTGACTTAAATCTATTGAAAATTAATAAAAATCGATAATTTAAACACAAAAGTTGAAATTAAAAAGGATTAGAACTTATTATTGGGGTTAATGATAAATAAATTGACAAATTGAATGAATTTGATTGGAGATTAATTAGAGAAAAAAAAAAAAAAAAAAAAAAAAAGAGGATTGTGTATATTTTTTGAGTAAAAAGGGTAGGGTTAGAAATAATAATGAAAAAAATATACAATTTGAGTAGATTCCGTATATGAAAAATCAATTACATTAAATTATTGAAGTTGACTTTATTCAAAAGAGAGCACTCGGGTAATATCCAATTTACACATTATCTTTTCATATTTATCGAGATAAATGTCAAAATAAAAATTTATATTGTTTCACATTATCATAAATTATTAAAGTATAAAGTTTAATATTCCTACTCTATTACTTCATATATTCGTAAAGATGAATTAAACAAACTTATACATGACTAATTTTTCACGTATAAATTGAAAGAAATTACTCCCTCCGTTTCAGTGAATTGTTTTTACTGACTTTTTGTGAGGGAAAAAAGTCAAACTCAGAAACAAACGACTGCAGAGTATGAAAGATAAAGATTCATTGTTGGATTTAATACACAAAAGTTGACCACACAAATTAAATACGAAGTATGAATGGAGGAAATATTATTCTCTTTATTTATTTATTTATTTTTATTTTTTTACAAAATACCAATTCTTCTATTTTATTCATTTACTCCAATTTACATTTTCATATTTTAGAGCAATAATATTGTAGAACATAAAAATAAAGTTCTTCCATGTACGGAGTAATTTCAAAGTTTCCTTATCTTTAATGTTTAAGAACTTTTACCTACAACGGATGAACTTTAGATAAAAAAAAATTATGAGTAAGAAACACATCGCTCATTATTGTATGTAAAACTTTTCTTAATGACATTTTATTTAAAAATTTATGTTATGAGATTCATATATATTTACTTTTTATAGTCTCAATTTATACCTACAAAAATAGTGACGCTAAAACAAAAACATTCCATGCACTGAAATTCTAAAACTAAATATCCGCACTCGTTAATACGTACGTTGGAGACTGTCTACACAAATTTGTACTCCCTTATCTTATTTTAAATTGTTAATATATGAATTCATATTTATTTTTTTTGGAAAATTATCATCTGTGCCTTTCAAGGAATTACTTTTCTCAGTTGTTTCACTAGATCTTGTGAGTTATCATTTTAGTAAAATGTCGTCGTAAATCAAACTCAATAATGATGAAATGACATATGTAGTTAAGATTTAACATAACTTCGTCAAACTAAGCAATTTAATCTTAGCACGAGCGTAATGATCATCATTTTAATCCATACAAATAAACTACAGTTCATTGATCACAAGTTTTACATACTGATATGTCATAAGCAAGCTCATTAATCGTTAAATGATTTATAGTTAACATGTACTCCGTAATATAACTTCGTTAGACTGAGCAGTAGAATCATTAGCACGAATATAATGATCCATCATTTTAATACATACAAGTAACTTAATTCGAGCTTTTGCTCACTAGCTCCTACGTAGTGGTCTCTTAAATATAATGTCATATATTAGTCTATTTCATTGATCAAGTTAGATCAGCTCATTGGTCATTAATTGACTACCTCTTAAGTAATTATCATCACAATTCACATCAATATTTATTTTTTTATTTCCTTTTTGGTGAGAAGTAATTTAAATTCATAAAATCGAGATATTTGCTCTTTAGCTAGCATGTAACCATGTACATAGTGATCATGATTCCAATGATTCCAATATATCTTAGTTTATTCGATCTCATTGATCTTTATCTCCAAGTGATCATATAATAATAATAATAATAATAATAATAATAATAATAATAATAATAATAATTTGTGTTGACCTGACAGGGTCTCCCCCTTAACTCCTGGCCTGCAGTATACTGAGCCATACTGGACAGTTGTTATCGATCTTTGCACTGCAAAGATGCTAAGACAAGTGATGTTACGCGCAAGAATTGGCTATGATTTCCTACCCTTCTCCTTCTTCTCTCTGGGAGCTGATTCTGATGTCAGTTTCTCATCGGATCCAGATTTTCACAGATCCCATGATGCAGGGGTCAGATGTCCGCTATATTTTTCCTAGACTTATCTTCGCTTATCATAAGTGGGGGGCCAGATCAGATCTCTACGCCCACCAATTTTGTGTAAATGTTGTTTATCATTCTTTAATAAAAAATGCGTTTTTATAATAATAATAATAATAATAATAATAATAATAATAATAATAATAATAATAATAATAATAATAATAATAATAATAATAATAATTATTATTATTATTATTATTATTATTATTATTATTATTATTATTATTAGGGTTATTTAACGGGAATAATACAAACTGTCACTATTCTTCTCCCAATAATCCATACTATCAATAATCCCGCAATAATATAAACTATTATACCTATATTCTCAAAATGGTCCATGGTAACCTACTACCTGATAAACCGGTAATTCAAACTATGAGTCTTTTTCTCTCAATAATCCATACTATTATTAATCTTGTAATAATCCAAACTATTATACTTATATTCTCAAAATGGTCCATCTCAAAAAAATGATAAAAACAAATTTAATTTTTTTAATCAATAAAAAAAATTAAATAAAGGAAAAGTCTTATTTCACTCATATTTTGCCCGTATTTCGGCCATTCTTAATTGTCCTAATAACAAATACTTAAATTGTGGTTGCATAAGACGTCGATTGATATGTTTAAAATCCGTGTATTCGAAGACGATGAACATGACATACGAGATTTCATTTTTGAATTAATTTTTCAATTTTGAAGCTTAGTTGGTATAAAAATGGAGGAGTTGTAATAATGAAGAAGACAAGATGCTACAACGTCTATATTAGAAAATACAGGGGTCCCACAACATTTACCGTAACCAAAGGTAAAGAAAACTGGCCATATTTTATGTGGTACTATTTTGAGAATATAGGTATAGTAGTTTGGATTATTTATAAGGTTAATAAATGATAAATAGATTATTCCTGTTAAATAACCCTTATTATTATTATTATTATTATTATTATTATTATTATTATTATTATTATTATTATTATTATTATTATTATGGGTTTTAAACACTTAGTGTATTCCTAACACGAATCAAGTAGTAGAGTATTTGTATGATTTTCTGTGGAGGCGGTACCGTTTGCTTCCTCTCAGTTCGCAAACATGGATAGTCGACTAAGAACCCCTCTGATGCTTACGTAAGCAGTATGTGTATTAGAGAAATAAGAATGTAGAGAGGGAAAATCCAAGTAATACCTTATGTAAATATGCTGTGAATTAATTTTCGGTCGTGCCTTTCCTCATTTATTTATAGAGGTCTTGAGTTGTCCTTTTATATTTTGTGTGAGCCCAAAAGCTGGAATATTGTATTCTAGTATTGTCCTGTAGTGTTCAAGTACAGACAAAGTCTGACATGCTTGCCCCTTTACTTGGGTGGCCGAACCACCCTTACTAGGGGTCGTGTGACACACTAAACCTCCTTAATATCTAACAAGTCGAGTCTTATGTCGGTCATATAGAACACCAACACATAGAAAAAGGGTTGAAGAAACCAACCCATGCTTAACATAGGTAGAATGCTACCTCCAATTCCCTATATGTTTAGACTAAGAACTCGTTTCTTTCTGACTTTTTAATCGAATCAATCGAATCGAATCAAATGAAATTAATCGAATCAACTAAATCGAGCTAAAATGAACAAAAAACTGAACATTATTATTATTATTATTATTATTATTATTATTATTATTATTATTATTATTATTATTATTATTATTATTAGTTAATTTATTTATTTATAAGAAGAAGAAGAAGAAGAAGAAGAAGAAGAAGAAGAATGTGGTGAGATATAATCGAATCGAATCGAATCGAATCGAATCGAATCGAATCGAATTGAATGGAGCCGAATCGAATCGAATCGAATCGAATCGAATTGAATGGAATGAATCGAATCGAATCAAGTGAATGAATCGAATCGAAATGAGCTGAAAATAAGTCCGAAAGAACAGGTTCTAAACATACCAACAATAGTCACAAAATTCATATGGGCTATTGAGGACTAAGCAATGATCTTCTTAAGATCGATTTGTCTTAAAAGTATATATTGTAGCAATCGCGCTTAGAGTATAAATGAAGGGAGTGAAACAAAGTGTCGCTTTAGGAAACATGGGTATTAAAAATCTTAAAACCCGTAAATTCCCAATTTTAAAAGGATTCCTGCCAAGATAATGGATCCTGTCGTGGGTGCCTCTACATGAGCTTCGGGTAACCAAATATGAACTGATACCATATGAACTTTGACAACGAAAGAGGCGAAAAAAGCAATCCATAAAAAGATTTGGCGCCGGTCACTAAATTATGTGGTTAATAAGATTTGTAGGTGGTCGTGCGGGGTGGGGCGACGGGCATCCCCACATGTGGTCTTGGTGAAGGAGGCTGTGCGCCTTATCTCGGCGTGCGGTGACCATGCTCCATCAATAATAATAATAATAAATATATTTTTTCCCAATTTTAGTATTATATCATTATTATATTATATTTTTAGTATAATTTTTTTGTTATTTATATTAGGCAAAATTACAAAAAATAAAATACCTTATAAAATCAACTTTTTGCAAACAACTACCTTATATAAGTTTTTTTTTTTGCAATATTTGTCTATCTTATAACACCTTTTTTTTTAATTCAGATCACTACCTAAATGTTACAAATGTTATGCATATTACTATCAAATGGTCTAAAAATTCAAAATTTTCGACAAATTTGAATTTTTTCTCTCATTTTATTTGAAATATACACTTAAAATGTCTAGCTTAGCCTTACGAATTGAAACATCTCTCTTGTGTTGCAGGAGCCAAATAACAGTGGCAAAACGGTCTAAAAACATGTTTTTTTAGGGTTAAGTAGGTGTTTCGGGGAAAGATGTATTATTATGAATAAAAAAGGCGTTATAAGGTACTCCCTCCCATTTCATATGTTCTTCCCACTTTCATTTTTTGGCCCATTTTATTTGTTTTTCCCATTTCCCTTTTGGTCTACATCCTATGGTTCTCATACATTTTAGCCTCACATTTTTTCTTCACTTCTATTTTCCACCCCACATTTTTCCCTTCTTAATTTTTACCCCAAAAACAAATGGGAAGAACATAAGAAATGAGAGGGAGTAGTTATTTGCCCAAAAAAAAAAAAAATATATGGGGTAGTTGTTTGCAAAAAGTTAGTTTTATAAGGTAGTTTTTTGTAATTTTGCCTTTATATTATTACTACGGACTACTTTTAGTTTTCAATAGATTAGCTAAAAATTCATACTATTATTTAACCTTTTTTTTTTTTCAAAATTTAAGAAAATTTCAGACTTTAGAAAAACAGTAATTCCCCTGTAAGACTAATCTTACACTAAGTTAATGCGAGACAATAGTACAAATAGTAGTTAAAATGGTACAAAAACTTGGAACAAATCTACTAAAGTCACTTTTAGGGGTACTAAAAAATTTTAGTTACAATTAATAATAACTATTACTAAAATGGTACAAAAACTATATAATCGAGTACAAACGAGGCTGACTTACAATAACTTATTGTAAGGCTTGCCTTACACAAGAATTTGTGTTAGAAAAAATATGATGAAGAGAACAGACCCTTACTCGTAGCAAATGTAAAAAGTGATCACAGACTTCTATACTCCCTTATTTTCACCTAAATTTCACTCCATATAAATAAAAGACTTATTACCTTTCTTTTATTTTCACCACCAATTATCATTTTTTAAAAAATATGTATTCTAAAAAATATGGAGTAATAATTAATTAAAAAAACAAAAAGAAAAAAGAGGTTATGGGAAAAACAAACATACAATAAATAGACATTTTTTTGGAAGTAAATGCACACTATTTAATCCAACTTAATTTAATGGATAAAAAAAAAAATCAACTTAATTTAATTATTGTAACAATACTAATAAAACTAGCCACAAATAAAACCTAAAAAAAAAAAAAAAAGACAAGTAAGAACCACGTGTGAAAACACGTTGACTTAAAACAACAGCCACATATTTACTCACACCACCTTCTAGAAATTCCTGGCCCACATTTTTTTTTTCACTTTAAATAAATAAAATATCTGCCACAAAAAAAATATCCACACACTTCACTTTTTTTTTTTCTCTCTTCATTTTCTTTTTCTGTCACTAAAATCCGACGTGGCAACCTAATTTCTCTCTGTTTTTTAAATTTTTTTTTTTTGGCTGAATTTTGGATTTCATAATTTTTTTTTTTAGCTGAGGATTCAAAATTTTCGTGCGTTAGATCGAAGATTTTTGGCGGAAATTCTTCACTATGACCTCACAAGTAAGTTGATTCACTAAAAATTAGTTCATTTTTTTTTGCGTTGATGATTTTGAAATTAGATGTTTTGATTTGTTTATTTTGTGAAATTGTCAGAAAGTTTTATTAATTTTCAAGATTTTGCCTTTGTTACGCTTATGATAGTCACCATCATCGAAAATATTGAAGAAAGCATGAAACTTTTACCTCAACAATGGACTCTTTCTGAGCCGTTTCTATTTCTCTTAAAACCCTTTTTAATCTTTTTCTTTTTCTCTTACAAACTCAAGTGACTCTCTTGCCTTATATAGGCACTAAACCCTAGAATTATATTTACTACAAGACAAAACATTTCATTAAGTGACACAATGTATTACATGCTCCTTCATTCTTCTATTCTTCCAAAACATTTCAGCCTGGCTTCTCCAATTAGTTGCTCCATGGCCCATATCATGATTTCTCACAACTTGGCCCATCTCATGCTTGTTCATCTCTTTTTCTTCAGTTGGGCCTGTTTCATCTTCTTCTTTGTTTTGGCCCAAACCTTTTACACCGTCTCTTTGCCTTTGTTTGGCTGCCAAACCAGCTTCTTCTTCCTCCTCTCTTTTACACTCCCCCTCAAGGTGTGAGTATGGCTTCCCCATTACTCCCATCTTGCTCAACATTTTATGATGTAAAGAAGCTTGAAGAGGTTTAGTAAACACATCAGCTAATTGCTTATGAGTAGGAATATAGGTAGGCTTAATCTCCCCCTCAATGATCTTGTCCCTTATGAAGTGGCAATCCACTTCAATATGTTTTGTTCTTTCGTGATACACCGGATTCGCTGCAATAGATAGTGCAAGTACCGTTGTCACAAAGGTAACACTGGTTGGCGCCTTGCTGGCCTGCATCTTTCAACAAGCTTCTCACCCACATTACTTCACAAGTAGTCATAGCCATGGCTCTGTACTCTGCTTCAGCAGAGGACCTTGCAACCACAGATTGCTTCTTAGACTTCCACGAAATTGGAGATTCACCCAACATAATGCAATAACCTGTGGTTGAGCGTCGAGTAAAAGGGCATGCAGCCCAATCAGAATCACAGTAGGCTGTCAATTTGACATTTGTACTGTTAGCAAGGAGGATTCCTTGTTCAGCAGCCCCTTTCAGGTATCTCAGGACTCTTTTAGCAGCTTGCCAGTGATCTGAAGTCGGTTTTTGCATGAACTGACTTAGAATTTGAACGGAGTAGGAAATATCTGGCCTGGTGATTGTGAGATAAATCAGCTTCCCTACAAGCCTTCTGTACTTGTCTGGATCAGGAAGAGGAGTCCCTTTTTCTGGTTCAAGCTTGCTGTGGGCATCAAGAGGTATTTTCAAGGATCTTTCTTTGTGTATATTGAACTCATGCAACATATCTCTGATATACTTCTTCTGAGAGACAAACAAGCCATTGTTTGTTCTTGCAATTTCCAACCCAAGGAAATATGATATATCTCCCAAATCCTTCATATGATATTCAGCACTTAGCACTCCTTTTAGCCTTTGGATTTCAGTTAGATCATTACCAGTAATAACCATGTCATCAACATAGATGAGCACAGCTGTGATCTGATCTCCTTGGATTTTGGTGAACAATGAGTGATCAGCTTGAGATTGTGCATAGCCTGAGTTCATTAGAGTGGATGAAAGCTTTGCAAACCATTGTCTTGGAGCTTGTTTCAAGCCATACAAAGCCTTTTTCAATTTGCATGCCAAAGGACCTTCATATTTGCTCACCTCCTTCTCAGATTTCTGCATTCTATCTCCAACCTTCCTGTAGTCAAAAGGCATCTCCATGTACACCTCCTCATGTAAATCTCCATGCAAGAAGGCATTTGTCACATCCATTTGGTATGCCTTCCAATCTTCCATTGCAATGACAGCAAGTAATGACCTTACTGTGGTCATCTTAGCAACTGGTGCAAAGGTCTCCTTGTAATCTATTCCTTCTCTTTGCTTGCATCCTCAATCACCAACCTTGCTTTGTACCTTTCCAAAGTTCCATCAAAGCTTGAACTTTAGTTTGTATATCCATTTGCATCCAATTGCTTTTCTTCCAACAGAAGTTGTGTTACCTCCCATGTATCATTCAATTCAAGAGCTTCAAGTTCTCTATTCATTGCTTGAACCCACTCCTTCTCTTTCACAAATTCATCAAATCAAGCTAGGCTCTTTCATGCTTTCCATTGTCTTGACCAGATTAGCAAAGGTGTTCTGAACACCTTCATTAATAACCCTGACAACTTCTGTAGCATTTACTCTTCTTCTTCTTTGATTAACAACATAATCATCTAACCATGATGGTTCTCTTCTTTCTCTGGTTGATCTTCTTTGATTATTCTGTTCCCCTTCATGTTCATCAGGAGCTTCTTCTTCTGCACCTTGAAACTCCTGTGTCTGATCTTCATTCTCTTCTTCTTGATCAGTATTGTGAGGCACTTCTGTGTTCTCAGGTTCATGCATACTCTCAGCTTCAGTCAGCACTCCTTGAATGTTGATACCAAAAGGTTCATCAAAATATTTTCTTCTGAAATTCTCTCTACTTCCTTCCTTGCTAGGATAGATATGCTCATAGAACTTTGTATCCCTTGTAACAAACCTCTTTCCACTTGTGATTTCTTCAACCTTGTAACCCTTTTGAGTGCTTGGATACCCCAGGAAAATGCAAGGCACACTTCTTGGTTGAAATTTATCTTTAGACCTGTCAGGATTGTAGGCCATAACCAAACACCCAAAAGATTTCATGTGATCATAGGTTGGAGTACAGCCATACAACATTTCATATGGTGTTTTGTTTTGTATCACAGGAGTAGGAAGCCTATTAATAATGTAGGCTGCAGTAAGCACACAATCACCCCAGTAGCCAAGTGACAAACCAGCCTGAAATCTCAAGGCTCTACTTATTTCCAACAAGTGTCTGTGCTTACGCTCTACAACCCCATTTTGCTGAGGATGATCAGGGATACTAGTCTGATGCACAACCCCTAACTGATCAAAGAACTTCTGGCAGTCTCCATCATCAAATTCAAGAGCATTATCACTCCTTATAACTTTGATCTGTCCACCAAACTGAGTCTTTGCATATTCATAAAATGTCTTAATCTTCTCATAAGCATCAGACTTATGTCTGATCAGATAAACCCAAGTCCCCCTGGTGAAATCATCCACCAAGGTTAGGAAATATTTATACTTTCCTGTGTAAGCAACTCTATAAGCTCCCATATATCTATATGGACAAGCCCAAAAGGTCGCTTGGTTCTAGTACCTCTTCTTGTATAGGGTGTTCTAGTGTGGGTAGCCATAGGACAAACAAGACAATCAAAAACAGAAACACAAGACATATTATCACAAGCAATCACAGATTTAACCTTAGAAATAGTGAGCATGACTCCAAACCAGAATGCCAAACTTGCAATTTGTTTTCATTCAGTTTCTCATTATTCACACCTTCAATATTCATAGTTTGTTTATCACAATCAACTACATTACCAGAACAAACACTACTCCTTAATTCCTCAGTCTTCTTCCTTCTATTCTCTTCTTGCTTTTCGTGTTGAAATACATAATATAATCCACTGACTGCTCTTCCCAATCTTGTGTCTCCTTTCCCTCTACAATCCTGCACACAACACCCTTCATCACTAAAAACCACATTACATCTGTTGTCCTTGGTCAATCTCTGAACAGACAACAGATTTTGTTTGAATGAAGGAACATACAGCACATTCATCAATTTAAGACCATTTCCCAACTCAGCATCTCCTCTATGTGTCACCTGAACAACCTCACCATTGGGTAAATTCACTCTAGGTCCTCTATTCAATCTCACAATATTGTTGAGAAATTTCAGACGCTTTATCATATGATCCGAGGCCCCAGAGTCTATTACCCAACCTTTCTCAAATCATTCGCTTTAACATTGACAAGACTGCAGTTGCACTCCAACTCCTCATCCTGTTTCACCACCTCCTTTGCTTGATGATGCATGATTTGTTGAAACCATCTTCATTAGACTCTCAAGTTGTTGACGCTATGGTCGTGACCAGATCAAGACGCCTTGGCATTAGCAAAGCAGCTTGTCTTGAATCCTTTGTTTTGCTTGAAATTCTTCCCTTGATATCCTTGACCTTGTCTTCCCGACCTGGTTCCAGATTACGCACAGGCCTAGTAAACTTTGTTGTGGATTGAAAACCAGGTTTGTAGCCAGTCCTCTTGCTTCTTGGATGTCCAGCACGGTAGCCAACTACTTCCCAACAAGCATCGCACTGTGGGTTAGTCCTTCCACAAAGGCTTACATTTCTCTTCAAAATTCTCCCCTTACTCATGAAAGTCAGGCTTCATTACTCTTCTTCTTCTCCAAGACATTCCCATTTTGAGATTCCTCTTGAAACAACATAGCAACAGCTGAATCAACAGAAGGAAGAGGTGACATCAACAACATGTTGCTTCTCAAAGTGGAGTACTCTTTGTCCAAACCACTCAAAAACTGGCACAATCTCTTCTCTTCATTTTCTTGAGAGAGTGCCTTCAAGTAGGCTTTCACATCTTCAAAGATTTGTAGTGATTGGAGGCAAGTTACTCATATTATCAATTTCATTCCAAATCACTTGAAGTCAGGTGTAGTACTCTTCAATGCTTCTACCCTTGTTCAACATCATACTAATCCTTGTTGAGTTTGTATTTTCCGCCCCATTTGCCACAAAGATACCTCCTCTCCAAGATATCCCAAGCTTCCTTTCAGCAGCTTGCAGAACATAATGAGGCTCTTAATTCGCCACTAACATTTTGCATCATCCAGAAATAATGAGGTAATTTGAGGCTTCCTGTGCTTCTTGCTTTGTTAGTGTCGTAAGTAGGCCTAGAAACCTCGACTGGCCATACCCTAACTTTCTCTTAGAAGCCAAGGCCACAATCATCTGCCTCTTCCATGGGCCGTAATTCTCTACACCAGTCAGACTTGGGGTCACCTTCAGATTCTGGGTGCTCTCTGAAGGATTATAGTAAAGGGGGTCTGTAGTAGCCATGACAGTTGATTCGTTTCCACCAGACATTCTCACAAAGACACACAAATACACTACACAAAACAGAGAAGATACAAACAAGCAGAAAACAGAGTATCACACAAAGAAAAGGATAAACACGAAGAAAGAACAAAACTTGGTGGCTATCAAGAGCACAAGGCTCTGATACCATCAAGATTTTGCCTTTGTTACGCTTATGATAGTCACCATCATCGAAAATATTGAAGAAAGCATGAAACTTTTACCTCAACAATGGACTCTTTCTGAGCCGTTTCTATTTCTCTTAAAACCCTTTTTAATCTTTTTCTTTTTCTCTTACAACTTCAAGTGACTTTCGCTTTATATAGGCACTAAACCCTAGAATTATATTTACTACAAGACAAAACATTTCATTAAGTGACACAATGTATTACATGCTCCTTCATTCTTCTATTCTTCCAAAACATTTCAGCCTGGCTTCTCCAATTAGTTGCTCCATGGCCCATATCATGATTTCTCACAACTTGGCCCATCTCATGCTTGTTCATCTCTTTTTCTTCAGTTGGGCCTGTTTCATCTTCTTCTTTGTTTTGGCCCAAACCTTTTACACCGTCTCTTTGCCTTTGTTTGGCTGCCAAACCAGCTTCTTCTTCCTCCTCTCTTTTACAAATTTTGATTATGATTGCAGTAATTTTCTTCGTTATGAGAGAATATTTGATTAATTTTGATTTTAACTGAAGAATTGTGTAAGTCACGCGCCTTAATTCTGTTAATTTGCAGTGAATTACTAGGAAATCCGAGAGTTTTTAATTATAAATAAGGAGTGTATAAATGTAATTTATGTGCTTTTAAGTGTGTAAATCACTAAATCTGCAGTAATTTCGTTAGAAATAACATAATTTGATCAACTTGAACGTGTTATTGAGTAATTCATGTGCATTTAACCGAGGTTTAAAGACTGTAAATCTGCAGAATTTAAGGAATTTTGATTAATATAATTCATTACCAAGGTATTTATTAGGTCTGCAAATCTGCAGTAATTTTCTGATAATTAACATGAATTTGTAATGTCTATAAATTCACAGAATTTTCTTATTAGTGAGAGAAATTTTGATTTTAAAAGCATGTAAAAATTCATTTGCATTAAACCAAAATACTAAAATTGATTAGGTAAAAAGTAAAGTGATACACTTATGAAGCAAGAAATTTGGTGGCAAAATTAGGTATGAGTTTAGAGTTGTTATTTATTAAATTTAATTAATGGTGAAATTTGAGTGTGAAATTGGCCAACAATGAAGCTTATAAAGAAGTACTTGTATTTGTTAAGAGTATAAAACCGATTTTGGATCTCCAATCATCAGCTTAAACGTAATTTTGGTTGAGTTGGTTCATAACAGTATTAGTTTTGGTTATTGAAAACGCAGGAAAAAGTCGGTGATTATGTTAATCCGATGGATTAGTAGGCGGGTTTAGATTGTTTTGTTTTCGGCGGCTTTTTGAATACTCTGAAAGTATTTCCATATAAGAGCTTGCCATTTGATTTTTTAGCACTAAACTCATAATAAATCTCTTTATGCAAATATACTTTTGTCGTTTTTGTGCATTAATTGATGAAAACAAGGAAAATATATGGTGAAATTTAATGGTGCATATTGCTCGGTAGTGAATTCAAGAGTAGAATGAAGTGTTGGCTAAACTAGGATTCGAAGTTAGTTTCCAAAAATGTTTTGGAATTTCGGAGAGCCAAATGGGAAATAGAGTAACGGCGGAAAAATTATCAAAATTAGAACATTTAGGTCAGAGTTTTGTTTTTCGATGTTATATGATTATTCTTAGTCCCCTTCTACACCATTGAAGTCGATTATGGAGCTTACTGAGCTTACTGCTTACGACTTGGGGTGATTGTATTGTTTGCATTCTCCTATAAATCTTAACATAGCTAAGGAGTATTTGTTTATTCTACGTTCATCCCTGAAACTAAGAAGGGGAGTGCAGAAAAAAAGACTGAGTCCATTACTTCCTCCGTCTTAGCTACGGAGTATTTCCATATCAGAAATTGACTAAATTGTGTTGTTATTTCGCTGTCATTTTTTAATAGAATTGGAAAAAAACTGAGTGTTGAGTATGTGATGTTCTATCATTATTGATTGGTCTTCAATTACAAGTTTGATTGAATTCCCGGTAACTGTCTCGATACACAGGAAATGTGAGAGTATCATGGCGTTATTTATATTCTTTGTTCATTACTTATCATCGCTGTTGGATCTTCCTCCACCTTTGTTAGATTCGAGAATCACACAAGATACTGATCTTATCTCCGCTCTAATTTTCAGGAGCAGACTAATGATCCTCAATCAAACTCGAGTTTCACCTTGGAGAGCACCATTTCGACTGATGTTTGCACTCAAGTGGTTACAAAGGAAGGCCATGTTCCTAAGGTTTTGGTCTTTCCCACTTCTTTTGCGTCTCTTTGCGTAGGGATTGTTATACACTGACTTCGAACTTAATTTTCCAACGCCTTACTCATCTTGCACTCTTGTTTACTGCTTACAGATTCGGAAGCCCTATACCATATTAAAGCAGAGGGAGAAGTGGTCAAAAGAAGAGCATGAAAAGTTTCTCGAAGCTTTGAAGTTGCACGGTCGAGCTTGGAAAAAGATAGAGGGTACATTTCCGAACCTTTTCATGTTATTAAATGAACTTGTCTTCATAGTAGTTTTTGTCGTAAGTCTAATGCTTTTTTTGAACAGAGCATGTAGGGACTAAGACGGCAGTTCAGATCCGAAGTCATGCTCAAAAATTCTTTTTTAAGGTTAATTGCCCGTTTATTTCTCTTGTTTTAACGTAAGTCTTACTGCTCATGACCTCAAAAGACGTGCAAACGATATCTGGAGGTCAAATTCGAAACAACTGCAACGCACTGACGCGAATATTTAAATATGTTGGTTCAGGTTGTTCGCGAGACAAGTAGCACTAGTGTCAGCTCAACCGTGGTTGAGATACCACCACCTCGTCCCAAGAAAAAACCGTCGCGCCCGTACCCTCGAAAGTTTGTGCTACCTACGGAAAAAGAAATTTCTAAAGATCTGCCAACACGTTCAACATCTCCAAGTTCGTCAATTTATGAGAATCGATCTCCAATGTCAGTTATGTCTCCTTTGGCTTCGGAAAATCTAGCATCTGAGAATTCCGCTGCTCGAAATGGTAGCCCATCGCCGACATCTTTTGCTGAAGCTGTTAACTCAGCAGAACTCTCTCCATCGAATGATACTGAACCCCGAGATATTTCTATGGTACGGTTCTGCAAAGACATATTGTACGTATTATTTGAGCCGTGTTCTCAGAGATCGTCATTGTTCTGATTTTCTATTCTTTTTTTGAATCTGCAGAAATTGGAGCGATTCTCAAGTTTAGATTCGGTTAACAAGCCAGAATCAGCTCCTAGAAAGATTATTAAACTCTTCGGCCAGGATGTTGTCGTCCCATGTGAGCTCGTCTTTTCTCCGTCTTCAAAAACGGGGCAAGAGCTTCAGGCCGATAATATTGATATGCCTACTTCTGGTTCGATTAATGAATTGGCAAATGCTGTAGGAAAAGCTGATAACAATTCAGATTCTGATATTCCGTTAGATCAACTTACACTTCAGTTATGCAAAGAAAAAGAGCATTTAGTAGAGGCAGGCATGGTAAGGAAATCGACTTTTCTCGAAACGTCTAATTTTAGCAAGGCTGACAAGGGCTTTGCACCATACAAAAGAAGTTTGTTGGAGAGAGACACGCAATCACCCAACGAGAGCATCGACAACGAAAGAGAACGTAAAGCAGTTCGACTGGGCTTGTAGCAATGCACAGGGTATTATATACCAGCCAAGTATCAATAGAGATAATATAGCTTAAAGACAGCAATTTTGGCGAGGAGATTAATCGTAAAGTAGAGCCTAATGTAGAACTCCAAATTCGCTATTCGCTACGGTTTGGTTTCAAGTTTCAAGTTTCAAGTTTGTCAGGAATTGTCGACGTCCGGTGACTATAGAGGTGTGGCCTGACTATTTGCTGGTATGATTCAATCAAACTGGGGTTTTTGGTAGTTTGATGTTGTAGTAGGTATGTTACTATGTCTATGTTGTTAGCTTAGCATATGTTGATTGGATGATCCTTACCATATACGGAGTATGTTAGATACTTGTATTTGTCAGTTTAGGTAGATTGATAAAGAAAACCACCATATTTATGAAATCTATCTATTTATCGACTTTAATGATAATTGTATGGTGCACAATGTTTTTACTCAATTTAATAAATTGATTTTTCTAGTATGCTTCCTAAAGTATTTAAAATATCACTAATTGTTCTATAAGGTCGTCTCACCCTAACTTATGGTGAGATCAGCCCAATAACATTAGCCCATTAAAAAGAAATTAAATGTGATGTCAAATGGTATATGTTATTCAACTGGAGTATATTATATTACTTGTTGACATATTTATATTTAGTTTAGAATAATAATATAATATAAATATATTTTGGGACTATATTTTGAATAATATAAATAGTATATTTAGAATAATACTTCCTCCATTTCATTCAATTCTATACATTTACTTTTTATACACTATTTTTTTTTTGAGTGAAAGATTAATTTCAATTCATTAATAATAAATTATGTCACGCATACAAATGATTGCAAAATTAACCGAAAACAAAATTACCAAAATTACAACGATTTTCTTCTCATTCAAACAAAGAACTCTAGTAATAAAATATACCGCTTCTGCACACCCGCCTCTATCACATCGCTGCCTACTGACGCAGCCTTCCACGAGGGGCTCTTTGGATCTGATATTGTTTTGAAGAGAGCGAATTTCATTGGATTTTGTAAATTGTTGTCGGAAACTTGAAATAATTCGTAACACCCCATTAATCTTTCTGATTATCATCTGCAATAAGTCAATACACTATTCAAAAGTGAGGAGAATCTTCCATATATCGTTTAATATATGAAATAAAAAATAGTCATGCGAGATTTTATTTTAATTGTCTTTTCGAGAGCATTATTAATATTCAAATTTCATATTTTTCAGAATTATGTAACTAAAGATATAAACAAAAGAAAACGTGCATCGACGTACGTGCAAAAAGCAAATGTATAGAATTGAAAGAAATGGAGGAATTATTATATTATGGGATGGGATGAGATGAGATTATATTTAGTTAGGATAAAAGATGATGGGATAGAAAAAAAATATTTTGTTTAATTAGAAAGGATTATTAGAAAGGATTATAAGTATAGTATCTTAATTAATAATAATCTTCCGTATAATAATCTTTAGAGTAAATTACAAAATACCACCTTTTAAAATTGAAAATTTTCAAATTACCACCTTTTAAAACATTTTTTGTAAATTCACGCTTTTATAGCTTTTACTCAAATTGCCACCTTTCTCCAAATTCAGGTGAAAAAATAATCCGCTTTTGCCCTCACTTTTTATTGAATTGTTTCTGATTTGACTTTTTTGTGAGGAAAAAAGTCAAATCAGAAACAAACGACTCGAGACAGAGTAAATTATTTTTACACCTAATTGGAGTAAGATGGCAATTTGAGTAAAAGTCATATAAAATGCAGAATTTACAAAGTTAATGCTTTTAAAAGCAGAATTAAAATTTTCAATTTTAAAAGGTGGTATTTTGTAATTTACTCTAATCTTTATTATATATTTCGTGTCATAATAATCTTCACTACGGAGTATTTATTTTGAGAATCTTTATTATATATTTTGAGAACGATAATCTTTATTAGTTTAGGATAATATTTGATTTGTTGCTGTATTAGATAAAACACTTTAAATTGTAATCAAATTATACGAAGTAACAAAATCAAAGTAAACAATAACTATAGCAAACTTTCACTCACTCTCGATGCAGAGATATATAATTCAAATCTATTGATATAATACGACATTCTAATCTATTTATAAATCAGTACTCAAACTAAAACTCAAAAAAATTAAGACCCGTGCTCCCGAAAAACTAATTTAAAAAAAAAACTAAATTCATTTTAAAGGGACAAACACCAACAGTGCTCATCATCATTCAACAGTCCAACACCATCTAAGAGCATATTTATCAATGATGAGAGTGCTCATCATCCAACAGTCCAACACCATCTATCATCACTTGTACTTTTATCCATGAAAAAGTCACAATGCATCGCCTGTGTGAGGAGGCAAATGAGGAGTTGGAGTGGACCCTCATGGTACTTTACCCATTTTATTATCTCATTTTATTGCTAGTTGGTGGTTCAAGTTCTTTTATTTATATATTTTAAAATAGAATAATTGAGTATAAACAAATATGTGAGGTAAAATAAAGTGGAAAAGAGAGAAATATGATGAATTGTGGATAAAGGTCAATTTTAAACGAAAGATTATGAGGTAAAATTTGTAGAGAAAAACTAAGATGATGGGAGGTTACGAAAATGGATAAAGATGGTCTGAAGCCCATCTGTAACTCAACTTTCATGCTAAGAAAGTTGAATCACCAACATCTTTTGTCTACCACACGGCATTGCATGATTGGATACTACTTTTTTTTTTTTTTTTTTTTAATTAGAAAATATTTTCTTTATGTGTTTAATTATTTTAACTTTAATTTTATATAAGTTTACAAAATAAAAAAAAAATTACATTAATATTCATAAGATTTTTTTCCCTACAAATAGAGATCACATTTGATATAGTCTAAACGATTCAAACTCGACCATCGGGCTAGACTTTTTGGCTGAAATGGCTTTAAAGATTACATAACTTACAAAGTTCTCGAGACTGTATGCTACAGGTCAATTTCATCACCCCTTGCCCCAAATAAGATTCGAGTGAGATGACGTGTGAGAGAGAATTATCTATGACAACAAGTGCCAAGAATAAAAATAAGAGTAATATTACGAGTACAAACAGGAGAAGTAGAATGCTAATGGGAGAAAACATGATAAGTGGGAAGCTCAGAAAACAACTATGTGAAAAAAAAAAAATACGGAGTAATAAATAAAAAATAAACAAACTATTAAAGTATAAATTTGATCTTCGACAACAATTTGTATGCTTAAGTACATAAGAAATCAGATAATAACTCGCCTACTGCTCGCTTTAGATGCTTGTAGCCACTATAAAACAATGTTTACACACAACATAATTCATTTAACAAAAAAAAAAACAACGGGTCCTGTTTCTTGTTACATGGAACTATTAAGTATCTGGTGTTACATTATACTGAATCGCCTAAACAACGCTCAACGCTTTTGAATGAAAGATTACTTTCATGTCGCATTGAAATAACAACGCGAATCAGATACTTTATTAGTTTATCAATTTTTATTCGAACAAACGCCATGTCCGCTAAAATTCCTTCCACCAACAAATCGACCAGACGTGACTGGCGCAACTAGCCAAGACACCCAACAACTAGTTCATCCATAAAGGAAAAAATAGAGGTTTCTTGCAAAACACTAATTCTTGTGTAAGTCAGGCCTTACAATAAATTATTGTAAGTTTACCTTATTTGTACCCGATTATATAGCTTATGTACGTACTACTTAAGTGATAATTATGATTAATTGTTACTAAATTTTTTTAGTACCATTGTTAGTGATTTTAGTAGATTTGTTTCATGTTTGCACTCTTTATCTACAATTTCAGACTCTCTCACATTTATTTAGTGTAAGTTCAGTCTCACAGGAGAATTGCTGCTTACAAAAATAAGCATCACTTAAAGAGATTAAAAATTAAGACTAAAAAACATCATAAACTCCACTATCCTTTGACCCACGTATGTTGCCGATTATTAGTTTTAAAGACAATTATTTTTTATTTTGTTACTTATTTTTATTCATGTTGTAATTATAAATATACTAAAATTTAAATGATATCTAAATTTGACTGTAAAAGAACGTAGATTAATATTTAGAAAACTAAAATTGAATTAAAACTAAAATTAAGAATATACTACTTAATATGCGGTATCTTTATTATGAGAGACATGCATAATTAAAAAAAAATCATATATAACCGTTTTTAAGGATAACTATTTTCTTATTAACTAATAGACTAATTTTATTTTTTAAATTATATATACGGAGTAATAATTTTTATAGATTGATTAATTTTACTCCATATTTTGAATAAAATTTTAATAATATATAATTTATAAAATAAAATTATTCTATTATACAATAATTAGATTTTCTGACAAGTACAAACACAAAGAAAATAAGAAACAAAAAAAAAGTATTTTAATTAGTGATGTCATTGAAAAAATCTCTTTTCATAGAAAAAAATATTATTTTAGTGCTCTATTAAAAGTATTGTTATAGTTAAACTAAAAGCTTTTTTAGACCCGTGCCCTAAAAATTAGCAGTAAAAGAATTTTTAAAAGTATAAAAACGAAAAAAATAAAATAAAATAAAGACGTAGTCGTGTCGGTATCCCAGGAAATTTGTTTTTGCCTTTTAATTAATGAATCAAAGAATGGTGTTAACATTAGCATTCTTCTCTACAAAATACAAATGAATTGAATGATATTAGCATATTTGTACAATGTAGTCTAACCATTTGGCCTACAAAAAAAAAAAAAAAATTGTAGGCTACATTAGCCTATCTAAGTGATGATAGGTCACAGGTTCGATTCCCCTCCCCGTCAGATATTTCCTTACGCCATATTGGACCAAAAAAGAAAAAACATTAGCCTATCTAAGACCCTTGATTGCTTGAAGAAGACCTTCAATCTTCAGAGGCTTCGTTAGTCGACAATCCATTCCCGCTTCTGCCGTGTTTGCTTCCTCTTCCGTCTCATGCGCTGTCAGTGCTATTATCGGGATTCTTACGTTGTACTTTCTCTCTTCCTCCCGAATTCTTCGTGTGGCTTCTAATCCATCCATCACAGGCATCTGTAAAAACCGATTACAACGATCTTAAATGTCGAAGAGTAAATTGATCTTTTGACTCGTTTGAGGCGTGAATGTATAAATTACCTGGCAATCCATGAGAATGTAATCAAAAGGAAGTGTGGAAGACCCTTCGCTCAGAGCCTTTGACACGACCTCGAATGCCTCTAATCCGTTGCTGCAAACTTGGGTGTGAGCAGCACCCCATCGAGTAGCGCTCATCACAGCCAATTTACTCAGCAGTGGATTGTCTTCTACTATCAGAAACCGCTTTCCATGTAAGGGTTTTTCCGAGCTAGCCCCGTCAGCTAGAGGTTTCTTCTCCAAGCTTCTGCAAGCACAAAGAACAGTTTATTTGTGAGGTATCTCGATCATTAGACGTATACAAAATGTAAGACGTTCATCACGGATATTGACATACTTTAGGTCTTCTTTTCCCTCGACTGTTCCCTGGCCTCCAAATTCAGGTAAAAGTGAGATAACTCGACTCAAACGAGAACCATGTAAGGGCTCCAATGTAACTTGATCCGTAAGAGGAAGGCTATCCTCCTCCAAACCATGGAAATGGGCTTTACGAGTGTCGGCCCTGTCGAGCCACACGACATTAACACGTGCCCTAGAGACCTCCTTCCTGAAATGCGCAATCGCTCTGCTTATCTCCGTAACAAAATCTCCAGCATTTGCGTCTATGATAAGCATTACGCATTTCAATGAGGATTCTCCTTCCGTTATATTCACCCTTCGTTTGATTCTCTGTAGAGCGCCGTAGAGTTCGCTCCCTTGTCGTAAGGCCACCAAGTCGATGCCAAGGCTCTTCATGAATCGTGTTATCATTCTTCTACGCTCATCGCTTTTGATCAATGCAAGCACCAAGGACTCTTTTTCCGCTTTAATACCACGTGGTTCGTGATCTATCGGTGCATTTCCTTGGAGAATCAAGAAGATGTTGAACTTAAAGCAAGTGCCTGCTTCACCATTTGCTTTGTCAACTATCTCTACGTGTCCTCCCATCATCCGAACCTAAAACGATTTTCAAATACATGGTTTGTTAGTGTCTTATCATCTGAACCTATAACAAACCGTGAGTAATAATCGTACGTACCAACGATAGAGCGATGCCAAGTCCCAAGCCTGTGCCGACATGTTCAGCAGAGTTTTCCTTAACTTGAACAAAGTTGTCGAAGATAGAAAGTCGCTTGTCCTTAGGGATGCCGGGACCCGTGTCTTCGACCTCGAACACAAACTCCATGCACTGAGGATGTTCCTTGACCGACCTCTTCTCTTCAACATCATCAACATTCGCTCCTTTGATCTTCGAGAAGAGCCTCAACAACCTGCTCCAAAGGCCAATCGATCTGTCTGATGCAATCTCGGAGTTCTCCAGCGTAGGCTTCTTAGCTAGAACGCGGATTGATACATGGCCCTCTGTCGTGAATTTGATAGCATTGCTCAGCAAATTGGTTAAGATCTGCTTAATTTTGCCCTGATCACCAATGACTTTCGAGAAATTCGTGATAGATCCGTCACAAGAGTCGAATATCACGTCTACTCCCTTTTTAATGGCATTAGGATAGTACAAATCTGCTATGTCCTCCACGAGTTGAGCTATGTCAAATTCTTTTTCATTGAGTTGCATCTTCCTGCTTTAATCTTGCTAAAATCGAGAATCGAAGTTCACCAATTCTACATGAATACGAAAAATCACAAGTACATACACATATTATCGAAAATGTCAATTATGTTTAGATAAAGACTTATACTCCTCTTTTCCAATGATTTGTTTACTGAATAATTTTTATGAGAGTAGATTAAGAGGTGTAAACAAACGAATATATGTCGTGTATTGAACATGATTAATTATTGTCGTAAGATGAACGAAATTACCTAGAAGATCGTTAGCGCTTAGTGTCCATCTTCTTCAAGTTAGAAGCCAATTCCGAAGAAGGAGAAACATCGGCATAAGAGAGCTCAATCCAACCCTTGATGCCGGCGATGTAGCCACGTATGTCATGGGCGGTCTTACTAAATTGATTCATATAAGCGGAAGATAGACGCGCCTCATGTGTGGCCGCCTTCACAATCATGGTTACAAACGCAAATACGACGACCAACACGACAACCGACACGACCACTAGCACCATCAATGCTTCCTTTATATGCTTTCCAATGTCGTATACCAATTCATTGCATGGGAAAGCCAGTGCATGTGCCTACGTACACAAGTCATCCATGCACAAATTATATATGTATATACAATCACTTTTATTACTAGAATAAATTTAATATTATACAAATTAAAGTAAAAATGTAAAAAAAAAAATTACCTTAGTTTGAGTTTTAGCAAAATTAATTTGCTCATTATTGTGTGGAGTAAAACCTAAAACACTTGCTTGAGCCGAGGAGTTTAAAAAAGTTACTAATTTGTTCGTTATCGCTTCATTGCGAGCCTCCTCAATATTTTGCTCAATTTTCATCATCATATTATTATATAAATATGGTAACATTATGCACGGTATCATAAGTGTTACGATTGTCTGCATGTTACAACAAAAAAAAGTCATAAGTAATTCAGTTATACCAATCAAAGTATATAAACCGATCTTAATTGGGACCTCTCTGGCTATGGACCTGCCACGCTTAACTCTTAGTTAAAAGCACAAAATCAATTTCAGAAAATTCTAGTCATAATGTTCTGATACCATATCAGAACCCAACCGTACAAAAATTTTAGGAAAAAAAAAAACGTATTATTTTAATTTTATTGAAATTTGAATAAATAAAAGAGGTTATATTATTGCATACCAAGAGGATAAAGAAGGAAATAGGGCGCACGACTATGTATGAGATGATTTTCGCCATTGAAGATAATACTGCTCAACAAAAGGTAGCAACCTATAATTTTTCTCCATTATTATAATAAAATAAACCAAATCAAATTATAAGAGTGCAAAATAAACAAACAATTAAAGTTTTAATGTATAATATACACAAATTTATTAAACGAGATTTCTAAAATGTGCTACTGATGATACATGTTAACAACTTAAATATTCGACTAAAATATGATAAAATAGTTAATTATTCTACATACCACAAGCGTGCCATGTTATACGTAACACTTGAAACACCATCGAACATGATGATGAAATTTCGAGACAGGTAATTTAAAGTAAGTATAAACAAATGACTGAGACAGAGGGAGTAAATATATTACATAATAATAATAATGATTACGGTTAAACTCTAAACTTTTTCTTTTATTCTTAATTCAAAACTAATTAACTAATAATTTTAGTTTGGAAATATTATTTATTTTTAAATTTGTGATGTTAGAAACTATGATATGAATTGTAATATGGTGAAAATCTTCTTATATATATATGTGGATGTTTTGGCAAAAAGGGTTTGTCACAAAAAGGGACAAAGATTATGTTATGAGAGTATATATCAAGTTAGATTTCCTTGATGACTAATTTGTAATAATATAAGAAATCATCAATTTTTTTTGAATTATATAGTAGGATTTTATAAAATCCATTTTTTTGTGATTTTTCCACAATTAAGTAAATAATTAATGAAATCAATTTTGATTTGGCATCAAGAAAGATTTCCTTAAATCAATGACAAAAGAAATGAAATAAAATAAGATAAATTGAATTAAATATTATAAAATGAAAAATCAGTGTGATAAAAAGGCATATATGACAAAATTATAGATAATTCTTAAGCATATTGTACATTTGTACAAACATATTATAAATGAGACATATGGAGAATTAATAAAATAAAAATTATGTTAAAATTATTTGGTAATCGATCGTTCATGAAAGATAATTAAAATTGCCAAATGGAAGCTAATATAAACCTATTGATAAATTAATTTATGACAATGTTAATGAAAGTGTGATGATACTTCAATTTAATTTGGTTTTTTAATTACGAATTCACTAACGTAACTACTCCGTATAAGTTAAAACGATAAATTTACAAGGTGTATATATATATATATATAGTCGAAATAATGCATACAGTTCACATCAGTAGATAATCAACCTACTTCCGAAATTTTATTAAATTGTTTATACTTACTGGAAAAAACAAAACAAGCGTAAACAATCAAGTGAAATTGAGGGAGTATAACGATTCAACCCGAGAAAGGTATATTTGTGTTTAAACATAAACTCGATCATACCATATATTATATAAATGAATTATTTAATTAAATTGAATTTATCTTTAAAATTTGACAACATCTATTCATTCTTACCTCAACCATTGACCCAAAGTCAAATCTTTATTATAAGAATGTTAAACGTAACAATGACAAGACGATTTTATAAATTAGTGAATCGATCATATGTCACAAATTGTGGAATACATAATTAAGTTGCTTAATAACTTAACTTAACACGTGTGCGAATTAACTAATGAAATAGAATATGCTTGCAAATTTGCGTACGTGAGTGAGTCAAACGTTCATGTATTTATGCCTATAATTCAAATATTATATATCGTGTTTGGATTGTAAAATGGTACTCCCTCTGTCCCTATGAATCGTTAACATTTAACGTTATACTTTATTTTGTGAGGGAAAAATAAAGCAAACGTTAACAATTGCCTGGAACAGATGGAGTATAACTTACATGCAAAAGGTAATGTTAAATTAGATGACGTAATATGCATAACTCGAAACCATTTAAATTGTAATTAAATATGCGCGCCATGGAATTAAATATTTGATAATCAATATATTTTAACTTACCAACAAATATTGTGAGAGGAGGAATGGCTAATTAATAGTAATGAAAGACAAAGAATTAGGGAAATTGCAAAGTAATTATTGTAAGAATAATTAATTAAATTGTTGTTGGAAATTATATGGAGATTAAGAGTAAGTTTATAGTGCTTATATAATGTGAAAGTATATCATCAACCCTATGTGCTATTGAATAATCTCAATTACTTCCGACCAAATTATATGAAATGCCACTTTTGACCTTTAGTACTTGATATGGGAATTTCAGTCTTTTTGTTATAATTATTTGATTTTGATGCAACAAAAAGAAAAAAAAAAAAAATAAGTCTTGTTCACAAATTGCAATGGGAAAAATTCATATTAATTGACATATTACAGTTACATTCTTTTACGTATATACTGTATCATTACAGATGATGAGATAGATGTACTAACGTAATTACTATATATGCCCCAAATATTTAATCAGAAATTGCAGTTTATAATGATTTGTAATAAAAACATCGTAAAATTGTTTGTTCAGAGGCATTGTAAATATTAATATAGCTAATTAAGTACACACATCAATAATATTTAAGACGCTGCAGTAATACAATATGATAATACATCAGTGATTGTTCATTCGTGGATAGGGAAATAGACGGATCTCTGTTACTCTGTTAGTAGATGATCTTCCGTTGTTCGCTGGTTGAAAAGCATAATAAACTTTTTCGGTGACATCAACCCTATGTGCTATTGAATAATCTCAATTACTTCCGACCAAATTATATGAAATGCCACTTTTGACCTTTAGTACTTGATATGGGAATTTCAGTCTTTTTGTTATAATTATTTGATTTTGATGCAACAAAAAGAAAAAAAAAAAAATAAGTCTTGTTCACAAATTGCAATGGGAAAAATTCATATTAATTGACATATTACAGTTACATTCTTTTACGTATATACTGTATCATTACAGATGATGAGATAGATGTACTAACGTAATTACTATATATGCCCCAAATATTTAATCAGAAATTGCAGTTTATAATGATTTGTAATAAAAACATCGTAAAATTGTTTGTTCAGAGGCATTGTAAATATTAATATAGCTAATTAAGTACACACATCAATAATATTTAAGACGCTGCAGTAATACAATATGATAATACATCAGTGATTGTTCATTCGTGGATAGGGAAATAGACGGATCTCTGTTACTCTGTTAGTAGATGATCTTCCGTTGTTCGCTGGTTGAAAAGCATAATAAACTTTTTCGGTGAATCTCTCTTCTTCATCAGAAAGATATTAGAAATACCTGTGAAATTTGTCATGGGCCAGCAAATCAGAATGTTGACCTAATTTCGTCGTCTGGATAATCGACGGTAAAATAGTCAACCAAAAAGACTTTAAAACACGACTAATTAAGTTATTATACATTTATTCAATGGGATGATCGCCAATATATTTCCTCTTGTTGCCCGTAAATGCAAAATCGCTCGACCATTTGATGAAGATATGAACATAACGAGATTCTAAAAAATATATTGTAATCGTTTAATTTATTAATCTCGCTAGACTGTGAATTTGTCATATATAAAAATTAATGTAGAACATAATTCTTGTCATTTCATGGTATTATTATATTTTGATGTATTTATTACAGATACGAATATATTTATATAAATTATTTTTTTCAATTTAAATTGATGTAGATAAATTATCGAAAACTATATACTTACTAGGGCATTATATGAAAACCGAAACACACACTACTTTGAACATGTTCTTTCGGACTTTTTAGAAATTTGAACTAAATCAATCGAAATGAATCGAATCTGAATCAAAATGAGCCGAATCAAAATGAACTGAATCAATCAATCGAAAGGCTGAATCAATCAAGCTGAGAGTAATCAATCAAATGAACTGAAAATAAGCTGGAAAGAACGGGTCCTTTATCCATTTCATAGTATTGTAAATATACATTTGTTTTATACATGTACGCCAATACACATTTTATTTTGTTCATATCTTAAGTGTAAAATTGTAAAATTTTGAAATTAATAAGTGTCCGATAAAACAAATAAAAACAGGATTACACATGACTATTTTTTATTTTATATGTTAAAAATTATATCGAAAATTTTCATCAATTATGAATAATGCAAAAAAAAAAAAAAAAAAAAAAAAAAAGACTAATTTACTTTGAGTTTGAAATAATAAATTAATTATTAAAAACTATATATCATCTATTTTAATTTTCATTTTCGACTAATAACATAATTTACTTGCCAACATATATGTAATTAAATTTTTTATAGTTTTTGTTTAATCAAATCCAATTGTATCATGATATCATGACACAATCGTCAAGACACATTTTCATGCATTTATAACATCTATAGTTATGCGGAATACTTAATAACAAAATTTATAAAAGTTGAATATTAATATTGTATTTAAGAAAACGAATAAAACAATATTATCACACATGACTGTATTTTCAGTTATATATCGCCTACAATTTTAAAAAATCTCTAAGCTCGTGAATAATGTAAGAATGTGTAAAGACACAATTGAATTTGAATGGAGGGAGTAATATAAATGCATCCCACTATAAAATTAATTTTATTCTTCAAAGGGTAAATTAGTAATTCAATATTTTATGCCTGCAAATACAAATACCATCTCTTTAATACTGTGGGCCGAAAAATCATCTAAATAGATTGTGTATAAATTTGTAAATATATACATATTTTGAAAAATAAAATCTAAAATTTATTACCCTAAATTTATTATCAAAGATTTTCAATCTAAAATCTTTTTGCCACTAATATGAACCAATTGTGACTATTGTTGATATTTTCGTGGCTTGATTTGTGGCTAAATAAATATTTTTGCTATATGAATAACTATTTATGTGGCACGAGTGATTATTTGCTACATAATTATTTTTGCTATACCAATTTTAACCCGCTTTAATCGATAAAAAAAAAAAAAAAAGGTGAAATCGGTTTGAATTTTACTTAAATAAGACTAGTTTGCATGCCCGGCCCCGCCCGGGCCATCTGTCATTTTCTTTTAAATTTATTTTTATATAAAATACTCCATATAATTGTGTATATTTGTCTAATTTATATATTTATCAAACTAAAATATGTATACTTATTTCATATAAAAAAAACTCAAAAGTATTTTTCAATTGTATTTTATTGGTAACATGAGTATTTACAAAAATAACCTATGAGCAGCATCCAAAATACTGTCCACAAAACTTAACTTATATTATATATTGTTCATTATTTTCCTTAACTTAATTATTAATAAAATATATTTAAGGAAATAATATGTATTTTTCAATTTTGGTATCATAATATTATAAGGATTCAAATTGTAGATTTAGTATTATATTTTTGATTTTCGATTGCATATATTAATTATTTTCATCTATAATCCTATTAGTTATGGAATTCTATTAGTAGCATCCAAAATACTGTCCACAAAACTTAACTTATATTATATTGTTCATTATTTTCCTTAACTTAATTATTAATAAAATATATTATATTTAAGGAGACAATATGTATATTGTTTCCAATTATATATATTTAAAAATAATATTAATTTTTTTTTTCAGCCAATTGTATTGTAATGATTGTACCATAGAGACTATGGTTTCGACTTTTTATATATATACTAGTTAAGTGTCTGCCTCGTCCTGCCTATCATTATTATTAAGATTTAAAAATAAGTATAAAATGTAATTTTTATATATTTTTTCTAATTTATATATTTACTAATTATGATATAATTTTATATGATATTTAATATAGTCATAATATTATTTTTTTTAGGTAAGTTTTATTTAAATATCACAGAGAATTAGTTGTTTTAAATAACACTAAAAATTAAATACTAAATTTTCCTAATGTAACCTAACTAATTTAATTGTCATTAAAAAGTATATTACTTTCAAAAATTTATTTATTTTATTTTTCACACCTTCCAAATATAATGTATCTATTTTTTCCAATTTTAATTTGGAAATATAGAGTGTTTGTCATAATATTTGATTATATATTTTTAAGGATATTTGATTATGTTTAAGGTAATTTTTCTTTTTTTAAATGCTTTACTAAAAAAACCTTATTTTATTTTAGAATCTTAATAATATTAAAATATCCAATTATAATAAGCTTAATAAGTTTTATTATATATTAATATAATAACTTAGATTATATATATTAAAATAATATTTTTTTTTATCAACCAATTATATTAAGACAAATGTCGACCATAGAGACTATGGTTTCGACTTTATATATATATTAGATATTAGATTGAGGTAAAGTTAGGTTTCACCATTTTTTTTACGTGTTAGAGTCGATTGAAATTGGCCAAAGTACATTATTGGAATGTTATTTCAATAGTTGGGATTATTCGTGGATTAATTCGAGTTTGGATTATTTATGGAATAAGAGGACTAGTTCAGATTATTCTTGACAATTATTCCAATTTTTTTTTATGGAGTCTAGTGATTCGAAATACAGTCATTGTAAAAATCAAATAAAAAATTACATTAAAGGAACTAATTTTAAATTTTGGAGAATTATAGTCAAATGACCTATTACGATTACTAAAAGTGGTACCGATGAAAAAAAGCAAGAAGATGACTACAATGAGAAAGATTTTAAAATAGCTCAAAAGAATTTTAAAGCTTTAACCCTTTTACAAAGAGGAATTATAAAAGAAGTTTCAAATCGATTTTCATCTTCTGTTAGCGCCAAAGAAATTTGGGATGGTCTAACGACTTCCTATGAAGGAACATCCCAAGTTAAGAAGTGTCTAATAAATTTATTAACTCAGCAGTACGAGATATTTCACTTGGATAAAAATGAGAACATCATTGACATGTCTGCACGATTCCTTGGGATAATCAATGAGTTGAAAAATTTAGGTAAAACATATGAGACTGAGAAACTTGTGAACAAAGTCTTTCGTAGTCTCACCGACAAATGGCAAAAATCAACGCCATAGAAGAAGCTAAAGACCTATCCAAACTTTCTTATGAAAGTTTGATAGGATCTCTAATGGCACATGAGTTACAACTCAACAAAGGCCATACGGAAACAATCAAAAATAAAGGAATAGCTCTACAAGCCGAATCTAGTGATGATGAATTACCAGATGATGAAATGAGATTATTTGTAAAACGATTCAATAAAAAATTTCTTCTTCAATTCAAATAAAAACACGCGTAAAAATGGCAAGTATTCAAAATCTAAAACCACAAACAAAGGCTGTTATAAGTGTGGAAAAACAACACATATCATTAAGGATTGTCCTACATGGACAAAAATGAAAAACAAAAATAAGAGGGAAAACGCAAGAGGCACGTATAAAACAGCCATGCTTGCGTCTAGTAGAAAGGCAAGGATTAAGTCTCATAAAGACTTGTGTTTAATGGGAATGTCTAGCTCAGATTCAGATGAAGAAAATCAGGTAAATTTTGTTCAATATAAGCATAAGTTTAAGAAGCTTTCTAAAGATAAAATCTTACAAGTGTTCGAAGAAGTGTATAACAAATGTGAAGAACAAAGAGTTTACATAAAAGACCTTCAAACCGAGGTTAACAAAAATGAGCAAGAAAACTTCCATGTTAAATGAAAAGGTCAAAAGGCTTCGCTCCAAGAAGAACACATGTTCAACAAGCGTCTCAAAGCAAAGCTTTGATGCGTATGTTGAACCCGCGCCTAACTTGGCTTGTGGTAACTATGACCTTGATTCAAACTACGCTTCCGAAGATGATAATATGTCTAAAACGTCTACAACTTCTGTTGAAAAACTTGTAATACCAAAATCATTTGGAATTTCATCAATTATTTGTCTATCAATAATCGAAACTAACTCAGTTAAACTTGTTATACCCTTGATAAAATTTGTTTCATAAAAAGTATCGATAAAACCGCGGTTAAAAGACCAATTATATAAAATATTTTTAATTTTATCCCCGAAAATTCTTTTCGGGCTTACTTTATCAAATGAATTTTTTACGGAATAAGTTTTTAATGGTGAATAAATGGGTTTATAAAAAAAGAAGGCGATAAATTTTCCCAAATAAGCTTATACTAACTGACAAAGTTGCACCCAAAAGTGGTAGCGGTCTGGTGGTTCCTGGGGCAACCTCAAAGCTTGCAATGGCAGGAACTGCGAGGTCCCAGGTTCAAGCCCCCAGAAGCGCACCATGCGGGTATCACGACGGCCCTGGTAAAAAGGGTGGCTTACATGGTACAGGTGGTGACGTCGGAATGCCTGTGCCCGGGGGGATTAAACCCCTCGTCACCAAAAAAAAAAAAAAAAAAAAAAAAAAAAAAAAAAACTAACAAAGTTGCATTTATTAAAAATTCAAACCAATAAATAAAACTTAATTGATTTTCATATACGGATTTTACTCTCGAGATATACTTTTTTCATTTGTTTTTCCACCACTACCCTTTGTTACTCCCACAATATACAATTTTTTTTTTTTCAACTTTTCTCAATCAAAACTAAATCAAGTTCTTAATAATTTAATTATGAATTGCAATAATCGATTCAATCACGAAATAATCTGTTTCAATTTCAATTGATCTTAAATTATAATTTCTAATAGTTTTAAATTGATTTAATTACTCCGTAAAACTTAAGATTATATATGACTTAAACAGATGGCGCTGAAAGAGCGGCACTGGCAAAATTGGCTGACCGGTTGTAAATATGACGTGCGCGGGTTGCCGATGCGGTGGTGGGAAGGTGGTTTGGGTGGGAAGTCATACGTACAACAGTAGTATGTACCTCATTGATGTTGTTGGTTGTTATTGTTCTTCCTTTCTTTTTTTTTTTATTTAATTTTTTTTTTTTTCAATAAAGTTAATACAACACACGACCTCCCTCCATAGCAAATGGCCGCCGTCGCTTTGCCGACGCCCGCTCACGGTCGCCAACCAATGTACTTCCCGTCGCAACCTATCAATCGCGCAACTTATTCAAACCCTAGCCCTACTTTTCAATTAAATCTATAAAAAATAATTAAAAATTAATAAGTCAAGAGCAAAACTTAAATTGAAATCGATTATTGGATGATTGAATCGATTATCGCTACTTATGATTGAATTATTGAAAAATTGATTGAATTTTCATTGAGAAAAAAAAAAAAAAAAAAAAAAAAAAAGACTTGTGTTTCGTATATTGTGGGAGTAAAAAAGGGTAATTGTGGAAAAACAAATGAAAAAAGTATATCATAAGAGTAAAATCCGTATATGAAAAATGAAAACCCTAAATAAAATTAGTGGAAGTTGAATGGAAAAAGTTTATTGGTGGATCAATACTCAACACAATTACCACAAAATATACCGATTCTAAAATCAATGCAATAATTAAGCAATCGTTTTTTTTCAAATAGTAGTTTATAATTTCCAATCAACAACGGGTAAATCTATAGGACATACACGAACACACACTTAACAAGCAATACATTCAAAAAATCAAAGTGTATTCGACCATGAAACCTCTCCGGGGTGATCAATTTTTCATAAGGATATTGAATAGTTACATGCAAACGGTTAGCTTGAGATAAAGTAATAATAAAACCTTGACCAATGTACCTTGCCGCACGTACTATGTGTTGACCATAATTAATGAACCCAGTTACCATAGGAAACATATATTAAATATCAAAGTAAAAAATAAGATTTTGTTTCTTTCTCTTGTAGAGTGACTAGTAAATATTATCTTTTTTATATAATAAAAGGAGTTGGGAAAAAGTTGTTACTAATAAATTACCTAAAGAAATAGGTAAAAAAAAAAAAGATTTAATAATTGGTTCATTCTCAGTCAAGGTAAAGTCAATCTTGTTGCGATAGGAATGAACAAGAACAAAAATGTTTTCGCTAATGTAATGAAAATATCAAATTTTGTTCCAAAAACTTCGTCTGCTTAGTTATTTAAAAAAAACTCGGGAATAAATATCTCTAAAATAGAAAAATTCCAACCACCCAAGTAAAGAACTGTTACAAATAATGATGATATTAGTAGATTTAGATATGACGCAACATAAAATAAACCAAATTTAATACCTGAATATCCGGTTTGATAACCTGCTACTAATTCCTCGTCTACTTCTATTAAATCAAAATGCAATCTTTCGCATTCTACTAGTGAATAAATTATAAAAACAATAAATCCTATAAGTTGCCGCCACAAATTCCACCCCCAAATACCATATTTTGACTGCGCCTCAACTATATCAACTGTACTTGAACTGTTAGATAATCATAGTCGATGAGAAGATGACTCTTGTCATCGCTGTTATAGAAACGTACATGAGATTTCACCTCATACGGCTCCTCGGCAGCCATAAATAAATCTAAGGATTGATTCAATATCATTTACTGATATTCTTGTAGAATAGATAAGTAAAAATAAACCGAAAGATCTGGAATTAAACCAATGGAATTATGTCTGCTAGACGCTAAAATGCTTCAGAATGTATCTTATTTCTTAACTGGCTCCATTTTTGTTGAATAATAACTTAATATTTCGATAAAGGGCTCCTTTTACAACTAAAAAGAAAAACTTTGCCTTATTTTTAATTTTTAAAGATTTAAACATTCATTTATGACTTATGCCATGTCAAAAATGTTATTTCCATTAACATGTATCTAAAAAAATTATTTTGTTTTTTTGTTCATCTTATTATTTTTTTTTAGGCTTAAAAAAGTTAAAGAATTACTTCGTTCCTGATAGTTATTTACTGACTGGGTGGATAGGAGCATACTCTGGATCAAAATTTCTGGGAGTACTACTTGATCATTTCTACCAATTTTAAGCCTCAATTAGTATTTCGTTTATATAAACTTCGGAGACCTTTTATAATTTATATTACGAATCCTTTGCGTACTTTGGTGTTCCTAATTATCCACTATTTATATTCAATTTATATCGTAATTTGGTTTTTTATATATGTTATATATTTTTAATTATATATATATTTTATATATCTAGTAAAACTCCATAAAAATTTATTTTCACCCCGCTTCAAGTTATAATTACTAATTAATTTAAAATTTTGGTGTAATGCCTGCTTATGTTTATTTGTGCTTAATCCTTGTACAGAGGAAATGAGATTTTTATAACTGCGAATTTATAAGCTGTCTTTTTTCACTCATCTAACTATCCGGTTTCATTTTTAAAACTTATTCTTAAATAAATAAATAAATAAATGAAGATATCCACTTAAAATGTTTTTTTAGAAATTAAAATTTTCTTACGAAAACTTACGCCTTAACGAATCACACATAGAGATAGTGATAACACACATAGAGTTAATGGTATTTCATAACTAATTGATTGAGCAGCAGCACGTAGACCATCTAAAAAGGAATATTTATTATTTGATCCATATCCTGACATAAGAAGTCCTATTGGAGCAATACTTGAAATAGTTATCCATAGAAAAACCTCAATATTGAGATCGGCTAGAAAAAGGTGATAACCAAAAGGAATTACTGAACGACTTAGTAAAATGGATATAGCAGCTATAGAAGGTCCGATACTAAATAAACGTGTATCCCCTTAGATGGAAGAAGGTTTTCTTTAAAAAGCAGTTTTGTTCCGTCTGCTAAAGCATGAAGAACTCCCAACGACCAGCATATTCAAGTCCAATACGTTGTTGTATACCCGCGGATATTTTTATTTCTAACCATACAATTACTAGTACCCTTATTGTGATTCCCAATACGAGAATCACAATAGGGAAAAATATCCACATAGTCCAAGAAATTTCTTTTAAAGATGTCAATCTGTAAAAAGAATTGATATTTTTTAATGGGTATTGATTTTCCGTATACGGGTTTTACTCCAGTTATATACTTTTTTCATTTTTTTTCCCTCTCATACCCTTTTTTACTCATTCTCTATACAAATTTCTCTCTTTTAGTTTTCTAAGTTTACTTAACCTAAATTCATCCAATTTTCAATTATTTCAATTCAATTCAATTCAATTCAATTCAATTTATTTCAATTCAATTTCAATTTCAATTCAATTTCAATTTCAATTCAATTTAGGTGGAAAAAAAGGTGAAAAAAGGTGAACAAAGGTGAACAAAGCTACGGCCTTAGATCCGCCACCAGAAACTTTGTGCCGCTGGATCAGTGGGACGAGACCATAATTCCGCCACCGGCAGACCTACGCCATGTGATTTGTTAGCCTCCCGCCTCCTGAAACCACCCAAATTTCAATTTTCTATGAACCCTAATTTGATTTTTAACCCAAAAATTATCAAGATTAACTCATACAATTAACATAACTTTAAGAAATAAATTGAAATTGAATTGAAATTGAAATTGAATTGAAATAAATTGAATTGAATTGAATTGAATTGAAATAATTGAAAATTGGATGAATTTAGGTTAAGTAAACTTAGAAAACTAAAAGAGAGAAATTTGTATAGAGAATGAGTAAAAAAGGGTATGAGAGGGAAAAAAAATGAAAAAAGTATATGACGGGAGTAAAATCCGTATACGGAAAATCATATTCGTTTTTAATTTTGTTAATCCCTCCGTTTCGCTGAGTTGTTTACATTCACTTTATGCACTATTATCTAGGAGATAAAAGATGTAATGAAAAAATTGATAAAATACTCCCTCCATTCAATTCCAAATTGCACTTATTTCTTTATAGTCCATTCAAATTCAAATTGCATATTTCTTTTTTTGGCTATACAAATAGAGTAATTCTATGGTGAGGCCATCTCATACTATGAGACACCCTCAATATTTCACTATAGTTATACTACACTTTACCCCCACATACAACATTAAACATCTTATTTTAGTTTTTGTCATTATTATCAATTATATACGACATTATTTTAATGCTACGACATTCACTAGCAAAGTAGCAAAAAATTACATAAATTAATTTTTTTATTTTTATTTTTATTTTATCGTAACCGGTAAAAATTTGTCTCCGATATACATAATAAAATATCGTTACGTTTCACGTATAATAGAGTTACATTTGAAGCAAGGTACAATTACTTTTCAAGTTAAATAAATAGGTTACGTTTGAAAAATAATATAGTTACTTTTGAGTTGTCTCATACTATGAGACGGATGCACCGTAGAATTTCTATTGTAATATTGGCTGTTAATGGTCGTAATAACTGATAATGTTCAATGTATTATCACAGGTATAAAGTGTCAACAATAATTATGAAGTTGGAAGTTTTCAATGGACTTGAGAAAACACCGGCATAGATAGGCATCTAGCGACATATGATGCGTCTAAACAACCATCAACTAAGAAGTCAAAGGGTGCAAATAAAAAGAAATAAAGCGCGATCATTTCAAACGACCAAGTATAGGGCAAAAATGAAGAGCGAAATAAGGCTGTGAGAGATAGTAGATCTAGTGGTTCGTTGGAGCTGAAGTTAACTAATATACCCCTTGGAATTATGATGTTGTTTTTAGAAGCGTTTTGTAGATAACGAGATATTATTTTGCATATTATGTGACAATGTTTTAACAAAGTCTGATTATGTTCATATTAAAGTGTGGTATACATAAAGACGTTGTTATTGCATACAATCGATGGCGAATTTGTAATACTTTCACCACTGATATTGTTTAGCATGTATGGTGATATTGTTTTTGATAAGATGTGATATTGTTAATCAGTCTTGCTACATGGATATTGTCCAGAAAGTGTGATTTTGTGATACAGTTTCAGAATAATGATATTGTTCCACAGTATATCATAACATGAGATATTGTAAACACATATGACAAATATTAGTAAAAATACATTATTGATTATGAGTTTTTATAACCAAAATTAGAAAAATAGTACAAAAGTGTTGTTCTACCATGTGGGATGACAACCAAGAATATCTAAGTTTCTATACGATAGATACATTCAGTTGAAAACTTTCTTGGTACAAATCCACACGCTGCTGCGTAAGCTTCTAGAATACGATACACTCATCAAACGTACCGATAGTTTGTCATACTGTAAGTGTGAATCAACTGGCAACACTTCTAACTCACTCCTTAAAACCTCTAGGAGTCACCCTCATAGAAAGGTGATTTATACCCAGAATTTCATCAACTTTCAGGCATTGAGGAGTAGTGAAAGATAAAGTGTTTTCTTTTGCAGAGGTTACATCTGAGTCAAGAGATCCTGACATAAAAAATTCATACAATTAAAAATCAACAACATGTGATTTTGTTAATTATAAAGTATGATATTGTTAATTATCTTTGATGTAATCTTTGTCAAATTATAAAGTACGATAATATACTAATTGACACTAATTTGCTAAGCAAATCAAAGACAAACTAAAATTAAGCATGTATTATAGTCAATAAATAATTTTGTCGCAATCAATTAGAAGGTGAGAGACTAAAAGACATTAATGACCATAAATTCATGGAGAAAGTGTGAAAATACAATTATAGCTTAGATAAAAGGAAATCTGAACAGAATAAAGTAAACACAATAATCACTGCTGATAAACAATATGTAAATCCACTAAAATAACTAGATAACATGAATTTAAACTAAAGAACACAATTAATAAGAAAAAAACAAATAAAAGATGATTCAAAACATCAACTAAAAGAGAAGGTCACTAGAGATAAGATAAAAGTGTGAGCGATGTTGTGAAACATCAACTGAAACAGAAAACGAATAACTAATAAAATCGAGATAACGATGTTAAATCTCATCAATTCCAAAGAATTACATGAAAAACAATCACAAAAAATATGAATTTAAACAAAAAATCGAGCATGAGACATGAATTGATAGGAATTTTTGATGACTGAAGAGTTTAATAAAACCAAAAATACAATTAAGTATAATACCTGACATTGAAGATTGATTGTAGATGAAAAAACTAAATTAATGAATGAAATTAGTAGATGAAATCAAGAGATGAAATCAGTAGATGAAATTGAGTCGTTTTCAGATGATATTTGTAGATGAATATGATCGATGAGCGAAATCTGAGAGATGAGCAACATGCGGAAGAGAGAGAAAGTAAATGACGAGAATGAATGACTGGGGGCATGTTTGGTTAGAGGGTTTTAAGAAAGGGAAAGAGAATCAAAATCCCTTATTCCCTTTCTCAGTGTTTGTTTGATCATTTTTTCACTTTTCATTCCCCTCCCCATTCTCCTTCAATCTCTCAAGTCCTCCTAATTTGAATCCCCTACCCCCCAAGGGATTTGGTTTCCCTTTCCCTGAGCACCTATCTAACTTGTACCAATAAACACCACCACATGTGGCGGCACCACCATACGTCACCGGCACAACCGAGTCACGCCGCCCGCGACCCTCCTCCGCCGCTCACCGGCGACCTTCCTCCGCCGTTCACCGGCGACCTTCTTCCGCCATTCACCCGCGAGTCTCCTCCCCCGTCTCACCAACCATTGCCGACATCCAATGTTTCCACCGTAAAACACCTCGCCCCTTATTAAAAACATAAGATCTGATGTTCTTGTGGGTGGAGAAATCATTGTCAAGGGTTTGAAAAAGGTTTCTAGGTGGTAGTGACAAAGTCGATCACGGTGGTGGTGGCAGGGGTAGGGTTAGAAAATGATTCACCAACCATTGCCGTAGCCGTCGTCTCCGCCGCTGAAACCATCGCCGCCGCCGGTGACAGTTTTGAAATGTTGTCGGAGTGTTTGAGACTTGAGATACCCAAAAGAAAAAAAGACTCAAAAAGTTTTCTTCGTACTTTAGGAGGAATTCTTCAGGTTATTGTATAACCATTTTCGGTGGTGGTGTATCTAATAAGGTGGTTGCTTGCCGGCAGTAGGGTGGTGCTGACATTTTTGTAGTGGTGGTGTAACTTTATGGGAATGGTTGGTTTGTTGTTGGTGGTTGTGTGAAGGGTTGATTCCTTTTAAAATTGTACACCAAACACTTTTTTAATCAAAGGGATTTCATTACTTTTCCTTTCCTTTCAGCTTAAATCATTTTCTTATTCCTTTTATCTTTCCTCTATTTTAACCAAACACCCCCTGAAAGTTTTTTAGGACTTATATACTACTTCCTCCATTCCATTTGATTCTTTACGTTTGCTTTATGCACGTACATCAATACTCGTTTTGTTTCGTCCATATCTTTGGATTCGTATTCTCGAAAATTTTAAAATTTTGATATTAATAATGTCCTCGTTAAGACAATTAAAACAAGATCACACATGACTATTTTTTATTTTGTATTTTAGAAGTTTTATCGTAGATTCTACACACATATGAATAGTGTCAAAAAAGTGAAACGTAAAGAATCAAATGGAATGGAGGAAGTACATCGTTGAATGACCAAAATATCCTTACTTAAGTGTTTTAATCTCAGCCCTTAAATCTCTATGATCCGACGGTTGAAATTAGGACTCATAGACTCAAAAGGCAGGAGATGTTCTATATATATATAATGTATATAATATATTATAGGATTAATTGCCAAGAATAATCCGAACTAGTCCTCTTATTACATAAATAATCCGAACTCAAATTAATCCACGAATAATCCCAACTATTGAAGTAACATTCCAATAACGTACTTTGGCCAATTTCAACCGACTCTAACACGTTAAAAAAAATAGTGAAATCGACTCGAACTTTGTCTCACTCTTATTTTAAGTAAAACTCAAACCGTTTTCACTTCTTTTTTTATTGATTAAAACATGTTAAAATTAGACAAAGTACATTATTGGAATGTTACTTCAATAGTTGGGATTATTCGTGGATTAAATCGAGTTCGGATTATTTATGGAATAAGATGACCAATTCGGATTATTCTTAGCAATTAATCCTATATTATATATATATAATGTATATAATATATTGATTGATTGTTTGATTGATTGATTGATTAATCAACATTTAAATTCGGACAGTTGGTTAGTTGATTACACAGTAAACCCCATGAGATTATTGTTCTTCAAAACTTTCCAAACCAACAAACTTTCTTCTCAACCATCCCAAAATTCCTGGATTTCATTTGGTCCATTTAATTTATTCAACCAAAAACGATGGAAAAAACCCGCAAATACGGCCCAAACCCGTCTCGAGAATCGAACCCGAGACCTCAAACTCGACCTCCTGAACTCCCAATTTAGGAAACTCAACATTGCACACCACCTGTTCGACTTAATGTCTCAGAGAAGACGACCTTACGTTGCAATGCAGGTTATGGCTAGATGGGTTCATATAGTTGGCCTTAATGTGAATATGGGTGAATTCGTCAACGAATACCCACATGTTTTCGAGGTTTTCAAGCACCCGGTGAGGAGGAATGTATGTTGTAGCGTTGCGAGTGAAATGCGTGCATTGATTGAGGAAGAGAGGTTTATTGTGAGGGAGCGTGAGGCGGATAATGTTCGGTTGTTGAAGAAGATTTTCATGATGTCGAAAGAGGGCACCCTCCATTTACACGCTTTGAGGTTGGTTAGGCGAGAGTTGGGGTTGCCAGAGGATTTTAGAGAATCGATATTGGGGAAGTATTCAGATGATTTTAAGTTGGTTGATATGGAGGTGGTGGCGTTGGTGAAGAGGGACGAGAATTTGGCGTCTGCGAAAATTGAGGGGTGGAGGGAGAATGAGTATAGGGAGAAGTGGTTGAGTGAATTCGAGATTAGGTACGCTTTTCCGATAAATTTTCCTACAGGGTTTAAGATTGAGAGCGGGTTTAAGGAAAAGTTGATGAATTGGCAAAGACTGTCGTACGTGAAGCCTTACGAAAAAGAGGGTACACGGAGTCGTACTAAAGCTGGAATCGAGCGGTTTGAGAAGCGGGTTGTGGGGGTTGTGCACGAGCTTCTAAGCTTGAGTGTTGAGAAAATGTTGCCTGTTGAGAGATTTGCGCATTTTCGTAGGGATTTGGGCATCGAAGTGAATATGCGTGAGCTGTTGCTGAAGCACCCTGGAATATTCTACATATCGACTAAAGGAAGCAGTCAGACTGTTTTTCTTAGAGAGGCGTATACCAAGGGCTGTTTGAATGAGCACAACGATCTTTATATTGTCCGGAGGAAGATGTTGGACCTTATGTTGCTTCGTCGTCGTCATACTCGAAAAATGAAGCAAGATAAGGTAATTGAGGAGAAGAAACCGATTGTAGAAACTGAGAAGGTTGTGACGAGTAGAAGAGATGGAGACTGGATCATTCCGTTTCTTGATAGATCCGATGACTGAAGGTTTGTGTGAGAATCTGGTGCACATTTATATGGAACCTTGTACTGTCTTTCGTGTAGCTCTAATCGGTATAAATTATTCGTGGCGTTTAGAAACTATCACATGTTTTTGTGGATTTTTTTTGCAATATATGCTAGATTTCTTGTTTTCTGTCAATGTTACTTCATTTCCTACAGCTACACTTTCTAGCTCTAGTGTATTCGGTGGCAATGATCATCATGGCTAATTGGTTATCAAGTACGAAGCTGTTGATGCTGATAAAATGTTCCACTATATCCCTACGATTCTTTGCTGACTTTCTTGAGAAATATGTCCATACACGAGTCATGCGTTGTGATTGAAGGATTCTGCAATCAGTCTAGTAGAAGCCGGACGATTTAGAACTAGTTAGCAGATTGGTTTACAGTTTCAGCAATTAGCTACTCTGCATTATATTTGAATTGCTAGATTGTTATTCTATACTCTTTAAATAATGTTATTGCACAAAAAATCTCTTAGTTTGATAAGATGTTCAAGTGATCAAGTAGAGATGCAGTCATTTTCCTCCATAGTTCATACATGCTGTTGCGTGTCGCTTTATGCCTTTGGCAATTCGAAAATGTAAAATATGTTTCTTAGTAAAATTGGTTCAAGGAGCTTGTGACTCGGAATTTCAAAAGTTATGTCATAGCGCCTTTTTACCCAGTTATTTCTTTGGGTATACAGTGCCATGCGTCTCTGTTTGAATGGGATACGAGTTTTTAACAGAGATGTGGATGGACATATTAATCTCTTTGTGTATTTTAGGTTGATGATGGATTATATCTATTCCCAAAGGTACTCATATAATGGCCGAAAAGCAAGCATAACTTCTGTTGTTATTGAACATCTAAGTATATTTGGCGTAAGATTGTCGTACACATACAATGGGTTGTTTTGACCTTATTAGAGTTATTGTAACCATCACTAGATGATTTATATACTGTACGTGAACATGTTGTATGCTTGCAATTATCTCATTTAAGGTTTTGCAGATTCTATTTTTCATGGCCTATAGGTGTATCATTTCTACGTACGATACTTTGAAATTGTTGTTATTGCATAGTAATAACCTTTGCAGACATCAAAGCTAACGATAAGAATCTTTAAAGATTTACAGTGATGTATTATGTATAGGGTAGCTTTATAAATTCAATCATGAAGCAATGTCATTTGGCTTTTGATTAGTCGAGAAATGGGTCCAATTCAACAGCAGTAGGGCGAGAGGGATCGTGAGCAGTTTCAGAATGGTACATACTGATCCAAACTTTTTGGAAGAGGCCATCCTGTCAAACTTTGTTGTTCGCGGAATTAAGCTCCGAACCACCTACACGAAACATGCAAAATAGACTTATGTCAACTTAGATCCAAGATACATGACTCATTTTATATTTAACGCATTGTAGTTTGAATCATTCTGCTCTCATTTACCTCTTTATCCTTGGTGGTTGACGCCTTGCATTGAAAAACATAAATTAAGTGAGTTGTTAACCAGTCAAACAAAATTATAAAAGGTAGAAGAAAATTTATCGTTTGTTTTAGTCAAATGTGTTGCATTAAGCGTCTAATTTGTGCTCCTATCTTGTAATTCATGTGCATTTAACCGAGGTTTTAAGACTGTAAATCTGCAGAATTTAAGGAATTTTGATTAATGTAATTCATTACCAAGGTATTTATTAGGTCTTGAAATCTGCAGTAATTTTCTGATAATTAACATGAATTTGTAATGTCTATAAATTCACAGAATTTTCTCATTACTGAGAGAATTTTGATTTTAAAGCATGTAAAACTTCATTTGCATTAAACCAAAATACTAAAATTGATTAGGTAAAAAGTAAAGTGATACACTTATGAAGCAAGAAATTTGGTGGTTGAAGTGTGAAGTCTAGTATTAGTTGTGGCAAAATTAGGTATGAGTTTAGAGTTGTTATTTATTGGATTTAATTAATGGTGAAATTTGAGTGTGAAATTGGCCAACATTGAAGCTTAGAAAGAAAGTACTTGTATTTGTTAGAGTATAAAATCGATTTTGGTTGAGTTGGTTCATGACAGTATTAGTTTTTTGGTTATTGAAAACGCAGGAAAAAGTCGGTGATTATGTTAATCCGATGGATTAGTAGGCGGGTTTAGATTGTTTTGTTTTCGGCGGCTTTTTGAATACTCTGAAAGTATTTCCATATAAGAGCTTGCCATTTGATTTTTTAGCACTAAACTCATAATAAATCTCTTTATGCAAATATACTTTTGTCGTTTTTGTGCATGAATTGATGAAAACAAGGAAAATATATGGTGAAATTTAATGGTGCATATTGCTCGGTAGTGAATTCAAGAGTAGAATGAAGTGTTGGCTAAACTAGGATTCGAAGTTAGTTTCCAAAAATGTTTTGGAATTTCGGAGAGCCAAATGGGAAATAGAGTAACGGCGGAAAAATTATCAAAATTAGAACATTTAGGTCAGAGTTTTGTTTTTCGATGTTATATGATTATTCTTAGTCCCCTTCTACACCATTGAAGTCGATTATGGAGCTTACTGAGCTTACTGCTTACGACTTGGGGTGATTGTATTGTTTGCATTCTCCTATAAATCTTAACATAGCTAAGGAGTATTTGTTTATTCTACGTTCATCCCTGAAACTAAGAAGGGGAGTGCAGAAAAAAAGACTGAGTCCATTACTTCCTCCGTCTTAGCTACGGAGTATTTCCATATCAGAAATTGACTAAATTGTGTTGTTATTTCGCTGTCATTTTTTAATAGAATTGGAAAAAAACTGAGTGTTGAGTATGTGATGTTCTATCATTATTGATTGGTCTTCAATTACAAGTTTGATTGAATTCCCGGTAACTGTCTCGATACACAGGAAATGTGAGAGTATCGCGGCGTAATTTATATTCTTTGTTCATTACTTATCATCGCTGTTGGATCTTCCTCCACCTTTGTTAGATTCGAGAATCACACAAGATACTGATCTTATCTCCGCTCTAATTTTCAGGAGCAGACTAATGATCCTCAATCAAACTCGAGTTTCACCTTGGAGAGCACCATTTCGACTGATGTTTGTACTCAAGTGGTTACAAAGGAAGGCCATGTTCCTAAGGTTTTGGTCTTTCCCACTTCTTTTGCGTCTCTTTGCGTAGGGATTGTTATACACTGACTTCGAACTTAATTTTCCAACGCCTTACTCATCTTGCACTCTTGTTTACTGCTTACAGATTCGGAAGCCCTATACCATATCAAAGCAGAGGGAGAAGTGGTCAAAAGAAGAGCATGAAAAGTTTCTCGAAGCTTTGAAGTTGCACGGTCGAGCTTGGAAAAAGATAGAGGGTACATTTCCGAACCTTTTCATGTTATTAAATGAACTTGTCTTCATAGTAGTTTTTGTTGTAAGTCTAATGCTTTTTTTGAACAGAGCATGTAGGGACTAAGACGGCAGTTCAGATCCGAAGTCATGCTCAAAAATTCTTTTTTAAGGTTAATTGCCCGTTTATTTCTCTTGTTTTAACGTAAGTCTTACTGCTCATGACCTCAAAAGACGTGCAAACGATATCTGGAGGTCAAATTCGAAACAACTGCAACGCACTGACGCGAATATTTAAATATGTTGGTTCAGGTTGTTCGCGAGACAAGTAGCACTAGTGTCAGTTCAACCATGGTTGAGATACCACCACCTCGTCCCAAGAAAAAACCGTCGCGCCCGTACCCTCGAAAGTTTGTGCTACCTACGGAAAAAGAAATTTCTAAAGATCTGCCAACACGCTCAACATCTCCAAGTTCGTCAATTTATGAGAATCGATCTCCAACGTCAGTTATGTCTCCTTTGGCTTCGGAAAATCTAGCATCTGAGAATTCCGCTGCTCGAAATGGTAGCCCATCGCCGACATCTTTTGCTGAAGCTGTTAACTCAGCAGAACTCTTTCCATCGAATGATACTGAACCCCGAGATATTTCTATGGTACGGTTCTGCAAAGACATATTGTATGTATTATTTGAGCTGTGTTCTCAGAGGTCGTCATTGTTCTGATTTTCTGTTCTTTTTTGAATCTGCAGAAATTGGAGCAATTCTCAAGTTTAGATTCGGTTAACATGCCAGAATCAGCTCCTAGAAAGATTATTAAACTCTTCGGCCAGGATGTTGTCGTCCCATGTGAGCTCGTCTTTTCTCCGTCTTCAAAAACGGGGCAAGAGCTTCAGGCCGATAATATTGATATGCCTACTTCTGGCTCGATTAATGAATTGGCAAATGCTGTAGGAATATTCCGTGAGATCAACTAACACTTGAGTTGTGCAAAGAAAAAGAGCATTTAGTAGAGGCAGGCATGGTAAGGAAATCGACCTTTCTCAAAACGTCTAATTTTAGCAAGGCTGACAAGGGCTTTGCACCATACAAAAGATATTTGTCGGAGAGAGACACACAATCACCCACCGAGAGCATCGACAACGAAAGAGAACGTAAAGCAGTTCGACTGGGCTTGTAGCAATGCACAGGGTATTATGTACCAGCCAAGCATCAATAGAGATAATATAGTTTAAAGACAGCAATTGTAGCGAGGAGATTAATCTTAAAGTAGAGCCTAATGTACAACTCCAAATTCGTTACGGTTTGGGTTTCAAGTTTCAGGTTTGTCGGAATTGTCGAGGTCCGGTGACTATAGAGGTGTGGCCTTACTGTTTGCTGGTATGATTCAGTCAAACAGGGGTTTTTGGTAGTTAATGTTGTAGTAGCCGTAGCCCGTAGCCCGTAGGTATGTTGTTAGCTTAGCATATGTTGATTCATTTATAATCACAATTGTTTAAGATTATGTGGATTTTCTATGATTGGATGATACTTACCATATACGGAGTACATTATGTTAGATACTTGTATTTGTCAATTGTCTATTTATTGTAGAATTTTTAAGGGGGAATATAATTAGAGAGAAAAGAGACAAGTTATAAACTTGCTCAAAATACTAGTATAACAACTAAGCCTTTAAATAGCTTAAGCCGCATAGTGTAACTTAGTGGACTAAATATTCCTAAACACTAAATGACATACTAACTGCATTCTACTCCGTATTTATTAGGAATTTATAGCTATTAACTAATAATTATGAAACAACCATTTGCTAACTATTTTAAAATGTATTTTGGATCATAATAATCCAACATTTATGGAATCTATCTATTTATCGAGTTTGACGATAATTGTATGGTGCACAATGTTTTTATTCAATTTAATAAAATAGATTTTTCTAGTATGCGCCCTAAAGTATTTAAAATATTTACGTACTTATTAAAAAAACCCGAGTGGTTGTTTGGTTGTACTATTAAAATCACATGATTTTTCAATTTATGTGAATTACAAATGTGGAGGTTGTTTGATTGACAAAGAACATATGAATTAGAAAAAACACATGAATTTTACTTTCTTCCAAAATGGAAGAATTTGCTTACTACTCGTAGTACCCTAATTACAAATTCCCATGAATTTATTTCCCACATTAGGTAACCAAATACGGAGTACATTTTAACAACTCATGGGAATTAGAAAATCCTAAGTTTTAACAATTCATAGGAAAGAAGAATTTTTATGACGACCCAAACGACCATGTCTTCTTTAAAGCCTCTAAAATCTTTGTATCAATTTCTTTCTAATTTACCTATATTTATATTTTAATTTTTTTTTATAATTATCTCCTTTTATATGGAAGTTTTGTTTCCATCGATTGATGACTTTTTTTTTAATGGAAAAATCATTTCATTAATTAGAAACCATACAGCATATACAATAAGCGTTAACAATCAAAATATTCAAATTTAAATGAATCAAATAAAGTAAATTCTCAATAAAATAAAGAACATAAAACTTGATAATGGCCGCTTCTGCATACCCTCTATTATGTCGTTATTTCTTGTTACAGCCTTCCACAAGGAGGTCTATAGTTCTTCCCAAAATTTTAAGAGTAGATCTTTCGCTTGACCAATTAATTTGTATACGACGAAAATTTCTCGCCAATTGCATCACCATATGAAAACTCAGGCGACCCTTGATTTTCTTTATATTCTGAGACACCAGAGGGCGAATTATTAGGAAGTAAATCCACCAATAAGTGAGAACAAAAAACTCACTAATAGATGAGAACGAAAACCCATCAATCGATGGGAAAGAAACTCCCATATAAAGGGAGATTATTATTATTAATGAAATACTTAAAACAATCTATCGTACTTTATCAAAATAATACTACCTCCAATTTTATTATACGAAGTATTTTCTTCATTCCATTTAATTGATATATTTGTTTTTTGGACACTATTTATAAGAGAGAAAATTTTCAATATAATCTAGAATAAAAAATAGTCTTGTGGAATTTTATTCTAATTGTTATTTCTTTTTTTTTGGTAAAAGGTAAGTTGTATTCATTAAAAGCACCAAAATACAAGCAGTTTTGACGATACTACATCAAGTATTACAAGAGGGGAAGGAGCCACATTACATTACGCCCCTAAGTCGTTCCAGCCAAGCGACATCTTTACTAGCCAAATTACGAAGTTCCAAAGCATCTAATCTCAAAAGAATCGACTCCTTGATCATCCTTAGCACTATCACTGGTCTCAAAAGAGAAGCGTCTATCCGACAACAGTTGCGTTGATACCAAATCATGTATACCAGGCCATTAACAGCCGCTGCACTGACCAGGCCTTGGAACCTGGTTCTAGCCACTCTACTAGTCTTCCTCCACCCATCTCCACGGCTTTGATGTCCACCTACGCAGTTCGGACCTCGCAAAACACAAATCACTATAATGACACGCAGAAACGGATGAGCGGTGACTCTTTATCACCTACATAAGTAGCAAGAGCCATCGATCACAATGCCAAACCGGCAAATTATCCAAAGTGCAAGTCGGCGATGTCGCATTAGCCACCCAATGAATGACCATTTAGGCAAGTTAAATCTATTCCAAACACTATGAGCCCAATTCACTTTAGGATGAGGACCAATCAACCACTGATAACCACTCTTGACAGTGTAGGTTCCTCCTTTATCATACCACTGATTTCCGTTATAGCCCGCTTTTAATACATCCCGAACCTTACATATTTGTTTCCAAGCCCAACTAACAGAAGTGGAAGGGGCATACTCATTCCAATTCACACCCTTCAAATACACATGATTCACCCATTTTACCCACAGGTGATCTTCCTTGTTTGCAATCCACCAAACATACTTGCCTAGAGCTGCAACATTCCACTTTAAACAGTGTGTGACACCTAGACCACCCTCTGTTTTCGGCAAACAAACCGTTTCCCAAGCAATTGGGGGAGTACGGTTATAATCCTCACAGCCGTCCCAAAGATAATTTCGACAAAGAGCTATCACCCGTCGCATAACAGTGATCGGTAATAAGAAAATAGAAGCCCAGTATGTGTGAAGAGTATTTAGGACAGACTTCACCAACACGAGCCTACCTGCATATGAAAGCTTCCGAGAACCCCAACTTCTTATCCTTGCACAGATCCGTTCGCTGAGAATGTAGCAGTCCCGGACAGTGAGTCTCTTTGAACTTATTGGGACACCAAGATACTTGAATGGCAACTCCCCTTTAGAAAACCCAGAGAACCTCAGAATTCTGGACAGAACTCGATCTCGAACACCATTGCAATAAAGGCTAGATTTTGAATAGTTCATCTCCAAACCCGAGGCTGAAGAGAAGGCTTTGAAGCCTCGAAGTAAAAGCATAACAGAAGAATCATCACCTCTAGAGAAAAGCAGCAGATCATCGGCAAAGCATAAATGTGTAAGACCAACTCTCCCACAAAGAGGATGGTATCGAAAATTCTTCTTCCTTGAAACCACCAGCAATATACGGGATAGGTACTCCATACAGATAGTAAAGAGCAGTGGAGACAAAGGATCTCCTTGTCGTAAACCCCTTTCTCCTTTAAAGAAACCAAAATTATCACCATTAACACACATGGAATACCAGGGACTCCTAACCATACTCATAATCAGCAGTATCAGATGAGCAGGGAAGTTCAGAGCAACCAACATCTCCTCAACAAAATTCCATTCAACAGAGTCATAGGCTTTCCTGAGATCAATCTTGAGCAGACACCTAGGAGAGCAGTGTTTCCTAGTGTACAACTTAACAAGATCTTGACAAATCAAGACATTTTCAACAATCTGTCGCCCCTTCACAAATGCACTCTGGTTTGGACTGATAATCTCAGGTAATACCAGCCCAACCCTAGTGCAGAGCAATTTAGAAATACACTTAGAAATAGCATTACAACAAGCAATCGGTCTGAACTCCGATACAGACTTAGGGCTAGTCACCTTTGGAATAAGAGTGAGAGCTGTAGCATTTAGTTGTTTCAAGAGTTTCCCTTTAGAGAAGAAATCCTGAATAGCCAGACAAATTTCATCTCCAACAATAGTCCAGGAATCCTTAAAGAATTTGCTCGTATACCCATCTGGTCCAGGGGCCTTATCATCCTGAATGTCAAACATCGCCTCTTTAATTTCAGTTTTGGAGGGGATAGCAGTTAACCTGATCCAATCCTCTTGTTTAACAAGAGGTCCCAAGTGCACAGTACCCCTATGAACAGATTTAACCCGCTTACTGCAGCCCAAAATGCTCTTAAAGTATCCAGTGAAAGCTGCCTGGATTCCAGACTGCGTTTCCTGCAAATCACCATTACCATCCAGAATTGAGAGAACCCTATTCTGCACACGCCTTGCCTTAATTTGACTATGAAAGAAAGAAGAGTTACAATCCCCTTTTTCAGCCCACATCACCTTTGCTTTCTGTCTCAAAAACGAATTCTTGGCCTTCGTCAGCAAACCAGCTGTCATGCTAAGTTGCTTTTCCAGCTCCTGAAGTGTAGCATTAGAGGGTGAGAGCTGCAACTCCCTTTGAAGATCAGATAAGGCTTTCTGAGCCACCTCAGCTGAACCTTCAATATTAGAGAAAACGTCCTTGTTGAGACCCTTCAACTGGTGCTTCAAACCTTTCAATTTCGTTACCACTCTAAACATAGGAGTCCCTTCTATATCCAAGTTCCAACCAGCCTGCACAACCTCACCAAACCTTGGAGCTAAGCTCCACATATTAAAATAACGGAATCTTGGCGTCCTCGGCAAGTCCACCATCTCCAATTGAATAATGCAAGGACAATGATCAAAGAGGCCCTCAGGTAGAAAATGAGCTTGGTCCTTTTATAAACTGTGTCAGGACCTGTGGTCTGAATGATCTTGCTACTCAAGGGGCTTTTTTCACTTGGTCGAATAAACAACTTGGAGCTGCTCGAGTCTGTAGTAGAATAGATAGAGTTCTAGTCAATGATGGGTTCTTAATTTTTTTATCAAATGTTATTTCTAATTGTTATTTCTACTACATTATTAATATCAAATTTTTATAATTTTTTTGATACCACGTAACTAAAGATAAAAAACCTTCTGCATCGACAGCAAAATACTCCGTATATATTTATAGAATCAAATGGAATAAAGTAAATCACAAAGTCACATAGGAATATATTGTGGGAGAATCCCAAATTCGTTCAAATATTAACTAATAGGACAATCCAACACAAGACATTGCATTACAGCAACTAAATCTGAAACTATAGATAGCGGATTACACATTGCATCATTTTATTAGACGCTTTGCAATCATAGGGAAGCGGGATAGCCTCACAGCCGAGATAAAAGACTCGAGCTTAGTCGGATTCATCACTCGACTCTCCCAACCTTTTCTGGGAGTAAGTTTGAAATCTAATCTGCGATTTACATTAGCTGCTGTGATGCAGACGAATGATCTTGTAGTCAATCGGCTCAATACTCCTTGGACGGGGGAAAGAAGACAGTCTTTGTTCTCCCCCTTTATTTGGTGTTCTTGTTGTACCCTACCACGAAAAAAAATATATATAATTAACTATCATCAATGAATAGGGAGTATATTTAAGGCCTCGGTCAATGTCCCGCTTGAGATGTTTCCATTTGATTTTAAAAACAAAAAACCAAAACTAAATAATACCATAATATTTTTCCCCAATTAGAGATAATTTAAAACTTTCACCTAATAAAACATAGTTTTTTAAAAGTCCCACCTTAAAATTTCTACCTTATAGAACCATAATCTTCAAAGCTAACACCAACACAATCTTTCCGATAAATTTACAAAAAAAAAATAAGATACAAGAATTTAGCTTTGATTGAATTTGTTATCGAAAGTTTGCATTTGCTGGTATTACTGCACATCATGGTTTTAAAATGTGGGAGTTCTGAAAAAACTTATATAAGGTGGGAGTTTTAAATGAGGAAATCTAGAGTGGGACAGATGGAGAAACTATATCAACATAGCTCAGATAATATGTTTGATCGGTTCATCTTAAAAATAAAACAACAAATAATGAGCTAACCTCAAAAAGGGTACATATATTTGGCATTATTGATAGCTTATCCTCAATAGCTTTACTCAAATCATCTGCAAAAAAAAAAAAAAAAAAAAAAAAAAAAAAGAAAAGAAAATCAGTGATATTTCACTAAACTCGGTTGGAATTACTTTTACTATTTACACTTAACATTTGTTAATTATAAGAAGGCGAAATTGCAAATAACTACCTTCTAAAACCACTTTTTTTCAAATAACTACCTTTTATAATTTTTTTTTTCAAATCACTACCTTAAAACGTATTTTTTTTTTTCAAATCAATACCAGTTCCCCGAAAAACGTCATATTTTATCAAATTCCGACCACTTTGAAAAATTTTGTTGCCTTTTATTTGAAACACCCATGTCATATTTCTAGAGAGGATGAAATGAAGAGGTTAGGTTAAATCTTTGACGAAATAAAAGGCAACAAAAATTTTCAAAGTGGTCGGAATTTGATAAAATATGACGTTTTCCGGGGAACTGGTATTGATTTGAAAACAAAAATACGTTTTAAGGTAGTGATTTGAAAAAAAAATTATAAAAGGTAGTTATTTGAAAAAAAGTGGTTTTAAAAGGTAGTTATTTGCAATTTCGCCTTATAAGAATGATTTCTACTTTAAGACTTTCAAACGCATATACTCCCTCCATTCCACAATCTTCTTCCTACTTTCCCAAAAAGGAAATTCCACAATCTTCTTCCCATTTCTATTTTTGTCAACTTTTAACCAATCTCATCCACACAATTTACTTTATTATTTTTCTACTTTAATCACACCCACACAATCTACCTTTCTTAATTTTTGATCCAAAACAAAATGGGAAGAATACTATGGAATTGAGGGAGTAGTAATATTGGGCCTTTGAATCAGGCCAAAATATTATTTGACCCCAATATCAAATAATGACGACTAAAAAAAGAGTCCTCATAAATGGATGATAGATGGATGATGGTGAAATAGATGATGGGTGAAATGGACGATGGACGGATGACGAATATAATTATATTTCTTTAACAAAATTCTTAAAGAGTATAATTTCTCCCATGAAAAATATATATCTACTTCTATCTTTTAATTGTTGAATATCCATAAATTTAAACTAAGTAAACCGTGCATTGCAAAGGTCCTAAGCTAGTTTCATTACTAAAAACAAATTTATGAATATAAAATAGATAGACTTAGATTGTTGATATTATCAGAAGTTAAAGTTAATAATGTAAATTTGTTATTTTGGATTTTTAAGTTGATGTTTTATTTTACAATTTAAAAAAATTCCGTTATTGGGAGTATATATTTTGGAATTTTCAACTTTTTGTAAATTTGTTTTTTCAGTGTACGATTTTCAAAAGACGAGTTTTAGTAAATACAAAAGTAAAATACAAAGTAAATTTTCAAAAGTCGCCAAATGATAACAATAACAATAAGCAAATAAGTTATTCAAATTTTACAAAGGTTAAAAATACCGGGTATAGCAAGGTGAAAAACATTCATCATAACTTAGGTATGTAGTTTCTCATAATCGAGCTTAAGAGACAAGTGCGACAACAAGTCTTAAAGCTCAATACAACTAAATCTGTCTAAAACTTAAAACGAGTCAAGTAGCTTAAAACGGATCAAGTAGTATGAACAAAATAAAAGTAAAAGGTACCTAAAAAAAAAGATTTGTCTTATATTCAATCAATATGGTATTTGACACGTCTTAAATGAGATTTTACGCAGTAGAAACGGATAAGAGTAGCAATTTAAAAAAGTAGCAATTTACCTGCCTCATGAGGCTCGAGACTCGGGAACATGCTAGCAACATCAGACATCGAATTCAAGTAAGAATAATATGAGACGAGATAAAATTACCAAATCAATTGGGTGAAGTGACATACCGGTTAACATAATCGATATCTATTATATCCTTTTTCAATATCGGAAAATGCAATAAACACCACCAGTTTTCCACACGGATTTTGTCCTAAACAAATTTAATTTACTTTGATTTAGTGCTCAAATAAGTAGGCAGTAATCTTTGTAACTTGAGGGTATTAATATGGGCGTGTCAAAAAAATTCAATTTAATTTTACTATAAGTCAAATAAAATAACAGCAAGGACCTTTAATACTAACCTTACTCGGAGGAATATATGGGGCCTCGAAAGCAGCTTGACTCACGGGCTTAAAGAAACTATAAGAACACGAGTGCAGCAACACGTAAAACATATAGTAACATGTTTGTTGGCAAATTTTGGGTACTAATTATCATACCTTAAAAGATAATCATCGCGAGATGAAATTCCTAACTTCTTGTGAGCCACTTCACGAATGAAGAAACCGATTTTGTATTTCTTCAGATAAAAACTCAACGCCCAAACCTAAAATGAAAAAATGAAGAGAATGAAAAAATGAATGAATAGAGTGAATCAATAATGTGAATCAATAACCATTATTGAGGAACTTACTTTGGGGTCATTGTGTCGTACATATGCAACAAGCTTATGACCGACTAAATCAAAAACATCAAGCAATAACGACAACCCTTGTTCGATATCTGTCATCTTGTCTAAGGATTTCAAATAGAGGTGAAGCGCGTCAATGGAAGACATGCTGCCACCTTCTAGAGAGGTCGATAAAAACAGCTCAGGAACAGCCAAAAACAAGGCAGCTACCTTAACAAATGTCCCCTCCTTAGCATAGTCTAAGAAAGTTGTCCTAACACGCTCCTTATTTTCGGTATTTTGTACCAGCAGCCTTATCACTTCCAAACAAGGTTTCTGTAACAACAACAATAATCAAGTCCAGTAATTCGAGACAACGACAACGAATTATTTATGAGTTCATCAAACAAGTGGCATATATATAATAATAGAATAATACTATAACAATTCGACCTAGAAGTAGTAAGATGGACAGTAAAATCCGCAATAAACAGATGATTAAAATATGGAGTATATATGAATTAAAGATTAGAATACAAACTTGCCACTCGCAGACATAATGGAACAGCTCAAAGATTGAACTACATAGGGTCCAGGGTCTCTCCGGAGTATAATATCTGAGGAAATGAAATCAGGATACTAGTGTTAGAAATGATTAGATAAAAAACAGAATGAATAACTTGCTATTAGGTAGGTAGGTAGTGAAGAGAGAAAAGAGATGAGGCTTAGGGCTTACCCACTTTCGTATCCAGCGTCAATGACTTCAAGAATTAAATCGAGAGGAGTGGCGTGTTTCAATTCGAGGGGTTTATAATAATCACAGGGGACGTCAAGAGGGTCTCCCCTTTCAATAAGACACTTAAGCAACTTAGGAGAGGGGATGGCACAGGCAAGATGCAATGGTGTCCATCCATCCTTAAACTCAAGTTTGGGGTTGACGAAAACATCTTTAGTTTCACCATTTATCACCGCCATAGCAATTTGAGGAGCATCTTCTCTAAGTATACTTTCTAAATTATATTCTCTAAGAAACCCCAGTACTTGATCTTGATGATATTCCTGCATTGGTTCGAAGTCAGGGTCGTAGAGCAGCCTTAAAAATTCATCTTTGTCGTCAAGCGAAAGGGCGTTGTCCAAGAGATCAGACAGGCTCTCTGCCGGCTTTTTCACGAATGGATGTGAAAGCCAACGATCATAAATTATAGGCTGATACAACAACAACAACAACAACAACAACAATAACAACAACAAAGCATCAATTTCCAACTTGATGACTGATAATATAGGAGAGAAAAGAAAAGTAGAGATATAATACCTCGTCCATAGACTTGGGTTGAATTCAAATTTGAAAGTAGAATCAAAACTAATCCCTATATAAAAAATTAAAAAAAAAAAAAAAAAAAAAAAAAAAAAAAAAGTAGGGATGAAATATACAGAGTTATCGGTATGAAGCAAATTTGAGTAAGCATGTCTATTACCCGTTTCACACAAGAATTTGCGAAAAACAAGAGTAAAAAAGAGAAGAACGGCAAACCTGAAAGAAAGACAGAGATTATTGGAAGGATGATTTAATATTTTGGATTATTTTCGGGTTATATTGAGTACATATTCTTAGGGAAAGAAAGATACGGAGTAATAGTGATTAATTGTTTCTAAATATTTTTTAGTACAACTTTAGTAGATTTATTTCATAATTTTGTACCCTTTTAACTGTAATTTGTACTTTGTGCCTTACAGGAGAATTACTGAAATATTTCTAACCACAAACTTTAATATAATTAAAATAAAAATAAAATTCTTTCATCTAAACTAGGAAAAAAGAAAATACAAATTAACAATCAAAAGAACATAGAAAGTGATTTTGTTTTAAAAATAATTAAATATATTCAAAATTTGAAGTAAAAAAAAAAAATATTTTATATGGTATCCTTAATTTTTTTGATTTTCTACATGTTACCCCTACATTTTTTTAAATATACATGGTACCCCTAACTGTGTCCTTATCTGTAAGTGTACCCCGAACTTTGTTTTCAGACAATTAAACTCAGTTTTAACTTTTAAGTGTGCCATATTATTATTATTTCCCCTTTTCTCTTTCCTCAGCTCCCTATTAACATGGATAATATTAATATTTGTTCTTTTTGTTTTCCTAACTAATACGTAGTATACAATTTATTTTATTTATTTTTCGATAAAAACAAAAAAGACCCAACCAAAATAAAAAGCACACAATTTACACTGACTATTATTCCCGTAAAAGGGTTTACGTTCGATTTTACGATAAAATCAAACCCTAAACCTTTTTCCGGTGTAAGCCGTCGTAATCTAATGACATCTAAGGACAATTTGGTGAACCCTGTTGGGACTCATGGTAATGAAGGTGATGGATATCGTAGACGTATTGATTGACAGGAACAATTAACTATAATTACAGTACTGCTTGCAAATGAGACTTGTTACTTTTTGGCTGAAAAGTTATTAATTAATTATATAAAGCAAAATAGTTTATTTCTTAACACAAATTCTTGTTTAAGACGGGTAATCCGTCTTAAACCAAGAAACGGGTCAAATACCTCACAAAAGACAAAGGACAAGTGGGGGAGAAAGTTGTTCTCCCCCCCTAGTTCTTTGTCTTTTTCCCCCCTATTTGACCCGTTTCTCCCAAGAAACGGGTAACCCGTTTTAAGGGAGACCAACACATTTCTTAATTACCATGTTTGTTATTTAAGCATAAAAACTTATATTTTGATGACCCGTCAATATCCTAGCCCAACCCTCCCAACCAACGGCCGTGCACGGGCCTTAATTTGCGTGACACAGCCCGTCCTTCTGAGGAAGTTTATAACTAACGGATTGGGCTTGAGCCTTAATACTCAAGCTTGGGCCGGCTCGAGCCTAGACAGCCACCTACACGGCCTGGTTAAGAGCCCCAAAAATGGGGCCCAACCCTTAGCAGACAAGTCCAGCCTGTGGCCACCTCTAGTACCGGGCAAATAGTTTCCTATATAAACCGTTTTAATTTGCAACAATTATCCGTCTTAAGAGGAATCAATTCTTCTTTGTAATGCTGCTTATTTTTACTCTTGGCGGTTTATATCGACCCTTGGTTAGCTGATTACACAGTAAACCCCATGAGATTATTGTTCTTCAAAACTTTCCAAACCAACAAACTTTCTTCTCAACCATCCCATAATTCCTCCATTTCATTTGGTCCATTTAATTTATTCAACCAAAAACGATGGAAAAAACCCGCAAATACGGCCCAAACCCGTCTCGAGAATCGTACCCGAGACCTCAAACTCGACCTCCTGACCTCCCAACTTAGGAAACTCAACATTGCACACCACCTGTTCGACTTAATGTCTCAGAGAAGACGACCTTACGTTTCAATGCAGGTTATGGCTAGATGGGTTAATATAGTTGGCCTTAATGTGAATATGGGTGAATTCGTCAACGAATACCCACATGTTTTCGAGGTTTTCAAGCACCCGGTGAGGAGGAATGTATGTTGTAGCGTTGCGAGTGAAATGCGTGCATTGATTGAGGAAGAGAGGTTTATTGTGAGGGAGCGTGAGGCGGATAATGTTCGGATGTTGAAGAAGATTTTCATGATGTCGAAAGAGGGCACCCTCCATTTACACGCTTTGAGGTTGGTTAGGCGAGAGTTGGGGTTGCCAGAGGATTTTAGAGAATCGATATTGGGGAAGTATTCAGACGATTTTAAGTTGGTTGATATGGAAGTGGTGGCGTTGGTGAAGAGGGACGAGAATTTGGCGTCTGCGAAAATTGAGGGGTGGAGGGAGAATGAGTATAGGGAGAAGTGGTTGAGTGAATTCGAGATTAGGTACGCTTTTCCCATAAATTTTCCTACGGGGTTCAAGATTGAGAGCGGGTTTAAGGAAAAGTTGATGAATTGGCAAAGACTGTCGTACGTGAAGCCTTACGAAAAAGAGGGTACGAGGAGTCGTACTAAAGCAGGAATCGAGCGGTTTGAGAAGCGGGTTGTGGGGGTTGTGCACGAGCTTCTAAGCTTGACAGTTGAGAAAATGTTGCCTGTTGAAAGATTTGCGCACTTTCGTAAGGATTTGGGCATCGAAGTGAATATGCGTGAGCTGTTGCTGAAGCACCCTGGAATATTCTACATATCGACTAAAGGAAACAGTCAGACTGTTTTTCTTAGAGAGGCGTATACCAAGGGCTGTTTGAATGAGCACAATGATCTCTATATTGTCCGGAGGAAGATGTTGGACCTTATGTTGCTTCGTCGTCGTCATACTCAAAAAATGAAGCAAGATAAGGTAACTGAGGAGGAGAAACCGATTGTAGAAACTGAGAAGGTTGTGACGAGTAGAAGAGATGGAGACTGGATCATTCCGTTTCTTGATAGATCCGATGACTGAAGGTGCGAATACTTTGTGTGAGAATCTGGTGCACATTTATATGGAACCCTGTACTGTCTTTCGTGTAGCTCTAATTGGTATAAATTATTCGTGGCGTTTGGAAACTATCACATGTTTTTGTGGATTTCTTTTGCAATATATGCTAGATTTCTTGTTTTCTGTCAATGTTACTTCATTTCCTACAGCTACACTTTCTAGCTGTAGTTTATTCGGTGGTAATGATCATCATGGCTAATTGGTTATCAAGTACAAAGCTTTTGATGCTGATAAAATGTTTCATTATTTCTTTGGGTATACAGTGCCATACGTCTCTGTTTGAATGGGATACGAGTTTTTAACAGAGTGTGGATGGACATATTAATCTCTTTGTGTATTTTAGGTTGATGATGGATTATATCTATTCCCAAAGGTACTCATATAATGGCCGAAAAGCAAGCATAACTTCTGTTGTTATTGAACATCTAAGTATATTTGGCGTAAGATTGTCGTACACATACAATGGGTTGTTTTGACCTTATTAGAGTTATTGTAACCATCACTAGATGATTTATATACTGTACGTGAACATGTTGTATGCTTGCAATGATCTCATTTAAGGTTTTGCAGATTCTATATTTCATGGCCTATAGGTGTATCATTTCTACGTACGATACTTTGAAATTGTTGTTATTGCATATACGAATTAAGAAGAGTATTCCATTGTAATATGTTAAGCTTTCAGAAATACAAAGTACAATGCATAATTTAATAATAACCTTTGCAGACATCAAAGCTAACGATAAGAATCTTTAAAGATTTACTGATGATGTATTATGTATAGGGTAGCTTTATAAATTCAATCATGAAGCAATGTCATTTGGCTTTTGATTAGTCGAGAAATGGGTCCAATTCAACAAAGAGAGGGCGAGAGGGATCGTGAGCAGTTTCAGAATGGTACATACCGATCCAAACTTTTGGAAGAGGCTATCTGTCAAACTTTGTTGTTCGCGGAATTAAGCTCCGAACCACCTACACGAAACATGCAAAATAGACTTATGTCAACTTAGATCCAAGGTACATGACTCATTTTATATTTAACGCATTGTAGTTTGAATCATTCTGCTCTCATTTACCTCTTTATCCTTGGTGGTTGACGCCTTTGGCATTTGAAAAACATAAATTAAGTGAGTCGTTAACCACCAAACAAAATTATAAAAGGTATAAGAAAATTTATCATTTGTTTTAGTCAAATGTGTTGCATTAAGCGTCTAATTTGTGCTCCTATCTTGTAATTCATGTGCATTTAACCGAGGTTTTAAGACTGTAAATCTGCAGAATTTAAGGAATTTTGATTAATGTAATTCATTACCAAGGTATTTATTAGGTCTTGAAATCTGCAGTAATTTTCTGATAATTAACATGAATTTGTAATGTCTATAAATTCACAGAATTTTCTCATTACTGAGAGAATTTTGATTTTAAAGCATGTAAAACTTCATTTGCATTAAACCAAAATACTAAAATTGATTAGGTAAAAAGTAAAGTGATACGCTTATGAAGCAAGAAATTTGGTGGTTGAAGTGTGAAGTCTAGTATTAGTTGTGGCAAAATTAGGTATGAGTTTAGAGTTGTTATTTATTGGATTTAATTAATGGTGAAATTTGAGTGTGAAATTGGCCAACATTGAAGCTTAGAAAGAAAGTACTTGTATTTGTTAGAGTATAAAATCGATTTTGGTTGAGTTGGTTCATGACATTATTAGGTTTTTGGTTATTGAAAACGCAGGAAAAAGTCGGTGATTATGTTAATCCGATGGATTAGTAGGCGGGTTTAGATTGTTTTGTTTTCGGCGGCTTTTTGAATACTCTGAAAGTATTTCCATATAAGAGCTTGCCATTTGATTTTTTAGCACTACTAAACTCATAATAAATCTCTTTATGCAAATATACTTTTGTCGTTTTTGTGCATTAATTGATGAAAACAAGGAAAATATATGGTGAAATTTAATGGTGCATATTGCTCGGTAGTGAATTCAAGAGTAGAATGAAGTGTTGGCTAAACTAGGATTCGAAGTTAGTTTCCAAAAATGTTTTGGAATTTCGGAGAGCCAAATGGGAAATAGAGTAACGGCGGAAAAATTATCAAAATTAGAACGTTTAGGTCAGAGTTTTGTTTTTCGATGTTATATGATTATTCTTGGTCCCCTTCTACACCATTGAAGTCGATTATGGAGCTTACTGAGCTTACTGCTTACGACTTGGGGTGATTGTATTGTGAGAGTATATGATTATTCTTAGTCCCCTTCTATCATTATTGATTGGTCTTCAATTACAAGTTTGATTGAATTCCCGGTAACTGTCTCGATACACAGGAAATGTGAGAGTATCGCGGCGTAATTTATATTCTTTGTTCATTACTTATCATCGCTGTTGGATCTTCCTCCACCTTTGTTAGATTCGAGAATCACACAAGATACTGATCTTATCTCCGCTCTAATTTTCAGGAGCAGACTAATGATCCTCAATCAAACTCGAGTTTCACCTTGGAGAGCACCATTTCGACTGATGTTTGTACTCAAGTGGTTACAAAGGAAGGCCATGTTCCTAAGGTTTTGGTCTTTCCCACTTCTTTTGCGTCTCTTTGCGTAGGGATTGTTATACACTGACTTCGAACTTAATTTTCCAACGCCTTACTCATCTTGCACTCTTGTTTACTGCTTACAGATTCGGAAGCCCTATACCATATCAAAGCAGAGGGAGAAGTGGTCAAAAGAAGAGCATGAAAAGTTTCTCGAAGCTTTGAAGTTGCACGGTCGAGCTTGGAAAAAGATAGAGGGTACATTTCCGAACCTTTTCATGTTATTAAATGAACTTGTCTTCATAGTAGTTTTTGTCGTAAGTCTAATGCTTTTTTTGAACAGAGCATGTAGGGACTAAGACGGCAGTTCAGATCCGAAGTCATGCTCAAAAATTCTTTTTTAAGGTTAATTGCCCGTTTATTTCTCTTGTTTTAACGTAAGTCTTACTGCTCATGACCTCAAAAGACGTGCAAACGATATCTGGAGGTCAAATTCGAAACAACTGCAACGCACTGACGCGAATATTTAAATATGTTGGTTCAGGTTGTTCGCGAGACAAGTAGCACTAGTGTCAGTTCAACCATGGTTGAGATACCACCACCTCGTCCCAAGAAAACCGTCGCGCGTGCATTCGAAAGTTTGTGCTACCTACGGAAAAGGAAGTTTCTCAAGTTCTGCCACCCCGCTCAACATCTCCAAGTTCGTCAATTTATGAGAATCGATCTCCAACGTCAGTTATGTCTCCTTTGGCTTCGGAAAATCTAGCATCTGAGAATTCCGCTGCTCGAAATGGTAGCCCATCGCCGACATCTTTTGCTGAAGCTGTTAACTCAGCAGAACTCTTTCCATCGAATGATACTGAACCCCGAGATATTTCTATGGTACGGTTCTGCAAAGACATATTGTATGTATTATTTGAGCTGTGTTCTCAGAGGTCGTCATTGTTCTGATTTTCTGTTCTTTTTTGAATCTGCAGAAATTGGAGCGATTCTCAAGTTTAGATTCGGTTAACAAGCCAGAATCAGCTCCTAGAAAGATTATTAAACTCTTCGGCCAGGATGTTGTCGTCCCATGTGAGCTCGTCTTTTCTCCGTCTTCAAAAACGGGGCAAGAGCTTCAGGCCGATAATATTGATATGCCTACTTCTGGCTCGATTAATGAATTGGCAAATGCTGTAGGAATATTCCGTGAGATCAACTAACACTTGAGTTGTGCAAAGAAAAAGAGCATTTAGTAGAGGCAGGCATGGTAAGGAAATCGACTTTTCTCAAAACGTCTAATTTTAGCAAGGCTGACAAGTGCTTTGCACTATACAGAAGATGTTTGTCGGAGAGCCCACCGAGAGCATTGACGACGAAAGAGAACATAAAGCAGTTCGGCTGGGCTTGTAGCAATGCACAGGGTATTTTGTACCAGCCAAGTGTGAATAGAGATAATATAGTTTAAAGACAGCAATTGTAGCGAGGAGATTAATCTTAAAGTAGAGCCTAATGTAGAACTCCAAATTCGTTACGGTTTGGGTTTCAAGTTTCAGGTTTGTCGGAATTGTCGAGGTCCGGTGACTATAGAGGTGTGGCCTTACTGTTTGCTGGTATGATTCAGTCAAACAGGGGTTTTTGGTAGTTAATGTTGTAGTAGGTATGTTGTTAGCTTAGCATATTGTTGATTCATTTATAATCACAATTGTTTTAAGATTATGTGGATTTTCTATGATTGGATGATACTTACCATATATGGAGTACATTATGTTAGATACTTGTATTTGTCAATCGTCACTTCGTCAGTTAGGTAGATTGATGAAGAAAACCATCATATTTATTGTAGAATTTTTAAGGGGGAATATAATTAGTGGATCGCTTTGAACAAAGGGTCAACTAGGGACTTATATATTTATAAGTCGGGTATCGGGATGTTAAAGCCTATACATAAAATTTTTGGTGATAGGACACCCAATTCCCCTCTAATATGACGTTAGAGGCAGAATTCAATGTGGAAAGCCTATTATCAGAATTTTGGAGTACAATTTTTACGTTTTCCCGAAAGTATGTGCTCGGACCTGCATGATATGTTAGGGTGAAGGTTATCTTCTTAATGGATCTTTTGAAAAAGTGTTAGTGCAGGACACGACTAAAAGAATCCACCTATATGAGTGTGAAGTGTGGCCGCTTCTTAAAGCTTAGGCTTGGCTTTGTATGCACTCATGAATGGATAGGGACACCACGGCCTATAGATGGTGTCGGTAATAAACTTATGGAGTTGTCTTGAACTTGTATGTGTTCTATCTTCATGTATTCAAATGAGTTGAAGGGTTCAATCCTTAGAGACACCCCGATTCTCGAGTACAGAATGTGTAGTTCACTAAGGTGGAAATTCAATCTTCGTGACATTTTCACTTTATGTGCAAGTTTGGTTTCGTTTGTTGTTAATGAATCAAGGATGCACTTAAATGGGGGAGGAATGTTGGTGATTTAAGTGAATCACTAGATTCCCGTTTAAGTGTAGTCGGGATTTGGTCAAAGTCGAGTAAATTTGAACGAATATAATTTATGTTCGGGAGTGTGTGTGCACACTTATATAAGAACGTGGTTTAAATTTACGGTTTTGAGACGAGCAAAATTATATATTAAAATTAATTTTGGTAAAAGAATTGAAGGGTTGGTTGCTTTTAATAACTGTTGGAGTTGTATATATTAAATGAAGTTACTCAATTATCAATAATTCTAAAGTATCACAGTTGGCAAAGCTTGTGATTGGTGACCTTGAGGTCATGGGTTTGATTCCAACTAGCATCCATTTATTTTGGTGTAAAGCCTCTTCCCCTTCTATTTATTTTTCCCACCGAAATGTTTTTGTCTCGGGCCCGGTTCTGGGCCGGCGGCCGGTCGACCGGCCCATGGGGCAAATTTCCCGGATTTTTGTATTTTGGCGGGTTTATTGTTGGTTATTATAAAAACCATTTTTATCATGTCTCAAATGATATTTTATCAGAAATTATTTCTGTAAAAATGAAATGCATAAGTGTATATAAAACTCTATTCGTATACTCTCGATTCTATTTGCCAAGAGCGAGAGGGTTTGTTGATCGTCGTATCCTGCGAGGGATTTCGTGATACCCGGGGCAAAAGTAAGGGTCGAAATACTCTCAAAGGAAAGCGGTTGCGCGATTCGATCATTATCCAAGTAAATCTTACATGTCGGTATTCCGACGAGTACCAAGTACACCGTATTTTATAAGAGAGAAAATTTTTCTATATAATCTAGAATAAAAAATAGTCTTGTGGAATTTTATTCTAATTGTTATTTCTACTACATTATTAATATCAAATTTTTATAATTTTTTTGATACCACGTAACTAAAGATAAAAAAAACCTTCTGCATCGACAGCAAAATACTCAATATATACTTATAGAATCAAATGGAATAAAATAAATCACAAAGTCACATAAGAATATATTGTGGGAGAATCCCAAATTCGTTCAAATATTAACTAATAGGACAATCCAACACAAGACATCACAAGACATTGCATTACAGCAACTAAATCTGAAACGATAGATAGCGGATTACACATTGCATCATTTTATTAGACGCTTTGCAATCATAGGGAAGCGGGATAGCCTCACAGCCGAGATAAAAGACTCGAGCTTAGTCGGATTCATCACTCGACTCTCCCAATCTTTTCTGGGAGTAAGTTTGAAATCTAATCTGCGATTTACATTAGCTGCTGCGGTACAGAATGATTGCGCCGTCGGCAGCTCAATACTCCTTGGACGGGGGAAAGAAGACAGTCTTTGTTCTCCCCCTTTATTTGGTGTTCTTGTTGTACAGAATGATTGCGCCGTCGGCAGCTCAATACTCCTTGGACGGGGGAAAGAAGACAGTCTTTGTTCTCCCCCTTTATTTGGTGTTCTTGTTGTACCCTACCACGAAAAAAAATATATATAATTAACTATCATCAATGAATAGGGAGTATATTTAAGGCCTCGGTCAATGTCCCGCTTGAGATATTTCCATTTGATTTTAAAAACAAAAAACCAAAACTAAATATTACCATAATATTTTTCCCCAATTAGAGATAATTTAAAACTTTCACCTAATAAAACATACTGGTAGTTTTTTAAAAGTCCCACCTTAAAATTTCTACCTTATAGAACCATAATCTTCAAAGCTAACACCAAATACAATCTTTCATTTATCTTTCCGATAAATTTACAAAAATAATAAGATACAAGAATTTAGCTTTGATTGAATTTGTTATCGAAAGTTTGCATTTGCTGGTATTACTGCACATCATGGTTTTAAAATGTGGGAGTTCTGAAAAAACTTATATAAGGTGGGAGTTTTAAATGAGGAAATCTAGAGTGGGACAGATGGAGAAACTATATCAACATAGCTCAGATAATATGTTTGATCGGTTCATCTTAAAAATAAAACAACAAATAATGAGCTAACCTCAAAAAGGGTACATATATTTGGCATTATTGATAGCTTATCCTCAATAGCTTTACTCAAATCATCTGCAAAAAAAAAAAAAAAAAAAAAAAAAAAAGAAAAGAAAATCAGTGATATTTCACTAAAGTCGGTTGGAATTACTTTTACTATTTACACTTAACATTTGTTAATTATAAGCATGATTTCTACTTTAAGACTTTCAAACGCATATAGTAATATTGATGGGCTTTTGAATCAGGCCAAAATATTATTTGACCCCAATATCAAATAATGACGACTAAAAAAAGGGTCCTCATAAATGGATGATAGATGGATGATTGTGAAATAGATGATGGGTGAAATGGACGATGGACGGATGACGAATATAATTATATTTCTTTAACAAAATTCTTAAAGAGTATAATTTCTCCCATGAAAAATATATATCTACTTCTATCTTTTAATTGTTGATAAATTTAAACTAAGTAAACCGTGCATCGCAAAGGTCCTAAGCTAGTTTCATTACTAAAAACAAATTTATGAATATAAAATAGATAGACTTAGATTGTTGATATTATCAGAAGTTAAAGTTAATAATGTAAATTTGTTATTTTGGATTTTTAAGTTGATGTTTTATTTTACAATTTAAAAAAATTCCGTTATTGGGAGTATATATTTTGGCATTTTCAACTTTTTGTAAATTTGTTTTTTCAGTGTACGATTTTCAAAAGACGAGTTTTAGTAAATACAAAAGTAAAATACAAAGTAAATTTTCAAAAGTCGCCAAATGATAACAATAACAATAAGCAAATAAGTTATTCAAATTTTACAAAGGTTAAAAATACCGGGTATAGCAAGGTGAAAAACATTCATCATAACTTAGGTATGTAGTTTCTCATAATCGAGCTTAAGAGACAAGTGCGACAACAAGTCTTAAAGCTCAATACAACTAAATCTGTCTAAAACTTAAAACGAGTCAAGTAGCTTAAAACGGATCAAGTAGTATGAACAAAATAAAAGTAAAAGGTACCTAAAAAAAAAAGATTTGTCTTATATTCAATCAATATGGTATTTGACACGTCTTAAATGAGATTTTACGCAGTAGGAACGGATAAGAGTAGCAATTTAAAAAAGTAGCAATTTACCTGCCTCATGAGGCTCGAGACTCGGGAACATGCTAGCAACATCAGACATCGAATTCAAGTAAGAATAATATGAGACGAGATAAAATTACCAAATCAATTGGGTGAAGTGACATACCGGTTAACATAATCGATATCTATTATATCCTTTTTCAATATCGGAAAATGCAATAAACACCACCAGTTTTCCACACGGATTTTGTCCTAAACAAATTTAATTTACTTTGATTTAGTGCTCAAATAAGTAGGCAGTAATCTTTGTAACTTGAGGGTATTAATATGGGCGTGTCAAAAAAATTCAATTTAATTTTACTATAAGTCAAATAAAATAACAGCAAGGACCTTTAATACTAACCTTACTCGGAGGAATATATGGGGCCTCGAAAGCAGCTTGACTCACGGGCTTAAAGAAACTATAAGAACACGAGTGCAGCAACACGTAAAACATATAGTAACATGTTTGTTGGCAAATTTTGGGTACTAATTATCATACCTTAAAAGATAATCATCGCGAGATGAAATTCCTAACTTCTTGTGAGCCACTTCACGAATGAAGAAACCGATTTTGTATTTCTGCAGATGAAAACTAAGCGCCCAAACCTAAAATGAAAAAATGAAGAGAATGAAAGAATGAATGAATAGAGTGAATCAATAATATGAATCAATAACCATTAATGAGGAACTTACTTTGGGGTCATCGTTTCGTACATATGCAACAAGCTTATGACCGACTAAATCAAAAACATCAAGCAATAACGACAACCCTTGTTCGATATCTGTCATCTTGTCTAAGGATTTCAAATAGAGGTGAAGCGCGTCAATGGAAGACATGCTGCCACCTTCTAGAGAGGTCGATAAAAACAGCTCAGGAACAGCCAAAAACAAGGCAGCTACCTTAACAAATGTCCCCTCCTTAGCATAGTCTAAGAAAGTTGTCCTAACACGCTCCTTATTTTCGGTATTTTGTACCAGCAGCCTTATCACTTCCAAACAATGTATCTGTAACAACAACAATAATCAAGTCCAGTAATTCGAGACAACGACAACGAATTATTTATGAGTTCATCAAACAAGTGGCATATATATAATAATAGAATAATACTATAACAATTCGACCTAGAAGTAGTAAGATGGACAGTAAAATCCGCAATAAACAGATGATTAAAATATGGAGTATATATGAATTAAAGATTAGAATACAAACTTGCCACTCGCAGACATAATGGAACAGCTCAAAGATTGAACTACGTAGGGTCCAGGGTCTCTTCGGAGTATAATATCTGAGGAAATGAAATCAGGATACTAGTGTTAGAAATGATTAGATAAAAAACAGAATGAATAACTTGCTATTAGGTAGGTAGGTAGTGAAGAGAGAAAAGAGATGAGGCTTAGGGCTTACCCACTTTCGTATCCAGCGTCAATGACTTCAAGAATTAAATCGAGAGGAGTGGCGTGTTTCAATTCGAGGGGTTTATAATAATCACAGGGGACGTCAAGAGGGTCTCCCCTTTCAATAAGACACTTAAGCAACTTAGGAGAGGGGATGGCACAGGCAAGATGCAATGGTGTCCATCCATCCTTAAACTCAAGTTTGGGGTTGACGAAAACATCTTTAGTTTCACCATTTATCACCGCCATAGCAATTTGAGGAGCATCTTCTCTAAGTATACTTTCTAAATTATATTCTCTAAGAAACCCCAGTACTTGATCTTGATGATATTCCTGCATTGGTTCGAAGTCAGGGTCGTAGAGCAGCCTTAAAAATTCATCTTTGTCGTCAAGCGAAAGGGCGTTGTCCAAGAGATCAGACAGGCTCTCTGCCGGCTTTTTCACGAATGGATGTGAAAGCCAACCATCATAAATTATAGGCTGATACAACAACAACAACAACAATAACAACAACAAAGCATCAATTTCCAACTTGATGAGTGATAATATAGGAGAGAAAAGAAAAGTAGAGATATAATACCTCGTCCATAGACTTGGGTTGAATTCAAATTTGAAAGTAGAATCAAAATTAATCCCTATATCAAAACAAAAAAAAAAAAAAAAACAAAAAAAAAGTAGGGATGAAATATACAGAGTTATCGGTATGAAGCAAATTTGAGTTATTTGAGTAAACATGTGTATGAGGTGGCGGTGGAGGGATCCAAAGGTAGCCACCAAAATCTCCACCAATAACCATGACATAAACTACAAGACTTTATGAACAGTGTTAGTGTTAGACATGGCTGCCAATTTTTTTGAAAGCTATGGAATTTCACTATCCCTCCCACATCCTCCTTATTCATGAGGATGAATTAGGTTGCCGGGGGTGGGTGGGGCGGGGGTGCGAACACAGCCAAAAAAAAAAAAAAAAAAAAAAAAAAAAAAAAAAAAACGGCAAACCTGAAAGAAAGACAGAGATTACACTTCCAAGTCTCTAAAACAAAACCCTAGCATAACTCTATTTATAATCAGAATTTGTTTTTTTCACAAAATTTTAGGTAGGATAAAAACAGGTGGTGTGAGATATATAATGATCAGCCTAGCACATCTAGACATTCAATTTCTCATATAAGAAATAATAATACTGAAAGTATAAATCAAGATTTAAATGAATCTTTAAATGAATCTCGAGTTGATGAACTTATAATAGGTAAAGATAATATTGTCAGAACACACAACAATATAGAGACAATGTCTCAAATGAGTTATGACTTTAATGATGCCCAAAACAGATAAGATTAATTTTGAACGTGGCTCACCAGCCAGGAAAATTATAAAACAAGAATTTGAATCACCTAATTGGGAAATTTTCAGAAATTGGTTTTTTAAGAATTTTAGTAAACAACAAATAAAACAAATTCAGAATGAATTTTATGATTGTTGTAAGTTTTATAACAGAATTATGCACTTCGTCCCTTGGTTTTGCGCTACTTATGTAGATCAATACATAAATGTTTTAGAAAGAACTTATGTTCTTCCTAACGGGGATGAAATAAATACTTTATATCCACCATTAAAAACTTTCAAAATGGAAAATTGTAATTTTATTGCTTTAGCCAGGGAATTTGATGACCCTAGTAAAACCACAGTTGCGTGGCACTTACATACATTAATACAACAGCAAAATTATGCAAATTTATTTCTTAAGATTGTAGGAGAACAAATTGGTTCTTTACATGAGAAAATTGATAATATCATTACATTACATTAAATTGATAAAAAGTCTAGGCTAAAGCTAGAAGGTGGGTCGACAGATTACTCGACGCCTAAATAAAAAGTCTAGCCCTGACCGGTGGTGATTTTGAAAGTGCGGCCTTGTTCGTCGGTCCATTCGAGGGTTTTTGACCATCTGTCGTGTGTTTTTTCTTCGTAAAGAACGATTAGGTCGGTAGGATTGAAATTGTGGTTACGTATGATGTCGGAGACGAGTTCAATCCCGGCGATGGTGTATGCGGATACGTCTTTAGGAACTCTGCTGGTGCCCTCTTTGACGAAGTAGTTGCTGGGGAAGATGTGGTATGGCTGCATGTGGAAGTCGTGATACTTCTTGCGATCGTTGTATGATTCCCAACCGCGAGAGACTTCGTATGACCATGCCACATAAGATAGACCCATGGTGGGCCATTTATTGTCGTTGTCCTTGGCGTAGAGTGAAGCGATTTCTTCTTCGCGAGTAATGGTACAGATGTCGAAGTCGAAGTCGAAACCACACATGTCATCGGCTGGATCGGCGTTTATTTCTGCAGTACTATTGCTTGCTTTATGTTGCTTTAGCGTAGCTCGAAAGTTTGAGGCGTCGATGGTGACAATTTCGTCATCTAAAAATAGCTTGACTTTTTGGTGTAGGGTCGAGGTGACTGCCTTGGTAGCGTGAATTCAAGGCCTACCTAGTAACATGTTATAAGTTGGGGGTATGTCGATGATCTAGAATTCAGTTTCTCTCATGACGGGCCCTGTCATGATGGGGGAAGAAGATGATTCCCTTTATGCTGCGTCGTGTTCCGTCGTAGGCCCTGACACCGTCGGTACATGGAATAAAGTCATTCTCCTTAATTCCTAGTTTTTTGGCTGTCTCAAGGGGTAGGACGTTGACTGCAGATCCGTTGTCGATGAGGATGACTGGCAACGTCATGCCGTGGCATTCCACGTTGATGTAAAGAGGTAGATTGTGCGTGCCACCGAATGGAGGGAGGTCCTTATCCAAAAAGGTGACGGCGTTAGCTTGCCATTCACGCGTAATGTTACTGATAAGCTTTTCCGGAGACATTTCCGATGTCATTGGGGTGACTTGTAATGCTTGGTAAAGGGCTTCACGATGTCCCATTGAGTCCCTTAAGAGTTGCCAGATTGAAATGTCTGCCTTTGTCTTGTTGAGTTGTTTGTGGAGCGTTGTCCCCGATCTCAGGTGTAGGTAAGGGTGTCGGGGTAGTACTTGGTGGTGCTATTTTATTAACTGGCAGTGCAGGCGCATGATTAGTGTTGGGTGATGATACATTGCTGGCTGGCGGTGTAGGTGCAGGAGCAACGCTTGCGGGTAACATAGTAGAGCTTGTAGGAGCGGTGCTTGGAAGTGAGGTTGCGGGGGTAGTTTCTGCGGTAGGCGAAGTAGGCGGCGTATCCTCGTCTATGATTATTCCTTTGTTTTTCTCTTGAGCAGTCAACCTTGGCGGGAGGTTTTGAGGTTCAAGTAGTTTTAGAGAAGCTTGGTATGGGCGTCCAGAGCGTGTTAGGTAAGCTACTTCGTCATCACTATCTGATAGCCTGATTGGGCATTTGTGACGTAATTCTCCGTATTTGCCCGGCGGGCGGCGAGGTTTAGTTTCTTCCTCAAAGGGTTCGTTTTGGAGACACATGCGAATGTCATCATTGTCGGCTTCGCCGTCGTAAATATTCCAGATGCCGTTGATTTCGTGATCATTTGAGATGATCAGATTAGAGCAGTCAATGATGAGGTGTGTCCCTACGAATATAGCATGGGTATGGAGAGGATTGAGCTGGCTTGAAGGTTTAGGGCTCGGGCTGGGCTTCACAATGGTCTTGTCATCGATTAGATCCTGAACTATATTCTTTAGGCGGAAGCATTGCTCGGTGTCGTGCCCTTTTCCCCTGTGAAACTCGCAGTATGCGTTCTGATCCTATGACTTTGGTTTCTTGTCTGGGGAGGCTCGCTTGTAGGTCCTATGGGTTGAAGTACATTGCGACTCACAAGCTTCTGTAGTGCTTTTGAGCAGGTCATGTTTATTGGGTCAAAGTTTCGTCGCGCCTTTGACGAACTAGGACCTGCGGGTGAGTATGATGCTCTCGGCGGAGGCGTGGCAGGCCTTGGTGGTGTTGTAAAGACCGGTGGTGCCTATAGTGCGTCTAGTGCGTTGATAGCATGTATGGGCTCGACTTTGGGGGTAGCTCGAGATGAGCTGCCTTGGTATCCGCGACCTGTACTCTTATTCCTATTTTCTTTGCGGAGGTCGTCTTCAATGAGTTCACCGACGACGCTGAGTGTTGAGAAGTTGTCAAAATTCCCGTACCGTAGGTGTTGTTGGTATGCAGGGATGAGGTTGTTGATGAATTTAGTGATTAAATCAGTGTCTCTTGGGCGGTTAGGTATTTGAGCACAGAGCTTCTTCCAGCGTGTTAGGTACTCGGTAAACCCTTCATTATCCTTCTGAGTAAGGACCTCCAAGGTACGTAGCGAGACTTGGATGTCGTTATTGTCCCGGTACTGTAGATCGAATGCAACCGTTATGTCCTCGAAACTACCGGTTTTGTGTGGTTCTAAAGCATAGAACCATGCCCTGGGTTGTGCGTCCAGCGAATGTGGAAATAATGTGGCCCATGCGGGGGGTTCGACACCCATGATGGCCATCTTAGCCTTGAAAGCCTTGACATGTACGAGCGGGATTTCGTGACCTTTGAAAATGGAAAGATTGCTGAGCGCTAGCTTGTCGGGTAGCATGGACCTGACGTTCTTTGGGATGTGCTCATTTTCTTGGTGTATGGAGTAACCCCTGGAGTTTGTAAGGCGTTCTTCCATGGTTCGAATTCTTTTTGCGTTTCGTTCGGATTCTTCGGCGAGGCGCGTGGCATTCTTCTCTGCCTCAAATTTTTGCATGATAGCCATTTGCTCAATCGTTGCGGTGAGGCTAGCTATTCTGTCATTGAGTTGTCGGACTTGCTCGGCAGTTACCTCTGGGGGAGGCAGTGGCGGTCCGCCGAAACCTTCATCGTGTTGCAAGGCCGTGATGATTTTTGGTTTTGATCTGTTGTAGGCGCACTTTTTTGGTGGTGGGCGAGGGTTTAGGTGACGATCCTTAGTCCGTCGTGTATCCAGTATTTTTCAATGAGTGAACCTGACAAAGTTTCAAACTTTTAATGATTCTAAAAGGGAAGAAAAGACTCAACGAAAAATCGCATTCACAACCAAAGAAAAGTAAAAAGTGTAAAAAAGTGGGTGCAAGACTCGACTCGTGTTTTTAGCTTTTGAAAAGACACAGGAAGCTTTTGAGGTAGAGGCATATTGACACGTCCCTAATCTCGAGGTAGGAAAATTTGCATGATCATAACCTGATTAACCCGGTTTAGCGGTACGTTGCTATGGGTTTATCATTATGATAAAAAGGATCAAACCAAAGTAGCGATAGGCTAGTCGATCTGAGGATGTTAAAATTGGGTAAAAGGCGATTACTTGTTCGCCTTTTATGTGTGACTCAGGATATTAAATCAAAATGATGATAAGTCACTTGATTCAAAAAGTGTAAATCAACGGGGTTCGCATCTGAACGAGCCCGCGTTTTTGTTTTTTAGAGAAAAGGATCAAGTTAAAATCGGGATGACTAGTGAGTCACTCGACTTAGATCTAATTCTAAAGTACAAAAAGTTAATTTCGTTTTAAACTATCCGAAATGAATTGACATTCTCGGGTTTTTGCTCTGTGAAATGTTTTGCAATAAATGTATTATGACGATACGTCAGTCGCGTAATTCATTTACGTTTTGAAAAGGATTGGAAATGTAGTGATTATTTCCGATCGGTTTTAAACGTCGCGGCACGTTACTTGTCAGGTTCAATTGACTATAGGCCAATGACCCTGACTGTATGTTTTAAAAGTATGACCTTTTGAAAAGAATTTGAGAATGTATTTTCAAAAAATGGACGTATTTTAAATGTATAATGCCTAGGAAATATTTTTGCATGCAATTGTTTTGAAAGACGACTATAGTGAGGGTACTATAGCTTCGCACTTGTACATATAAACACAAGTTTTTGGTTTATAGGGTAAGGTTCCCTCCGGCCATTCCCGCAACGTTTAGGTAGGGTTATCCGCAAGATTGCACACGTCTTAGGTGCGAATTCAATACGGGCCCTAGAGCGTCCGAGTTTCACTGGTTACGATCGTTTGTACGGATGCCGTACTTGTAATCGTGGAGGGGTGAGAGATCGACGTGTCCAGAGTTATCTCACTTGTGAAGCGAGCGTTATTAGGGGCCGTCTCTCAGAGGGTGTGGTTATGAATCAGGAGGATTCGACTCAACGTATTTTTGCCCAAATATCGAAAACGTAAATGTTTTCAAAGTTTCAAGCTTCACTTCTTTATGTTTTTTAAAATAAAAGAAAAACAAGTTTTCAAAAATAATAAAAATCATGCTCGTCCCAGTGAGTCGCGGTGAACCATGCAGGGAAAGAAACCTATCGACACCTTTGCGCACCGCCCAGCGTGTGAACGGGAGGCGGAATGCGCCTCGCAGGAAAAAGTGTGCGTATGCGATAGTACACAATGGGGGGAGATCATTGCATGAATTTGTGACCAAAAAGAAAAGTAGAAAAATCCTTTTTGAAATGTATTTTCGGAGTCGCCACCAAATATTAAAGGAATTTGAAACCTATTCAACGCGTCTTAAAATACAAGACACGAGTGTCTCAGATTTCAAGGTGCGTCGATACCTATCCGTCTGAGGTTTGAAACCAGAGAAAGGATTCGGAGTGAGGTTACTTTTCGAAAGTCTTGACAAAATGTATTTTGAAAACAGTAATAAAAAAGCCTACGTAAAAGTAGTCTCTACTAATTTGAAAACATTTTCTTAATTTCGATATTTGGGCTAAAAGTCACGCTACGTACAAGTGCGAATAAGTATGACTCGATAAAAATGCATAAATAATGTAAATTGTCAAAAATAATGACATTTTGCTATGGGAAATATACGTTAAATAATAATTCATTGACTGAATTATTACAATAAACGTTACTTTCCGACCTCGTATTTGACTCTAAGAATTTGTGAAAAACCCTCGGTTTTGCATGTTTAAAAGACTAAATGAAACGGTACAATTTAGCGTCGAATCCGTGATTTTAGTCGTAATTTAATACATGAATGAGAATTTGCATAATTATAAAAGTGACGTCGGTTTGCTTTAGTGATATTGAGTCGTTTATTTATGCGATATTGGCGAGGTTTAGACGGATTCTGAATCCGAATTGCTACAACCGTATTACGAATACGGCTTCGCTAATGCCAATATCGGGTTGGGGTTAATGTAACCCCTTTGTCCGAGTCTCAAACGTCCAAAACTTAGGTAAAATGTTTACCTTTCGAAAATGCAAAGGCGGTATTTTTGAGTGGATTTTGTAAGTGTGTTAATGTGTTGGATGATTAAGAGGTATTGATTGTAACACCCCGACTTTTCCTAATATTTATTTGTTCGTCTCATTAATATTCGTAATTCATTTCTCTTGATTTTCTCATTTTATGGCTCGAGAAAGTCGGGTCACTTGTCGCGTTGATTAAGCTACCCTGTAGTCGGAACTTAAAAACGGAGTAATTAGCTTAAAAACGGTGTAATTTCCTCATACGAACTCCGATTCAGGTGACTCAAAAGGCTAAACTGCGTATTTTTTCGACGCCGTCGCAACTGCCAAATTTTCAGGAGTCAATTTGAACCGGTCCATCCTGGGCCGAGCCGCACCCTCTACTCGGGTTTGGGTTTTAGGGCTTTCTCGGGTTTGCTTCTTTCTCAAGACATTATATTTCATCCCCTCTTAACCCTAGCTCCCAAAAGATCAGCTTTGCATCTCCCACATCTCATCCCTCATCTCACATCATAATTCTCCTTCAAACTCTCTCAAGATCTCATCAAAACTCCATTGTTATTCATCCTTTTCCTCATCTTTTGAGCCCTAATCTTTCCTTAGTCGATTCCCGTGGTATAGCATCCCTTTTAGCTCTTTTATTTTTCTGATCTTGTATTATTTTATGTGTATTGAATGATTTATGTGTGCCCTAATCAATAGGAGGGAATTGGAGAGAAAACCCAAGTTCGGATTTCTCTGACCTAGGTTCACTAAACGGAAGATCGCCGAAGATCCGACCGTCCGATTTTGCCGAAATTTTGAAAGAATGTTCCTGACTCTTGGGCTACCTTTTCACCGTTCAGTTTCTTAATCAGAGCCCTGGATCGTCCGTTATCGCGTCTGGACAGAAGAGAAGGAAATTAGGTTTTTCTTTGGCTTGCTTGAAAAAGGTAACTAGGTGTAGCCTTAGTGATATTTTGACTTGTGTGAGGCCATATAATTGATTGAGGATGTCTTGATTGTTGATATGAATGAAAAGGTGTTACCTTTGGGATGTTTGAGATGTAAAGTTGCGGTCTTTGGTCTTGTTTGAGTTGGTCTCACACTCTTATGTCTAATACTGCGATTTGGGATGTTTGTTTACTTTGAATTTGGGTTATATTGTTATTAAGTTGATGAAAGATGATAACCTTGGGAATTATAATGGTTTATTATGGCTACTCATGAGTTCTTATGGTTATTACTCTGTATTTAACGTGTTGATTATGTTAGTGTTGAGATTGGTTACAAAAGGGGTCAATTATGTTGTAGTTGTGTATATGATGGACATTGTGATGATTTTGAGTAAAGGATGATTGGTTTATTGTTGATTGTGAGTTGATTCAGGTTATTGATTTGACTTGTTTGATTGCTTGAGTTGAGTGTGCGTACGGGTACTGTTCTGGCACGTACGTGAGGAGCTACGACGTCTTTTGTGGACGGATACCGCCCATGATCCCCTCGGCTATTCTTGTTGCTTAGTTAGAGCGACTATGGGTTCTCAACCATGTTGGTTAGAGACTATGGTTTATATAATGTCGTCACCGTTCTTGTTGCTCGGTGAAATTTGGCCAAATTTAGACTAATGAGTTTGAGGAACTTCTTTATTCTTTGTTCGCCATAGGGTTTGGATGATTCTTGTTGCTTCATCCGGGGTGATTCTTGTTGCTTCACCCAGTGCTCCGTGCTTACCTTGCAGGTTGTTGATTGTTGTCTGTCATCTTGTAGTTGACAGTTTGAGCTTGTATGTCAGTGGACTAGTTATTGTCGAGTTGTATTGGTTATGCATGTTTACAGGTTGTTGGGTGACAGTTGGTTGAGTTTGGTAGCTAATGAATTGGCTTGAGGTTGCATTATGGTTATCATACCTTTGGGTTGTTTGTTGTATTGTTGTCTATTTTGGTATACGTTGAAATATGACTGGGGAGCACCTAGTTACTCCCCACTGATTGTGGCTGTTACATTCTTTGTGGCAGGTTAGCGCGGGATCGGGTTTGTCAAGTGAGGATGCCGTGAGGATGACCTATAGCTAGCCTTGAAGTGATTTTGGACTAGACTTGTTAGGATGTTTAGTTTTATTATTATTATTATTATTTTACTTTCATTTTTGGAGCTGGATTTGTAAGGGGTATTTACTCCCCACTTCTAGGCCTCAAGGCCTACCTTTTTATCGTTGTTTAGTTGGTTAGTGAGTAATGATCCGGATTCCACGGTGTTTCCGCCACCGTGGCTAGCTTTTATTTTCTTTTATTTTATAAATCCTTTTTATTTCTTTATTTTATTTTGTTGGAAAATCCGGGTTGTTACATTGATGATGAATTTTTGTTGAATGTAAGGGTTGGTATTTATAGAAAATGGCTGATTTGAGTGTGAACAAAATTTAAATCGCCTGTGTACAGGCGATTTTTATTTTGTTTGGGCTGGAATTTGTAAGAAAACAAAAGGCTGCGGGCTAGAAAGAAAAAGATAATCGCTGAACATGCGATTTTATTTTTGTTCTGGTGTGCTACTTAGCCGCCTTTGGTCATGTGACGTATGATTAGGGTAATGATGGTGTTTTTACGTGTGGGTTAAGTATAATTTGGGCCTAATTGGTTTTTTGTCCAATTTCGATTTTCGTGCTTCGGTTTTTGTCGCGTTTTTTGGTTTTGGCTCGAAATAAAATAATATTGAATTATATTATTTTGTGGTATTATAGAGCCTAATTTTGTGTAAATGTGACACGGGACGCACTTTGGCCCGTTTTGCGTGTTGCTTTAGTGTGCGTTTTGGGTCGTTTTTGTAGGTTTGGGCCGTTTGTAGCTTGTTAGGCCATTTTTGTGAGTCGTTTTAGTAGGACGTTCTTGTATTGTGCTCGTGTTGTGCTTATAATGACTAAGAATGACATTCATTTTTATGATTATGCAAATTCAAATTAATACGCTAAAAATGACTAAATACGTTTTAGACACTTTTGTACCGTTTCGACTTATTTAAAAGCATGCATGAAAGCCCTTTTCGTCATCGGGTTTGTTTTTTTTTTTGGGGGAAGAGGGGGGGTACGGATACGGGTATCTACACATAGACAGTCATAGCATAACCAAAACATGTCAAATTCACCCACCATGGCCACCCATGGTGAACATTACGAAATATGTCTAAAACAAAAGCAAAGTCGAAATACCTACAGTCCAAAATACGAGGGGCATACCCCCCGGCAAATTGTTTTACAAAACGTACCCAAAATAAGTTCAGATTAACAGACGCAAATTTTAATTCTCGGCCCTTGAGGCCATCTCACCTTTTTCTTCTGCTTCTGCTGCCTCCACAGGTACCGCTGCCGTCATCTCCTGATCCTCCTGCGCTGGCTGTGCTGAGGAAGCTTCACCTTAATCCATGAACTCTCCAGGAAACATCCTTTTAAACGTCTCCAGCTCAGTTTCCAGGTCCCATTTGGCCCGCTCTTCTGGAGGAGCGCTCATCATATCAATCCTGGTCCTGAGAGTCCAGTAAGCACTCAGATCGTTCAATTCCTGGGCATGCTTAACTTGTTGTTCCCTCAGCGCCTTCAGCTCGCTGGTCTGCTGTAGATTCACAGTCTCCAGATCAAGGCACCTGTTCATGTTGTTCTCAGCCAGGCGCCTATACTTGTCCATGGCCTTCCTAAGCGTTTCCACCTCACTTCTGAAGGACTCCATCGTTTCATGGGCCATTTTGTGCTGATTCTCAGCATTCACACGACGAGCCTCAAGACTGGGAATGCAGCAGCCCAGGTTGGCCACCAGATTCACCAACTAAGAGATCCAAGAGTCAAGAGTTAAAATGAGGAACATACGAATTTGGGAAGTTTGAAGGCACGGAGAAATATTCTGTACCTGAACAGCGCAGGTGGAAAGTTGGCGAGAAAGAGTGACAGGCTCAGTTTGATCCGAGTCAAAGGAGTGTTGGGAGGCAAAGCTCTCCATCAGGTTCTTCGCAACAGCAGCGTCAGCACTTAGATATTCAGACAACAGGGGAATACGTAGTTCACCAGCAGTGGGGGTTGATTTCTCCGTCTTCATCTTCTTCTTCACGTCAGGACTGGGGGCAGGACAACAGTGATTCTCTGGCTATTTCCTTTTATCAAGGGCAGCAGTTACTCTCTGACCAGAGAGCTTCAAATCAGCACGCGCCCTGGCAATCCTGGCCTGCACCTCATCCACGGCAGGACGAGTGCTACCAAGCCAAGAGACTACAAGCGAAAAGGCAAAGCGATAGATAAACTAGTCAGATTCAGAACAAATGTTCGTGTAAAAACTAAAGATTGAACGAAGTGATAATTTTTCTTACCCTTATTGGAAGGTCCACAGCTCCCACCAGGAACAAGCCTCAGAACTCGATGCGGGCGAGCCTAGTCACCACTCGGCTCGAGCGGCGGTGCGAGAAATGACAGGGGGAATGCTCAAAGGCTCACTATCAGTAGCCTCAACGCTTTCCTCTGCCTCCGACTCCTGGTCGTCACCGCCCGCCACTAGAGGTGTTACAGGTTCCTGGCCCAGAAAAATGGGCCACGCCCTTTCTTCCTCCGCCAGGCTCAGAAAGGCCTCAATCCTCTTGGCAGAAGCAGCATCGTCAGGATGCGAAATCCAGTCAGAGACTGAGCACAAAAACAAATCAAAAATCAAGAATAAGATACAGATCTGAAAAGAAAAACAAGTCAAAAATTTATAGAATCCATACTTGCTCCCTTCACGGTGTACTCTGGGGCCTCAAACCCAGATCCTACACTGTCGCTCTTCACGAACATAAAAAACGACGCCCAGCCTTTGTCGTCCCCGGTATCCATTCGAGTAATCAGCGGTGGGCATCCATCTCTCACCCTCAGAAGAATCCTATTCTTTTTGTGGGTCCGCAGGTGATAACAGTTGCGCAAGTCTCGTAGAAGGAACTCAATATGATGTTTCTTGCACACGGCGTCAATGGCATGAATCAACTTCCATGTCGACGGCATAACTTGGCAAGGAGGGACTTGCAAAGTTTTCAGGAACTCCGTCATCAGTGGACAGAAAGGTAGGGTAGCCTCAAAGCGGAAGGCGACTTCATACATCGCAAACCACCCAGGGCATGTCCAATCAGCCATGACCCCTTCATCAGCAGGACTCCAGAAAACGGCGGTCGCCGGGAGCTTTCCTTCCGCCTTCAAGCGATCGCCAATGAGATTGTCTAACTGATTTCGACGACCAACGGCGTCGGGAATCAAATTCGTAGCAGTAAAAGTATAACCATTGTTCGGGGTGATTTTCTCACACGGTTTGATTATGTAATTGTGGATTTACTAGTACTATCCTTTAAGTCGTTCTTAGTGACGATTTATGTGATTGAGTTTGAACGTAAAAAGAAGATGACAAAAACGATACAAAACACACGATTTGGTTACGTGGGAAAAACCCTTAAGTGTTAAGGGAAAAACCACGGGCGCCAAGCCAGGAGAGGATCTTCACTAGTTCTGAAATAACGGGTACAGAGTCTGGACCAACTGGTACAGGATACAATAAAGGCGTAAAATAATTGTAAAGTGTTTGGTTGCTTGTGAATTGCGTAGAGTTTAGTGTGCTTGAGTTGCGAGTTGATTCCGATGTCCTTCTCTGTACGAATTCTACTCCTTTTGTCGTGTCTTTTTGCTCCAACGTTCACCTCCCTGCTTGTAGGTAACCTCTTCCCCTTTCTTCTCCAGCGGTTCCTATTTCTTAGGCTTCAGTTCAGCTTCTTGACCAAGTCTCCCAACGTCTCTTTTAGGGTTGCTGCTGCACCTCGGGCTTTCTCCTTTGACATTTACTTCTTTTTGTTGGGCTTGGCCCATCTTGACTATTCCTCTCCTGGCCTGCACCTTTGTTTTCTGCTCGTCTGCCTGGGTAATGCTCAGACGTCCTGGTCCTGACTGTGGATCCTGCATCCGTCTTGGCCTGGACCAGGGTTCTGGACCAGCCTGGGTTTTTGGTCCCAACAGTTTGTCCCCCATCTCCTTGCCCTACAGTCCTGAACTGGGGGGTGAGGAGATGCTTCTGTCCTCCATCCTGGTCCAGTATCGTGCCTGGCCCAGCCGCTTCGCTTTGTGCGCTTTGGTCTGAGACCTGAACTTTGTAATTAATGAAGTAGTTGGCTCTCGTGGGGAAGTGCGCCCTATTTTGGCGCTCAATGTACTGCGCACGTCCCATCATGGGTCTTGTCACATCTCTTCGCGCGTTTATTTTTGTAAAAACCATCTAACTTCTTTTTTGTCTTCTATATATACCCTAATTTTTTGTTTTGCTTCTCTCTCTAGCTCTTTCTCTTCGATCTCTTTTGTTTTGTAATCAGAAACCCTAACAAACAAAATCCCCAAATCAATTTGTAAAATCCCTAGCTTTCTTCCTTTTCCTTCACCTCTAATCATGGCTCGTAACGATACTGGTCCTTCTCCATCTGTCACCTTTTCCCATGGCGGCTCCATCTTCCACGCAACGGACATAATCAAAGACGTCAATATCTACCCCAATCTGCTCGCCCAAGGAGTTGAGGCACGGCTGAAAACGGAGGGAAAGATCCCGGAGGAAATCTGAAGTCTGGGCCCAGACACCACCGATGTCGAGGTGGATTGGGTCGATCTGGTGGTTTTGATCTTGAATCGTCCTTTAGGTTTGGAGCAACTTTTCCTCTCTGTCCATTGATGAATTCGTTCTTGAACACTGTTCAGGTTCCACCCTGTCAAGTTATGCCGTCTGTATGGCGCTTGATTCATGGGGTTGATTCTCTGTGTCGGAAATACGGGGTTGAGATTCAGTTAGCCGACATAAGAAACACTTATCATTTGCGCATGCATAAGAAGAAAAGGGTTTTGTTTCGTCTGAGGGATAGGTGCCAGCTTCTTATCACTCGTTTGGATGCGGGTGATGAGAGGAATTGGACTAGTTACTATATGTTCATCAAGAGCAACACGTTGGGTCCCAACGTCTGGGCGCCTGAGTTCTCTTTGAAGGGGACTGGTATGTGCCTTGGACTTTTGAGTTCTTGTCCATCTCGTTCTTGCGTGTACTTCTTTGTTCAAATTTGTTGTGTCTTCGTTTTGTAGTTTCTGATTGGATTCCTACCCCCGACGACCCTGAGTCAAGGAGGAGGACTGAGGCGTTCCTAAGGCTACCAGCTTCGAAGAGGGCTTGGCCCAGATGTATGCGTCCCGATGAGGACGATGATGACGTTGTCGAGGTGGTTCCTGCCCCTGAGCAGCATGCTGGTGATGGTGAAGAGAGCGAGGAAGATGAGGAAGAGTCTGAGGATGAGGAAGAGGCTGTGCCTGAGGTGGGTGAAAAGTCTGTGAGTGGGGTTGCTGACAGGAGTGGTGCAGGTGCTCTGGATCAGACGCCCATCCACGTGACTCCGCCAGAATGCTTATCTTGCACGGGGTGGTGGCGGTTCCGCTCTGCACTCGCTTTGCGAATTCTGGCGTAGGCCGAGTTACGTGCCAGCGCCGCCATCGAATCGACATATTCTCTTTGGTTCATGAATTGATTCACCTCCCGTTCCTTCGTAAAGCTGTTCCCATGATGTCTCCAAACACGGGTCCAGTGAAGACTTTCCTGCCCATGGACGCTATTGCTGCACGGATCGCCCAGGCTCGTGAGGCTGCGAAGTCTGGTGGTAGTTCTGGTCCTGCTGTGAGTATGGCGGCCCCCACCTCTGAGTCTTCCAAGAGGAAGGCGCCAGAAGGGGTCCAGACTAGGTCCACCAAAGTGGTTGCTGAATTTCCTGCACAAACCCCTGACCAGAAAAAGAGGAAGAAAATGAAGCTACCTCAAATGAATCCTGTGCTATCTGTTCCCCTGCACTCTCAGAGTCAATCAGAGTATGTTTCTTTGGGGAGGTCTTTGAGCGAGAGTTTTGCCACTCTGTCCACTGCACCTGCTGCCCTAGATCCTACCCGCTTGATACACAAGATGGTGGGCTGTTGTGCTCAGGTTTGTATCCTTTCTTATGCTTTTGTTTTTGTCCAGATTTGCTTTTGATATAATTTTGATTTCCTGCTCTGTATTTGTAGTTGTTGGTCATGTCCGCCAGTCTAGGTTCCACGGTGCCAGTTCTGGAGAGCGGTAGAGGAAAAGCCGAGGCTGAGAATGAAGCGCTCCGTTCTTCCCTGGAAGCTACTAAGAAGGACCTTGAGAGTGTTAGGCGTCATTGTGAGAGGTTGGTCACTTTGAACAAGACCAGTTCTGAGAGGGTCCTGGAACAGGACACCCTTATTGCAAAGCTAAGCCAGGAGATTGAGAGGCTGAGGGCTGAAGTTGAACAACACAATACAGTCTTGGCAGACTCGAGTGTGTTTTACACGCTCCGTACTCGTGTTGAGATGATGAATGCCAGCCCTGAAGAACGCGCTGCTTGGGATCTTTCTGCGGAACTTGCTACTTTCAAACAGCTATTTCCTGGCAAATTATCTTGGATGAAGCGAGAGTTACTTCACCGCACAACCCGACATCGGGTCACCGTCCAGGCGTTGGGGCTGATGGTGGAGATTCTGGTGCTGGAGCTGATGAGACTGGGCCTTCCAATGCTGACCCTGCAAGGGGAAGTATTGAAAAGACGGGTGAATCTGACGATGGTACCAACTGAACACGCTTATGATGCTAGTTTCTGTGATTTGAACAATGTTTTGAGTTTGTCAGGGGGGGAATGTCCCCTGTGTTTGTTTGGTCTGTAAATATTAAACTTTGCTTTTGGTTTGAACTTTGTTTCTGAATTCTGTTATCCATGCATAGGCATGGTTTGACCTTTGTCAACTTTTTGATGGTTATGCTAGACTATGTTATGCTACATTTTGTTTATGTTATGTTTTGTTACGTCTTTTGTTATGATGCGCATATAGTTTGTTGTGATTTTGTTAAGTAGCATGCATGCGTTTGATAATTTAGGCGACTTACACTTTGGGGCTCCCTTAACGGACATTACTCCCTGTCCCGTTGGTGCAGTCGTTCGGGGGCTGGAGCCTTGGATTTTGTTTTTGTTTTTGCATTTGTCTTTGGTTCTGGTCTGGCCTGGCCTGGTCCAGATATTTGTGCTGCTTTGTGCGCACAGAAGAAGGTCGGATCGGTTGGCGTTGTCACCAACGGCCCGACGCTTCAAGTCGATCTGATTGTATAGGATAAATTGTAAAGGAAAAGTTTTGGGTTTTGTACAGTACCAGATGTCTTGGTTCAGGATACTTTACATGTGATAGAGCTTGAGGTGGAGTGTGTTCCAAGGTCTTGGGATCATGTCTCCTTCCAGGGTCTGTAGTCTGTAAGAGCCTTTCCCTGTTGCTGAATCGATAAGGTATGGGCCTTCCCATGTTGGGGATAACACTGCTGCACCTTGTCCCTTGTGTTCGAAATACTTTTCTCGTGACCGGATCTCCCGTCCTGAACATTCGCATTTCACATTTTTGTTGTAACTTCGCCATCGATTGTTGGTATGCAGCCAACCTTATCGGGCCGCTAAGTCCTCGAGCTCTGGCCGTGGTCCAGCCGTCACAGAGTAGTTCATTATTCTCAGAAAATGTATTGAATCCATACCTGATTGTTGGAATGTGCACTTCCACGGGTAGTACTGCTTCACACCCATAGACCATTGAGTATGAGTCCGCCCTGCGGGCTCTCTTGGCGTGGTCCTCGCCCATAGTAAGCATGCGGGCGACTCTTCAACCCATCTTCCTTGTTTCTCCATCAGCTTCTTCTTGATGCAATTGATCACAATCTTGTTGCTGGATTCAGCTTGTCCATTTGCTTGAGGATATCTTGGTGGAGAGGTCACCAAGTTGATGTTCCATCTTGTACAGAAATCTCTGGTCTTGTTCCCCACGAATGCAAGTCCATTATCACATACTATTTCTGAGGGGATCCCATACCTACTGATGATGTTCTTCTTTATGAAGGCTATAACTTCTTTTTCTGTGACATTCTTATAAGAATCTGCCTCTATCCATTTGGAGAAGTAGTCTGTCATTGCAAGCATGAACACTTTCTGTCCTGGAGCCATTGGTAGTTTGCCAACTAAGTCCATGCCCCATTTCATGAATGGCCATGGCGCAGATATTGAGTGCAGGTTCTGTGCAGGTTGATGTATTTCTGGACCATGCCTTTGACAGGCGTCACATTTTGTGGCATACTGGATGCTATCAGTTTTCATTGTGGGCCAGTAGTAGCCCATGCGTAGAATTTTGTTAACCATGCTTCTACCACCTGTGTGGTTTCCACAGTGTCCATCGTGTATTTCGACAAGATCGCCCCGACTGTCGTTCTAGCGGCAGGTCTGACCGTTGAAGGACCTTCTGAATAGCATGCCCTGTATGATTGTGTATCTGGACGCCTTGGTTCTGAATGCTCTGGCCTCAATCTTGTCCTGTGGTAACTTACCCTGGACTAGCCACTCATAGTACGGTTTGGTCCAGGTCTGGGTTGCTTGGATCGTATTCTGAGGGGCCGCACTTTCGGATCGGCCGGTTCCAGGATGTGTACAATCGTATCTTGTCGAGCACGAGGTTCAAATGCTGATCCAATGTTGGCCAAAGCATCTGCCTGTACATTCTGATCTCTAGGGACTTGCTCAACCTCAACGTTAGTAAATTTTGCAAAAAGATTTTTGACTAAATCAAGATATGCAATCATCTTAGAATCTTTAGCAGCGTACGTACCGTTGATTTGGTTTGCTACCAGCAAAGAGTCTAGCTTTACCTTTAAATTCTGGACCCTCATGTCTAGACACACGTTCAGTCCTGCTATTAGTGCCTCATATTCAGCTTCGTTGTTGGTAGTTCTGAATTCACAGGATACAGCCTGTACTATCTTGTCCCCCTGTGGCGACTTCAAGACCACACCTAGTCCTGTACCCCTGATGTTGGCTGAACCATCTGTCCAGAGTTCCCAGGTCTGCTGTCTCTGGTCCAAATGGAAGATTTCTTTTGTTACCTGCTCTTCTAGTGTGGGAGTGAAGTCAGCCACAAAGTCTGCTAGAGCTTGAGATTTGATTGCTGTTCTGGGCTCATAGGATAGATCATAGGTGCTCAATTTGACTGACCACTTTGACATACGACCTGAAAGTTCTGGTCTAGACAAAGACCGATCTCACAGAACATTAGTGCGAATGATAATATGATGCGCCTCAAAATAAGGCGAATTTGGTACAAGCAAATCATAAAGCCAAAACGAATTTTTCCAATACGTAATACCTAGTCCGAGCATCCGTAAGACTTTTACTTACATAATACACAGGATGTTCTTTGCCCATCTGGTTCTCTTACTAGACTGCACTTACAGGCTTCCGATTCATGCATGTGCAGGACGGTGGCTCTCTGGTTCAGCTCGACAGTGGAGGCGATGATAGGTATTTTTCAGTCTGGAATGCTTTCTCATGCTCTGTCCCCAGCTTGAACTGTTTGTTCTTTCTCAGAGATCATAAAATGGCTTGCACCTTCGTGAAGACCTAGAGATGAATCTGCGGGCCGCTACCCTTCCGCCGGGCTGGACATCTTTCGAGTTCTGAGGGGACTGCAAGTTGATTATTGCTGAGATCTGCTCTGGACTAGCCTCTATGCCTCTTTTTGTCACCATATAGCCTAAGAACTTTCCTGCAGTGACACCAAAGGTGCATTTAGTAGGGTTTAATTTCATATTATACTGTTCCAGAATCTCAAACGCTCTTTCCAGGTCCAGGATGTGATCTTCAGCTTTCTTTGACTTCACCACCATATCATCAATGTAGACTTCCATTGTGTCTCCAATCTGATCCTTGAACATCATGTTCACCAGCCTTTGATATGTTGCACCTGCATTCTTTAGTCCAAAAGGCATAGCTTTGTAACAATAGATCCCTCTGCTGGTCATGAACGCTGTATGCTCCTGGTCTGGAGGGTGCATCCTGATCTGGTTGAATCCACTTGCTGCATCCATAAATGTTAACACTTCATGTCCTGCAGTAGCATCCACCATAGCATCTATGTGTGGAAGTGGAAATGAATCCTTCGGGCACGCCTTGTTCAGGTCTGTGTAGTCCACGCAAACTCTCCACTTGCCATTCTTTTTCTGGACCACAACTACATTTGCCAACCATTCCGGATACATTACTTCTTTAATCATGTCCATGTCCAGCAGTTTCTGTACCTCTTGGTTCACAATCTCATTACGTTCTGGTGCAAACTTCCTGCGCTTCTGTTTCACAGGCTTGAAACTTGGGTCAATATTTAACTTATGTGTAATAACATCAGAATTTATACCAGTCATATCAAAATGAGACCAAGCAAAACAATGCTCTTTCTTCCTCAGAAAGTCAATTAGAGCAGGTCTGATTACCTCTGGAGCGTCAGAACCAACCAGAACCTTCCTGTCAGGTCTCTCTTTTGCCAAAACAATTTCCTCTGTCTCCATGCGTGGGACGGGATTCTCAACAGACCTGACAGGCTGCTTTAATTGCTATGCGAGGGACTTACCTGGGCCAGAAGGTTTGTGGTCGCCCCAGAACACTCCGCCTGGCCGCTTCTCCGATCAAGCCGCCCCTCACTTCGTTGGTATCTTTATGCACTGATGGTACGTTGATGGTACAGCTTTGAGGTTGTGGATCCAGGGTCGCCCTAGGATCACGTTGTATGAAGACAAGCAATCTATTACACAGAACTTCTCGAAAGAGGTGACTCCTTCCACATAGGTTGGCAGCGTGATCTCTCCCAAGCTGTGCTTTGTTTCTCCACTGAATCCTACCAGGACACTGGACCTCTTGGTTACATCAGACTCTCTCAGCCCCATAGCTTCCAGCGCCTCCATCATAATGATGTTGACTGAGCTACCTCCATCTACCAGGACTCTTCTGACCATGCAGGTTCCAATCTGGACCTTGATTACTAGCCCATCGTGGTGTGGCCCATGTACTCCTTGTAGATCTGATTCATCAAACACAATCTCCTAGACTGGACCTGTTTGTCCTGCTGGGGGCTGTTGCCTGTTCTCCAGAGCCACACGCTTTGCAGCAGAATATGTTAGTCCACAAATATCTGAACCACCAGAAATAAACTTTACCTCATGTGTTGGCGGTGGTGGTGGAAGATCTTTAGGCTCATCTCGTTCATCCTTGTTTCTTCTGTTCCTGGGCAAGATATCTTTCAGGTGGCCATTCTTTAGTAGATGAGCTATCTCCCTCCTGAGAGCTATACAATCCTCTGTGGTATGTCCAATATCATAATGGTACTCACACCACTTGGTCGTGTCTCGCCTTGGATTAGGCTTCTCACTTGCTTTTGGCCATCTAACTGCTGAACCCAACTTGTCCAGCTTGTTGATCAGGCCTGGCAGGTCTACAGAAAAGCAATACTCTGAAACTGGAGGTGGAACCTTGGGTGCATCAGCCTGTTCATCCACGGCGTTTGCCTCCCTCCTGTTTGGCCTCTGATATGGACCAGGCCTGTTGTTGCTGTGTCTCTGGGTGGTGACTTTACGTTCACCGCCTCGGTCCCGATACCTTGCCTCAATCGCCGGGTCCTCTTCTACCTCGACCGGGCCGAGCCTTAGCCAGACATCCTCAAAGGTAGAACAAGGGTAGCGGGTTAGTTCAACATATAAATCAGAATCTCTAACCAAACCTTGCTCAAGGCCTCAATGGCCGTCTGATGTCACATCCGGGGATGGACACTTTCTTTGTTGAAGCGGTGCAGAAGTCCTCAAAGACTCGCTCGCTCGACCACCCGCATGATCACCGGTCCGCTTCTCCAACAATCGCCATCGCGAATCGGACGTTGAAAAGGTTGATCGACCCGCAGCGATTTGATGGTCTTGATTGGCGGTTGATGTACCACCTGGAGGTGGACGGTCAAGGTTGAACCAAAGCTTTGCACATGCAAGCTTCTCTCTTCTCATTTGGGATAGAACGTTGAACATCCTCTGCTCGCATCGAGCAACGTGTTCCAGAGGATCAGCTGTCCCATCATAGAGCTTTAGGTTGGGCACTGTGTACTTCTTGGGCATCTCCACCATTGCGATGCAATCATCGAAGGGTGAATCCGAGTAACATCCTGGGGTTGCCTCCTCTATGGGTGGTGGTAGCCCTGGAACCTTGCGCACCAAATCTGAGAGTTTCTGCATCTCCATCATCATGTACTGCATGACTTCGCCTGCACCAACTCCTTCTGGTGCCTTTGGGTCTCCACCTCCACCTGCGGCATCATTCTCTGGATTCTCCTCCACATTGTGTGGATCGTCTTTTGATCCTTTTGACCCTACAGAAGAAAAAGTAGAGAAGTCAAGTTGCTTGATTACATCAGAAAATGGTGTACCTGGTGGGATCCTGGATCCTGAGGCTTTCTTCTGGACTGAGGAATCCAGCTGTTTCCTTAGGGTTGCCTCAGTCTCCTTTAGTCTTGCTGCCTCGGCCTTAGCATCTTCTGCGGCTTTCTTGGCCTGCTCTGCAACCTGCTTGGCTTGTTGCAATTCCTCCTGGAGCTTGAGCATGGCTTCTGTGCTTGCACTTGGGTCTGCCATCTTTCACGTTGGTTGATCTCGTTGATAAGGAGAACTTTGTAGGATTAATAAACTAGTATCCCCACAGACGGCGCCAAACTGTTCGGGGTGATTTTCTCACACGGTTTGATTATGTAATTGTGGATTTACTAGTACTATCCTTTAAGTCGTTCTTAGTGACGATTTATGTGATTGAGTTTGAACGTAAAAAGAAGATGACAAAAACGATACAAAACACACGATTTGGTTACGTGGGAAAAACCCTTAAGTGTTAAGGGAAAAACCACGGGCGCCAAGCCAGGAGAGGATCTTCACTAGTTCTGAAATAACGGGTACAGAGTCTGGACCAACTGGTACAGGATACAATAAAGGCGTAAAATAATTGTAAAGTGTTTGGTTGCTTGTGAATTGCGTAGAGTTTAGTGTGCTTGAGTTGCGAGTTGATTCCGATGTCCTTCTCTTCTGAATTCTACTCCTTTTATAGTGTCTTTTTGCTCCAACGTTCAACTCCCTGCTTGTAGGTAACCTCTTCCCCTTTCTTCTCCAGCGGTTCCTATTTCTTAGGCTTCAGTTCAGCTTCTTGACCAAGTCTCCCAACGTCTCTTTTAGGGTTGCTGCTGCACCTCGGGCTTTCTCCTTTGACATTTACTTCTTTTTGTTGGGCTTGGCCCATCTTGACTATTCCTCTCCTGGCCTGCACCTTTGTTTTGCCTGTCCTGTCTGGTACTGTCTGTACGTCCTGGTCCTGACTGTGGATCCTGCATCCGTCTTGGCCTGGACCAGGATTCTGGACCAGCCTGGGTTTTTGGTCCCAACAACCATCGTGGACAATTGATGCGTGAGCCACGACAAAGTTAGGGTTTTTTGACGGTTTTTTTGGAGAAAGATCAGAGGAGAGAAGGTAAGAAGATTTGGAAAAGATTTTGTAACTTTCAAAATAGGCAAATAGTGGCAAAAGGGGAAGTTGGGGTTAATTAAGGCGCGAATAAGTAGGAGACAATAGGGCGACTGGAACGTCCCATCATCTGCGAAAAAGCTGCGGCACACGTCATGAGTAGCAACTGATAGACGCTACAACTTTCAATAAGGGCTGACTTTCAGCCCGGAACGTGGAGAACGCCAGGTTCTGTCTGCTCAACCAGTCCTGGACGGACGAGCCTGGACCTCTGAACAGAGAAACATTTCCTCGACTTCAGCCTAAGCCTAGCAGTTGAGGAAATGGGGAGCAAATGTTAGGCCCAAAATACCCTTATGGGCCCAAGGAACAAAACAAAGGCCCAAGTCAAAGGAGAGGAAAATTGGTCAACAAAAGTCAAAGCCCAAGTCGGTGTGGTCAAGGAAAGTCAAGGTCAATGGTCCAATGGGTCATGGTCAAGGGAAGTCCACATGAAGGAAGCCCAAGAAGAAGGAAGCAAAAGAGACGTTGGAGCATTGACTAGGTCAGCAACAGCCCAGCTACAATGAAGGCAGCGGTTACATTCAGCTCAGGCGTTACAGGAGAGAAAAGATGAAGTAGTTTAATGTGTACCGAGAATCAAGGAAGCATTCAATAACCAAATCAAGCCGTTAATTGGAGCCTATAAAAAGAAGAGAGCATCATCATTGGAAGGGACTAATCAACAACTACTCTGCATAATTCATACTAAAACACTCTAAATTCACTGATAATTACTCGCAATTGTATACTCGTAGTCTGGAAGTTCTGTCCGTTCTGTGCGTTCTGTCCGAATTATAGTACAAATCCTCTCCTGGCTTGGTGCCCGTGGTTTTTCCCTTACTTCTAAGGGTTTTTCCCACGTAAACAATTTCGTGTGTCTTTTCTTCGTTTGCATTATTTTATCTTTCGCTATTTCCAACACATAATCAACCTCGATACTCTAAAAATACGTTTAAAGGATAATACTAATAAACTCGAAATACGAATACGAGTAGAGTGAGAAAATCACCCCGAACATGATATAATTGTCGCGGCCTAGCAACCGTATATTGTTTGTGATTACATACTTCTGTTTTGTGGGAGACTTAGCATAAAGTCTGCTGTGTGCAGGGAGCAAAAAAAGACTGGTTTTGCGACAGAATCTAAAGCTTCTCGTGAGCGATTGCGCAGAGCTACGATGAATGACAGGCATGCATCATTCTACACCTCACATGACTGTATAAGTCATGACTACTCTAAACATTGACTTGTGTAAACGGGTTGTTTAGACGATCGATGCAGGTTCTGAAATTCGCCGTGTAAAATAAGTTATTGTAGGAAAATCTCGAGTTTATGGTTACAGAAATAAGCCATGTGTTGTTGATAACGCGCGTATTCGGGTTGATTTAGGTTCGTCATGAAGAATGATGACGGAATTGTGTCTCTGGTTGTCGTAGGTTCTCAGAACTAAGAAAGTTGCTGAATTCCGAAAGGGCTGCAAAAACGCAAAAAAGTGATAAATCTTCCATTCTTCATGATGCAATATGTGCTGTATATAAGTTGAAGTCGGAGCATAAAGAGCTGAACGGAAGGAACAGAAAGCTTCAAGACGATATCCAAAATCTAAAGGTGCTTTCTGTATGCAATGTTCAACGCAATTTTCATCATAGGTGTACAAGATACTGTCGGTGGTGGTAGTAAGAAAATATAAGCACTACTCACGCGAGAAATATATTGAAAACCAGGCCGAAAAGAATGAGCTCAAGGAAGAAAAGCTTCATCTTCAAGCGACAAAACAAAAAATGGAGCGACAAATCAAATACACGACTATTCCACCAGGCGCACAACTTGGAGGAGGTCACAAAGGAGTTGTTATTTGTGGGTACAGTGGTTATTCGACGTGGCAATGGATTCCTCCCTCGGTGCTCGACGTTTCACGAGATCATGTCTTGCGACCTCCAGTCGCTTGATCGAGGGACTACAATCAAATGGAACAGACGTAATAATCAAAGGTTGGATAACCATGTCACTATCTAAATTTACAGAATCTGAGTGCAGCTCTTGCACATCATATCTGTGTAACATTTTATTCAGCTCGGAAACAAAATCAATCATACAGTTTTGAAACAGATCCGAAATCAAATAAAATAGGTCACTAAAACCTGCCTCAGAGGCAGAAAATTCTGGAAACGAAACCAAATCTCGGAACCAACAATACTTGTAGCTACATAATGTTTATTATCAAAACCTTAACTAACCATGGAGGTTCCGAACACGGAAATTTTAAAAAAACCTAATAACTTCTTTTTAACTATTCCCACTCAGTTCTCAGGCAATTGGCCGCAATCTCCAATGACCACAGGTAGATTTGTGATACCATCTTTTGTACCAAACCCCTGCATTACCTTTACCACCTTGTACCCGTCAACCACTTGACCAAACACCACGTGTTTGTCATCCAACCACGTAGTCTTAGCGGTGCAAATGAAGAACTGCGAGCCGTTGGTGTTTGGACCAGCGTTGGCCATGGAGAGTAAACCGGGGCCAGTATGCTTCAACTTGAAATTCTCGTCGTTGAATTTTGCCCCGTAGATGGATTCCCCGCCTGTACCATCGCCCCTAGTGAAATCCCCGCCTTGGCACATGAAGTTGGGAATGATTCGGTGAAATGCAGAGCCCTTGTAATGAAGAGGTTTCCCAGACTTTCCGATTCCTTTCTCTCCGGTGCAAAGAGCGAGGAAGTTGTCAGCGGTTTTGGGGACGACGTCACGGAAGAGCTCCATAGTAACTCGTCCTACTAGGCAATTTGCGATGAGGATGTCGAAGAACACCTTGGGGTTTGGCTTTGCCATACTGTTCTCGTGAGACTTGCTGCTGAAAATCGTGATTCAATCCAAAGGTTTCAGGTAACAATTAGGAACAGATAAAACGAAAAAATCCCAAAACCAGCATCACATGCATAAGAGCAAAATATAACATAAAGAGTGAAAGTTTTCCGTTACTGATAAACATAAACCATCATCGCATACATCATACTCCAACGTATTGTCGCAAAGAGTAAAAAATTTCTGTCACCAATAGCGGAAGATATCGAAACATCAACAATTCCCGAAACTCCACTAACCCAAATCATCATAGCAAAAAAATCTAACCCTTTGCATTTCCTATCACATTTTAAACTAGAGGAACCATAAAACTGCTGACCAGAAGTAATCAGATTAAACAAAAGTGCAATTTTTGGCCATCGTCAAATAATAAACTCACAAGTAAAATCAATTACGAAGATAAACGGGAACCATCCAAATCTACAATCTCGTGTACCTATTGAACCGAACACTTATTTAACAATTTCAAAATGCTTAAAAAAGGGTCATAAATGTACATCAAACACCCACAAAATCCTCGAACCGAAACGATTAAAGAGGAACATAACAATTGCAAAATTGCAGTAGATAGAGAAAAGTATAATACTATAATCTGAGAGGATTGCAAAAAATAAGAAAAATAACAATTGCATCTTAAAATAGACAAAGTGAAATTGGGGATTACAGTTTTACCGATTTGTTGCGGCAGTTGAGTTGATATCTTTGATTGAGGTGGTGAGGTTTAGGGTTTTAGAGTGTGTATTTTGAGAGTTAAAGGAAAATTAAATGGGTATTTATCAGGTACTCCGTAATTTTATTTTATTTTTACCCTGGCGAATAAGTTAATTGGGCCTTCGACTGACAAAACGTGTCATGTTAATTTTGGTTTTGTTAATTTTTGGTCTAATTCAGTTCCGGTCGATTTATTTTGGGTTAGGGTCATTTTTGGATCAGCTAATGTCAAGTTATTCATAGATAATAGTCTGTTTGTTACACAATAAGTATTTGGATTGGTTGATAGTTGGTCGGATTGATTTGGGATTTCAGGTCAAGTTCGTATCTAAAGTTTGAGTGTCGGGTCAAATTACTTTGGTTGCGTCATTCGGGTCAGGTTAATATCGCTGGTTCTACTTCCTTTTTACACAATTGTACTCCGTATTATACTTTGTATATGTTTTCTCTTCTTTATTCAATTTTTTATATTTTAATTGGGAGGAGTAAATCAATAAATGGGTTTATCTTCATAAGTTTAAAGGTAGACGGGTCATGCTTAGGCCTTGGTTTTGTAAGCAGCTGCTTGGCCCAACCCGCCACTCAAAAGGGCTGGTGTTCGGGTCATAGAAAACACGGTCCGGTCCTCTAAGTTAAACTTAAGCAAAATTATGTACGAAATTTGATATTAAAATGACTTCCTTAATCAAAATGCAACATTAATTTTCACCAAAACTGTACTTGCACTTTCATTCGTAGGTCATATTCTATCTACTTTTTAAGTCATGGCAACAACCACCATCACTTTTCCTCCATCTCTTACCCTTATTGAAACCAAGCAAATCCATGCCCATTTTCTAAAAACCCGATTCGAAAACACTCATTGAAACCAACCCGACTTTTTTAACCTGCATTCGACCTCGATAGCCCGTTATAATTTCCTCATAAGTCATAACATCCTATAACAACAACAACCAACCAAAGTATGGACTTACCATCTACGCCCAAATGCGAGCTTTGGAAATCGATATCGACAGCTTTATTATTTCCACGGTTCTCACATCGTGTGCTCAACTCGGGTGGGTATTGGTAGGACGAGAAATCCATGGGTTTACGTTGAAAAATAGGTTAGTTTACGATGTTTTTGTGGGTAATACATTGATTCAAATGTACGCTAAGTGCGGATTTGTTGGTATTTCACGACTAGTTTTCGACAAAATGGGTTCTACGAAAGATGTCGTTTTGTGGAATACAATGATTAGAAGCTATAGTAAACATAGGATGATTAACGAGGCGTTGGAAATCATCGGAGAAATGCAGTATAACTCGGTTAAGCCTAATCAAAGTACCTTAATTAGCATGGCAAGTCTCTTACCAGATACCGGAAATATGCATTTGTTTTAAACTGATGCATTCTTATGTGATTAAAAACAGCGAAGTGGACCGCCGTAGCATCAATCTAACCACGTCACTGATCGACACATATGCTAAGAACGGGAATTTGGCGCTTGCTAGGCGAGTATTTGATCAATCGGTTGAAAAGGGCATTGCTTTGTACACAGCCATGTTAGCGGGCTATTTTCGGAGCAACTTATTAGATGAAGGGACAAGATTATTTGCGGAGATGCTAGAATCAGGGATTTTTCCTAATGAAGTTTGTCTTCTGACGATGATTTCACAATGTGGTAAGGTCGGCGCTTTGGATATAGGAAAGCAACTCCATGGTTACGTTCTCAGAAGAGGGTTCGACATGACTGTGGCTTTAGGAACTTCTCTAGTAGACATGTACGGGAAGTGTCGAGAACTTCAAATTTCACGTACGGTTTTCGATAGCTTGGTGAAGAAAGACGTTATGACGTGGACCGCTCTAATCTCAGCTTACGCACAAGAGAAATGTATAGGCGAGCTACTGAACTACTCATCTCGATGAAGGAAGACCGTGTAAGGCCAAACCAAGGGACAATGGCTAACTTCTTGTCAGTTTGTGCCGACGTAAGTTCGCTTGAAGTAGGGCAATGGATCCATGCATATATTGATAAAGAAGCGATAGAAATCGACATGTACGCAAAATGTGGAGACATAACGTCGGCGTATAAGTTGTTTTCCGAAGCCACGAGGAGAGATGTCAGTATGTGGAACGCTATGATGATTGGGTTCGGGATTCATGGTTATGGCAAGGAAGCTATGGAGCTCTTTTCCCACATGGAAAAGTCGAGAACCAAGCAGAATGATATCACATTTATTGGGTTGTTGACTGCTTGTAGTCATGCGGGCATGGTAATCGAAGGAAAGAGGGTATTCAAAAACATGCGAAAAAAGTACAACCTGGTACCATAGATTAGGCACTATGGTTGTATGGTAGACCTTCTCGGACGAGCCGGGTTGCTTCGAGAAGCGTACGAAATGACACAAACAATGCCAATAAAACCAAACGTAGTCGTATGGGGCGCACTTCTTGCCGCGTGCAAGGTTCACAAGAATCTCGATATCGGTGAAATAGCGAAGAGAGCTCCTTCAGATAGACCCTGAAAGTTGCGGCCATAACGTTCTTATGTCGAACATCTATGCCACAGGCGAAAGATGGTCTGATGTTTCAAGCACCAGAATGACGATGAAAAGGCGAGGGTTGGTGAAGGAACCCGGAGTGAGTTGGATCGAGGTGAACGGCACGGTTCACGAGTTAAAAAACGGGGAAAAGACCCACCCAAAAGTTGAGGAAATTAACGTCATGCTGCGGGAGATGACCGACAAAATGAAGGATGGAGGATATAAGCCAGACACGTCAGTAGTACTATTGAACTTAGAGGAGGAAGAAAATGAAGACTCACTGCAATTTCACAGCGAGAAGATTGCCATGGCTTTCGGTCTCATTAGCACAGCTCCCGGTACTCCAATTCGAATCGTGAAGAACCTTCGAGTTTGTGACGACTGTCATACTGCCACTAAACTCATCTCCAAGATATATGGGAGGGTTATAATAGTTAGGGATCGCAGTCGCTTCCACTATTTCAGAGACGGGTCTTGTTCTTGCGGCGAGTACTGGTAAAAAAAATAACGCAAAAAAATGCACAGCTTAACAAGTACAAATTTATCGAAATATTCAGGGAAATTAAGGCAAGTGTATGTACAGTTAACCTTGGAAGTTTCTGTTTCTATTGTAACAACCTCAGGGTTAGATGAATTAACTACCATGACTACACGGAGTAGAATGCGAACGGTGCTGTCAACCAAGCCACTGTGAGGCACGACGGTCTCCGGTGCCTCCAACAGCACGCCTGATGCTAATTGTCTCGTTAGAATACTTCTCCTGAAGCCATTCAAAAGCAGTCACATCAAGCTTACCAGAGACCGACTTGCCTTGTTTCCTACGGGTAAGCTGCTCTCGTATTGACGCCCATAATTTCTCTATCGCGTCTCTTTGTCGAGCGGTGAACCTTGATACATTGTCATATGCATGCTTCACTAATATGTCGATGACAGTCTGACACCTGCAAACACAATGTTAAGTCACCATTAGCGGACGAACACAAGAATAAACCTTAGTTGGAAATCGTATCTAGAGATTGAGACGAACCAAGGGATTTTGTAGCGCTTCGCAGCAATCTCCAAACAATTTGTTAAAGCTTCTCTACGTAGTTTCATAAGTCTCTTTGTTTCCTCTGCTTCCTCCTTCAGTTTGTTGTCTTTTGTTTTCTCATCCTTTTTCGGTTTGTTTGAAATCAGAGCGTCAAGCCCGAAAGGATCAGATTTCTCTCTGGAAGCGTTCATAAGAGAATTATCAGAAGAGACCACATCGTCAGTTGTGTCCACATTACTGTTGGCCATTTCTTTTTCTAATTCGAGAGCAGAAGCTTCATCGGCATCTTCTTCTTCAGTTGCAACAGGAAGACTGGAGATTAACTCTTTGATTCGCCCAGCAGCTTTCGAGAACTACATCACACCAGAATCGTAAAATGGTCATGAACATGGTTTAAATAGGCTATTAGGACGCAAGATGGGAGAGGAATGTCGTGGAGGGAAAGTAGAGAGAATGGAGCAAAGGTGTTTCCACAAAGAGTTTTCCTATAATGTACCGACTTTTTACGACAGTAGTGCAGGACAGCACAGCAGAATAACCTCAAACAAACAAACAAAATACTGATATCAAAAGTGCAACAGATAAAAGTCACTTGTCTGTCATGGAAGTCCTTAATACAGTGTAAGGAAAAGACAAGGAGACAGCAGCCAAGCAATAAATCCCTCTGAAATCCGAAAAGGAACTTCATCAGAAATAAGCATAACAGATTGTGCAAACTAATACAGATTACAGCATATTCTTATGGTTTCCTTCGTTTTTTCAATAATGCGTCACTTGTATGTTTAGACCTTTACCCGTAAGCTTCTCCATTTTGCTTTACCATCTACAATAGACGAAGAATCAAAACTTGCTATTGGGTTTCTGAGAATTACGTTATGTAAACCAACTACCTTATTTAAGTGGATTATCAATTTAGACGGATTTTTTCAAGTTTTTGTCCAAGCTTCATAACCAACAACTGTCCAGCAACAGAAGTAAAGTAGTAAACAACCCAATAACTAGGTGGCAACTGTTCTAGTCAATTTCATTTATTTAGCCAGTGACAAAACTTACCATCTACGGAGTACCAAATATGGCAGGCACAACTACCTTCAACGTTTTACGGGAGTATAATCATCAAAACCTACATTCCCTAGTTTATGCTGAGGTTTTACCAATGCCGCCCTAATTTCCTAATAAGAACTTGAGATAATGGAAAGAACCAAATCATGGCATCACACAGAACACAGTACAGTGGGATCTCATCCAGTTACAAGCTTTCTAAAGGGTGTTAACGTCTCGTCTCTATATACTAAGCCTATGCACAACAATATCAACTGAATACACATTTGTTTAAGCCATTGTCTGAATAGAATGATAGGAGTGAAGGGAAGGGTATTTTCCTTCCAAATGTTTCTTATGTCGGAAGGAGTTCGATTTGTCTAGTGGAACAGAAAGCGAATCCTTCTATCGTATTCCACGTTATTCAATTCCATCCCAACTTAGTACACAAACAACAAAAATTACATCTTTTCTCTCAAAAGCCCAACCCCTCCGCCCATACAATAAAATGAAAAGCTACGGCGGTACTATAAGTTGCACACATACAAGAACAGTAAATTCACAGGGCTGCAATTGCTGAAAAAAGAGTGTAAACAGGAAGTTGCTTACCACAAAGCTGTCGTCAGTATGCAGGTCATTTGCCACGACAGCTCGTATCGCCCAAACAGCTAACATATTCTTCTGCTTCTTATTCAAACACTGCACTCAAAGTTGAAGTAAATGTAACAACTTTAACTTAAAATCCTAAAATCTCAACCACCATCACAAAACAAAAAGCACACCATGAACAGTAAAATGCTACGCAACTTACTTCACTGGCATCTTGTGCAGCAGAGAATAATGCATGATAATCTGCTCTTATCGAGGCGTCATTCATTACATGATGTAGGTGACAGCATAGCAGCTTCTAGGATGGTGTTGGGCCCAAATTTTACGAGCCCAGATTTGGCTCAGATAGCAGTCGCAGCGAGAGCCAGCTCAGGACCCTGGACAGGACCCTGGGCAAGACCCTGGACGGCCAGGACCCTCAGGAACCCCACCAACGGATTTATTTCAGTTGCAACGGATAATCAAGGCAGCTGCGAGAATGGGGGAAGCGTTACAATGGGAGGAGCAAGTCAAGCCTATTAATGAGGGAGTAGTAACGGCTAAGAGAGGAGAAGAAAGGGGAGAAAAATCAGGAAGACTACACATATAAAAAGAGATTTAGGGTTCAAGGAAAGACATTGAACATTTCACAACTATACTTCAGCGAACCAAAGCATTTCCAAGCACTCCACACACATTTCCCAGCAAGCACTTAACATTTTCAGCATACATTGTACTAAATAACGTGCCTTTGCACCTAAATCTTGTAATCCTCCTTTGAATAGTGGATAGTTGGTGGGACAAGAGCTTCCCCCCGCGGTCGTTTCCCACATCGGGTTTTCCGCGTAACCAAAAAACCTACGTGTCTCATTTCGTTCTTGTCGTTTCTTTTCCTTGAGTTTTCGTTTACGATTCTTAGTACGGCATACGATAAGGTCGCTTTAACCCCAATCACATTAAATCTAACCTTGGTAAATTTTTTGCCAAAACATTTGGCGCCGTCTGTGGGGAATTGCGATCATCTTCGTAGCCAAATTCATCTCTAGCAATCATGTCAAGCAACGCCAGTCAGGGATCAAGTAGCGCACCGGTGGTTTCCAGTGCGGGGCGCTCCTCGGCGACGGTTTCAGGGTCCTCAACTGCCCTGACGCCCTCAACTAGGATGGTGTCCGCTACCGCGACCACTGCTCAGCCAGGACATGTCACAAGGTCTCCTACACCAGTGGCTGCACCTGCAGGAGTCCCTAAGTCACCTTCTTCGGCCCGTAGGGCCGCGCCGCCAAAGACCGGAGGGCTTGGAATGCCCTCAGGATGGCTGCCAGAGTCCTGAGGAACTCAGGACGAGTCAAAGACACACCAGGATCCGCTCCACACCCTCATGAGGAGCATGGAGTCGCTGTCCAGGGTTATGGACCAAGTGTGCAGGGGAGGCGAGGAAACCGCTAGGAGATTGCCGGCTCTGGAGTCCAAGGTTCAACAAGGAGGTGGCGGAGCAACGCTCTCAGGAGCCAGCCCAGGAAGTGCCGGACCAAGCAGGAGGAGGATCCCTCAGGAGCTGGTCACCCAGCTTGATCTGGGAGGAGTCACCCCAGCACCTTCAGCGTTCCAGGACCCTGGAGCCATTGCCATCGACACCTCCCTAAGCCTTGGCAGCCAGCAGCCAAGCCCAGGTAACTTCGTGTCCAGCAACTTGTTCGGAACTAATGTCCCTTTCTTGACAGGAACCCCAGAGCAAAACCTGGACGGAGTGGCTGCCGGATCAGTCGTGACTGCAACACCATTGTTCGCGGACCCAGTTCACCATGACGCTAGGGTCCTGGCAGGCATTGGGCTCAGCAGCGCCGTGGAGCAGCAGTTGCAGGAGCTGAGGAACATGATTACGAAGATTCCAGGGGTACCCAGGCCGCTGGAAAGAGCAGCAGTGGACAGCTACGCTGACTCAGCTTTTGTGGACGGCATCTCACACACTCATGTTCAAAAGGGTTTTAACCCTCCTACCATGACGCTGTACAATGGGACCACAGATCCTCAGGACCATGTGAACCAGTACAAGCAGAAGATGATGGTGGTCACAGCCACGGGGGCCCTAAAGGAAGCTTGCATGTGTAAGGGCTTTGGCTCCACTCTCACAGGAGCAGCTCTGGATGAATGGGATACGAGTTTTTAACAGAGTGTGGATGGACATATTAATCTCTTTGTGTATTTTAGGTTGATGATGGATTATATCTATTCCCAAAGGTACTCATATAATGGCCGAAAAGCAAGCATAACTTCTGTTGTTATTGAACATCTAAGTATATTTGGCGTAAGATTGTCGTAGACATACAATGGGTTGTTTTGACCTTATTAGAGTTATTGTAACCATCACTAGATGATTTATATACTGTACGTGAACATGTTGTATGCTTGCAATGATCTCATTTAAGGTTTTGCAGATTCTATATTTCATGGCCTATAGGTGTATCATTTCTACGTACGATACTTTGAAATTGTTGTTATTGCATAGACGAATTAAGAAGAGTATTCCATTGTAATATGTTAAGCTTTCAGAAATACAAAGTACAATGCATAATTTAATAATAACCTTTGCAGACATCAAAGCTAACAATAAGAATCTTTAAAGATTTACAGTGATGTATTATGTATAGGGTAGCTTTATAAATTCAATCATGAAGCAATGTCATTTGGCTTTTGATTAGTCGAGAAATGGGTCCAATTCAACAGCAGTAGGGCGAGAGGGATCGTGAGCAGTTTCAGAATGGTACATACTGATCCAAACTTTTTGGAAGAGGCCATCCTGTCAAACTTTGTTGTTCGCGGAATTAAGCTCCGAACCACCTACTCGAAACATGCAAAATAGACTAATGTCAACTTAGATCCAAGGTACATGACTCATTTTATATTTAACGCATTGTAGTTTGAATCATTCTGCTCTCATTTACCTCTTTATCCTTGGTGGTTGACGCCTGGCATTTGAAAAACATAAATTAAGTGAGTCGTTAACCAGTCAAACAAAATTATAAAAGGTATAAGAAAATTTATCGTTTGTTTTAGTCAAATGTGTTGCATTAAGCATCTAATTTGTGCTCCTATCTTGTATGAACTTATCTAATACAGTCTGTCATGTGTCGTCTTTGAGTTGGTGTCCTTCCTGATTCCTGAACATGCCTACTCCTAATATGATGCATTTTAGTTTTGAAACGAGAATTTTGGAGTTATTGCATAATGAAAGAGTTTATATGAGGAAAATCAAAGCATGCCTTTTCAAGGACTGCGGTCTTACAGTAGTCTGTGGCACCGGCTTTGGAATTTCATAGCTGGGAATGGGCACGGTCTTTACCTGTAAGAATTTCATGTTATTGTTTCTTACACAAGTGCTTATCTTTTATCGATGTCGTTGAATATAACCCATCACTGACAAGGATACATACCAAATTTCTATATTCAAGATTGTAGAACATGTTAACGTATCTTTGTTTTGCTTGCTTCTGATCTTTGTTCAACAATTTCCAGAAACTATATAAGCAACCCATATTCAGAACTTTGTTTGCGTAGATCTTCCATGTGTAGCTGTAAAATGAGGCAAGAATATAAGACTGTTAAAAAACAGACCGATTTTAGAAAAGTATGATATTTTGGTGATAAATCTTGTTTTGATGGCTAAATTTGTTATATGCATGGCTGTAAATTAAGATTGTTTGTTTACCATTCATAAATTCGTTGTAAACTTGCTGCTGAGATTGTATTCCAGTATCCATCTTCCTCATTGCTCTTCTGGAAAAAGTTAGCAATCTTGTTGCTCGATTCATCTCCATTATGGGGATCAATATGAAAGCCAGAGACACCATCAATGATAATCTCGGCTGGACCCCCCTGATTTGTGGCAAAAGTGGGCAACCCGCAGTTCATGGCTTCAATGACTGTAAGACCAAATGCTTCGTACAAAGCTGGCTGCACGAATGCACCTCGTGTATCAGCAATGCAGCGATACAGCTCACCGTTTCTGTATTTATCTGTCTGTGCAGCTATCCATCTAAACTGGCCCTTCAAGTTGTACTTCTCTATCAACATGTGCATCTTTCTTATTTCAGCCATTTCTTCCCGGTCTTTGGATTTTGACGGGTCAAAGAAGCCTGCCACAACAACAAGGTTGGCAAGATTCCTCAATCTGTCATTCTTCCCGTACCACTCGGTTAGTCCCGTAATATTTTTCACCGTATCTAGCCTTGCCATAGAGAAGATGATTGGCTTCGTCTTGTTTTGAAGGAATCCACTGTTCAGAAACAACACTCAGTATCTGACAAATTGACATTCAACAATGTACTATTTGTGACATGCATATTTGGAAGCGTGATTACTCACATGTGTTCATCATTGTCTGAATCATTATAGAGCAACTCGTTTACGGATGGATGGAATTGTGTGAATCGCTTTTGTGTTTCAGTGAACGGGAAATACACGGTTTGGTCAGCTCCAGGGGCGGCAATGTTAAATTTGGGATCGAAGACGTTGATGCCTGAAGCCACCCTATATAGCCCTGGAAGAGTGTACGCTGCATGGCTTTCGTATTGACCAGGTCTATCTTTGCTGTAAACAGGCAGGCAACTCTGTTAGTATTCTTTGTTGTCGTTTCCTGGCTCAAAGCAGGTTTAGAATTGTGGAAATCGTATGAGCTACAGAGTGAATTTAGGTTATAATTGTAGAACATATAGTTTTAGAGTCTGTCAAACTTATAATTTCTAACCTTCCGGCGATTTCTTGATAAGTGCTTGTGATGACGAAATCTGCTGCATTCATGGCAATTATGTCTGCTGTGAATTGACATGAAAAATGATATTTGGAATCCTTTTCTCTCCAGTTGACATCCGAATCTTCATACTTAGTTTTCTCTAATGCATGCGCTATAGTGGCCTACATTTTATGCACAATGTTAGCTTTTTTATCAGATATATATTTCATACTACCGTGTTTGCTGATTGAAGCTACACATACCAGAGTCACCCCAAGCTTGTTTGCCATGAGCGATGCTACTAGATTTCCGTCCGTGTAATTTCCAATGATAAGATCAGGCTTTCCTTCCATAAGCTCTAGGATCTTGGTCGTGGCGTCCTAATGTCATACAAAACAGTGTTAGTTTATATCTCCGAGCGACCATTTGCAACTTGCTAATCAGTTGACTGATCGTTTGCGACTTGCCTGAGTGAACTTCTCTAAGTATGGATATATGTCGAAGCGAGAAACCCACTGGCGGAGAATCCCATTTTCTGTCCTAAAAGGAACGCGGAGAATATTAGAGTGCTTCGTGCCCTCAATCGCTTCAAGTTCCTGGTTGCACTTGGTTCCTTGTGCATCTGGTATTAATCTTGTTACCTATGTTGTTGAAACAAATCAGCTTTATGTTTTCATGTTATTGTGCCTTTGTAATCGAATAATGAAATTGCATTATTTAGTTCTTACCACTAGAATTTGGGGCTTTACGTTGAGGCCTTGGTTCCGTATTCTGACTAGTAATTCCTCTTCCATAGCTCGGACTTGATCCAGAATATAAACCACCTGTAAATATAGTAAAATTACTCAGTCCTACACTCCTACAACTTTTACTCATCTGTTCCGTGGTTATTTTTGCAGGTTGTTATGACTATTGGACACATACTTGGCCTCCTGTGTCTGGCAAACCGAGGACGTTTGCTTGGCCGAAGTAGCCGTGAACCGAGAATATGACAATGTTGAATATTGTCGGGAGCCTGCCAAAGAAGTTCTCCACATTCACTGCATCGGGTGCTTGGAGTACCTCGGAGAGTGACCTCATCGTCTCTTTTACTCTTTGCGCGGTACTTCCCCACCCCTTCTCGAAACCCCATTCTTTAAACCTGGATATACATTAAAAGCAAAATATGTTCATCCTCACAATAGTTTGTCTATTGCAGTCTCACCCCTTTATAAAATTGCTAAAATCTGACAGATTTTACAGTGAAAGGCTGATGTTATACAGAGTGTTTATAAGTTCTGATGAAATTCTGTAAATTGTAGGGCTGTTAGCAAATCACAAAGCAACATATACCTTAGCTCAAAGTTCTGAAATGGCGTTTCTGGAGGAAGTGATGAAACAAACACGTCAGCCACGACAAGTGCCGCCTGAAGCTTGGCTGGTGTATTTAAGGTGTCGTTGATCATCAGTTTCTGCAAATGTCATGCTCAGTAATTTGTCTGTGAGGTAAAAATGCTGCTACATATCATTAAAATTTACCGTCTTACATCATCAAGGTGCTCCATAGACAGTAGGTGTTCTACTAGAGGTTTTGCAGCCTCCTTTTCTCCCCAAAGTTCTGAACTTAAGAACTTCGAAACAAAATTCATCCCTTTTCCAATTGAAGATGATAGCGTAAGGCGTGGGGTAGAATACTCGAGTGCCCCAAAGTCCACCTCTAATGCATTCTCGTCTTTGGCCCTGAAATGACGATAGGGTTTTACTACATTCTACGGAGTATATGTTTTTAGCAGACTGGTTTTAGCGTGAAATTGTATTTGATTTGGAGTTGCAAAACATACCAGTTCTCGTCGTATATGGTCTCTTTAAGTTTTAGGTACTCTGTAGCATTAATCCCTTCAACTGTAAGGTCATTTGCATTAACCTTCACGTATTCCCAATACCCGGGATTCGGCCTCACTGCAAAGGCCATATAGGGTGGAACAACTGCTGCTTCCTGTACAATTTTAGACAGCAGATAATTTTAAGGCTTTGGGTTTACGGGTTTTGACCATAGTGAAAACTTTACTATACAGCATAATGATCAAAGAATATGATACGTAATTTGCGTTAATGTTTTCCTTGGAGTGTTGTTCCAAGTATTTACGTAATTTTCCGAGATATGGATACCTGAGTAGAGCACAAAATGTAGCCAAGAGTGCCTTCCAAGACTTGAGCCCTTTCAGCCTGGTCATCGATCGACACCTCGAGCTCGTCCATCAGATGATGCAGCTTCATCAGTCGTCTTCCTTGCTGAACGTATCGCGCAAAACACCTCTTCATAAGGTACCGTCTCTCCCTCAACGCTTCCGGCATATTGTCTGCTATCGAGTCGGATTTTAGCAGCCTAGGAGATGATGATGATGCAGCCATTTTTCGAACCAATATATATATGTTACTCTGTCTCTCTCTATATATATACTTTAATATACTAATGTGGTTTATATGTTTTTTTTTTAAATGGATTGTATATGTGTGTGTGTATATATATATAGGTACTGTATGACTTTTGATCAAAGTTAAGGGCATTAAAAATACTAAATATATTCCTAAAAACTTGAAGTCAGAAAGGAATATAAGATTCCTTGTTAATGTTTGAGAAAACCATGTTATTGAAATAAATAAACTAAAGACTTCATTTTGGTTTTGGTTTTGGTTTTGTGGAGTTCTTTTCCTTCTTTGGTGTTATTCTTAACCTGCAAAACTAATAGACGTAATCATACTTGTGCAGCCCATCATGAAACACAACTACACAAGTATAACCAACGGGCCGAGCTTGAGCTTTGAATTTGCAAGCCCGACCCGGCCCAGGGCCGGCCCACCATCCCAATGGGCTGGTTACTGGTCAGGAAAATTAGGCCCGGCCCTTGGCCGTGTCTAATCGAGCACAATAATAACTTTGTGGAAAGATGATTTGGGTGAATAATTTTATTGTAAGATTATGTAATACGGGTGTTCATTGACGATTTATAATATGAACATAAGAGGCACCAACTTTAAGTGCGTAATACAGTTCTACATATAGTACGTAACAAGTGACAACATATACTAATATACACCACTGTTCGATACGCCTCGCCCCTTAAAAACGAAAACATATAATTTATCTTGAATTTGCTCATTGAGTCCATACTCCAAACTCGTAAAAATGTTACAAGAATTTCCTCCTAAAAATAAATACTTCATGTTAATTTTTTTCCCCCCGGTGATACAGGAATACGCAATCGCTATTTTAGGTGCGTTCTCCGAGTGCTTACAAAACTACAAACAATACATACCATATACGGAGTATGTTACTCTTTTTAACCAGACGACATGTTCGTAGCTCGTAAAACATAACTCATAATTCTCTCGATTTTGGTGGTAAATGGAATCCGAGACCGTAAAATTTTGCAACTTAACCAACTTTATTTATTCACGATCATAACTTTTTTTTTTTTTTTTTTTTTTTTTGGTTAAGATCATAACTTTTGGTAACCAAATTTTGCTACTTTTTTGTTAGTTGTGTGAGTTTGTGACTTAGTGAGATTAATCCCACTCAATTTTCCCTTTTCTCTTTACCTTTTTTTGGAGTTGAATTATTTTTATTTCTCTCCATTTTTCCAATTTTAATTTCTTCTTGGTTTTTTCCCAATATAATTTAATTAATTTAATTAATTATTTATTTATTTAATTATTTCTCCTCTGCAAAATCGGCAGAGAGATCAACTAGGCAAGGGGAGGTAAATGGCATCTCGCAAAGATGATTCTTCATCAAAAAAATCATCTAAAAAGCCCAAATGTACCTCCCCTTTTTTTCCATTTATTTTATTATTATTTCCTTATTTTCTTGCATTTATTTATTGTTTGATTATATTTTATTCCCTAATTATTAGTAAAAGATTTCTTACTACTTGCATGTTGATTTTGCCTTTAATATATTTAATTTAATTTAATTTAATGTTTCTGGGTTATTCAGGAATTTACGATTTTTCGTGTTTCAGTCATTTGTTTATCTTTTTACCGCTAACATTGACGTAAAAAGCGACCATTTTCCATGTAATTCAAATAATCTTTAAACGACAAATGTGGATTTTTGTTGGGAGAAAGGTTTTGTTTTGGCTAAGAATTTTGGATGTTAAGTTGATCATATCGTATTTATGTTCAAAGAAAATCGTTTATTTACGAGCACATTCATAAAATAAAATAGAAAGGTAAACTAACGACTAAAATGGATAAAGTATTTCGCTTTTACGGCTTGATTGTGGAGTGAAATTTTTAAGTCGTAGGAGATTGTAGTTAAAGAATAAAGATTATCAAGTTTTTACTGTTGTTGATAGTACTAATTTAGAAAAAGAAAGATTTTTTATTCTTCATAATTTAATGACTTTCTTACATTTGTTTAATTGATTTGTTTTTCTGTTTATTGTATCGATTTCCCTTTCGTGTCGTATTTTGTTTGGAATATAGGCATTGCTGCTTTTGCTGTCGTCCTACGGAAACTACGAGTATTTGGCAGTTGTAGACTAAAGTCTGAGAATTTTGTTCTCGTCGTTGCAGATTCTAAGTTCACCCAGCAAGAGCTTCCCGCTTGCAAACCGATTCTAACACCAGCATGGGTATATTGTTACTGATCTAAGTTTTCTTAGAGTGCTCTCATGCATGGTTTCGTAATTCTCTCATGCATGGGTATATTATAAGATCGTCGTACGCTGTAGACCTGTCTTACAGTCTTACTCGTGTTCTAGAGTCATTTGCAATCAAGCCACCATCTATAACCTGACTATTCAAACAGCGTCAAAATTTAGAGGAAATGGCTTACAGTTGTGAACTTGTGATGACTCAACGAGTGAATTTTTTTGCTAATATAACAGAAGTATTTTGGACAAAGTTCCCTTGTCATCCCGAGTTAAATGTTGCAGGGAACACTCATCTGATATTTACCAGTCCGTCAATTTGATAGTTCAACAACTGAGCTTTTGGCATTACAAGTAATTGCCCTCAATTGTTGTTTGGTTAGATGCTAGAAGTAACTTGGATGAATTTCCATTTTTCCAGGTGATCACAGTCTTTGTTGCTATCGGAATTGTCTTTATTCCTCTCGGTTTGCTTTCCTTGGCCGCATCAGAGAGAGTAAAATGCTCTATATCTTCTGCAATTCAGATAATAAGACTAATGAATGATTTTGCTGCATGATGATTAACTTTTTTTGCCTCAGGTCGTCGAGGTTGTCCATGATTACCATGAACATTGTGTTCCATCATCTTATAAAAGCAATATGGTCGGTTATATTCAGAGTGCGGACATTAACAAAACATGCACGCTTAATTTGAGTGTAAGTCATAATATTTTATCATTGTCATAGTAATTGGTAGCTAATGTTGTGCCCTATTGATTCCGATTTTTTTTTTCATCTTAGCTCTCTTGAGTTCTCAAATTTTCTGTGTTAACAAAGTCGGTTATTGTTTGAACTTTGAAGCACAAGAATAAGCAAGGTGTTAGTGATTTTAAATGATTTCTCTGAGTAGCATTAAATCAATGAACGCTTGAAGATATCACTTTATTCATTGGATGCGAGATTCTATAAATATACTCCGTACATCTTTTGACAAAGAGCTGAAATATACTTCTATAACTTTTGAAAATTATTTTATGAATTAGAAAGTCTTGAAATTATATTTTATAGACATAAATAATTAAAGTAACTTATATATCGTGATGGAATTCTGTTCAGCTGCAAAGCTAGTACAATATACATGGCGACTTCTTCAAGCCAATATACTCTATCTGTTCACTTCTTGAGAGTTGAATGTTCCAATGTTTTATCATAAATTATTTAATACGTAAACTTTATTTGCACGAAACTGCCTCACGTGGATATTTTCAGGTTCCCAAGCATATGAAGAGCCCAGTATACGTTTATTACCAGCTTGATAATTTCTATCAAAATCATCGTCGGTAAGTTGGCAAAGCAGAATGGAAAATTCATATCAGATCACTTCTTGTTCTTGTCTTTAGTAGAAGAAATGTCGTATCTTTCTGTTAATTGTCTGAGTTGAGAGTGCTATCACTTGGATGAAGCTAATGCATACCAACTAATGTATTAATCAATAAACAGTTACTGATCATTACCCTGAAGATTTGGAAAAGAAATCTTCGCTCACAACATATTGTTAGTTCTCTAAGCAGACTAAAATGCAAACAAGGTCAGTTATAACTTAACCTAGTGCGGCAATGATGCTCCTAAGGCGAGGTAAGGGGAGTGGGGTGGATGTATGCCGAGTTGCCGACTGCATATTTACAATAGAAGAAGCACAAACAGTTCTTGTGATAAAGTAACTTGATTTTTTGACATTTCAAATAGTATTTTTATTTTAAAATTTTATGACGATTCGTGTATTACCTCCAGTGACTGTGACAACCCCTCTCCTTTGAACAAAATGTGTCATTTTCTATACTTAAAGTTAAATTGTTCCTGAGGTGGCTATTAGTTGAAACCTGGATGCGTCAACGGTGAGGCTAGAAGGCGTTTATAAGATTGTACCTTGGCGATGGAGGGTTAGTATTCTACACTCCTCTGCTTGCCTGCAAACTTTGTTGGAAGTAAATTGAAAGAGTTGCAGCCAAACTCTTTTTCTCTATTATCTATTAAAGTATTCAGATGTATATTAATGTATGGAAACATTGAGTGCTTTGTATTGCTTGTGTCGTGTTTTGCTCGTATTGACCGATTTGTGTTTCCTATTTTGGTCACGTGAGTTTTGAGGGTCTCTCAGACAGGCAGTTCTAATATCGTATGAGCATCTTGTGACATTACTGACATTCTTTGAGCTTTATAAGCAAATTAAGCCATCTTTCCTTTCGTCTTTCATTGATATGAGTAATATGGGCTGTAATGTGTAATTAAGTCAACCAATGTTCTTCATACCGTAATGAGGTCTAAAACTGTCACTTGAAACAATGAAGTCTTTCCTTTTCAGATATGTGAAAAGCAGAAACGACAAACAGCTCCGAAGTAAGGCTAACGAGGGCTCCACAACGTTTTGTGAACCAGAAGAAGCGGTGGGAGCCGGCAAAGACCGAGTTCCTATTGTTCCTTGTGGTCTCATAGCATGGAGTCTATTCAACGATACCTATCAATTTTCTGTTGATTCAAAGACACTTGGAGTCAACAAGAAGGGTATTTCATGGGACAGTGATCGGAAACATAAGTTTGGATCTGATGTCTACCCAAAGAATTTTCAGAGTAGCGGACTGATCGGGGGTGCGAAACTCGATCCCAACATCCCTGTAATGCCATCTGAACCCTCACTCTAATCATGCTTATAATTTATCAAGTTCTTATGTTTTTTGTTTTTTCCCCAGGAAAATTTAGGAATTATTTGGAGAAATTTTTTGAGGATTTGATTAAATAGTGGGTTAATTTTCTACTCATGTCATTATTTAAGGAACCAAAGACTTACTATGTTTTTGGTTACGAATTGATGGAATAAAACAAAATGAGTCATTAAGCTGAAATGCGCTTCTATTCATTATGAAAGATTAGTCATTGAATTCAAATTATCGACCCAATCTTCACTTGGGGTCATTTGGAAACCACTCTTTATGTTGTCATCGCGTACATCCAACATTCCAACCCCTTTTACCCTGTGATTTGCTGGAGCCATTGAGGCTCTGGGTCAATGATTTTGTTGTATTAAATAGCGGGTTGAGGAGGAGGACATAAAGGGGATCCATTTTCCTTCGTATATGCAAATTAAGGTCCTACATCGTAAGAAAGATTTGAAAAGAGAATTTTCACCTTCCCTTCCCCTCTTCACTCCTCCCGTCCCCTTTGTACTCGACTTGTATCCAAACAAATTTTTTTGTCGTGCAGCTTAGCGAACAGGAGGATCTTATTGTGTGGATGAGAACAAACAGATCCAACTTTAGGAAACTGTATGGGAAGATAGAGGAGGATCTCGATGCCAATAAGATAATCTCAGTTGTCGTCCAGAATAACTACAACACGTACAGTTTCGGGGGTAAAAAGAGATTGGTCCTTTCTACCACAAGCTGGATTGGTGGAAAAAATGAGTTTCTTGGCGTTGGATATCTCACAGTTGGCGGGCTGTCTTTTTTCTTAGCTTTGGGATTCATAGTGGTATACCTTTTCAAGCCAAGGTCAGTCACTGAGTTGTGCACTACGCTTTCTATATTTTTTTTATATTGCCAAATTATTTGGTTTCATCGAAGCGCAAAGTCATATTTTCAGGGTTCTTTCATGCCCATTCTATTAGATGACTTTCTTTCTTAATCGTGTTGGCGTGTACTATATTATAGAATTAGCACAATAACAACAAAATTACCCTCGATATTGCAAAGACGGTTGCCTGCGGCTAGGTAATGGTGTAAGATCTACACAGCTTAATTTGTGAAACGTACGAAGAGTGTGGATGACCCACAATGAAAATTGGGTTGTATTAACTTGCTATCTTATAAATGGGATATATTGCGATGTGTCGAAACATGTCCTATAACACCAAATGAACTTGTTAATTACATAATAAACCGTGCTTTTGCACGGGTTCTAAAATAGTAGAACTAAATTACGCAAATTTCATTACGGGATATCTGAGCTAACTCCAAGGCTCCAAGTGCTTTCAAAGGCTCGGGTTTGTACTTTGTACATCTGATCCTTACCGAGGCTACATCATTTGTGGCCTTGAGTAATGTTGTTGTACAATGGGCATGACACTAAAACAGTTGATTTTAGAGTTGGTCTTCGCAGTCTGATCTCAAGCTTTGAATCTGTGCTAAGCTCGGTCCCGGACTTACTTTACCTTCACAGCTTTGAATCTGTGCCAAAACTGACAGTCGACTTCATTATCTGTTTTTATTGTCATAGTGCTCGTAATATTCTTTTTCCATCTCTCAGTTATCGAAATTCTGATTGTGCAGGCCCATCGGAGATCCGTCGTACCTTTCATGGAACAGAAATCCAGCGGGACACTTGAATTAGTCTTTCCATAGTTATATGTATAAGAGACCAAAAAACTGTGTTTTGCTGTGCAGTTTATCACTTTGAGCTTCTGAGGCCATATTAATGCATTGTTCGTCATAAAATGTATATATATATTCACATGTTTTAATATAGATGCATCAGTCTTAGCTGCACACCGATGTTAACAAACTCTTGTTGCCACAAACGGACAGCAATTGAAGAGCACGCAGTACAATATCACATCCGTTTGTCATTTAACAAGGTGATTTGATCAAGCCGAGCAATTCTGTACGTATTTACGTGTATTTCTTGTTTTGTTCATATTTCCTTGAAACACATGCGAGCATGAACCTCAATGACAATGCACCCCTTCCCTAAATGGTGTTTCATTGTAGCGGAAAGTGACATCTGATAGAAGCCCAATGGGCCGGGCATTGAAAAGGGTGGTGCGGCCCAGCCTGTTACTTGGTCGGGCCAGTGGCAGGTCGTCCAAAACACGGTCTAATGCAGTGTTACTTGGTCGGGCCAGTGGCAGGTCGTCCAAAACACGGCCTAATGGGTATGCAGTGTTGTGCTGGACGGGCTGCTCAAGTGAGCACCTCAAGTAAAAAAAATTTTCTTTTTTGAACATCTTCCGTGGGATTACTACATTTCTAAAATCGTCCAAAAATTGTTGCTTCGATAAGCCTTTTTCGCCTTCAAATCGTCGATGATATCACCTTGGAATCACTCTCCTATACGATTTTGTTGAGGGCTAGAGACCCAAGGTTGGTGCTTGAGGGTGGCTGATCAAGGCGGTGATGGGTTGTTTAGTGGTAGCTTGGTGGGTGAATAGTGTGTAAAGAAGGAGAAGACTACATGGGACGGGACGTAATTATCAAATTATCCGTATTTGCTTTGAGGGAACGTAATTGTCAAATTATCCGTAATTATCAACTTTAATATTTGCGAAACGTTAGGGTTTAAAATTGGAATTGACTTCACCATAATATAAAACCGATTTTGAACTTCAACCACCAGCTTAAGTTTTTCGTTGGGTTGATACCTGACAGACTCAATATCGTTTAAATTTTATCCTAATTCAAATTATGGTCATCTCGAAATTACGTATATAGTGATTGTTTGAATTTTTCATTTTCATTAAAAAAAGAAGTTGGAAGTCAAATAATCAGTGGATGCCACTTAAATAAGGGGCAAAACGGTCAGTTTTTCTTATTATTCGCCGGAAAATGAAGTTGGATGCAATTTATAAAAAAACGACTTTAGTGGCTGTAAAATATTAAATTTTTTTAAATTGGCTGTAATTGATAAATTCGACTTTTTATGTGGCTGTAATTGACAATTAACCCCAAATTTTAAGACTAATTAACTCTCGTATCATTCTAGTCCATTTCAGTCTACTCCAAATAAAAAGTAAAAACAAATAAAAAGTAAAAACAATACTCCCTCCGTTTCAGTGAATTGTTTACAATTTGACTTTTTTGTGAGGGGAAAAAGTCAAACTGTAAACAAATTTATCCCCGACAATGAAATTGAGATTGTTGTTAAATGTAATAATTTGCTATACAATGTTTTCAATTGCGTGTTGTATTGTTGAGTGAATGCCGTCATGTAGCAAGGGCGTCATCTTATTACATCATCGGTTAAATGATATCCATTTTCCGAACATCACTCAATTTTAGGAGCACTTTGATTTCACGGAGTACCTTTCTTTTTGTGCTAAAAACATTGCAATCACAATGCCAAACCTCTTTTACCTAACACTACTTCAATATTTATATTTTTTGTGGTTTATAATAGTTTTACAATTAGCTTAAGTACTCTTTTCTTAAAAATTAGTGGCCTTAATTACTTTCAAAAAAGTTACGGAGTTAGTGGCCTCTAATACTTTCAAATTTTAAGACTAATTAACTCTCGTATCATTCAAGTCCATTTCAGTTTACTCCAAATAAAAAGTAAAAACAAATAAAAAGTAAAAACAATAAGAAAATATCGAATCATCAATATTCTGATACGGTTGCATATAACAATTTCACCGCATTGGGGAAATATGCATGCTAGCGCACAAATGCTCAATTTAACTACTAGTTGTATTGAAAAAGTAGGAAGAAAAACAATGAATGGGGTCAATTTCAATCTATCCATTCTGTATAAGATGAAAAGGGTAAACAACTAGTCTAACAACTACTTTTTAGACATAAATATTTAGCAACTAAGACCATATACTTCTGTACTTAATTTTGTTTTTTTAGTTCAACTTCTTTCAGTTCAATTCAATTCAGTTAAGTTTATTTCATCTTTTATAAATTTTAAAAAATCGAGCGTTTAATTAAAGGAGTGCAACAAACTTCATTTTAAAGGAAAATAAATAATTTTATTTCAAATCACAAAAACAAAAAGGAAATCTAAGTTATAAATTACTTGTACTCCATTTAAAAGTATCCACGCATACAATAATATGATTTAAATTTGTAAAACTTAATATTACATTGCAAAATGTTAGTGGAGGTTATAATAAGATGAGGATTTAGTGGCTCCAAATTAATGTTATTAGTGATTGATTATAGGATTAATTATGGCCAAATAAATAAGTGGCTCTAATTTTCAAAGTTAACTTAAGCTTAACAACCAAATCATATTATAAAGCTTTATAAATAAGTGGTTATTAACTTTAAGGGTTAGTTTAATAAAATTAACCACAAAGCTTGCTAAAACCCAAAAAAATTAACTAACAATAGTCAGACAAATACTAAAGTCGTCAGCCAAAAATAGGTGCATTTGCATGTTCCGTCTATTTACCACATCAAACAATTGTCCAATGGGAAACAAAACAACATTTTTCATACTTCTTAATAAATACGATGTATTCCATTTGTTTTACGTTTTCTTATTATTTATTTTTGACACGTGAACGAAAAAAATTGTTGGTCTTTTTATAATATTTTAAAAATATTTGGTAAATTAATGAATATGAAGATAATAATAGTTACGGAGTAATAATTTAAATATATATGTAATACATTATTGAGAATTGAACTCTAGAGCTCTAACTATTACTTCACTTTATTCTTGCCAAAAAAAAAAATTACTTCACTTTATATATTTACATTTAGTTTAGGACAATTTCTTGTGTGAGCCGGGCCTAACGATAAATTATTGTGAGACGTCTCTTAGATGGTGGTTACTTTTTATTTTTTTATTATTTTTTTTAATCTTTGTCTGACATAAGTTATGGTTATAAGTTTTATGATAAAAATGATAATTGTATTGAATAATTGAGAGAGATATACAGGGCTTATATATATAAAATGATACAGGGGACAAGAATAATCATTGCCTAGAATACAAACACTAACGTAGGAAGGGAATGATATTAGCAATATTTACAGCAATTATATCCTAAGATGTATCCGTAACTTTGGCAGAAGAATCATTGACTTGGGCTTTGTTGACTTGGGCTTTGATATCTTTGACATTCCCGCGCAAGATGGACGGTCGCTGACGGAGTCCTATCTTGGAAGAGAGCTCAAGAAAACGAGGCTTTGGAAGAGGTTTGGTCAGCGTGTCAGCTAGCTGATCCGTACCGTTGATGTGTTGGATGCGGATCAATCCTTGACGAATTTGCTCCTTAACATAATGGAAGGCTAATGCAAGGTGCTTCATTCGCGAGTGAAACACCGGGTTCGCAGAGTAGTGCGTAGCACTGAGATTGTCACAAAATATCACAGGTGGTTGCGAGTTTGGGATACCGAGCTCAAGAAGTAGTGTTTTTAGCCAGATAAGCTCAGAGGTGGTGTCGGCAATGGCACGAAATTCGGCCTCGGTGGAGGAGCGAGATAAGGCGTTTTGTTTCTTTGAGGACCACGAGATGGGGTTTGCGCCAAGGTAAACTATGTATCCGGAGGTGGAGACATAATCGTCGGGGTCTCCTGCCCAATCTGCGTCGCAGTAGGCGTGGAGGTTGAGAGGGGAGTTTCGAGTGAGGTGAATGCCGAGGTGGAGAGTGCCACTAAGGTAGCGAAGTAAACGTTTAAGAGCTGTCCAGTGAGTCATCGTTGGGTGAGTTAAATATTGAGCCAGTTTGTTAACAGGGTAGCTTATGTCAGGTCGGGTAAGGGATAGATATTGTAGGCTGCCGATGATGGCACGGTAATCAGTAGCATCATGGGAGGAGGACGTGGGGTCTTTGGTGAGAGGAGGATGAGACAGCATTGGGGTGGTGGCAGGTTTGCACTCGTGCATTTTGTGTTTTTGAAGTAGGTCAGAGAGATACTTCGTTTGGTTCAGGTGTAGGCCTGTTTTGGTGGGTGTGACTTCTATCCCAAGGAAATAGGATAGAGGACCAAGGTCCTTAAGGGAGAAGGTGGCAGCAAGTTTAGTAATGAAGGTGGCGACGTGGGAAGGGTTTGGGCCAGTGACGATGATATCGTCGACATAGACAAGTACAAAAAGTTTAGTGTGGGTGTTGGAAAGGATGAATAAGGAGGGGTCAGAGAGTGAGGTTCGAAAACCAGTGGAGAGTAGGTATGTTTTGAGCTCGGTATACCATGCTCGCGGAGCTTGTTTAAGACCATAAATAGCCTTGTTTAACCTGCACACAAAATCAGGGTTAGTGGAGTCAACAAATCCAGGTGGTTGGCTCATAAAAACGGTGTCCGTGAGACGGCCTTGTAAGAAGGCATTGTTAACATCAAGCTGATGCAGGTGCCAGTTTGACGTTACAGCAAGGGTGAGTATAAGGCGGATCGTAGTCGGTTTAATAACCGGGCTGAACGTCTCAGAGTAGTCTATTCCCGGACGTTGATGGAAGCCTTTAGCGACGAGACGAGCTTTGTGTTTCTGTAGGCTTCCGTCAGGATTATACTTTACACGATAAACCCACTTGCATCCAACAACATTTGAGGCAAGGTGTCGGGGAACCAGTGTCCATGTGTTATTGCGGATAAGAGCGTTGTATTCATCGATCATAGCCTCGCGCCAGCGAGGATCAACGAGAGCTTGTTTGGTGGTGTTTGGAGTGGTGTGGCCAGCAGGTACAGTGGCTGCCTGCACGTATTTCGGGTTGGGTTTTATTATGTTGTGAGAGAGGCGAGTGGCAGGGCGAGACGGGGGCGGAGGTGGGACAGAGGTCTGGGTGGCAGAGATTGAAGGGGAGGGCGTGGGTTGGATGGTAGGCGGAGATGAGGGCTGGAGAATGTCAGTGTCAGCGTGAGTCGGGGCTGGAGTTTCCGTAGCAGGAGCAGGTGTAGGTGTTGGGAGAACGGGTATGGTGAGGGTACACCAGTTGTCAGTGGAGGGTACGGGATTGTGGTTGCGATTCGTAAGAGTGGAATATGGGAACTCGTGCTCAACAAATCGAACATGACGGGATGTGTACATTTTATGGGCAACAGGGTCAAAGCATAGATAAGCGCTTTGGGTGGTGGAGTAGCCAACAAAGACACATGGAGCTGATTTAGGATCGAGTTTGTGAGTTGTATATGGACGAAGCCAAGGGTAGCAGAGACAACCAAAGGAACGAAGCTTGTGGTAGTTGGGGTGTTGATTAAAGAGCAGTTTGTATGGTGACTCGTTTTTGAGTGTAGGTGTTGGAAGACGGTTGATAAGATACGCGGCGGTGGAGAAGGCATATGGCCAGAAGGTAGTCGGCATTTGAGCATGAGTGAGGAGAGCAAGTCCGGTTTCAACTATGTGACGGTGTCGGCGTTCCGCAAAGCCATTGTGTTCGGGTGTGTGCGGCGGAGATGTGAGATGAGTGACACCATTGTCGAGAAGATGGGGTGTGAGAGTTGTGTACTCACCGCCATTGTCAGAGAAGAATTGGCGAATGGGTTTTTGAAAAAATTTCTCGACAACACTTTTGAATCTATGAAACGTAGTGGCTGTGTCGGATTTACGTTTAAGAGGATAAAGCCAGAAGTAGTGAGTGTAGTGATCCACGAAAATTACATAGTATTTATACGAGTCATGTGATAGAACTGGAGCGGTCCAAACATCAGAAAAAATTAGATCAAGAGGAGCATTTGACTGTAGTGTAGACACGGAGAAGGGTAGCTTGTGGCTTTTATTAATCAAACAAGCATTACAGTGTACGAAATCAGAAATACAGAAATGAAACGAACGATTTAAAAGTTTTAAAGTTGCGTCGGAGGGGTGTCCTAAACGCGAGTGCCACAGGCTACTACTGGAAGCTTTGGCCATCTGGACGTGAGGAGGGTGTACAGGGGGATGCCATTCGTATGATCCATCACGAAAGCGGCCGTGGAGTAGGATATCACCCGTCGATAATGCCTTGAAACAGAAAAACGTTGGTGAGAAAACAGCGTAGGCATTATTATCCAAACAGAATTGAGAAACTGATAAAAGTTGACGGGAAATTTTTGGAACAACGAGAACATTATTAAACAAAAGAGAGCGGTTGGGTGATGAAATAGAGAAGGAACCATGATGAGTGATTTTAAGAGACGTACCATCACCTATGACGAGATCGTCAGGTCCGTCATAAGGGAAGTGAAGAGCTAGCGTGTTAAGATCATTAGTGACGTGATGGGTAGCGCCACTGTCAATGAGGTAAGCAGATGAGGGAGTGTCATTGACCGTAGCAGTGTGGGCATAGGGTCGGTTCTGTTTTGGAGTCGGGGGAGGGAAAACGACATTGGGATAGAGACGTTTAAACTCAGGACACGCGCCAGTGACGTGCCCAACTTCCCGACAGTAATGGCACTTCCCTTTGAAGGGTTTGGGTTCACGGGGCTGTTGTTGGTTTGGACGAGATGAGGTTGGCCGAGCGTGTTGGTTGGGCTGATTGTAGGGACGGTTGTTATTGGTGGCATAGGTGCGGTTCTGGGCAACATGGGCCGAGGGGTTAAAGACAGTTTCAGAAGGTTGATTTTTGAGAGTTAATTCGTGTTGAATTAGTTTTTCATGAAGGGCATCAAACGAGATAGGAACATCCCGAGCCCGAACAGCATCAATTACAGGTTTGTAGTTGTTATAGTTGAGGCCATTGAGGATGTGGAAGATGATATCCTCCTCATCCATAGGTTTCCCAAGTTGGGCAAGTTGCGTGGTACACGTTTTGACAGACAACATGTAGTCAGTGATGGACTTACCAGCATGGGTTGTATTGCGAAGTCGATCTTTGATCTGGAGTATGTGGCCTCGAGATGGGTTGGCATACGTGGTTGCAAGGGTCTGCCATGCGTCATAAGCAGTTGAAGCATCAAGGATTAATGGGGAAACAGAGTCATCGAGCGTACCCGCGAGGGCACCCAAGATGAGTTTGTCCTGTCGAAACCACGTCAGGTAGGCTGGGTTGGTGACAGGTTCGGGTTCAGGGGTTTCCGTGGTGGGTTTAGGGGTGATGGTTGCAGCCGGTGGGGTGGTGGTGCCATCAAGGTAGTGGAAAAGACCGTATCCTTCAAGGAGACGAGTGATTTGGAAACGCCATGAACGATAGTTTGGTCCAGTTAATTTGGTGCAGGTGGGAAAGGTGAGGTGAAGAAGGGGTGTTGAAGGATCATTGGGGTTGGAGAAGAAGTGGGTGTTGTTGGATGCCATGGGTTCGTCGGAACAGCAAATCGCGGCGGAAGTCGGGTATAGGATCGATGAAATCCTGATACCATATAAGTTTTATGATAAAAATGATAATTGTATTGAAATAATTGAGAGAGATATACAGGGCTTATATATATAAAATGATACAGGGGACAAGAATAATCATTGCCTAGAATACAAACACTAAAGTAGGAAGGGAATGATATTAGCAATATTTACAGCAATTATATCCTAAGATGTATCCGTAACTTTGGCAGAAGAATCATTGACTTGGGCTTTGTTGACTTGGGCTTTGATATCTTTGACAATGGTTAGGTCCGTCTCACACAATAATCACTGTTATTTTAGAAACCGAACCAAAATATAATTCCTCCATTTTACGGTTTTTTCCCATTTGCTTTTGGCACAGTGCATAAACTCAGCTCTAAGGGATACTGTACTGTGATACAAAATACAATAATTATTTCCTTGTATTTTTTCACCGAATTTACTAACTCATTTTTTGAATATTATGGTTACCACTAAGTTATAGGTTAAACGGTGCTAGAATGGTTTTAATATAAAAATTACGTTATATAAAACTTGTTAACTTGTTTTTTTTATTTATTAATATTTTACAGTGAGTTACTTTTATTTTTCCATAAAGTGATACGAAGTACATATATTATATTATACGTAATACTAGAAATTATTCTCAGTAATAATTTAATATCCCGTACTAATAATGTGCTTATAAAACAATAAAAACCTAATACCACGTGGACTCTTCTTTATATGTTATAAATAATATCGAAGATTCACATCACTGATAAATAATATCAAAAAAGCTATCATCTAAAATGGTACAAAAATCATATAATCAATCGATTACAAACAAGACTGATCGACTTATAATAACTTATTGTGAGACTTGACTCAAATTTGTGTTTTTTAAAAAATTGTTTTTGGGTAAATATTTATGGAAGGAAAAAATGAAATGGGGTGGAACCCACTTGGTAACAATGACGTCACTTCTACCCACAAATTAGATTTAGATGACTATTACTACTAACTACCCCTTGATGTCTTATGGATTATATATAACCTCTTTTGGTAGTGTCCTACATACTTACTACACGACCAAAACAATCGTATTTATCCATCAAATAAATCGCTATTATTGTTCTCTGTTTTTATAGGAGTATTGCTTAAAAATAAAATAAAATTTAATGGATAAGTTAAGCAAGTGCAATGCAAACAACACGCCTCTTACTCCAATTACATTCCTCAAGAGAGCTTCTATCTCCTATGCTGACCGTTACTCTATCATCTACGGTCAAGCCCGCTTCACGTGGCGCCAGACTTACGACCGTTGTTGTCGCCTTGCTTCCTCCCTTCGGTCCCTCGGTGTCGCCAACAACGATGTGGTGCGCATTTACACTCTTTTTAATTTATTGTTAGACTGTCTCATATTCTTTACATTTTCATTTTCGTATTTTCAATTTGCATGGTTAAGGCCTTAAGGGTTTATCAGTTTATAGGTTTATAACTACGGAGTATCTTGTTAGAAAAGTACGATAGATTGAACACGAGTTTTATCGTCCAAATCATCCTTTTAAATCACCGGAAACATAAATTGACGGGATCAATACTTAAGCCATCCCGCTATACCATGTCATCGTATGTTGCAATCAATAAAAATGTTGTATAGCCACTTGGTTGCCGGCCTAGAGGACCTAAGAATTTTTGCATTGACGGTAAAAATTCTCTGTTCGATTTTCAGGTATCGGTGTTAGCCCCAAACATTCCTGCGACATACGAGATGCATTTCGGCGTACCCATGGCAGGTGCAATCCTAAACACAATCAACACAATGCTCGACGCCAACACCATCAAAACCATCCTCCACCATTCCGAATCAAAGTTTCTTTTCGTTGACTACGGCTACGTCTCCAAGGCTCGTGACGCCCTAACTCTTCTCGAAACACACGAAGACTCTAAACCACCCATGATTATTATCATCAACGAAATTGGATACCCTCCTTATTATAACAAATTAGACACTTTAAATCTTATCCATAGTAACAAATTGGACTATGAGCAGCTGATTTTGTTAGGAAATCCTAATTTTATTGTACCGGAAATTGTCGATGAGTGGGACCCAATTGCGCTAAATTACACGTCGGGCACAACCTCGGCCCCAAAAGGGGTCGTGTACAGTCATCGTGGCGCGTACCTGAGCACCCTAAGCATGTTATTAGGTTGGAATTTGGGGAGCGAAGCGGTGTACTTGTGGTCCCTACCTATGTTTCATTGCAACGGTTGGACTTTCACTTGGGGTGTCGCGGCTAGAGGCGGGACCAACGTATGCATACGAAAGACAACATCGTCCGAAATCTATAGAAACATTCTGTCACATGGTGTGACACATATGTGTTGTGCCCCTGTTGTGTTTGACATGATTCGCAAGGAGAAATTCGAGAAATTAAGGTCTAGGGTCCATGTTTTGACCGGTGGGGCCGCTCCATCAAGTTTGGTTTTTGAGGAGATGGAGCGGCTTGGGTTCGATGTGGTCCACGCTTATGGACTCACTGAGGCTACGGGCCCAGTTTTGGTCTGTGAGTGGCAAAGCAAATGGGATAATTTACCAAGAAATGATAGGTCGCGGCTAAAGACTAGACAAGGGGTGAGTGTACTAGGCGTGGCGGATGTGGATGTTAGGAATGTGGGGACTAAGGAAAGCGTTACATGTGACGGTAAAACGAGGGGTGAAATTGTGATTCGTGGTAGCGGGATAATGAAAGGTTACTTTAAAGACGAGAAAGCGACAAAAGAAGCCTTTGAGGGTGGATGGTTTCACACGGGCGACATGGGTGTGATACACAATGATGGTTATATAGAGATAACAGATCGATTAAAAGATGTAATTATATCTGGTGGCGAGAATATTAGTAGTGTCGAGGTTGAAGGCGTGATTAATCGACATTCAAAGGTGGCCGACGTAGCAGTTGTGGCAATGCCTCACCCACGGTGGGGCGAAAGCCCTTGCGCCTTTGTGGTTAAAAAGTCGTCAAATGACGAAGATTTGACACAACAAGAGATAATAGGACATTGTAGGAGTAACCTTGCACATTATATGGTGCCTAAGAAGGTTGTTTTTGTCAAGGAGTTGCCTAGGACTTCTACGGGAAAAGTTCAAAAGTTATTATTGAGAGCCATTGCAAAGAGTTTTAAGGTTCAAAGTACGAATATCGAGAACCAAACAATCGCCAAGTCACGTTTGTGACGTGGCGTGATTTTTCGGCGCAACATGAGACGCAAGGTCATTAGTTACAATACAAAGTACTTCGTATAAGATTGAACATATAATATATTATCACGATTGTTTTAAAAATGTAATAAAATGTAATGGGTAATTTCCCATATTGATTATTGACGTGGAATGAAAGAGACGCTATGTTTACAGTAGCAGACCATGCAAAAAAAACTCGCAACCTGTCAAACAACAATTGTAACAAGTACCACCAGACAACTTCAATTTATTGTTGCATTAATTAACAAATTTCTATAAGTATTGGGGGTCCAGGCCTAGGCGGCCTAGGCCCAACATAGCCAAGATTCGCCACTATATGTTTATATGTTTATATGTTTATATGTTTGTAACATAGTCAGCTTGTGGGTTTTGATTGAACTAAATATATGGAGTAAAAATCAAGACTTAACACTTTGCACGAGGCACAAGTCAAGTCAAACCCAATTTGAGATTTTCTTTTAGTTTGGAAAATATTAATTTTGGTTTTTGATTTTATTATTATTTTGTATTTGTTAATTATGAATTATTTCATCATGTAATACAGATCATTAATTTTTCATTATGAGATGCCACATGTAGATCGACCGTTATTGTAAATAATGATATAGTGTCAATGTGTCATACATACTACAATCGTATTAGTGTCACTTTTAATACGGAGTATTCGTAAGAAATAGTCATAAGGCATTAAGGCAATGTAATGAATTGATACGTGTTTAAATAAAAAAAAGTATTGATAAAGTGTAAAAGCATGGTTCAATTACAATGAATAGTGTCTTAACTTCGTTTAGACGTGTAGTCATGTGCTGCTGACAAGAGAGAGGGCAGTCAATATGGAAAAGTTGCCAAAAATCATTAAAAGGAACACACTAGTAATCAAAGGCCTTGCATTTCAAACATTAATGCTTCCTCCATTCTAATAGGTTATATACGTTTGCTTTATGCATCTACATTAATACTCGTTTTATTTCGTTCATATCTTTGGTTTCGTATTCTTGAAAATTTTATAATTTTGATATTTTTAATGTGCTCGATAAGACAATTAAAATAAGATCGCACTTGACTATTTTTTCATTTGTATGTTAAAAGTTATATCGAAAATTCTACATACTTATGAATAGTGTCCAAAAAGTGAAACGTATATAACCTATTGGAATGGAGGAAGTATAAATTTGAAACAATACTTCCTTCATTCCGTTAGGTTCTATACGTTTCACTTTTTGGACACTATTCATAAGTGCATAGAATCTTCGACATAACTTTTAACATATAAATAAAAAAACAGTCAAGTATAATCTTGTTTTAATTGTCTTATCGATCACATTATTAATTTCAAAATTTTAAAATTTTTAAGAATACAAAACTAAAGATATGAACGAAAGAAAACGAATATTGATTTATGTGCATAAAGCAAACGTATATAACCTATTAGAATGGGAAGTATTAAACTTTTATCACATAATTTCACACGTAACATATACAGGAGTACTCCAAAATTATTTACAATAGTATTTTTTTTCTTTTTTCTTTTTTTTTTTTTTTTTTTTTTTTGTTAATTACAATAGTGAATTTGTGATGAGAACAATTAAACTTTTGATGTATGTTTTGAACCACAATTATTATGAAGAAGAAAGTTAGGAATTGAACCTGACTAAATCACTAAACAAATTATGCCGGCATACATGTTTTAAACTTTTGATGTATGTTCTGTTGATAATTACGAAGTAATTTTTAGTGTTATTAGCATCATTAAATAAATATTTCGTTTATGGAAGATATAGTAAGAGATGTGCAATTTATAACGATACTAAGATCATCCCCATTGGTAATAGATGAGCAGAAAAATATAAATCAAATACATACAAATTTCAATACCATAAAATAAACCATCACAAAATAAAATATGAAATGACCCGTAAAGTCTCACCTACCGGCTACAACAAGCTCGTAATCTATTGACTCGCGGGGAATAAAGTGTTCGGGGAATCAAACCATACAACTACAAGACAAAAGACGACAAAAAAAAAATATACGGAGTATAAATTAAATAATACCGAATAATATATGATGCCATTTGACCGAAACATAATAATATTATTCTCTGACATGTTTGTGTCGGTAATACCAGCGGGTGACGTTCTATCAATTTGACGAAAAATTAAGGGTAGCGAATTCTTGGAATTGCGGGTTAGATCCCAAAAACTCAAGGGTATCTTCCTCCAAGAACAACCACGCTTCAATACCCTCACCGTTTGAACCGGTACAATCCGTCAATATGATCCCATTTATTTTATTATGATTCGTAGCATCGTCGAATGGTACCATCCATTCCGGTTTCCCGTACCCAAAATCGATGTCGTTGAACCCGGTTGACCGACACAATGAATTGACAAAATAGATGTCCTTACCTTTGCACTTGATCACTGCATCGATGAACTCACGATTTATTCTATCATTTTCTTCTGACCGTTTTTCACCTTGGTATGATTGAGCTATGCTCTCGATCTTTGATACCGAGTCTCGGATCTCGTAAACCATATCGTGGAGGTCTGCCCGGTTATGTGCTTTAGCGTGCGTGTACCTAAATAGATTGCCGATTGATCCACTAGGAAGAGGCGGGTTTGTTTTCGGTCGCAAATTCACAGGAATCTTAAGCATTGAATTCCCTTCATTCGGTGAGCCTAATAATATGTGTTTCCATATAAACCCCGTAAGCGCCTCGAATCGACTAGGATTTGTCACCTTGTCGCTTGAGGCCAAGACCTTAAGTTTGTTTATCGTCTCGTCCTTGAATAAGAAACTTTTTACGCCGATAGTTTTTTCAAACTTAAAGTCCCAAGAAGACTTTTTTTTGTCTTCCTGTTTCAATGCTGGCTTCGCCACTTCAACAGACTTTCCTTCCTCAGGAACAGGAGGGAAGACTGCGGGGCCAGCATTGAAATCAGGCTCAACCTGGGCTGCAACCTCGTGACGCCCAGTCACGAGTGCAGACCAGTGCCGAAAAAACATAGCAGACGATATCCCATCCATCGCCTTATGGGTATAGTACCTAGCCAAGGCAAACCCCCCACACGCGAACAAATTCACCTGGATCGCCATATGAATCCTAGATGACAATATCCCGTCCTTAGGCGGGTAAAATGACAAAAAGTCAACCTTATTACCCTTCAAACATGACTCCAGCACGCTATCCAGCGCGCAGTCAACATGAGCCACAACAAAGGGTACCCCGTGATCATTACACGACAGGGTACCCCAAGTCTCATATTGACCGGCCAAAGGGTAAAAGCGACTTAATGTAGACGAAAAACACGTCTTAAGAAGGGTAACATCTAAGGGCAATGAAGCCTTAGGTGCCTTAAAGAATAAAAGACCAGGTGCAAGATGAGGAGTATAAATTTGATCAAGAAATGATAGTGTTAATTTTTGAAGGTGTGGAGGTGTTGGTGAAGATGGTTTTATTGTTTCACTTGATATTACTTTTACTTCAAACTTTGTTGCTTCCATTTTTTATTTTTATTTTTTTTGGGGGTTTTTGCCGTAAAGTTACGTGTTCTAAGTGAGTACTCCTATGATTTATACTAGCACAGTGGTTGTTTAAGGGGTTACTAAAAATCGTCGACGTTTTACTACGAATCGTCGACGTTTTTTATGGAAATTACCAAAATGCCCTTTCATTTTTTTCAGCTCTCTCTCTCTTCCCTTTTTTTCTCTCTTTTTCTCTCAATTTCTCTCTTTTTCCACTTAATATTTTCCCAAAAATCTTTACATTTCCAAAAATTCAACATGGTTTTACACTAGAAGTTAAAGATTAGTAGAACACGATAACTCAAAGTTGAAATACAATGCTTGATGTCTTAGTTTGGTGGTATGTTAGCTTAACTTTTTAAAATTTTCATTGTTTTTGTTTTTGAAAAAATTTAATCTTGTAATTTAGAATTATTTTGATGTAAGAACGTTACATAATCGTTTAATATGAACGGTTTATGGTTGTTAGAACACATTTGATATAGTGCATTGTTGGAAAGTAGAAATCCTTGCGTTTTGGTTGAAAAGTCGGGAAAAAATATTTCGCTTTGAAAAAAGGATTTAAACTCATCGTCCAACCATGGATGGACTTTGAATCCATTTGTCCATCCATGGTAGCCTTTTTGAATATGTATCGCCTAAACCCAGAACGACTTTGAATTTTAACGTGTAACATGGGAAACGCTTATGAATATATACGTGTGTCCATGGGTGGACAGCCCAGAATTTTGTCTACCCGTGGGTGGACAAATGTAATTTTGTCTACCAAAGTGGATGGACGCCCAGTGAGTCATTTATGGCTACGGACGAAACATTTCATCGTCTTACCATGGGAGGACAACCCAGTATTTTGTCCTATCCATGGTTAGACATTAATCGTATTTCTATTTGCATAATTCGTTTTAAAGCGTTATATATGTTTTTTTTTACTTTTTACAGGATTCATTTGAGGATTTTCGTGGTGACGACGTTGATTATAACCCTTTATTCGTCACTAAAGTGTGTTTTAAGGATCGAGATGAAGCTTTTGATTGGGCTAACAATGTAGCTTTTGAAAATGGTTTTGCTTTGGTTAAGGCGACGAACGGGCATAAAAATAGAAAACAACCGGAGTTGTTGGCTTCTTACTTTCGATATTCTAGGCATGGTCGAAGCAAGAGTGTATATGATCCCGACAAGCCTAAGAAAAAGCCGAGAACGCAAAAGTGTGATTGCGATTTTCGTGTTAGAGCCGTGCAAAATTACCATAGCATTGATAATAAACGGGTGGTTATTTGGAATATTGTTATTTCCAAGGGCTTTGGAAATCACCACTACTACAAAAAACATGTTAGACATGAGACTTATTTACTAATAGACATCAGATTTTCACCCGATGTTAAGTTGAGTGATGTCTATTATAAGACCGATAGACATCAGATTTAAGTTTGATGTCTATTCAATTAATAGACATCTAATTTAAACATGATGTCTTTTCAACTAATAGACATAGGATTTTTAAGAAATCTGATATTTATCTAACGAATAAACATCATAGTATTTTTAAAGTCCAATATCTATTTGAAATCTTAGACATCAGTTTAAATAAATATGTGATGTTTATTATTATTCTATATATAAAAAAAATATAACAGTACAATATTAAATTGTTGCCAAACTTTAAACCTACTGATGATCACAAATACAAGATGATTTCATAATCAACAACAATTATCATTTACAATTAACTAATTATTCAAAGTCAACCACCCAAATGATTTAACACATACATTGTTGCAATTTTATTCAGACACCTAACGTATCTATTGGTGCTAATAGAAATCATTTGTATTACATGAGTGGAGAGCAAAGAAATACGTAGAAAACATGATCGTAGCGCCACTAAGTTCTTGGTACATCCATATCTTCTTAACTCTGATTGCACATGATTTGCCTAAATGAGAAAAAAAAAAAAAAAAAAAAAAAAAAAAAAAAACATCACGAACAAATAAAATAAAATCAATATAAAAAAAATGAATTTAAACATTCTAAAGAAAAAAAAAATCACATTGTACGTTATAACATAATTATACTTTTGTCGTAAATCTAAACAAGGAATAACACGAAAAGTACATTATATTCTATACGGTTGGCAAGCATACCAAAACAAGTGACATGAGTTCAAACTGCTTCTCGATTGTATTAAAGACAATCAACAACTATATAATATTAGAAAAACAAGAAAAGTTCACAATTTTCACAATTAACAAACTTAGCTAGTGGCTCAATAGTAAGAATGTCAATGAAATGAATGATTTATGTTTAAGGTATACGCTTTAGAGCCAATACCTTAACATAGATAACGCTTGAATTACCTTAAAAAGGTTACCTTATCGTAAATGAAGTCCAAGTAGCATTCTAACTTCGCTTAAACCTGGCTATAAGTCATAAACTACATTCCACAATATGAAAGACACATAAAAATGTCACAATTTTAAAGATTTTTAGTAACCTGGCAAAAAAGAAAAACTTTGAGTCTTGAGATATTTGAACCCATGGGAACTTGTATTAAGAACAAAAACAATGAAAGATAATTCACTATCTTCTATAACAATTTGAATAGCAATTTTAAAAATATACTTTGGGAAAACCCCACATAAGACTCATTATAATAACGAGGATGTGATAAAGGAAGTACATCACGATTTCTAACCTTAATTAACTAAATTCAATACATTAAGAAGCTTACCTTGGAGGATAAGTTGTAGAAATTGACTTACTTTAGGACTTTTATCTCTTTGAATTATGGTCTCAATTACTTGATTCAAGCAACCCCACATTGTATTTGGATTGAAATACTCAGGCCTAATAAACAAATTAACTCCAATAGAGCTAAAAACAACATTACACATTACCAAACAACAAACATTAACCCAAATAAAGTTAAGAGCCCAGATTTTTGTCCTACCATGATTGCACTTTGAATATTAAGGTCTGTCCATGGTAGGATAGCCCAGAAAATTGTCTTCTCCATGGTCAGACAAAATTCTGGGCTGTCCTACCATGGACAGACCTTAACATTCAAAGTCCATCCATGGTAGGACAAAATTCTGGGCTGTCTTACCATGGAGTGGACGACCACATTCATCAACCCACACCATCAAAGACGTCTACATTCATCACCAACAACCATTTTACACGTGAAAATTCATCATCCCCCCCATTTCACACGTGAAAATTCATCATCCAATCCATTTCAAACGTCGACATTCATCGACCAAATCATCCATTTCACACCATTTCACCCTTTCCCACGAACACAAAATCATCCAACAATCAACAACCAATAACCAATAACATATAAACAACAACAAATCGACCAAATAACAATGTAAATAACGAAATCAAGATAAAAAACACATGAGAACCAAAATCTGAAAAAATCGACCAAAAAACAGAAAAAATCGACCAAAAAAACAGAAAAACCCACGAAATCTGAAAAAAAATAAAAGGAAATACTCTAATAACGAAATTAAAACAACCCCAAATCACAAATAATCGATAAATAACGCTTAAACACAAGTAAATCAGTTCAAAAATATGAAAAAAACGAAACAAAATAGCCTAAAAGTCGAAATAATTTAACCTAAAAAATAACCCTAAAAACGAATTTCAAACAACCCAAATCACAAAAAAACGAAAAATAAGGCTTAAAAACAACTAATTAACTTACAAAACTGAAATAAACGAATCAAAAAAGGTTAAAAATTAATAAAATTAAACCTAGATCTAGTTTTGAAAACATAACTTTACCTTTGAAATAAACGACGGTGGTGGAACAAATACTCAAGAGCACGGCAGTGGTGGAGGCGGCGGCTTGCTCCGGCGGTGGTGAGGTCGTCGACGCGGCGGTGGTGGTCAAAGAGTGGGTGAGGTTATGTTGAATTAGGTAAGAGTGTAAGAAGAAGAGGGTTGGTCTTTTTTTTTTGAAACAGAGAAAACGAAGGGAAGAGAGAGAGAGAGGAGGGTAGGGTTGGTCATTTTTTTGAAAAAACGTCGACGATTCGTAGTAAAACGTCGACGATTTTTAGTAATTGGGTTGTTTAATTGGCCACAAATGCTCATATAAACCGTCTCACGCGTGCGACGGGTTATTTGGAACATTTAAAGTCGTCACATTTAGCTTTAAAATGGTCACTTTAAGCTTTAAAATAGTCACATTTTACTCATTAGAACTCTGTTGCACGCGTAAAACGGTTTTATGAAAGACTTGCTCTTAATTGGCAGGGTTTTGGAGTTTATGATTGGTGGGTTTAGGAAAAGGAAATAATGTTTTTATTTTTGGAGTGTATGATTGAGTTGGTAAAATTTGAAAACTTTCAGGTTAAGGGTATGTTCTCTTCGTCTTATTTTTTCGGAAGTATGAAGTTGTCTGAACTTTTCTTAAGTTTTCTGAAATTTTAGTTTTATTGCTAAAAAATGTGAATTTTTAGAAAATTTTAATATTTTTAATTTCTTTGGAATAATAATAATAATAATAATAATAATAATAATAATAATAATAATAATAATAATAATAATAATAATAATAATAATAATAATAATAATAATAATAATAATAATAATAATCTTATTTTTAGTTTTCTGGAGTTTTCTGAATTTTTTTTATAAGTTTCTGAAGTTTTCTTAACTTTTCTGAAGTTTTTGATAAGATAAGCAAAAATAAGTTGAAAAGAACAGACCCTAAAATGGGAAAGACTTAAGCTCGATTTAAAAGTTGGCGATTTATTGATTTTATTTTCTGATGAGTATATATTTTTTATTTTTTGTACGGATTATTTGTTTTCATTTTAGTTGTATTAATGAATTTTTATATATTATATATCATATAATGAATTGTTCTGATCTCTATATTAGATAAGTTGATTTCTTTTTTAAGCGAGAATTTTATTTTAGCGAGTCTTCGTTCAAACAAATATATTTTTAACTAACTTTTCCTTTATTCTAAAAGTAATAGACTGCAACAAATATAGAATAGAGATATCAACGAATTTTATGAACTAGCTAGTGTTCGTATACAAATGTTTGATCGGTCTAATTTGAGCTCCAACATGAAAGAGCCTGATATTGGATTAAAAGAACTCTCAGGCTCGCAAAAATTGAAACCTAAGATTTGTTTCGAAGAATTCGCCACTTTTCTTAATTCGCCTTTCTAATATAATCTCTTTATTATACAAGTATAAATTACTCCCTCTCGGTCAATATTGGGATTGCAACATATTCCAAAAACGACCCATTCAATGCAATTATAACATTCTAAAAATGTTTTTCACATAACACACTTTATCTCTTTTCTTACACACAATTAACCCATTTTATTAAACCTTGACCTGTTTCTTTCCAAATTTATTTTTCACTATTCGATTCAGCTTCACCACTTCTGGGCCTGGGATTCGATTCGATTCGGCCACTTCAATCTGATTCGATTCAAAGATGTTTATCTTATAAATTTGAACTTCATTCGATTCCTGGCCATTCGATCTGGGCTTCGATTCGATTCATTATTTCTGGCCTGGGCCTGATTCGATTCGATTCGATTTAGTTCGATTCATTCGATCTCGATTCGATTCGATTCAAATTATTTCGATTCAAATTCGATTCTGGTCACTGATTCGATTCGATTGATTCAAATTTAAAAGTCTGAAAGAACAGTCCTTTGTGTCAAATAGAATTGTAGCAGTTCTAATGAAGGGGAGGGAATAATCGATAACCATGATCCCAGTTTTTCAAATAATGATTATGTTTTTCAGATAAACACTTTACTTCATCTTATAATTATTATTTTTTTTTCAATTTTACCACTCCCTCGTCTAACTTTGCATTTTTTTTTTTTTATTCTTTTTATTCTATAATTTACTTCATCATATGGACTTTACTTTATCATATAATTAGTTTTTGTTAAATGAATTGTTACTACGTATTTATATTAATTATTATTTTATGTTTTTTTGTGGTTAATTATTTTATAACTAAATCTAAATATAATTAAATTAATTAACTATAAAACCTAAAAAATATAACAAAAAACAAATAATTAATTTTAATAAAAATCAAAAGAACTTAAAAAGCAAATAAATACGTAAAGACTAATTCTAAAAATATATACTCCGTACTTCATAAAGCAATCACCACCCGGCAACCACCTACCTAACAACCCTTCCCCGCCCACCATAAAAGATACTCCGTAATTTATTGTTACGTATTTAGGGTTTAGCGAAACAAAAGCTTATGGTTAAAAATTGGGAGTAAAAAGAAAAATTAAGAAGGAAATATGTGATGAGAAATGAATTGAGAATGAAAAAAGTAAAGAATTTTATTAACTTTAATTTCTAAAAAATAAATAAAAAAAAACCAAAACAATTACGAAATGACATTAAAATGAACACTAATTCTTATGTGAGACATGTCTCACAATAATTTATTGTGAGGCATTCTCACATGAGGGTAGTTTTTTTTTTTTTTTTAACAAATTTCCATGCATGACTTACATTAATTAACGTTAGGCCGGTCTTACGCAAGAACTACTGTAAAATGAAATAATTGAGCTCCAGCTCAAAGTTAAAATTAACTCATCGATTGACAACTAGTCTAAAATTAATTCGTCAATCGAAATCTTGCAACCCATATTGATTTCAAAGAGTGAGATTGGACCTTGTCCATTATCAATAATCCTAATCTACTCATTTTATTAAGGTGGTCCTTTGTTGCTAACTTTGATCATATTTTAACGAAATATGAAGTCTAGAAAGTGATACAGTTACACTTGATATAATACCGTACATTAAAAATGGATTTGAATTCCCTGAAGTACCTTACATATTACGGAGTATTCCGTAATATATATAGTGAGTATATGAGCTTTTAACATATGATCATGTAAATAGTATTCTATATACAGGGGATAACTATTTTTTTTTTTGTCAAGAGTATTGACAAAGTTTATTTATGATGAATCATTTTAAGATTTTAGTATTCGATAGTGACTTTAATATTTAGTGTGAATTAAATGCTAGTATGTACAAGTATCTATTAATAATAGTGACTTCAATTGGGACTCATAATAGTGACTCATAATAGTGACTTCAATTAAATGCTATTCTTTTATGATTGTAATACTATGTATCTATTAATAATAGTAGGTCTTACGAAATAATATCGTTTTATAGGAGACTTACTGATTCAATGAAATATGAACACTTATGAACACTTCAATATATATACTACTCTGTATTTCTTTTTCAATTAAGAAAACTTAATTTCATTGTTAAAAAATCATATCACATTTACAAATGATTTTCTTCGTCTTAAAACAAAGACATGTAAGTAATAAATATACAAATTCAGCAAACCCGCCTTTATCATATCGTTTCATATTGACATGTTTTAAAGAGAGCGAATTTTATCAGATTTCTTAGATTGTAGCAGAAAACTCAAAATTATCCGTAACACTGTCATCAAAGTCATCTCAAAATAATTTTTCAAGTACTCCTCAGAAGCTATATTGAGATAGCAATAGTGCCCTCTTCTTTTCAGCTTAATTTCTACTACTATAAATAAGCTCAACTCTTATAAGTTAACTCTAATAAGATCAGCTCTTATAAGTCCTTTCAAACTTTAATTTCAACTGACTTCAGCTCATATAAGTTCAATTTAATTAAGTTTAACTTTTATAAGTTCAGATTTTAAAAGGTAAAAAAATAGGGCCTGAGTGCCTTTAGAGGTTCTCATTGATAAATTAATATTTTTTTATTACTCCGTAATTATTTGAATAGACTTATTCAATTCTTCTCTTTTTAAATCAAGCAAAAATTATTGAAAATTCATCCAAATCTTAATCAAAAGTTATCGTGAATTGTTCAAAATATTCAATTATGCAAATTATTCAAGTAACTGCGAAAGTTTCCATGGCAATGCCGCAAATAAATTATTCAATTATGCATAATATTTGATTTTAGGGTTTTTCTCATCTATACCCTCGTACTTTTCACTTTTTTCACTTGTACCCCTGCGTTTAGCGTATTTCCCGTTGTACCCTTAAACTTATAAACGTAGTATCAACCGTAACCAAACTAGAGTAAACCGTTAAATTTAACCGTTAGTTATGTTTCATATAAACTTTGACCCTTGTTTTTTCAGTTTTTTCCTCCATTTTTTCACATTAAATACCCTACTCCACCCTCAATTATAAGAAATAATGTGTTTAATGCGGAAGATTAAAGGAAAAAACTAAATAAAAAAAGGTGAAAATTCATACGTATAAAACAAAACTACAACTAAATTTAGCAGATTATTCAAGTTTGGTTACGGTTGGGACTAATTTTATAAGTTTAAAGAGTCTGATTGATATCTGCCAGAATAAGTACTGATTGGAAAAAAAGTAAAAATCTGAGGATATAGATGGAAAAAATCCTTAATTTTATTATCATAAATTTAAACCATCAGCCTCAATGCTTTCGGTGTTTGTTATCAATTGATACGTTGAAAGTTTGATGGCAATGTCGCAAATTGTGAGTGCATTTGATAGTTAGATAACAGAAAAAAGGAAGGAAAGGGAAGGGTGTGTGTGGGAAATGTTTTTAATTTATATCTGAATCTGAATTTGAATTGAAGGGGGGACATGTCTCTCTAAATCCATTTTTCTACGTTTGTTATATGTAGGGATGTCAGTGGGCTGGATTAACGCGGATATCGCTCCGTATTCGCCCCAGTTAGGGTGGAGATAGGAGAAATTTTAGTGGGTCGTGGAGCGATGGTGAATCCTGAAAGTGATCACCGCGGCTGGTCGTGGAGCAGTGGTAGATTTCATCCAAACACCACCCCGGCCTCGCCCCGCCCCCGTACCTGCCTCCGCCCCACCTATACCCGCCCCATCTATATCCGCCTTATTCATATTCTTAAGAATGTAAATTAGAAAAATATTTAACAGTTTGAAACTTTACTTTTAATATATATATATTTTTTAACTTTAAGATTTTGAAATATAAATACAACTAATACTCCGTATTTCTTTAATTCATAAACTTTAAGTGTATGTTTGGATAGCAAAATAGAAGGGAAAGGAAGGGGAGGGGAAAGGGAGGGGAGGGGAAATGAGGGAAGGGGAAGGAAGATGAAGGAAGGGGAGGGGAGGGAAAATGGTGGTGTTTGGATACTATTTTCCCTTCAAATCTTACATATTTTGGAAAGATTTCAATTAGGCTTTGAGGAGGGAAAATGGATCCCTTCGAATCCTTTCCCCCCATTTCCATCCTTCCATATTTTGTATCCAAACAAAGGAATATGCTCCCCTCCCTTTCTCTCTAATTCTTTCAATCCAAACGGACCCTAAATGTGTGTCTTATGTATTTTAATTTAGTACTCTCAATACTTTGATTGGTTATTTGAAATGTGTTTTCTATGTGACTATGTCATTATTACAAAATTTTCGATAAAAATTATTGAAATTTACGTTGCGATAATGCGATTATATGGGGTTAGGTCTGAGGCGGGTACGGTGGGGCGGGTGGGGCGTCCGGGGTGCGTCTGGGCGGGAGGTGGGTTAAAAAATTCTCCGTCAGGCAGGTGGTGGAGGACGGGTGGTCACCCGCCATGGGTGATGGGGCGAAGGTGGAGGTGGAGTTTGTTGGTGGATGCGATGGTGGAGATGCATCCCCCGCTCCCGCCCCGTCCCGTCCAATGACATCCCTAGTTATATGAATATTTTGAGCTAAATTTTACTCCGTATGTGTTAGAAAATTATCTTTTACTTTTTTTTGATTGAAAGATGATTTTTTTTTAATACTTTTTAATCTTAAAATTATTTGTACTCTTCACTTTTTGAAATCAAAGATATGAAAGCATGACCATTAATACATAAAAAAAATTATTCCGTAACATCTTTACATTTGTTATAATTAATTTTCGAGAAGCCAATCTCTATTTAAAAATAATAATGTTTTAATACAATAATTACATTCAAAATGATGTCTTAGAGACGGTAAAAGATAAATAGAATTGAGTCAAACTTTTTTCTTTTTTTAATTACGGAATATAATATATTCCAATAAAAAAATCTGGTTTGATTTACAAAAAATAAATAAAAACACTCTAGCTATTTTTTTTCTCTTAATTACTTTTTCAGTGTCTCCGAGACGATCATTCGATTATTTTTATGGAAATTTTTTGTTGATAAATGTAGATATTATATATTTCCACAGAAAAATTATTGAAAATTTAAATGTATTGGCGATTAATAAAAGTCTGGCAAATCTGACCACCTGAAAGCAAATGAGAAAAAAAAATACTCCCTATGATTAAATAGATTCTTATTATCTAACCATTTATATGAGAGAAATTTTAGTCAGATTATAAGAATATGATAAATTCGTGAAAATATAAAACAAATGAAACAAATAACACAAATTCTTGAGTGAGTATGACCTTACAATAAATTATTGTAAGTCTGCCTTATTTGTATTCGATTATACTCTCTCCGTCTCATTGAATTGTTAACGTTTACTTTATTTCGCGATGAGAAAATAAAGCAAACGTTAACAACTGACTGGGACAGAATGAATATATTTTTTGTAGCATTTTAGCGATAATTATGATTAATTGTCATTAGATTTTTGTCAGTACGCCTATAAGTGACTAGTAAATTTATTTCATATTTTTGAACCTTTTTAACTGTAATTTGTACTTTGATCTCACGTTAATTTAATGTGAAACTGTATCATAGGAGATTTAGTGAACAAATAAATATGACCGATTCAAGACATGACACGATCTAATTTGACCTTTATGGCTTAATTACATGTGACATTGACGTTGGTGGTTGTTGGATCTAGTAAATACCCATCATTTTTTATTTTTAGTACATACGTATTGAGGCCAAGACACATTATTGGAATAATACCCATCGTTAGTGAACAAGTATATACTATATACGCATTATTGGAATAATAATCAAAGTAGGTGTTGAGGCCAAGACACAACTATAAACTATTTTATAGGGACATGTCTACTACTCCCTCCGTTTCGGTGATTTGTTTACATTTACTTTATACACATTTATCGATGTGAAGAGAGGGGTAAATAAAAAACAATAAAATTAATAATATAAGTACAAAGTGGGTAAAATAAAACAATGTGATTGGTTAAGGAAGTTGGGTCCACCTCCACAAGTGGGTCACCATAGACATTTATGGAAAGTGTAAACAAATGACCCGTATACCCATAAATAGAAAGTGTAAACAAATGACCGGGACGGAGGGAGTACTACCAAAATATACTTAAAAGTAATACTCCGTACAAGTAATACAAATGACAGTAAAAGTTAAAAAGAGATTTTTACGACAAATTGATGGGATCTCACCTTCACATGAAACCGAATAAAACAAGTAAATGAGGGCAGAAAAAACACGTAAACGATGCCTTTTTAAGTATCTAGGTTGTAGGTTGTGTCGGGTTTTCAAAAAATAAAGAAAACAGAGAGTATTTCGTACTTGTTACTTGTCACACCATAATTGCAGCATTAGGTTCGTACCAGGTGCACTCGTGACGAACAAGGGTTACCCTTTCCAACTACATACAATTAGAGGTGGCAATCGGAGCAGTCGGATCATATCGTGTTGGGTTGGGATCATATCGGGTCAAAATGCTTTTTCGGGTCGAGTTAGGGTCGTCGCCAGGTCGGGTTTGGGTCGGATCTGCGCGGTTTTATCGAATTACTCCAATTTTTTTTAATGTTAAAACAAGTTTTTCGACCATTATTTGATTTAATTATTTCATTATTAAGTGTAATGTATCAAACTAAATAGTAATTTATTTTCGATTTAATCAATGGTGAACTTAATAATTATCGAGTCATCAATTTAATCGGGTCGGGTCGTCATCTCGAGTCCGGATCTGGTTCGGGTCACTGATTATCGGGTCGTGTAGGTTACGGGTCATCCCCGTCGAGTCGGGTCGGATTTGGGTCACTGATTATCGGTCATGACGGGTCGCGGGTCATCGACTCTGGGTTAATGTATGCTAAATGAATATTTTTGTCACGAGTATAATTTTTTTTGCAAGAAAAGTGATTACTTCCTCCATTCCATTCAATTCTATACATTTGTTTTTTGCACGTACGTCGATGCACGTTTTCTTTTGTTTATATCTTTAGTTACATAATTCTGAAAAATATAAAATATAAATATTAATAATGCTCTCGAAAAGACAATTAAAACAAGACATGACTATTTTTTATTTTATATATTAGACGATATATCGAAGATTCTCCTCGCTTTTGAATAGTGTACAAAAAGCAAATGTATAAAATTGAATGGAATGGAGGAAGTATTTGCTATGACTTCGTTTTCCTGAAGTGCTTGAACTTGTTGTTTTGTCATCGACTCTTGGTTAATGTATGCTTTAATAATTCACAGTTATGGTGTGTTTTAAGTGAATTTTCTTATTAAGTCATTTCCATCTTATAATAAATTTGCGCTGTAGATTCCACGTGGTCAAACATCAAAAGATTTTTTTTTTTAAAGTCCTTTTCATCTTATGCCTTTTTTTTTTCAATTCGATTTTTCGTATTATTTTTGGGCGTGTTTTATTCGATTGAGTACTTGGTTTGTGGAATTATGTTACTCGGTATAACTTTATTGGTTTTGATTTGAGTTGCGATTAGAGACACAATGTGTAAAGAAATTCATATTTTATTTGTAGGTAATCCGATCACCTCTGTTGAAGGATCTCGTCAAGCCAACCAAAGTAGATTCTACCCTCGTGGAGATTAGGGTTGTTCTTCTCCAAATATTATCACTTTTTCCTTATTTAAAATATTTCATTGTTTATACTAATTCCAAAGAGACGGTAAAGTTTCTGAATTCTGAGACTGAAGGAGCTGGGAAGTTTTTCTATAATTTGGAACTTAAACAATATCTGCAGATTAAGTATGAATTGTGCCGTTCGATTTTATTGGATAAAAAAGATAGAAAAGTCATATTCGTTGGCTCGTTGCACACTACGTTGCGCGATATGGAGAGGAGAGTTATATCAATCTTCTGTATAAGAGAGAGTATTATATTGGATGAGTTAACTCTTTCAATAGTCAAGGTGGTAAAGGTTGTTGCTTTGGCGTGTTACACTTTGACTTTAAGGATGGTGAGTATTCGCAAAAGCACAAGGTGTTTGTGTTTTTACAGTTTAAGTAGGCACTGGCGTTCAAAAAATTCTGGATAAGTTGTTTTAAATTGTCACTCAAATTATTATTTTTTATAATGTTTCAATTTCTGATGAACTTGTGTGACACCCTAACTCTTTTCGTTTTATTTATAATCCGTTTCATAAGATATTCTCATTTTCGTCTCGAGAAAGTCGTTTCTTAAGCTTGTGTAGTGAGTTAGTGAGTCGAGTGTTACGTTTACCGAGGATTAGAACTGTGTTGGCGTGGCTGGTAGGTGGTTAGAGGGGTTAGAAGAGTCGTGGTGGTTAGAGGGGTTAGAAGAGTCTAATGTTTCATTCAACAAGTTTGAGAATTTCAGCGTTATTGTTCGAATTCATTTGACGAGTCTTATACTCATTTACTTTCTCAATTTACGAAAATGAAGAATTGAATTGAAGACGACCGACAAAGGCCGAAGGGATACATCATAAGTTATTTAGGCAAACCCATGGAAATTTCGATTAATTCCCATGGGTTTGAGGGGGGTGTTGGGAATATTATGAATACATGAATTGTGATGTTAGTAATGAATCAGGTGTAGCAATTAATTACGGGTCATTATTATATGTTGGATGGATTTCCCGAGGAGCCTCTCAGTTTTCCTTTGAGCACTATTTATTTATAAGGTGTCCTTATGCAATATAACTCAATAATAACACAACAGTATCTCTATAAAATATATGTCTTTATATTTTAATAGGATATTTCAATTTTAAGGCTAATGATTTAATTGAATCACTTGTACATATCTCTCATATTACTCATATACTACAACCTCGTGGTAGAATTACTTGAAGGAAAAAAAAAGTTATTGGTTTTTCGTATACGAATTTTACTCTCGTTGTATACTTCTTTCATTTGATTTTCACCTCTACCCTTTATTACTCCGATCCCGTTGTATAAATAGATTTACAATGGATTAAAAAAGGTATTAACTTTACAAAATCAAAGAAAAAAAATTAAGAGTTTTAAAATTAATTAATTGATGTCCTTTTTACAATTTTGAAGATTGACTACAATGTTGCATAGTACTCATTATACGAAGTGCTCCACTTAATAATTTGTGATTGTGTACATAATTCCCATTGAACTATGAATAAGCAATAAGCAATGTCGTCAATCACACAAAGCAAGATAATTCCAAGTATAACCCCCAAATAATGGAACATTCAAATTCATGGACGTAATTTTATAAGAACCTATATATCAGATTTGTAACAAAACTCGCCAATGTTTGAAGAGTATGTTAAATTGTCGTCGATTTTCGACGATTGAATTGAAATTGTTCCATCAATAAAGATTTGATTAAAGAAACTAAAGTAATAAAAGAGAGAAAATTGTATAATAAGAGAGTAACAAAAGGGTAGTCATGGAAAGAAATGACAAAAAAGTATATGATTGATGAGTAAATTCCGTATATGAAAATCAATTACGAAAAAAATTGGCAAGCGAATAAGTAAAAAACCCTCGGAGAAAAGAAAACGTATGTTAGAGATCATAATTCCATCACCTGCGTTTATACAGCCAACGAAAACAATAATAATAAGTATGATGAATTTTAAGTCGAAACAAACAGTGATTAATCAGTTATAATCACTATAATTTACAATATTACTCTGTCGTAAGAAGTATAAGATACAATAGCAAAAACTAGAGCAGCACACACGGGACATCTTCTCCTGTTTTCGAAATATTTCTGTTCCTGCACAATATTAGTATCGAAAACGTGTGAGGCAAGGTACAAATGTACAATCGACCATTTTGGAATTACTGGCGGTATTTCAGACTTCCCGTACAAGAATGAAGATTATTTTCGTTTCTTCTCTTGTTTACTGGTAATTGAGTAAATAGATGAAATTTCAAATGGAAAAAGAGGTGACAAATTTCGACCAAAACTGATTTTCATTTTCGGAAGGTTGAACCATTCATTTTCCCAAGTTTTGTCCGAAGCTAATCTCAACTTTTGGTACGTAATTGAAGAGAAAATGAAAAGAACGGAATGGGGAAGATCTCCGTTGCCTATTACTCCGTATTCAATATTTTGATCACAGCCCAATCATTTCAGTACTGAAAAAGTATGGATAATATTTACAGGACGGAGTAAAATTTATGGAGTAAAAAAAGATAAGAAAAAACAGAACCAATCATATCTCCAAGACAACATTCACATCAAACAATTTATTGTCTACAAATGAGAGAGTTACGTGATATTAGCAACGTACATAAAAGATGGGGCTGCATACTTAGGAACAGCATGATGAAGCTCTGGCACCGTCTGCCTGCCTGTCAACGAGAACCATTCCAGCTGGATTTTGCGGAGGTTGGACCCTTGGTAATCTTTTAGCTGCATAATGCCGTAAAATGAGCTAGAGTTAGAGCTATCTATATAAGAACCATAAACTTATACATCGGCCAGCGAACAAAAGTTCAGAATGAAAACTCAGGCACATGGGATTTAATCTCGGTTTGAGACTTTAAGACTTGAACTTGAAATAAGTCAGCAGGTCATCCCCGACTAATGTAAAGTTGCGCTGTAAATGAGACCTATATGGCCTTACAATGCCAGTTAAGTAGACATTCTCAAGCTTACGCAAGCATGAATGCTACCTCCAACACTCTCACAATATTAAGTTAGTTATTTTTCAGAAAGTATGTTTTCCAGAATGAAGATCACTACTGTACACCACCTAAAGGCTGAAGACATTTTCCTTCACAGCATCCGGCAAACATTTAAACTAGGATAAACGGAAAACTATCAACCCACTTAATTCCAGAAGACTTTATATGCGTTACAGTCAGCACATATGCATGGTTTGAAGAGGCGCAAGGCCCATCAAGGCGTTAAGGCGCTGAGGCTACAAGGAGCAACGTGCAAGGCGAAGACACGCGCCTTTTTGACACGAGGCACCCTATTTTTTGAAACAAATTTCCATAAATTTACCTTTTTCTGAAATTCTCAAGCTAACCAACATGTAAATGAGTGAAAGTTGAGAAAAATGGAAAAAAGAAATGGTGTAATCAAAGAGTTTGTTGAAAAAGTTACGGAGAGTATGAACTAATGTGTCAATTAAGTGAGCTTTGTAAAAAAGGGCATCTAAAATGCACCGAGGCGTTTTAGCTAGTGCCTCATCCGAAGCGTGCTTTTAACCACATATGCATTGCAAGTAAGTATAAAACGTGAAATGCAAACCCACATGACGCATTCAAAACTTAACAAATCAATTTTTGTCTCTAAGCAAAACAAACAGATACTCCATCAGAAAACTCAACTCATTCTTTTAGCATGCTTTTGTTGTGGGGAGATACCTAACAAACATGAAGAGCCTATGGAGTCAAAAGAAGTATCATGACCATTAAAGAATTAGCCACAAACCTATTTCATGGAATATCTCGTTAACATTCTGAGCTGTTTTTGCGGATGTTTCCATGAAGAAAAGGCCGTTTTCTTCAGCATAGGTTCGAGCCTCCTGCAACACAACAAAAAGACCGCAGTTTTATAACACCCTTCTAGTCTCAACACGCAAGTAAAAGTTTCCAGAGCCTGATGTCATAGTGTTAGCCAGTTAGATAACTGCTAACATAAGAACATTAGCCCAATGTTCAGTATGATCATTGACCAGACACCTGAATCTGCTTGATAAACACGAGTGTATGACCACCCAACATAGGAAATGAAAGATTTAATACAAACAACACCAAAGGAGATGCCACTAAGAGCGAGTAGAATCAGCAAAGCAGACAGGTATATTTTGCCTAAATACCTAGAGAAATAAAGTTCCAATACTATTTAAAAGCAACAACTTCCATTTCCAAGACAAGAGTTATAGTTACCTCAGCTGATACAGCCCTCCTGTCTTCCAAATCAGCTTTGTTTCCTGCCAGTGCCATGACCATGTTTGGATTTCCTGCCATAAGATGATGCAACAAAACCGTGAAACTCAATAAATCAGGATGGCAGCATCAGCATGAGAATTCATAGTGTGAGATGATGAATCATTTCATTCGGATTGAATATATTCCAAAGCAAAACACGAAACAAATATCTTGCACGCACACACACCTTGTTTTTGAAGTTCTTGAACCCACTTTTTGGCACGACCAAATGAGTCCTGTAAGCATTCCATCAGTCAGAACCCACAAAAATAGAACCTTTCATAAAAGGTGCTCAGATTGAAATAGGTAGTTCCCATGTCAAAACGTCATACAGGACATAATAATCGTCTTGATGCCAGACACAGGATCATATGCATTTGAATAGAAATCAACACAAAGAGCACATAGTTGATCCGTAGTCAATGTTTTTAGTGTAAATGCACAAACTTGAGCAGATAGGCAGTTGAAATATTTTAACTAAACTTGAACAACTCATACATGACCTATATAACCCAACCCAAAATTTATGTTCAAAATGACCATTGTGAAATAACCCTAACGAATACCTCCAAGCCTAAAATCCATATCCTATATGAAGCTGAAAACAGCTTCTAGATAAGGGATGAGGTTATAAACAAACCAAGCCGAAGAAACCATCAAAGACAGCTGTAAAACATATGTTGCCGTATCATTAAAGAAACTACGAGATTAGAATTCACAATACAGTACTTGTGATCTGTAAAGTCAGATTGAGAACATCTCGATAATAAATGTTTCAGCGAGATGACATGCGCCTAAATGAATCAAAGGTTGGAATATCATACACACTGACAAACTTGCCATATCACTACTCGGACACAACAGTTATTCACCAAACTAACATTCTTAGAGAAAAAGGAAAAGAAAAGAAAAAAGCCTCCAAATCCATTTACACCGTTATGTCATCCTGAAAAGAGAGTGACTTATCATCCAAAGATCGCAGTAAGAGAAAATATACTCATTGTTTCCCCAGCCTATGAAACTAACAAAACTCCAATAAAACCACATCGGGTGCATGGTTTACTCTCATAAGTTATAGGTATGAGTTTGAACTCAACAAAACTCGTACTAAATGCTTGTTAGCAAATTGACGGGTTTCATACCCATACCACAAACCCATGTTTGGTTAGAAAATTGACGAGTTTCATACCCATAGCTCAAACCCATATTTGATTAGCAAATTGACGGGTTTCATACCATAGCTCAAACTTATGAGGTATGGGTTTCCCATACGGCTAATGCGTATGGCTCATACCCACCTCCTTGGAATCAACCAAAAAACTTTAAAAGATTGATGATTCACTCTTAAAATTTTATATAAATTTTCTATTGAATCTTAATATAAATTTACTATTTAGAATATATGTTTTATTTCCATAAAACTAACTAAAATAGAGTTGTATTAATTTTATACAATTCCAATGAAGGAAAAAAATCAGAAATGTAGCAATTCATGAACATAAATAAGAAAAACTAAAATTAAAAGACAAAGTTCAGTAAATACACAGTATAATATTACCAAAGTTACCAATTACCAAAGTTACCAATAAATTCATAATTGAATCTTGACTCCAAAACATAACAAACACAACGCATTAGAAACGGAGTTCTAACCTCATACCACCCTAGTTTGTTTCCTGATTCCAAACCCATACTTTTATGCAAACCAAACACCCCCTCAAACTCTTTAAACTCTTTCCAAATCAATTAAGGATTGTAAGCACCATTGTTCATCTTCATGTCGATAACAAAATGAACCCATCACTCTTAATGTCATTGTAAACGTAGTAAACCCACACCCACCTCCCCATCTCTATCTCCCTAAAGACTACATTAATTCCAAGTTCCAACATTCACTTTGACTGACAGAGGTCTGAACGCGCAATATATCCTGACTAAGGACTTGTTCTTTCGTATTAAGTTATCTAAAGTTTACAGTTTATTTAGTAATCAGTCTCCTAAAGTGGAAGTTTCTGAAGTTTTATCAAATTTAGTGTTTATTCAAGTAATCAGCCTCCTTAAAGTAATTCTAAAGATGAGGAGCACACGTCCTAACTCTGACCAAACGGCCACATTATTTCGACAGGCCTTAAACATACGTTTAACTCGACATGCAACATGAAATTCACCATAAATTCAACGTTATTATTAACACGACATTCAAAGCAAAAAAAAATTAAACCATGAAGATCATGCTCCACAAGCTGATAGACAGAAATATACCGAACTGGTAACATCGAAGACGATAATGGCGGCAGCAGCGCCACGGTAATACATAGGAGCCAAGCTATGGTACCGCTCCTGACCAGCAGTATCCCATATCTCAAATTTCACCGTCACGTCATTCACCGCCAAAGTTTGCGAGAAGAACGCCGCTCCAATCGTCGATTCCTGCAATCATTAAGCACAGAATTAGGGTTTGAGGAACGAAATTGAAAGCATCTATGACACCAAAATTGAAGTCGCAGAAACCCTAAATTTGACCTGAAATTCAACGAATTGCCCTTTCACAAATCGGAGAACTAAGCTCGATTTTCCGGCTCCCATATCACCCAGAAGAACCTGAAAGAAATTGACAATTAAAGTAAACTTGGGCGTAATTAGGGGAATACAATTAAAGAAGAACAATATGATGATGATGATTAAAGTGAAATTAAGTGATGGTGAGAGGGAATAAAGAGATGATTACCAGTTTAGCATTAAGATTGTTGTGAGCGATCGTCGCCATAGAAGAGAAAATTGGGGAGAATGGATGAAATTAGGGTTAAAAATAATTTGGGGAATTTTAGGGGAGGAAGAAGATGACTTTGTAGAAAATGGTGAAGGATGATTGATAATGATTTGTTTTTTTTTTTTTTTTCTTTTATGGGAGTTGGCGTAGTAATGGTTTATGATTCAAGTATTCCCCACTTTGTCTTTCCTTTTTCCTGTTTTTTTTCTTTTTTTTTCCTTGGCTTCCTAGTCCTTGTACTTTCTAGAATTATACCACGACTTTTCTTTACAAATTACTCCCTCCAGGGCCCAGACCTCCATTCATATACACGCTACATTAACATTTATACGAAGTACAAATAATGAATAAAAAAAAATAATAAAAAAATAATATTTGGAGTAAATTCTACTCCCTCCATTCAACTTCATTCATAACATTTCACTTTTTCACATTTGTCGAGGCGAATATCGGAACAAAAATATCTAGAATTTTACACGAGAACAAAATTTAAAAATTAAATATTAATATTGTACTCATAAAGACAAATCAAACAAGTTCACACATAACTATATTTTCATTTATAGATTATCGGAAATTTCAAAGATTCCCGACGTAGGTGAATAGTGTCAATAAAGTAAATGTAGTGAATGAAGTTGAATGGAATGAGTACTTTAAGTGGACCCAAAGTTACATATAGCCATATAGGGTGTGTTTGGAATGGAGGAAAAATGGAAGGAATTGAAGGAGAAGGAGGGATTCGGTTTCTTTTGTTTGCGTACAAAATGTGTAAGGAAGAAAATAAAAGGGAAGAGATTTGAAGGGATCCATTTTTTCTTCTCAAGGAGTGATCTAAATATCTCCACAGTAAGCAAAATTTGGAGGAAAAATGGTATTCAAAAATCACCACTACATTTTCCCTCCCTTCCCATTTCCTCCTTTCCCCTCCCCTCCCCTCCCTTTCCGGCTTTCCCTACTCTTTTGTTATTCAAACACACTTTTTGTGTAAATATTGAGTGAAAATTTGAATAAATAAAAAAGTGACTGTGTGAATTTGAATGGATGAATTGTAGTGTGGATATAAATGGAGGAAGTATTTGGTGAGAATGCACAAAAATAAACTAGAGAAAAATTCATAGTAGCCTTACAACCTTCTTTCTTTACATTTCCACAAATTGATAGATTTATCCCCTACATAGAGGTTCTTCTATCTTATACTTAGCATTTAACAAGAAAGGTTATGCATAATACGGAGTATCAAGTTTTTGACTACAATCAACGAAATCTAATGGCATTTGCTCTCTTAAAAAAACAATATTAGCTTCATAATGCTCGCATAGAAAGTTGTGTCGAAATCAACGATGTAATAGAGTCGGATCGATAGATACTGTATATTTTATTACTTAAGGTCTTTGTTTTAAGACGTAGAATATTATTTTAGTTTTTATAAATTTATTTTTGGTTGGTTCTGTTATCATTTATATGCCTAATATTATTTATATGCCTAATGAATTGACGCAAAACACCCAAAACTAATTTTGAGTTGGGGTATTTCATTTCACCCCATTTCTACTATTCGAACCAAACAGTTATTACCCTTGATAACCCGCAGGCCAGATCACATTGAAACCCAAACTGTAGTGTGGACCCAAACTGACCTGAACTAAACCTCTTAAATTTGAGTTTGGGCCAGACCGAACCATTTAACTGAAGGTTTTAAAGGTTTTTTTCAAAACGAATATGATTTTCCGTATACGGATTTTACTCCCGTCATATACTTTTTTCATTTATTTTCCTTTTTCTACCCTTTTTTTTTACTCACGTTGTATACAAATTCTCTCTTTTATTTTTTCAATCTTTTCTTAACCTAAATTCATACAACTATTTCAATTCAATTATTAATTTCGATAATCAATTCAACAAAGTAGTAATTCGATTCAATTTCAATTTTTTTCATAAAATTATGTTAATTTTATTAATCTTGATGAATTTAAGTTAAAAATTAAATTAGGGTTTATATAAAGTTGCAATTCAATATGGGTGGTTGCCCGCGACAGGAGGCGGCGGAAAGTGGTAGTAAGCGGCGGCGGATATGTTTGTAGGTGACCCAATTCAATTTACGCATATACTCCGTAATTCACAAAATTATTTATAATACTTTATTAACTTAAGGATTTATTGTAAATTACAGCCCTTTAATAACTCGAATTTAGAAATTACAGCCCTTTTAAAAAATTTTAATCAATTACAGCCACCTTTTTTGCTCCGTTTGTAAATCACATACAAAACGGAGCTCCGGCATTGATTTCTGTTTAAAAGTCGTGGAATTCAAATTTTCCCCCCAAATTAGCTTATTTGTTGACGAAAATACCCTTACTCATATCTTATATATATTTTGAACTTTTTCCTTCATTATTTTGTGTTTAAATCAGATTTATATGTTTGGAAATTAGGGTTCATTGTAATTTTCAATTTCTGGGTTTGAATTTTTTTTTTATCCTCTGTTTTCGATTTTATTTTCTCTCCTTTTTCCTTGAAATCATAAAGCAAATCTTCAATGTCTGATCAAAGTTGTGGTAGTTGGAGTAATACTTCGAAGATATGCTCTTGCTTTTGTGGGAACCCACTTGTGGTGAGGAAATCAGGCACCATTGATAACCCTGGAAGAAAATTTGAATGTTGTGGAGTTTACAACCCTATTACGAAGACTCGTGGATGCAAATACTTTAATTGGGTTGATAAAACTCAAACTGAGTGGCAAAGGGTTATTATCAACAAGGTTAATGGGGAGAATCGAATGCTGGAAACTGAGTTGGACAAAATGAAACGCAGTTGCGTGAGTTTGAGCGGTAAGAATTGTGAGCTAAGAAATGAGATTCGGTGAAGAAGGAGGTTAAGGCTTTGAAAGAAGACAAGGTTCGTCTGCAAAACAAAAGCGAGAATGGAACTGCCATGAAAGTCATTGTACTTGTGTTTGTTTGTGTTCTTGTGTTTATGACAAAGGTGCTTTAGATTGAACAATGGAAGTCATAGTTGTCGTCTTTATGACTGTTCATGGATTGTATGATGTAAAAATTGGATGACTTTCCTTGCAACGTATCAATGAAAATGTCGTCTTTTTGTTTGCAATTGCATTACTGTGGAAGACATTATACCAACATGTACTGACAACATTTGAAACTTGAAACAAATTTCGACAAAACATTTGAAACAAATTTGGACACAAAATATGGCTTCATAGCCTACTTCATTCATTACTAAACATCATAGCACAGAAAATTTGGCTGCATAGCCTACATTGTTTGATAAAGCTAAGAGTGCAAATGAACAAACTTAAAACCAAATTACAATCCAACAAAGCCATTACAATCCTACTTAGATAAAAACACACTGAAATTTGTCTTCAAATGTCAAATTATTCAAGCAACAAACCCATTACATTACACACACAAACAAACAAACAGACACAAACAAACACACACAAACAAACCAACACAAATTGCAAGTTTTTCACTTCATCTTCAAGCTTGGCTAGCTGCATCTTGAGTGGCCAACATAGAGGGGAGGGCAGTGGCAGGCTGCGTGGATGCTGAAGTACCAGGTGCAGTGGCAGGGAGGTTACCAAAGGTGGTCGATGGCGTAGCAGATGGTTTGAGTCGCGATATGCTTCTTTCTCAGCCTTTCTTTTTGCATTTTTCAGTCTAACCTCTTTAGCCCACTGAGTAGTTGCTAGTGGTCTTCCTCCTTTTGCCTTCTCTTTGGTAGTAGTGGGAGTAGGGTTAACACAAGTTGATTTGTAATGTCCTAACTCCCCACATTTCTTTGCATTCTTTGCCCTTCCTTTGCCTCTTCACTTGCTTCCTCTGTCCTTCTCCGTGTTCTTTTCTCCTCTTCTTCAACGAGGGTCTCCTGTGCATGTTCCTGATTGGTGGTGGAAGTGGCTCAGGTAAACCACTTTTCTCCCAATGTTTTGCACCAGGTAGAGGGTAAATGGTGTGCTCATATGCCTTAGTATACCTTGACTTGCTATAATAATCATCAATGAAATCATATGTGTTAAGCCTCATTATCAGAATGCAAGCAACTCAATGTAGACAAGGCATACGGTCAAATTCCGGTGATAAGAGTGCAAGTCTTATCTTTCGATTCACAACCCATGTATCCCCTTTGAAATCAACTTCCCACAACTCACTACTTGATTCAAAGGTAATCGACACAACTTGGATTGATCAGTTGCCCATTTTATGTATGTGTTGGCATAAGGCATGAACTTACCTTTTACCTTCTGAGCAAGCTCTCTTTTTTCACAGAATTTACCCATAACATACCTTCTCATCCATTCCATATGTGTCAGTATGGGCTTGTCTCTTACCTCTTTCAACACAGCATTGAAGCTCTCACAAATGTTGTTTAACAACATTTTAGACTTGCAATGATCATCAAATGCATGTCTTGACCAATGATTAGTTGGGATGTTATTCAAATAGCTCCATGCTTGTGTGAACAGTTGCTTTATTGCCTCCATTTCTTGATCAAATTCAGCCTGGTGAAAAACAAAAACAATGCTGGATTTACACTTGCCCACTGTTAACTGAAAAACAGGAAAAAAAAAACAGAAAAACAATTCTGGATTTACCTTTGTTGTAGCCTTGGCAGCCTTCCAAAACTTTTCCTTATACACTTGCCCACTAAAAGAGAGCTTGAAGTTTGCCCAAATGTGACGCACACAGAACCTAACTTCAGCCTTGGGCACAACTACCTTTAGTGCATCAATCAAACCCTTCTGCCTATCAGACATAAAGGTAAGTCCTACCCCCTCATCATTTCCCAAATCATTTCTGTGAAGCTCTAATAACCAAAGACCAACTATTAGCATTCTCGCTTTCTACAACTGCCCAAGCCAAAGGGAATATCTGATTGTTGCCATCCTTCCCCACAGCAACTAAACAGATACCAGGAAATGCCCCCTTCAGATGACACCCATCAACTCCAACTATTGGCCTGCATCCTTGCTTGAAGCCCTCCTTACAAGCTTGTAGACATAGGTAGAACCTCTTGAAAAGGGGAGGTGGTCTTTCAATGTTGTCACAGACAACCACAGCAGATGACCCCTGATTGTATTTCTTAACAGCAGCAGCATAATCCCATATCTTACCATATTGGTCTTTCCCATTTCCATACATCATAAGTCTAGCCCTACATCTTGCAAGCCAACACCTAGTATAACTGACATCAATGTTCAGTTCTTTCAAAATATGAGTCCTGAATTCATCAATTCTCCAATGAGAGTTACTCCTCCAAAATTCAATGAACTTATCAGCCAAGAACTCAGATGTGGCTTTTCTATTATACCTTGCATGAGGACACTCATGGTCAGGCCTCATTGACTTAATCTGAAATGTGTGCTCACCTTTCAAATTTCTAGCATGTATCATAAAGTCACACTGAATACCTTCCTCACAGTTACAAGCACCCAAACTAGATCTCTTTGGATTCCAGGTACACCCACATCTATTCTTGCATTTTAATGTAATCCTAGAATTATTGTTGTGAGTGTAATAGAAATCATATCCATTTTGAATACTATGGTGCACAAGAGCTTTTCTTAAGATGACATTACTCTCAAATTTCAAACCCTGTTTCAACACAATAATACTTTGGAAATCAGTAGATGGGTTAAATGTAGGGTAAGGGTCTACCTCCTCATCGATCCTTGTAAGCTTCTTAACTCATCCGAGTCATCATCAAGTTCCCCGTGACTTCACCCACTACAACATCATCCACACCTGCCAAAGATCCCTGCTGATCTTCTACTGCCTCTACTCTTACAGTGCCAGCCCCTACAGCTAAATTCTTCTCAACAACAGCTAAGATACGAGTGTTGTCTTCTCGCCTCCTAAATACTCACCATCTTCTACCTTGTCTTCATCAAATTCATTAGCATCCCAACTGGGTCACTCAAGTCTTCATCACTAACCTCGTGAGTCAATGAAGTCCTCACCCTCATTCAACACATCATCACACTCATTCAACACATCATCACCGCCAAGTCTTCTACTTCTCATTGAGTAAGAAGGTTGTCCACCACTGTTAGGTCTCACTCTTTCTCGCCTTCCTTCACTTTGCACCACTTTCTCTTTCCCCTTTCCTTTCACTTTCTTTTCCCTTCCCCGACACAACCGGGTTTGCTTCCCTTTACTCTCAATTCTTTCTCCGCCACATTTTCCCTGATCTGTAAACCCTTCTCCTTCTGGACACTTTGAAGTTTTTTTGGACCTTGCTTTCTCACTTTGCTTACTTCCTTCCCCTTTTCTTTTGCTAAACCACAGTCAAACTTCACAGATTTCCCTTCTTCTTGAAACTGTAACCTCTTCTTGGCAGGCAGTTTAGGTCTGAAACGATGTGATGAAGGGATAGTTGCAGTAGCTTGAGGAGGGTTTGAAGATTGTCCAGTGAGGTTGCTTGCTTATTGTGAGGGATTTTCAGTGACAGTATTGGTGGCTAGAGTTTGTTTATTCTTTGCAAGCCTAGGGGATCTCCTTAAAGACAAAGGACATGTGACTTTTGGGGTTGGTGACTTAATAAATGTGGGGTTTGGGTCAAGTGAATTTTGGAAAGAGGCTGAGTAAGGAATCTTTCTCCCCTCTGTTGGGCCACTATCCTCATTCTGGTTTTGAAGGGCTCTCAGGTGGGCTTCTTTTGGATGGGCTACCACTTGGACCACCAATGAAATTAGGCAATTTAGTTCTTGGTGTGTGTTGTGTATCGAGAAAATGGCAAGCGTTTTTGAGGTGATGAAAGTGTCTAAAGCAATTTGAATGACATACACAAATACATAATTTGCAGAGTCCTTCGTCTTCAACAAATTCACCACATCCATCTCTCGACACAAGCATGGCCTTACCAAGAAATGATTAAACCCTTTCTTCTTATACCACAATTGAAACCTATCAGTTTCTATCAAATTCACAGCAAGTGCCCTCAAAAATTTGACATCTAACCTATGACTCCAACATCCACAATGTAAATGCACCCCATACTTATGATCTTCATTGAAATACCCATCATTTACATACTCGCTTTCCCTTTCGAAACATAACCGCCCCATAAGACATTCTAATGTCAACTTCAAACCGTTCACTCCCCATTCCTACACATCAATTCAATTTCACACTATTACTAACATGCAATGACTACTTTAAAAATTAATTACATAATAAAGCAACAAAATTTTTGTTTTTTAATTACCCAAATTATTAGGGTTGAAGAAAAAACTCAGCAGAAATTGTGATAAATACCAAAAAAAAGTGACTCTTTCACAAAGCATGCAAAATAAAGGAAACAAATTTATACAAAAATCAATAATTAACTTTTTAAATAAAGGAAACAAATTTATACAAAAATCAAAAAGTAAACAATACCTTTCAAACAGAAAACCAAAAAGTGACGATGACTATGCTTTTCTCCGAAGACACGTGACCTTCATCGATGACTCATCGAGTCATGAGTGAGTGAAAATGAAAGGAGATATGTGGTGTTGAGCGTTGAAGATGAAAGGATGAGAGAGGAAAGAAAAGCGTGGAGTTCTTTTAAAATGAAAGGGAGATATGTGGTTGGGGAAGGGTTTAAAGAAATCAAACGAAAAGCAACGTGTTTATTAAGTCAAGGGCAAAACGGTCATAACACTCATTTTTTCACCGGAATTAGCCTAAGGATGCAATTACTAAAGAGGCCCTAAAAATATGGCTGTAATTGATTAAAAATTTTTAAAAGGGCTGTAATTTTAAAAGTCGTGCATTTTGGTGGCTGTAATTGGCGAATAACCCTTAACTTAATACGGAGTAATACGACTAGCAACAGCAACAACAACACCAGCGATCTTGATGGTAGCATTAGCAAGACAAGTAGCCAACTATAGTCACGCCTCATCTACAACGAAAAGTAGGTTGCTATAACTATAGAGGTACATAAATAATACGAGTATATCATCACCTATATTACGAGGCTCAAAACAGTGTGCCACCATAATCACATATTAATCCAATTCTAAGGTAATTAAGATGCAAACATCAATGTCACTAAAAACCCAGTTCAATTTATCCTCTATAACATTTACTTTGAGTATATTTATTCTTCATTAACTACAAAATCAATTCATTTCAATTCACCTCTACCAAATTCACTATGAAAGTACACATCTTTTTTTATCAATCAAGCTAAATAAATAAGAAAAAAAATGTTTGTATATAATGGGAGTAAAAAAAGGGTAAATTTGGAAATAATAGCGAAAAAAATATATAACGAGATTAAAATCCGTATACGGAAAATCAATACCCTTTCAAATTTGTATTGAGCCGTAGACCGAATACATATAATTTAAAGATCCGATAACCAAACCGATATATATATTCGGTCCAACCCAAACCGGACCAATGTGGGTCCGAATAGTTTGCCGGTCCGAACCAATTCATGAACACCCCTCAACTAGTCCTTCAGAGCACGATACACTAACGTGTAACCCCTCTTCACCACTTCAACCACCGAAAATGGAGGTAGCAAACCACCACAACCACTCTTCCTCCCTCAAACGCCGCCGTGGAGACACCGCCGCCGCAACCACCAGCGCCGCCGCCGTCTCCAACACCGCCGTCGACCTCTCTCTCCTCGAAGCGCTCGAGAAATCGCAGCCAACCATCGAAACCCTAGACCTCAAAACCCTAAAAAAACTCGTACTTTCCTTCGAACGCCGTCTTCGCGACAACATCGAAGCTCGCCTCAAATACCCCGAAACTCCCGAAAAGTTCGCCGACAGCGAAATCGAACTTCACGATGAACTCCAGAAGCTCAAATTGCTCGCCGCAGGTCCAGAATTATACCCAGAATTGGTGAATACTGGCACAATTCCTTCGATTTTAGGGTTATTGAATCACGACAACATCGACATTGCAATCGATGTCGTCAATTTGCTGCAGGACTTGACGGACGAGGATGTGTTGGACGATAACGACGAAGCTGCTAGGGTTTTGGTTGATTCTTTGGTGGAGAATAATTGTTTGGAGTTGTTGGTTCAGAATTTGCTTCGGTTGAATGATTCTGATGTTGACGAGGCGAGTGCGGTTCACACGACGCTTGCGACAATTGAGAATTTGATTGAGGTTAAGCCGGGAGTGGCGGAGATTGTGTGTGAGAAGACCAAGTTGATGCGGTGGTTGTTGGGGAAGATTAAGGTGAGGGAGTTTGATGGGAATAAGCAGTATGCGTCGGAGATACTGGCCATTTTGTTGCAGAATAGTGCTGCTAATCAGAAACGGTTGGGGCAGATGAATGGTGTCGACGTGGTTTTGCAGGCGATTTCGTTGTATAAGAGTAAAGATCCCAAGAGTTCAGATGAAGAGGAGATGTTGGAGAATTTGTTTGATTGTATGTGTTGTTTGGTAATGCCGTTGGAGAATAAGGAACGGTTTGTGAAGGCCGAAGGTGTTGAATTGATGATCATTATTATGAAACAGCGGAAATTGGCGTATGGTTCGGCCATTAGAACCCTCGATTTTGCTCTTACCAAGTATCCTCCTGCTTGCGAGCGCTTTGTTGATGTTTTGGGGTTGAAAACCGCTTTTGTTGCCTTTATGGGTAAGGCAAGTCCTAAATTCCCTTTGTTGTTCGGTTTTTCTTTTGCGTTTGTTTCTGTTTGCTTGATCTGATTACAATCGGTGATAGTGCATATTGTCGTATCAGCTTGTCTCATTGTGCATGGCAAATAATCGTGTGGAGTTGTTGTCATTTTTTGGTGAAGGATGTCTGGATATGTACATGAGTGAAGTAATTTGGATTTCTTCAAATGGAGAAGATGCGTAATTAGTGTAGCGATTTATCATCCGATGATTAATGCCTTATGTTACTCTAACCTAGTTAGAACCTTCAGACTTCAGTCGTAACAATGTCTCAGTGTTAAAATTGAAGAATCGTATCATAGGACGAATGCCAATCCCTTGTGCCCATGAGCCCATATTGTATTATCACATACAGTATGCAGTTATCACCGTTTTGGCAATAGTAGGGAAAAATGGGTGTATTTAATTATGTTTTATTCATGAAGAGACAACCAATTTGGTGTCAAATGGTTTGGTTGCAAATTGCTTCGTAGCTTTAACTTCTGAACATATATTTTGTGATTATTATTCATGAGAGGATTCATGGTCAACCAAAGTTTATGGAGTTATTGGTCATACTCAGGTGCTAATTTCACGGTGTAATGTTCTTCCTAATCTTGTATCTACAACATTTAATATTTAGTAGAATTTCGTAGATTTGTCCTCCTCCCTTTAACATCCTATCTCTCACAAAATAATAATCTCTAGTACTTGAGTTTCAAGGAGGAAAAATAATAATCTCAAGTACTTCAGTTTTAGGGGAGAGTATTCCATTTCCTTTTTTTTTTTTTTTTTTTTTTTTTTTTATTTTTTTTTTTAATGCTCTTAGTCTATTTCATCCTCTATTGATGACTAAAGAGTACAATTTTTCCTCTTAGGACTAGTAAACTCTTTTCTTTTCCCTCTTCTTAAGTGTTTTCTTCTTTTTCTATATGTATTTATGATCTTCAAGTTGATAGGTAAATGATTTTACTCTCTCCACCTAATATTGCCGCCTATCAAATTTACTATTGGTTCATTCAAATATATAATAATAAATGTAAATTTGTCATTTGTAGCTGGGGTGGAAGGAGAGAATAAATATGTAAGCTAGGATGGATGAGAAAACCTAGATGGTTTTGGTTGGCAGTAGGGAACAAGAAATCGGGTTAGACTTATTTGTTGTAGATACCTTTACTCCTTTAGACAAGCAAAAAATATTTGTAGGTATCTTTAGACAAATAAATATTGTTTGGCACTAGAAATTTAAATGACCTATAAGTGAAGAAGTCTATTGGTTTTGAACTTCTTAGGGTTAATACTGAAATATCATCTCGAATTAAAACATTAGAAGGACATTAGGACATTTAAGTTGGGACAACGGGGTATTATATATGGCTTGGTTGACCACATAACTTAATATAGGTGTAAGCTGTAAACTTTTCCGAGCAATCGGCTATTTGTTGTCTCTTTATACGGGACGTTGTCTTTCTTTGTGCACCTGTATGTCTTATCTATAATATGCTCTGGTGATTGACAACTTCTTCACTCACTGACAATCTTGTCTAACTACTAGGATGCTTTTGAACTTATGTTTCTCTATTGCTTTCATTCTTAGATACCTATAAGCAAGAAGCATAAGGGAGAGCGATATCAAGAAGAGCTAGAAGAGCGAATCATATCAGTCATTTCATCATTATTTGGTAAGATGACGAGACTGTTGCTGAAAAATAAATATTTTACTATTTTCTGTTAGGAACCAGTTTTTACACGACTTAATGATTAAATTAGTACTTTAGAAGCATGCAGTCGTACTGGTTAACTATTTTGTAAAACAGTAAGGATATATATTGGTTCCTTGTTTTGATGAGCAGCGATACCGCCTCATTCCCTTGTGACTCATGAATTCTTTCTCACCTAGTCATATATGTTCTCAGAGTCACAGCTATTCGAGTTCTGTTACTTTTCCATTCTGTTACATATAAGATGTAAGTCACTGAATATTGCATACAAGCTACTTTTTGAAACTAGGTGACTTGTGCATGCTGTCCCTTGTGGAGGCATCTGATACAATTAGATGACTTGTGCATGGTGGATTTTATTTGAACTTAAAGTTAACTGGAGTCTAAATCAATACATTTGTGACACTAGTTACTGTGTTTAAGATTGTTCTGATCACGGAAACAATGAATGCTCCCCACTGTTGCAGTCTGTTGCCTTCTTATTGCTGCTTTCATATCCCGAGTGACGAATTTGCTTCTTGTTTGGTTTTCCAGCTGGAATATTGAGAGGATCTAGAAGAGAGAGATTGTTGAACAAGTTCGTGGAAAATGAGTGTGAGAAGATAGACAGACTTATGGAACTTTATGTTAGGTAATCTTTCTTGTGGAGCTTTTGGATGCTGTGCTTGTGGTTATCAACAAGTAGCTCACTGCGTATTAATTTAACATCTGTTCTCTGTAGGTATTCGGATAGAGTAAAAGCTGAAACCGAACGCTTAAACCAAATAGACCTTGATGATTTTGAGGTTTACCGATCTAACCTTCTTGTTAACGGTGATAACTTTCATGGTGAAATTATATGCACTAAGATTTATGAAATTTTGCAGTTGGACGAGGACGAAAAATACAGCAGGAAGTTGGATTCTGGTCTCTTTACTCTCCAGGTAGAGAAATTGTATTATTACTCCACATCCTTTAGTGTCTAGCTGTCTTATTGATCTGGCTAATGTATCTGAGACTGAGGCTCAACCTATTCAGTTCAAATTACCCTTGTCATCGACTCATGGCCACATTTGTGTCATCATTAGCTCAGGGTAACCTAAGTCATCATCAGTTGGAATTAGTTCGATATTCAGAAACATATATTTACACAATTATGTATGTGTATATGTGAAAGAAGTTTTGCTGCATTGACTGCAAATATCTGCAATCCAGATGCTACGTCGCAGTACCTGACAGCAATATTTGTGAGAATTGTGACTGTTTCCAATGCCGTGTCCGATATTTGATTTTAATACCTTGCTTTGCTGCTAATTACCACTTTGGGAGATTTGGAATTCCAGTATCATTGATATTCCGCAGAAAATTATCAAGTGATGTTATGTGATACTCCAGTATATTGTTCAATGTTGCATGATTTGATATTTGTGGGACCGAAGCAAGGAAAATAATTCGTGGAATCCGTGCAAGTTCACATATAGAGAACTTTGATGACTTCTGGATTTCTTGCACGATCTATTCCGTTAGAGAATCAACCGACCAAATGCTTAAGCCATGCAGTCATGATTCATTTTGATTTCTGACTTACCAGCTAACCCTATTGGCCTATTGCCACCCATCTTGACTACAAGGAAGGACTTTTATTGGCGATGTGAAGTTACGAATATTCATTCCCACACTTCAGGGGACTCGTGGCTTAAATAATGTTTCTTGTATATGTATTTAACTACTACTATTACCTAGAAATCACAGGTAGCTAGCTAAATGTAAGAAATCTATTAGTTTTATATTTCTTTTTGGTAGGAACAAAAGAAATTGAAGTTCTTCGGATGAACTTTTGGAGACTGTTGTGCTTATGAAACTTTGTCTCATTGGGTTAATATCTTTCATCTATGGACTATGTACACTTTTCTGTTTCCTAACATTCTACTCCTTTCACATTGCTTACAGCTGATTGTCGTCATTCTGGGTCACCTATGGACCTCCGAGTAAGTCTTCTGTATACTTTTTGTCTGCTATAAGAAAGTGACTAAGCTTTCTGTTTTCTTCATCTGGTGTTTACGGTTGGTCTATTTGCAGGCACCCAGAAATGAGAGCAAGGATCGAACTTTTACTCAAGCAGCATAAGCTTACACGGAATGACGTAAAGGATATACTCCAGGTATGCACAATTTTCTATTTTGGAAGTATACTTGAAACGATTTGTTTTCGTCTTCCTGTACAGCCAGAGATATTCTTTGGTTTATGATTTTATTGGAACAATGTAAATAGTTCACTTGAATGTCGATGCTATTTTCATTTTAGGTCATCTGGAAACAGCCTCTAAGGCTTGGTATATTTGGTATCCCTTTACTTTGCTAGTTGCGTGAATCGTCGAGATACTGGGGTCATGTGGTTATGATTTGGAACATTTAACTTTTTATAGGACAAAGTGGAAAATACAGTCTTCAATTTTGTTAACGAAGTACTATACCAATTAACCGAGTGTAGTATGCTTAACATGCTTGTCAATCTTATAAACCACTAAAGCGCATGGTGGTTTGGTTTGTTTTGTTATTGTCAATCTTATAGAGACGTTAATGAGCACTAAAATTGCAATGGTTTGTGGTTTTAATTATATGTTCTGAAATTAAAATACGTCTTTCAGGAATATCATGACAACATTGGAGATGTTGATGGAGCGGAGGAGAAAGAAAGAGCTCAGTCCAAAATACAGAGGTTTATATCTGCATTTTGATCTTCTTTGCCCTGGATTCAACTTTAAAGTAGGCCGTTTCATGATCAAGACATCAAAGCAAAATCCGTCTGATATGTAATATATAGAGGACTCGAAGCAGTCACCCAGCAATGTTGACATACCTTGTTCGGTATATCTGTAGCTCATTTATCGGCATGTTTATTGAATTCCATGTAAAAATTTTGGATTCATACGCTGTACTTTCCTATACACTTTCAATTGTACTCGAAATTAGTCGGCAAATGCAAGCGAGATAATTGGCTACTTTCATCTTCTCCCCATTTTACTTTGGTAGTTTGCAAAATAGTAAAACATTCTTTAAATTTTGGAAGAAGAACGTCTTCATATGACTTTTTAAGTCCCGTATCAATTTTAGTTGTATCCGTTCTTTATTATGAAATGAATAAATCAACATAGTCGAACATGGATAATGTCAACCAGAGAGCATTTCAATGTTCACTTAATAGAGACAATTCTTGTGGGCTTGCGGCTATGGCATTCAACAATCGCTATATCGTTTCTTACTATTGGGGTAGGCCGCCTGATATGTTAACCCCTACTTACACCTCACAGTGCAATGAGTTTGAAAACTCAACGTTATTTGACATTTGAATATGAACGCAACTCAAAAACATCACGCAGATACAATATAGTGAATATACACCATACTGAGTACGACCCTTCTCACAAACTTATCGAGCCAAATTGTGCGACTACAGGGAGAGTACCTCGTATGCAAGCTCCAGAGCAAATGAAAATACACAGAACATTGCTGAAAATGAAAGATTAACCAAAAAAATGTTGAATATTCGAAAGTCTGGGCTGACAAGTACATGCAATACTATCAAAGACTTACAGGTTGGTGCAACATCTATAGAGAACACTTGAAAGGGAAATCTGCTTTGATACAAAAGAGATTATCCAAAGAACATGCCTACTACGTCGCATTCCCTAGCGCTTACGGCTGTGCTTCTTGCTCTTTTTACGACTTCTCCGGGAATCAGAATCAGAGCTCGAGTCGTATTCAGATGATGATTCGGACGATGAGCTGTATTTTTTACGGCTCCCCTTCCCCTTCCCCTTGCGCTTCTTATTGCTGCTTTTCCTTTTCCTGCTCCGGTCTTCTGAATCAGACGACGAGCTGTAGCTTGAATCGCTCACGTTTGACGAGTAATCTGACCACCCGCTATCAGAATCGGACTCCGACGATGCCTCAGTATCAGAACTCGAATCCGACCGATGTTTCCTCTTACTCTTCTTCGTCGTCTTCTTTGCTTTTTTCATACCCTTCCGCTCTTTCTCCTCCCGTTCAGAAGGATCGACGGGTTTTTCCTCAGGATCATCTTCGGGATAATAAGTAGGAGTCATCCTCTGCCTTAATTTCGGGTTTTTGAGAAGTTGGGTCCTCGATGGACGTGCAACGTATACCCTCTCATTCTTGCACTCGTAAGTCCAATGCCCTAATTGGAGACACTTTTGGCATGGAACTCCCGTAGAAAGTCCATTGGAACTTTGATCCTTCCTCACACCTAAATTCACAGGTTTCTCGGTACTCATCATGTACATCTGTCTCTTCAATTCTTTCCGTTCTTGCCATCTGCTCGGGCCTTCTTCTTTCTGCCCGTAAGCGTTCACATTACGGGCCGCAGCAGTCGCTGCTCTCTCCGCCTGTGCTCGGCTCATTCCCTTAGTAGCTGCCGATAAGGCTGCAGCTTTGATTCTATCAGCCGCTCCTTTCTCTTCCTTTTTACTCGACATCGTTTATTCTTTTCTCAAACCTGAAACGTCCATCCAAAAAAGAAAAAGTTTCAGTAAAATGTCGCCAAAAGTGAAATCCAACATAATTGGAAGTTGCAATTCAAAAACAGACGAAGTAAAGATTCGTGACTCGCGCACAGTCAACAACAATTACAAGTGGAAACATACTGGCAATCGAAAAGAGCGATCTAAAATTTGACGTAGTTGTATATTGTGATTTGAAAACAGACAAAGTTAAGATTCATGGCTCAAGTATAGACAATGACCATTATTAGTGGAAACATAACAGCAATCGAAAAGAGTGGTCTAAATTTGATGCAACTGTAATTTGTTTTTCGAGTTAAGATTCACGACTTGAGCGTAAAGAGCAGTCGAAATTCGACAAAATTGTCAACTGTAATTCAAGCACAGACGAAACTGAGATTCACAACTCAAGCAGACGACAGATAACTATCAGTGGAAACATAACTAGCAATTGAAAAGAGCAGCCTACATTGACGTAATTGTAAATCGTAATTCAAAAGTTAAGATTCACGACTCGAGAATAGACAAAAACAATAACCAGTGGAAACAAAATGACAAACTGTCCTAAATTTGACGTGATTGTGAATTGTAATTCGAGCACAGGCAACAACAATTATCAGTGAACAAATAATGGGAATCAAAAAGGGGTTTTCGACGAAACGTAGCGAAATCAATGCTAACTACAGCAGCAACAAAGACGACGACTAAATGTGAAAATTTGACCTAATTGTATCATTCAATCGCAGAAAAAGGTACAAGAAATTCATAAATCGAGCACATAACATCCAAAACCCTAACTTTACATCAATTATTCGACATAAAACTGGGTAAAAACCCTAAATTTCAAGCAAATTGAGTGTTTTAATTGTATACTGAATAAACAACAAAAAAAAAAATTAAATATACTTGCATAAAACATAAAATCAAAAAAAAAAAAAAAAAAAAAGAAGAATTAGAAGATACACACACCTGATTAAAATGAAATTTGTAGCTACGATAGAGAAATCTAATGTTTCGGAACGAAAGAACGAAAACCCTAATAAATTGTTTGATTGAATTTCTTGAGATCTAAGTAGGAAAAGCAAAACTCGTCGTTTAACTACTTAGAAGGAAATAACCGCAAGGTTTGGAATTGTTACGGAGTACTCCCTCTCATTTTGTTTAATGTTCTCATAAGTTTTTTGGGAAAACAATAAGTATATTTTCCAACAGACTTCGAAGCTAAGATTTTTTTCAAGTGCATACGGTTTTGAGCTTTCTTCCTGCCGCACTTCGAACTTTAGTTTAAGTTCCCAAAATGTCCTTATTTTTTTTTTCAACTTAACGACGTTAACTGAGTGTGAAACACCTTTTTGAAATTTAAATTAATAATTGAACATTGTTCATCGTACCCCTAAGTTTTGGCAGATTTGCCCATGATAACCCTAAGTTTTATCAACTTTGCCCAAGGTACCCCTGAGTTTTCACATTTGGCCCATTGTAACCAGTTGTAAAATAACGGCTATATTTGGAAAACTAGCCGTTAGAATGAGTCTTATAAGTATATTCAACATTTGAGACATGTCATTACTCACGTAATACATTTACAACTCAAAAAAAAAAAAAAAAAACAAAAAAAAAAAAAACAAAAAAAACTCATCCATTCAAAATAAACATGTCTTTTGGATCTCAATCAAGCTCATATCGTAGCAGAGTTTTAGTCGAAAATTAACAATGTCCGAGATGTAATAGAAGGTCAAATATACGGTCTTCCGGACATATTGCAGCTAATCCTTATAAGCTATACTACAAATGTGATGAATGTGGATGATTTCAATGGTGCAAAGCTAAAAATCAAGATTGCGGGCATTCTAATGCAAATGAAGAAGTTGAACAAATGTTTGATCTACAACAATTGAAAAGGGACATGAACGAGCAAGTGCAAATTATTCGTGACATGAAAGTAAAAGTGGATGATATGTTGAAGTTGCTTCGTATTAGTCTAAAAATAGCAACAATATTGTACGTAGTCTTATTATATATTGTGATGAACGCAAAAAATTGAAACGCAATATTTGATTTAGAATGTAACGCAAATCAAAAATTGAAACGCAAGTCAGAAGAACGGTGGGGCTGGTCAGAAGAAGGGTGAAGATGCTGGTGTAGGGTTTTGAGGACATAAACAAGTTTTATACAAACCCAATTAGCCAAGATCAAATCGCAAGTATTGAACGAATTAACAAATACAAGTAAGATGAAATACATACCTTATCGCAGCGGAATAATATAATAATAAGAAGTATGTAAAATATAAGAAATCCTTGAGAACCCAGAATAATAATAAGAATCCCATAATAATAATTAACACCCCAATTGTGATGCCTCCATTAGTATCCACACGCATTTTGGTACAACCCAGTATGCTAAGACTAGGAGGGTTTACCAACCTCTCTCTAGAGAAACTATTTTCTCTATATATAATATGTGGAGTATTCTCATAATTGAATTGAGTTGAATTGAATCAATAATTCCTTCACAGGAACCCCATATATATAGTAAAGAGGAAGATCTAGGTTTTCCATAAACCTAATCCTATTAGGTTTCCATAAACCTGAAGAGTCAGAATTTGCCAAACTAGCTTTGGACCCGTGAATTAATTAATGAGTTCTACTCATATTATAACTACCCTGTACATTTGTGTGTGACCCAATGGGCCCACTTAAGAGCTATTAGACACATAACTTATTTATGTATCAGATCAACATTGGTCTCTAGCAATACGTGTTGACCACATAGACTTAAGCGGGTTAATTATTATAGGACAGTGGACATAATTCCTTCAATCTCCCACTTGTACATGTCCATATAAGAATATCAATAAGTCACTTTGCTACTATTATCTCCAATTGAGAATGAGGTAGGTTAAGTGTCATCCTCATATGTCTCAATCGTTTTCTCGAATCTCCGAGTTGACTTGTCAAAAAGACAGATGAATGGCAAACCATTCCACCCGACCGCGGCCACGGATTTACACAAGTCACACTCTTCGAGAGGCCAAGAAACAATAAACTCTCTAACAAGAGAGGAGCAAATCCCATCTTGTCTAACCACATCCTATCACATGATTCATGCATACCCAATGACCATCCGTAGTCTCTTTTAACAGATGACGAGGAATAGTATCAAAGCATACACTTCACATGCACAGAATAGTCAAAGACTCAGGTCAAAAGACCAAACAAACAAATAATTCCCAAGAACCTTTACTGACACTAGGCGAATCCTTAGTAAAGTTCTTCTCGGCGGGTCAGTCTAGTGTGTATCCTCATATACACACCTATGTGCCTGGCTTGGTACATCGTTACCTATGACTCATGGAACGTAGCCATCAACCAACTCACATACTAGTCATTTTCAAGTATTTGATTCGTCCCAACATAATACTTTGACTAGAGACAAAATAACTACATCCTCCATTTAATAGGGTTCCACTTACTAAGTCACGTACTTAGTAAACCTATCAATCGATGTTATTGTTATTTTGGGACTGCATTTTAAATAAATGCGATATTTATATCAATTATCGTAAATAACTCCCACTGAAATAAACACCTATTATTAGTATCAAGACCATTCGCCCATGCGCCTTATACAATTCGCAACAACATGTTTCTAGTTGCGTAATAGGTATTTGTGCGTGACATGCAATCACCATTGCATCGAGTTATAACATTTGCATATACACATTTTACCTTCTTTCAATAAGATAAACTGATTTTTGTTTCATAAGCACCAATAAAACACTTCATAAACAACATTATTCGAGTGTGCTAATATTTTATAAATCAAACATCTATCACTTGCTTAAAAAGCAACAAGACACTCGATATTTTAGTCAACATTTTATGTTTGGAACCGTTTCCAATGCATAACATTTTATATAAACAAAAAGGTACCTAGATAGTCATCAAAAACCACCTTTATTTGTATGAAAATTAAATCACTTGTAACACATTTACAATGATTCATTTTATCACAATTTGTATCTCATAATGATTCATCGAGGTTTCATAAGCGCATAGGATTTCCTCATGACTTTTTAAATACATAGGATTTTCTCAAGGCTTCTTAAACACATAGAAACATTCATAGATAGCATTTGATTGGTTTTGTGTTTCTCATAAGAACACATTAAAGAACTCTTATGCTAAGTACAAAATACTTCAAGCAATAAAGTCAAACAATGAAAGAAATATGTCATGAACATAACAAGCTGTAAATGCATATGCATTCCCACTAGTCTTCATGTACACAAATAAATAGCTTTCTTTGTCTTAAATGGATCAAAACGCCTTTTAACCAAAATCTCAAGAACAAAGGTTTCAACTCCAAGTTACTTATTTCAAACAATTTTGAAATTTCACAAACAACTAGCGCATTCTTATTGATGTGAAACTACTTTTCACACTCAACCATCAAAACTCATTTTATGAAATTATGACGACATTTGCTAATTTCATGGATTTAAGCATAGGGTAAATAATCTCCATTATAGTCATTACTATATGATCAAACTTTAATTACCAACCGTGCTCATTAACATCATATATCCATCATACCAATAGATATCTTATGTCCATCCATGTTTCATATATATATATATATACGGAGTTCTAGCCCATCAATGCTTCCTTATAGGTCAAACTTACGTGACATATATTCTCCCCCACCGTTTCTTTTAGAGATCACATATCTCAAATAGAAACTTATAGATCCACGTAACAAAATATAACTTTGTTCTTTGGATAACTGGTAGAATGTATATCCTTGAAAAATACCTCATAATAGCATATGTTGGAATTTTGAGCTTAAGTTTTAGAAAATAACTTTTCTTGTAACTTCAAAACTCAAATCATAAAAGACAATTAGGAACTTTTCAATCCATATCCCATATCATGTCTTGTACCAACTTGTATGGACATAATCTTACTCGTGTACGTAGACTTTATAGTGCATAAGCCTCCAAAATATCATTAAGATCCAAGTGACTCATAGTAGAACTAACCTTAAAAGATTCAATGTGAAACTCATTTCACTAATTTCTACGATGATCACAAATGATTTTCTTGAGCTCTGCCTTACTTGAACAACTCATCAAGCTGATCATATACTTCCGTCTGAATATCCTTGAGATTCTCAAAGTATTTCAGATTTATGCTTCATCATTCAATGAACATGACCACAAAACTACAACGTAGTAAATGTGGTGAAGTATAAACGAATTTCACTTTCTCACGATATGACTATTGATGCACACATATCTCGTATATGTATGATCAAACAAATCGACCGTCCTCCCACTAAACCAAGTAGAAGACGCCATTTTTATCATCTTAACAACCTTAAAGACGTGTCATATTAGTGAAACACAAAATGTAAGACTTGTACTCAACTGATCATTATGTTGTGAAATAAGTTACCTTTTACTAAGAATATAAGACTCAACATTAAAGTTAGTCTTTTAGTACTGTATATTAGCAAGGTACTTGAACAATTTATCCAATCTTAGCATTAAGCTTTAAAATTAAGTCAAGTGTTCACTCTCATATACATGAAAAACAACATGTGTTCATTTCATATACATAATCACTTTACTTTTGTCATTACTCTACTCTTCTCGAACTCACTACATTATCAATGTAAGAGCTGCATTTGGTACCTCATACCAAAAGTAGAATATTGACTTTTACATTCACAACATACATATTTGAAGTCACTACTTTAAATTCATTTGCAGATCTTCTAAATAATTCTAGGAGTTGCTCTTTCAATGTTAATTTATCATTACATCAATGATTAAATCATTCCACTAATGACAAATATTTATGTACTCAATTAAACCATGTTTAGGCTTTAGGTATGATAATAATCATTAACTTACCGAACTTTAAGCCCTTTAACATCGTCTAAGTCCAATATCTCAAGCCATTTACCTAATGAACTCAAATATCATTATTATTTGGCCTTCTTGATATGACGTTTAATTATATTGAGTATCATATGCTAATTAAAGCATCTTATACTATTAAATAAGAAATTCAAGTTACATGTTTCATTCATGATGAACCGACTTTAACTTGAAGCATAACTGAAACGATTTTCAGTAACACTAATAGAAATATCCAATCATTCTAGATTATCATTATAATCTTGTCATCAACGTATGACATGCAAGCTAATTGGATAGTTTCCCTTATTTTTCTTACTTAATGGGACCAATTTCCCCTCAATTAGACGATTGTTTAATTGAAACGTAGAGCCATCATCATGACTTTAACCATACAGTCCAAACTGTATGTTAACATTGGTTTTAGCTTGTATGAAATTCCTTTATAAGGACAAATCATATCACTCACTTTTGAGAACTCTTTCTCAAAACACCAATCAATGAGTTTGAACCATATCAAACTGCTCGTTTATTAAACTGTGACAACATATGACCAAATATATGCAACACGAACGATAATTAATATGAATTGAACACGTTTCCCTCATACATGTACAATTATTCCAAGATCCCAAATATTAGGTGTCTTGAGTGAGCTTTAGCTCATCGCCCAAAACACAAAACATAAAGGTAGACATCCTCGCATGTCAATTACATCTCCATGTAATTCTTGGTCGGTCGGTGACACAGCTAAGTCGTATCGCTGAAATCAAAATAAACCTACAAAAACACTAACTAGTAGCTAGCGGCAAGCAGGATCGTATCCACAGAGAAACAGCGTAGTTATAAGTTAAAGTCGGCAATAACAGGTTCAACTCGGGTGTGAAAAGTGGGTTTGTAAAAAGCTATAAACTAAAGCAATAATAAAGCAAATCAATAAAAATCAATAAGGAGAAGGATTAGGGCATCAGGATCATTATGACAGTGATTCAGGAACTCAACTCAAAAGTAAATAACATTCAATTAAAGCTATTCAAGTGGCTAGGTTTAGGAATACGCTCTCTCGAGTCAATATTAACCTTAAGCAAATTTAGCGGGCTCTCGCAACTTACTAAATTCAACTTATCAAATACGCGTGAGTCTAGTTTCAATTAGGCTTTCGATCTTAAACTGAAACAACCTAAACTCAATTCAATAAAGGCGTCCCTAAATTCAATTGATGGTAAAACGCGTAGGAAGAAACCAACTTGCACAAGTTCAATTAAATTAACAATTAAAACATGTCCTGAATCAACTATCACAAATCACCTTCAAACCCTAATTATAAAATTAGCTACTCATAATTGTAATCAAAGCAAAACATAAATAAGAATAAGACATGATGAATGCAAAAACAAGAATTGAATAAAAACCTGAAATTTACGGAGTACCGACGGTTACAATGAAATCAATCTTGAAATAAACTAAACTAAAGCTTTTGAGAGTTTTTGGAAGAGAAAATAAACTAAGCAGTAACCTAAAAACATAAAGTAAAGCATAAACTAAAGATAATGTTTTGTTTTCGAGTCTAGGGTATATATATAAGTCCTTCAACAAACAAACTCGAAAAATAGGAAAATCGAGCGTCAGAGCATGGCAGCCGGCTGGCCGGCCGCCGGTCCACCTGACCGGCCGGCTTGCTCAGCTCGGGCCAGCTCTACTTCTTGGGCTTCCTTTGGTCTTTGGACCTTTATTACTCTTTTGGGCCATTAATTACTTCGTATCCTCTTGTCTCTTGGTCATATATTTGAGCTGCGAGCTCCTACATGAGCTCGGGTTTGGTCTTTCCGTCTCAAATCTCGTACTTGCTCCAAATGTCCCGGGTTTTGGCTCAAAACCACCAAAACCTGCAAAATGTAAAAGAAAGGCAGCAGTATCGAGAAATATAACAAATAGCTCGTAAACTAGCAATAATCACGAGTAAACATAAGCTAAATGCGACTGAACCGGGGGCATAAAACGTATATAAATAACATGTATCAAACTCCCCCAAACCAAACCTTTGCTTGTTCTCAAGCAAACAGCGTCGGAGAAAATCAAAGTGACACGAACTAATCACGCTAGTATCTCGTAGTGGACGACCTATGCACATAAACATTACAACCAAAGTCTATTTCACCGAGAATAGAGCACAAGTCTCAACCATTCACGCCACATTATATCACTAGCCTCTAACGCTTACGCAACAGTAAAACTAACGACAATCAATTCAAGCAAGGCCAACCGATCGTACCACTAACCATCATCCAATCTTTCAAAATCACTTCCTTTTTCCTTCTTTTCTTTTCTGTATTCTTTTTTTTTTCTTTTCTGCAAATGTGGAGCATCCCTCGTATGTAGTACCGTTTAGCTTGACGTTCACTCGGTAAAAATCGCGCTCGGGTACACATATTTCCTTAAGGGTTACATTATTGCTCATACTCCCGGTCGCAGCCAAATTCATGGCCACTGTGGTTACTCAAGTCAATGAGTCCCCTCCGAGAGCATCGAAGCATTGCTCCAACAATTATAAAATGATCTTTCCAAACAACCACAAGCCAATAAACCGAACATTCCACAAATCATTGCCAAGCTCGAATGTCAAAGTCGAAAGTAAACAAGCGAAAAGCGACAAGAATTAAGCAGATACAAGTGGGTTAGTGTTGAGGCTCGCAATCTATTAATAGGAAACAAACCAATCGTGCAAGCTAAGGCGATAGAAAGTCGACTCAGAGATACTAAAGATCAAAGTAAACGCACTAATCAAGTCTCCAATCTAGACAAAGCAGGACAAAGCAGACCAAAAAGACTCGTATTTTTGTAATTTTTGAATTTTTCAATTTTTTTGTTGTTTTTTTTTTTTATATATATAAATGCACACAAAAATTAAATGCAAATGAACTAATGAACGCGAAAGTGTTTCCCTCCCCCAAACCAAATCACACATTGTCCTCAATGTGGAAAACAGCGCAACCACAAAAGCAGAGGAGGACACATAACATACGGGGAAGGAAAAGTAAAAACGAGGAAGGAGGGTAAAGCGGGGTAAAGAATGCTCACTTGATAAAGTCGGAGCTCCCCCAAACCGAAGTAAAGTGTGGAGTGCGGCTAAAATCCACGTAAAAGGCCCAATTCAGTCCAACATCAAGTACTTTCAAAGAGAGCACGCAAGAAGCAAAGAAATCCGAGCAGGTGACATGGGGGTCGGTCAGACGCAATTTACCGTGACCGGCCGGGCACCCCTTTTCTCGATTTTTGCTTTTTCTCCTATTTCAAATTTCAACACGACCTTGCTCGAGCCCTAAGAAATGGTAGGCCTACTGGCATGCCTCGTGAGCGTTTCTCAAAATACTAAGGACAAAGTCCAAAAGTACTGCAGCGCTAAAATTATTCATAAAAACCCTCGCCCTCTCGCCAAAATCAAACCAAAAGTCATAAAAACAAACCAAGCAAAGTACAAGTGCTAATAAAAGTACAACGCCATCGGGTTGCCTCCGAAGCGCCGTTTATAGTCCCGCACGACTCTTCACACCCAAAATCATCATTAATACGGGGCCAAGGTTGTTGGCCATTAGCGGCACTTCACTCGTGAAATATCATCCATTCGCCAAAGCACTCCTCCATTACTAGGCAAGGCAAAGATACTCATTCGGCGTGGGTCCTTGATCACGACACGCCTCCAAATCGCCTCTGTGCTCCAAGTGATCAACCGTAGGCCCTCCTCCATCACTAGCGCCAAATAAATCGGCCTTTATCGCCTTCCTCTCCCCAAACCAACCTTGCAAACATCCTGCAGAACCTCGCACACGAGGAGACAAAAGAAGCGACCTCCAAAGTGTCTCCAGTAGAGTGAGACGGAGGTACAAAGTCAATAGAACAAACTGACTCGAGACGCATAGGGGACCGCGGGGTGTCAGAATGGGTAAAGGTCAACCTCTCACCCCCCACCGTAAAGGCTATCGTCTTATTGCCCACATCAATAACTGCACCAGCAGTGTGCAGGAAGGGTCTCCCCAAAATGATAGGTATGTGGACATCCTCGGGCATATCGACAACTACAAAGTCTCTGTGGATAAAGAACTTTCCAACTCAGATCGGGACGTCTCAGGATTCCCAAGGGACGCTTAATCGAACGGTCAGCCATTTGTAAAGTAATGTGAGTGGGTTGCAAAGCTGACAAGCTCATCTTTTGGTAAAGAGAGTAGGGTAGGACACTTACACTCGCCCCAAGGTCACACAAGGCGTTGCGAACCACGAACTTACCAATAGAAAGGGGATAGAAAAGTGCACTGGTCGCTAAGCTTAGGGGCTTACCACCCCGCAACCTAGTGCTAGCCTCCCCACTTAATGCTACTACGACACATCCTCTAGTGTTCGCCATTTAGCTAAGACCTCCTTCAAAAACTTGGCATAAGCGAGAATTTGAGTCACAAGATCAATAAAAGGGACGTTTACTGCGCAGCTCGAATGACGCCCACGAACTTCTTGAACTTGGTCTCGGACTCTCGACGTTGGCGACTTGAATGGGAGCTTAATCAATCTGGGCGTTGGAGCAAGAAATGAAACACCAATTAACACCCAAATCATCTCTCCTTGCGAGTTGTAGGTTAGACGGCCGATCGACCGCCGGCCGAGCCACGCTACGCCTCGGCCTCAGATCATCATAAAACGTACCGCTCCTCAACGTAATCGCACACGCAGTATCGGGAGGAGGGTTAGGAGGTTGGCCCTGCGATGGCAAGGAACCTGGTCGACGCTACTGCGAAGTTTACGAGCTGAGCCACTTGATTCTCCAAATTCTTTATTGCTGCGTCCTTAGCCTGGTCGCTCTTTTGCATGTATTGCATCATTGTCTTCTGCGACTCCTGCATACCCATCATCACCTGCTGCATCTGTGACATCATGGCCCTAGTCTCGGCCATTGGATCAGGTACGGGGGTAGGTTGTGGCGGTGTAAAGGCGGGTTTTTGGTAATTTGGAGGAGGTGGTTGGAAATTTTTGTAGGGAGGTTGATAGGGTTGAGTTTGAGGTGGTTGGGTGGTTGGGTTTTGGACATGTTGGCTACGATAAGAGAGAAGCGAACGATCGTAGCCGGGTTGGTTTTGATAGGGCAGGTTTTGGTTGTAAGACTGGTACGCATAAACCGCTTCCCGGGCGCAAAGATGCCCAAGAATAATCCAAGTCGTGCCTCGCAATAGCATTTACGTGGGCACGGAAGAACCACCACCAGTCATCATACTAATCGCAAGAAGCTAGCGCAAAGAACTCGACTAGTGAGTGCAGAAATACTCCCCTTACCACGGTCATCATGTGCGGACCGTGAATTACCTCGCGGCTTACCAAACTGAGCCGAATGAACAGCCATATCTTCAATCAACCCCCAAGCCTACTCATCATCGACGTTGTTGGCAAAGCGACCATCTGCAGCAGAGTCTAGAATAGCTCTACTCTCCGCATAAAGACCATTATAAAAGTCATTATTACCAACCACTGCTCAACCCGTGGTGAGGACAATCCGTATCAACTTCTTGTACCGCCCCACGCTCAAAGAAAAGACTCATCAAATGTTTGCTTGAAGCCCTCAGATCTAACTCCTCATCCGATTAGTGCGCTCACGGAGGATAAAATTTGGAATAGAACGCGAGCCAAACTCCTCCAATCGCAATACCTGGTGACCTCCTTGTTTAGATCAGTAATCCACTCGCGAGCCCGATCTTTCAACGAAAAAGGGAACATCATCTCCTTATCCGATTCTCGAGTGATCCTGGCCGCTTAATAGTCGAACAATAATCCGTAAAAACTCGTGATATGTCGACCAGGATCCTCCGTAGGATAGCTCTCCGAATCGATTCCGCTCCACCAAAGTAAGAAAGGCGGGCGAATCTCAAAGTTGCCTCAGAGTAGCGGGCATCGTGAATCCATTCGGGATGGACTCCGCCTTAGTGTCGAGTGACTGTAGAGTTTTGGCATGGTCACCGCTCCTCCAAATCAATAACAATGTGTGTATTGTCCTCGCCGCAGACGATCGCTCGAGCGAAGTTTCCGCCTCAACTTTGCACTCTCGGTTGCGTAAGCCTCAGCGATTCCCTTGAAGAAGTTACGCGTACGGTGCAAGGTACGCTCAGGTTCAGGATCAAAAGGGACTAAACACAGAGGTGACTGCGCATAAATAACTCAAAGGAAACGGTGAGAACGGTCTCAAGGAACTAGGTTCCTTGAGACAAAAGAGAAAAACCTGTAACAACTAACAATAACTTAAACTAACAAAGCCGTTTCCCCGGCAACGGCGCCAAAATTGACACAGCTAAGTCGTATCGCTGAAATCAAAATAAACCTACAAAAACACTAACTAGTAGCTAGCGGCAAGCAGGATCGTATCCACAGAGAAACAGCGTAGTTATAAGTTAAAGTCGGCAATAACAGGTTCAACTCGGGTGTGAAAAGTGGGTTTGTAAAAAGCTATAAACTAAAGCAATAATAAAGCAAATCAATAAAAATCAATAAGGAGAAGGATTAGGGCATCAGGATCATTATGACAGTGATTCAGGAACTCAACTCAAAAGTAAATAACATTCAATTAAAGCTATTCAAGTGGCTAGGTTTAGGAATACGCTCTCTCGAGTCAATATTAACCTTAAGCAAATTTAGCGGGCTCTCGCAACTTACTAAATTCAACTTATCAAATACGCGTGAGTCTAGTTTCAATTAGGCTTTCGATCTTAAACTGAAACAACCTAAACTCAATTCAATAAAGGCGTCCCTAAATTCAATTGATGGTAAAACGCGTAGGAAGAAACCAATTTGCACAAGTTCAATTAAATTAACAATTAAAACATGTCCTGAATCAACTATCACAAATCACCTTCAAACCCTAATTATAAAATTAGCTACTCATAATTGTAATCAAAGCAAAACATAAATAAGAATAAGACATGATGAATGCAACAACAAGAATTGAATAAAAACCTGAAATTTACTGAATGCAATCGATTGCTACAATGAAATCAATCTTGTAATATACTAAACTAAAGCATTAGAGAGTTTTTGGAAGAGAAAATAAACTAAGCAGTAACCTAAAAACATAAAGTAAAGCATAAACTAAAGATAATGTTTTGTTTTCGAGTCTAGGGTATATATATAAGTCCTTCAACAAACAAACTCGAAAAACAGGAAAATCGAGCGTAAGAGCATGGCAAATACTGGGTCATGGCCGTCCACTGACCGCCTGGCTTGCTCACCGGGCCACTCTACTTGGGCTTCCTTTGGTCTTTGGACCTTTATTACTCTTTGGGCCATTAATTACTTCAGATCCTCTTGTCTCTTGGTCATATATTTGAGCCGAGCTCCTACATGAGCTCGGGTTTGGTCTTTCCGTCTCAAATCTCAGACTTGCTCTAATGTCCCGGGTTTTGGCTCAAAACCACCAAAACCTGCAAAATGTAAAAGAAAGGCAGCAGTATCGAGAAATATAACAAATAGCTCGTAAACTAGCAATAATCACGAGTAAACATAAGCTAAATGCGACTGAACCGGGGGCATAAAACGTATATAAATAACATGTATCAGTCGGTTAGTCGATCATGACATGAAAACGACCTCTTGCCTCAAGGCTCAGGCCTCACCTGACGGCCTCGTTAAGCGAACCAAAAAGAACTTATGAGTAATGGTTATTCATCCACTCATTTTACGTTACTGACGAAGCACCGCTTTAGCGGTCACTTTAACCAATATAGCAAACATATTGCGATGAAACCATTACTCACCTTTCCACTCAATTTACATACGTTACTCGCTAAGCACTGCTTTAGCAGTCACTTAGCGTGTCGTAGCAAACTTATTGTGGTGTTCTAATATGGAAAGACAATGCTTAATATTCCGGAGGGATTATAAGTATGGGTTCTAAGCATGCAAATCTCAAATAATTATTAAGAAAAGCATGGTACCCAAATTAATCGTTACAATTTACAATTACTCTTTAGCTGTATATTTCTTCAAATATACGACCTTTTGGAGTTAGATTTATTATTCGCCATGAGGAACAGTTCCTAATCCGAAAAATAAGTAAATCTCATCTCCATTCGATTTATAATCGATCAAGTAATTTACAATTGTTATAGATGAAATCTTCATTGCAAGTCAAGCTAAATTTGACATCCAATGAGCATTGTATTTCTCCTTGTCTTAGAAAACTCCTTTTCAAACTTGAGAAATAAAACAAATCTTAAAATTTCGATTCATAATTGTATAACAATTTACAATTGTACAACAATTCAATAATCGCAAATTATACCAAAATTCGATTCATAATTGTATACAATAATTCGTAATTGTATAACAATTCCCAATCGTCATTTAAATAATTCGTAAATTCAATAAAATTAGAATCACTCTCAAAATCATCGCTAAACGGGTCGGCTTCATCATGAACCGATCACTTAAGCCGATTAATGATTCAATAATTGTTAAAAAATTTCATAAGTCAAATTGAGTCTCACTTCGATTCATAATTATAAAACAATCCATGATTGTAAAACAATTCATAATCGAACTCAATTCAAATTATTTTGTTTGATAAAAACAGAAAATACACAAAAATCATAAGAACAAAACGAACCGGGCCGATTTAACAAATGAACCGGCCGGTTCACAAGTCAAACCGGTCGGTTTTGACCCCAAACCGATCAGTTTAGTCCAAACCGATCGGTTCCGTTTGCTCCAGATTTCTGTTACCTTCCCGTATCATGTGAACCCGGTAGGTTTCAGGTAAACCGGCCGGTTTCAACTTTATACAGAGGTTTTTCATGATTTTCATTACGACTTTTCTTTGACCCTTCAATTAATTTCAATCGAATCTTGCCCTAATTAAATTAAGGCTCATCGTCAACAATGAAATTAATTCTTAGGATTCTTAAAATTCATTCCAATCGAGTCTTGTTCTAACACATTAGAATTCATCGTCAACAATGGAATTAATTTCTAGATTCTTAAAATTGTCCCTTCAATTTATTCCAATCGAGTCTTTCATCGTCAACAAAGGAATAAATATCTTAGGGCCCTTTAGAAAACGTTTTAGGGCGATAAAATAAAACAACAACAAGGTCTTATATAAATAAAAAACTCAATTTCATAATTCAACAAATTAAATTCATAAATTGAAAACCCTAAACATGTTTCTAATGGATCTCAAACTAGTAGTGCGACCCGTGGAATCCACGGGCCGGGTCATTTTATTGCTAGAGTGATTGTTGCTTATTGAACCTGTAAATAGTTTGCACTGCAATGTAATAATTTGTTCTTTAAAACTCCATTGTACATTCTTGATTAGGTGGTAGTCACCCATTTATTGAAGCCATAGAGAAACAACATCTCGTTTGAAGGCAATTATAAATCCATTCTGTAATTGGATCTGTAGACACGAGAAAAACCACCAAAGTTGATCACAAGAACCGATAGTTCAGAAAATGATTTACAATAATCGATAACGGAGGTTGGTGGGGAGGAAGTCATCGCTTATAGGGATTAGGTTCATTTACGTCAAGTATGGGAGTCTGGTCATTGGGTTATTGTCTTAGATTAGTTTGATGGGTTATAATGTGGTCCGTGTAGCGTTTTTTTTATGTCATCGATGTTTTTTCCGTGTTTTTTTTGTTTTCATAATTTGGGATTTTTGTGATGTGTATTCCATAGAGGGTTATTTTGTGTTTTCCGATTGTTGGTCTTTCCTTTCTGTTTTACATGTTACTGGTTTTTTTTAATATATTCTACTAAACTTCAATAAAATGAGTCTTAAATTAGTAATTTTAATTTCGTTATTCAATTTTTTTTGGAAATGACTTGGTTATAGCCGGCCTACATCCATCCACATATTGCACATCATGCGAAAATTCTTTAATCGACACGAAAAGAGTATCTTATAAAGTCATAATTTTTGAACAATTTCACACACGGTAGAAATTAGGAAAACGAACTTAACAAAATAGAAAAACATGTATGAATTGAAAACCCTTTTATTTAAAAGTTGTCAATAAAATGAACGGATGGATGATTATTGCATGGTTTGATCGTGCACGATATTGATTTAGAAAGAGATTTGCTTACTTTACCTCTTTTTATTTTAATCAAGTAAATATGTACAACCTTTAATCAAGTTGACAATTTCATATTAGGATTCGTTACCTAGATCAATTTATTTTATTAAAAATCAACAAATAGGGAAAGCGACAAAGAACACCAAAGAAGGAACGAGCGTAGTAGCGAGCAAAGAATGCTGTCGATTCAAAGATGGGTAGCAGCAGTTAGCGGGGATCGTAGCTGGGTTCGCATCACCATAAATCGACACTATATTAAAAATCATGTTAAAACTATTCATTTTAATAAAAAATCATTTTGATTAAAAATAAAATTCAAATAAGAAATTAAAATAATTGAAATACAGAGTAAATAGGAACGAAATACTATGATTTAGAAACAAAAAATCCAATTCCGACGCAGCATTCACTTAGGTAATCGACAAAATCGGTGTGAAGATTGAACACTGTCGAAGTTATAAGTCATGCGGACACTGGTACTCATTAACTATATTATAACTGCGGCAGAGGAGAAATTTCGCCCAAGAAGGATGGACGATAGCGTTTGGTACGAATAGGAAGGCAAGCAACGGAGAATATCGATAAGTGGTCCCTTGAAATGAGACTGCCTCGAGGACACCAAAGCAGCAGCATCCAAAAATACAAGGTAATCAACATCTGTATATCTATCATATGAGCATCTTGCCACTCTTCTTAAAGGATCAAAGCCACTCGTAAGAATGTCGAAAACACGATCACTATACGGAAAGTAATCACCCTCACTGCCACATTAATAGTTACCTAGTCAAGTTAAATTCAAACACTGCTGTCTTAACAGCAACATCAACAACACAGTGGCATAGTGGCGGCAGCTGCAACATAACAACGGTAACAACGGCTTCGCAATAACAGCAGCAACAACACAACATAACAATGACTACACAACAAAAGTGTGACAACATTTGCAACCACAACACCATAGAACGCATTTACAGCGATAACACGTAGCAGCAGACAACAGCTACACATGATTGCAGGTCAGTAAAATTGTATTAGAAATTGTAATACGTGGAGCCAAAAAAATCTAAACAGCAGTGCGGTAACAACGATCTTGTAACAATACCATAATAACACAACAAAAATGGATATTATATATCGGGAGTATAACTTGAGTAATTCACCAATAATACAACTCAAAACAATTTATAAGAAAAATCAAAGACAATGTCATAGATAATTATCTTTATCTCTTACAGTCGCACTTTTTCCAGCTCCTTCTTAGACTTGCTTTAGATTTTTGAAAACCAGAGGAAAATGTAAAACACGTTAAATTCAGAAGTTACTCATTTGTAAGGGACTTGGTACCTGCGATTGACGGTCATAACTTGAAATGAATGCTGACAGACGTTATTTGAGCTGCAAACAATATGAATTATTAAAAGAAGTCTGATAAAGTTTCATATAATTACCAAGTAATAATCCACGGGAATGCCTAACTCCTAAAGATTCATAAAACGAAGCATAGAATAGAAAAGACAGAACAACAAATTTCAATAATTGAAGTAGTAATCTTCTAAATTCCCTAAAACAAATCGTTCCAAAAGAATAAGCGACATTGTTGGATTGGGATTAAACTAACTGTTCACTTTAGGAAAACTCAGCAACATCAATGCAACGACAACAATGTGGTAACAATAATGCAGGGACAACAACGTAGTAACAACTAAACTATAAAAATGCAGCAGCATATAACCAGAGAACCACCATAAAAGGCTAAGTATCAATATATTATATCCTAACCCACATGCTCTGAAATCATACATCAATCCGAATACTCTAGCAAAGAAAAAGGCAGAGGCAGATAGCAGACCTAACAATACCAAGTAAGTAATCAAATTCCATGAATTCATGAAATCATATACTGTACTCAATTATTCATAAGCTTCAAATTCAAATTTGTAAAATAATATAGTGTAATGAATAAAATCATACCTGGAGGCAATGATGATTACGCACGCTGATGAAGAATGAAATCCATGATCACGCTCTTGGTTAATAAAAGGGACGATTTCATTTGAAGCTCGGTATTGATTACAACAATTGAATATGACCACTGATCACAATACGTAACATATATGTTTGATGGAAACATTATATCAGGATCTGACCTTAAGTTCCCATAGTTTCAACGGGTTCGGCGCAATTTGTCTTTGAACACATCTTTGTATAACATGTAACTTACATTGACTAACAACTGTAGCATACGTCTAAAATGGACACCTGTATGCAAAGTTTCAAATTGAAGTGAATTGAATGCATCAAAGCTGGAAAATATGATAAATCTCATGGTTTATGCTAGAAAACAACAATAGGTAATTTTAAGATATGGTAACGCGTCGAGAAAGAGCAGCAACCTGAGAAAAAGTCAAGGAAGTGGCGGTCACACTGATCCTTTTTGAGCGGTCTGCGTCGTCATACAGTCATTTAGTTTTGGCTAAGTTAGATGCTTTCAGAATAAAAAAAAAATCATTCAGCGATTTAAACGGTTGAATACTTGATGCTTTCCGAATAATTAAATCACTGTGTACAACAAACACTAATTAAACAGCTTCATGAAGAGGCTGCTACAAATATTAAATTCAGTAGTACGAGATTCACAAGTAACTTTCAAATTCTTAAGACCTACTTGCTGAATTTTTTATATGTGCAATCAAAATCACTTACAACCAGTTAATTGTTAAACGACTACTCGCCTTTCAGTTTTAGAACAAAAGTGGAGATTTCCAGGTTAGTACCTGAGATAGATGACGGTACAATGATGCAGACGATTTGGCATTCCTTGAGAACACACAATCTCTCCAGCTACACGACAGTCGATTTGCATTAATTCACACAAGCTGTCCAGGTATCGATAATTGGAGCCAAATTGACATAGAAACTGATGCATACATTTCACAAATATATATGAAGTTGAACCTTGCTATGCATCAAATGCAAATTGGACCAAAGTGACACCCTCAATGCAAGAAATTTCAATGAAAATTAAGTCAATCCATGTTCAAATGATATTCTACTTAAAAAGTGTCTACAAACAATAAAAAATTCAACCACGATACTCGAGGCTAAAATCAATAATAAAAGGCGGTACAAACAGAATGGCTAACCTTTATTCGGAAACACACAGAAAGGTAGGCCGTTAGAATGTCCTGGAATAATCAGACGCAGCACCTAAAACAGAAAGAAGGGCAGCCATTCCCACAACTTGATTCGTTCTACGAGTTCCTACTGCAATAACAGTTCCGACTACACCGCCTGCAACTGCTGAATTAATCTGTAAAAGTTTCAGACAGCTGTATTATTTTATCAGCGGCTCACTGCTTTTGTTTAGGATAGCATATCACGTCATCATGTACAAGTACAGCTGACCACATCAGAACGCCCTCAATATTCTTGAATTCCACAGCGAGTCAAAGCAAATATTCCAGCAAAAACACCTTATCAGAGAAAATATAGCAAGAGAAGCATGGTTATGTTAAGAAATTCATCCAACAGACGTTTGCACGATTGCAATTCAGACAGATGGTTGAGGCTACAGAATAAAAGACGAACAACTAATTCTCCGCTCATAGACACTTCAATTCGAGTAATTGATCGTCTTTTAAAATTCTTTTCATTTGTGTAATATACGATGCAGGACATTCTCAACTCAGCTTAATAATATCTCACATTATTTTTTGTCTATGCGACACCACAAACGTTTTCCTTTCACACAAGTCCTCGTCCTCTCTCAGCTACTGTAGTCTTTAAGTGGAACAAATTTAGTAAAAACCAAACAAACATACGGAGTACAATTCATATACCATTAAGCATACAAACATCTCGGAAGGTAAACAGAAAGTGGAAAACAACAAAATAGTCACGGAGTACTCAATAAAATACAAACATACGGAGTACAATTCATATACCATTAAGCATACAAACATCTCGGAAGGTAAACAGAAAGTGGAAAACAACAAAATAGTCACGGAGTACTCAATAAAATGTAATACCACATTGCAAACTCATTTTGCCAATTGATTTCGCCTGCATTTCCACATTTGCAGAGGTCAGAGCAATGCTGTTAAAAAACTTCAGAACAAACAAAGTTCTTTTCTTATTTGTTTGAGAGTTGAACTTACCACAAAAGAAGCTCGAGGAAAGCCAGTCAACCCTACATCAATACAAACCAAAATCAAATCAACAAAATGAAACCCAAATTCACTGGGAAAGAAAAAAAAAAACATTATAGCTTACTACATAAGTAATCAACAAAATCATAACAACCGAAGTTCATATATTCAAACTGAAGTAAAGGGGTTTTGGAGCAAAAATCCAATAGGATATATTACTATGTGTTTAGACTGTTTGACGAAGATGACACCCGTGATGACGAAAAATCCTCTGACATTGGATCCATGAAATAAGGATCGTCAGCAGAAGCAGTTTAATAAGAAAGTCTCAAATCCATCACTAATTGCAACTGATAACTCTCCTCCAGCAGTTGTGCCCAACTTTTCGATGGTAACTCCAAAAAATCTATATAATATATTAAGAAGGAATCATGCAAGAAATTAATCAAATTAATCCTACATTTTTACAGCTAACAGCAACAAAACTCAACATCAAATCAACTTCATCACATTAAAACGCAGCACTTCAAGTAAAAATCAATACAATAACTCAAACAACACAACATTAATCAAAGAAAAGATAGATTTGCAAAGTCAATTGAAACTGAGAAATGAAATGCTCGCAAAAATAATTACCTTCTGAGCACGAACACGAAGCGAAGAATTAACTCTGCGATCATCCATAGAAACGCAACGAAATGATCTGCGATTATAATCGGCAAATTGAAACCTAAAATCGCAGGTATTAAGAAACTGAAACGTAACCCTAGAAATCGAAGATTGTTCCGCAAATGACACTGCTCCTGCCGTAAAAAATCTGAAGAACGAAACAATCTTCTCTCTCATATTTTTCTTCAATCAAAAATCAAAACTAAAAAAAAAAAATCCCCAAATTATCTCAAGAACAAACCCTAGAAAATGGACGCACTTGATTCAGTTTTCGATCCCTTGAGAGATTTCGCCAAGGACAGCGATCGCCTCGTCAAACGTTGCCACAAACATCATCGTTGGATCTGCTTGATTTCGTAATTGTTCTTGCTTTGATTTCTGTTTCTCATCGATGCATGTCTCTGATTTGATGAGCGCCTTTTGGTTTTCTCCATAGATGGGACACGGGAGGTGAGGGCATAGGGGGTATGAGTTTTACGCTTTGTTGACGTGGCAGGTGGCCCCAACTTTTCTGACGTGGCAGCCTGTGGAGTGAAGTTTGATTTGTTTTTAGGTAGCTATTTCGTTTTAATAGTTATATATAGATATTCAAATTCATCAAATCAATTGAATATCTCATAACAAAATTATGAGTCAAGATTCAATAGTTAATTTGAACAATACTACGCGAAATTGGCTCTGATACCACTGTAGGGTTTTGAGGACATAAACAAGTTTTATACAAACCCAATTAGCCAAGATCAAATCGCAAGTATTGAACGAATTAACAAATACAAGTAAGATGAAATACATACCTTATCGCAGCGGAATAATATAATAATAAGAAGTATGTAAAATATAAGAAATCCTTGAGAATCCAGAATAATAATAAGAATCCCATAATAATAATTAACACCCCAATTGTGATGCCTCCATTAGTATCCACACGCATTTTGAGCTACAACCTGTATGCTAATCTTAGGAGGGTTTACCAACCTCTCTCTAGAGAAACTATTTTCTCTATATATAATATGTGGAGTATTCTCATAATTGAATTGAGTTGAATTGAATCAATAATTCCTTCACAGGAACCCCATATATATAGTAAAGAGGAAGATCTAGGTTTTCCATAAACCTAATCCTAGTAGGTTTCCATAAACCTGAAGAGTTGTAGCTGGGCCAAACTAGCTTTGGACCCGGTAATTAATTAATGAGTTCCACTCATATTATAACTACCCTGTACATTTGTGTGTGACCCAATGGGCCCACTTAAGAGCTATTAGACACATAACTTATTTATGTATCAGATCAACATTGGTCTCTAGCAATACGTGTTGACCACATAGACTTAAGCGGGTTAATTATTATAGGACAGTGGACATAATTCCTTCAGCTGATGGGAGTCAAAGTAAAGGGAAAAGTGTTGGTGGAAGTTAGAAGACCAGTGAGGCTGCTGGTGGAACTGTAAAGAAGAGGCCAAGGAAAGACGGACCTTTCGCAAGCTAAGTTAAGTAGGCAAATTGATAAGGATTAGCCGCAGTATGTCTGGAAGACTGTATATTTGACCTTCTATTACATCTCGGACATTGTTTAATTTCGACTAAAACTCCGCTACGATATGAGCTTGATTGAGATCCAAAAGACAACTTTATTGTGAATGTATGAGTTCTTTTTTTTTCTTTTTTTTTTAGGAGTTGTAGATGTATTACGTGAGTAATGACATGTCTCAAATTTTGAAGGTACTTATAAGACTCATTCTAACGACTAGTTTTTCAAATGTAGCCGTTATTTTACAACTGGTTAAAATGGGCAAAATGTGAAAATTTAAGGGTACCTTGGGCAAAGTTGATAAAACTTAAGGGTACCATGGGCAAATCCGCCAAAATTTAAGGGTACCATGGGCAATGTCCAATTATTAATTTAAATTTCAAAAAGGTGTTTCACCCTCAGTTAACGCCTTTAAGTTGAAAAAAAATAGGGATATTTCCCAGCGTACCCCTGAGTTTTGTCAGTTTTCCCAAGGTACCCCTGGTTTCAAGTTTCTTCCCAAGGTACCCCTGAACTTTAGTATAAGTTCCCATAATGCCCTTATTTTTTTTTTTCAACTTAACGGCGTTAACCCCCCTACATAAGGTTCAAGCAAGGACCATAATTCACAATCATAATTCACACAACTCTCACAAAGCCTCAAGCATCTAAATCCTTTGAATTCTTCACTCCCTTGTGTTGAATTCTCCCTCTTTGGAAGCGAAGTTCTGCCAGTTGTCTAGCTCGAGACAGGTAGGTCTTAATCGTAACTTGGATTAAGGTTCTTTTCTTCTTTAGACTAACAAAGGGGACTACACTCTAGCGCCCTCCCCGGCTTTGGCACCGAGCCCGCTTGCAGTCAAGTGGTCTTATTACTTCGGGTACACACCATATCCGATGACACGCCAAAGTCGCATAAGCAACCGACCCTCTTAAAATAAATCAATGGACAATTGAACGTTTATTTTAATTGTATGTGTGGATACCCACATCCGTACCTCCCGCAAAAAACCCAGTGATGTAACAATGGACTTTTATTGCATGCTTTTACGTCAACTTAAATGGTTCTAATTATGACGAATTCGAGTTAAAGGTTTTAAAATGCGAAATGAGGTTTCTTTATGGGTCATCACTCTTAGGTAAGCGTCCTTGGGATGGTCTAGAGTCTAGCTTGTTTCGAGTCTAGGTCCTAACCGGCATGCGCATACCCCTTTTTCAAACACATAATCTAATTGGCCCTTTTACATTTACAAGGCCCAATTCGATTCTCCTAAATCCCTAAATTTAGGCTCAGTTGCTAAAACCACCTTTTAAGATTGACAAACACCCGAGAGAGCCTCACGGGTTGTCTTATTTCACAAAATACTACAAAATACACCCTTTTACATTTTCAGGGCTCGAGCCCAGAACCGAGCCCAGCCCCATTCCTGGCCCGCTTCCCAAGGTCCAGGATAACCTAATCAAAACCCTACAACCAGCCCCAACTCCGTAACTTAAAGCTCAAGTAAGAGTATACCGTATATCCTAAAAGATATTTTGGAAATATACGGAAAAAGAGAACTTTGCCGGCCCTACCAATCGCAACAGGCCTTGCGATTAGGGCAAGCAGCCGCAAGGGTCCTTGCGATTGCCACAGGCTATCGCAAGGTACCTTGCGATTCCTACGTCCGGTTTTATCCTCTAGAGTTTCCTAATTCTTGACGAGCTCTACACTATAAATACAACCCTCCACATACGTCCCAAAACACAATCAATTCACACCAGAATTTCACAACTCAAACCTCTCAAAAGCCTCACGCATAAACATCCTTAGAATTCTTCATTTTCTTGTTGAATTCTCCTCCCTTTGAAGCGAAGCGCTGCCGGTTTCCTAGTTCGAGACAGGTAGGTCTTAATCCTAGCATGGATTAAGGTTTTTCTTACTTCTTTGACTTTCAAGGGCCTACATTAGGCTCACCTCGACTTTGGTACGCGAGTCCGCTTTTCATAAGGCGGCCATGCACCTCGAATACACACCCTATTCGTAACACCTTTCCAAAGTCGCATAAACAACTGACCTCTTTAAAATAAATCAATGGACAATTGAACTTTATTTCATTGTATGCATTTAGCAAATCCTCATCTTCCATTTAAATCACTTTAAAATGAATTCATCATTAACTGAACTGTTTTCGTTAACAAGTTAAGCGTGCTTAACTGAGGGTTTTAAACAATCTCTTTTTGCATTTGCATTTGCATTATTTTTACAACTTATATCGCACTTGTACGTAGCGAATTACTTAGGCTCATGTATCATTCTTTGCGTTGTTCTCAAGTCTAGTAGAGGCTATCTTTTGATAGGCTTTTCCAAAAGGTTTTTCATAAAACATTATTTGAATTATTCTTTAGAAGGGTACCCTCACCCGAATCTGGTTTCACAATAACCTTAGACGGATAGGTGTCGACGTGCCTTGAACTCTAAGACGTGTCTTTGAGCTAAGGACACGGAAGCGGGTTCTAAATTTCCCTCATAATTTAGTGCGCGGCTCCAAAACAGTTTTAAAAGGTTTTTCTAACTTAATTTTTTTAGCTTTTACGCCCTTAGCAAGACGTCGAGTGGTCCCATTTAACCCCGGTACCTACAGTTGGCGACTCCGCTGGGGACAGGTTTTATTTTTGAAAACTAAAACTAGTCTTTTCTTTTTAAAAATAAAAATGAGACTTGAACAATTTGAGAACAATCAACATACATGAACTAGGCATATTCGTTAGAGTCGAATCCAGTGGATTCACACACGAACACCCCGAGAGGTGGTTCCAAACGCAGGCATCGTCCATTCGACGAGGCACGTTCTGGACTAACCTTCCTCTCACCCATCTACGGCCACACAGTAGCAAACCTGGTTTGACCGCCTCGTAGCTTTTTCAGATCCCACACGTTATACTGTGTGGGCGAAGGGTTAAAAGCATCTGCTAAAGCGTACTCAAACCAGTTGGAGGCATACGAGACTTGACCAAACGACCAAGAGTCATACGTACGAGCGCGAGGCTGTACAATATAGCCTTTTTCAAAATTCATTTGCATTGCATATCTTCGAAAACTCACTTAAAATTTTTAAAGATATAAATCAACCTAATACCTAACTTTTAACTTTTTTTTACAAAATAATCGCAGATTTTTGAAATAAACGTTTTTCGAATTTCCTTTTTACAAAATTAACAAAACCCAAGTCAAGGTTTCTAACCCGAAGATTTTATTCTTTGGGTCTCGCGGCTCAAATCCTTTTTAACATCTTCGACTTGACTAGTTTAAGTCGAATCGTTTTTATGCATCCAACTTTAGCTCATGACAACATACCGTCATTCTAGCTAAGTGGATGCAAAGCAAAACATTTAAATATCGAGACAAGCTGTGCGCACGCAGTCTCGTCTCAAGAACACTCTCAGCTCAAACATTTTCGAAAACTTCCTTCTTTTTCAAAACTTAAAAGAGTCTTTTTCAAACGAAATGAGCTAAAATGAATGCGTAAATGAACGTGTTAGTCGGGTCTGTCATGTAGCTGATGCACTCCATGCAAATGTAGGGCTTCAACTGGATACTCGCCGTACTAAGAACAGAGTTATCATCCCCTACAAGAAACGAACCTACACCCGAAGAATGGCCGGCAATGACGAAGTTACCGCACTCCGTGACCAAGTACCAAGCTGACTAGCGACCTCGAACGTCTGCTTGATGACGGGCTAAAGTCGTATGCCGCAAATTATAATTTTAATCACTTAAATCCTATATACTAAACAAGTAGTAAAACGGAAGTAAGGGTCGATCCCACAGAGAAATAGGCTAACTGTAATAAAGTAAAGTGCAAAGAATGCAATAACACGGAGTAATTAAGTAACAGTAACAGGTTTGGGGGGGGTTTGATTTAGTAAAATATAACTAAGAGAACTAGCTAATGACAATAATAAATTAAGGATTGAAAACAAATATGAGAAAGGTCTTGACACGATACGATATCCACAGACGATAAAATCACCGATCATAGAAAACAATTAAACCACTTTACTTGAGTACTTTATTGTGAAAGCTAATACCTTTCAATAATATTAACTTACGAATTCCCTCTTTAGTCAGTAATTAGGTCAAATCGGATGTCCTAAATTACCCTTTCTAAGACTAACCCAAATCACGCGAATTAAGTTCAAGTCTATAGAAGAATTAGCACGAGAATCAATAAAGATGACTAATACTAATAACGCCATTTGTTAATACTCGAGTCACAAATTCAATTCCTTTTATGATTAATTCACGACAAACGGAGTACGATAAATCAATCACAATTGCTACCGCGATAAGATTAATAGAGCAAACTGAGCCAATAATCAAATCTAGCAAATTAATTAATAATAACCCTAATTAGTTGTACACCCTAATTAAGATTAAAACCAATAATAATAAGAACAAGGAATTAAATAATACTCAAAGAAAAGTAGAGAAATAGATAATCTCACGGATTAATTACCGACGCTTTAATCGATCGTATCAAGAATAAAGGATTTAGTTACACATGTCTTGAGAAAATCCCCCAAATTATTCGAGAAAAACTAATTAGGACTAAAACTAATGAGAAGATGATAATGAAAAAGATGGAAAACAACTAGGTTAAGTCTTAGGTTAAAAATAAGAATAAGTTTCCTAAAATTACAATTAAATTCGGAATAGGAAAATCAGCTTGCGCATAGGTTGCCGAGAGCTTGCGGTTGGTTGCCAAAACGACTTGTCCTCAATTAAGTTCACCATACTGGGTTGCCAGGTTAGTTTGCTCCCAGGTCGCGAATTTTCATCTGTCAATTATCTTTGCTTTCTTCCTTTTGCTCGTGACCTGCTTGCCTCTAGGTCGCCTATGGGTCGCCAATTTCACCAACTCTTTCTCCAAGCTCCTTCAAATCTCGTGACCGTCCCACTAACGTCAAAACACAACAAAACTTCGTAAATCCAAAGCATTTCGCACAAGCCACAAAACCTTCGTAAAACCACGTCAAAACCTCACTAAATGAGCTCAAAATCATCTTACTAACCTATACTAAAACCGACTCATCAAATTCCCCCACGCTTAAGCTTTTGCTCGTCCTCGAGTAAACTCAACGAACGTCATACTAATCAAACCTACACTAGCTCACAAGGAAACGTACGGGATGCAATGACAATCTAAGTCGTGTTCTCAACTTACAACTCCTACTCCCTCTAATGGCTTAAGTAGTTGCCATTCGCACTCACTCTCGCTCTCATGACAACACTCTCGAAATTTAGGAAGCACATACCCATCGACTCAACGACAAACGTGACAATGATGACAGAAACCCAGCTACGCCCCTTATTTCTCCATCCTAGCCCGCCGCCAGGCTTACTAACGATCTCCTGTGGACAAAAAGCGTATGTCACACCCACATACAACCCACACAAGCGAGCTCCTAACCGCCTACTCATGATTCGAACCAAAACCCAATCGCAAAGTGTGGTGCCTACACTCCGTGCACCGCGATTACGCCTCACCGTAGCCTCTAACCTACCCTTCCGACCTTCTTTGTCACCCTTCTTATGTCGCCTCGCCGGTAAAATAGGAAGTAGTAAAGTTTTTTTTTTTTTTTCCTAAATCTCTCATTTTGCCTAGAGCGCCCGCCCTTGCGGGTTTCACTCTAGCTTTATTCACCTCACTCTAACTCTCGTGGCACGCAACTCGTTTCTTCATTTTACTCAGAGCGCCCACCCTTTGTGGGTTTCACTCCGCCCTCGGCCACATATCCCAATCTTGCCTAGGCGCCCTTTCGGGTTTTCACCTAGCCGGGATTCACTTTATTTCTTTTTTCGATTTTTTTTCTTCTTTTTTTTTTTTTTTTTTTTTTTCATTTTTTTTTTTTGAACATAAACAAAAGCACACTTTACAACTTTATTATACAATCGAAACGATTCTCCTCCCCCACGCTTGAATGAAACATTGTCCTCAATGTTGCATAGGACACTAGAAAAATAGGGAGGATGAACATACCTCACCAAGATAACCCACGCCAAAATACTTTCCAAAGCCATCAACCACTCAATAATACCATGGGGATACTCGAGCCACACTCCTCACCTCCTCCCCCACGCTTGAATAAAAGTATAATGGAAGCATCACCCATACAATGTCGACAAAAGTCAATCCAGCTTCAAGCACATGTGTAGTAGCGTTAGCTTCTCCACTCCGAATCAAGTAAACTCGATCGCATAGACAGGGTGTCCACAACGATCTCATCGTTACTTCCACGACTTATGACGCCTACTCCATAACCGGAGCCCGAGGATGTTCCGATGATCTTGTTTTTTTTTTCTTTTTCGGATTTTTTTTTTTTTGTGTTTTTTTTTTTTTGAAGTAAGAAAAAACAAGGGCTTCATGTCGGTTTGACTTCTTACGCACAAATTTCCTGAAACATGTAACAAACCGTCACGAGCACCCATTTAATAAACGAAAACTAAACTAAAATGCAAAAATGAAAACAGAAAATCAAGGGTTGCCTCCCCGATAGCGCTTTTGTTTAACGTCGTTCGCTCGACGCCTTTTTCCTTTTTCAAACCTCTAACTCAAACCTCATGTCAAGAGCAGAACAACTCAAAGCTCGTAGTAACCTGTCAAACATGCTAGCAAACACACTGTAAAAGTGATAATAGCAAATAAAAATCAAACTCAAGCATGCATGGTCAAACATGCATATGATAAGCACAAGTCACATCTTTCTCGGGGCTTCTAAAAGTAGGGTTTACGTCACTAAACCACTCTTTATAGGATGAATCATGTGTAGAAGAAATGGGGTGACAAGACAAAGAGTGAAAATGAACCTTAGGTATCAGCTCTGGTGAATCCCGTAACGGATTTAGGATTAGTGTATCCGTTGATACGAACACATCGATTAACTCAATTTCCTCTTCCTCTTCCTCTTCCTCTTCCTTTTCCTCACTCTCCTCAAACTCTTTTCCCTCTCGCTCATCCTCTATAGTCACACTCCGTGAATCCTCTAGAATCAAATTATCACTCAGATCGGGAGAGGGAGCACAAAAGCTCGAGTCACTATCCTCCTCCTCCTCATCATCCCAAAAACCGTCATCGCTATCAACATCACAAGCCTTATGGGTATCACTAACCTCAGGTTCAACGGGAGAGGGAGTATCGAATTCAAGCTCACACTCAAACTCACATTCATCGTAATTAAGAACATGATCATCCTGTGCCTCAAGTCTAGCTATAGCTTCCGCTATTTGCGATGCCTGACTCTCAAGATTTTGGATACTAGCCGTAGTTTCTTGTTGAATTTGCATCACATTAATCGTAAGGGCTCTAATCATTCCTTTTGTAGACATAGATGAACTAGGTGGGGTGTTAAAATGTTCACTTGGTCTAGGTTGAGGTCTCCTAAGAGAAGAATTGTGCAACTCCCATTGTTCAGTGTCGTGAGCTAAATACATGAAAAACTCCCACTTTTCATCATAGCTCATCTCATTAATGAACATCCCTTCAGTCATGGTATAAACATGTCCTGTAGTTTCCTCATTCAAACCGTTAAATATCACATGACAAAGCTCCCAAGTTTGATAAGGATGACGACAACGAATAACGTAATCATGGAGCCTATTAAAATATTTATAAAAAAATTCATTCTCGTATTGGGGAAAATATTTAGAAGCCATCTAACAAAAAATAAAACAAAAACAAAACTAAAACTAAAACTAAAATTTGACGGGCTAAAGTCGTATGCCGCAAATTATAATTTTAATCACTTAAATCCTATATACTAAACAAGTAGTAAAACGGAAGTAAGGGTCGATCCCACAGAGAAATAGGCTAACTGTAATAAAGTAAAGTGCAAAGAATGCAATAACACGGAGTAATTAAGTAACAGTAACAGGTTTGGGGGGGGTTTGATTTAGTAAAATATAACTAAGAGAACTAGCTAATGACAATAATAAATTAAGGATTGAAAACAAATATGAGAAAGGTCTTGACACGATACGATATCCACAGACGATAAAATCACCGATCATAGAAAACAATTAAACCACTTTACTTGAGTACTTTATTGTGAAAGCTAATACCTTTCAATAATATTAACTTACGAATTCCCTCTTTAGTCAGTAATTAGGTCAAATCGGATGTCCTAAATTACCCTTTCTAAGACTAACCCAAATCACGCGAATTAAGTTCAAGTCTATAGAAGAATTAGCACGAGAATCAATAAAGATGACTAATACTAACAACGCTGTTAATACTCGAGTCACAAATTCAATTCCTTTTATGATTAATTCACGACAAACGGAGTACGATAAATCAATCACAATTGCTACCGCGATAAGATTAATAGAGCAAACTGAGCCAATAATCAAATCTAGCAAATTAATTAATAATAACCCTAATTAGTTGTACACCCTAATTAAGATTAAAACCAATAATAATAAGAACAAGGAATTAAATAATACTCAAAGAAAAGTAGAGAAATAGATAATCTCACGGATTAATTACCGACGCTTTAATCGATCGTATCAAGAATAAAGGATTTAGTTACACATGTCTTGAGAAAATCCCCCAAATTATTCGAGAAAAACTAATTAGGACTAAAACTAATGAGAAGATGATAATGAAAAAGATGGAAAACAACTAGGTTAAGTCTTAGGTTAAAAATAAGAATAAGTTTCCTAAAATTACAATTAAATTCGGAATAGGAAAATCAGCTTGCGCATAGGTTGCCAGTAGCTTGCCAGTTGGTTGCCAAAAACGCACTGTCCCTCAATTAAGTTCAGCTTGCGCCTGGGTTGCCAGTTGGTTGCTCCCAGGTCGCCAATTTTCATCTGTCAATTATCTTTGCTTTCTTCCTTTTGCTCGTGACCTGCTTGCCTCTAGGTCGCCTATGGGTCGCCAATTTCACCAACTCTTTCTCCAAGCTCCTTCAAATCTCGTGACCGTCCCACTAACGTCAAAACACAACAAAACTTCGTAAATCCAAAGCATTTCGCACAAGCCACAAAACCTTCGTAAAACCACGTCAAAACCTCACTAAATGAGCTCAAAATCATCTTACTAACCTATACTAAAACCGACTCATCACTTGACCACCACAAGACTGAGGTGGACCGAATGGAGCTAAAGATTAAGGACGAGGCATACAAGCATGCCAAGAAGCTCCAAGCTATGGAGGAACGCCTCGGTGCCCCAGGAGGCTACTCTATACACAAGGAGAATGAAAACATTCCCCAGAACATCAAGGACGAACTACCCAGTAAGCTCGCCCTCAGTGACCTTCCGATCTTTCAAGGTCATGAGAGCCCGATTACCCACATTAGGGCTTTTAAATCACAGATGGGCATCAAAGGAGTTAAACCGGAACATTGGTCATCACTATTCCCACATTCTCTTGCAACCATACCCAAGACGTGGTTCTACTCGTTGGATCCAGAACGTCTCAAATCATTTGAGCAAATCACGGTCGAATTCGATCACCAATACAAAGACAACGACGACACCCAGGTCTCAATCCGCACCCTGGAAGTCCTATCACAAAGGGACAACGAAGGATTCACCGAGTACCTTACTAGGTGAAAGAAGCTTAGTGCGCAGATCCCGAATCGTCCACGAGAGGACGAACTTGTGCCCAAATTTGTCAACAACTTGCGACCCGTGTACCAATTTTACATGCGGTATAGCAACATCCAAACCTTCAAACAACTTACTAAGGTCGGCACCCAAATTGAAGACGACCTTAGAACTGGAACCATGGCTAAGTACACTGGCCATGCATATCAAGGGAGTTCATCTAAGTCAACACGTACGACCAAGAGCGATGAGAACCGCACCGTCGCCAACCTAGAGTCACTTAGCGATGCGGAGTCATTTGCCACTACTACTACTTCTTCCTTCAAGCCTAGGAGGAGTTTTGATACACTTTACATGTCTTACACTAAGGCATTCAAGAGGCTAGTCGACAAGAACTATCTAAGTCTGTAATAAATTGGTAATTGTATATTTGGATAGAATTAAAGATTTTGAGAGTAGATTAGTAGAAATTTTAAAGTGTAACAAATTGTTGGATAAAGAAAGGGTATTTATAAAGTAGAATTAGAATAAAAAGAAATTAATTAAATATTAACCGTTGATATGCAACGGCTACTCGGCTCGCAGACGTGGTCTAGATTAAACGGGCTATTAACAACTCGAGCTTGAAATTGATGGTTTGGGCACGACCCTGGGACTCCACAGGGCGAGCTTAATGTTAAAGGGTTGTGCCCGACTTGACATTTTGAGGCCCAATGGGCGGGTTGACCATCACAAATGACCAACTTTAGTAACAACCAATGACATAAGTACATAATTTGATTATGGTGGATATCTCTATTAAGGATACAAGAACAAACAAAACGTGATTATCATTATTGACTTATTATAATTATTAATTGTCGAAGACAATCTCAAAATTCACGTAGTATACCGACCCGGTTACATCACAAATCGAAACGTAAAAAAAAAAAAAAAAAAAAATATACTCCCTCTGTTTCAGTTAGGGTTTTATTTAATCGAAACGTAAAAAAAATCGAAACGTGATTGATATTTTCTGGATATTTTTTAGTTAGGGTTTTATTTAATTTTTGATATTAAAATATGTTTAGTGGTTTAATTTTAGTTTATGAATTGTTATAAATTGATGTTAAGTTCATTAGTTCATGTACTATTTTTAGAATTTTTCAAGAATCAATTTTTTGGTGGTATTTGTGACATTGAATCATACAAATGTAATCATTCAAATAAAAATGAACACAACAATGACGGAACGACCAGAATAATCGGTCCGTTTACCAAGTAAAGCCTCACGAAATCGTCCTCTTTACCTTCAATTACATCTGAAAATGACTTGTAAACTTTAATATGACCGTCCCTCATTGGTTACCCGTGAATTCCATTATCAAGAAGTGTGTCCACGGCTTCTTGGACCAATTTCTCTGAACACATCATTATTATGATTATCGTTGTTATAAGATTGTTTCGTATTAAATTTATGCAATGTTTGTTTACCTTGAGACAAAAGGTCATATTAGTTACACTTGTATATTGACTATGTTGTTTCTATTTCTGAGATTTTGATTTTCTGTATTTTCCGTAGGTGTGTTTTATTTGGTTGAGTACTTCATTGTTTTTGATTTTCTTTGTAGATATTGCGAGTACCTGTAATGAGGGATGTTTTCAAGCAAACCAAAGTAGATTCTACTCTAATGGAAATCAAAGCTGTTAATACGGTTCTTCTTAAAGTGTTGTTGCATTTTCCTTCTTTGAAACACTTTCTTGTTTATACCGATTTGAAAGAGGCAGTGAAGTTTTTAAATTCGGAGATGGAAATTGTTGGGAAGACTTTGTACAATTTGGAACTTCAACAATTTTTGAAGATCAAGAATGGATTATGTCAGTCTGTTTTGTTGGCTAAAGGAGATAGGAAATGTGTATTTGTTGCTCATTATGCTGCTCGTTATGGGGAAGTGAGTTGTATTAATCTACTATATAAGAGGGAAATCTATAATAATTGGGTTAAGTCTTGCAATAGTGAAACTCATGTTGGTAATAGCTGTTGTTTTGGTGTGGTACATATCGACTTCGAGGAGGGTGAGTACTCTGAGAAACACAAGATCTTCGTGTTTTTACAGTCTAGCGAGGCCCCGGTGTTCAAGAAATTATGGGTACGTTGTGCTTAACTGTTGATTGAATCGTGAATTTTTGTTGTGTATTTCAGTCTAACGAGACCACTAAACAATTTGTAACTATGTTGGTATTTTTGCTACGTCCGCGTAGCTTGACTTGTGGCAATATAGATGTTTTACCATGATTTTAACTATTTCTGTGGCACAAGTGATTATTTGCCACATAATTTTTTCTCTTGTGGGATAAATAGATGTTGTTGCCACATGCGTGGCTTGGTTTGTGGCTAAATAGCTATTTTTGCCACGAATTTAACTATTTATGTGGCACAAGTGATTATTTGCCACATAATTTTTTCTTTCGTGGCATAAATAGATGTTATTGCCACATGCGTGGCTTGGTTTGTGGCTAAATAGGTATTTTTGCCACGAATTTAACTATTTCTGTGGTACAAGTGATTATTTGCCACATAATTTTTTCTTTCGTGGCATAAATTTTTCTTGTGGCAATCACAATGGATTTTTTCCGTGGCAAAGCAAAATTATGCCACATATTATAATTTCAGTGGCATATTTTGTGGCACAAGTGATTAATTGTTGTAGTGTATACTGGTTCTGTTCTAGAATTGGAGCCACAAGTGATTAATTGTTGTAGTGTATATTAGCCAAGTAATTATCTGAACCCAAGTAATCTGTGCGGCTTTCCACCCCAGTCGATTCTGAAACTGGATACCTGCCAGGAGCTTGATCCTGGGCATCAATTGGTTGTTTTGGCAAGTCATGGCGGTACTGTCAAGAAAATTACAATCAACTTCAAGGATGTTGGAAGTAGAGTGAAGCTGGTATTGAATTTGTTCTTTAATATATTTAAGGTATTTAATTTCTTCATTTAAGATCAAATCTGATTTTTTTTTTTTTTTTTTTTTTTGTTTTGTTTTGGAAGAGTGCCGTTGCCAAAAAGATATCTGTGCCCAACCTCTTCAGTGGCGAGCCGATCAGCTTTCTTGCCGAGAGGGTTGGTTTCGTGAATGACCATAATCACGCAATTGACGTACAACTGCTGGTGGAGAGTGTTTTGCCTTGAAAAGCAACTACTACTATGTTTTTCGATACTATTGTTGTCTATTCGGTTGTGTCGTTGAATTTTGGTCTTTGTAGGTGGAATTTTCTGACTCTAGTCTTACGTGGCGCAGAAGGCCATTGTTTTTTCCTAGACGGCTGGTCATCGTGGATATAAACCAAATGTGGGGGTTAATTAAAGTATATTATGAAGAATTATAAATTGTCATGTACGATTATATGATATCTAAATGTTGAGATGATTAATGAATGATTAATGTGTATGTTTTGTTTGAACGATTATGTTTGTCACTCTTTTATGACACAACAACATTTATTCTCTATATATTTTTTCTTTCGTGGCATAAATTTTTCTTGTGGCAATCACAATGGATTTTTTCCGTGGCAAAGCAAAATTATGCCACATATTATAATTTCAGTGGCATATTTTGTGGCGCAAGTGATTAATTGTTGTAGTGTATACTGGTTCTGTTCTAGAATTGGAGCCACAAGTGATTAATTGTTGTAGTGTATACTAGCCAAGTAATTATCTGAACCCAAGTAATCTGTGCGACTTTCCACCCCAGTCGATTCTGAAACTGTATATCTGTCAGGAGCTTGATCCTGGGCTTCAATTGGTTGTTTTGGCAACTCATGGCGGTATTGTCAAGAAAATTACAATCAACTTCAAGGATGTTGGAAGTAGAGTGAAGCTGGTATTGAATTTGTTCTTTAATATATTTAAGGTATTTAATTTCTTCATTTAAGATCAAATCTGATTTTTTTTTTTTTTTTTTTTTGTTTTGTTTTGGAAGAGTGCTGTTGCCAAAAAGATATCTGTGCCCAACCTCTTCAGTGGCGAGCCGATCAGCTTTCTTGCCGAGAGGGTTGGATTCGTTAACGACCATAATCACGCAATTGACGTACAAATGCTGGTGGAGAGTGTTTTGCCTTGAAAAACAACTACTACTATGTTTTTCGATAATTGTTGTCTATTCGGTTGTGTCGTTGAATTTTGGTCTTTGTAGGTGGAATTTTCTGACTCTAGTCTTACGTGGCGCAGAAGGCCATTGTTTTTCCCTAGACGGCTGGTCATCGTGGATATAAACCAAATGTGGGGGTTAATGAAAGTATATTATGAAGAATTATAAATTGTCATGTACGATTATATGATATCTAAATGTTGAGATGATTAATGAATGATTAATGTGTATGTTTTGTTTGAACGATTATGTTTGTCACTCTTTTATGACACAACAACATTTATTCTCTATATATTTTTTCTTTCGTGGCATAAATTTTTATTGTGGCAATCACAGTGGATTTTTTCCGTGGCAAAGCAAAATTATGCCACTTATTATAATTTCAGTGGCATATTTTGTGGCACAAGTGATTAATTGTTGTAGTGTATACTGGTTCTGTTCTAGAATTGGAGCCACAAGTGATTAATTGTTGTAGTGTATACTAGCCAAGTAATTATCTGAACCCAAGTAATCTGTGCGACTTTCCACCCCAGTCGATTCTGAAACTGGATACAGCTTGATCCTGGGCTTCAATTGGTTGTTTTGGCAACTCATGACGGTACTGTCAAGAAAATTACAATCAACTTCAAGGATGTTGGAAGTAGAGTGAAGCTGGTATTGATTTGTTCTTTAATATATTTAAGGTATTTAATTTCTTCATTTAAGATCAAATCTGATTTTTTTTTTTTTTTTTTTTTTTTGTTTTGTTTTGGAAGAGTGTCGTTGCCAAAAAGATATCTGTGCCCAACCTCTTCAGTGGCGAGCCGATCAGCTTTCTTGCCGAGAGGGTTGGATTCGTTAACGACCATAATCACGCAATTGACGTACAACTGCTGGTGGAGAGTGTTTTGCCTTGAAAAGCAACTACTACTATGTTTTTCGATACTATTGTTGTCTATTCGGTTGTGTCGTTGAATTTTGGTCTTTGTAGGTGGAATTTTCTGACTCTAGTCTTACGTGGCGCAGAAGGCCATTGTTTTCCCTAGACGGCTGGTCATCGTGGATATAAACCAAATGTGGGGGTTAATGAAAGTATATTATGAAGAATTATAAATTGTCATGTACGATTATATGATATCTAAATGTTGAGATGATTAATGAATGATTAATGTGTATGTTTTGTTTGAACGATTATGTTTGTCACTCTTTTATGACACAACAACATTTATTCTCTATATATTTTCGCCCCTTTAGTGACCCTATGTTTCCAACACCCTTTGACCTAGCCGCCACCACCACTGTGAGACTTGGACATAAAAGGACGGGTCATGTGCTGTTTATTCAAGGATGGAAGCAATTACTCGAAGGAAATAACATCGTTATTGGTGATACATTAAATTTCAACTTTACGACGCAAAAGTTAATTGAAGTTCATGTGGCAAGGAGTTCAAAAAGAGTGGATAATCATCATCATCGTGAAGCAAATTTTTATAGTAGGTTAGACACCTTAAACCACCCATATTTAATTTGATTTTAGTTAAATTTTGGTAATTTTAGGGTTTGAATGTAATGAGTTCGAAAAGAGAGAATTTAGATATGATAGGGACAGTGAATAAAAATGAAATGGTAAAAAAATATACAAGTGAATAAAACTTGGATACAATTAAATAACTACGCAATATACAAAAAAATATACAAATGAGTAAAACTTGGATACAATTGAACCACCAATCCATCCAGGAAATTCAAATCACAAAATTGGGTCAAACAAGAACATTAAATTAAAATTAAAGAAATAAATAAAAACCCAGAAATTGATAATATGAACATGCTATTATAATCCTAGTATTTGCTTCTTTCTTTACTGTTTTGCACACTCCATCACTCCATCACTGACAACCCCACTGTTTCCCCCAACAAACACAAATTCAACAAATATCAATTAATTTGATTGAACATCAAATTAATCAACACAAATATAGAATAGAATAGAATAGAATAGAATAGAGAGAGATCTCAGAAAATAAATCTGGAAAACCCAGAAAAATAATGATATTTAGATCCAAAATTAAATGGGCAGCTCTTGGTGGTCTTGTTTTATCAATTCTTTCTTTGGCTGTTCACTTGATTCTTGCTCGTTATTCTTCCACTGATTTTCTTCACTATCCTTCCTTCCACATTTTCTCTGATCCTCTCGCCTTTTCCCTCCCCTCCGCTACCCCGGTATTTTATTTTATTTTTTTAATTCAATTGTTGTTGTATCGATTTCGTCTTGTTTTTGGATGTTGTTTTGCATTTGGTGTGTTGGGTTCTTCTAAATTTTTGATTTTTTGATGTGGGTTTTGTTTTGATTGATTGATTGATTGATTCAGGTAGTTGGGTACAAGAGATTGTGGGGAAATGCAAGGTTTCTTCAGTATTTGCAGCCTTATTCAAACCCTAGAACTTCATTTCCTGGTAAATCTATTCATTTGTTTGTATCGATGTTATTGATGATAGTATCATTTTTATTTATTGTACAATTATCTTAAATTAGTTTAATATAGAAGGGGATTACCAAAGACCTACTGTTTTTTAATCAAAGGACCTTAATTTCTGTTGAATTCCAGAAGTGTTGATAGTTTTTGAATGATGGATGAATAGATTCGCACTTTGGGATCGGGTGGAGGTTGTAGGGTATTTTTAAGATTGGATTCATGGGGTTTTGTCGTATATATTGAGCATTGGTTAAAGAATGAGCTTTCCGTGAGAAATTTGCCGTGGTTCTTAGATTTGTACTTGCTTTGAAGTTTAGACCAAGTAAAAGTGATGGAGGGCTTTAACTTAATTTGTAGTTTTTGTTTAGCTCGATTTCTTGTATTACATTCTTGTGATAATCGTAAGTGTAGTGTTTTGGTATGAGTTTTTTGAGATGGAACCTCGAGAAATCATTCCAATACTTTGAAGTATCACCCCATCTTAGCATAGCACTGACGGAGCATTGCATTGCACATGATTGCTCGTGATGGAATTCATGATGTGATGAAGAGCTTGTTTTTGTGGACTTCCACTTTACATTAAAATAGAAGTGAAAGTCACCTCTAAAACCTTATGTATTTTGTTTCTATTTCTTCTGCATGTAGTTGTATCACTTAAAAGAACTTCAATACAAGACTTGCTTCGTAGGAAAAACTTTAGTCTGGCTAGTAGTAGGTTTTACCTGTTCAAAGAGGATGAAGAGGCAATTTCTCATCTACTACCTTCTTGCCCTTACGTCTTACCTTTGTTGCTACTCTAGATTGAGTTGTTATCGTCCTTGTTTGGCTGAGAAAGGATTGGATTAAGGAAATCTAGAAGATGGTTCCTTGAACTATGGCTGGTTTATACTTTATAGTAGATTGAGATTACTCATTAATCATGACAGCTTTATATCTTATGTATTTAGCTCTTCTTCGTGTATGGCAAATACTCCTTCTCGCTTTTTTTCTCTTACATGAGTGTCAACTCATGATGTTCACTAGTTGATATCAACTATGGCTCCTAAATAAAAATATCATCGTTGTATTAGTAATCATGCGAACAAAATGAACTCAAATCACCATGGAATATCATTTAACAAAGAGTATGAGGGTGAGTTGGTTATGTAACCAATTACGTATGTTCTATGAAGTGGTTGCATAAGTCGGAGAGGCCATAAAAACAACTATTCCTTCTCATGCATGATGTTTGCATAAGCTGTGCTTAAGTTATTGCAGTTATACCCAGTCATCTATTCACCTACACCCTTCATGCAATGTTCTCTCCTCTTCATTTTCCATTTGCTTCATCACTTGTGGAGTTATGGAATGCGTTGTGTTGAAATGTGGTTCCACTTAACCAAGCATACACCGATTGTTTAAGTTACTTGCTGTAGATCCATCTATCCGGAGCAATGGTTTTATCTATGCCAAAATTTTTGGTGGATTCGAGAAGATAAGAAATACGGTACATACTTATTTGAAGACTTCCATGCCCTCCTTTGATAATTTTTTAGAAGTCATTGTTGGTGTAATTTTGCTTTTGTGTGTGCTTGCTAGATTGCTGATCTTGTCGCCGTTGCCAGACTTTTGAATGCTACTCTAGTCATCCCAGAAATTCAAGAAAGTTTACGCTCCAAAGGCATCAGGTTTGGTTTCATGTTTCAACAATTGAGATTTGTAGTTTCTTATGGAAGTTAGTGAGTGCAGTAAAAAAACACTTGTCCATCAAAAGTGAGCAATATAATTTTTTTTTCTTCTTGTATGCTCCAGCTCAAGCTATACAAGTTTTTCGTATTTATACAATGAGGAGCAATTCCTGGCAGCTTTGAAAAATGATGTTATCATTGTTAAATCATTGCCTCCTAAGTTGAAGGAAGCCCGAAAGCAGAAACAGTTTCCGACATTTAAGCCTCCACGCACAGCTTCTCCAAGTTATTACATTACTGAAATTTTACCAGCTTTGAGAAAAGCAAAGGCTGTTGGTTTAGTCATCTCCGACGGAGGTTGTTTGCAGGTATTACTGTGGTTTTTCACTATCATGTCACTGGTAGTGTTTTTCACATCTTGTAGGTCCAGTACTCCTTTTCATAGTATTAGATGTAGATAACAGTCGCGGTATTGACTGTCGTGGCTTTATATTGGTATGGCAAGCATTATTGCAAAAGGTTTGACGACTTATAAAAAACTGCAAGCTGCATACACATTGTTTCCTTGGTTGTCGTTGCTGGCAAGGCATAGCTTAACTATGCAGGTAATTAACATAGTTTCATTGGTGGTTGTTCTACGCACAGGATACCCTTTCTCCTAGCTTGGCAGAGTATCAAAGGCTTAGGTGTAGGGTTGCCTTTCACGGACTTCGTTTTCGTGAAGAAATTCTGGCACTTGGGCATGAAGTTGTCAACAGGTAAATGCATATTGCTCCTTGAAGTAGACACCAAAGGCACCTACGAAAGTCGAATGAATAGTGAACAATAGATACATATTTTTTGCTTATGTAGAGTAGAGACTTAACATCACTAGCATTGTCTCATCTTCCGTGTATATTTGGAATGGATTTTAATGACGTGCTGTTAGGGATGGGAGGAAAATCTAGATCAATATGATCCTGACAACTGTGTCTCTTGAATCATTCACTGAGCTTAAACTCCTTTATTTGCTCTTCTAGCTGAAATCCTTTGTTCTTTGCTTTACCATCAATTTTAATTGGTCATTGGAAAAAGAGCAAAGTTTTTCTTTTAACTCGGTTTCCTTCGACCTCACGCCTTCTGCTAGCTGACGGTTTGTGGATGAAAGATGATAGTAATTGTTCTTTGGTGAAAGTTGAGCTCAGGATGTATTTGCCCATGCTCTTGTTTAGGTTGTAGTGATTATAATTATGATGTTTGTACTGACTTCTTCTGTTAATGTAAAAGTCTCTCCTTTATTGTCAAAAAAAAAAAAAAAAAAAAAAAAAAAAAAAAACAGAATTGTTATTCTTTTTTGTGATGTTGATAATTTAACTGAAATATGAGTAGCATCATCTTAATCCAGATTACGTGCTTCTGGTCAACCATATCTTGCTTATCATCCAGGGCTTGTGAGAGATGCATTAGCATATAATGGTTGTGCTGAGCTTTTTCAGGTGATTCTGATATTCTGTCTTGTTTCTTATATTATTTGGCTACTGAAAAGTGGTTTTTTTTTATTTGTTTTTGTTTTAATTTGTTTTATCTTACTGCAAGTCTGCAAATATTCGGCTGGTAAGTATATATGGATAATTGTTGGGTGCACTTATCTTGACATTTGAAGATACTTACTTGCAGTGACTCTGGTATAAGAAATCAGAGCATAGAATATAAAAGTGAATGCGCATAAAGTGCTCTGTAGGTTATATGAAGTATAGCTTTACTACATGTATGCAGTATAGCAGTCGCCAAATATATACTTGGTACATAATTTGTGGGTTGATATCTTGGGATTTTTCCTTGCTTTTCAAAATCGGTGCACAGAATATAGAAGTGAATGCACATAATGTGCTCCAAGAGGTGTTTACTAGGATTAGCTCAGAAGAATGACAAAGTGAATTGAATTTGTGAAGTTGGTCCCGAATCCCATCCTTTCGTGCAGTTGGCTTTTAGTGGTATTTATTACCTGGTTTTTAATGATCACTACTGTGGAGGTTGATAGTGCTCTGTCTATGTTACTTTGACACTTCAATTTTTAGGCCAAAAACATGAAACTCTTTTGTAAATTAGCCTTGTCGGGAGACTGCCTTGTATGACGCTTGAATCCAAGTTGGAGTAGCATAGTATGTCGCTGTTTTGGCGTGGTCACTACATGAGGGCCCAAAACATAGATGAACCATTGCTACTCGTAAACTTGTACATAACCTGAAAGCAACTACTAAACCTAGCTTACATGCTTTTTCGAATGTCAGGATGTTCATACCGAACTCATACAGTACAAAAGAGCGCAGATGATTAAGCAACGTATTATCAAAGAAGAACTTAGCGTTGATTCACATCTTAGGAATTTAAATGGTTCATGTCCCCTTATGCCTGAACAGGTAACAATTTAGCTGATCATTCTTGTCTCTTCACGTATTACACTATCTATTGGAATAAATTGGTTGTTTGAATTGAGCGATACAAGCATTATTGTTTTTCTGCTTTATTTATTCGTCGATTAAGTTCTGTTCTTCCATTCCGCACTTTCACCTGTTGATCGTTTAGCTTATAATTATTGGCAGCCTCTGCTCTTTCGTACTCCCTCTCATCAAAACCAAACTTCCCTTACACTACTTGTAGTCAAAGTTGTAAACTATTGACCTTGAATATGTTTAACAGTTAACACAATATAAAAATTTAAACACGATACATATATATTTACATTCCTGATAAAAAAAAAGGGTTTCATAAATATATAATTCCAACAAAAAAGAATTATATATAAATGGAGAAAAACGCTGGCAAAGTGTTGTCTTGGAGGCTGTTAAAAGTCCCATGAGAAGCTCGTGTATGTATAAGAGTATAAATTTTTGTTATTTTTTATATTCATATGTTGTTGTTACTGTATTAAATTTCTTTACCCTAGAAACGGTGTTTAAAGCTAGTCATTTTCTCATGTCCCTTTCACGTTCCACTGATCTTTGTACGCTTTAGGTTGGTCTGCTGCTTCGAGCGATGGGGTACCCTCCACACACAAGGATATACTTAGCAGGTGCCGAGATCTTCGGTGGTCAGAGGGTACTAATCCCGCTGCGTGCTATGTACGCCAATTTGGTAGACCGCACCTCACTGTGCACCAAGCAGGAATTACTAACCTTCTCTGGCTCAGAAAATCCTCTCGAGGATGACGCCGTCGAACCACCTCCATCTAAAACTGCGAAGCAGTTGAAGGAGGAGTGGGACCAGGCAGGTCCTCGACCACGGCCCCTTCCACCGCCACCTGGCAGACCGTTTTATCACCACGAGAAGGAGGGCTGGTATGGCTGGGTTGCTGACAAGGACTCAGAGCCCGAGCCATCACCGATGGACTTGAGAAGGCAGGCACATCGACTCTTGTGGGCAGCTCTCGATTATATAGTGTCGGTAGAAGCGGATGCTTTTTTCCCGGGATTCCATAATGATGGTAGTGGATGGCCGGATTTTTCAAGCTTAGTTATGGGACACCGGCTCTATGAGATGGCATCCTTGAGAACATATCGACCTGACAGGTACCGTTTTTTAAAACTCTGTTTTGAAATTGTTCTCTTAGTTTCTATTTTGGGAATTTAAAAAAATAAAAGTTTTGGAGATGAGGGTAATAAAGAAACTCTTTCGTTAATTTTATTATAAGTTATAAATAGTACAATTAATTATGGAAAAAATCATGAGAGGAGTTAGGACAATAAAATCGGGATAAAGAGAGTAGTACTTAGTACTTGATCAATTGATTGAGGTTAGAGGTCTAGTTTTGGTCCGTGTGATCTTGACTCACCTTTTTGGATTGGGGGCCTATGTTTGCTTACCTCTACAAACATCGATCATATATGAATTGAGTTTCGACTTCCTTCAGATAAAACTTATATATTGCCCGTGTCAAACTTGGAAGATTTCTTTTTGATTCATCCTCACTTATAATCACCTATTCACCTTACGTTTTCTGAGACTATCTTGACAAATTAATGTGAGACTACTTTACAATTATTAAGGGTATTTTAGTTACATTGTTTCCGAAAACACAATAATGTTTCCGAAAACACAATAATGTGTAGAACCCAAAGAATTGGCCGAAAATGGTAGGAAGTTAAAGTATTTGTGGTATTTTCTCCATTACATTCAAATCATATATGTTTGCCTTTTGCACATATTTCCGGGTGAACTTAAAGAAGTGGGACAGCGTGTTTTAATTTTTTAAATCAAGTAAATTAGTCATATAATCTTGATTTATTGAGGGTATTTAGTCTTTTGCAATAAAAAATTCTAAATGTAAATGAAATTATCAAAGTATACGACGAGTATACATTTGAATGAGATGGAGGAAGTAGTATTTTGCTGTTGCAGGCTCACAGCGAGTCAGTGACATGTAATTCTGTACTTTCAAACTTGTGCACGATAATGTTAGTGCACAAAGTATTATCTGGAGTAAATTTTTCGTTAATTCTGGAATAAAGCGTCTATTCTCTAAATTCTGATGCACGAGCCTAAATCATGTTAAATCAGGAAATACTTAGCAGAAATGTTCAACAGTAGCAGCGATAATCTGTACCACCCGAAGAGTAGTTGGATACTGTCGGTGAGAGAGCACTTGAACAAGAGTGTCGGTGAAGAGGGTCTTTTAAGGGAACTCCGCTCATCAAAACCTGTCTCGCTCCTTTCTCACCCTGTTCCTGAATGCTCTTGCCAAACATCAAACTCCGATGTAGTTCTCGGTTCTATTTACGGAAATGTCGTAGAGTGCCCTAGCTGGATGGAGAAAGGGCTCAAATTCAGCGCACAATACTCGTCTATTAACGAATCACTAGAAGACGATTCGGAATTAGATCGACAGCTAGAACCCGATGAAGGCAATTCAACAGAGACTAAACCGTCAATTGAGCAGGACGAAGAAATGGATCCAGACGACTAACGCATCGTTTAAATATATAATTGCCGGAATATATATCAGTTTGGCTTCAAGGTTACCGTTGCCCTCGTTCCTTCCTTCCATCCAAAGGGGTAAATGTAATTTAGCGGATATGGTTTTACGTGCGCTATTGACCCTGAGAAAAGTATGGTTTAAAGACGGCTTTTTTACAAGTCTGCGTCGGTATGGGCGGAGATCAACGGATTCTACGTGACTAAGTTGCAATTTTGGAAGTTAAATAGTTTACGGGCGGCATACGTCAACTACCAATTAGTTGTATTTTTTAATTATCATCATCATTATTATTTTTTCTTTTTGGTCACATTTTGTTTCTTGGTTGGAATTTGTTTTCATTTGAGGGCATAGGTGTAGGTTTTGTCACCACATTTTGTATATCAGTGTATTCTAATCATTCTAACTCTTAGCAGAACATTGAATAAAAAGTGCTGCTTTTTGTTCATGTATTTGCTTTGCTGTGCTTGTTTTAGAATCTTTTTCGTATCTTTTCCGCAGGTTTCCGTCACCTGCCTTCGATTGCGAGCAGAGGTTCGAGCTGGCCTTTACTTAAGACCCGGTCTGTGAGTTGATAATAGACGCGACAACGTAATGGGTCGGGTTGGCCTTTGTTTTTGACCAGGTGACAATCAAATGGGTCAACCCCATGTGTTGAAAGTTGACTTTTTGACATGGTCAATGTTTAATCTTTTACTAGTATACTGTATACCTAGACTTGCAAAGAAAGCTAAGAATATTCAAATTCCAACGTCACGCCTTACATCACAAACGTTGACACCAAATTCATTGCATATATAATTCACAAAATTGGTGTTCATAATCATCATCATCATCATCATCATCATAAAAATACAAAGGATATTATAATTTTTGAGATCAAAGGAAAGTTGAGAAAAAAAAAATGGAAGAAGTGAACTTGGTTTTGTCAAAGGAGTATGGTTCTGTTGTTTTGGTGTTGGTTTTGTACTGTATCTTAAATCTTTGGATGGGTCTTCAAGTCGCAAAAGCTCGCAAAACGTATTACTCCCTATTTTTTACTCGGTTATTTATTTGTCTTTCTAGATTTGATGTATATTGCACGTCTCACTAAGTCAAAACTGACCTTTTATATTAAATTATGTATTTATAGAGATCTATATATGTCAATGTCCGAAATGAAAAGTTTTAGAAATGTTCCAACTTTTTCGAATGGAGAGGGTGACAAATTCTTAGTATAGACGGTTATAGTTATACATTAGAATCACACTCACAACGTACTTAAACACGCTTCAATACGTTACAACGGTCTTAAGGAAGATCTGTTATTGATTTTAAGGTTTGTGGATGTTTTTGGAAACAGGTATAAGGTTGATTATCCAACCCTTTATGCATCAGAATCTGAGAACAAGAATGCCAAAGTCTTCAATTGTGTTCAGGTTTTGTACTTTTTGATACGTCTTCTGTTCCGTTGAATTTTATAATTATTCGTTTGCTTGTATCGAGGCATGTACCGAGCAATTGGCTTCGTTTAAAACGGAAATAATTTGGCGTTGATGATCAATGCAGAGAGGACACCAGAATTCATTGGAGTATATGCCGGTGTATTTCATACTGTCGATATTGGGTGGAATGAGGCATCCCTGTGTTTGTGCAGCACTTGCTTTTGCCTACCTCGTCACTCGATACTTCTACTTCACTGGTTACTCCAGTGGCGATCCTCAGAAACGTCTCTCTGTTGGGTACACTCCCATTTCCTTCCATAAATACTAGAGAGTTTCGCTTGTTAATTCTGCTGTGTAAACTTACTGTTGTGTTATTGTTACAGGAAATACGGTTTCGGAGCTCTGTTAGGTCTTCTGATCTGCACGATTTCTTTCGGAGTTCAGCTTATCATTGCGTGAGTATACAGAAGCGTGTTTTTTCACGTTCGCGTCACAGATCTCTCCTGCTTCCCGTTGTATTACACGTCGATATACTTTTGTTGATATAGATCTCGTACTTCTTGTATTATTATATTCTAGTCGTCATTTCATTCAGTCGAATCTGAATGTAGACAGTAGCAAAACCCTTTGTCCATGTTGCTGCTGCTACTGATTTCGGATAAGTAGTCGTTATCATGAATAAAACTCTGACTTTTGATCAAGGCTTTTATATTATTTTTATCATACCCTCTTTAAGGCGTAACATGTATTTTCCGAGATATTACAGGCACAATTACTGTGACAGCAACTTAGAACGATATCACCCATAACCCCGTTGACGGATGAACTACTATGTTGTCAAAGTCTCGATAAAATGTCATTGAGGATGGTCGCTACATTGTTGTAGCACTCCCGTACTTTTGCTACATCCTTCGCTCTTGCAGCATAATCCAACTGCAAAACACGTGTGAATTACCTAAAAAGAAAATAGATTACAAAGCATCTATAAAACAAATAAGACACATAAGTTTTACCTCAGTGACACTGTTGAACAAATCGGCGTAAAGCTTCCTGAGCATCGGTCTGACGTTCCCTTCTTTCGTCTGTATAATCGTGTATATATCCTGCCTAAGAATCCCCGAAGCTCGTCGCAGTTCTCGCTGCGCCTCTCGCCAGTCTTCTTCCTCTAACAGCGCCTTAACGCCTAACAAACCGAGTGCATGTTCTTTGATCACTGCCTGGGCTTCTTCGCCTGTTTGGTCAGGGACTGTCATCCGGAAATCAAACCCTGCAGCTGTTCTGTTTCCTGTCGCTGCTAACATTAGCGACGATATCAGCGTTACAGACCCGATTCTTCTACTGATAAAGCTTCGAGGTTTGTTGTCGTTTTGTGTGTCAGTTCGAGACGCTAATGCGCAGAAGGTTGATGCTGCAGAAGGCTGCTGTATATCATGGCTACTCCAACAGACTGATGAAGCAAATGCCATACTTCAGGGATGTTTCTTAAAACATATACCTACATATTTCGCGATAACAGTCTCTTAATAGTTTTGCTGGACACTACACTGGTCGTCACACTCGAGATATCACACATACATTGATTCAACTCAGAATTTCCCGTCATCTTTTCGCTCATCCAATTTAAGAATACCCATCATCGCGTTACTAAGTAATCACTAGTAAAACTAGTAATGTAATATTACGAGATATATCAGCTACGAAAAGTCGAAAACACACTCATTTAAGAGCTTTATTACTTAACAAGATAAGAGAGGAAGATAAAAAAGTTAAGAGATACTTACAGATAATATTGTGTGGATGACATATCATATTACCTTAAAAATTGAAGCAGATAAGTAGATGAGAGCCTAACTTATTATATATGGAGTAGTATAACTTAGGCGAAATTGCAAATAACTACCTTTTAAAATCACTTTTTTTTTCAAATAACTACTTTTTATAAAAAAAATTTCAAATCACTACCTTAAAACGTATTTTTGTTTTCAAATCAATCTGGGTTCTGAAAGCGTCATATTTTATCAAATTCCGACACTTTGAAAGTTTTTGTTGCCTTTTATTTGAAACACCCATGTCAAATACCCATTCTACCCTTCTACCATTTTCTAACCTTTCTTCCTCTATTTAACTTAACCTCTTCATTTCATCCTCTTTACCTCTTTACCTAAAATTTCTTCCATTGTTTTTAATTTTTTCTCTCATATTATTCAATCAAACAATGATTCTTTCACTTTTCAGCACTTTCCATCCTTATTTTTTTGAGTTAAATAGAGATTTCCGGGGAACTGGTATTGATTTGAAAACAAAAATACGTTTTAAGGTAGTGATTTGAAAAAAAAATTATAAAAGGTAGTTATTTGAAAAAAAGTGGTTTTAAAAGGTAGTTATTTGTAATTTCGCCTATAACTTATTATATGCTGTTTGGCTGATATATTTATTTTCTGATGATAACAAATAGTTATGAAAATGATTTACGAATTTTTGTTTTAAAAAAATTGAACGTATAAACTTTTAGTATCGTTTGATTGTCGAAATTGGATAAGGAAAATGTGACGTATAATTTCAGCGATAAGTTTACCACGACTTATGAGGGATATCTACAGTCAATTGTCTCAACATACACTCAAAAAATGATGATCTCACTTAAGGCATTTACGTAAAATTATCGTACAATTTCAGCTATAATATCATCACTTGATTGAGATACTATTACGTACAAAATCGGCGGAATCATGTCCAAATTCTCGTCAACTTGAAATATTTTGTTACGATAATATCATGGAACTATGTTAGATCGACTTCACTTGATCATTATTGAACTAATTTATCGTCGGCTAGCTCAGTTACCTTGTTCAAATTACGATTGAAATACATACCAAGAGCATACAAGTTTATGAACTTGTCTTAAGAAAACCTCACTCATCCATCCAAAGAACTAAATTATCCGACACAACAAACTACACAAGTCATAAAACAGCTCGGAATAAAACTTCGGAAAGCTCCATAAAACCGTGCTTATAGACGACACCTACTAATTCCATTCCACAAGTTTTAAACATGTTCGGTACAGCCTCCTTGGCTACGTCATAGAAACAGAATGAACAGGTCCTTTTAGTTTCCAGATCAACGGCATGTAGCTTACCCTGATGATTCCATGACAACCCACTTGACTAATAAATTCAACACAAAGACATTAATCAAAACCAACATCAATGATCAGACTCTTAATTACCAAAAATAAAGATAAATCAATATTTCCTGACTACACTATTTATAGTTAAACATCAATGATCAGACTTTTAATTACCAAAAATAAAAATTCCATTGTGATTGTCACAAAATATGCCACTACACCAATTAATCACTTGTGCCACAAAATATGTCACTGAAATTATAATATGTGGCATAATTTTGCTTTGCCACGGAAAAAATCCATTGTGATTGGCACCAGAAAAATTTATGCCACGAAAGAAAAAATTATGTGGCAAGTAATCACTTGTGCCACAGAAATAGTTAAATTCGTGGCAAAAATAACTATTTAGCCACAAACCAAGCCACACATGTGGCAACAACATCTATTTATGTCACGAAAGAAAAAATTATGTGGCAAATAATCACTTGTGCCACAGAAATAGTTAAATTCGTGGCAAAAATTGCTATTTAGCCACAAATCAAGCCACGCATGTGGCAACAACATCTATTTATCCCACAAGAGAAAAAATTATGTGGCAAATAATCACTTGTGCCACAAAAATAGTTAAAATCATTGTAAAACATCTATATTGCCACAAGTCACACTACGCGGACGTGGCAAAAATACCAACATAGTTACAAATTGTTTAGTGGCCTCGCTAGACTGAAATACACAACAAAAATTCACGATTCAATCAATAGTTAAGCACAACGTACCGGAATTTTTTGAACACCTGGGCCTCGCTAGACTATAAAAACACGAATATTGATAATGTTTTACAGATAAGCTATAAATTCAATTGTATCTAAGTTTTACTCACTTAAATAAAAATGAAATGGTAAAAAAATATACAAGTGAGTAAAACTTAGATACAATTGAATAACTACGCAATATACAAAAAAAATATACAAGTGAGTAAAATTTGGGTTTTTAAGTTAGGGTTTTTTTATGATATTGATAATGTTTTAAAATTTGTAGGTAGAGTATTTTTCCTCTGATTATTGATATAGATTTGATTATTTAGAAGTTTTTTGATTATTCTGAATATGTTCTGTATTATTTTGGGTTTTTAGAAGTTTTCCTCTAATTATTCTGTATTTTTTCTGTAACTTTTGATAATAAAATGTAGTGTTTTTGATTTTCCTTTTAGATTGCAAGATTTCCGGTACTGAGGGATGCCAGGAGAAAAACCAACTTGATTCTAATCTTGTTGAAATGAAAGCGATCAATGAGATTCCTCTATATCTTTTGAATGTCTTTCCCTCCTTGAAGAAGTTCACTATTTTTTCTGATTCAATGAAGTCTGTCAAGTTTTTTAACGAGGGGAAGGAGGAAGATGGGTCGACTCTATTCAATGCTGAACTTCAACCGTTTTTGAAATTCAAATACCGTTGCAATTCTGTTTCCTTATCTAAAGCAACTAGATTAGATGTATCCATTGCTCATAATGTCGCGCGTTTTGGTGTTGTCAATACTATCAACCTTATTGTCAAGCGTGAAATCTATAATCCCTGGGTCAGGTCATGCAATATTGACTGTGAAGATAAAAATCCTTGTGGTTTTGCTGTCCTCCACATTGACTTTGAGGAGCCTGATCACTCTGTCAATACTATAAACCTTATTTGCCACATAATTTTTTCTCTTGTGGGATAAATAAATGTTGTTGCCACATGTGTGGCTTGGTTTGTGGCTAAATAGCTATTTTTGCCACGAATTTAACTATTTCTGTGGCACAAGTGATTATTTGCCAAATAATTTTTTCTTTCGTTGCATAAATAGATGATGTTGCCACATGCGTGGCTTGGTTTGTGGCTAAATAGTTATTTTTACCACGAATTTAACTATTTCTGTGCCACAAGTGATTATTTGCCACATAATTTTTTTCTTTCGTGGCATAAATTTTTCTTGTGACAATCACAATGGATTTTTTCCGTGGCAAAGCAAAATTATGCCACATATTATAATTTCAGTGGCATATTTTGTGGCACAAGTGATTAATTGTTGTAGTGGCATATTTTGTGGACGAACCTGATTGGATTGTATGTAGTAAGATTTATTCGAGTCTGATTGATTTGTCTTTATTTTTAGTAATTAAGAGTCCGATCATTGATGTTGGTTTTGATTAATGTCTTTGTGTTGAATTTATTAGTTAAGTGGGTTGTCACGGAATCATCAGGGTAAGCTACATGCAGTTGATCTGGAAACTAAAAGGACTTGTTCCTTTTGTGTGTTTGATGTGGCCAAGGAGGCCATACCTCAGCTGATGTTGAGGGTTGGTCAACTCTCTAGTCAGCCAAACTTGTACGTAGCCTCGGATGCCGAGTTTCTGACCCCTAATAATCTCTGCAACATGAAACTGCCACCTCAGTCTATTCTCAAGTTCGAAACCTGCCAGGAGTTGTCATCAGGCCTACAGATGGTTGTTTTTTCAACTGATGGTGGTTCATCGAAGAAAAAAAAAATTACAATTCACATAAAGGATATTGATAGTACAGTTGAGCTGGTAAGATTATTTATGGTATTGAATTTGTTTATTTAAGATCATTGATTTCTGAGTTAGGAATCAATGGCTCTTCAAATCTGATAGTTTTTTTTTTTTTTTTTTTTTTTTGAAGACTTCTATTGCCAACAAGTTGCGTGTGTCGGACCTCTTCAACGAGAAGCCTGTTAGCTTCCTTGCCGAGAAGATTGGGTTTGTCAACGATCATAATTATGCCATTGACATTGATCTGATGGTGGAGAGTGTTTAGTAGTAGTATTCGTCTCGGTAGTAGTTGGTATACTGTTATTTTCGGAGTAGTTGGATTACTGTTATCTACGGAGTAGTTGTGAAGCAAAATTAGCAATGAAAACAAACTACCACGGGGAAAGTACTTGTATTGCCTTTTGGTCTCTCACTCCTGGAGCAGAAATAAACTCGGAGGAGAATGTTGCTACTGTTCGATAGCCAACTGTTTTTTTTTTTTTTTTTTTTTTCATCTTCTGGATACTATTGTAGTCATGAAATATTGTCCATTTTTTCGGCATATCTGTTTTGTTATGAGCTTACAATGTACTCGTAAAACTCAATACTGTTTTTAGAGGCATTTTTATATGCTGTGCTCATTGTACCCGAGTATTTCATCCCGATCCATTGATCGTTCACACATTTGTGTCAAGTTGATCGACTTTTGGTCAAGGCTTTTATATTATTTTATTGTACCCGTTTAAGGCGTAACATGTATTTTCCGAGATATTACAGGCACAATTCCTGTGACAGCAACTTAGAACGATATCACACATAACCCCATTGACGGATGAACTACTATGTCAGAGTCTCGATAAAATGTCATTGAGGATGGTCGCTACATTGTTGTAGCACTCCTGTACTTTTGCTACATCCTTCGCTCTTGCAGCATAATCCAACTGTGAAACACATGTGAATTACGTAAAAAGAAAATAGATTACAAAGCATCTATAAAACAAATAAGACACATAAGTTTTACCTCAGTGACACTGTTGAACAAATCGGCGTAAAGCTTCCTGAGCATCGGTCTGACGTTCCCTTCTTTTCGTGCGGCATAATCGTGTATATATCACGCTTTAAGAATCCAGAAGCTCGTCGCGATTCTCACCATTGCGCCTCTACTTCGATCTTCTTCCTCTAACAGCTTTAACGCCTAACAAACCGAGTGCATGTTCTTTGATCACTGCCTGGGCTTCTTCGCTGTTTGGTCAGGGGCGTCATCAGGAAATCAAACCTGCAAATGTTTCGTTTCCCGTCATTGCTAACATTAGCGGCGATATCGGCGTTCTGGACCGATTCTTCATCGATAAAGCTTCGAGGTTTGTTGTCGTTTTGTGTGTCAGTTCGAGACGCTAATGCGCAGAAGGTTGATGCTGCAGAAGGCTGCTGTATATCATGGCTACTCCAACAGACTGATGAAGCAAATGCCATACGTCACGGATGTTTCCTAAAACATATACCTACATGGTTCGTTTACTTTGTTAAATCTCGACCTTCTCTTTTGCCGAACTGCTGTCACATATACAGATAGTGTTTTCACTATTTGCGAAAACAGCATTTTAATAACTTCGCTGGACACTACACTGGTCGTCACACTCGAGATATCACACATACATTGATTCAACTCAGAATTTCCCGTCATCTTTTTCGCTCATCCAATTTAAGAATACCCATCACCGCGTTACTAAGTAATCACAACTAAAACTAGTAATGTAATATTACGAGATATATCAGCTACGAAAAGTCGAAAACATACTCATTTAAGAGCTTTATTACTTAACAAGAAAAGAGAGGAAGATAAAAAGTGAAGAGATACTTACAGATAATATTGTGTGAATGACATATCATATTACCTTAAAAATTGAAGCAGATAAGTTGATGAGAGCCTAAACCTATTAAGTAAACAAATTTTCTTCCATTTATTTATATATGTAGTATAACTTGTTAGTTATTATATGCTGTTGACAAACAATGTCAATTTTGGCTGATATATTTATTTTCTGATGATAACAAATAGTTATGAAAATGATTTACGAATTTTTGTTTAACAAAAATTGAACGTATAAACTTTTAGTATCGTTTGATTGTCGAAGTTGGATAAGGAAAATGTGACGTATAATTTCAGCGATAAGTTTACACTCAAAAAATGATGGATCTCACTTAAGGCATTTACGTAAAATTATCGTACAATTTCAGCTATAATATCATCACTTGATTGAGATACTATTAAGTATTAAGTACAAAATCGGCGGTATCATGTCCAAATTCTCGTCAACTTGAAATATTTTGTTACGATAATATCATGGAACTATGTTAGATCGACTTCACTTGATCATTATTAAACTAATTCATCGTCGGCTAGCTCAGTTACTTTGTTCAAATTACGATTGAAATACATACCAAGAGCATACAAGTTTATGAACTTGTCTTAAGAAAACCTCACTCATCCATCCAAAGAACTAAATTATCCGACACAACAAACTACACAAGTCATGAAACAGCTCGGAATAAAACTTCTGAAAGCTCCATAAAACCGTGCTTATAGACGACACCTACTAATTTCATTCCACAAGTTTTAAGGCACGGAGTCTCCCAAAAGCGGAGTCGAGACTCAGACCTGACGCGGAAACACTTCGTCGATAATTTCTTAATTAGCATCCAGAGAGGGTAGACGTAAATGAGGAATTTTAGCGAGAGTATGAATCGCTCCCTTGGTTCCCCATCTTCTGGATATCCTCGGGTGAGAGTATTTTAATATACCAGACATTGTTTACAAATGCCCTGCATGAGAAGAAAAAAAAAAGTTATCTCAGCTCGTTTCGATGAATAACTGATTCCATATATCAAGACTCCACATTTTTCAAACATCGTGAAAGTACACGGAAACAAAAGGTTGAGTTGTCGAGTCCCTGAACCCAGTTTAAGAAAACAGAAAAGATCATCTTACAGAATCAGAGTTCACCATCCATCCTTGTGGAAAGTAATAACACGATACTCCCTCGATTCTAATTTAGGTGATCTGAACATTTGATGTTTGAAGTCTATCAATATCATTAAAATGTTTCGAGGCACTTTTTGTAATTTATGTCATCAGAGTTCCCAAGAGTCTCCTAAATGAACATGGGCTACTTCATGAAAAAGAATACTGCTTTCATAACCCGCTGTCACGGTTGGTTGTACTTTTTTACAAAGTTAAGTGAAAATACACCTTTCAAATAAGATGTTCTATTCAAGTATTCATTAATTCAGACGAAGTATATATTTAACGTCACCAAAGTGAGAAGATCTTCAGATCTGAGGCACCACACTAAAGTGAGAAATAATCCTAGTGATAAGACTCCATGTCTAGACATCCTGTTTCTCAACAAAGTGAGGAGCTGCAAAGTGTGGACTGCGGTAGTGATTGATTTCATCATGTGTGTTATTCGGTATGAAAGGGGGCGTTTACATTAGAGCATAGAATCGAAGGTCATAAAAGAAAGTACTACGTACATATCGGAATAACAGTAAGAAGAGGGATATGTGAGAACTTACTCCCAAGGGTCGTCTCCAAGGAGAAGTACATCATTCTCCCTGTCGACAAATACAAGCTGCCAGCCTGATCTCAGAGGGTCGTCTAACTTTCCCTCTATTCCAAACATTTGTCCCAGCTCCTCCCGCAACTCATGGTAGCTGCTGAACCGAGATATGTCTAACGAACGCCCAACTGACCCTGTTCGATACACCTGCAAGATTTACCAACGTAAGTGACTACGGGTGTACACCATCTTCGTAAATTGGCCACAAAAGCTATTTCAACCATTAATTTGAATTCACATATTTCTTTTCCGCTCATGTCATTGAGGAAAAAACCAAGACTTGCTACGTTTTGACAATGGATATGTGGAATACAGCAAAATGAGGTAATGTTGTAGTGATTTCGATTCACATATTTCCACTTTTTAGGAGATGAAAATACATGAAAAGATCAAGGCACACATCACATGAGCGTGTTGCTAAGGAATATATACCTTGACAAATGTTCTTGCAGTGGTGGACAGATCATCCTGCCCTTCACTGTGCAACTCAGGGGAGCTGCTATTACAACCATATAAAGAAGTCGGGAACCCAGATGCATCAGATGGTATTGAACAAATATCGGTGTTCGTGGCCGAAGTGCGATAAGTGGTTGGCATCGTCATAGGTAATACCAGCCCCGAAGAATCCAGATTAGCACCAAATAAGTTGTGGCTCTCCAAGGCATTGTCTTTCCCTGGGTATGGTGCTAAGGATGCAACGTCGCCAAATGCATTAATGGGCGTGTAGGAATTTGTCGATACCAAGGGATGTTGAGAAGTCGATTCATTCAACATCAAGTGATCGATGTTCGACAAGTCTGATAAATTACCGATACCTTCAGAACGCATAGTGTCCAACATATTAGTAACAGGCGGGTGAGAGTGGCCCGAGGAGAATATTTCAGGTTTTCCGAGGGATGGTGAGGCACTCGACTGTTGTCGCATTTGCATTTCATTGCTCTGTAGAGAAAACGTCTCAGGACTACATAACTGATGGTTTTGGAATCCCTCCTGTTGCTGCTTCAAGTATCCCTGATGTCCCGTGTGTTGTGCAACATTGTCCTTGGAAACTTGGGACTGTGCCTGAAAGATCGGTTGTGAAATTGATGAAAGGTTCATTTGCTGTTGCTGTTGCTGCTGCTGCTGCTGCTGCTGCATAGGGTTTTGACTTGTGGACTGTTGAAAATAATGCATCGGCTGCTGAAACTGCATCAATTGGGGACTGACAACATCACTGCCTCCTCTTAGATTGGATGATAACAACGCTTGAAATGGCTGATTTTGACTGTTAACGGGAAGCAGACCGTCAACTCTTGTCTGCATCCAGGGGAACATGCCCATCGACTGAAAATTTAAAGGGTTAAGCCCTTGCTCTCCATTTTGTCCTCGCAACCATAACAAGCTGTTTGCTGGGTCATCCATAGTCTCTGCAAGATTAAGTGAAGTAGTGTACCATCATTTGACGCCAAAATTCGCTGCTAGTTTATTTCTTTATACATATGTAAACAACAATTTAGAAATCGGTCTCAGAAAATCCAATCTTATTACTATTCGAACGCATGCAATATTTTTGTCCTTATCATTTCCAGTAACCTTGGAAGTAATATTTACAATAAAAACTACCGAGTTCTTCATATCATCGTATGTGTTTATATGTCTATTTGACACAGAAACTATGATCAAAAGAACACACAAACCACTAAATTAATTGATAATGCGATGAATGCTATAGTTTCACGAAAAAACAAAAACATAAAAATAAGAGAAGAATAATGAGTCTACAATACCTGGTAACGAGGACGTTCCAGCATGCCAAGGCCTTTTGAACCGCAGCGGAAAGAGAGATGGGTACATAGGGAAGGTAGTTAGAGGTTCGATTTCCCATAATGATACTCGTGGCTGCCTCTCCCCAGCAGTTGACTCATCCCAGCCAACCTGCAAATAATAAACAACATTTACACAAGTGAACTAAAGCCTCCACCCTATGGTGGGGGTAAATCATGGATAGGTTGTTCATGAATAACCTCTGAAAAAGTTACGTTTGCAAATGGACAGATTAAGTACTACTTCACCATATGAGAAGGGTACGCAATTTATGAACCATTTTGCTTTATTTCAAAGCTGAAAACCAACTCTATTGGAAATGGAAAAGATTAGAACATAGTCAACATACATAACAAGGAAAAAGTTCTGAGTATAAGACAGACACAAGCTATGAGCAAGCGGTATCTTATCTTGAAATTTTCACTTTCCTAAGAAAATTGGCATAAAGTTAATGAAGAGGAAGGAAGTCGGTTCTAGCCAATGACTTTTGCTATAAGTTGATTGAATAATACTTGTGTGCAAAATGGCGTATTCAAAGCTCATTAGTCATTGCCATAATAAACGGGTAACAAATGACATAAATAAAGGGAGTGTTAAGGAGAATAAAATGTTAATAAACACGACAAATTTTAGACTATGAATAGAGACGTGAAAATCTTAAACTTTATGTGGCCGTGGACTAATGATTCACTTCAAGGAGAGGATTGAGATCCATCACCACCATTTACCCCACCACACTTGTCACCCACCATCACATCCATTACTGAAAGCTATCACTAAGGTGATCGTACCTCGATCCTCTACCAGATATATGGTGTTTAGCGATGGTAGCAAAAGGCCACGGTTATGATGTAGACAGCTAAAATGCGTGTCGAAAGCTAGAAGCTATGTTACTCTGAAAGAGTGTCCGGGTGACAGACACTTGTCTAGGTGTCGAACACAGCTAATTAGCTTTTTTGTGCGAAGTGTTCAATTTTGTTGTCTAAAGTGAAGTGTCTAAATGTAGTGACGTGTGGTGTCGGACTGTCGGATACGACACAGAAGGACACGCAACAACATGACAGCAAACTGAAGTGACGGAGTAACATCGGGCGGCATCCATCAGTGGTTAAATGAGGTAGATTATTAGAGAACAACAGTTAAAATCAGCATATACTCTGTAATATCTAATTGGTTGTATCCTTCTCTACAAATATCCTAACGTTCGACCAACAAAGACAAGGAAATCATACAGCAAAAGAACTGCCAAAAGTTAGTAGATAGTACCTTCACAGATCTCCAATGGGAATTTGGCCAACGGACAGCATCTAGGTCACTAATTCCAGTAATTGTGCCCATGTATCTGCAAATAACAAGCCAGTAGATAGTCAACATACATTGCTATGGGTGGCCAAAACGTGGCACGAAAATGTGAAAACTGCATGTTACAGATCCTACACAAGACAATGCAATGCCCTTGAATGAAGTTTTTCAGAGTAGAGGCTAAAGCTAATCGAACAATATGTGGCTTGTCACATTAGCAGATTTTCTTTGCAGACAATGAGTTTGACGTTATCAAAGTATGAGCAAAATTGGTTACCCCCTATCATTGTGAGGAGCGAGGACGCTCTCAAATCAACTACACTTGTGTGAACATACCTGAGTGAAAGAATCCATGTCATCATGACAAAAACCCAAGAAGAAAAGCAAAATACATCGCATTATCATAGCAGTAATCAAGTTAAATGTGCAGTCCAACGTAATCAAGTTAAATGTGCACTCCAACTCTTAGACAATCTACCTGAATTTTCATTGCACAAACATAGTAATGATATTCGTACCTCCGAACACTTGATTCTTCTGTCTCAAACAGCATACGAAATCGCATCCCAACAGAAACACGCGTGTGAAACACAGCTTTTACGTATTTTGACAGGGAAATGACGAACTCTGATGGGCTAGCCCTGTACCAGAATATATAAAACAAATAGTTAAAAACTTAACTTGAAAAGATGAAACAAATATATTAAAATAATATGAGAGTAAGGATATTGAGACTGATCACTGAGTAGATTCGATACAGACCTTGGGTTAAAGAAGACTGTGAAACAACTATTAGTAGCAGCTGCATGAGCTGCTGCGGCTAAAAGCCCAATGTGCATACTGTCGCTTGATAGAACAGAAGATGGCATCACCGTTTGAGGTCGAGTGGCCCGGCGAATTCCCAGAAAAAGTTGGTTCTTTTCATTCCTACATCAAGATCATTAGTATTCATAGATTTAGTATATACATGATTATATTTAGAATAAAATTATACAACCAAACACTGATGATAGTTCAATCCTTTAGCAGAAAAAATTATAATGGAGATATTAACCATATAAACAGAACTGAATCTCCAGCAACAAGCCTTTTGGCACTGACAAAAACGCTCCATCCAGTAGTAAGTAGATGTCTTTTGGGCTGTCCTGCATAACACAAGATATAAACTGTTACAAAAACTTCTACAAAGAAAGCAGTGAAATATGTTCAGGTACAAGAGAACTGAAAGGCCCAAGGAATTCACTAATAGAAACCGATGGAGGGAAATGTCGGGTGATGAATAAGCTGGTTAGGCAAAGATAACCCAGCCAACAATGACTTCTAGCACACCACATTCAGCGCACCTCTTAATTAGAAAAAACGCCAAATAAAGTGCCTAAGTGTATAAAGCAGGGTGTGTTTTCAAATTTTTTTTCAGTAATTCAATCGCAGAGGTTGAATTCTTGACAGACGAATATATACTGTCATGGTGTAAAGAAGATGAAGGTAACAACATTCAAAGATCCAGCAATTCTAATTAAGCTAGCAAAAACACTAATAAAAATAAACCTTCAAGGATGTATGCCTTAAAAGCCAAATCGAGCAGTTGATATATAGCACAACTGCACAAGAACTTTCTTAATAACAGTATGTGTAAAAGCTGGTGCTCACTGCACTAATAAGCACTTCATTCATCCACCACCGACCAGGGTTAATATTGATCACCAATGTCGAACCGAAACAAATAAATCAAAACAGACCAATTTGCCTCAACACAAACTGGACCAAATAGGTTCAAGAAAGATATGCTTGAGCAAACTGCAATCTATAGTAGTGCCCCCGCAGAAAACAACCATCTACTTGTGATACTGAATTTTTCACGGGGTGAACTTGATAAAGTACAGCAACCCCCACAATACCTTCACAAAATTGAGTTGGCATTTCAGCACCCTTCTATTTCCACCCTCCCAAAGTAAGTTTGAGTTAACCAATAATGTCCAATTTCATAGAATGTCAAAGTATCAAAGTTCATCTCCATTGACCTTCATCACCAAGAACGAAACACAATTTTGTGAAGAAAACAGCATTTGAGCACACCTAGCCAACCTTGCAGCACTTTACCTTATTTAACAATTATATAGCCTGGAATTACTTTGCCAGCCTGATTTGTCTCAGACAATCCCAAACCAAAACTGACACAAGATGACCTTGACTTGATCGATAAGGGACTAGCTTCACAATGATCGAAATAAGATCAACTTGTAATTATTAATAATAATGTAATACGGAGTACGCGAAGTTCTGAAATAGAATTCATACAACAAAATGCCAACTGATGATCCAATCCAATAGAGACTTGACCCCCCAACTGTCATTATAATAGACTCGACCCGACTAATGATATTGGTGTGTGATAGGACACAAATCCAACATGACCTAACTCGTCTTGACTCAACTGAAAACAAACCCACACGCCGAGACGACCTTAGGTTGAGCACAAGAAAGGATCATTAGGAGATACAGTTCAATTCATCCCACTGATGACGGTAGTGAATTCCAAACATGGAACTGTTTTCTTCACCAAGTTTAATCATTTAAAAACCCTTTAAACACAGGAAAAGTTTTTCAAAAGCTAATAATACCTATCTGGTCCCACCACAGCATGAGAAAAACTCAGTTGTTATCTAAGTTATGTATGCCACATTTGATGAATGGTTCCCCATACCTCCAACTAGACTTACACAACCACAAGTCAATTAACAGTACACATAAGGCCACTTGTGCCATCATTTTCCCACTCATGAATTCACGTCAACAAATTCAACAAATCTAGTTGGGCCAATATAAAGGAAAATACATGTACCTCGAAAGATATGTCGAAATTTCCATTCAACGTCGTGCAGATCCCTGGCAATCAGCTCCTGGCAAGGTGGTTGTTGAGAATAGTCCTGCGGAAATAACAAAGAAAGAGCAATTTAAAAACATAAAAACTAAAAAAACTCTCTGCTAGTAAAACGAATTAAGTAAGTGATGAAACTACCAGCGGAGGAAAGACTTTCTCGGCTGCACGACGAGGGACAGAAAAGCCGCCATGAGTACTGGTATCGCTGGCTGTCAATGTTTTGCAGAAGTAATTCGTGGGCTGTCGACTTGGGATGCCAAAATCTGCAGGAAGATAGATGTCCTTCTGCTCTTGCTGAAAAAAAGGTTCAAATAACGAGTCAGTTTCGCCTCAGAATTTGTCAAAAGAGAACCTGCAACGGAACACATGTCCATCAAACGCAGCAACTTCGGGATTACCGGACTCAAGGGCTGCAAAGTCATTTGCGCGTAGACTTCATCTGTCTCAATGTCAGCCTACAACACCAACAAAGTTGATCAAACTTGGGTCCCATTACTTGGCTAATAATGTAATATCAACAAAACATTCGAAAGTGTAAGAGCGTAGAACAAACATGCATTGTGACATTGTGGAGCTGGCAGATCAACTGCGGGGGCAAGTTCGGGTAATTTGGTATCTGGCCATCGACATCTCTATTGGTTGTCGCAGCAACCTGAGTTACACAACACACACATAACATTACATTTGACACGAAAAAACACAAATACAATGAAAATCAATTGTTTACAGTGGAACAAAAACAGCATTGATGTATCAACCTGCTCACTGTGACCTTGAGGAAAGTAGACAACTCGACTTCCAGCTGTCGGAAGGCACACAAGAGGGCCAGCACAAGCATGCCATAATTCCGAGTTCAGACACTTTTTCTCACCACCACCCTCTATATCAACACCAACAACATCAATAATCCATATAAATTTTGAAGTAATAAAGCATCATCATTAAGAACAACAAACAAATTAAAACTAATTAAAGTAATCCAATGAGACCGTCGTATATGTACAACGCCCACGCGGGCTATTTGTGACTAAATGTAACTAGTGTGACCACAGTTGGGTAGACTGTGACCATTATTATTAAGTCCCCCCACAATTTTAGTCACAAACAGTCTGTCGTACGCATAAAACGATAACATCCAAGATTATTGTGAAATAATACATTGAAAAATCATAAAATCAACAGAAACAAAAAATTAATGCATCTTAGCAAAAACACAACCAACAAAAAAATGGAAACAAATTGTAAATAAGACAAGAAAAATCAATACCTTCACTACCTTGCTGACCTAATCCTGAGGTAGAAAGCTTCATATCTTAGAAAAAAAAAACTTAATCTAGCAATTAAACTAGCTTAGATTATCTTTAATTACATGTAACTCAGAAAATAATCACCCATTTTAATTAAAATCCACTTCAAAAAAAAAACAAAAAACTTTTTTTTGGTTTTAATCCCCACATTCCTTCCATTCATTATTTCTACACCCACCCATAAATGGAATATTAAAAATTGAAAAATAAAAAATAAAAATAAAAACCCCAAAAAAATGGGTCACACACTCCACATTCCTCAAAACTAAACCAAACCCATTTCACTAAACAACATTTCAACCAAAACCCATATCATAAAAATGCAAAAAAAAAAAAAAAAAAAGAAAAAAAAAAGTATATTTTGTTTTTAATTTTATTGTTATAATCAATGATAATAATTTCTTAAAGTAGCAAAAATCAAACTACCCACCTACAACTAAAAAAGAAAATAAAAAAAAAAAAAAAAGCGAAGTACGATGAGGAGCACGATTATCAAGACATGACGGTGAAAATAGAAAATAAAATAAAAAATAAAGTTGATATTTTGAAAGTACAGAAGAGTTTATATAGAAGAAGAAAGAAGCTGAAACAAGTGAAATATAGCAGGAGTTAAAAATACATTACTATATTTATTTATTAATAAAATATATTAATTTTTTTTTAATTAGTTATTAAAATAAAGAAAAAAAAAAGGAAAAAGGAAGGGTATATAAGGAACCAACCGACCAGAAGTCGAGCTGGGCAGAGAGAAGAGCAGAAGAGAGAGAAAGAAGAAGGAGAATGAAGAAGAAGAAGAAGAAGAAGAAGAAGAAGAAAGAAAGAAGGAAGTAATTTTAGTGAGAGAATTTTAATTGAAGTTTAGAGAGGTAGAAGAGTAGTACACTTTTGAAGATGAGGTTAAAAAGTGTGAGAATTTACTCTACTCCCCCCTATTTACTCTATCATTTCATGTGTGTGTTGTGATTTGTGTGTGTGCCACTCTCTTAATAACTTCCATTTTTCTATATATATTTATTTAGAGCTTGGATTCTCGGTTTCATTTTCGTGTCTCATTTTGTGTCTCACTAAAGTTTATATTTTGTCACGTAATAAAATTGATGATCAAAATATTAATGATGCATTAGAGTCGGCTATTTTCACGGGCCCCATTGAGTAGTGTTTTGGAGTCCCACGACTTTCTGCCCTCTGGCCCTGCTTTATTTAAGGGTCGGGCCCGGGTCCAATTTTAGAGCTCGGCCCTCTCAGGCCTGCCAAAAAAAAAATTAAAGGATCTTCTCCTCTCAAGCCCGCCTAAGGGTCGGTCTAGGGCCCCATTTCAGAAGCCCGACTCTTTCAGGCCCGACCCTCCCCCACCCAAGAGCCGTGTTAGGGCCTCTTCTTCGGAGCTCGACCCTTGGCGGCCCTGCCCTACCCGACCCTTGGCCACCTCTATGATGCATGATGATTTGGTGAGGTGTGTAAAGAAAAACGTAGTGGGATACAAGATTGAACATAAAGTAGAACAGATAATCTCAACTCATATTATACTGAATTCGGATCATTTATCCCACTTTAGTGTTTCATCTTGGGTCATATTAAAATTTATCTTTTGACACGTACTAAGATTGATGATCAAAATATTAATGATGAATGATGATTTGGTGGGGTGTTTAAAGAAAACGTGATAGGATACAAGATGGAATATAAAGTGGGATAGAGAATCGCAACTCATATATACTCCCTACATTTAAAATCATTGCCTAAGGATGTTATATTTCAAATGTTGAGACGCTTTTTGTAACTTTAATATCTTTAGTTATACATTGTTAAAAGTATTAAATTGAATATTAGTATTGTATATAGTAACACAAATCAAACAATGTCATTCATGACTATATTATCACTTATATATTTCACACAATCTCGAAAATCATCCAAATTTATATATAGTGTCAAATAGTGTTATGGGAAAATGAATTTGAATATAGAAAGTATATACATATACATACTCTCTTCGTTCAATCTTGAGGCCATATGTTATAGCTCGTTTGTCGAGGTGCATTGTACATCAGTAATGTTTATAGTCACCAATTATAAGAAAAAATTATAAAAAATTTGATATTAATGTTTTCTTTAAGAAGATGTATCATATAAGATCATATGTAACTACTCTTTCCATTTATAACTACATGATACTAATGTTTCATGCACAAGTATTAAGAAAATTATATAATACGGAGTAATAATAATAATAATAATAATAATAATAATAATAATAATAATAATAATAATAATAATAATAATAATAATAATAATAATAATAATAATAATAATAAGGATTAATTATCAAATACAGCCACATAAAAACCCAAATTTGCAAATTACAGCCACATTAAAATTTTTTATTTTTTAACCATATAAACAGACTCAGTTTATAATTTCTGACAAAGCAGGCTAAAACCCACTTAAATGAATTAAGTGCTCAGAAATTCAAATTTGGAGCCTAAATTTCATGTGAAGAGACGAAAATGCCCCTCCCTCTAATATATTACATCAAACCATTAAAGCATTTGAAATATATGCTGAAAATTTTTCAATCCCAAATTAAAAATTAGGGTTCCTCTCCTAAAATTTCCAGATTTTCTTGAAAATTTAGGCACCATGTCAGACGTTAGTTGTGAGTATGCTTACGAAGAGGTGAAGAAATGCTACTGTGGTCGCTCCGTTGTTGTAAGGAAGTCAAAAACTGTTGACAACCCCGGTAGAAGATTTGAAGCTTGTAAATCGTATGATTCAATTTCAAGGGCTCGTGGTTGCAAGTATTTTGCTTGGTATGATAAAACCCAAACTGATTGGCAAAGGTCTATTATCAACAAATTGAATATGGAGAATCAATTGCTTGTTCTTGAGTTGGAGAAAATGAAAGCTACAGTGAATTCCGTGGAAGATGAGAAGAGAAGTGTTGTAATGAAATTGGAGAAGGTGAAGAAGAAGGTGAGAACTCTGAAAGAAGACAATCAAAGGTTGAAGAAAATGAACTTTACTGGAAATGGTTTGACAATTAAATTATGCTTAGTTATGGCTGTGTTTGTTGTTTTCTTGGCAAAATGGTTTTAGATTAGGGTTATTTTGTAGGTTTATTGTTAGGTTGTTGTAACGGAATTTCATTTTCGTAATGCGGGTTTATTATTAGGTTGTTCTAACGGGTTTATTATTACGTTGTAACGGTTGTACTTATGTAACGGGTTAACTTCTGTTTTCCTCTATCTAATTGTAATCGTACTTGAATGTTTGAAATATTTCTTACGGAAAGGAAATAGGTTAAGCTAAACACAACAGTTTTCATTCATTGGCAAACATATGGCTAATTTAAGTACATAATGTTTCAAAAGAAATTTCCAAATAAGGAACCATACGAGTTCACTAAAACGTAAACAAACGTAGAAATTGTCTTAACTTAGAAAACGTCTACGCATAAGAACGTTTGAAAGTCTAACAAGTTACGTTAACAAAATGCACCAAACATTGAAGGTGGCTGACGAAATTCCATGGGTCTTCATACGACGTCTTCACTAACTGATTCGAGAAGCACAGACGTCGAGCTTAAGTTTGCGAACGCATACGCCTCCTTATCTGCCTTTCTCTTGGCATTTCTTTCCCTCACATCATTCACCCATGGTGAAGTAGCAGGTGGTCTCCCTCCCTTCTGTTTTTCTGTTGCGTTTTGAACGGTGGCGTTTGTGCACGTCTTCTTGTAATGGCCTTGTTGACCACAGTTTTTGCACTTGCTTGTGCTCCTTTTTCTCTTGACACGGTGAGATGAACCTTCGCCTGGCTCCTTCACTCGCTTCTTTGATGATGGTCTGCCTGGCATCTTACGCATAGGGGGTGGTAGTGGCTCGGGCAGTCCAGTCTTCTCCCAATGCTTTGCTCCGGGCAATGGGTTAATGGGAGGGGCATATGCGCTGATGTACTTTGCTTTTGAGTAGTAGTCATCGACATGGTCTTCAGGATTTATTCTCAGCTCAAGCATGCAACCGATGGCGTGTACACAGGGGATGCCGGTTAAATTCCATTGGAAACAAGTACATGACCTTTCCGTAAGGTTGACTATCGATCTGTCACCTTTGTAATCTACTTCATACAACAGAGGAGTTGAAGTGGCGCATCGACATAACTTCGAGTCATCAATTCCCGTTTTGATAATCTTGTTAACGTAAGGCATCAACTTCCCTTTGTACTTCATGGCCGCCTCTCGCTTCTTGCAATTTTTACCCATGACATACCTACGTAGTATTAAACAAATATTAAGTGACTATTTACAAACAATATTGGTAATTAAAGCCTCAAATTCACATACCTACGCATCCATTCCATATGCGTGAGGATGGGTTTGTCTCTGGCCTCTTTCAACACGGAATTAAAACTCTCACAAATATTGTTTAACATCAATTCTGATTTGCAATTCACATCGAACGCGTGTCTCGACCAATGTTTGGCAGGTATGTTGGCCAAATAAGTCCACGCTTCTGTCGACATGGACTTGATGCAATCCATCGACGCGTCAAACTCCGCCTACAGCTCACATATTGTAAGCAACTTAAATACCAATAGGGTAAATGAAAATCACAGCACACAAATGAAAATCACAGCAGAGAAATGAAAATCACAGCACACAAATTAATGTCGATGACGTATATACGAGTAGCATACCTTAGTCGTAGCGGTTGCTGCTTTCCAAAACTTATCTTTATAAACTTGACCACTAAAATGAAGCTTGAAATTAGCCCAAATGTGCCTCGCACAAAATCTAAGTTCGGCTTTTGGAACGACCAGTTGATCAATTCTAAACAAACGAAAAATAGACATCATTTGGAAACAACATCAATATATATCAATTCAATTACCCAACTGAAAACAAATACAAAAACCCCCAAAATTGATCAATTCTGGAAAAAAATTAGGGTTCCCACTAAATGCCTTCATTTCAAATCAAATGCAACTCGAAAATCACCCAAATTTACGGTTTTAGGGAAATCAAAAGCCAAATGAGTATTGACGATAACATGGATAAGAAAACACTACCTTTTATGTTGAAGATGCTTATTAATCTTCAATTATAAACGACGATGGACTAACAAATCTTCTATGGAGTGCTACTTTGTGTTTTTCATGAGCCAAAAACTCAAGCTTTGCATGGGAATAGTTGTCTGAAATGAAAAGGTGGGTTTGAAAGAAGAAGAAGAGAAGACTCAGGAAGAACGAAAGAGACAGCAAGAAAAGATAAAAGAGAACGAAAGAAAAGAAACAAAAATAAGGAAGTCAATAAGTAATTAAATGAAGGGCAAAACGGTCAGTTTACTCAATTTTTCGCCGGAAAATGTAGTTGGCTGCAATTTACAAGAAAAACGACTTTAGTGGCTGTAAAAAAATAAAAAAATTTAATTTGGCTGTAATTTATAAATTCGACTTTTTATGTGGCTGTAATCGACAATTAACCCTAATAATAATAATAATATTAAAAAGTACAATAAGTGGGTGGAAAATGTTAGTAATGTGTGTTATTTGTATTGAAAAAGTAGGTCTTAGTAATATAATATTATTATAAATACAACCAAATAAGGAAATGTGTAATGTGGATTTGAATAAACCAAAAAGAAATATGTGTAATGTGGATTTGAATGGAGCGAGTATAATTGTATTTATATATTGTCAACAATTTCAAAAAAAATCTAAAATTAAGATGGTGGAAACTACGAAGGTGGATTACGGTAGGGTCGGGGGATTTTTCGGAGGAGCGATGAAATGTGTAGAGATCGAAAAAGAACACTAACGACAAAAGCACTCTGTTGAGCTGACACTGGCACTGGGAGACGAAAGTTAAGGGATCGAATGGGATTAAATACACCAATAGTCCTATCTGTAAATGATGGATACTAGGCGCTCTACGTATCGACTCGTACAGTGTTGTAGCTAATGCATTAAGTATCCCGCCTAGGGAGTACGTTCGCAAGAATTAAACTCAAAGGAATTGACGGGAGCCCGCACAAGCGGTGGAGGATGTGGTTTAATTCAATGCAAAGTGAAGAACCATACCAGGGTTTGACATTCCACGAGTCATCTTGAAAGAGAAGGGTGCCTGTTAAAAAGGGAAATCGTGAAAGTGGTAATTTGCCCCCTTAACTTTGCTCAATGGTGAAATTAGGCCCCTTAACTTTCAATTGTAGCAATTAAACCCCTTAACTTTACTTACACGTGAAATTTAACTAATTTGTTTGATTTTTAATGAAATTCTCCCAAAATTCATTTTATAATTTAATTAATTCATTATAAAAATTATTTTTTTTATAAAGTTACAACTTCTATAAAAGCAAGTTTTGTTTTTAAAATATAATTTTGTACTAATTGTTAGGCAATTTATTATCATATTATCATTGTAATGATAGTTCATAAAATTTTATCATATTTTTATTTTGGTTATTAAAGATGGATATAAAAATTAATTTTTAGGTGAATAATTAATTTCATATAAATAAATTAATTTTAAATTAGTCTTTTACAATTGATATTAGTTGCATAAACTAATTATGGATTTTTGGTTGATATTTAAGTGAAAATTGAAAATTGGGATTGAATTTCACTTTTTGTTAAAGTTATGAGATTAATTTGCTACAAATGAAAGTTAAGGGGCTTGATTTCACAATTGAACAAAGTTAAGGGAACAAATTACCACTTTCGCGAAAGTCCAATGGGGTGAGTGAAATTGAATAGATGGGGTACTATTTAATAGTAGGAGTAAAACAAAATTGTTGTACGGTTTATTTGTAAACTTATCATTAATTTGTACGTATTAAATTTGATTTTAAAATCTAAATGTCGTGATTCCAACTTTAAATTTAATTTTATAATGATGTTTGACGAATCCTGGAATTTGATTTGAAATTGGATGTGTAAAAAATGAAAAAACAAATTTAGATGACTAACACATAATATATGTTTACGATTTCACATGACCATAGTTTGAACTAAATTAAAATTAGGATGATATTAATTCAATTTTAGTTTTCAATATTAGTTCCAAATACAATTACTAAGGTTTTTTAAACACCAAAATTGGATTAATTTTGAAATTCAATTCTAAATTCAAGTTCTCAAGACACACCACTAGATGAAGACAAAATATTTATAACAAATTTACGTATATTCTTTTGTTTCTATCAATTATACCATGGTTATATCATGGGCCCCTTATTAAAATCTGGTCGTTTATGCCATCAAGATTAATCCCTACAAAATTATGGCACCATAAGGCTTCTTTGACTAACGTCATGGAGATTAAAACCTTACAAATTACGGGCTCCGTTATTAGGATTATTAATGGGTTTCCGTGTGAGGGGAAGAATGTTATGAAAGAGAGAATTCATTAGTTTATAAGGGTAAAGGGTTACTTCTTCTATCGCCACTTGATTTTAGGATTAAACCCTCACGATCTTATGAAATGAGTTTCATTTTCCCCTTCGAGTGTGGCTTGGGCCCGTCAAGAAGGCCTTCTTGTATTACGCGTAAAAGGCGCTAAGAGAAAGCGCTCTCATCTTTCGACGGACGCGATAAGGCTAAATGCATGTATGAATTTAACAATTTTTTTGAAATTTAATGTTTTTCGTGTAGTATTTTTAATGAAATATATGATTAATTAAAAAAATAGTTAAGACATACAAATCATTTCAAAATATCGGTGTATTAAATTTTTTTGCCAAATATTCTCTTAAATTTCTTTTTATATTACCACAATGGTAATTGTATTTTGTAATTTGCATATATATACTAATTAACGACATAATTGGTTGATGTGCAATGAAAGTTTCCAAAAAAAAAAAATTACAAGCGATCACAAAATACCTATGCTCCATTTGGAACTTTGACGTGTTTGTAATTGTATTTTGTAATTTAGACGTGTTTGTCGAGAACAATTTTAGGATCATTGAGACCTTTAAAAAAGTTCTCGTAATGCGTATAAGCGCGGTTAAAATAAACTTGTGCTTTTATGTGAAATAACTACATAGTCTGACAAACTACCATGAGATACATTGTCAATCATATTTTGGAATTATTTCCAATATATTACCTTCTTAATTAAAATACCTACTAGTTTAGATCCCGTGCATTAATGCACGGTTATTATAGATTTCTATTATTTTTAACTAATAAAAATATGAGTAATAAATCAATAGAAAAATAATATAATAATCACTTTAATGATATTTTACCGTACATATATATTTATTAATGAAAAAATAAAGAATCTATATAAAATACTCCCTCCATTCACATCCATTCTCATCTAAGAGAAAAATCACACTATTCATTCATGTGGAAAGTTTGCGATATATCTTATAATGTATATTATTAAATATAGTCATGTGTGATCTTGTTTGATACGTCTTAATAAGTACAATATTAATATCAAATTTTTATAATTTTTAATCACATAAATTTATAGATATAAAAATTCCAACATTTACGTTGGCAAACGTGAAAAAGCAAATGATGTGAATGGATATGAATGGAGGGAGTAGCTAAAAATATATGACCGGCATAAATTTTATTTTATAGACTTTACAATATTTATTTTCGATTAAAAAATATTAAATGAAATAAATATTAAAAGTAAGCAAGTAATGAATAGAGAATAAATTATAAATATATTGTTAAAAAAAAAGTTAATTAGCTATTCCAAGTACATATTTGGAACTTTAATATGAGTTATAAATGAAATAATTGATTAAGTACTTATTTTTATATTTTATTTTAGATTTATTTAATGAGAAGTAAAATATTAAAATAAAAGAAGTAATTAATTTAAAGTACATATTACTAAATTGTTAGTAAAACTATACTTTTATTATTTTATGTATAACATAAGTGTGAATATGATTATTGAGAAATTATTATCATAGATAATTAACCTAGACTTAAAAACGTAGAGTATGATGAATGATGTCAGCATTGCATTTTGGCGGGAAAAAAATGCATAAAATCGTGACATGTGGCACTGATGATGTCAGCGAAAACTGTCATTTAGTATAATAAAGATTGGTACATTGTTAATCTTCCAGCCCAATTCCCTTTTACGTTATGATTTTTATATTGGATAAATTTAGAAAATATTATGCAAAATGAAAATTATTTTTTACTCTATAATACTTACTGTTAGAACATCTAATTTGAAAAGTATCAAAGTGTATAAGAACATTAAAATAGAATTAAAAAATGTATATTCCGTCCTCATAGTCCATCTGACTTGGTTTTATGCTTTGAAAACAAATATAAAGATAAAAGATCTAAAATTAATATGACTACCTAATGATATAATCTAACAACAAAAATAAAGTAAAATTGCCTCACAAAGGAATTTCGTGAAAATAAAATAGTACAAAATTTATTAGAATAACTATGTTCAAATCCAATGAAAGTCCTACAAATAATAATATTTATTACTCCGTATAAACTTAATTATTTATTTATGTGTTAGGCCACTGCACTTGAATTCTAACTGTAATGTGTGAATTTGTCTCACTAAATAATAATCCCTCTATTCAAGTCCATTGGCATCCATTCTCTTTTCACATTTGTCGAGACGCTTTTTGTAACGACAATATCTATAGTTCTAAATTGTATTAAAATATAAAAATTTGATATTATGAAAACGAATAAAACAAGATCTCACATGACTATATTTTTATTTATACATTACGAGTTATACCGAAAATACTTTACCTATGTGAATAGTTTCAAAAAAAAAGGGATGCTAATGGAAATGAATAGAGGGAGTAATAGTTTTTGAGTGGGACAAATCTTTTATCAATATCTCTAATTTATATATTTTTTTATATTCTAATTTTGGTAATAAATTCAACTGCATGTATGTATTAACTGCAGTGAATTAAAACCCGTTATTTGCGTTATTTATATACGAAAATTGGAGGTAGGAGAAAAAAGAAGGGCCGTAGGATAAAGCGTAGGTAGAGAATCAAGACCGTTGAAGGGAAGTTATGTGCACCCATTGATATGACAACCAGCATGTGCCCCCATTCTTCTGTGGTCATTGTCATTAACAATTGTTGAATAACTTAATTCACACTTTTTTTTTTTTTGGATTAATTGCCAAGAATAATCCGAACTTATCCTCTTATTTCTTAAATAATTTGAACTCGAATTAATCCATGAATAATCCCAACTATTGAAGTAACATTCCAATAATGCACGTTGACCAATTTTAACATGCTTTAATCAATAAAAAAAAGTGAAAACGGTTTGAATTTTACTTAATATAAGAGTGAGGCAAAGTTAGAGTCGATTTCACCATTTTTTTACGTGTTAGAGTCGATTGAAATTGGCCAAAGTACATTATTGAAATGTTAATTCAATAGTTGAGATTATTCGTGGATTAATTCGAGTTCGGATTATTTATGGAATAAGAGGACCAGTTCGAATTATTCTTGACAATTAATCTTTTTTTTACTTCTGTTTTCTTCTATTTAAAATTATTTTCCTACTATACATTTTTTTTTTACTTCCGAAATGAAACTTTAATATAAATATACAATTAAATTGATTACAGCTAGTATTTTCTAACTTCTATTTCTGTCGATTGAATTATAGGATTTGGATTCCTTACATTTGAAAATTTGTGCATTTGGTGAAATTTATCTTTATTAGAATGAAAAATATGATTATGTTAGTATATTTTATCACATCAAAGTGGGAGGAAATAATATTTTCATTCTAAATTTAGTAAAATTCACCAAATGTACAAAAATACAAATGCAGGGAATCCACACCATGAATATACGACTACAGAATTGTTCACTTTTATCAGCTATATATTTTATACATTTTTTTAAATTATATTATATGTTCATATTTTTATTTTGAAAATGAGTGAGTACAAAGTGGAGTAATTATTTCAGCATATACGGAGTATAAATTATATTTGTACTTGAAAATTGTTTGATTTGACGGGAAGAGACTAGTTGTGACTAGGTAATTTTGCTTTAAGTATTGGATAAAAAGTTATTTTAACTAAAATAAAAACGTCATTCCTTGTTCTTTTTTAAAATAAAAAGATAAATAAATTACTAAATTAGAAGAAAATTATAATATTGAATAGTAGAAAAGAAAATACAGAAAATTATTAACCAAACCACTCAAGATATGAAGCGTCTAACAATAATAAAATTATTTTTCGAGAAAGACAATAATAAAATTATTATAAGACTGTCTCTCTGGGAGTACAAGTTTGTAATTTTGACAAATACTTGTGTGAGTACAGCCTCCCAATAAGTTTATCGTGAGTCCCTCACACAAGTACTAGTTATTTAGTATTTTTTTTTTTTAATTTTCTTGATGTATTTGTTTGTGACTCATACTAATTTAGCGTGAGTACGATCTTTCAGAAGAACTATTCGTAATTTATAAAAAGAGAGCCAAATTGCAAAAATAAAAGAGAAAAAAGAGTAAGTAGTGTACGGAGTAATGCCATGAAAGCAAATAAAATAGAGTATGAAATAATTGAGGTGGCCTACAAATTAAAGATAAAACGATTTCTTCAGAGATTCACATGAACAAAAAGATAACAAAATTAAATAAAAAATAAAATAATTAAAAAAGAGAATGAAATGACTCACTCAAGTCTTTGATTTCATTTTTTAGTCCTTCAAACTTTCCTTTCTTTCTCACTCAATACTCTTATTGATATTTTCATGTCCTTTTTATTATTATTGTTTTTTTTTGCCTTTTTTTATGTGTCCCTTTTTACTGTTGTCATTTTCAATTTCAAATCTTTGATTTACTACCTTCTTTTACTTTTCTAAATTATTGTAGTAGCCTTCAATTTTTAATTTTTTTTTTTTTTTTTTTTTTTTTGTGTAGTTTTTGTACGTTTCTATCTGAATTCTAGGTTTTTTAAGAAGTGTTGGTCTCCCTTAAAACGGGTTACCCGTTTCTTGGGAGAAACGGGTCAAATAGGGGGGAAAAAGACAAAGAACTAGTGGGGGAGAACAACTTTCTCCCCCACTTGTCCTTTGTCTTTTGTGAGATTTGGCCGTTTTAACTGTTTAAGGCAGATTCTGTCTTAAACAAGAATTTGTGTTTTAAGAATGTTTTGATTTACGCGTAATGGAAGATTTGCTACTACATAGTTTTAAATTTTTTGAACTCATACGGAGTATATTTTTTTTTGTTTGTTCAAATACTTTTATTACTCAATCCGTCCCAATCATTTGTTTACCTTTTATTTTGGCACAAAGACCAATGAAAGTCTACAAAAGACACATATGCCCCTTGGATAGTATGAGTAGAGATATTGATGAAGGGAATTTAAATGATGAAGTGAGAGGGCTAGTTGGTCCATTTGTGTTATTAAAGCTTTCTAAAAAGGAAATGTAAACAAATGAGTAATACACCCAAATATAGAATAGGTAAACAAATGATTGGGAGAGAGAGAGTACTTGGTTAGACTAGAATTGTTTACGAGTTATGATAAGTGGATATTGATCAAAATTGTTTATGGGCAATAATAGAAAATTGGTTATATTTGTCATATCCAACTCAAAAAAATTGAGTTTGAAAATGCCATTTACACAAATTTATGAATAATGATAATACAATTGGATAACATATAGATGTGAATATACTTAGCCCGATTGAATATGAGTCGAGAATTTTGTTTTGGATATTGCTCAATTGAACTCAATTTTTATTAATCGTATGCAAAAAGACAAAATCTTCCTTTTCATTTTCACATTTTAATTCCCTGATTACCACTGTGTATCATTCTAAGTTGACCCCTTTGTAGGCCCACAACTGTATCACCATTGTCCACTGTTGGCCCTATCCCGACCACCGAAGCCACATACATGTGCGCCCACCACCCTCCACTACCATGGTTGTCCATTCTATCCACCGGAACTCTATCTTGTGTGCTCCTGTGCGCTCCATCACTGTCGAGCACCTTGCCTGACCGTTATCAGCATTAGATCTCGCCCACTTGTGCGATCTGCGACCATCGTGCATCTCCCACTCATTGCACCAACACCACACCCTGTCTCACCACTGAGACCCTCGATTCAGCCTCGCCTAAGGATGTTAGTGGGGCGAGTCAACGCAGATACCGCCCCGCATTCGCCTCAGTTAAGGTGGAGGTAGGAGACACTTTAGTCGGTCGTAGAGTGGTGGTGGATTCTAAAAGTGATTCCCGCCGCAGGTCGTGGAGCGGTGGTGGATTTCATCCAAACACCGCCCCGTCCCCACCCCGCCCCCGCCTGCCCCCGCTCCGCCTATACCCGCCCTGCCCTTACCCATCCCGCCTATACCGTCTATATTCGCCTTATTCATATTCTTAAGAATATAAATTAGAAAAATATTTAACACTTTAAAACTTTACTTTTAATTTTTTTTTTTAACTTTAAGATTTTGAAATATGAATATAATTAATATATACTCCATATTTCTTTAATTCATAAACTTTAAATGTGTGTCTTATGTATTTTAATTTGGTACTCACAATACTTTGATTGGTTATTTAAAATGTGTTTTCTACGTGGCTATGTCGTTATTAGAAAATTTTCAGGAAAAAATTATTGAAATTTATGTTACGATAATGCGATTCTATGGGGTGGGTCTGAGGCGAGGCGGGGGCGGTTGGGCGGGTAATGGGGCGGTGGTGGGTCTAAAAAATTTCCCGTCAGGCGGGTGTTGGAGGACGGGTGGTCACCCGTCATGGGTGATGGGGCGGAGGTGGAGGTGAGTTTTTGTTAGTGGATGCGGTGGTGGAGATGCTTCCCCCGCCCCGCCCCCGCCCCGCCCCAATGATATTCCTAGTGCCCTCGCCATGCGCCGCCAACGCTAGTATCTCACCCAACCCTATCCCCATCGTGACTCACCGTCAACCACCATCAACAACCATAACAAGCCACATTCAATAAATCAAAAAAGAAAAATATACATTATAATTTTACCAGCGAAAAAAATTGAGAAAATTACTTAAAATATGTCCATTTATAATTACTAAAGATTCAATGAAAATGATTTATTTTAGATGGTTTTAGGGTTGAATTTTAATAGTTTTAAAAGGAGATGATCTTAGTATAAGGAAGGTAGTAGATGGAAAAAAAAAATATGGCAAAAAAGTGTTTGATTGAATAAAACTTGAGTACGATTGAGTAATAACGTTTATTTTAGGATAAAACCATTTATTTAATTACTACTCCATATGATTTATGTACACAAAAGGAGAGAATCTTAGTAATAACGTTTATTTTAGGCTAAAGCCATGTATTTTAGGCTAAAGCCATTTATTTAATTAATGATATATTCTAACTGAAATGCGGTTATAACTGTTCTATAATGTTTACTATAACTAGTATAGTGTTTATTGTTACTATTATAAGATTTATTATGATAATTTCTATAACTCTAAAGCTGATATGATTGTCAATAATTAACAGTAAATCTAGTTATTAGTCATATTTTTTCTTTTGAATAGATAATAGTCATATTTTAGTCACAAACTTGTTATATACGTACAATGGCCCTTATTGAGAATCAGTGTAGTTTTAAAACTTTATCTAATAAAAATTCTTAAAACTTTACATACTATTTTCTCCATTCAACTCAAATAGAAAAATGTGATTTAAGAGTGGTTATGAGCGCTGCACGAGTTTGGGTGGGGCTTGTTGTTAGGTTAGATAAGGCTTGAATCGAGCTCCTTGGACTCTTATGTGTTGTGGTCTTTAATTTGATTCGTAAGGGACTTATTTATGATCTGTTAATGTTAGGCGTCGTTTTGGTTTATACTTGTCCTTTGACGTTCTTGAGCATTCGTTAGAGTTGTCTCGGTCAATGACTTGTCTTTTTCATTGAGTGTTCTAAAACTTTTTTGTCGATTTTGGTAAGAATGGTTTGGCTGGTGATTGTGGTTGGCTTGGTTGCGGTGGTTTTCTAAAATCATGTCGCTCTACTTTTTTTGTCTTTTGTGATTTTTCATTTTTAGTTGTTATTAGTATTTTCCAAATAAATCATCATTTCTCGGTTCTTAAGACATGCATTAATTAGTAGCTATAATTTCGCACCTTCGTACCCGATTTTTGTTGGTTTCACCCTTATTTTAAACCTTAAGGAGATTTTGGTAAAGAGAATGGTTGGAGATCGACATCTCTCTGATTGTCTACTTTCAGAGCTTTGCAAGTGGTTGTTGGGTTCATACATTCACTAGTAGAAAACAGCCCTATCGTGTCGAGGTTATCGTGGCGGTTCTTCTAATAACGACACAAAAGGTTAGGTGAAAGACCTTTAGTGGCGGTTTGAAGGTAAACCCGCCACGAAAGATGTAGGTGTAAGAAGTTTTTAGTGGCGGTTCTATCCCACAACCGCCACCAAAAGGTCTATAATGGCGGTTTTTGGGAACAACCGCCACTAAAGGGTACTTTTTTTTGTTTATTTGTAACAAGGCTTTTAGTGGCGGTTCTAAGCTACAACCGCCACCAAAAGGTCTATAATGGCGGTTGTTGGGTACAACCGCCACTAAAGGGTGCTTATTTTTTGTCTTCGAAATAAACCTTTTAGTGCCAAAAGCCTATAGTGGCGGTTTGTGTATACAACCGCCACTATAGAGTACTCTTTTTTCAAAATAGAATTCACCTCCGCTAAAGGCCCAAAATTAAACTCATTTCAAAATCAACCCTAAAGAATTCACCGTCTTCTCTGCCGTCTGTCGTCGCCGATTTCATGCTCGATCACCAAGATGTACGAGAATTTTCTCTCTTGGAGGCATGACTTTACCGCTTCCTTTTTTCTATTTACGTTTCCCTTGTGCCGTGATTACATCTTGTTCTTATCACGTGTTAGCGCTTTGGTCATCATGGTTCTTTGAAGCCACCGTCCGTGCACATATTGTGGATGAAGAATTCTGTGCCTATTTTGCTTTCTACCAACATACGTCTGTTACTTGGCGGCGAAATTATATCTTTAATTAGCTAAACATTATGTTGAATATTTTTTAGAGTGTTTTACTTGAATTGTAAGTATGGCTTAGTAAGCCGTGCTACTAATATGTAAGACACTCTCATTTATGATTGACAAAAGAAAGAAAAAAAAAAAACTTAAATATGTGGACAACATTATTTCACACTATTTAGTCAACTACAAATTTTTCAAATTTTCTACAAATTTATATAAGAAATATCGTCATGTGAGAACTTGTTTGATTTGTCTTTATTAGTATTCAAGAATATTAAGTTTTATTTATTTATTTATTTTAATTTTTAATGATGTGAAACTATATGTATTGTCATTTCGTCGTTTGTCTCAACAAATGTGAAAAATCAATTCTCCACATAATGAAGTTGAATGAATTCGCCATTACCTATATATCAAAGACATGAAAAGTAATACTCACTTCGTTGCAAAAAGACTTATCAATTTGACTTTGGCACAAAGACCAAGGAGGAAGCTAAACTATAGAATAAACGATAAATAGGTGTCTCGTTCACAAACATTTAATTGATGAAAAAACATACCAAAATACGCAGTGGAAAACATGTGAAGTAAATTCTTATAGGTCTACCCATTAATAGAGCTGGCCATTTTGCGACTTGACCTCGGCTCGGCCCGGCCCTCCCAAGCAACTAGCCATGCCCGGACCTTATTTGTGTAACTCGGCCCTACGGGTTCCTCATTTTTAAAATATTTATGACCAATGGGTGATATGGGTCGGGCTTGGCGTTAATTTTAAAATTCGGTCCTGCCCAAGCATAACCCGTCACCTCCACGAGCCGATTAAGGACCTTGAATACGAGGCCCAATGCGGCCTAACCCGACCCGTAGCCACCTCTATAACCCATAAAAACCACTAAGGAAATTTCAATTTTATTTAAGTATTAAAGGAAGTACAATTGTACAAATTAGGTACTTCACATTATAATGAAACACTATACACTATACTCTATACTTTGTGTTAATATTGTACGTAGTTGTAAGCTGCAAATACAAGTACACACAATTTCAATGCAACCGTTCTCGAAATAAGGTACTCCTTAATTGTCTATGATATCATGACAAACACTAATTGTTACGTGAGTCAATTTCATCGTAACTTATGGTGAGACAAGTTCATTTAAAGGTAATAGTTCAATTAAAATGTAAAATTATAAAGTTAAAACATAAGGTTCCAAAAATTAGGTTCTGAATTTAAAAAATCAGGTTATAAAGTTAAAATGCAAGGTTTTATAGTTAAAACATAGAGTTTTAAAGAATAAAATAAATTTTTCAAATGAAAAAACAAACTCAATAATTTATTTTTTGGCCAGATTTTTTGTTTTGTTTTTTCAAGGCAGTTACATGTATATTATTTTGTTGATTGCTAATTTGCTACTATTATAACAATTTTATATATTTCACTATTTAGTTATTTTTTTTTAATATTTTTTTTTAATATAAATGTTATTGGGCCTCTCTTATTGGGCTTGTTTCACCATAAGTTATGATGAGACGGTCTCATAGGAGAGTTATTGACAAACAAATACTCCCTCTTTCCTACGGACTACTCCGTTTTTTTTTTTTTTTTTTTTTCCTCTCAATTTAAAGTTATGGATCGAACTTTAACCGTAAAAGTTAAAATTAAAAATTACAAAAATTAATACTTATCGATCGTTAAGATATTTTAAATTTGAATCTAAATTTTACTAACAAGTAAAGTATACATTTATCTTGGTGTATTCAATCCAATGGCAGATTAGTAGACGGTGTTCTTTTACCTCATTGTGTAGGTTATGATCACGTACTTTTGTCAATCATATAAGTGTATTGCAGTGCAGGGGTAATATTAAAGCTAATAATTCTATAGTAATGTACAGTGTGATTAAATCTCATATATATTTATATACTACTTCCATGTTAAATAAACTCTTTTGTGAATTACATAAAAAAGAGTATGTTAGTATGCAAAAACACATACATGATCTCGTACATACATCAATTAATACATATCACATATACTATACATTCATACGAAACTCTTGGTATACGGAGTATCATATTAATCATCGTATAACGACTTGGGTATTGGGGCATGGACGTTAAACCTGAAACTCTAGTAGCGTTCGTAGTACTATGGTACCACAACACTAATGCGAGAACACTGAACAAATCCTTAATAATACGTAATTCCAGCTACTTATAATCTTTACTACAACCACTTCGTAATATTTTACTTTATATATACAGGGTATGTTTTAAACATAGACTCTTTGTATACTCCGTATATTATACACAGGAGTATTATCTCAATAGATAATTAAAAGTTTACAAATTAAAGACGTTAAAAAGGAGACTAGAAAAATAAAATAAAAATGAAGATCATTTAATGAAAAAGAGTGGCAATCTATGAAGTGATTAGCTAAATGTAAGAAAAAGAATTAACATGTTAATCACAAAAATAAGAAAATGATTAAGAATGATAATGATGTAAGAGACACCTTAAGAAAAAAAGACCATGCTTAAGAAATCCAAAACATGAGGACAATAAAAATGAGTGGTTAGTAAAAGGAGAACATGAAACACAAAAAATGATTACACAAACTCCTCCACTTCCAACAACTAACATCATAAAATTTGGGAAACATCAAATATCATGAATTATTACATTTAGAATCACCTGTAATTATAATCTTAACTACTTTTAGGCATCCTCAAGGCTCAAATAAGGAATTTGAGTTATGTATTTATGAATTAGTACTTCAACTTCCATGTCATGTTTTTTTTTATCATCATGTTTTTTGGCCCAATATGTAGTGTTAAAGTGTATATATATATGTTAGTACATACGTAGTGAGGAGCTGTTCAAACTTAATAAGATGTTATGAGTACTATTCGAGACCTGGAAATGCAATCGTATTAAAATTAATGAGAGAGAGCTCTTACTGCCCATTGTGGTCTTACCCGACTCAAATCTGAACTAAACCAAATGTTATACCATAAAAAAAAAAAAGTTATATTTGTGGAATTACTCATATTTTAATGGAAAATGAAATAACATTTCAATTTTCACATTAAAAATGTTTCCTTCTTGTAAATACTGTACCAAATTAGAATGCTTCATCAAGATGAACTAAAAATATTTGAGTAAATTATTATAAGTTTTTAATTGCAAAGAATATGTCATTTTTTTTTTATTTTTTTTTAAAGAAGATATGGTCTTTTAAAAACTTGTTGAACAAATCATAATGATTTCATATATTTTTCAGTGGGAAAGGTCATTTTGATAATACAAAAGTAATTAATGACCAAATAAACAATTGAAATATATTCGTTATTACGTAGTATAATTTAAAGTAGCTAGCATGAAAATTTTGTACTCCGTATATATATTACAGTACCAAGTACAATCATCAAAAGATAACATGCAATTTATTCAACTTTTACGCATTCGAATAAGGTATACTTTAATTAATTTGTACTTACACTAATACAATATGTTGTACTATCTGTCTATCTCTATCACTGAATAATAAACGTTTCTTTTATTTTGTGAGGAAAAAGAAAACAAACGTACTCGTAAATTATTACTTGAAACAGTAAGAGTATTGTAGAACTAAATAGTGGAGTACAACACAAATGTCCCTAGCTGTAATACTTTTGTCTCCTCCATATATATATTCAATAAGAATAGGTATATTCGAAAAAGTATAACTAATAATAAAAAAAAAAGATAAATTTTTGTCGATGCATAATTTAATTAGTCGATCGTCGTAATACTGTAAAATCAGTATAGTTATGCAATATAGAAAAAAGTTTCAAAAACTACGAAGTTAAAAAGCACAAAACGGTATTAAAAGCGAGAGTATAACGTAGAAAATTAAATCGAATATTTGTGAATGGCAAGAGCCTCAAAATGTTTTGACATGATAAACCATTGTTGTCCCTTCAACAAAGAAAAAGACAGTTATAAGTTATTGTGCCTACACAAACCCTAATACCATCATTTCGTATAAATAAATTTTTTATTATGAAAAGAAAATAAAAAGCATCATTTCAAGTCAATGATGATGTTCAAATATATTTATAGGACTTCATAGGTAAAAATTTCATACCAAAATATGTCAACGATGAATGATAATATGATCATAATGACTTAAGATAAGGAATCACAGTTTATAAGATTTTATTTAGCATGATATAGTAAATAATTATAAGCATAATAAGCTTTATACGAGGTTATTATATCAAATGAAGGATATCATGCATATAGTAATATTTGTGCGCATGATTTCCTTTATTCTTTTTTTTTTTAAAAAAAAAAAAATATACTCCGTATATATTTTTGATTTGTCATTTGTACATCTTTATTTTTTGAAATTAGTATGAGTTGATTATAATTTATATAAAAGTATACAGAGTGAAACATATATAAAAGCAGCTAAAAGTTGTTGAATTTAAAATGTAGTATCTTCGTTTTAAGTTTAAAGCAGCTAAATAATAAATATCATACTCGTACTAACTTGGACATACAAGTTACGTAGTACTTTGTATATTATTTACTTTTCTATATATATATTCGTCTTAAGAAAGCTAACTGATTTAAGTATATATTTAAAATAAATTGGTTAGGATAAATGATATTAATGTGTTTGTTTTATGTGACTAGGAGATCGAGCATGCTTGAATAGTGCACGAACGAGGTTATCCGACATAAAAGATCCAAAGTTCGAAGGTTGCCTTTAGATTCATGATATGATTTAGGACCACTTTAATCGTCTTTGGTCTACAAACTTCATTTATTATTATTGTTATTATGTATTCTTTCAAGGATACTATATACTTGAGTCACAAAAAGTTAAATGGCACATATATATTTTTAATTTGCAGCATTAATCTACTCAACACCATGCTAAATGATTAAACATATATATGGAGTATAAAATATGATCGATCACTAGGTGTTTATTAAGATATTCAGTTCGTGGTTTAGATAATCTTAATTTGATATTGTAAAACTTCAACTAAATCATTCATTTTGGTTTCTAGTGTGTTTTTAACTTTAGTTTTGGATTAGTGTAATACGAGTATAAATCTTCATAATTGACTCATTTTTATTATGTTTAACGCTATAGAGTGTAATTCTTACAGAGTTTAATTTGTTTTTCTTTTAATTTTGAGAGATAATGGTGAAATTTCTTGTTGTTACTATAATGGTACACTAGGTAACCATTATGTACAACATATCCTGACCATCTTTATTTACTAGAATGAGAGACTCTGGTTGTATATACAAGTAATGTAACGGTCATTTGCTTTGTCTCTACGCACTCATACCTGACGGTGCAATAAAGTGTTCTTATTTTAAAGTCCATATATTCTGCCTATTACTCCTTCATTCTCACTCATTTAGTCTCATGCATTGGAGTTTAACGTGGTTTTTAAGAAATAACCAAAAAGTAGGGGTAGTATGGTGTTTTAATAGAGTATAGTAAGGCCTAACTGAAACGATAAAGTCTGTATTATTTTGAGTGTGATTTCATTCTCAACATTTACTACAGAGTAACTGCGAACTATGTAATACGGAGAATCGTATTAATATTAAAAATTAAAGTAAACATTGTCAATCAAACGGGAATAAAATATCCCACTTGGCTTATATATAGATCCATCTAGCTAGCTACCACATCTACCTGATAATATCGTTCTACTCGATCTACAAAAACGAAGATAACAAATTATCTAGAACATCTACTCTACTTTAGATTCTATCGAGTGAGTTACACAAAAAGAGTTATTATGCAACCGGTTGTACGAACCGTCTTAAAATTATTAAATATTATACAAATTTGTTTAGTTCTCATATACGGAGTAAATTTATTTATTAGATATATACTCGATACGAATAAAGAAAGTAGCAACTAAAGCCTTAACAAATGTGTAAGACACATTGAATAAAATTCCTAACAATAAAGTCAAAATCAAATAGGGCGAAATTGTATATAAAGTGGGACGTACAATAATAATATTCCACAATTTCCGTGGTACTTGATAAGTCATTATAAATTTCTATCAAATGTCATTAAATTTAAAAGGACCACATAACTTTTGGTTAAATGCACACTTCAAATTCACTACTCTACTACGTACAGTTAAGGTGTACGTACCCTCATTATCTATGACTAATTTTACTAAATTAATAGGTCCACTCTCTTCATTTATCTACCTATAGTATATGGACGTGTCTCTATCTCTTCTGTATTAAGGACCCTCCCATATATAAACGTCTCACTCTAGTAATTATGATATTAAATCTCGGTTTTGAATTTTCTCAATTTTGGAATTATTATTTTTCGTTCTTACTATTAGTTGTGTTACAATGTTTTTAACCGATTGATAGATAGTGAAATTGTGTCAGAGTCTTGTGACAAGACATCATGGGTTCGAATCTCACTGCTCATCACCCCTTCGTTTCAAAGTGAAAAATATAGCATCGGGTATGGTAGGCCCGTCGTCGCGTCCACACTTCAATCCCAAAAGACATTTAAGAGTATAAAACCAATATTGAGCTTCCAACCATCAACTTAAACTTTTGGGTGAGTTGATTCTTGACATGGTATTAGAGAGCCCATGTTTAAATCCTTAGCTTTTCCACTAAAAAATCAATCTGAGTCTTGGTGTCGATGTGAGTCTTCCTTTCCCTTATGGCATCATCAATAAGATCGTTTTTCGGAGTTTGTCCCCACTTTAATATGCGAAGATCATTAGTCTGTGGGCTTCACATATGTGATTGTGTGTTAGAAAATATTAAAGTTTCCACATGTGAAGCCGTTCCACATCGTTGGATTGAGAAGTGTCCACCTTATAAAAAGCACACAAGGATTCCGGCTATTAGCAATTGATTAATAGGGTGTTGATCAACTGTACCTGACTTTTTCTCACTTGTACCCAAAAAAGACCACATTACCCTTTTCATTTCCTCCCCAAACATTTCAAAACACAAAAACTCTCTCTTCTCTCTTCTCTCTTCTCTCTTCATCTTCAATATTTTCCCCAAATTCAATCTAACCACCATTAAAATCATCCCTACCACCCCAACACCATAATAATAATAATAATAATAATAATAATAATAATAATAATAATAATAATAATAATAAAATGAAGTAAAAAAAAAAAAAAAAAAAACCTGCTGCCCTCCACCTCCGGCCACCCTCAACTGCCGCCCAGACCACCTCCGGCCATCCTCCTTGAGCCGTCACCGCCGTCGCCGTCCACGCCCCACCATCACCACGACCTGCCCCGACCACCAACAACCACAACGCCCCTCTTCCCTCTCTTTCTTTCTCAACCACCCACACCCACCCACGACCACCTGCCGCCCAGCCTACGACCACCTGTTGCCGCCGCCGCCGTCCACACACCACCCAAACCCACGCACAACCATGTCTACCACCATCAATCACTCCAAACACCCTTATGAAATCAATAAATTACATAAATAACCTATTTTGACTAATTAATGAACAAAATTTTAAAAAATAAACGAATTACTTGAAATATATCATTATTATCGTCCATAATCGAAATATTAAATGAATTGTGAAAGTTATCGATTGATTTTTGATGATTTTAGTGTCATTATAATCCATAATTTGAGAATTGAATTTATCGCAGGAGGAATTGAGTTAATTGAAGGAGTAATTAATTGATTTTAGGTTGTTTTAGGGTTTTTTAGGGTTGGTGAGAGAAGAGAGAAAATTAGAATCTAAAAGGGTAAGTGATGGAAAAATAATGAGCAAAAAGGGTATAACTGAGAAAAAGTCTGGTACAGTTGATCAATTACGTTTTAATAAGGATTGATTTCGTGGGCTTATATGTTGGGCATTTCTCTTTAGTCTCGTAAATGATCAGACCCTCTCAAATTTAACTTTTCTACTTAAAAAATTAATTTCGTAATTATATAATAGGCGAAATTACAAATAACTATCTTTTAAAACCACTTTTTTTCAAATAACTACCTTTTATAATTTTTTTTTCAAATCACTATCTTATAACAGTTTTTTGTTTTCAAATCAGCTCATATTGCATGAAATCATTTAAGCCATATTTTGAAAAAGCGCGGTTTGCCCCTATTAATTTTTTTTACCCCTAACGACATTTTCCCCTCATTTCTTTTGACTTTGTTTTATTTTTCATCTTCTTTCAGATTTTCACCCCACACCCACCCTCTAATAATTATTTTAACCTAAAAATTTATGGGTAATTTCTTCAAATTTTTGGACATTGTTGGCTATGTGAAGCACTTGTTGGTAGTTCATTCTCATCGGCGGTTGATTTTCTTCTTATTGCAAGTTGTTAATTTTTTTTTTTTTTTTCATTACTTTAAGTCATCTTCTCCCTAAGTTCTTTCTTCTCAATTAGTAACTGTCTAATGACAGCTCTTTGCCAAAGAGTTTGGTCAATATCATACCACTTGAACCACGAACACCCACGACGACCACTGACATTGTCATAGTTCGGACAAGCTACGAATCGTCGGCCTGGATTTTGAAGTGTCCAGGATTTCACAATAGCAACCCTATCCCCACAGTAACATTGTGCCGGAATTGAAGTTTCAGAATGAGAATTAGACGACATGGTGCCAACACACACAAGAAACCCTAATTTTCGATTTGCTAAAAGAGGGAGAAATCTTAATAAGAATTAGGGGGCAAGTGAGGATGAAAATGATAAGGAAAACATTAAGAAATAAAAAAATAAAGATGAAAATAGCTGAAAATTGAAAGACCCATGATTTGATTCAATAATATGAGAGAAAAAAATGAAAACAATGGCTGAAATTTATGGTAAAGAAGATGAGTAAAAACTTAGGTTAAATAGGGTAACAAAGGGTAGATTGGGTATTTCAAATTAAAGCCAACAAAAAAATTCAATTTCGTCGGAATTTTCAAATTTATGACAGAATCCGAGGAACAGGTAGTGATTTGAAAACAAAAAACTATTCTGAGTAGTGATTTGAAAAAAATTATAAAAGGTAGTAATTTGAAAAAAATGGTTTTAAAGGTAGTTATTTGTAATTTATTTTATATAATATAAAGTAATTACATTGTAGTAGGAATTTCATGATAAGTTAATGTGAGTCCCTCTCACATGAAAGGTAGTTAATTCTTTATTTATTTTTTATTTTTTTAATTGTAACTACCTTTCATGTGAGAGGGACTCACATTAACTTATTGTGAGTCCCGCCTCACATGAGAATTACTCAATATGAAATATGAACTAAATTATGTGGAAACTAGTTTAATTACAACCAAAAACAATATTGATTCATGATTGAATCCTCTATATTTTGAAAAAAAAATGTGTAGTCTTTTTCTTTTAATCATTAAAACTACTCTGCAATTTTTTAGTCTATTTTAGTAGTCAAATATTTCTACTCCACTTAGTTAATAAAAAAGTTTAATAGATACATTAAACTATTAACAATACTAAAGTGAGTATATAGCCAATGACTTTTATTTGTATAAATTCAAAATCTAATTTATTTTAATTATATTCTTTTAAAACCATTTCGGTTAAACCGGCATCCTTCCAATAAATTAGAAATCATTTTGGATTAACTTATACCACTTCGTATAATACAAATAAAAATGTCAATCGGATCGATATCCATTTCCAAAATAAAAATGTATCCCAATAAAAATATACACGGATAAAAAAGTAAACAGACGATAACCAACATGAAACATAAAAAAAAAAATAGTAAAAACTTATCAATGATTTTTATGCCAATAGAGACCGTAGATTCATCGTACCAAACCTCATGTCAACTAGTAAAGTACTTTTAAATTGAAATTATTAGGAATGTTCAATGAACATGAAAATGAGATATATGTTGATACACATCATTCAATAATATTGTAGGGGGAATGATATATTGATATGAAACCTCAACATATCTAAAAATTAGTGAAAGGACGTGTTACCTGATAATTAATTTTTGTTTTTAAGGTTAGAAATTATATTATAATAATGATAAGTACCTGATCTTTAGGTTGATTTGATTAATTGACCTCTAATATTCATGTGACATGCCCTTCATTTTTGGACATCTTTGCGTCATGTCCTTATTAATTAACAACGACTTATGATATGCAATGCATTCATATTTGTTGTTGTTATTTTCTAATCATATGGATGTTTTGCTAAGATTCTCCTGCTAATCTGTCGGTTTTATGACATTATCATTCAGGTGCTATTGCTCACTATATTGTTTTGTCTTGTCACACGTAGTGTTTTATGCTAGACGGTTTTAGGTAAGATCAACAATTTTATAAAGAACTCTAAGTGTAATTTGTTATAAGAATAATTATTCTGAAAATGTTATAGTTGGAGTTGTAATTTAGTTTTTATTTCTCAACCACATTATTCGAAGACGAGTGACGTCATTCGGCAGCTTAATACAATTAATTAGATGTAACACGTCGTATGTAGGCTACGGACCAACCTAGGGCATGGTTACACTTGACTCTACTAACTTATAGTCATCAAGCCAAACACCAAATTGCCATGGCAATTGTTAGAATCATGAAACGAGCCTGTCCAAACCCGGTGGAAGAGAGAGCGATGCCACTTTAATTTACAAGTCCAAGGGCAATTCATATTTCCCAAAACCAATTGGCAATGGGAGGAGGACCCTTGGACATTATAAAGCTCTCACTACTCTCTTTCACAATCAATGCGAGACTCTCACATATGGGTTAATACTCCAACAGCAATGATTGGTATTGACTAGGCCATATGTTGAGGTCAATCATCGCTCAGAAATCAGCCATGTGGCCTCTAATCGGACGTGCAGCTTGGAAGACAACTAAAACTATAGTCTAAATGAAAAGACAAAATTCAAATTCCACTAATTAATATGACCAAATCCTCGACCTATGGAGTACTGAGTTCACTATGTTCTCACCCTAGAATCGCCAAAAGCTTCTTTGACTGTTATTTGGACAACTTTAGTTTAGACATCAGAGAGACATTCTTCAAACAATTCTCCTCAGCTGGGTACGTGCGCATGGATAATTGAGTTTTTCCTGGACATTATACTAACTTACTAAGACGTCATACTTTACCCAATCCTAAATTTTCTACCCATAAAAATTACGAAGTATCTCTAAGAAAACTACTCCGTAATTTGTTTAAGGAATGTTTATCAAGTATGTATTCTTCCGATACATTTTAGAAAAGCTGAGCGAAGAAAAGATTGGAAATGAAAAAGTGGTAGGAGTAGCTTTATAAAATGCAAAGATTGGTAGAAGCACTAAGGAAATTGCTTAGATATGGGAAATGTGGGAATGTATGTGACTTCATTTGTGTATAATCACTGTCTTCTCACCACACTACACCATTTCTGTCTAATCCTCTTTTTATTTTATATATAAAAGGCTAATTTTGCGGTAATCTAAATGCAATTTTATTGCAATAAACATGTTGATTTGTAACTTCGTTGAAGAAATTGCTAAAGAAAATTGCCGGTTTTTGCATGGTATTGTGTATTTGTATGTTCAAAAATGATTGATCTAGGGTCACTGTACTACAGTCCTATCAACCGGAAATTGAACCTTGATCGATCTCGGCTTATAAATGATTCAACGATTGCCTTCTAAAGATGAAAGTTGACAGTGTCGTGCTGGACCACCTGCCAGAATCAAAATTAGGCTTGATAAAGCTTGCCACGTGTCGAGTCATGCTTTGTTTTAAATATGAAAGCTGAAACACGACCACCAGCGGTAGACATCTTTGTAGGCCATGCCTTGGCATCTGCCAATTGTCAGTCTGACCGGCCGATAAACCGCCGAAAGCAAGCGCGTAAATGACCAGAAATAAACCTCGCTTTTTCGACTGTTGAAAAATCTACCCGAACCCGAAATGACCCGAAAACAATGGGTCAAAACGGGCCGTAGCGGGTTAACCGTTGAGTAAAAACATTTACGTTCCTATATATAAAATGTCTTTATCGGTTTGATTTACATGTAAAATTTCTACTACACACTAATTTCAAACATTTCACACCTAATAAATTTTTCATAATTGAAAATTTTCACTTAAATAATAATCTTTATTATTCAATAATTATAAAATCAATCATTTTAATAGTGTTTGTTCGTTACATTTGACATTATGAATTTGAGGCATCTGAATCATTATTATTAAATTTTGAAACAAAATATATATGGAGAATAAATGAGAAAAATGAGAAAAAGAAATATATTTTTAAGTCGGTAGTTCGAGGGAATATTTTAAATTTGAATATACAACTTGGAAACTACACACGCATCTATAAACTTATTTTAAAGTTTTTAGTTTTGGAACTTATAATTAAAAATAAAATAAAAAATTCTTCAATAATATATCAATTAGAGTTGGTTTTTTTTTGGAGGCACCATATTTATTATTTTTATTATTATTATTATTATTATTATTATTATTTTGTTAAAGCACTCTAAAAGTGTAAATAGTGCATTTGGAGGGAAACTAAAAAGTTTAAATTTTTTGATTTGGTGGGATGTAAAATCAAGGAATAAATTTGGGGAGAAGATAAGTGCTTCTACATTCTAAATTTGGGAGGAAAATAGTGAAAACGTATCAGTCTGTGAAAGTCTTGGCATTAGTATTTATTTCAGCTTGTCAAGAGGGATGGCAGGCGGATCAGGGCAGGTCAAGTGGACCGGATCGGACCGGATCGGACCAGATCAGGACCGCATTAATATTATTAGACCCAGATCCTGCCCGGATCCATCGGGTCCAAAAAATCGAGATCAGATCAGGACCACGGTCTATCTGGATCCGAGGTCGGATCTGAGTCCTACACATTTTTTTAACAAAACTATTTTTTTTTTAATGAAGACGACAAAAATTAAATATAAAGAAAATAAATAAGTGCTACCTAATAAAAATCCAATATAGTTTCCATACTCCACAAGTCCATAATGTTAAAAACACAAATTATAAAAGTCAAATAATTGAAGAAGAATGATCAGAGGAAGAAGTAAAGAAGAAGTAGCAGAGGAACGACTACTCCGTAGTAGATTATTACGGAGTACTCCGTATTATTTTTTTTTTCTTTTGTGAATTGTGAGTGTAGGCAGCAAGGCAAATAGCAGACTAGTAGTAGTGCACTAGTTCGTATAGAATTTTATCTTTGAGTCTTTTTTTTTAATTGTTTTTATTTTTTATTTTTTTTTTTTTCTTGAGTCTAGCACTATACAGTAGGGTTAAATTGTTCTTATTTTTTTTTTTACCGGGTCCACGGGTCGGGTCCGGGTCTAGTTTTTGAGATCCGGACCCGACCCAAATCCATATTTAGAATATCCATATCCGACCCGGATCCACCGGGTCCAAAAAATTAAGGCCCAAACCCGACCCATTCGGGTCGGGTCTAGCGGATCCGGGCCGGATACCCGACCCATTGCCATCCCTACTTGTCAGTAATGATTAATGAAGTACAGTTACAAGGGACAACTTCCACTAATCTTAATATTTGTGTTTTGGCATAAGGTAAAGTTTGACTATAAAGGAAGATAGTAGTTTTTTTTACTGAAAATTAATCCGTTATACAAAAAAAAAAAAAAAAAATGGATAAAAAGACGTTGATTAACCCGTATTTTGACCCTAACAGACCTGGAAAGTGTACACCCGACACATATACTACAGAACAGAAATACACGACCGTATGTTACCCGTATAATAGTTACCCGAACCCGAAACCCGCCCGCCCGACCCGTTTGACAGGTATAATGCCAACCCACACACTCCACTTGAATATACGGAGTATTAGTGATTTGAACTATTTTGGACTTGACTGTTTGAAGCTTTGAACGAATTTGATTTTTAAGCTTAAAATAGTGTAAATACACAAAAAAGCTTTAATATATTAACAATTCAAAATTTACAAATATTAAAACACACAACCCGATCACTACTAAACATACATCTACTTTAATTAATCGGCCTTACTAAATGTCAACACCCATGCATGGCTACATATAATGTACTCATAATATATAAACACTCACAATTCTCAATTTATATATTATCCGAAATGTAACTAAAAAAAACCCATAAAAAAAATTAATCATAGTTCACTAAAAATGCGGGTCAATGGCATGCTAGGCAGGTCAACGACTTGTCACAAGTGGATGGACATGCAGGCCTACGGATTGCATGTTTGAGTCGGACCATTCCGGTTGTGCCGCCTTGGCATGCCATTTCCTCCCAACAACGCCCACAACTCATTAACAAATTCATGAACCATCTTAACTAAAAGGTTAAACTAAGAAGATCGACTATTGACGAGGTATCACATGAGTGTAAACGCCATGTCAAGTAACCATTTTAACCAAAATCTTAAACTCATAAATAAACTCTTGAGATCACTTTTATACTCTAACATTAAGTTTATCCAACCCGGGGCCAAAAATCTTTTTCACAGAAGTGGATGATTGAAATTTACCAGTCGACAAGACTACAAGAGTTTACTTGGTTCAAATATTTACGAATTTGAAAGAAAACAAAGTGAACGACATAAGAAAATCGTCGTCTTAAAATTGAGAAAATGGCTCAATGGTAGGCAACATTTAGTATCATTTCAACTTAACCTAATCCGACCCGATACTACAAGTAATCCATCCTGCGAACAACCAAATGCTCGAATCCAGACATCAAAGTAACCAAATCGTTCATGTGAAACTCAAGCCTTTATGTATTGAATGAACAAATAAAGGCTCGAGTGTCAGATGGCTGATGTAGTTTGCTTGGCGACAAGAAACCTAAAACTAGTTCAGCTGTCACACATCAGAAATTGAGTTAGAAATATGTACCCTCATGCAGGGTAATGATCTCGCAAAAAAGAGCGCGAGTGTTTGTCCAACTGAATCAACGACAATTTGATCTCATCCATTACTCGGTGAGACATTTGTCCGGCACCAAACTCAAAAGTCGCTCCATCGACTTCAATTGAGCTGCATCCCTGCAATTTCTTTACCTCTTTCTCTTTCATAGCCTCTCTTACTTTCGTAACTTTGTCCCATTTACTTGACGACGCATAAATATTTGAAAGAAGGGTATGAACCCCACTATAATCTAGCCCTCGCTCAATCAAGCGCTCGACCATTTCTTCTCCTAACTCGATATCACCAAAGAGTCTACAAGCGTGGAGCAACGCGCCCAAAACATACGAGTCAGGCATCATCGACATCTTTCTCACAACTTTTGCTGCTTCTTGTAACATTCCTGCCCTAGCTAAGAGGTCGATCAAGCACCCGTAGTGCTCAACACTTGGGTCAATTCCATATCGATCTTTCATGCTCTCGAATATCGCAAGCCCATCATCGACCAAACCCATTCTACTACACGCTGCTAGGACACAAATGAAGGTTACTCTGTTAGGACGAATCCCTTGGCTTTGCATCATTCTAAACAACTCAATAGCCTTAGAACTCAACCCGTGATTCGATAACCCTGAAATCAACGACGTGTACACAAACACATCTTTAACCGGCATATCCTCGAAAACACGATACGCCATCTCGATGCACCCACATTTCGCGTACATATCTATAAGAGCCGTCCCTAGCTTCATGTCCACTTCGATCTTATTTCTACCCACGTAAGCATGTACCCAACTCCCTTGCTCCAAAGCACCTAGAGACGCGCACGCCGTGAGTGCCCCGACCAAAGACGTGTGATTAGGCCGAAAACCCGACACCTGCATGTCACTAAACAGCTCCAAAGCCTCCTCAAACAACCCCGCTTGGGTATAGCCAGTAATCATAGCACCCCAAGAAACGACATTTCTGCTAGGCATTTCATCAAACAGTTGGCGTGCATCAGAAACACGCCCCGCTTTCAAATACCCATTAATCACAGCAGTCCAAGAAACCACATCCTTCACCTCACACCCGTCAAACAACCTCCTCGACAACTCGACGGCATCGCAAACCGAGTACAAATGAATCAACCCATTTTGCACAAAATCATAACACTCCCAACCTAACTTAACACACTGACAATGAAACATAAACCCTAAATTCAGATCACACAGCTGAATACAAGCCCGAATTACATATGAAAAAGTGAAATTATTCGGAAAATAACCGAAACCCGCCATCTGTTTATACAAACCAATGGCGGAAACCGGGTTTTTAACCTCCAAATAGGCTTTGATCACTGAATTCCACATGAAGATAGAGTGGGTGGGTGAGTGGAGGAGAAGTTGGGAAGCATAGGGGAGGTAAGAAGGGTGGCGGGCGAAGGCGGAGACGAGTTTTGAAGTGGCGAAAGAGTCGTTAATTTGGCCGGAGACGGTGAGGCGGCAGTGGAGTTGTTTGAGGTTGTTGATGGTGAGGCATTGGTGGTTGTTTAGGAGGGAAAGTGTGTTCTTTGTTGATTTCAAGTATTGGCGCCTCATTATAGTTTACAAAATTCTTCACAATTTTTTTGTCTATGATTTTGTTTATAAGTATTTATAGTAAGTCGGTTTTACGAGGACCTGTGAGAGTGAAAAAATATCGTAAAATAAAAACACAACATTCTGTAAGACAGTCGTTTCTGAAAACTCTGAATAGAAGCGTTGTTATGTCATATGGTGCCCAGTTTTTTCATTCATTCATTTGTACTTTGTATCAATCTAGGGAGGTATTCGATGAACATCGACTCAAGTCTTTCAAAGAGGAGTTTAGGGCACTTAAGCCCTGTTCTACTCGGCTTATAGAAGCTGAACTGAACGAGCCGAACATATATGATCTGAAATTAAAATCGGGGCCGTAGATGTAAAGATGTGTGTCACATTCGATACGAGTCTATCGGATTCTATAAATTCATTAGGTTATACTAAAATGATTTCACAAATTCAAGTGATGTTGCAACATTGTTAATATATATGATGATTGCAAAACAAAAATAACAAGAAAATTAGAATAGAATATTATGATCATAATTGTATTCCACAACATACTGTATCACAATCAAACATACTCAATCAAATTCACAACACAAATACCATCATCATCATCATCATCATCATCATCATCAACAACATTCAAGAATGAAAAACACTAAGCAGCAGTAGCAGCAGTTTCATCAACATTCTTCACCTTCTCTACAGCAGCAACATCAGCCACAACAACATACTCACTCTTCTTCTTCTTCTTTGGGTAAAACAAATCGTCATCATCATCGTCCTCGTCCGAGCTGAACCCCTCCACGGAGGAGTAATCGCCATCACCGCTGTGACGGAAATTAACAATGGACCAAACGAGGTACATAGTGCCGGCGGTGAGGGCCCCACAGGCGGCGCCGAAGAGGAGAGAGGCCACCACGCTGAGGATGTCCTTACTGCGGTCAACCACGGTGGTCAGACGCAGGGGCAAATTGGTCATTTCACTCTGTCGGCGGGCGTCGGCGGTGGCGATGCGGTCCTTGAAGCCAAGACGAAGGGAGGGGAAATCGTCGTCGGCGGAGGAGGTGGTTACAGGGAAGCGGCGGCGGAGAGGGAGGAGGAAGAAGCGGCGAGGACGGCGGAGATCCATGATGACGAAATTAGGGTTAGGGTTAGGGTTAGGGATATTAGGGTTAGTAGGGAGGAGAGAGAAGGTGTAGGAGGAGTAGGTGGAGATGAAGATGGTGCGGCCTGGACGGGCGGAGACGACGGTGGTTGTTACGGCGAGGAGAGAGAATATTGAGAGGAGGAGAAACAGAAGCTTCGTCGCCATTGTTACGCAGTTTTTTTTTTTTTGTGGTGTGTGTAATTTTGTGAGGTTTGTGATATAGGATTGTAGGGTGTGTTGACTTTATTTGACTTTTTGTTTACATATTTATCAACCTTTTGTAGACGGTTTCACATGTGAGACGGTAAATAGATTTCTTAGCTTAACTAGCGGAAAATTAAAGTGAGGTCAAAAATCTTAAAAACTATTGAAGACAGTAGTCAATTGTAGTCTTATAAATAGTCGGATTTCTCAATTGCAGTCATAGTCATTTTTCGGTAGAAAAGGTGGGTGTTAGGATCATTTTGCCCCTCAAGAGTTAAATTTTACGAAATAAAGTTCTGTTTTAAACAACCGTAGAAGAGTTCATCGGAAATATAACAATTATTTAATTGTTTACTTCAATCTTTGTGTTAAGAACAAAGTATATATAAATTGTTGAGACTATAAGAAAATTAAAAGTGAATTCACATGCTAATGTAATTTTAAACAAATTTGAAGTATTTGAGATTTAATAATCAAGGATAGACAATTTGATATTTCACATCTTTTGTAATCACCATAATATGTGACCTATCACTTAAGATTAAATTTTCTTGCATTTAGTACTCCATACTTTTTATAAGTAATTTTTTTTTTTTTGAGAGAGAAGTAATTAGTTTCCCAACATTTTCTAAAATTAACTTATTTATTTAATTAAGTTAAAAATAAATAAATTGAGGTGAATAAGTCCTAAAAAACTACTCCATAGACCATTTTAACAAGTTTAGAACGAGTTAATTCATGGCATGACTTGCATGAGTAACTCTATTGTAGGAGAGTTTCACACGTACGATGTGTTACTCGTGACCATTACTCTTAAAGTGGACACATTAAGCATTTCAATGGGCACATTTTGGTCATGGGTACTCATCGTAAGCATGAAACTCTCTTATTTAAGATTTTATCCTTTTCTAATGTAAGACGGTTTCACAAAAACGGCAAATTTGAGGTGAGAATTTCAAGTAATTTTTGTTCAGGTTGACAAAAGAACAATAGAACACAATTTACAGCATTGTTAAGAACTCCAACAAAATTTAAAGCATGTATACTAGCCTCAATTCCCCACCATAGCCATTTTTCAGAGTTCACTGTGAACTCTAGTGCATACACAACCTTACAAAAAGCGGTGTAAACAGCGATTTTAATCATACATTACGAACATTTAGGAGCTATAAGCGAGCAAAGTGACAGATAGACCATTTAGATACACACTTCTAGACGGCAATACATAACATTATGCGTAACCTAGAAAGGCCAGAAGTCGTGGCCTTCGCCTTCAGGCTTCTTCACCAGAATCTGATTGTACTCGGGTCTTGACGTCTGCGCAAAACGGAAAAAAAAAACATCATTAAACGGAGCATTCTACATAGCTCTATGTTATTCCCACCTAATTGTTTTGATAAATCAATGGCAAGATAATATTCACACAAGTACGCTGATTATAAACTCAGACCCCACATTCATTTGGCCAGGATTAATACCATCTACAGAACTATACAAGATTCTCCATTCAACAACCACACCGATATCGTTTTTCAGTCACAGGCTCACAGCTCTCCCGTGACTCTACGTCCTCCAGTGAAGTAACATTTAGTAATCCATGACGAGCTTCAAGTTGAGCGTCGACGTTCACTTGTTAAGTTGAGAAAGTAAGAACTCCTTAAGTAATACAAGATCACAGTACTAGGTAAAGTACCATCCACTTCTCATACAACAGTAGCACATGAGGGCACACATGGTAAATTGCTAACACAAAAACGATCATGTACTTATATAACCTACACACTTTGTTGGGTGAGACTCTAGTTCATACGAGATACTGTTGCTTATACAACAACGCCAACGTTTTCAGTTTTGATTAAACCATAAATTTTCAATGAGAAGTCGGTACTGTCTATCAATCACAAATATACATAATTTACAACTCCACATATTTAGTTGTAGGAACTAGGAATCGGTTTCATTCACGATCTTTCGGTAAGGATATCAGTTACGGATCATATCAACCAAAATAGGCAAACCTCTACTTTCTTTTGTGTAAGATACATAGCTTTGTATAAACTCGATATGACAAGGAGTACGCCCCATCAACTCTGCAGTTGGGAAAATCCCTCCCAAACCCCCATGCTCACTGAGGTACTACCCAAAATGCCTCAAGCACCTCACGACACAATCATAATTTCAAAATTGACAAAGTTGTAGCGGTTTTGAAGGCCGCTGAAACGAGATATCCAGACATGTCTAGGTTAGATTTAAAATTGACAAAGTTGGTCAAAGTTATAATGTGTGAGGGTACGAGATGATGAAGTTATAACATGCAAGGCCAGATTTTCTTGACAAAACCATAAAAAAATTAATATTGAAGCTCTAATTAATTACTTTTAATATGTTTAACCTTAATTAATCATATAGACAATGTCACATAAAACATTGCCCAAAGCCCTCAAAAACAAATTCAGCCGTAATAACAACACCCCAGACCACGATGGCTGAGACAAGTACGATTCTGTGACACCATTACCGTGTCAAAACTATAGATAGTTATGCCCTTCACTTTGCATTCTTTGTGCCAAATAATAGTTCTATGCAGGTTAATCCTCTCTAAGGTCCAAAAAAGGATATAATAGCTATAAGTTACATATGGAAAACATTCATTTACGAATTTAGTGCGCCACACTTTTCAATAATGAATTGCAATCACATGCATAAACGAGATTCAGGTATGCTGTATCCTTCTATGAGTAACAATCGCCGTCCAGTCCTACTGGCATACAAAATATATTCACATCATCTTACCAAGCTATTTTTGCTGCCACTGAAACCATACTGAACAAAAAGCGTTCTAACTTGTTCATTCCGCGGCATTTAACTATTCCTGGTGGTTCATTTGACAAAATAGCACGCTTCATCAACATTTTACATGCACTAGTTGCAGATAATGAAAAATTCTGATCCACACTAGTGAGGAGATAGCAATTTCAATAAAATATTACGGAGTATTTTTAAGGGTAATTTGATATTTTCCACCTTTTGTAACCACCATTTAAAAATTTCTCACCTTTGTAATTTTTCTTAAAATCTCCCACTTTTTATAAGCTTTTTCTTAAAAATTCTCACCAAAATGCAATTTTTTGTGAAAATTAAAGAATTTTTTTTAAAATATTTTCATTACTAATGAAATCTATCGTGCACCGAAACCCAAAATATGAAAAAATAAAACGAGAATTTATTGTTTTCATAAGTGAAAATAAACGTTTAATATGGTGAAAATGAGGTTTTGGTGGGATTTTTTGAGAAAATGTTTATAAAAGGTGGGAAATTTTAATCCTATTTTTAAAAATTCATAGGATGTTTAATCAAGAGCCACTACTACTAAAACAAGACAATAATCCTCGAGATATTTTACAAGATATAGCACCGCACTACATGTCATGCTGAAAGAAAGACCAAGTGTGACAGTACGAGGAAGAACAGTAACAAATGCAAACACTCAGAATCTCAGAAAATGAGGAAAGCGGATCACAGAGGCAACCTTAGATGTTTAGAGCTATGAATTACCGTTCTACTCTACACGTGAGAGTGAAACAATGCAAGCACATCTTATTTGACTGAGAGGGTTCATAAATGACAATGACTTGATCATTAGTTTAGTTCAGAAGGCACGGAAATATATACCAATATACATGCCGACACATGATACACGAATAGAAGAGGCCATGCAAAATGGGTGACTAAGGACCTGTTCTTTCCAAATTTATTTTGACATTTCGATTCAATTCACCACTCGATTCGATTCGATTCCAGCTCCATTCGATTCCTGGGCCATTCACTTGATTCGATTCGATTCAAAGGTATGTTATAACTTTGAACTTCATTTAGTTTAGTTCAGTTCAGTTCATTCGATTGATTCGATTCATTTTCATTTTAGTTCGCTCAATTGAATTCGATTGGGCCACTCTAAAAAGTCCGAAAGAACAGGTCCTAAGAGTCTTGAATTAACACACATGAACAACAAATACACAGTTAGCTTCTCCACAAATAGTGGCTCAGGAATTATTAGTTATTTCAACAACGAAACGGAACAGGAGCAAAAAGCAACCTACTCACAACTACTATCTATATTTCGGACCATGTATTGTAGAACCCTACTCCACAAGATCTCATGTTAACCATTAAAAATCCATCTAAACTTTGGTAGATAAGTAAATTCAAAACCCTAAAAATTGAGTCCTTTTCGCAATAAAACGTTTGTTGCAGGAACAACAACCACTACACCAAACACTACTATATAATAAGCTATGCAACTGATGGCACCTCCTAAGCCACGACGATTACATCAAAGGTTAATTACCCAAGTACAACGCCACAAAACACTATAGTAAGCTATGAACAGAAACCACTACATACGGAGTGAAAAACATAAGCATACTTCGCAAGTCCATTCAAATAGTCCAACTAATTACCCAACTAAGACGATGCTCATCACCTAACCCAAAAATCTCATAAAACAAAAATTTTCCACATTGATGAGCATAACCGAAGGCCTTCACCAAAATACCAACAACATTGCTCATAAGCTATCTAATAAGCTATCACCGCAAAACCCCACTTTAATTTTCGAAAAACTGAAATCCATACATTACTAATCTTACCTTTAAACAAACATAGCATTCTCTACTGTTACTTATAAATAAGAGGCCTTTCATCAAAAGCATAACTCATATTGCAAACTCGATAAGATACACAAAGACAACAATATGATTATTTGCGCATCACATCTCCCTATTAACAAAGAAATCAGGAGTACTCTACAGTCTATACATTGCACGACATAAGGGATCCCACTAAAATTGACAGCGTAAAAGGGTCAGTTGTACACAGTCTTACACTAACATTGTGTTATCAATAGTGACAGATTGTATTCAAATGACCCAGAACGAAAAATACCAGATGAGTTTGATCAATGTTATTTCATTGTAATCCTAAACCAAATCACCGTAGAAGGAACATATGATCTTGAAACATGCTTCTTTTCCATTCCACTATTTTTTTCTCATATTCCTTAAAAGGAAATTCTACTATCTTCTTCCCATTTCTATTTTTATCAATTTTCCATCAATTTCAAACACACAATCTACATTATCATTTCCGAAAATGCCTAACTGGTATGCAATCAGTTACTCACCAGTTAGGTATTTTTGGAAAGGGGAGGGATTGAGGGAATATGAGTCATGACCCAATTGAGTAGGCATGCGAACGACAATGAAAGACGGGAGAAACATCGCTCCTGGCAAAGCCTATTCCTCTACCATTTTAAGATCCGAAGTCAGGCATCCACGAAATTTACAGCCCAGCCATGTAACCTCTATAACCCAGGAAACAATCGAATCAAAAGACGGGATTTTTATTCATAGAATCCATTATATGAGATTGACTAGGCCGAACGAATGTAGTCAAGATTCAACCCAAACAAACCAAACGACAAAGTGGGCAAATCCACATTTACGAAATTAACAACGAAATCGCAATCACTAAACAATTACCCGCCTCAAGAAAAAGCGTTGTGAGAGGGTCAGATGTACGCAACCTTACAATATTGTCAACCACCGTATTAAATAACCGGCAAAATTCACAAATAAAGCACATGATTTTAAGTATAAGAAAATAAGGAACAATGAATTGCAATCAAACAAAGGTGAAAATGGAGTCGACATACGAGATCTTTGAAAAGGAGGAAGGCGATGAGGAAGAAGAAGACGAAGAGGATCTCGAATTCAGCGAGACGAACAAAGGTGAAAATGGAGTCAACAATTTTAGACAGCCATGATAATCCTTCTTTTCCTTCTTCTTCTTGTTGTTGTCTTCGTCGTTGCCTTGTTCCACCAACTACTTTCCCACGCATTCTGATTGATGATTGATGATTGATGATTGATGAGTGATGAATGTGTTTCTCTTTTGGTAGGCAGTTTCCTTATTTGTACTTTTGTAGAGGTGGATAGAGGTGGTCAAGGTTAAGGGTCAATGGTCAATGGTCAAGGCCTTCGGCTAAACTTTTGAAAAAAGGGTTGAGTCGGGTTAGTTAGTATTTGGTTCGGGTTAGGGTCCAAGCTTTTGGTTATAAGAGGATAATACTCCGATAATAGTGATTTGTAACGGCTGACCAGTTTTTGAAATGAATTGCGCCTCTTGGCCCCAACAGGTTACAGTCGGCTCTTTGAGATGGGTTGGGTTGGGTATTGGGTTGGACCAAACTGAACCAACTTTTGTTGATTAAAGAGGCCCTAACTAATTTTCTTTTTCTCTCGTTTTGAATTTTTTTTGGGAGTGAACTTAACTCATCATTTGAGTTAATCTTTGTGATTCACCTCAATCTGATAGTTTTGAATCAAGTTCAGCCTGTGTGATGCAATTTTTCACCTCAATCTGATAGTTTTGAATCAAGTTCAGCCTGTGTGATGCAATTTTTCACCTCTACTATTTTTCACCTCTACTTCAATCAATTTATTTTTTCTTCTAGCTTCTCTAACACACCAATTTTAGTCTCTTCTCTTTATATCCCCCTCCTTTTGTTTTCATGTGACTGATAAAGCCTCCTTTCCTAGCTCTCTTTTTCTTCCTTCACTCTTTCTCTATAAATAATAAAGTAAAATAAAAATAATCTCACACAACATCAGCAACAACAATGAACAACACCTCAACAACAGCCAACAACAATAGTCGACAACAACAACTCAAACCATGACAAACAACAACAAACACTACAGAAACACCATGGCCAGCACCACCCTACTCGACGACCACCTTCACGGCTGCCACCATCGCCGGCCGCCATTAATGGTGAGCTCAAAAGCTCGAGCACCACCACCGTACTCTTCACCTCCTCCTTCCTCGGCCCCTGCTTTCCCCTGCCTTCTCGTCGCCGTCGTCGGAGCCTTGACCAATTGCCGCCTTGTTGAAACGACCCTCATGCTAGAGTCACCACAGGAGTCTCGTCGTGTTCAGCCGTTGTCGAAGTCGGCCTTGCCGCCTTGCTCGCCGGAAACCGCCCCTGACGTCTCCCTCCACCGTGGCCCTGCTTTGCCCTGTTTTCTTCTTCTTTTCCTCGCCGGAGTTCGTCACCACTGGAGCAGCCCCGTCGGAGTCGCCATTGAAGGCGAGCTCGAGCTCCCTTGCCTGCCACCGTGGTCCCCTGTTCAACACCACCATCGACGGTCCAGCTCTCTCTTTCCCCTGCTCTTTTCCCGTCTCTTTTTCCCCTGCTTCCGACTCGGTTTTGACTTTGACCACCGGAGTTTCTCACTGGTGAGCTGCGTTTTCAACTCTCTTTAAGTTAATATGAAGTACTCTGGGTTTCATTTTATTCATCCTGTCATTATCGATTTACTTGATAAATTGATTTTTATCGCTTCTAATTCACTCTTAATTCTCCCATTCTTAAACGATAAATGTCGCCGCCAACATTTACGATGTCACTATTGACAACCCGAAGTGATGTTGCTCTCATTTGGATCGACTGCTACTGATTTTGGGTGTACGAGAAAAAGGGTTGGATTTATTTTATTTGGAGGCCTCTGTTCGTGAGCCGAATTTAGGTGACTTGATTCTTCCTCAAAATCTCTAACATTAACGTTTTGGTTTTATTTTAATTAATTTGTGATTCAAAGTGAGCTAGTTATGCATTAGGCACGTATACCTCTCGTTTCATTTTATTTAATAAACTTTGTATGATTAGCTATGGTATGAAATTGAGTGTTAATTTTAGTTATAATATAATGTTGAATTAAATTGTGAAATATGATATTTATCTGATTTTGTGATTATATGTTAAGTGAAAAATATGCGTTGTTGAATTATCGTTGAATTTATATGAAATTTTATCATGTTGAAATTATATGTTATGTGTAAACTGTTGACCATATTAAATATAAGTATCACCAGTCTAAAATAAGACTAAAATGTTATTAACCGACTTAAGTAAATAAACTAAATAAATGTGAATATATATGGTCGTAAAAATATTTATAACTACTAAAAATTTACAAAGTATAAGTATACAAAAAAGTTAGATTTATGTTTTAAAATATGGCTTAACTAATAAACTAATTTTTAAACTAGTAATGAACTTAAAATATAAATTTCACTAAAGGAATTTCACCTAAAGTATTAAATATAAATAAATTAAAGCAAGTCTCGAAAATAAATTGAAAGTTAGGTGAACTAGTATAAAAATAAATTTAAGAACTAACGTCGCAAATATTAATCGCGCTAGAGCTAAAATGTCAAGTTTTCAATTATTAAAGATCAACTAAATTGACTAAGTATACAAAGTGAGAGTGGAAATATAAATAAAATTTTATAGATGAACTAATATATATATATTGGACGCCTCCTCATCATCTTCAACCGTCTCAACATCATCAACGTCATGGTCAGTACTACTAGAAGACATCTGACAAAGAAAACAAATAAATTTAGACTAAACAATGACATACATTACTACGTAAATAAGAACAACAACTTGACGAAGAAATCAAGGAAAAAAAATGGCATTTTAACCAAAAAAAATGAGATAACAAAAGGCAAAAACAAAACAAATAATTGAAAAATCGAAAATACTGTAACTTGCTAAAATTAAAATTAAACTACCACCAAAAAAAAAAAAATGAAAAATCACTATCAATTACGAAGTATCAGTTATGATAAAAAAAAAAAAACATTATCAATTATGATGAAAAATCAAAAAAAAAATTCAAAACTCAAAAAACCATTATGATTTTCAAAAATATAAACTTGAAAATACATTAACTTGCTAAAATTAAAATTAAACTACCACCAAAAAAACATTCAAAAAACATTATCAAGTATAATGAACACATGCAAAATGAATTTTACAATTAACAAACGAAAAAACTTAAAAAATAAAAAATGAAATTACCTTTTAGTTGAACAGATTTTGCTTCAATTTTGGGCAGACGAAATTAACGAAGAATGAAGAAGAAATTAGGAAAAATTATGAAGAAGAAATTTTGAGGGAAGATGAAGCAACGAAATTAGAATGTACGGAGTAATTCAAAAAGCAAAATGAATGTGAGCTTAGGGAAGGGGGGAACGAGGGAAATTAATTATGGAGGTTTACGAGTAAGTGTATTGCCTCGAGTTTGGTAATTATTTTCATTTTCTTTTTTTTTTTTGGTTTTTTTTTTTTTTTTTTTTTAATGAAATTGTATTAAATGCTAGCTTTAATCTTGACCATTGATTGAAGCTAATCTAAGGGCTGAGATTATAACTCAATGGCTTTCTCTAATAGGTTGGGCTTAAAAGATCCCATCCCTATATATATATATATATATATATATATATATATATATATATATATATATATATATATATATATAATATATAAATGTCACCTCCATGATTATAATTAAAAGTGAAATTCAAAATGTCGAATACTATATATCCTTATAATTTAATAATTTGATTTAAAAATAAAAACTCACAAAATCAATATGAGCCATGTTATAAAAAAATTTAAACTATAAAGTTTATGGCATTAGAAAAAGTTATAAATATAAATAAGTTAAACTTAAGTGAATATTGCTAAAATATAAATATTAATAATCTCACGATCGAATTATTGAATCACCTAATACGACTACGTAGAAGTTACATAAATAAAAATCAATTAAGAAATTTGGCCAACTAAACGAATATTTCCTAAATGTCATTATATTATATCTTATTAAAAATACTAAATTTTTGCTAAGTATTATCAAGATATTTTTACAAGTTAAACTAAGTGTTATAACTACTAAATCGCTAAACATTTAACGATTTAAATAAAAGGGAGAACTAAATGTGAGTCATAATGAAATTCAATTATTTATAACACTAATCACTAATCTATTTTAAATTACTTAAAATTTAAAACGAAACTAAATTACTTAACTTAATTAAATAAAATACTTACACTTGAATAAAATAAATTAGTTACTTAAACCTATTTAAGTTATTCGAAATAAAGAATTTTAAAGTAAACTAAGTAACGAGAATTAATATTTAAAAGAAAATTATGAATAGTAAAATAATGAATAGTGAAAATATTTAAAGTATACGAACGAACTCAAAATAAATATTTAAGTGTTCTATTTGCTTCCGTTTATCTGAAGAACTGTTAGAATTAAATTTTCATTATACAAGTTCGACGATGTTATAATTAGTAAGAATTGTCACCTGAGCTATAAACGATAAAAGAAATAATGAATTAAGAGTTAAATACTTAGAGTTAAAACTCTCGTCACATGATTATAATAATTGTCGCGCCACCCTTGTGAATTTACCTATTATTGACTTCACTTTGACCGTCCACTCTAACTTGGGAACCCTTAGACTCTCTGCGGTTGTTTGGGTTGAATCCGATAATGAGCGAGTTATTCCTCATACTCGATATTCCTTCGACAACTTAGGATTTGAGTTCAAAGGCACGGCCTGACATGAGATTAAACCCCTCGATTATAACGTTGTATGATTAGTACTCGGGTGTCTGCGATGTTAAACATTATTAGAGTCAGGATTGGTAAGGTAGCCGCATATGGGGACACTTGGCACCCTCAGTATTGCCAGTGGTAATTTAATGACTCTCCTAGTCGTTATTTAACGTGATTTTCGCCCTGGGTATCGATTCGTTCACGGGCCCATATGAGGTAATTGGAAAATGACCATTCCCATCCGGGGAATCCGTCGTAGTGTAATAGTCGCACCAATAGGGTGGTGTATGCATACAAAAGACAAGGGACTGATCCTCCTTATTACCTGCTTGATATCTTTAGCATTTAAAGTCCGTTGATGTGACCGGCACGCTATTGCGCAAATGCTTATTAGGTCTGCATGTTTCCATCCTTACTGGTTTGTTGGCTCATAGTGGATTCCATCTTAGATTATCCATATTGCGTTGGATATTAGGTAGTTATAATATCTACTACTTAGTGTTTGATCTGATCTACGAGCTTGAGTAACTAGTGCACTTGGATAGGAAGTCATATGGGTGATTTCCTATGGAAGTACACGAGCCGCTCTATAGTCAAGACTCGTGAGTTTTATTGATATTGTGATTTGAGAAGGGTCGACTATCCCTCGTGCTACTTGAGATATTGCATGATTGTTCACGACTAAGTGTTTATTGAATTGATTACGACTTATGCATATATCTTGATTGCTATGAATTAAGTTTTATATATATTACGATGTTATATGAATTGAAATGATATTTAAGTTGTATATCGTGTTCTACAAATTGAAATGTTTTAAGTTTTGTTTATCATGTTGTATGAGATTTAAATATCTATATGTGAGAACTGATATTATATGCTATTTGTCCAATTTTATTAACATAAGCGGCTGCGGTAGTTATACGCGTTTAGTCTTTGCAAGTTACTTTTAATCATAGGTTAAATAAACCAAAACTTTGGTTTAGAGGTTGTTAGTTAGAAACAGTCACTTCCGCCTCTGGCGGGAGATCCTCCTATTTTTGTTTTTGTCTCCGTTGCAGGCGATTCTCGAGACTCAGGATTATCGGGACGATTAGGATGTTTCGTTTGTATTCGTTGAGAGATTGTAATATATATTTGTATCCTATGCCATTTGAATGTAATTTAATTAACATCCGGCATGTATTAGACTTAATTAATTTTCCGCCTTAGTTTAATTAAGTCACGAAAAACCGGGTTGTTACTGTACTTGTTGTCCTAGTGATTTTTTTTTTTTTTTCATCAAATGTTGTTAAAAATTACATGTTGAATTTTTATTGTCTGTGTCCACAAGTACAGTACATTGTGTTGGATTTTGGGCACAATTCCGACAAAATGTAATGTACTTATTATCATCATTGTGTTGTTATTCATCAAGGCGAGTTATATTGTCAAATACTCCATTTGATAAGTAATACTGTTAACGTCTAACTAGTTTTATGAGAGCGATTTTGGTCAAATGTTAACGGTTTGATCAATTAAAAGGAGTGACTCATTGAACTTTAGTATTCCGATTTCAAAATTCTCTAGAAAGATATTTTATTCTGTTATTTTCTAATAAGTTGTATTAACAATTATTATTAATTACAGAGTACATATATGGGTATATGAAACTACAAATTGATTTTCAATCATAACTTATTAATAGTAGAGATTCAAATAAGATGTTTATTTAAGATGACATTATATACTCTGTATTTGAAACCGTTTATTATAAGTTAGATGTGTACAATATTAATGAACATTGAAGAGCTATTGTACTATCAACTGTAACTCCATCATACACTATAATAATTGTGAGACATTATTAAATCCTTTAATAAAGTTAATATTGTTGAGAATTGAACATTTGAAAATGACAATTGTGTTTTTCTTTATATTTAACTTAATATTTTAATTTATGTACCAAAAAAAAAAAAACTTAATATTTTAATTTTAATTTTTGGTATATTGGTATTGACATTATAAAGTTAAAGTACTATATATATATAAAAACTTTTGTGGAATTTTTTTTTTCACAAATTTTCAGGAGATTATAAGCGATTGGTATATTGGTATTAGAATAGTATTCCGTATAATCTTACTACAAATTAAAGATTATAAGCGATTGTTGAGTGATATAGACAATCATAATCGATCCTAGTACATTTTCAAAAGATTATAGATGTTATATTTAATACGGAGTATGCTGCTAAACTAACATAGCTTACTACAAAAGGAAGATTATACATAACACTCCGTAGGCTACGTACTCGTGACAAAGATACAAGAATTAATTACATAACTACATGAGACTTGAGACTTGTGCATTATTATTAACATCAAACAAGAATACCTTACTTACATGATATAATATCCTCCTTAAATTTAAAAAAGAGATGAGACAATTTAACATTCGAAATAATCAACGTATGATTATTATTATTATTATTAGTTTCCCTTAATTATTAATTAATTACATCTTAACAAACTTATTATTACCATAAGAAGTAACGTTAAGTGAACCCATAGACTTAGCCATTTCCCTCAGCAAGAACTTCTGCACCTTCCCGGTGGACGTTTTCGGCAGCTCGGCCACGAAAACCACCGTCTTCGGCACCATGTAATGGGCCATCCTCTCCCTACAATACTCTATTACCTCCTTCTCACTTAATTCCACCTTTTTATTATTCTTGTTACTTGTACCATTTATAGTGACTTTTTTAAGGCTTATGAAGGCACAAGGTGACTCCCCCCAAAACTCATCCGGTCGCGCCACCACGGCCGCCTCATTAACCGCTGGATGGGTGTACAAAACCGACTCGACCTCGACACTACTAATATTTTCACCCCCACTTATTATAATGTCCTTAAGTCTATCCTTAATTTCTAGGTACCCATCTTGGTGTATTACCCCCACATCCCCGGTTCGGAACCACCCGGTCCGGGTCATGGATTTGGATGTTCCTTCTTGGTCTTTTAAGTACCCTAGCATAAGACCGGTCCCTTTAAGCACTACTTCACCTAGGGTTAACCCATCTCGTTTTACGAGTTGACCTGTTTTAGGATCTATTACATCAAATTTAGTCATACCTAGGGTTCCCACTCCTTGCCGAGCCTTCAGCTCGGCACGCTGCTTAGCGGGTAGGGTATCCCACTTGGGATTCCACTCTGATTGAACAATCAATCCACCTGTTTCAGTAAGCCCATACCCGTGGCTGACCACAAACCCTAATCCCTCAGTCCTGAACAGGACTGAGGCTGGGGGTGGAGCCCCAGCAGTTAGTATCTGGACCGGCCTCTTTAACTTGCCTGCATCAGGCAAGTTAGCCAGCATGTTGAGCACAACGGGCGCCCCACACATGTGGGACACCCTGTGCTCCTCGATAGCCTCGTACACAGTGGGGGCGTCAAACTTACGCAGACACACATTGGTGGCCCCCACCGCGGCCATACCCCAGGTAAGGCCCCACCCATTAGCATGAAACATAGGTAGGGTCCACAAGTACACAGGTTTCTTAGGAATTGACCAACACAATATCATATCTAGGGCAACATTGTAATAACCCCTATGACTCAACACTACTCCCTTAGGGTTATTAGTTGTCCCGGACGTATAATTTAGCGCGATTGGGTCCCACTCATTCTTCGGTCGGACCCACTCAAACCTTGGATCTCCCCCCTCCACTAAATCACTATACCCCCCTTGCACCATATTGTTACTAATAATAATACTGTCATTGTTATTACTGTTACTTTCACTACCGTTATTATTTTCATCGTCAATGACAATTATCTGAGGGCGGGGGGTGGAGGGAGGGAAAAGTGAGAGAGCACGAAGGAGGAGGGGGCCGAGGAGGGAGGGGTCGACAAAGACGAGCTTAGACTCGCTGTGTCGTAGGAGAACAGAAAGGGCACGGTGGTCGAGGCGGGTGTTGATGTTATTAACAATAGCACCCGCCATAGGGACTGAGAACTGGAGCTCGTACATAGTCGGGGTGTTGGGGCTCAAGACGGAGACAACATGGCCGGGTTTGATACCGAGGGAGGCAATAGAGGAGGCGGCTTGGAGACAACGACGATGGGTGTGGTCCCACGTGTAGGGCGGAGAAGGGTGGTTGTGTAGGAGGAGGGACGGAGAGTCGCCGTAGGAAATGGCGGCTCTTTCTAAGAAGTGGATTGGTGTAAGAGGTGTTGAGTTTGGTTGAAATGGTGTCAATAACTCCATTATAATTACTTCACTTGTTTTGTTGAAGTTAGTTATGTTTAATGTGTGTGTTTTGAATGTGAAAATTTTTGGTGATTGAAATTTGAATGTGTAAGACAAGTTTATAAAGTACGTAGTATGATGGTATTAATTGCGGCAGTTTGGGTGGGGAGAGGTAGTTGGTGAAGTTAAATACATGATCGGTTAATGAATATATATAGCACTTAACCAAATTCGTCATTTCTAAAGTAATCGTTTCATACGTAAAATGATCATTAGATGATATTGCCGTATTGTCACCAGATGAACCAAATGTAATAGATGTCGCACCACATCTGATTGACATTATGGAACAATACGAGTAAAATATTACTCTTAGAATGACAGTTAAATTAAGGCCGTTTCACCTTAGATCAGGATATAAGGTAGGAGAATTCCTATGTCTTTGGGCCATGAAAGATATAAGTATATACGTACAAAAGTAGAGAGGAACAAATATCTAACGAAGCAGAATTCAAGAATTGTATTCGTCCATGCAAAAAGTAAACCCTAGTAGCTAGAACTGGATGCAAAGCATACTTATCCCGAATAGAAGAAAGTTTATTTTAGAATGTAAATTATTGTACAGACTCAAACTTTAATTTCTGTAAGTTAAGGTAGATTAAAACTATTCAATTTCCTCTTGAGATTAGACGAGGATGTAATCAATAATGACTATGACCGTACCAGAAATTTATCGATCTAGTAAAGATGATTGTATTTATTTTTCCACTTCAACCTACTTTTAAACTTTTATCCATATATTTGAGGTTTTCCATTCGTATTACTAGTAGGAGTACAACATAACCCTAACATCCACTTTTCTCTTTAATTTTCTTTTAATTGAATGTTGTCCATCAATTTAGCCAGCAAAGACTTCTACTTTGTTGTATACACTCAAAGTTAACATTAAATTTTCATTAAATTTAAGGATATCTCATGATATATAGTCGTAGATACGAGATCTAGTTTGTTGTTGCAATAGTGAATGGCAAATAAATAAGGGATGTACGTTCAAATTTATTAGCCCTCCTCTCATGTGCTAAAAATGACAAAGTATATTTATTAGCTCATGGACAATTTAATTGGTCTTTTATCAAAGAAAATTAATTAATAAATTTTAGTTTCATATTTACAATAATTATTTCAACATTGGATGCAATATATAATTTTATCTTGTATTATTAACTATACTATGATACTGTATCTATTCAGTTTGTTTTGTGTTTTTTCAGTTTTATTTGTCGATCTTTGAGACAATAACATTATTGATAAAAACAGGGAGAAACTAGAAATTAAAGAGTAACAAAACTAACAATTACAAACAAGTACCGAGTACAAAGTTTAGGTACCAAAAAAAAAAAAATTATAAAAACGTAGAAAAAATTATCAAAATGACATAGGGCAATAACATAAAGAAGGGAAATTAGTGTATCTATTTTTTTTAATTTTTTTCAGTAAGTGATATGCACAAGTGCACGATATATGGATCAAACATACGAAATACTCAATAATTGTACTATTTTGACGTTCAATCGTGGTATTTAAAACGTTTTTTCCCTTTCAATTGCACAAAATTAATTTAGTTATTCTACTCCAATACAAAGAATATGCGAAGTTACTAATAAATTCAACTACGGTTACGTTTGTGCCGCGTCCACAAGAAGGTGGGAGAGACGACCGCTTCACAGACCCGTGAAGGTTTAATTCCAAATTTAATCGGTGTTAGAGTATAAAATTGATTTTGACCTTTAATCATTAGTTTACACTTTTAGTTGAGTGACCGTATGAATCTTACCTCAATTTTGTTGAATTATTATTATCCAAAATATTAGTCATATAGACATATAGTTGTATTCAATTGTTAAGTTAGTGGTTAAAATGGTCCCTAATAAGTAGAAATGTTCGTGCTTAATTACTTATACCGAGTAGTTATTTTAGAGATGTTTATTCTATGTAAAATCTATACGTACTAGAATTTGTATGATAATAATTGAGTAAGTTTAAGTTAATAATCTCTTCATCTTTTCTCCAATTATATTCCCCTTAAAATTCTACATATTTTACACGATATTAAAACTCATTGTTACATGAATTGAGTTAGGTGAAAATAACCCTAGGCTAATTAACAACTTGACGACTGAATTCATTACCTAATATTTTAATATTATTTGAAATAGTTGAACATCTAAAATTTCAAAAAGAACCCTTCTACAGTTTAATCCGAAATTTTAAAAATTAAAGGAGAAAATAATCAAAACATGTGTCGCAATTTACAAAAATACCATCAGTAAGATTCAATATAGTTACCATTTTATAGTACAATCTCATTTCCGTTGAGTAAGATGTGACAAAAAGTATAATTACAAGGACAATCATATTGTATTTGTTTAACCTGTAACGCAGACAATTCTGTTATTCGATAATTCATAGAAAGTAACATAATCGATTAAAAACCGTCAACATCTATTGACCCTGATACGTGTAAACCGATTTTGATAGGTCGATTTCTTTAACTATATGTGGACGTGGGCGATTACAGAAATGGAAATGCAATTTGGAATATAATATGAACAGTACTGCGAGTGTTGTGTTGCATTGAATATGAATTGTACCATAAAGTTTCATAAGCTACGGAGTACATTATGTACGGAGTATTAAATTTTAATTGACACCAACAAATGAATACCATGTACTACGTAAACATGATCCAACTAACTTCATTCAATACTTCTATGTGGTAGATATTGACCCTTTTGACAATTCTCAACACCTTTGACTTGCTATACAACAATTATTCTCTGCTTCATTTATTCATTTTTCTACATTTTGCTTTTTTTTTTTTATTTATTTAATGCCAAATTCAATTTAAAAATTCATTGCATCAACTTGTATTTAAAATAATTGATAACTCTTCCATAAAACGGTCTTATCATGAGACTACTTTATTTCAAAAATGTCCTAATAAAAGGAGTGAATTGTTATCCAAAAAAAAAAAAAAAAAAGGAGTGAATTGATGTTACTATAACTTTATAAAGGCTTATTTGATCTGCTTAGTAGAAATTGAGGAGAAAATATTTAATACGAGTACTAGTAATGCGTATTCAATTTTCAAATGGGGTAAAATTTTCACATGAAAGTGTTTAACACGTACGTTAAACAATCAACTCATTTAAAACCTGTATAATAAATCATCTTAATAAATTAAATAAAATGCTAATAAATTTTATGGACCGTCTATCTTAGTCTTCAAATGAAATAAAATATATCTTATGGTCTGAAATTTGTACATAGTCGAAACTCGAAAAGCCAAAGTAATTATTAATTATCTATAAACCAACAAACTTTAAACATACTCCGTATAGTATTGCCTCGATAATACTAGTCTGAAATTAAGTTATATTTACAGTCCCAACTTAGCAGCATCAGACCTGCTAAGAAAATTCATGCACATCGGCGGATTAACGCCGGCCAATGCCAGCAATGAACTCGGCAACGTCCAAATCCCGTCTCCACAGATCAACCCAGACGCAACTGCTGGCGCAAATGCGTCGGCTGTAGCCTTATTTCGCTTTTGCCATATGAACAGTATTAGGCTACCCACACACATATCTATCGCAAAATACCCTCCCATGTAAAACGGTATTGCCATTGCCATTGGTATCGGTATATACTTGGCCCATCGCTTCCCGACAATATCTCTGATACCGTTTATGACAATTGCTGCGATAAAGAATATCACGCAGAGCGTGAGGCAGTGCTTTGGCAGGGAACTGGTACCGACTACCCCGACACTTGCTATGCTGCGGTACATTGCACCGTAGGGTGCAGGGTATTGCGAGGTAGGGGAGCCCAGATCCGGAAACGCCTTGTAAAAGATCCAAAACACGCACGGGGAAATCACGCATCCCATAGCAGTTCCGATTATTTGCGACACGAACATGGACCGTGGGGACGCCAGGGTTAAATACCCGGTTTTGAAATCCTGCGACAGGTCTGCGGCTGTTGAAACGATATTCATCATTACTCCGCAGGCGGCTAACCCTGCTATGATCCCGCCTTGGGAGGCGCCGACCCATCCACCAATGATGAAAATCCCGAGTTTTCCGTATGTCGAGGCCAGGGACCAGTCGGTTAGGCCACAACCGTAGGCGTTGCAGAAGGCTAGGATGGGGGCCACGATGTACATTGTTAGGACGTGGTACCATTTTAGCTGGTGAAAGATGTGGGGGACAGTGTTGATGGCTATGACTGCGAGAATTACGTAACCCCCTGCTGCTAGCCAGTTCGGGATTCGGTCTTGGAGGAAGTACTTGTTTCGTCGTTCCTCATCGAAGGATTTAAGTTGGATTTGGTCGTGATTTTCCTCTGAGGGGCGGATGACGCCCACGTCCTTCTTCGAGAGTTGCTTGTACAGGCCGAGGAGGGTGCGGCTAAACACGATTATGAAGTTGTAGAGCCCGTCGCCTAGAATAATGGCTATCGATATAAATATCTGCACATCGTCCAAGATTTTTAATGTTTCGAAAGATATGATATAACTTAAAGAGACAGTCTCATACAAGAATTTTAAGAAAAACGACAAACCTTGTAACCTTGTAGGCCGAGGAGGCTTGAGTCTTCCAAATCATTGCTGAACCAGTGACCCTTTCGGGTTTTGATGAGAGGCCACATGATGCCATATGATAAAATTGAACCAACAAGTAATGATATGTTTATGATGTATGGGCATATCATCCCCACACCTACATATGTAGCGGAAAAATCGAAATAGAACCTGTTTTTGATTCATTACAACAAGGAGAATTAAACAATCAAGTATTCACAAAATGATGAGAATGTAAGTTGGTTTCATCTCTATCACTCGTGAATAGAGAGGGTATTCACAAACAATTAAGCGCGATCAGTTTAGTAAGTCATTTTGTTGGATATATATAGTTTGATCGATCAAGCAATCCTTCATAATGTTTTAGGGTACAAAGTGTTGCGCTAGTGTCAAAAGTGTATTATAATGTCAAACACGGGACACAACAGCATCAAAGTGACGTGTCAAAGTAACATAGGAGAGCGTACGTACTTGTTTTGAAAGGCTTTAAGGCCAAAAGTAGGGAAATTAGAGAAGCCGCAACTTTCACCAGCAGTGAAAAACCATTGGAAGAAACCCCATAAGAAACTGAATGAGAAAAATTTCCCCAATTCCTTCACTTGCTTCCTACATTATTACATTAAATAATAGTGAAATTAGTGTGTTAATTAAATACTAATAATGATAATGATTAGTAGTGTTTGTTTGTTTGTTACTTGGCTAGTTTGGCACCCTTTGGTGTGTGGAAACTGTTGATTAGTAGGGCTGTTGCAGTTCCACTTGGGTATGTTAGTTTGAAGTCAATCACCATAATCTGCAAAACAACAATACAATTTAAGCGTCGACAAATCTCGTTTAAGATGGTCATACTCATACATGTACGACGAATAATTTATGCCTAGAAATTGATCACTTTCATTTCAAAACTACTTATTAAAACAGTCATTTTAGTTTTTTGTCGACAAAACGTCAAAGTTTAAATGGTTATCAATCAACTCATCGTAGGTACAGTAACGTATATGGCGGTTAAATTGTGTGAAAAAGTGAATACCTTACGAAGAGGAACGACAGAGAACAATCCAAGGAAGCTAACAGCAAAGAGAAAACCAATCAACCATCCTAAGGAAGGGTTTTTGGTATTAATTGCTCCTGCAGATTTCTCATCTGCTGCTTTCGATACCATTTCCGTCATCCCCAATATATAACTCCCAAATCCTCCTGCAACAACAACAACAACATTCCCAATTCTTTTGTTACTACCGAGTACTTTATTTTTTTACCGTTTAGATAACTGTAAATGTACGTGTAATAATACTCTGTATCAGAATATCTATTTGTCATCGAATGATTTTTAATAGGTTAACATGGAATTTTGATTTAGATGAAAAGCATGACGTACATAGGTACATTTCAAAAGAGAATTACTAAAAGGCGGAACATGTTAAAGTAAAGTATAGCATAACGTAATCGTATATGTCGATCACGTGAGTCCACGAGCTCGATCATAGTAACATGCTTGACATAAATTAAACAAGACATTATAAGGAGTATTATACACTTCAAAATTTAAATTAGTTAATGAGTAGTATCTAATTTAATAATTGGTGGAAAATTCTTCGCCTTATTACATGTATTAAGGTCAATCGTTAAGTTTACTAGTTACTTGACTTTGGAGCCAACTTCTTTAAGTGTACAAAAAGTCCACCTTCTTTAATCCCGTTCCACGAGAGTTAATATTATAGAGTAATTTTTGTGATAGACGGTCTTTTTTTCTAGTCCAGTATCAGATAAGTGTCACTTGATACTCAATAGTGGTCACCATACACTTAAGACAAAGTGAATACCGTATAAGGTAACCTAGGCTTTTGCATCGGATTTAGGGAAAAATAATTTTCAAGTGCCCTTTTATTTACAACTTTGCATATACTTCGTAGTAGTTATGGTTTTTGTTAAAAAGACATGCATTTGATGCACTCAAATTTGTAGTTACAAAACGGTAAACCGTCTCACACAATGAGACGTACTCTTTCTAAAATAATCTTGTACGGAGTAAAAAATTAACTAACTATTTATATGTGAGAGGTTTCACGATAAACGCCAGTCAAGACTTTGTGCCATGAACAATGATCCTCAAATACATATTTTACGATTTCGAATAAAAGCCGATGTAATAATTTTTTAAGCCTACATATTACAGTTTATGCCTAGAGCGAGGGACACCATTAATGTATACCTCATATCAACATTTAAATTCATTATTTGTCAAATGCAAACATTTAATGAAAAACCTTATTCAGAAAATTGAACGCGGAAAGAACAATTTTCCATGAACTCGCAATTCATGAGAACTTAATTCCTACATTCAATTTTATAAACAAATAACTCGGTATCAAATATTCTTCCTTCTTTTTTCCATTCACGGAGTATATAGTGTTCAAATTAAGGTCAAACTTTGATCACAAAAAATTTCAAAATTACAATTACAAAAACAATTAGTCTCTCTTAAAACGGTTTGAACATTAATCTACGAAGGTTTGAACATTAATTGTATTTTACGATTTTATGACGTAAACAGTTTTAAACACATCTCTTATCTAAATATTAAAAATTATAAACACAACATATCATATACGGAGTAAAAGAACAAAAAATAAATCAATAAAATTACGAAAACTGACCGGAAAAGGCGATGCCAGCCGAGGCAACGACACATGTTTGAATAACCGTATTTTCCTGACGAGTAAAGGGCTGCCTAAGCAGCCCAAATTTCTCCAAAAATTTCGTCCACGTTTTGACGAAAAAAAACCCTAATAAGCCCGCTGACACGTTTAACGACGGAATAATACCCGTCGTTAAATTTAATTTCATAACAATAAACGAAAACAATATGCTCAATACAAAGCCGACTACAAACGCCCTAAAGGTCAATTGTTGCTGCCACGTGGGCACCTCTTTTTCCGCGAACTCCCTCTCGACCGTCGCTTCATCCTCAATGTCATAGGTCGAGCGGGGTAGCCCCACCTCGACCTCCTTTTCCTCGTTTCGGTTCATTACTTTTTGAGATTATATTGAATTTTAATATTTCAGTGTAATATGTTACGATAAATAATTTTTTTTTATAGGAATTGAAGGGTAAGTGGGGTAGTATATATATAAAAAAATTATGGTTTTTTTTGGAAGGTATTAGGGTTGGATGTGAGTTGTGAAAAGGTGGAATTTAGAGTGTGAGTAGGATTATTAGTTATTATTATTTGAACAGAATCTTTTTTTTAAAAAGAGAATCTTCACTAAATTAGGAATGTCATATGTGTGTATATTGTGAATATTCTATCGGTTTGACTTATGATAAAAATTAAAAATAATGTAAATTATACTCCGTAATCATTTTACTTATCAATCAAATAAAAAAATTGAAAAGAAAATGTGGAATAGAAAAAGAATTTAGTTATGTTAATGCCTGAAAGGTTAAAGAGTTATGCTGAAATAATTTTGAATGAAAATTTAGTATTGTATCATCAATTTAATTATACAATGTTTATCCACTAAATACATGTTGAAAACAAGTAGACATGTTATTGCGAATTTCATAATTTTCAATGTGGCAATATTTTAATCACAAATTCTTGGTAAAACGGTCTCACAATAACATTATTTTAAGACCTTTCACGTAAAAGGATGGTTAGCAGATCAACTGAGATAGGTTCCTTTTGTTACTAGTAAATCTCATGTTGTGACACGATATCACAAAAGACCTACTATATTTTAATGTATTTTTAATTTATTTTCCTCTAATGTGTGCATTATTAATCAAGTACACCGTACAAGTTAGAATGAAAAACACGAAGTATATGTTTAATTACAACATAATTATACACAAGTACAATTGTTTTCGATAGCCTTTCCAATTGATTTTCCTTATACTAGAATTGAATAGAATAATAATACGGGTACTTCGTGGACATTATAAACATTTAAAAAATAATACTCCGTATTGCTTAATTGTATGTGTATTTTACTCAAACGAACTCGAAATATTAAAAAAAAAAACCTCATTAATTGAATGTGGATATGAAATATGGTACACACAGCAAGGTTTTAGCTGGAAGTTACGTACGATGTTTATTTTAGGGAAATGCGTGAGTTTATTTTTGCAGTTATATCCATCCATATTAAATATTATTAATATTAATATATTAATAGTATAATAATAGTAATGCATGGGTGTGTAATGTGAATGGTGACAGAAAATATGTTATGATTTTACTCCGTATTTCTAAAAAAAAAAAAAAGATCACTTACTAATAAAGTCACTAATTAATACGAAGTATTTAGGGATAAACACCATGTATCGAGACAACTAGTGGGCTACAATAAATTATGGGCGTATTACGTACGGTACAAATTCTTGTGGGCATAATAATTGGAAATAAAATTACTCCGTATTACGTACGGTACAAATTCTTGTGTGAGTCGGGTCGTACAATAAATTATTATACGTCCGATTCATTTTTACTACATTGAATTATAGCTCAATTAGTATTTACTTTATTTATTATATTGAGTAGTTTGATGATTTTTTTTATATTGCTTTCACCCATGCATGGCAAATTATAAGAGCAAGTGCAATGGAAGAACATTTTATAAAGTTTTTTTCTATGTCAACTCATTTTTTTGCATATTCTAAAGTTTAAGAACTTTTTACTACAACGAACATACTTTATAATTTATTTTTTTGTGGACCCACTAATCTTATTCTAACCAATATATTATTTTATTTTATCTTGTAAATTGAAAGAACTTGGTTCTTAAAAAAAAACTAGGTTCTTATTTTAACAAACCCAATGCTTTTTACAATGGAAGAACTTTATTTATAAAGTTCTTATTTGCAAACTCAATGTAAAAAATTCTCCATTACAATTGCCCTAACTAATTTAGCGTGAGTTCGTGAGACATTTAATTTAAATTGACATGATACTAATTGAGCTATAATTAAATGTGTGTAATTTAGCTTCTCCGTAGTAAACAATTATTGTTAAATAGTTGTCGATTATTAACTAACTGAGTTTAAATATTTTAGACATCGCAACACTTTTAGTCCCATTTTCTCTGTTTTACCCTTGGTTAATTAGGGATTAAGTAATATTTTGATTACGGTTTTTCTATCCTATACCCATAGGATAATAATTGTAAATGAATAGATTAGTTACTATTTTTAATTGTTCATTGTTCATATTTAATATTTCTTCCCTTTATTCCTATAATTACTCCTCAATTTTCTCTCCTTAACTTCCCATACACACCTTAATTAATTTTGCTTGTTTCCGTAATTCTTTTCAATGATTACGACTGATACCACTTCTATATTCCTAATTATTAAAAAAAATAATTACAATACATAACAAATTAATAACTTTTTAATCAAAAAAATTAACCTTTTACGAGTTCACTCACTCTGTGTTAAAGTTAGTTATCTTTCCCGAAAAAAGGGTTTAGGGTACGATTTTACGGTGCCGCGATATCCCATCATATGAAAAGGGTTCAACGTCCAATTATGAAACCCTCGAAAAAAGAGGATGGATCGAAAAATAGTTGCTACATACACCAAAACTAGGCGCAAAGAACCAACCAGATTGATCTAGTGGATAAATTAGGAATACAGAAACAAAAACAACAATTTGGCCCGAGAATGCTATTGCATTATAAGGGCGCAATTGAACAGATCGAGCAAGTTCGAATTGGCGTAACATAAAACCTATTAGTCCGAAAGTACCATAATCTTACCCTAAACCCCTTTCCGGGGTGCTCCGGCGGCGAAGGCTGCCGTATTCATAAGACACAAAAAAAAGGAATTGATAAACCCATTTGACACATTGATTAAATGAGAATATTGGCGACAATAAGATGACATGTATAAAAAGGAAAACAAAAATGAAGAACTCTAATTTTTAGAGAAAATAAGAATTAATTGATTTAGAAGAAAAAAAAAGGGTTTTTCCCAACTGTACCCCTGTACTATTGGGTTTTCCCAACTGTACCCCTGCGTATATCGTATTCCCAACTGTACCCCTGAGTTTCTTAATTACTCCCAACTGTACCCCTGAGTTTCTTAATTACTCCCAACTGTACCCCTGAGTTTCTTTAATTTACCCAAAATCTTACCTGAAATCATACCTGAAATTGAACAGAGGAAGGAAGGACTGCAAAAGTTCAACGATGAAGATGTTGCAACGACGATGAACTGAAAAAGTTCAATAGCAAAAGGAAGGAGATGAAGAGAACAGAGGAAGGAAGGTGAAAGGGTTTCAAAGGGTTTTAAAAAAAATTGAATCAAAAGAAAGAAATGACGGTTAATAAATTGACTCAACTTCTAATTTACAACTAATCCTTCCACCTAGCAAATTAGGCGTTCCACGTAGGCAAATTACGCATCCTAATTGGCATTTAACGGTGATAATTGACGGCTTAAGCATAATTAGTTATGGTTGGGAGTAATTAAGAAACTGAGAATGCAGATTGGGAAAACGATATACTGTGCAGTGCGATTGGAAAAACCCAATAGTATAGGGGTACAGTTGGGAAAAACCCAAAAAAAAAAGGTATTGTTCATTCATGTACATGTTTTACTCATTCATTTACATGTTTTTCCATTTTATACCCTTACTTTCTCTATGTTGTTTCTCTCTCTTTTCTCTCACCCTTTTAAACTTACCGATTTTTATACATTTTGTTTTTACTCATTTTTGTACACATTTTACTCATTTTTTTACTCAATTTTGAACACTATTTTAAATTAGTTATTTTCCTAATTAATTCACTAAAAACAAACAAAAAATATTAAAAGTAACAAATTAGATTATTAAATAAAAATAAAAATAAATTATTTAAAAAAAAAATAAATATAAAAAAAGAATTAAAAAAAAAAACAAAAAAAAGAATACGCTGTACCCAAACCCACCCACCCCACCCCACCCCCCCAAACCCGAAACCCTACGCACAAAAACAAAAACACTACGCTGTGTTGTTTATTGGCGGCATCGACACGAATTATTCGCAAAACCGTTAAAATAGTTAAATTTAACCACATGAAAGTATAAGTTATCCGTTATAATTGCTTGATTATAGTGAAACTATGTAAAATAATTATGAAAATAAAAGAGAGAAAAAACTGAAATTGAAAAGAGGTGAGGGGTATTGAATGGAAAAATTAGGGTAAAAAGTGTACAAGAATGAGTAATTGTGTACATGAATGAGCAATACCGAAAAAAAACAAACTAATAATCTATTGTTTTTTTTTAAGTGAAAGAGGTGAGAGAATATTGTTGATAAGAAAATTAAGGAGGTGAGAAGCACTAATTAATAGTGGTAGTTAATAAAATAATAATAAAAATGTTATGAAACCAGTTTAAGTGAATGTTCATTGGGCTTTGTGGCCCACTACATTAGTGATGTAATTAGGTTTTACCCATGTAATGTACTATATATATGGCTCTAGGATGATTAATAGACCTACCTCAATTTAATCTCCTCTCTAATCTCTCCCTTGTATTCTCTCATTTCTCTTTCTTGTATCTCTTTATTTCTTAGTTTATAACACGTTATCAGCACGCTCTAACTCATTAAACGGTAATTTTATCAATTTTTTTTTCTAAATTTATTCTCTAAAAAAAAAAAAAAATCGTTTGAAATAATTTATTGTAATACGGAGTATGTGTTTTACGGTAGTTGCTTTATGTGGAGTATAACCTAATACGAGGAGTATTGCTTTGTTGGTCTTTTATTTGTCTTTTTCCCTTAACATAGTACTCCGTATGTTACATCCGTTTTTTTTTTCTATTTCCTCTATCATTGATTTTTTTTTACTTGATTTCCTTGATTTTCTTCTTTTTTTTCTCCCTAAGTTTTTTTTCTTCATGCTTATACATCATTTACTTACCTATTGCAATCAATTAGCAATTTTTTTTATATAATAACTATATAGCCATATTTATTTATTGGCTAATTAAGTTTATAGTCATTAATTTATTGACCAAATCATTTTTAGTGACTATATAGTCATATTTATTTATTGGTTAATCATCTCTTGGTCATATTAATTCATTGACCTAATCAACTTTTGCCATATCATTTCATTGGCTAATTATTCTTTTGGTCATATCGATTAATTGACCAATTATTATTAATTATAAATATATTGACATATTCTATCATTTGCTAATTATTATTTTGATCATAATTAATTCATTGATCGAACTAGCTAAGTATTGTCATACCCTTTTAATGACTACATAGTCATTCATTGATAAATTATTTTTTGGTCATATTAATTCAATGACTAAATTACCTTTTTATCATATTACTCTATTCACTATTTATTCTTTGATCATATCAATTTATTGATCGAATTTGTCATACCGTATTAATTTATTAGTTATTAAATTCATATCACTCTATTAGTTAATTATTATTTGAGGCTATATATTGTATTCATTAGCCATGTCAACTGATTGATATAAACTCATTGATTGTTTACATTAATTTTGTATTCAATTAATAAATTTATTAACTTTTGACTATATAATCACATTAGTCATGTTTATTCAATGATGATATAAAATCATTGACCATATGAAACAAGTATTCATTTATTTGTTTAAATATTTTGTTCCCTATGGTCATATCATATAAATTAACACAATTGAATAATTTTATCATAATTTACGATCTCCTATCTATTAATATAAGACGATCTCATATCTATTTAATTGAGACAAGCTACTATCTAATTCATGTGAAATATCTCGTATCTATTTCACATGAAACAATCTCTTGTTATTTATTCTATTTTAAGACAAATTTTATCGATCAATGTCAAGGAGTTTTATGTAATTATAAGGGATACAATATCCTATCAAGAGTATAATAATGTGGGATGACCTATCAATTCACTATCTCTATAATGTTACCAAGTCTCCTATGAATTTAATGTGAGACTAATTTTTATGGAGTAGTGCTATCCATATTTTTTTCATTCCTCAACAAGAAATCATATTTTTCTAATTTCTTATGACTTAAGTATTTATCATTCGTCATACTTCCCAAAGGAATATTAATTCGTACCCATTTACTTAAGACACTAAATGTGTCATATAACAATTCATATGTTTGGGGAGATAACGATAAACTATTTCGAGCACATACTATAAAATAGCTAACCACAAGTTAGCATTGAACTTAGTTTCGCAAGGTAGTAGTGCACAATTGCACATATTAAGACATATTCAACCTCAAATATGGAGGATTATAATAGATTTCTTGCGAACTATTATCAAAAGTTGACATGGAGTGACATAGGATCAACAAGTGCTTAAAGAACTTTGATGTCACATTGAGTTCATTTGGGTTTTTAACTATACTCGTTTATTATATACATCAAGCTTATAAGGTGTTGAACCTCTTATGTGTAAAATATAAATATTACTCCATATTACAACAGGAGACTACACTTAATTTGAGTATGATTGATAATTGCAGATCTAAACATTGGTATTACACGTCAATACTCGAGGTTGAAAAACACCTAATAAATTCAATTGTACAAGTTGAAAATACGAGTAATTGTGTAATTACATTTCACAGTTAGATTATTATCATGTGAACAAGTTGATCTTCTAAATTGGGCATTCTAGTTCAAAGACTTGAAAAAGCCAACTGCATAATGGTTTTACCCCCAATATTTTATCCTCTTGGAAATTTTATAATCATGGCATAAAAATAGTATATGCAATGAGGTATAAGGTGAATATTGTGATCAATTACCTATTAAATCTATCTTGATTTGATAGTTTTTACCACCTTAGGGTGAGAATGATAAGGAAAGCTGGTAAAAACAGATAATTGGTTTTCATCCCTAATTGAACTAGATAGTTCAGTCATTGACTGATATATAAAGTACATAAAATAAAGGTTCATAGAATAAAAATGATGATATTCATTTGATTAATGGATGTACACCAATATACTAGCTTAGTCACATTATCTAAATGTGATATGTTTATTCATTGAAATTTATGATTTGACTATAGACATATATGACCTATTTAAAGGCATATCGAGCTATAGATTAGTCACGAAGAGTATATGTGATGAACATTGAGATTCTTGTCAAACTGAACAATACCCACACATGGGTTGTAGTATAAAAGTCATATCAGTTTAATATTTGGTGGCAAGAATGAGCAATTTGTACTTCTATAGAGTACAAAAATTTAAAAGTCTTGGAAACGACATGAATATCTGAATGATAATAAATGACCTATATTGAAAATCAAATGGTTGTATGGTACCACATATATTCAGATATTACTAAACAGTACTGATATATCACGAGGTGATAAAATTGTATCGATACGTATAAAGAACCGATATGCATTTGCGCGCATAATTCAATGGACTAGATAATCATATCTAATATGGAAGTCCATTTTGTTTATCGACATATATATGGTTGTTAATGAGCTCATAAACCTAAAATCCATTCAAATCATGGATATTGAAAATAAAACTGTACAGTTTGCATTATCGAGTCATCAATTGCATTAGTTAAGCATTTTTCATTTTCATATTTATTTCTTTACATCATTGCATCAGTTCACATTCTATAATTTTAACCTTAATCACATACATATGCATTTTTGTTGATGATGTGACCTTTCAAGTAAGAGTGCAGCATTACAAAAGTGACAGGTTATAAGTGAAGATGTGAAAATAGTGATGTATTACTATTTTTATTTTCAAAGCAATGAAAGACTCCTATTAATTGAAGACAACTATAAAGTTGGTCAGAACGCAAAGACAATTATCCAAAACCAAGAACTCCGCTACATCATGAGTCGCTTTGACAATTATTCAAGTGATGTAACCATCAGGGGGAGTATGCACGCGCTGTACTCTTTTTCCTTATCTATGGTTTTGTCCCACTGGGTTTTCCATAGAAAGGTTTTAATGAGGCAGTTGATTATGCATATTTGAAGATTATTGTACTCTTTTCCTTCACTAGTGTTTTTCCCACTGGGTTTTTTCTAGAAAGGTTTTTAACGAGACATGATCTTTAGCAATGTACATTCAAGGGGGAGTGTTATGAAACCAGTTTAAGTGAATGTTCATTGGGCTTTGTGGCCCACTACATTAGTGATGTAATTAGGTTTTACCCATGTAATGTACTATATATATGGCTCTAGGATGATTAATAGACCTACCTCAATTTAATCTCCTCTCTAATCTCTCCCTTGTATTCTCTCATTTCTCTTTCTTGTATCTCTTTATTTCTTAGTTTATAACAAAAAAAAGTTATTATCTTAACCTATGCGTGCATTTTAAACTCTTATGCTATGCATATAGGGCATAGGATAGAAAATCCGTTTTGATTATTATATTTGCATAAATCAATGTGTGGAAATTGATAATAGAGCTAGGATTGATGAAGTTGTTGATTTAAGTTGAATTATAATCGAATTGGTACAAAATTATGTTAAGCAAAAAGTGACGAACAATATGAATTTCGACCAAAATTTTTGAATAAACCATGGTTTCTTCGACCCAGATTTTCGAAAACTTTGGTTGAAAAAATCATGATTTTTTTTTTTTTTTTTAAAAAAGAAATTGGGTCGAAAATACCATGATTTTTTTGAAATTATTGATCAAAAATCCATGGTTATTTCTAGGCAATTTTTTTTTTTTTAAAAAAAAAAAATCGTAGTCATCAACGTTATTGTACATAACACGCCTTTTTCAAAACGTAGTCAACCCAAAAATTTCTTGAAAAAATCGTAGTCAACCCAAAATTTCGAATATCATATGCCTTTTTCAACCAAAATTTTCAAAAATATCCATGATTTTTTTGATAATTTTTGTTGAAAAAATCATAGTCAATTTGAAAATTTCAGATTAAATTATCGTGACTATTTCTAAAAATTCGCTTGAAACTTGATTATTTTAATATAACAACGGATATTCGTTTACCGAAATTTAGTCGTCGGCGACATTGTCACCAATATCGTCAGTAAAATCATTCTCTTTGTCATCTGACAACGTCATTTTTTTAGATTTTGTGCTAATTTAATTTTAAGCTAGCAAATTTCACAATTATAACATTATAGTTAAGGGTATTTTCATAAAAAACGGCGATATATTATTTGTTTACGGCGATGTTTGGTGCACCTCAAATCATATTCAGAAAGCGGAAACATGTTGATAACATGTTGATAAACCACTGCTAGACCTGTCAAACGCGAACGGGTCGGTTACGGGTCAGGTAAATACGAGTTTGGGTTAAATATGGGTCGGGTGTATTTCGGGTTAAGAAAATACGAGTTTATACGGGTCGGGTTAATACGGATTTCGGGTCGGGTTAGGATCGAATACGGGTTATATTAGCGCCTTTTTACAAATTTTTATTTTTCTTATTTATGATATTAGAAAACGTAAGTAATTTTTTATTTAGGATATTTATTACCCGTTTTACAAAAGCTAATCTGTGTTAATTAATTATTTATTATAAGGTAATTATTTAAATAATAATGTGACAAACCTACACTCAAAAACATATATAAAAGTATTTTCTTTCAAAAAAAAAAAACTAAACACATATTACGTACGGTACACTTCCAAAAATATAGTATAAAAACGTCAACATTATAATTTAATTTGTCACTTACGAGTCATTAATTGAAATAAATATTAACTTTATATTATTTTAATTATTTTTATATAAATATTGTATGATTAAATTTAAAATTTTAATAAATTGACCTGTTTTATCGTGTTATTTTCGGGATAGGGTTATTTTCGGGCAGGTCACGGGTCGGGCGGGTCTTGACCTTAAGTACGCGGGTTATTATCGTGTCGGGTCATTTTCGGGTGGGTTATTTTCGGAGGGTTTTTTATCGGGTTATTTTCAGGTAGATTTTCGGGTCGGGTTAAATTTTGACAGGTCTCCACTGTTATTGTATATTGTATAGGGGTGTTCAAAAAGTGGTCCGGACTCCTCGGTCTGTGACTGACTCACCCATTAAGCAACGACAAATCGAACGGATACAATTTGGTCCGGTCTTCGAGTCTTAAGAAATTGATAACCGGTCTTTGGTCTGGTCCAATTGTCAAATATTGAAAAACCCCTTTAAAACCCTATATTAAGTGCGTGGTATGGTCCAGTCAAAACTAAGACGTAAAGGGTTTAGGTCCGGTTCAAGTCCATTTCTATCAGTCCGATCCCCAGGTTGGGTTTTTTGGGTGATACGGTTTTTATTCCTTAGAGGTCAGGTCCGGTTCGAGTTTGACCCCATGAGCACCCCTAATTGTATACTCATCTGTCTCAATCATTTTTACATATTTCTTTTTTTGTGTGTGCATCATTCATTTTTTTACCTTTCTTTTTTAAGGAATGTTTTATTCCAATAATTTATCAACTGGCCCCATCATATTTTCATTCATCTTACAAAAAATTGATTAACATTTAACATGAGTATTCAATGGGTATTTAATTTGTGTGTTTTAATGGGTTTTAATTTGTTAGTCATTATTTTATACATTATTATGCGCATAATCTTTATATTACCAATGTATATATTAAAATATAATATAAATAATATACTAATATCTTTTTTTTTTTCCTTTTTTATTTGTCATATCCACTTCTCAAAATTTTACACATTTAAGAAGAGGATAAAAGAAACAACATGTATTTTAAATTTTTAGTTCTTGTTTGGTTACCTTACAAAATCATGACAATTTAGAAATCCCATGAATTATATTAACCAACACTTGTTTGGTTGCCAAATTCATGAGAATTGTAAAATCTCATGGGAAAGTAATTCCACCATTATGGAGAAATTTCTTTACCTAGACCCCCCCTAGGTAATTGAACTTTCCCACATCAAATTAATTACATCATGTCAACCAAACACATTTTTTTCAATTCACATGAATTTTCAATTCCTGTCATTTTGAAATTCCTAGAAAATATAATTCCCACATTACAACCAAACGAACACTTAATATACAAGCAACATATTTTTTTTGCATATATCAAAATCTATTTAAATCAAGTAAAGTAACATTAAATAGATGTATAACTTTTTTAATACTTCAAAAATATATTCCGTATATTTCAAGCAAACGATTCGTAAAAATTAGATAATTCTGAATTATCTGTATATGCTGTGCATTTGCACAAAAATTAACTAGTTAATAATAAAAATTATAATTAATTTTACAGCAATTAGAGCAACTAATTGTAATATTCTTATTAAGGTCCAAAGTATCAACTGTTAACACGCAATAAAATTTGGACCTTAATTCCATCAACTTCACTTTACCCAATTTAAGTTTAGTACGAATCCTAGCGGTCAAAACTAACGGAGTATTTCCAAGTTGACTTTGGTCTTCCGGTGACGTGGCCAAAGTTGACTTTTCAAAGCTACCAAACCAAGTCAATGCTACGTCAATAAGGTAGCTTTTACGTGGACCCTCGTAAAACTGAGCCAACGCGCCCTTGTAAAGGGCGCTTCTGTACTGTATCCTGAACTGGGACCCTTCGAGGTGGAGGATCCCTATGTGGGTGTTTGGGTTGGTGACGTTAATTCTGAAGGCAAGGACAGCAGGGTAGGCCCCACAGTCGCCTGATGGATCGGGTGATAAACGGGTGACTGCTGCCAGAGACTGGAAGGAGTACATTGGGCCTTTGGGTTGGAGGATTAGGAGGAGTAGTATGATTGAGGAGACTACTAGTGTGACAGCTATGGCAATGAGGCCGGTGACGACACTCGTCACACCCCAAAAGAAGCGGCTGCGAGACGCCATTCTTTCCGGCGGAATTGGAGTCGATTTAAGGGAGACTTTGACTTGTGAAGATGTGGTTATGTGGAAGGGTACGTAAGCATGGGATGGTTTATTATATACTACTTGCGTTTTGTAAGGTTGGATGAACTACTTAAGGTTTAATAACGATGAGTATGAGTATGGAAATAGATTGTTTTGTAGTGCAATATTATCATAATTTATGGTAAATTTAGTTAAAGAGAAATTATGATACGAAATCTTTTGTAGCGTCAACTTATATTTGCAAAATCAAATATTTTAGAGTAAATTTTAAAAAACCACCTTATAAAATCACAAATTTTAAAATTACCACCTTTTATAAACTTTTTAGCAAAATACCACCTTTTACATACCTTTTACACTTACTTTACAACCTCTTCTCAACTCCGGTAAAAAATATGTTAAAAGGCCCGTTTTGCCCCTTGACTTTGTCTGACCCTCTTGACTTAATATGACCCCCTTTCATCACCCCTTCATTTTACAGTTCACCCAATTTTCAAACAAAAACCCACATTTCATCGCCCCTTCATCTTCCATTTGAAAACTTAGAGCAAGTGCAATGGGAAGATCTTCCTATAAAGTTCTTTAATGCCAAATCATTTTTTCCCAATTACCAACCTTAAAGAACTTTATACTACAATGGAAGAACTTTTACATACTTCTTAATTAGGATCCACAATTAATTATTTCTCTTCCTAAATATATTTTATTTCTTGGAAATTTACAAAGAACTTGGTTCTAAAATAAGAACCAAGTTTTTGGTTTGACAAACCCAATGACATCTACAATGGAAAGAACCTTATTTTTGAGGTTCTTATTGACAAACTTAAGAATAAGAATTCCCATTGTACATGCTCTTAGCTTCATTTTAGTTCAATTAAATGATTAGTGAGGTTGTTTAGGGGTTTGCATGTCACGATTTCTATTTGTTTCTCTGCAAGTTAGCAAATAATCAAGGTAATCTCAAAGTTTTCAAGTTCGTTTGTTTGTTTTTTTTTTTTTTTTCAAGTTTCGATTTTTATTTTATCTTGTTTTGTTGTTGTTGTTGTTGTCTTTGTTATGAAATGTTGATTTGTGTCTGTCTGTGTTAGATTTTTTAAAACCCTATCCTTGTTTTATTTTATTTTTTTTTAATTTATGATTCATGTTGAAATTTTCGTTGTTGTTGATTATGACGCTATCTGTTTATCCTTTTTTATTTTGTTTGCTTTTATTGTAGGAATAATGGCTAGAACTGTAGACACTGTTGATTTTCGTATTTTTGTGGGGGGTCAATTTGTGAACAATAAAGGAAAAACAGAATACTATCAAAGGGGATTGCATTGGCACTGTGGTAGTGTAGAGAGGAATATTAATCTCAAATGATCCATCGCAACCAACAATTTACCCTTCTCCTCCTTCTGCCACTGCACTTTATTTCTCAACATTTCAATATCACCTACAATCCAAATTTTAATCAAATTAAATCAAACAATATAAAATTAAAGCACTTTTTTTTACCTACAAAGTGGGAATCTTTACTTGGTATGAGAAGAGAAAGCAAAGGAAGTGAGGACCTTCAAAGCAATTTTTATCAACCAAAAACAAAAAATTTAAAGTGGGAAGGAATTCTGAGAACACAAAGCAAGGGAAGCGTTTATATTTCATTTAGTAGGGGTAATATTGGCAAGTCATGTTCAAAATTCAAATAACTAACGGAATATTATATCAAAATCCTCCCAGAATTGAAATAGGGTGTAATCTGAATACAAAAGGTATGTAAAAGGTGGTATTTTGCTAAAAAGTTTATAAAAGGTAGTAATTTGAAAATTTGTGATTTTATAAGGTGGTTTTTTAGAATTTACTCAATATTTTATATAGTAGTGACAGTTCAAATCAATACTCCGTAATATATATACTCCTAATTCATACGTATATAAGTTAGATATTTTTATGTATATACATAGTAACAGTAAGAGTATATTTTTAATCATCAATGTGAATATAATATTAAATTGTCAAAATAAAAATAAATATTCGAGAACTTATACTTTATAACGGGGTTACATGTATTAATAACGGTTATTCACAGAATATATGGTTGCAAAATACATTTACTTTTTGAGTCTTATTCATTTCATATACTTTGTGTATCTCATATACTTTGTTCATTTCAAAAGATCAAATACATTTACTTTTTGAGTCTTATTCATAACTGAGTAAAATTATTACTATAACTTCAAACATACGGAGTATAAAATAAAAAAAAGACCATGTGAATTTTGTTTTAATTGTCTTTCTAAAGTTCGTTATTAAGTATTAATATCAAATTTATACAACTTTTAATAATATTTATTTAAATGTATGAGAAAAAAAATATGTGCACATAGATATGTAAAAAACCAAATGTATTGTTTCGATCTATTAAAATGGAGGTAGTACACTATACATTCCGATTAAAGAAATCCAAATACACACTAACTGCAAGAAAAGCTCGGCCCAATGGGCCATACCTGCAAGTGGATGTGCGAACGTTTTGGCCCAATCCACAAAATAATACTTGCTTTTTTTCTTAATTTCTTTTAGGTAGCGTTTGGAAACTCAAATTTGATTTCAAATTTAGGATTTAGAATTAGACATTTAAAATAGAGCATTTTAAAATCAAATCACTAGTTGTGTGAGTTAGGATTTGGAAATGACACCATTTAAGGTGTCATTTGATGTTAGCTATTTTTCTTAAGGGGTGGATTTGGGTTGAATTTGACTCAAATACAAATCCAAATTCTCCAAGTCCCCAAACACCTAATTTGAGCCAAATCCGACATTTCAAATCAAATTCAGGTTCCCAAACACACCATTATATACATCTTATGAGCGCATACGAGATATCTTATTATAAAACCCATAATAAACATATCGTATTCTAAAATTTCTATTAATTGTTAGTTTGTTACCAAAAAGCTAAATGAAGGGAATACAAATCATGCTCACTTATGTAAAATTACGTATAATTATGTTTTATCGTTTTTTCGTTATAAAATAATGGGTTTATTATGTTTTATTGTCGATTACTTTAGAATATATATAATCATTTTTTTTTATAAGAAGGTAATTTCTCTTATACATCCACGAGGAAAACAAAAAGATTCTTACAAAAAGTGAACACCCACAAGAGAATTACATATTCAACAAACTAAGTAAATCACTCTCAAGCGAAAGGCTAACCCACGCTAACATTCGGACACTAACAAAGTACTCGATCCGACGGACAAGAATTTGGGAGTCAGCTTCCTTACTGGTGAAGATTCGACTATTTTGCTCGACCCACAACATGTAAATGGTGGCAGTGAGAGAGACATTCACTAACCTAGTTTTGCATTCATGCTTCCGATATCGTCTCATATCGAGGTAAAAGTCACTGAAGTTCACGACGGAGACTCCAGGCTCGCCGAGTGATGCCAAGCTAGTCATAGACAAAAGAAAAGATGACTAGCACATTCATATTTATATTTTATAACAATATTTACACCTTTTTATTTAACAACATTTATAGCTTTTTATAATAAAAATTATGTGTTGATCATTATATTTATTTATGTATTTGACTATTTTCTACCGTTAGAGTATATAATCGATATTGGCCTGTAACCATCAGCTTAAACTTTTGGTTGAGTTGATTTCTGACATGGTATCAGAGTCTTGTGACTAAAGGTCACGGGTTGCGTCCACACTTCAAGCCCATAAAAGGGCATTTGCGTGAGAGGGCGTATTAGAGTATATAATCGATCTTGGGTCTTCAACCATCAGTTTAAACTTTTGGTTGAGTTGGATCTTAACATCTACCCTAAGTTCTCCTTTCACCTACACATATATCGCCTTTCCTTTTTCTTTTTTCTTTTCCTAGAAAATACGACAAAAGTAACTAGATCAGATTGAGTAAAATGACATAATTTTAAATACTAATTTTTCATTAATTTTAAATTATTTTGCAAGTCATACTTTTACGAAAAGTCTAAACATTATTGAATATTAAAATGCACATAACATATAGTGTATATTAAAATATAAAAAAAACCATCCAAATTGTTTAGGTATAATTTAAAGCCAACAACCACCTTTAAAAAAACTTATTTTGTCAAACACCATCTTTAAAAATTTTTTTTGCCAATTACCACCTTTAAAAAAAAAATATTTTGTCGATTATGACCTTTTAGCTTGAGTTGACTAAATTCCGACATTGACTTATAGGAAATCGTGTTTTCTCTTCATTTTTTTCTTCTTACTACTCTCAAATTCGAATTTCATCCCTCAAATTTAATAACACACCCTCTCAAATAGACCTGTCAAACGGGTCGGGCGGGCGGGTTTCGGGTTCGGATAACTATTATACGGGTAACATACGGGTCAGGTGTATTTCGGGTTCGGGTAGTATACAGGTCGGGTGTACACGGGTTCCAGGTCGGGTTAGGGTCAAAATACGGGTTAATCAATGTCTTTTTATCCATGTTTTTTTTTTCTTTTTTTTGGTATAATGGTTTAATTTCACTAAAAAAATACTTTCTTCATTTATAGTCAAGCTTTACATAATGTCAAAATACAAATATTAAGGTTAGTGGAAGTTGTCCCTTGTAACTGTACTGACAAGTGGGTGAATTACTAATGTGAAGACTTTGGGTGGTACTGATACGTATTTCACTATTTCCCTCCTAAATTTATAATTTATAATCATTTATCTTCTCCCCAAATTTATTATTTGAATTTACAACCCACCAAATCCAAAAATTTAAACTTTTCAAGTTTTCAACTTCCCTCCAAATGCACTATTTACACTTCTAGGGTGCTTTAAAAAAAAAAAAAAAAAAAAGGAAAAATAAAATGTTACCTCGAACTACCGACTTAAAAATATACTCCGTATCATTTTTTTTTTCTCATTTATTCTCCACATATATTTTCTTCAAAATGTAATAATGATTTCAAATGCCTCAAATTATAATGTTAAATGTAACTAACAAACACTATTAAAATAATATTCTATAATTATTGAATAATAAAGATTATAATTTAAGTGAAAATTTTCAATTATGAAAAATGTATTAGGTGTGAAATGTTTAAATTTAATTTGTAGTAGAAATTTTACATGTAAATTGAAACTGATAAAGATATTTTATATATAGGAACGTCAGTTTTTTTACTCAACGGGTTAACCCGCTACGGGTCGGGTTTTGACCCATTGTTTTCGGGTCATTTCGGGTTCGGGTAGATTTTGGGTTCGGGTCAAAAAAGGCAGGTTTATTTCGGGTCATTTGCAGGTCGGTTTCGGGCGGTTTATCGGGTCGGGTCAGATTTTGACAGCTCTACTCTCAAACCAAAAGTTTTACCCTAAAAACCTAGAAATTCATCCCAAAATTACGTGCTCCGATGACAAAAAATCGGAATTTAGTTGACTTAAGTCAAACTCAGGGCAAAAGGTGGTGTTTGACAAAATAATTTTTTTAAAGGTGGTAATTGGCAAAAAAAATTTTTAAAGGTGATGTTCGACAAAATAAGTTTTTTAAAGGTGGTGTTTGACGATAAACCCAAAATCATTAAATCATTAAATCATACAATAGGAAGCAAAGACCATATAAAACGCAAAGTGTGGTGCAAAAGGGAATCAAGTAAGGAATTTTTGGTTAAAAGATAAGCATGGGTCATCTCATTTAATTTGTATGTTCTACTCCTCTGTTCAGATCGTTTGTTTCTGATTTGACTTTTTCCTCACAAAAAGTCAAATCAGAACAATTCATCAAACTATGAAAGACATTAATCAACATAGCTAGTCACAACTTATATATAATATAATGTTATTCTTCAAAAATAAAGTTGTTTCATTAAATCCACTAACCATTTTTGCATATAGAATATGATACCCATCTAAATTCTTGCTACAAGTAAAGTTTTCATTGAGACAATTTGAAAGAATTTCATAAAGTATGTTATAATGTTTTTGGTTTGCTATTTTATCGTCAATTAGTTTTGACATTAGTCAGTATGTACAAAGTATCGTATAATCTTATTGCCATATAAAATTATTATGAAATTTCTTGTGATTATAAAATGAACTGTCAATTTTTTCGATCAGCACTATAACTCATGTCTATCGTATAAGTTTAATAGCAAAAGTAATAAAAAGAACACATGCATAGATTTAGTATGAGCCCATTTTGTTTCATAAGTTGTTCCAAAACAAATGCATAGCATTTTGTTTCAACCAAAATGGAGTTGCAAAATGAAAACACAATGACAAATAGAGGATAAGTTAGCTATATATTGTTCGTTCCTTTGTGACTAAGAGTATAATATATATTTGAATTCAATCAACACCAAATTATTCCACATATATGAAAAGGTGCCTTGATACTCTCTATTGATCGTTCAAAACCACTACCCATCACACTAAGTGGAGATTCATATATGCCTTTTCTTTTTCAAATGCCCCCACTCTCATATTAAATACTACGGAGTACTTAGCTTCCATTTTTAAATTCAATCGACTATATATCGATTATTTTGTCTTGTGATACTATTCATCTGTCGAGGGAATCTTCAATGTTTCTTATAGTATAAAAGAGTGGATATGATATAATCGTGTGTAATCTTGTCCAGTTTATCTATTGTATAACCGACGAAGATACATTATTGACCAATACTATATATACCAAGTATCACAATACTATTAGTCATTTTCCAACAACCAATAAATCAAATACCTTTAAAAACAAACCATAACCACCCTACATACATAAAACCATAAATAACCTTATTATACACACAAAATTCATTATCATCATCATATCATTCACTACAACAACAAAAGATGAAGAGGTTAAGCAACACAATAATAGGGTTTTTAAACCTATTTACACTACTAGCATCAATACCAATAATAGGAGCAGGTCTAAAAATGGCGCGAAACAGCACGACATGCGAAAACTTCTTACAAACACCACTCCTAGTAATAGGGTTCATAGTCCTAATAGTGTCCTTAGCAGGGTTCATAGGGGCATGTTTCCACGTGGCGTGGGCACTTTGGGTCTACTTAGTCGTAATGTTGTTGTTAATATTGACGTTGATGATATTGACGGTTTTTGGGTTCGTCGTCACAGGACAGGGCGGAGGCAGAGCGGTACCCGACAGAGTGTATAGGGAGTACAAGTTAAGGGACTACTCTCCTTGGTTAAGGGATCGAGTTGGGGGTAATAATGGTAATTGGGTTAGTATTAAGGGGTGTGTTATGGGGTCTAGGACTTGTTCTAGGGTTGCTCCTTGGACTCCTGTTGATTATATGAGGAATGATATGACACCTATTCAGGTACGTTTTTCGAAATTTTGAAAAATAATCGAGTAAATAAAAGCTGCTCGCTACTTTCAAATAGCGGTTTGGTGTAAGGTTTCAGTGAAGTTCAAATTCTGTAAATTTGGTGAAATTTAATACGGAGTATTGTTAAATGAAAAAATATACTCTCTCTGTATAACTTTACAACATAAAAAATTAAAAATGCAAGGAATAATATTTCAATTTCATATTGAACAAACTAATTTATTACCATGTAATGTTACTAACTTCATGAAATCTAAACCCTTATAAGATTGACTTGATAAATAAATAGGTCATAGATAAATTTACACGTTAACAGAACAAGTTTATGTCGTAAAATTTAAAAAAATTATTTTCGTACTAAACATGTTAATTTTTCTTATTTTGTCGACTAGTTATTTACGGAGTATTTATTTATTTTCAAAATAAAGAAGTAAGCATAACAATACATGTTTCTTTTGATGAATATGATACGAGTAATATTTAATTGTATGCATATAACGATTTAAAATAAAAATATCAAAAATTATCGGGTATGAAGTGTACATAATTAACCCTGTTTGAAATATTTAGAATAGTTTAACTTTTTTTTAAAGTTCATATGATGAAAAAGTGAAGTATGAAGTAAAAACTAGTCCAGATTACATGATCCCGTCAAAATTTAGAACGATCTTTTGAAACATTACTACGGAGTATAAACAATAATTTCTAATTTGTATATAAGCAAATCTAATACGCGCCATTTTAGCCTTTAATTCGTCTAGAAATAACTTTTTTGTATATAGATCGATTTTTTTGATAGAAAGTTATTATAAGATTAATTTATAATGTCAAGAATCTTAAGATGATATACATATTTTTTTAATTAGAAAACTTTGTAGGACTTGATACCCGCATATGTTCCCGATCACGTTAGGATAGGCATTGATCGTAATAAAAAGTTGATAGATAGCGTTTTGTCATCACAGATTATTATTCCGTACAAAATACGGAGTAAATACGAAGTAAAAAAGTACAAATAAATTATTCTAGTCACTCGGTCCACTAAATAACAATAATGATCATAATTATATTTGATGGATATATATTTTTTTTAACAGGTGTTATGAAATATGTTCTCAGTAACACTTAGACGAAAAGTTACACAATAAATTTATTGTAAAATCATCTATTTTGATATTCGTTTGTGATAAAACAATCCACTTTTATTCATTAAAATTACAACTTATTTCATTTTTGTAACAATAATATTTCAACCTAATAATTAAGTTGAATGTACAATAGTGAAAATAGGTTACACACTCTAACTCTCCTCTCAACCCTTGAAAGTTACTTCATTACGCAAATGACTAAAATCTTATTTCGTTTGTTTAAATTAGGATTTTTTGTCAGATAGTACCTTTTATTTAGGGTCATTTGTGAGATAGTACCTTTTATTTTATTTTTTGTTTTCTAGTACCTTTTATTTTTCGATTTTGTTAAAAAGTACCAAATAACGGAATCCGGCAAGTAAAGTCAACTTTCCGGTTGTTGACCTTCAATTTTCTTCATTTTGTTCTTTTTATTTGTTAAATCATACATTTAATTAGTTAATTATTTTGTTAACATATACTTAATTTGTTAAATTTTTTCATTAATTCCATAATTATCATTAAACCAACCTAATTTGACATTTGTTCTTCTTCTTCTTCTTCTTCTTTTTCTTCTTATTATTCGTCTTCTTCTTTAATTTAACCATCTCTTTCACCCTCTTACAATTAAAGCCTTCCAAATTAGCCAACATTAATTCTCTCACCACCTTTCTCAATTTAACACATAACAAGACACCATTAGCCAACTCTTTCATTACTTCCTTAAACTTTTCATCATCATCCTCATTTAAGATCTTTTCAATGACTACTTTTACTTGATAACTTTAATTTTGGGTTAGAAAGAGTTGAAGGAAAATATTTAATTTTGGGGGTGAAGAGTGAATTTAGAGGGAACAATTTTAGGTGGGTTATATTTTGGGTAAACTAGAATTAGAATTAAGTAGGATTTAACAAATAAAGGCAAAATTTATTAGGTTTAAGTGCCAAACAAGAATTCTCACCGGAAAATTGACTTTTTTCCCCGGAAAATTGACTTTTTTCACCGGAATTCATAATTTGGTACTTTTTCACAAATTTGAAAAATAAAAGGTACTAGAAAACAAAAAATAAAATAAAAGGTACTATCTCACAAATGATCCTAAATAAAAGGTACTATCTGACAAAAAACCCTTTAAATTATTTGTTTAGCTTTCTATATCTTGAGACGTAGTGCACACAACAATATTTTTAATATTACTCCGTATAATATAAGTTAATTCAAAATGATCACTAAACTGAAAGATACTGATTTTGGTTAAATGATTGAAGCATCATTAAATCATTAATCATACACCGCGTGAATTTTATTTTTTTTTCTGACCACTTGGCCATGACATTCTCGGTAATCCGTATTATTTTTGTATGGATCGACATACTCTGAATTACTCCGTATTACTTTTGATTCTTAAAATAGGGAGGCAATATTCTTTAGGGGGTGTGGTCACATACCCACTTCATTTTTAAATTTTTATAACATGCAATGTTCTTCCCCGTATAAAAAATTCTCGATTAAAATTGAATAAAGTTGGCTTTTAACTCATCTTTCCACTCTCCCGTATACTTTTTATTTTTGAATTTAACTTTACTACGGAGTACAATGTTTTGTCACGAGTTTTTGTCTTGAAATCTTGGCATTTGTGTATATTGATATTTTTGTGAATAAACACGATACATTACTTTAATATTTGTAATGATTATTATTATTATTGAGTAGTAGAAGTGTAATGTAATTATCTAATCTAATTTGTTTTTAAATGATAACAAAAATTATTAATCTTATCGTAAAGCCGTTTTATCACATTTTTGATCAATAATCTGAATTGCGTGCAGTCGGGATGTTGTAAACCGCCAACATCGTGCACATACGGGGCATCAACCGTAATAATGGAGCAAGACCCGGACTGTTACAAATGGAACAACGACCCAACTTTGTTGTGCTACGATTGTGACTCCTGTAAGGCTGGTGTACTTGAGACCATAAGACAAGATTGGCATAAACTCTCGATTCTCCTTGTCGTTGTTCTGATTTTGCTCATTGGCGTCTATTGTATCGGCTGCTGCGCTTTCCAAAATGCTCGTCGTGCTGAGACTGATTACCCCTATGGCCATAATCGTATGACCAAAGTTCGGCCAAGATGGGATTTCTACTGGTGAGTTTCGTATTATTTAAAACTCATAAGCCAGTAAACCATTACATCTTTAGACTTCTGACGATAGTTTACAATATCTACATAATTGATTTTTTTCAACGTGTGTCACCCGCGGTCACACGTTAAAGATTTATATTAATTAAATTATTTATCGACTTTTATGATCGCAGGTGGAGATGGTGGCGCGATAGGCGAGAGCAACTTTGGTAGTAACTTTTGTGAAGCTGTGTTAGGTAATAGGGTAGTCTTCTTTTCAACTTTCCTTAGGCTTATGCATGTAATGTAATGTTGTTTACTGTAAAAACAATGTTAATTTGTTTTGGGGTATGATTTTCAGACAGATTTAACAATTGCTTTACTATAATATCCATCTCTACACCAGTACAACTAAACAGACCCGTGCCCGAATCAATTTGGCTCGTCCTCGACTAAAACGATACAAGCTGTTTGTCCTAAAAGCCAATCCTAATACGTTATACACGTTCACAAACAACCTTTTTTATTGTGCGAAATGACAACAAAATAATTTACAATTCAATTTTAATGGTAAATCTATAGGGCCAATAATTGGAATAAATGGTACAGAATTATTATACAAGTAACATATGAACAAAAAATGGAGAGATCAAACCATTCATGAAGATGATGCACTCGAATGAGCCGAAACCAAAGACGCATAAGCCCCGTCTTTGATACGGATAAGTTTGTCGTGGCTGCCTTTCTCGACTATGGCGCCGTTTTTCACCACGGCAATGACATCGGCAGTTTTAATGGTGGATAACCGGTGAGCGACAATGATAGTGGTCCGATTCACCATGACTTGATCCAGTGCATTCTGCACAGCTTTCTCAGACTCGGCATCAAGCGCACTGGTAGCTTCGTCTAACAGTAGTATTCTAGGGTTCTTTACTATGGCTCGCGCTATGGCGACTCGTTGCTTTTGCCCTCCTGACAATTGTACTCCTCGTTCTCCGACAACTGTATCATATCCCTGCAGTTTTACGGTTCAGTTGAGTTTATTAGCGTATCAAATGACTCCACTGGACTAAACAAAAACCTATTTTCCGCATTTTATTTTTTCTTAATTTATCAAAAGTTTCAGACTTCTCGATTAGGATATACATATACTTAGACTTCTAACTGCAGACAACTTAAGACGAAGAGAACAGGTCCTAAATTTATCTCATTTAACAGTCGAATTTATGACAACTGAAAATATGCAAATTTTTACGGCATATATCAGATGTGCTACCTGATGAAGACTACAGATGAATTTGTGAGCATTAGCTTTCTCGGAAGCAGCAATGATTTCAGCCTCGGTGGCATCCCCACCCTTTCCATAAGCAATGTTGGCACGAATTGTGTCGTTAAATAGGCTAGGCTCTTGGCTTACAAGTCCCATTTGTTGCCTTAACCACTTCAACTGCAACTTCTGAATCTCGATTCTATCGAGGGTGATGCAACCAGAATCTGGATCATAGAACCTTTGCAATAGGGATATAACTGTCGATTTTCCACTCCCACTTTCTCCAACAAGAGCAACTGTCTGGTATAGATATAGAGAGTAATTTACGTTAGATATTCTTCCCCCGGAAAGCAAACAAGTCAATGTTGTATAGTTCGGATTTGTAAATACGGGTTCCGCTCAAAACTTACCTTGCCAGAACGAATAGTCAAGCACAGGTCATGAAATATCTGGGTATCGAGTCTAGTGGGATATGTAAAGTTGACGTGTTGAAACTCAATGTCACCCTTTACTTCCTCCAAGGTTGTTCCTTCCTCATCACTTGAATCTATCTTAGATTTGCGATTTAGTATCGCAAATACAGAGGACGCAGCGCTCTGGGCTTTGCCTGTGTCTGGAGCAAGCGAGCTTGATTGTGACATCCCTACTGCTGTCATCGTTAGTGCAAAGAAAACCTGCAAGATTATACCGGTTTTACACACTCGACATTGTTTAGATATTTTAGGAGGAAAGAGATTTATAGAACAAGAAAACTGACTCGGAAAACATCAGAAAATGTCGCTTTTCCGTGGCCTACAAGCAGTGCTCCTACATAAAAACTGGTGGCATACACACTGTACAGTAAAGCGAACGACATCCCGAAGCCCACCCCGCTTATCAGTCCTCGCTTTATGCCTGCTTCCACGGGGGCTTTGCATTTCTGCTCGTATAGTTTTATGACCTTCTCTTCAGCGCAAAAAGATGCCACTGTTCTTATACTCCCAACTGCATCACTTGCCACTTGACTCGCCTCCTCATACATTTTCTGCGCAGATAGACAAGAAAAGAAAATTTTAAATATGCCACTCATATTTTTAGGCAAGACCATCCTATGGTAGATGATTATAAGACAAGATAAGAATCAAATGGTTTTACAAACAAAATTCCCAAAATTGAACCAGTTCAGTCTTACGTTTTTTGAAGTACGAATTTTTCGTAAATTTTCTAAGGTTCTAACCATCATGGTTGACTAATATACTGTTTTATACTCCGGTAGTCAAGACAAGGCTTCATGAATCGTGATTTAAGGGGATCAAATATATTTCAGTTTTCATTTTTTTTTTTTTTTTTTTTTTTTTTTTTTTTTTTTTTTTTGGCGTGTACGAGAATAATATATCATAAATTTCAGCAGAGATACTGGCTCAAATCCTTATACACGCAAAAACAAAATTTAATGAGAGTTTGCGGATTAGAACAGACCTTAGCATCTGCACTGAATCCTTGCGTAAACTTGTGTTGCAAATAACCATTTATTCCAATGAGAGGGATCAAAGCCAGTACAATAAAAGCCAGCATCCAGTTTGCGAGAAACGCAATCAGTAAACCAGCAATTGCAGTAGCAATATTTTGAACGAGTAACCCTAAAGCATCCCCGACCAAAGCTCGGATACTCGAAGCATCAGACGATAGCCTTGCACCAATTGCTCCACTTGAATTTTCCGGGTCATCAAACCAACCAACTTCCATTCGGACTACCCTCTCAAAGCACATTGATCGAATCCTTTGTATCAACTTACATCCAGCTACAGAAAAGAAGTAAGCACGCGCAGGATTTGATAGTAGTGATATCACTCCAAAGGCCAGAAACATCAGCGCCCAGAACCTTGCATCGTTTCTAAGTTCATGAGGCGGCTTGTAAAAAATAGCGATAACCCCCGAAAAGAGTAGACCGAACATTGGATAAATCAAGCCGCTTATGATGGCAGATATTGATCCAAGAACAAGCACCGGGATTTCGGGCTTATTTAGGGAGGCGAGATACTTGATTGAAACTTCAGGCTGTTCTTGTGATGGTGGAAAAAGATCGTCCTCTCGTTCTCTGAAAGGACTTACTGCAAATCCCATGGGTAGTGGCGAAAATGAGAAACTGTTGCTGCTCATTAACGTTCTGCTGTTGAATGATCGTAAAGATGATTTTGTATGTGTCAATTGTCTCGACATTTGCCTGCCTTCCTTAGCTTGTAAATGTATAAGTTGAGAATATGCTCCCTCTGGATCCTTGAGCAGTTCGGTGTGTGAACCTTATTTTTCACACACAAAGTTATCCACATTAGCTTCTTGCAGTAGAGAAAAGCATTTGATAAAAGTAAAACCTGGGTTAAGGGATCCCCTTAAACAAAGCAAATGGTGAATCGATTCTTATATATTGTGTATCCTCTTAGCTATGCATTATATTACGATGTTTGGTTCAAACAAATCATGTTACTGTGTAATAAGTTCAGTTCGTTCATGCGTACTGTACATACGTATTGAGCATAATATGTATTTGTGCATGTATGCTTACTGCTCATTTGTCTCATAGAATAAGGCGGTCTCATTTGAACAAGGAATTGCTTTTCATAAAATAAAACTGATCACCGATAGTAGATTTCGATACCCTCCCACAGTGGTTCCAATCTCGTATAACAATTAGAAGGTTTACCTTTCTCAACTAACTTTCCTTGGTGGATGACAGCAATTACGTCGGCATCTCTGATTGTACTCAAGCGATGGGCAACGATGACAGTAGTCCTGTCCACCATTACCCTGTCTAATGCTTCCTGCACAACTTTCTCAGATTCTGCATCGAGAGCACTTGTAGCTTCATCCAACAGCAGTATCCGTGGATTTTTTAAAATTGCCCTTGCGATGGCTACTCTTTGCTTCTGCCCACCAGAAAGCTGTGTTCCGTGCTCCCCAACCAAGGTATCTAGTCCCTTTGCAAATTGTAACACATACAGGTTAGATGAAGTCGTACATTTTTGGTTCTTCCAGTTGATAAATAACACAAATTGCAGACTCACGTATGGGTTAATACTTCAAATGTTGACGTGGAAACATTGTTAAGAAATGAGCGCACACATATTGGAAAACAATTACTCCGTATTAATTAGCTTGAATAATTAGAATTTTCAGAGCCAATATAGAAATGTTTGAAAATGCTGAATTACTAAGGTACAACAAAACCACCAACTACAGTATTTCCCCAGTGCCTCAAGAGCTTCTGCAATTAGCGGGGTAAGGAGGTTGAGATGTACGCAGCCTCACCCGTGTGTCACTCAGTGAGACTGTTTTTAGTCAACCAAAATGAAAATCACGTCAAATGTTGCATCGACTGACTTTTACTTCATGATAGAAAGAATCGCAGCCAATTTAGTGGGCCATTTTACTTTGTACAATCATTATCCACATTCCACAACCAAAGAATAATAAGTCTCGGCTCACAGATGTAAAACTGAAATTAACATAGATGAGAAACTATAAACTCGCACCTGTGGCAATTTATCAATAAACTTAGACGCATTTGCAAGATCAGCAGCAAGTTTAATCTCTTCCGTTGTAGCGTCATCCCTGCCGTACGCAATGTTAGCTCTGATAGATGAACCGAACAAAACAGGCTCTTGACTCACAAGCCCAATCTTTCGCCTAATCCATCGTAACTGAAATTCTTTAATATTGATTCCATCTATCCGAATCTCTCCAGCAGTAGGGTCATAGAATCTCTCGATGAGGCTGATTACAGTTGATTTACCACTTCCACTTTGTCCAACTAATGCAGCAGTTGTACCCCTTGATATAGAAAGAGATAATCCACTAAATATTTGTTCGTCGGGTCTCACAGGATAGCTGAAGTGGACATCAATTAGCTCAATATCTCCGTTTATATCATCCAGTACTTTTCCAGTAAGGTCACAAGGATCAATATCTGATTTCCTATTGATGGTCTCGAACATCTTGTACGCTGCTGCTTGGCCAGCAGCAAAGGCGCTCATGCTAGGGGAAGCCTCCCCTAAAGACCTACAAAAACATGATCAAATTCATCTAAGGCTATGCTTTGAAGAAAGAAAAAAAACAATAAAAAAGACTTCGTTTCCTTAGAGGATATCTATCACCTATGGCAAGCAGAGGGTCGTATATGCGCAGTCTAACCAATGTACTGTCGAAAATACGAAAACAAGATTTCCTGAATACTTGTATCGAAAACTGGCATAAGAACCATTGATGGGCCTCAACTATTAGCTAGAACTTTTGGTTAAGATGGCTTTAACATGGTAACAGAGTAAGCACAAACTCAAGTCCTCAAGGTGACTAATTCAAATCCTATGTCCGTCAAATTTGGTAGCAAGTAGCTTTTTTTGGTTCGGTTGTGCAGAAAAAGTGAAGGGCACGCACGGAGGAGAAAGGTGAAAAAGTCAAGCTCCTTATTAGAAAGTGAAAAATTGGTTATCATGAGAGTAAATCGTTTTTGCATTCTTACATTCCTTATGATCCACCTCAAGCAAACCTAACAACTGACAGTAACTACTATTTTTGAGAACATTATACCAAACGGGGCATAAGTGAGTAGGAAAGACGGTAAAATTCTACGAATTTGAAGCACGCCACTCACATGGAGCCAGTTAAGACAGCAACAATAACAGTAATTACGGTGCCTCCTGTATAATGTCCTTGAATAATCATCCTTGCGCCAAACCATATAGCCAAAGGATAACTGCAAAAAATAACAAATAAAACGGCACCCACGCCTGCCCCCGCAGTGAGTCCTTGATGGACCCCTGACTTATAAGCGGTCACTATAGCTTCATTGTACTGTGCAATTGCGTGTTCTTCTCCAGTAAATGATGCCACCTGAAGTGCAAGATTCGGTAAGGCTATAATTTCGGAGCGTACAATTTGATTTGATGGTGAACAGATCATAAGACAAACTCACTGTTCTAATTGAGCTAATAGTCTGATTTACGACAGACGCAGCTTTTTCATAAGCATTTTGACCTTTTGCTGCCATTCTTGACAGAACGATGCTCATAAGTGCTCCAGCAACGGCCAACACGGGCATGGATGACAGCATGACAAGAGTAAGGAACCATCCCTTGATCAATCCTACAACAAACCCTCCTATAAATGTCGATGTTAACTGTATGAACTTCCCAACCTGTAAACATACACAAAAAACACATAAAAATTACATACTTACGACGTCCGGTTAAATTAGTGAGCCCTGTGGCCGATAAAGCGAGTGCCCATGGACAATGAATTTTGATAACAGGAATTTAAGCTGTCGATTACCTTCTCTCCAAGGGCATCCTGTATCAGAACCGTGTCACCTGACACCCTCCCAATAACTTCTCCTGTGTTCGCTTCTTTGTCAAAGAAAGCAATATCCTGTCTAAGTATGCTTGCCAAATACATATTCCTCATTCTCGCAGCCTGTCTTTCTCCAGTTATCATCCAACAAGCCACCTCTGCAACAAATATTATGCAAGTGAGATAATTCTTACTTATCAAAGCAACTACGGAGTAGACGACAAATTAATTTAATCCATTACTTGAAAACCATTTCTTAAAGTTTAGCACGCTTACGAATAAAAGCAGCGACTGCTATGCTTAAGGCCAAGTACACAAATCTAAGAGCCACCTGTAGAAGTTAAAACTAGAGTTATTATTCGGACATAATTTCTGCAAACCATAAGCACACTTACTATACAGCTGGTTACTGGTTCTTATTGAACCACCAACATTGACGGAGGGAAACCAAAGAGGACTAACTGCCCGTGTCCAAAAGCCAAACGGAATCTTATCCTACAATAATTGGCTGTCAAAAACCAACTCAACCAAAAGCTCAAGCTGATGGTTGAATGCACTAGATTGGTTTAATATTCTCTAACACTCGCCCTCACACGAATGACCTTCAGGCTTAAAGTGTGGATGCAACTACAGGCTTGCCTACCTCGTGTACTAAATATTTTGCTTTGAAATTGGGGTTGAGATTTGAGCACGTGATCATTTAATCACCCGGTCAAGGCTTAACCAAAAGCTTAAGTTGATAGTTGGAGGCCCAAGTTTGGTTTTATACACTCTAACATCGACGACAAAACAAAGGACCCGCTTGTTTGCTAGACGTATAAACTGCAATAACCCACCTCAATTTTCCAAATGTAAGACAACTCCCTTCCAATTTAGTCAATTCTTCTCCTTTTCTTTTGAGTTCACTTTTTACTCATGAAAACACTTGCGTAACTTTTCATAAAAGATCTGCCAAAATCAAATTATACGAAATGAATGAACCGAAGGACTAGTACCTTGGAAATGAGATGGATTACGTGTGTGGTATTTTGATTCCGTCCAAAAGCATCAACCAGCTCACCCAAGAGGATGGCCATCATGGGCATAGCCAATCCATTTGCAACAGCACCAATGGTGCCAACGATCATCAAAACCTTGTCAATAGAATCTGCAAAAGAGAAGAGCTTATAGAAGGGGACTTTGTTGGCAGAAACATCGTCTTCCTTGCTAGGGGACGTCTTCTTCTCGTTCGCTTCCACTGTTTTTGTACTGGAACTTGCTTCTTCCTCTATCGTATTCATTCTGCTTATCCTATCACTACAGTCAACTGCCTGCAACGTTCGACAAATATGGTTGAAAAGATGACTTTTCCGGAATGATTTTGGTGGCTGATCACTTTAAGCCGACATTGTAGTTTTATCATCTTCATATGTTTACGAAAGACAATAATAAACATTCAAGCTCCTGAGTTTCAACATCTACAGCGAATTCATACGTTGCATATGCTCGTCATACAAAAAGTCCGTCACATCCCACCAAGGAACGTCGTGCGCTTTTACTTAAATCAAACCAAAATCTTAAAATGATGGTTAAAACCGTAAATGGTTCTTATTTCAATACACCCCTTCACGCAAAAACTTGTGAGCTTTCACATGTGACCCTCCATTACCGTGATTAGAACTAAAGACCGTCTCAACCAAAACCCTAAGCTGATGATTGAACTCCGTCAATAATTCTTATACCAAACAACGACGACGAAGACAACAACAACAACAACAACAACAACAACAACAACAACAACAACAACATTAACCTAGTGAAATGAATTGTATCCAAAAAACCTTAAATTTTGGAAAAATAAATAAATAAAAACTTAACACTTGAAGTTCTAAAATCACCAACTCATTTCAACAACAAGACCATCTAAAAAAGCTCATATTCTCTATATCGGTCAATTGTATTCATTATTCAAAATTCCCGTCACGCCAAAATTAAAAATATAAACAATTCACCGAAACAAAATACAGAAAAACAATTTGTCAGATATGCTGAAGATCTTTAAAGTAATTAATAAATTAAAAAAAAAGAAGAGCACTAACCCAAATTACAGAAGAATTAGCTGCATTAATATAGGCAATTAAGTTATAATTACACTAGAATATTTTTGAACAAATTTGCTGTAAATGGTAGCAGTAGTATTATTGTTCAGGAGTTCAGTCATTATTATTATTATAAATATAAATATGAAGTCTAAATAATTGAAATGTCAAAGGAAAGAGTTTAATCAATAAATCAAATGCAAATTGAGTTTGTTTAATTGACCTATTTTTCCTGAATTTCACTGTTACTCAGCTTAACAGTGATTAGAATATTTAGAAAGATTATTTTCGTAGATTTGTGTTTTTTTCTTTTTTTTTTTTTTTTCTCTTTTTCCACACACCGTTAAAGTGATTAGCACATTAGGAGTACATTTTGTGTCCTTTGACATTATTACGAGTAATTAATTATTTTAGTCATGGCATAATTAACAAATTCTACTGTTAGGAGTCGTTTGATTGCCCCTCTAAAAAATACGGGAAGTTGAAAATTTCATGAAGTGCAAAATATAGAGTTGTTTGATTACCCATAATTATGAGAAAATGGGGGAAGTGTGAAATAATGAATTACAAATGTCGCTAGAAAGATTAAAGAATGTGATAACTAAAAACAAAAGTTCTTCCATGCCAAGTAAGATTGTTAAAATCTCTAAGCACTAAGAACTCAAGTGCACAATACAAGAACTACATATAAAGTTCTTAAATGGTCCCACAGTTATTTACAACTCTTGCATAATTTGACAAAATACCTCAAAAGTGGGGAAGAACTTGGTTTGTGTAGAAGAACCAAGTTCTTCACATGAGGAACAAACTTATTCTTGCAATGCACAAATAAAGTTTGTAGGGTTCTTGTTGATAAACTCTGGGTAAGATCATTACCATTGCACTTGCCCACATTGCCCCCCAAGTAACTTGCACTTCCTGTGGAATTTACTTCCGGTGTTAGTAACCAAACAACTATATCACTTCCCATGAAATTAGATGTAGTAATTAAGTTCCCAATGAATTACTATTTTATATGAAGTTGTTCTTCCCGCATCAACCAAACGACCCCTTAAGAGCATCCACATCAATGGGGCTCCCCAAAACTTCTCTCTCCTACTTTCATCAACTTTTTACTTAACCTCCCCATTTCATTTACATGTTTCCACATCAATGGGGCTCCCCATTTCCACTTTTTCATGGTACACCATATTTATTTTTTAAATTCTAACATTGATTAATTACTTATATTATGACATTAATTTTAATTAGCACAAAGATGCATAATTTATATTATAACACAAAGATACATAATCTACTCCCTCCTATTCTCGGATTCTTAACATTTGCGTTTGGCACAATAATTAAGGTGGACCAAAAAAATGGGTGGACAAGTGGGAAAACAAGTGGGGTAGTATTTAATTGTGAGATAAAAAACTTTCCAAAAAGGGAAATGTTAAGAAATGGAAAATCACCCCAATAAGGAAAATGTTAAGAATCTGGTGAATCGGAGGGAGTATATTATATTATGACATTAATTTTAATTGAACTTGAAATAACACATGACCCAAGATTAAAAAAAAAATATTTTAATGATTAAAAATTTACTACCATTACTACGTCTACTACCACTACCACTACTACGTAACTTGAAATAACAATTTATTGATAAAAATTTACTACCATTACTACGTCTACTACCACTATTACGTAACTTTTTTTTTTTTAATTAATAAAAAATATTTTTTTTTACAATTTTTTCCGAAAACTTACTAACTAATTTTTTTTCAATTTAAAAAAAAGTTAATTAAAGAAAACATACATTATAATTTGCACTAGTTGAAAAGTGGTTAGTAAGTAATTAATTAGATGATAAAATAATTAATTAATTTTAATCAACTAATAATAAATAAAATAAATAAAATTTACAAATGGGAACCCTCCCAATGTAGAGGGGCCCCCCAAATTTTGGGTCACAAACCCAAAATTTGGGACACCTCCCACATTGGTTGACCTCCCCACAAGTGTATATTTGGCACTTTTGGGTCACTTAGTGACCCATTGATGTGGAAGCTCTAATGAGTAGTACTTTTCTGTATATAGAGTTTCAATTTTGAGCATGTAACCAACATCATTTACATCTAAGATAAAAAATAATACTCGTAGTACTATTATTTTACAATGTATAGTCGAAAACATAGTTATACAGGATCTTGTATATGATATTCTGTATATATTTACGAGAACAACATAAAAATATCAAATATTTATAACTTTCAATAAGGCAAAATTATATACATTCTTGTTGCGACATATGTCTAAATAAATGTGATAAAATAAAATAAATAATGTACGGAGTAAATGGAGTTGAGTAGGAGTATATTTTAAATAGATTACTATAATTATTTTATTATTATTATCATACGCCATCATCATGTGTGCTCCTCATTAAAAGAAATTTTAAAAATAGTTTCTAGTCTGATTTTACGTTGCATGCCCTTTTCGATATATTCTGTCAGTTTTACCGCAAGATTCAAACTAAATGAAACCCCGAAGAAAAACCTACTCTAGTAAATTGCTTTGAAAAATTGGTAAAACTAGAAATTTGTTCAACATGAGTGAAGTGCCAAAATTTCTAAACTAGTGACAATAAAAATTACACGTATATTATTATTATGTACGGAGTAATTGTAATACCGAATATTATCCAATAAATTGTACAGGCTCCAAAGTACCTATTTTCTCAAAGATATTATTCAATTCACATTTACTACTCATATACAGTACTTTATAATATTTTTCTTTTTGTTCATATGAGCCCAAAACAATACGATGGGAAAATTAATTTAAACTATAACCTACGGTTAGTGATACCTTAATTTTAACCACTCGACTAAACTGTCGGTATCTACGGCTTATAAAATGAAACGAGGAATTTTAGGGCAAGTCAAAGGAAGGACTGAAGAGGCGGCTACAGCCAACAGTTAGTCCAAATAAGTGTCTCCTTGACTTTCACTTTCATTTCATTTAATTCATAGGTCTACATTTATAATTCATTTTACAACAAATAATCATATCATATTGTCAAATTACAAATTCCACATTTCCACCATGACAAATAATCCTAATTTCCTTAATAATTTTCCAATAATCAATGGTATGTACTACTGTATATAAGAGGAGGTACAAGTTCATTACAACGGGGGTATTTCGATGCTGATCATTAAGGCATGACATATTCGATATATGATAGATCTCATTTAAAATCTTGATAATAGTCTTTAATTTACGAGTAGTCATTTGAATGCTAACAACTTACGTTACGAGTAGCTAGTCAAAAGCATGTAATTAATAATCTCAGTGAAGAATTGTAGTAACTCCGATGTCTCCGAAAACAATTGGACAATATTTTGCCAAAGTTTATCAGCAAAACCTAATACAGACAACAAAGCATATATAAGAGCTTACAAGTTACAACATACAATTGAAATGCATCATCTAAGAAGATGTACTCATGTGAAGTGCAACTAAAGATGCATACAACCCGTCGTTGATCCGAATTAGTTTATCATGTCGTCCTTTCTCGGCTATCACTCCATTTTTAACCACGGCTATCACGTCAGCGTTCTTGATGGTCGACAGCCTATGCGCAACTACGACTGTAGTGCGGTTCACCATAACTTGATCGAGTGCATCCTGCACGACCTTTTCAGACTCCGCGTCAAGTGCGCTTGTTGCTTCATCCAGTAGCAGCATTTTCGGATCTTTTACTATTGCTCGAGCAATCGCTACCCGTTGCTTCTGTCCTCCTGACAGCTGTACTCCTCGCTCCCCGACAATTGTATCGTAACCCTACAATTAAAAAAAAAACAAAAGTTTTACCCCGTCAAGTTTATTTTGCCACGTGCAAACTACTTCGTATAACTTTTGTAAGATGAGTTACCTGCTGCAAGCTAGAGATGAACTTGTGAGCATTTGCCATCTCGGCAGCAGCGATGATCTCAGCCTCAGTGGCATTCCCGCCTTTCCCGTAAGAAATGTTGGCACGAATCGTGTCGTTGAATAGAACGGGTTCTTGACTTACAAGGCCAATTTGTTGCCTCAGCCAGTTCAACTGCAACTTCTGAATTTCAACCCCGTCTAGGGTGATACAACCCGAATCAGGATTGTAAAATCGCAGCAACAAGGATACGACTGTCGATTTTCCACTTCCACTCTCTCCGACAAGAGCTACTGTCTGGCATTCAATTACGAAACAGTTGTAGCTGTTATATATTGTGAGAATAGAAATGAAATGGAGGGAGTATAATTATTAATGTTTCAAATATTACCTTCCCGGAATGAATAGTCAAGCAAAGGTCTCGGAATATCTGAACATCAGGCCTAGTAGGATACGCAAACCTAACGTGCTGAAACTCGATTTCACCCTTCACTTGGTCCAAAGTCATCCCGGTTTTGTCACTTGGGTCGATCTTAGATTTGCGATCTAGAATTGAGAAAACAGAAGCAGCAGCGCTCTTTGCGTTACTAGCTTTGGAAGTCAAGGAACTCGATTCCGATAACCCTGTTGCTGTCATTGCTAGTGCAAAGAAAACCTGCAATACGACCGACCCTTGATGTTCAACATACACCATGTTGGGACTGCAAAAGGGGAAAAAAAAGTACGATGATTGAGAAAAGGCGCTTACTCGGAAAACTGCAGAAAAGGTCGTTTTACCATGCCCAACAAGTTGACCTCCTGTGTAAAAACTGATGGCGTAGACGCTGTAGAGCAAAACAAAGGACATCCCAAAACCCAACCCGCTAATCAGTCCTCGCTTGAGACCCGCTTTGATAGGCGCTTCACATTTCTTTTCATATAGTTGCATTACCTTCTCCTCAGCACAGAAAGATGCCACGGTTCTTATACTCCCTACTGCATCATTCGCAACATGGCTCGCCTCCTCATACTTTTTCTAAAATTATAAAAACAAAAAAAAAGGAAGATAATTTCGTGAACGTAAAAAATACGCCTCCAACCATTAGATAAAATAAGTGTGAGGAAAATGAGAATAAAGGAGTGAAAACCTTGGCATCTTCAGCGAATCCTTTCATAAACTCCATTTGAGCGTAGCTAGACAGCCCTAAAAGCGGGATCATGGCGAGGATAATAGAAGCTAAGATCCAATTCGCAGTAAAAGCAATCACGAGACCAGAGGTTACAGTGGCGATATTTTGAACGATTAGGCCGAGGGCATCTCCTACTAAACCACGCACAGTCGCAGCATCAGAAGACAACTTTGCGCCAATTGCACCGCTTGAATTGTCTGCCTCGTCAAACCAAGCTACCTCCATGTGGACTACTTTCTCAAAGCACAGCGATCTGATCCTTCGTATCAACTTACATCCAGCGACTGCAAAGAAGTACGCTCGAGCAGAGTATGATATAAATGATGCTGCTCCAAAAAGGACAAAAATTAGAGCCCAAAAACTCGATTCCTTCCTCAACTCATGAGGTGTTTTGAAAAACATTTTGATCACTCCCGAAAAGATTACACCAAACAACGGAAATATAGCGCCACTGACAATAGCCGACAGTGTTCCAAGCAGAAGTATTGGTATTTCAGGCTTGTTTAGAGACGCGAGACGCTTCAATGAAACTTCTGGCGGTTTTTTTGCCACTGTCTTAGCACCACTGCTAGGTATGGCACTTTCGGGAAAGTCTACTGAGGATGGTAGACGCTCACAGCTCACCCTGCCAGAGGATCCGAAACTTGTTGATCTATTTTGACTTGCTTGTCGCAGAGTAACCTCGCCTTCATCAGATACAGAAGTATTTTTCATTTCCTGTAAACGATAAGTTGAGAGTATGCTCCCTCTTGATCCTTGATCAAATCCGAAAAGTCTGGACCTCTTCGACAACCTTTCCTTGGTGAATGACTGCAATAACGTCAGCATTACGCACTGTACTCAAGCGATGAGCAACTACAACAGTCGTTCTGTTTACCATTATCCTGTCTAATGCTTCCTGCACGATCCTTTCAGATCCTGCATCGAGTGCACTAGTAGCTTCATCCAAAAGTAAAATACGAGGATCCTTCAAAATCGCTCGTGCTATAGCGATTCTCTGCTTCTGTCCTCCTGACAGTTGGGTTCCATGTTCCCCGACTAACGTATCCAGTCCCTGAAAACATTGCCAACGATTCCCGAGTCAAAATCTTAGTATGTCAATAACATTAATAAAAACAAGATAAAGGTATTGCAATGTTAACCTGTGGTAATTTATCAATGAAATTAGCGGCATTTGCGAGCTCAGTCGCATTTCTTATCTCTTCGTCTGTCGCTCCATCTTTTCCATACGTAATATTATCCTTTATCGAAGAGCCAAACAGTACGGGTTCTTGACTCACTAGTCCAATTTTCTGTCGTATCCATTGTAGCTGAAATAATTTAATATTGGTTCCATCAATCAGCACTTCTCCAGCGTGTGGATCGTAGAATCTCTCGATGAGGCTGATCACTGTTGATTTGCCGCTGCCACTTTGGCCAACTAACGCCACTGTTGTTCCACTTTGGATCGAAAGAGAAAATCCACGAAAAATTTCCTCATCGGGTCTGGCAGGGTAGCTAAAGTGTACGTCTCTCAACTCAATATCACCGCGAATATCATCTAGTACTTTGCCACTTGGGTCACAAGGATCAATTTCCGCTTTTCTATTGATGGTTTCAAACATCTTGTACGCTGCTGCTTGGCCTGCGGCAAATGCGCTCAAGCTCGGTGATGCATGCCCTAGTGATCTACATTGATTGAATCAGCAAAATTTATATATTTCTAGCAATGTCGAATATGACTTTACTTTTATGACTGAATATATATTGACTCACATGGAACCACTTAAGACAGAAACCATGACACTGATGACAGCTCCACCGGTGTAATGTCCTCGAAGAATCATCCTTGACCCGGACCATATGGCTAACGCGTAGCTACAGAACACTAAAAACATAACCGTAGCCATCCCTGCTCCTGCAGCCAATCCTTCTCGAACACCCAATCTGTATGCGTAATCTATAGATTTATTGTATTCCGCAATTGCTTGCTTTTCTCCTGTAAAAGATGCCACCTGAAGCAGAAGATGTTACATCGTCAGGTGTGTTCCGTAAAGTAACTAAGAAAATGTTCTCCAAAGTACTTACTGTCCTTATTGAACCGATAGTTTGCTCGACTAGGACTGCTGCCTTTGCATATGAAGTTTGACCTGTAGCCGCCATCCTCGACAAAATGATGCTCATAAGTGAGCCCGCAATCACAAGAAGGGGCATAGAGGACAACATAACTAGGGTAAGCAGCCATCCTTTGAAGAACGCGATGACAATTCCTCCAATGAATGTGGCTATTGACTCTATGAATTTCCCTACCTGGACAATTTCAAAATCAAATTTATTTTAATAAATAAAAGACGAGAACATGCCTAGACGAACGAGAACCAAATAATACGAAATTTACCTTCTCCCCCATGGCATCTTGTATGAGTACAGTATCGCCCGACATCCTCCCAATGACTTCTCCTGTGTGTACTTCTTTGTCGAAGAACGCAATATCTTGCCTGAGTATATTTTTCAGGTACAAGTTCCTCATTCTTGCCGACTGCCTTTCTCCCGTTACCATCCAACATGCCACCTCTACGACACAATTATATAACTACTATGATCAGCTGATGTTCGTATGAAGCACTTAAACATGAAATGTAAGGTTTACTATGCTTACGGAGAAACGAAGCTATTCCTGCTCCAATCGCCAAATAGACAAATTTAAGAGCCACCTACAATTAGATTTAAAGCTCATCAGAAGCTCCAACGGTGTGTTTTGAATGTAAACCATACTCTGCATATTATAAATTGCTATAAAAGTCACCTCGGAGACAACATGGATGACATGTTTGGTGTTTTGGTTATGACCAAAAGCATCGATAAGATCGCCTAAAAGAACGGCCATCATAGGTGTGGCTACACCATTTGCAGCAGCGCCAATAAAGCCGAAGATCATCAAAGCTATGTCAGTAGAGTCTGCAAACGAGAAGAGCTTGTAGAAAGAAACTTTGTTTGCAGCAGCATTCTCTTCCTTTTTAGCCTCCAGTTGAACTTGTCCTGCTGAAACCGCATTGGAAACTGTCGTTTCATCGCCTCCATTCATCTCGTTTTCAATTTTCGTGAGTTCGCTTGCAGATTTACCTTACAGACTTGTAATTCTTTACCTACAACGTACAAAGTCATTAACAAAGAAAAGTAAGAATGGTCATATGTATGCAACCTTAACACAGACTCATTTTGACAATTCACGAAACATTATCTAGCACCCGCCCATGGCAGAGTAAGAGGGGTCCTATGTAACACAACCTTAGCACAGAAAAGTCATTTCTCGCTGACCCATATCAAAACTTACGTCAATAAATTACGTTAACCCACAAATTCTATGAAGCAAAGAAGCAAAACAATTTCGTCGACTCGTTATATTTTGTTTTCAGTTCTGATATATACTACGGAACATTGGTGCATTGCTGTTAGCAATTAACTTACCCAATACAGAATTGAAAGATAATGGTACTCATTTCATTACACAGAGGAATTTATAGCATAAATGTATACCCTTTTTTCTAATAAAATAACAAGATAAATAATTAAAGAAAGTACATTATACAAATGGTTTACTAAAATGGTTGTACTTGAAATGCTTACTAACAATGCCACTTTTTTTCTTTTTTCTTTTGAGAAGAGTTATATTAAATCAATTTCCGCCAATGCCAAAATGACACCCAGAAAATTGTTCATAACACAATCTAGCCACATGATGCGCTACCGTATTACCAACTCGTTTTACATGTGACCACTGACCACAGTACCCACACACAAGAAGATAAAAGACTTGCTATCACATAAATAACACTTATAGTACCCACACACAAGAAGATAAAAGACTTGCTAACACACTAATGTTTAGATAAGGAGTGTTACATTGGTGGTTACATATGAAAGTACGTGGTTTTTTTTTTTTTCTTGTCCAACATGAGTCACAAAGGCAATACAATGAGGGAGAGAGATTTGAACCAGTGACCTATCATCACTGTACCTCAACCTTAACCACTAGACAAAGACATTCTTGGTAAATATGAAAGGACGTGTTAACATAACGCTTAACATATTCTACAATTAGTTATTTATTCAACTTTCTATTTTGTGAACGTAAATAAAGCGTTTTCATTGCACACGGATACAAGTCAATCAATTTATCATCCAAATTCATTGGCCAAAAACCCAACTTCCTTCCCCATCAACATATCTAGGACGGGTATCTACCATGTTGCAATTTTAAACATAAACGAAAACATATACTCCCTCCATTCCACTGAATTGCTTACAGTTTGACTTTTTTGTAAGGGTGATTTGAAAAAAGTGTAAACAAATGACTGAGATAAAGGAAGTACAATTGAATGAAACGAACCTACGACTGAAGTTTAATTTTATATCATGTTGTAATAGTAATAGTTGAAAATTGAAGGTGGGTGTACTTGGAAAATAGTGTAGTGTACTTGAAGGTGGGTGTACTTAGTAAAGCCATAAAGTGTAGTAAGTGAAAGTATACTTGGAAAATAGTGGCATGGGTGTACTTGAAAGTACTTGGAAAATAAATCCCAGGTAGACATTTCATCAAACATGTGGTGGGCGCTAAAATGGTGACCAAATGGAGTAAAGAGTATTAAGGGTGTCATCATCCTTCTTATATGCTATTGGTCTGCTAGTCTGATACTCACTACCTTTTTTTTGGGTGTGTTCCAACAACAACACTTGGAACACATTACTCACTAAAGCCAAAGCCAAAGCCAAATTGTTAAAAAATTAGTCTTTCATACATGTCAAATTAGTTACGTTTTAGTTAATAATTATCACTTTATCACTCATTTGGGGTTGTTTTGGGTAGGTTTGGTCAATTTTAGGCAATACAAGTATCGAGTCGATACTCGTATTGCCTAAAATCGACCAACCCTGCCCAAAACCAAAACGATTTGTGTTTTTTTTGTATCATATCATCAGGGGATTGGGTTCGAGTTTGTCAAGTACATTTGTAGATATGTAGTTACCTTAATCCAACCCATTACGATTAATTCATACCTAAACAAGTGTCTGACCCATTTAACGGAAATAGGCAAATAAATCGACTAGGTGATATTTCTTTTTATACAATTTTTACTCATTTTTACTTTGTTCTATTCAACCTCAGTTCAAAACAACATAATCCTAATTCAATATTAATTCAACCGTTATTCAATTTTAGATAAATTTAATAAACAATTAAACAAAATTAACCCTAATTCAATTTAAATTCTAGAACTCCAAACCCGACTCGAGTGGAAAGAAGGATTATTCACTTTATAAGAAATATTGTTCAATTTACTCCGTACAATAGATGGAAGAATATTGACATTTATTCTCTCATCCATCATCAATGTGATGTATCTCACATTTGAATTATATTTCAACATTATCGTTGAACGACTTCAATCTTAACCAAACATAAATGAATTTTGGGTAGATTTTGTGTTGACCTTTAAAAAGATTAACAAATCTCAACTCTAATATTGTTATTTATTTCATTTGAATGCGTATTGTATTTGTAAATCGGGTCAATCTTAATTAGCTCTATCACCGCACAATTCCTTGTTGAATTGTTGACTTGTTGAGTTTACTATTTTGAAAAGTTCAACAATTAAAAGATTTTTAAATCTACCGTCTTTATTTATTTAGGTTTACTAAATACGGAGTATTTTATTTTGATACGACTTTTTCAAGTACCTGGTTAACATATGAAATTAAATTTATTGTGCATTTCAGTCTCTAAGGTAATTTTACTTTTCCAGTAAATTATTTACACTTTGACTTAATTTTACTATTGTAAGGGGATAAAAAAAAAATGTAAACAAATGTAAGGAAATACAGAATTTTCAATTTAAAAACTAATATAACAAAATGCAATAAATGAAGAAAACAATAGTATAGGTCAATAATTTCATATGTCAACAACATCAAAAGTGGTCCAAAAAATATGTTGAATTTTTTTTTTATTTTCCTTTATGGCTTTATCCCTAAATTATTCTTTCAATATTGACTACTCCGTATTTTTTTGCTTTTGAAACCCAAAACACGGAGTCAAGCTTATCAAATATTGTCTTGTACGGTGAATTTGTATCATGTGAGTGCAACATACTCATTTTATTCTAAATTCTCATGACGGACTTTTTCCTCTAAACTTAAAGACGGGATTATGTTATAATTTTATACTAAAATGTGATTATTTAATCGTAAAATGTTTTTTTAGTTTTACACCTAAAATTATTATTACAGTGACATTGTATAAATATGCTAACATTTTATTACAACGTTGCTACATGTTATTATAAATTTATCATGAAATGATTCCTGATTCTAAATTTATACCATTGTGCGAATCAAACATTCCTTAGAGTTGAGAGTTGAAAAGTTCACGGAAAATTAATTCTTCCATCTGAAATCTTATGAAGTATACATCGAAAATTTTATTTGTTTACAGATTAAATTCGCGTTAATTTCAGTAGAATGTTGTAGACATCAAATTGACAAGAATTCCCCGTTTTAATGAGTTAAAAATTCGTACAAAATAACATTTTTTCAATTTTACAAAGTACTCCGTAATTGATAATCAAATACGGAGTACATACTTATATAATTCAAAAGAAGAAAAAAAAAAAAATCAATTCACAAAATGTTAAACCCTAACGAGTAACCCCAATAGTACACTACGTTAGAAAAGTGTAGTGCTTTGCATTCTATAAATTTGATAATCCAATGTACAAATTCAAGTTGAAGAAAAAATAAGAATAATAAATTACCTTGAACACGTCTATGTTCATAATCACTTCAATTCCATGAGATAAGCATTCGAGAGACCAAATCAAATGTACCAAGTGATATTATATTGAGTGACACAAATTAATTTCTCACGTACGTTGACCAACGTTAGTTTTGATAAATAATTTGTTGTCTAATTAATATAGAGAGATGATGTTTAATAAATAGGTAGTAATTGTTTGTAACAAATCATCTATTTTAAATTGGATACATATATAATATAAAATTATATATATGATATACATTAAATTACTTATGTCCAATTTTGATTGATTTGTATCTTATATTGAACTTTTTTACTAAAAATGTGCCAAGAAATAAATTTTTAAAATACTTACAACTTTGTATAATGTATAGTATTTGCCTACAAATATCTTTCGAAATGACTTTATATAATAAAAATTAAATCAAAATGTTTAAAACAAGATGATATTTTCTTAAACTATTGGCAGGGGTTATGTTACAATTATAATTTAGGCAACATACATATACAAGGTGAAAAAGTTAATCAAGATTATGACATATGAGTATGCCACAATAGATTTTTTTTTTTTTATATATAAATTTTTCTAATATATGTCCAATTGGGTATAAGTTAAGCATTTTAAATATAACATTTTTCTCCCATGGTGGGAGATGAAAAAAAAAAAAAATTGAAAAAATATTTTTTTCCAATTACCCATGAATGGGAGATGATTTTTTTTAAAAGTTTTTTCCCTTATTATCTTATGCCAACTGGCAATAGGATAGATAGCCCGTTTTTATATATATCCTTTATACGAGACTTGCTAAGCCAAAAAAAAAAATTGGTTGGCGAATTTTGGTTAAAGAAGGTAGTGCATTGATAACGGTTTGGCAAATAATTTAATGTTTTATAACTACAGTAATAGGATCATTAGAGTCCACAAAACAATTAGAGTCCTAGAGTCCAAATTTCGGGTTTGGAATTCCAACCACAAAAATGAAATTCCAACGAAAAAAATGAAATTGTTGATTTTTCTGGCCGGTCTGGACCGGCCGTCCCACACCTATTTTGAGATTTAATTTCAGCCGTTGATCTTCACAATCTAATGGCTTAGATTAGGACTCTGGGGCTCTATTTTATGTGTGGACTCTATATAACCTACCACTATAACTACAATAATATAATTAATTAATAAACCCTTGTATTTGTTACCTTCTCTGTTCAAAAATATAAGTCGTTTTCGTATTTCGAGGTAAACCTTTGTTTCTTATTTTTACAAAAAATTACTTGTTGAACAATTATAAAAGTTATACCATTAAATTCGTCATTATGTTATCTTTTATATTTTGGGAGATATCGAAGAGAGAAGTTGTTGCCTCGAAAAGTGAGAATAATTTATATTTTAGAACTGAATGAGTATAAAAAAAAAGGGTATATTAAACATAATTCCTTTTTATATCACTTTTCCTTTTAATTAACTCAATTTCCTTGTATGTTTTTTTTACAACATAGCCTCTTTTAAAATACTTCAACTTTAAAATCATACTCAACATCGAAATTTTCAACTTAAAAATGGAATCTTCGCACCTTTAAATAGAAATATTTCAAGGGGGATCGACATATTTTAAGCATGATTGACTATCACTTGAAAAAGGCGCGCCCTTGTACGTGTTCGGTTGTCATTTTAAGTGTTAATATTTGATATTTAGTGTAATTTTGAAGCAAAAGTGTCTTAATTAAAAGAGATTATGCTGTAAAAGAAAAACATATAAAGAGTTTTTATTTTGAAAAAACGTGTTATAAAAGGGATTATGCTTAATTTACTTTACAAAAAAATAAAATGTGATTTCTAAAAGGAAAAATAATGTAAATTGTTGGCAATAGTTGGTATGAAAAAAAAATTGAGAGTGTGGATTTCCGTCCGATTTCTATGTCTCATTTTGTGTCTCACATTCCTAACACTGTATCTTGACATATCAACAATTAAAATAACTTATTCATATAGAGTGTAAATTTTGAAGCAAGACGTGATGTATCACAACAATAACATATAAGTGGGAGAGATGATTTCACTCAATTATCTCGTTGTCTTAAGAGACAACTTCACATTAAATTAATGTGAGTTTAATAATTTATTATTTATACTATTTAAACAAATTAAAAAATATGATAATTTCATGAGTATAAGCTAATTATTTTTAAATCATAGATATGATTAGTAGATTACACATGGAGAAAATATAATTAAAAGGTACATCAATGTGAGCTTCATTCAAAAAAAAAATTAAAAAATAAATAAATGACTTACCAAGATCAAGTGAACCTTAGACAGAAATATTGGTCACCTTTCCAATTAACTATTTATACCATAAAATTTTGATTATCCGATTAAATAAAATAAATCTTACTAAGATAAAAGTTTAAAATTTGAATTTATTTATTGTATTATAATCCCATCGCTCGGTACTTTGTAACAAATATTATAAACTTGTATTTATAGCCGCAAACTCGATCTTGAGATTTAAAATTTTGTATAAAGCTCTCTACTCGATCGATACTTCTAATAATATCGTCTCACACCAAGACTCCAAAAAATGAATAATAATACTCCTTAAGTAAGTACTTAAACTTGTAAATGTGATGACACAAACGTACACTTAATGAATAATTAGACACTTCTAAAGCCGTATTTATTGAGCTTTTGTGAATAATTTAATAACAAATATAAAAATAGTACAAAAAAAAAATAAAAACAAAAATGTAACCTATGATTAGAGTTTCTTGCGTATCATGTCATAGTACAAAAGCAATCGTGTTAGCTAGGGGATCCTACCTTTGATATTCAAATACGTAACAAAAATCTCATGATACTCCGTATCATAAAAGAGGTCCTAATAGTATACTTGATCGTAAATAAAATAATACTACCTACGCTTGGTATATATATTTGAAATCATGACGAATAAAATACAGGGATATTTCTCACGGTATCTGATACCTGAGCTTTGCAATTTTTTCCGAAATACCCTTTGTTTTCAATTCAGAATTCGATCATTATTGTTTTCAAAGTAATCGTCTTTTCGAGTTCTTCAATTTGACATAAAAAAATTTTCATATTTAGAACACGTAGTTTCAAGTTATGGTCGGTCAAAGTTATTTTATCAAAAAAAATTTGACCGACCATATCTACTAGTAACGAGTTGCGAATCTGGAAAATTCGATGTTCAAATTGATTGTCGCAACTAGATCTACGGCTTAGGCAAAACACGATTGTCAATTTCTAAACTCGTAACTACAAGTTAAGCTCAGTCAAACTTTTTTAGCATGAAAAGATAGTATTATGAGTACTCTATAGTAAATATTATTTTGTTCAACCTATAATGTCATGACATAAACGTCGATGTGCATTCTGCAAAGTTATTAATTATGGTTAGAGTAATTGTTAGACATTCAGACAACACCTTTAGTTTACCTCATTTTGTAAATCATACATTTAGTTTTTTTCTTTGTAAGGCAGTACCTTTAATTTTTCGACTTTTGTTAAACCATATCAAACTGAAACTCCCGTCCATTTTCAACTTTATTCGTTTACTGTTAGTTGTTGGCGCCAATTTCTTCCTTGTTATTCTTATTTGGGAAATTTTTCACGATACCCCAAGATTTGACACTTTTCTAATGGTACCTAACTTTTTATCTTTGTATCCATGGTATCGGAATTAGCAAGTGACTTATTTAGTTACTTCCTCCATTCCATTTGATTCTATACATATTCCTTTTTCGGAAATTCCAATCAATTCTATACATTTCTATTTTAGTCTTTACATTATTAAACTAAAAGACCAATATACACTTCACTAATACCCACTCAACCCACTTGCAAACAATAAAGTAGGGGTATTTAAGTAATTCCATTATCTACCCCACTTGATTTTCTTCTACCTTAATTACCGTGTTTTGGTCAAACGTATAAAATCAAACGGAATGGAGGAAGTATTACATTTGACGTGAACGATGTCATTAATTAATATTCTATTTTAATGTGTAGGACGATTGAGGTGCCTCGTTCCTAACGTCAATTATATTTGTTACTTATTTCATACTAGATATAAGTTCTATTATATGTAGAATTAGAATTTGTGTCATTTAAACAATTTTATAATTTTACCATAAAGTTACATAAAATGATTTTTATAAAAATTTGTCCACAAATAAAAATACTCCGTATAAAATAACCCAATAATCATGTTTTGGTCAACAAAGAAGGTATGAAAATGATTAGTGACATGTCATTGTTTGCAATTGCATACGACCATTTCTAGGATTGCATCGTACTTGATTGATTATACGGAGTATTAGTGTATTGCTCATGCAACTTATTAAGTCATCGTACCAATGAATATGTGAGGATTTTTTACGAGATTTGCGTGACGACAACCCTTTTTAGTTTAAAGTTATTATTTGCGACATGATATACTCCTTTCGTTCCGGTGATATGTTTACACTTTTTATTCCCGTTAAGTGTAATTGGGATTGTATTAAAACCGAAAAGGTGTCATGAAATCAGATTTTTTATATATACTCCATCCTCTTGTTATTTATATGTACTCCATCCTCTTGTTAAGGGTGCGTGTTATTTATATATACTCCATCCTCTTGTAAAGAAAAAATATGACATGAAATCAGATTTTTTATGGAACAATTAAACAAACACAACAAAACTCCATCAGTATACTTTCGCTTCCATTTGCCGAGAACGAGAGGGTTTGTTGACAGAGTCGGCTTTTAGCATGTGCGGTCCGTGCGGTGACACAGGGCCCCCGATTTTTTGGGGGCCCAATAGCGATATACTAACTATTATACGGAATATATATGACTAAGTAATACTCATAGATTAAGGAATTAGTAATGGTCTAGTACTCTAGTGGTAGATACTTTCCCTTGTGACTTGCACATCTTGTGTTCAATTTTTCTTGTAGGCATTTTTATTTCCAATTTTTTTTTCTCTTAAATTTGTTGGTACTCTTTTTTTTTTTTTTTTTTTTTTCCTTTTTTGTTTTTAAAGCATTATTGGTACTCTTTGTCCATTTTAAATGACTTCATTTTAATATTTTGTTAGAATTTTATTTGAGTTTTTACATGAAATGAAGACCCCTTTAAGTTTTCTCTCATATCATAAGATCCAATTTTATTTTATTTTTATATTGCTATCCATTTTTTGTCAAAAAATTTTTATCGACAAACACTATATTTTGGTAATTTAAAACTTTAATTTATCATTAGTTTACGATTTACGATACATAATATTGTATGAAATTAATTACGTATTCAACTAGAAAAAAAAGGGCCTCATTTCAAGTTTCGCACAGGGCCCTCGAAATCTCAGAGACGGCCCTGTTTGTTGATCGTCGTATCCTGCGAGGGATTTCGTGATACCCGGGGTAAATATAAGGGTCGAAATACTCTCAAAGGAAAGCGGTTGCGCGATTCGATCATTATCCAAGTTATCCTTACTTGTCGGTAATTCTGATGAGTACCGAAGAACACCGATATATCCAACACAAGCAATTATGACGGATAATTTATCCTTTCATGAGGTAAATCTAATTATTTTAACGGTTTTGCGAATAATTCAACCTGAGATATTATTTATTTAAACGAACACGACTTTATATTATTTTGGGTGATAAACTGATAATAGTGATATAATACGGAGTATTTAATAATATGACGATGAAGAGACGAGTAGGGGAAAAGGCCGGCATCGGTAGTGGTCCGTATCGGTGCCGGTGTCGGTGCCTGTAATAGACCAACACAATCGTGGCGCAGTGTATTTGTGCGTAGGGTTTCGGGTGTGTGTGTGTTAGGGGGAGGGGATACATCTATTTTTTTATTTAAATTATTTTCTTTTATTTTTTAAATAATTTTTGTTATTTTTATTTAATAATGTAATTTGTTAATTTTAATATTTTTTTTTGTTTTAGTGAATTAATTAGTAAAAAAACTAATTTAAAAAAAGTGTACGAAATTGAGTAAAAAAAAGTGTACAAAAATGAGTAAAAATGTGTACAAAAATGAGTAAAAAAAAAGTGCACAAAAATCGGTAAGTTTAGAAGGGTGAGAGAAACAAGAGAGAAATTAAGAGAGGTTATAAGATAACTGGTATAAAATGGAAAAATATGTACATGAATGAGTAAAACATGTACATGAATGAACATTACTCTTGTTTTTTTTTTTTTTTTTTTTGGCTATGGCAAAAACTGCTATTGAGGAAGAAATAAATAATACTTCCTCCATTCCATTTGATTCTATACATATTCTTTTTTCGGAAATTCCAATCAATTCTATACATTTCTATTTTGGTCCGTACTTTATTAAACTAAAAGACCAATATACCCTTCATTAATACCCCACCCAACCCACTTGCAATGTCCTTTTTTAAAGAATAAAGTAGGGGTAGTTTGGTAATTCTATTGTCTACCCCACTTGATTTTCTTCTATCTTAATTACCGTGTTTTGGTCAAATGTATAGAACCAAACGGAATGGAGGAAGTATGATATATAAACCAGACACTATCTCTATTATTGGTATGACTCAGGCCCATTTGTGGTTCTAACATGATGTCAGAGCCCATGATTGTGTGACCTGACTGTGAAGTAGCTGGACCAATTAAAAAGAGAAAAAAAAAAATGTTACCCATGTTGTGTAACCTGGGCTGTAAATAATAGAGTAAAGTCCACATGTAAGGTACCACATCGGTTAAGTATAATAGAGTAAAAGAGTCACTTTACCAATTGCCAATTAGTTTTTAAAATGGAACCTTCAGCGTAAATAATTAAAGCGGAGACTCTCCTGGTTATAGGCGTAACCTAGACCCATTGTGGTTTTAACATGATATCAGAGCTATTTAGCTTCTAAGTATCAAAACACGAAATTTCGCTCCCCTACCAGTGGACATATCATTGATGTCATAGTCCACCCGCGGGATTTGTTGTTGACGTATACAATTATTCAATTAAATTATAATTTCGGTTTCATACAAAAAAAAAAGTCGACAACATCTCGTACACAAGATCTTGTTTTGAGTTATATGAGTGGGTAGGTGGCTACCCCTCATATGTCTGTACGGATGAGTTACATAAGTATTGTCGGGCGAGTCGATTATGCACTACGGAGTATTATACTAGCGAGTTGATTAATATTGTATTTTAATTTTTAAAATCATTATAAGTCGGTGAGTTACCTAAAGTTTGAGGGAGGATATTAGGGAAAAAATAAATTATATGCTATTATTAGAATATACCATATCAATTAGAATATATTATATCGTAGAGAATAAGTTAAAAGTATTTTTTTCTTATTGATTAATATTATATTTTAATTTTCAAACTTTGATAAGTTAGTGACTTACCATAAATTTGAGTATTTTCGAGGCAATTTCACTTTTTTAACGGACGGAATACTTCACGCACTTGATTGTATCTACAGACGTGACGCTGAAGATGCGACTGATGGTATGCTGCACAGTACGAGTCCCGAAAGTGTAAGTTCATAATGTCGGAGTGACCAAGCAAAAGACAGAAACGTTGCGCAGGAACAAATTGAGCACTTGCTGGTAAATTCACGCCCTCCGAACACATGGAAATCGAAAGATACATACATGACTAATATATATGTGATTCCTGACTGAACAAACGCATATATCTATAGCGCTACTACGACATTTTTATCGGAAATTCTACTCCTAAGAAACGACCAAAACAAAATGAAGATAAATAAAGATAAAACGTATGATGTTGTACAATAGTTAATACAAGTACAATTTCACATTGATAAAAATATCAAAACAAATTTCTTTTAATTTGTACATAAAAACAATCATTTCCTTCACAAAAATACACCACTTGAATTCACAAAATCCTTCCTCGTGTTATTTATTTTAGCGATCTTGCGACTTCTCGACAAAAAAAAAGTAAAATACAAACAAATAATGCGCTGTGTCTAGGAAGAAGCGCTCATGTGAAGCGCGACTAGACTAGCATATAAGCCTTCTTTGATGTGGATAAGCTTTTCATGCCTTCCTTTCTCCGCAATGACACCATTTTTCACGACCGCTATCACGTCAGCGTTCTTAATGGTGGATAGCCTGTGAGCAACCACGATTGTTGTGCGGTTCATCATGACTTGATCGAGTGCATCCTGCACGACTTTCTCAGACTCGGCGTCCAGTGCGCTAGTAGCTTCGTCAAGTAGCAGTATCTTTGGATTCTTTACTATGGCACGAGCAATTGCGACCCGTTGTTTCTGTCCACCTGACAATTGTACTCCTCGTTCTCCGACTATGGTATCATATCCCTACAACAGTCGACAGCAGGGTCAAGTTACCTGCTTTTAAAAATACGACAGAACTAACGGTACTGTTGTACTAATGTCGTTACCTGCTGTAAGCTAGAGATGAACTTGTGAGCATTAGCCATCTCGGCAGCAGCGATGATCTCAGCTTCAGTGGCATTTCCTCCTTTTCCGTACGCAATATTGGCACGTATCGTGTCGTTGAATAGGACCGGTTCTTGACTTACAAGTCCAGTTTGTTGCCTCAACCATTTCAACTGCAACTTCTGAATTTCGCACCCGTCTAGGGTGATACAACCGGAATCAGGGTCGTAGAATCTTTGTAACAGGGATACTACAGTCGATTTTCCGCTTCCACTTTCCCCAACAAGAGCAACCGTCTGAAATTTCATCACACGAGAATTATATTATTTTATGTTATTAATTTAGGCAAGTGTCCTCAATTCGGTTTCATGAATTACCTTCCCGGAATGAATAGTCAAGCACAGGTCTCGGAATATCTGAACATCAGGGCGAGTGGGGTAAGTAAAGCTGACATGCTTAAACTCGATTTCACCCTTTACTTGCTCTAAAGTCATCCCCGATTCATCACTTGGGTCGATTTTGGATTTGCGGTCCAAAAGCAAGAATACTGAAGCGGCAGCACTCTTGGCTTTACTGGTGTCGGGAGCCAAGGAGCTTGATTGCGATATTCCTATAGCTGCCATGGCTAGTGCAAAAAAAACCTGCGATAGCATCGAAATCAAGTACACATAAAAGTATCAACTCAAATATCATCATGGCTTCTAGGGATGTGATCAGTAGTTATATTGTAAGACTATTGTATGCGTAAAGTGGCCACGAATTACTCAACACATCATTTGATATTGCCTCATAAGTAAGCTTATAAACATCGCTATTGGTTGTTGTACGCAAACAACGGCCTTATTCTCTGTCAGAAACCAACTCAACCAAAAGCTTAAGCTGATGGTTGGAGGCCCAAGATCGATTATATACTCTAACACGCCCCCTCACGCGAATGCCCTTTGGGCTTGAAGCGTGGACGCAACTACAGGCCCGCCTACTTGGTGCGAAATATACCACTTTGAAAGTGAGGGGTGGTGAGATTCGAACCCGTGACCTTTTTTAGTCACAAGGCTCTGATACCATGTCAGGAACCAACTCAACCAAAAGCTTAAGCTGATGGTTGGAGGCCCAAGATCGATTATATACTCTAACATTCTCGCATTTAGGTATAACAGATGCTTACTCGGAACACGTCAGAGAAAGTTGTTTTCCCGTGGCCAACTAGCTGACCTCCTGCGTAAAAACTGAGGGCGTAGACGACAAAAAGCAGAAAGAAGGACATTCCAAAACCCACTCCGCTAATCAGTCCTCGCTTGATACCAGCTGCCATTGGGCCTTCACATTTCTTCTCGTAAAGTTGCACTACTTTCTCCTCAGCACAAAAAGACGCAACGGTTCTTATACTTCCTACTGCATCATTAGCGACATGGCTAGCCTCCTCGTATTTTTTCTGCAATATTAACGAAAAAATAGAAGATAAATTATTAAATTCCAAATTGTTCGGCGAGTTTTGTTTTCAATCAGTGTAAGAATGAGTGGGATACCTTGGCGTCCTCACTGAATCCTTTCATGAACTTGAGTTGAAAATAACCGTTAAGCCCCAAAAGCGGGATCATTGCAAGGATAATAAAAGCTAATATCCAATTTGCGAGGAAAGCAATCAACAGGCCAGATATAGCCGAAGCTAGATTTTGAACTAGCAAACCGAGCGCGTCTCCAACCAAACCACGAACACTTGCAGCGTCAGAAGACAACCTTGCGCCAATTGCACCGCTTGAGTTGTCAGGGTCGTCAAACCATCCAACTTCCATGTGGACTACTTTCTCAAAGCACATTGATCTGATACGTTTTATCAACTTACATCCCGCCACAGCAAAGAAGTAAGTTCGCGCTGGATATGATATTGCCGACATTACGCCAAAGAGTACAAACATTAGAGCCCAAAACCTTGAGTCCTTTCGCAATTCATGGGGTGTCTTGAAAAACATTTCAATCACGCTTGAAAATAGCAAGCCAAAGAAGGGAAAAATTACGCCACTGATAATGGCAGATAGAACTCCGAGTATTAGTACCGGTATTTCAGGCTTGTTAAGAGTGGCTAGACGTCTTAAAGAAACTGATGGTCGTTCTTCAGAAGACCCCTCTACTGCATCGCGAGGCGTTGAAGTTTCGGGAAATTCTGCTGGTATCCCAGCTATTGACAACGAGTTACGAAAACTGCCTATCCTCCTAGGGGACTCAAAACTTGATGATCGTAAGGATGATTTATTTCGACTTAGGGATCTTAAGGATAATCGATTTTGACTACTTTGTCGCGACATATTGTCACCTTTCGCGGATTGTGCAGACTCTGCTCTCATTTCCTGTAAACGGATAAGTTGAGAGTATGCTCCTTCTGGATCCTTTACGAGATCAGAATGCTGACCTAATTTGTGCCGAGTGCAAAACCAAATCAGCGTATTCAATTATTATTGTTAGATACACTATAAAAGTCGAAAACCGTTATTCTATTTACCTTTCTCAACCACCTTTCCTTGGTGAATGACTGCAATGACATCGGCATTGCGCACAGTACTCAGCCGATGTGCAACGACAACAGTTGTTCTGTTTACCATTATACGATCTAATGCTTCCTGCACGACCCTCTCAGATTCTGCATCAAGTGCACTTGTCGCTTCATCCAAAAGTAAGATACGTGGATCCTTTAAAATGGCTCGTGCTATGGCAACTCTCTGCTTCTGCCCACCAGACAGTTGAGTTCCGTGCTCTCCGACTAATGTATCTAGTCCCTATAATGCTCACCAATGAAGAGATGAGAAAAAAAAAAAAAAAAATGTCTCAAACATTTCACTAAAAGTAAGAAATGAACCTGTGGTAATTTATCGATGAACTTTGAGGCATTTGCGAGCTCAGTGGCAGTTCTTATCTCGTCATCCGTAGCTCCTTCTTTTCCATACGCAATGTTATCTTTAATCGAAGCACCAAACAATACTGGCTCTTGACTAACAAGACCAATTTTCTGCCTCACCCACCTTAGCTGAAATTCTTTTAAATTAATTCCATCAATTAATACTTCTCCAGCATGCGGATCATAGAATCTCTCGATCAGACTGATAACTGTTGATTTGCCGCTACCACTTTGTCCAACTAACGCTGCAGTAATTCCACTTTGGATCGAAAGAGAAAATCCACGAAAAATTGGCTCGTCAGGTCTGGCAGGATAACTGAAGTGGATGTCTCTCAACTCTATATCACCGTGAAGATCGTCTAATATTTTTCCATTTGAGTCATATGGATCGATTTCAGGTTTTCTGTTGATGGTTTCAAACATCTTGTATGCTGCTGCTTGGCCTGCAGCAAATGCGCCTAAGCTTGGTGATGCCTGCCCTAGCGACCTACGCAAAATGTATCAGTAACGCGGACATCTTTCATAGGAAACAATTTGCAGTGATGTCGAGAATAACCAAGGGGTATTATTTTCACAATTGAATCAAGTATATATACTCACATGGAACCAGTCAAAACGGCAAAAATGACGCTTATGACGTCACCACCGGTGTATTTCCCTTGAAGAATCAAACGTGACCCATACCATATGGCTAAAGCATAGCTGCAAAAAATGACGAACATAATTGCACCAAACCCTCCTCCTGCAGCCAATCCTTCTTGAACACCTGATTTGTAGGCCTCGACAATAGACTTATTGTATTCTGAAATTGCATGTTTTTCTCCTGTAAACGATGCCACCTAAAGCAGAAGAAGTCATAGCGTTAAATGGATTGTTAAAGAGATATCCAGCCAAAATAAAAAGATTGCGGAAATGTACTCACTGTTCTGATTGAACCAATAGTTTGCTCCACGATAACAGCTGCCTTGGCGTAAGCAGTTTGCCCCCTCGTTGTCATCTTCGACAAAAACATGCCCATAAGTGCACCAGTAACCACTAGAGGAGGTATCGACGAAAGCATGACTAAAGTAAGAAGCCATCCTTTAATGAACGCGATGATAAATCCTCCGATGAAGGTGCTTACTAACTGTATGAATTGCCCTACCTAGAAATGGAATACGCAAATAAAAACTGAAAACATACCCATGGTTAATCAGAATCAAATAAACACCGACAAAAATACCTTCTCGCCCATGGCATCTTGTATAAGAACAGTGTCACCCGACATCCTCCCAACGACTTCTCCCGTGTTTACTTCTTTGTCAAAGAACGCAATATCTTGCTGAAGAATAGTTTTCAGGTACAAGTTCCTCATTCTTGCCGCCTGCCTTTCCCCCGTGACCATCCAACAAGCCACCTCTACAGCACATTTATAACTATTCTGATCAACAGACGATTGTCTCACAGTTCCATTCACATCAAACGCATAAGGACATGTTCATTCCGTAGTGTTTGATATATAATTTAAGAAAAACTAAGATGAAGAGAAAAAGTCCTTAAAAACATGGAATGTAAATTTCATTATGCTTACGGAGAAACGAAGCTATTCCCGATCCAATAGCCAAATAGACAAAATTAAGAGCCACCTACAGTTTAGAATTTCAAGTTCATCAAAACCTCTAAATGCGCTATTGAAACGTAAACCATAATCCGTATTAGAAATTGCTATAAAATTCACCTTGGAGACAACATGGATGACATGTCTAGTGTTTTGGTTTTGACCAAAACCATCGATGAGATCACCGACAAGGATAGACATCAAAGGCGTGGCTACGCCATTTGCAGCAGCACCAATAAAGCCAAAGATCATTAAAGCCATATCAGTAGAGTCTGCAAACGAGAAGAGCTTGTAAAACGGAATTTTCTTAACAGCAACATCCTCTTCGTTTTTGGCCTCCTGTCTTGTCGTTTCACCGACTTCATTCATACCGTTTTCCATTTTCACGACTCCACTTGCAGATTTACCTTAAAGGGCTCTTATTACGTACCTACATACAAGGCACAAACTACTATATTAAACAGTCATATATATGCAAGTATGCAACAGTTATTAAAAGTTGTCTCCCGCTTACTGATATCGACAATTGCGTTAAATTACTGGTTATTCACGTAATATTATCTAAAGCGCTCGCCCATGGCAGAGTAAAACGGGTCCTATGTACATTTAGTAATTACGTTAACCACGAATTCCGACGCAAAACAATTTCATCGACTCGTTTTTATTTGATTACAGTTCTGCTATATACACTGCAGAACATTGATGCATACTGCTAACTTACCCAATATAGAAGTGAAAGATAATACTACTCACTTCATCCCAATTCCCAAAGAGGAATTTATAGTGTGATTCACCCTTTATTCTATTTATTATTTATTTATCTTTTTATTTTGTGAACCAAAATAAAACATTTTACTATTTGAAAGAATATTCGATAATTCTTGCAACATATAAGCGTTAATATAGTCGTGTGATCTTGTTTAATTCATATGAGTAGTAGTTGAGTATCCCATATTAATATCAAATTTTTATAATTTTCTAGTTAGGATAACTATACAAATTATCGTTACAAAAAGTTTATCAACAACCGTGATAAAAGTAAAATCTCCCATTTAATCTTGAATGGAGGAAGGACAAAAATGAATCAGAAAGTGAATTACACCAAGAGATTAACCGTCTAAATTAAATACATACTAATGGTACAGTGCGTTTCTTAAAAGATCGTCTCACAAATTGAGACCAATTACTACACCACATAAAATAAATTCAAAAGAAAAGAAAAACTAAATAACAACAATTGATTCATAGTTTTGTTTACGACCATTTCTGGGAAAGCGCCGTATTTGATTAATTAATAGTTTAATACACATGTTGTAACTTATTAAATCATGGTACCAATGAAATTATAAGGATTTTTGACGACATTTGCGTGACGACTTGGTTTTGGAAGCTCTGAATTATATATATTCAACTAGTCAAGATTTATTGGTAGGTGACAGGCAGGGGTCAATATTCATGATGCTCCAGTAGTTCATACGCAGTTAATTTTAAAAAAAAAGAGCGAATTCTTTGTCTGTTTCATTTGATAATGTCTCATTACCCTATGGGGTATTGGAGTAATGAGACATAAAATGTGAATGAAAATGGAACTCATGATCCGCTCTGCCTAAACAATGGGTTTCCGATGACCTTGCGCCTCCTCTCCGAAGAAAAAAAGAAAAAACAAAAAAAAAAAAAAAAACCAATTTACTTTGTTCCATTTTTGTTAGCTTAGGGTTTATAAATTTAGGACATATAATAATTTTATTTACAAGATCACACAAAATTGTAACTTTGCTTACATATATTCCACACTTTCAAATATTACTCCGTATCTAAGTTCATAAATAGTACGGAGTACTAAATACTATGAAACTGATCAGAAAATATAGTATTCTGTAACAAAAAATATCGCTAAAAATATAACAAAGTATAAATGACTGCAAATAAGATGGTCTCGCCCTAATTTATTGTAAACCAGTGGTCATACAAAATTAGAGATATTCAAAATCATTAATCATATACATAATGTATTAGTATTACAAGGAAAAATCAAACCAATTGAGTTTCGGTAGACGGTAGACCCGGTCATACGTAAGTAAATAAATCCAATGGGCTCTAGCAAATATATGATCCTCATATTTTCATTGGTCCAATGACATTTCACAAACTAGTCATCACGCAAATGTCGTGAAAAATTTTCATATCTTCATTGGTAGGATGACTCAATAAATTGCAACATGAGTAATAGTTAATCAAATACGGAGCATTCCTAGAAATTTTCGTATACCAACTATGATCATTTTTTTATAACCTAAGAAATGTTGTTATTTACTTTATGGTCAATTTTTATAAAATTATTATATTCCTTCCGTTTCGGTGAGTAATTTAAGTTTACTTTGATAGAAATATGAAAGCTGATACGGTTACAATATGTGTACAAATTATTTTGTTACACAACCAATAACCTGCTGACACGTGGCAATTAAAAAAAAAAAGATAATTAAGGGAGTGATTAGGCGGGAGTTAGATGGTTTTTTGGAGAATTAGTTTGGCGGCAAATATTTTTCTCTCTCCTCCTAATTGCCCTAAGAGTATTCAGTTTCCTAAATTGAATTATTGTAATTAATTAAATTAAAATATTTTAATCCTTGTTTTTAAAAAAAAAAAAAAAAAAGAAATAAGATAATTCTTAAACCCTAAACCGTGGAAAAAAAATTAACAGGTATTTTCAAAACCCTAATCATCGTGCTCTTCATCATTATCAATTACAATACGAAAACTATCAATAATGTCGGGTAACAATGATGGTTGGTTTGATTTGAATGAGTATTATGACGAAGAATTCGGAGGGACTGAAGGTTTTTTGCAGAAAATGAAGGGAATGAAATTGAATTGAATAGTAATGGTGGGTCAATCGAGCCGGTAGAAAATTCTATAGAGGAAGTTGTCTCGACAGAGGAATCACCAAATCCCGTTGAAGAGGCCGTGAATGCAGTGGAAGGTGGGAATGGTACTAATGACGTCATTGCTGATCCAACTAGCTGTAGGTATGGTTTTCCCTAATTGTGACTCATTTGCCGAGTTTATTATTAGTTATGCATTGAGAAAGGGTTTCGAAGTGTTCACTAGATCGAATTCACTAAAGGTCGAATTTAGAAACGCCGGTGTTACTCGTAAGTGTGGAGGGAAAAAAGAGCCTCGCTATCACATGATGGAAAGGCTTCGTCTTGCATGTAAAAAAGGTGGACAGAAACGTAGCGAGAAATCGAATGTAACTGGTTGTAAAGCTTGTTTTGAAGGAGCTATCCAGGATGACGGGTTTGTTATTAAAACTGTGCATTTGGAGCATAATCATGAACTTGATCCAGCTAACAGCCGTTTTAAGGTGAGTTCACGTACCATAATATTTCAAAGAACGAATTGTGCTTAATGATCGTGCTGGCATTCCTATTACGAAGAATTTCAACGCAAATGAGTACATATCTCCTCATTTAAAAGCCCAACTCAACATTTTATGTGCAAATCCAAAAAAGCTAAAGAAACTCATATTGTTTCGGATCAGATACGGATATCCGGAGTTTTTTTTTTTTTTTTTCCTGATATTCGTATCCGATCCAATATCCGAAAATTTTGGATATCCAAAATTTCGAATCGGATTCGGTTCGAATATAGGATCGGTTCAGATATTTCGGATTTTTTGCTCAGTCCTATTTATTACGGAGTACCTTTTCTTAAATCAAAAACTCTCTTTTAGAAACACATACATTCAACCTTAAATTAATATGAAATTATTTTTCAAGTAAATCTCGTTGATTTAGTATTTATAAATATTAGATTATGATTATAATATGGACATATTTCAAGTAAATTCGTTGATTTAGTATTCATATATATTGTAAATTTATTTTTGATTTATTGAATATGGCTTGTTTATGGGATTCATAGTGGAGGTGTAAGGGACAGCGAGCCGAGAGTTGGAGACGGTGGCAACGCTGGACGAGGCAGACGGTAGTGGTGGCAGTGGGTGGCCTGGGCTGGTGTGTGGGCAGGGGCGGACCCAGGAATTTTTATATGGTGTAGCACTACATCTTGATAACGTACACACAATTTTATGTTCGACTTTTTTTTTTTTGCCTTGACATTATTAATTACTCCGTATAATATATTAGACATAGATATTAAAGGGTTTTATACTTTAATCATAATATTTCTATAAAATAACACACCCAACGAATGTTAGTACAAGCATCTTATATAATACTTTCTGTTTAAACTATGTATACGAAATAAAGTTGAAAATCAGATTGAAATTTAAATTTAATAAAAAAATATTAACAAATTAATTTGAAGGTGATTTAAATAACATTTTGCTACACAACTAATGGAAATAAGTAATGACTTGATTACATGAATAATGGTTACATATACTTCGTATGATACTCCAATATTTAATGTGCACAATTTACTAAAAATGGTTCAAAAAAAAAAAAGGAAAAAATGATGGGAGGGGGGTTTGAACCCAAAATCAAATGGATGAGGCATGAGCTTCTCTTGCACAAAGACCACTTGAGCAACACCATTTACTATGTTCTATGAATCTGTTAATTACATATTAAATATTTTCGAAATATTTTGGTGTTGCACGTGCAACACCATTACTTATAGTGGGTCCGCCCCTGTGTGTGGGTTGTGGTTGGGCGGTTAGGCGCATTGGGTGGCCGAGGTAGTGTGGTGGTGCGACTGAGTTTGGTGGTCGTGGTTGGGTGCGCTGGGCAGGCAGCAGTGGTGGTGGGCCAGGTCTGGCCCGCCGGGTCAAAGGCTGAGGAAGGCCGGGAGAAGATGGTCAGCGATAGAGAAGATGGTCGACGATGGAGGAGGTGGCTGTCGGGGGGTGAGATGATGGTGTAATTAGGGTTTTGTGATAAATTTAATTTTTTTTTCTTTTTTCTTTGTTGTTATAATCACTAATTGAATAAATAAGGTTTACGATTGAGATTTGAGAATGAATAATAATAATAATAATAATAATAATAATAATAATAATAATAATAATAATAATAATAATAATAATAATAATAATAATTGTTGTTGTTGATAAGACTATTTACAATTAAGATCTGAGGATAAAATGTTTTTTTTTTTTTTTTTTTTTTTTTTTTTTTTTTGGGGAAGAGAGAAAAAGGAAGAGATGAGCAATTGGGATGAAAGAATGACAAGGGTGTTATTGTCGATGTTGGGTGCAACTAAGTAAAATGTCGGTACAGTTGAACAACACTTCTAGAAAATTACTTTGACACTTTTAATTTTGACGGAGGCAATAATAACGTAGTGGAGAAGACTAGAATGTAGACGATAATTTTTCGGAGTAGGGAGTAGTTTTAGTTTAGAAATACTTTTCTTTTTCTCATTCTCCATTGTTAAAAACCATGTTTACTTTTATGCTTTTTAATTAAGACTAAGTTTTTTCCTTTTTTTTTTTTTTTTTTTTTTTTTTGGTTTTTTAATCTAAGTTAATTATGTTTATTTATTGTATTGTTCTTATTATTTGTTTAGTTCTTGAGTAGTTTTGTATTAGGGTTTGGTTGAACCGTGGTATGAATTGATTAACGTGATGATTACAAATTGTTGAATTGTCTTGCTTATGTTTGATTAGGGTTGTGCTTAATTGATTAGTTATATTGATTGTGATTTTACATTATTGTTCTTGGTTGAGATCACGTACATGAGTATGGTTTTAATCCTCTCAAGTCTTAGTGTTGATCATAATTAATTTTATTAATTTTACTCAATATAAGTTACGTACGAGAGTAGGACTTGCATTTAGAGAACCCCATTAAGATTTGACCTTTCCCATGAGAATACGTGATAGTTAGAGGCGGGACAGTGTAATGTTGTGTATTAATTAATGTATCTATCTTGTTATCTGAACCACGAGAATAGGACTTATAACATGTTAGGTAGCTAGGTTATATATATATATATATAGAATTAGGATCATGTGAGACCACCTCCTAAAAATAAGACCGTCCCGTAATTATAGGCCGTCCGATCAAAACAGATCTACGGTTGAGATTAAATCCCCTGACTTCCCTTAACCTACCCACATTCACCAATATAAATACATGTTTAGATCAGGTTTGCTTTCCACTTCACAATTATTTTTCTCTCTCTACTTTCTATCTCTTCTAAATTCACTCATGTAAATCCACCGAACAAATTTCTCTCCTTTCATAATTCTACTTGAAATTCACGATTTATTTTTGCTTTTTTTTTTCGTCAAATTCTTCGCAAATATTACACAAATTTTAAATGAATTCCAAATATGCAATCAATTTCAGTTTCATAGGTTTGTTATCACGTTTCTATTATGTTTATTATTCTTTGATTCAATTTATTTGCACTTTAATTGTGTTCAATTATTGTTTAATTGATCACAATCATTGTCCTTTGATTGTTGTAAGTTCTCTTTATAGCCGAATTGTGATGGATTCACTAGCTAATAAGGACAAAATTTCTGGTAATTTTTTGTCTTTAATTATTTTTTTTCACCATTCCACAATTCATTAGTATTTTTTTGCAAATCTCAATTACTTTCTTTTGATCTGCATCTTCTCTTTGCTCGATTCACATATTTTAATTTAATCTCGTCGTCATGTTTTTTCGGTTGAATTCTCCAATAATCGATTTCGTAGATCATTGTTTACTGTGATGATGTTGATGTTGATGTTGATGTTGATGTTGATGTTGATGTTGATGTTGATGATGATGTTGATGATGATGACGACGATGACGATGATGATGATGAATTATCGTTCTAAGATTTCTGTTCGAACTCTTTCAATTATATTTTATTCGTTTTCAGATCTGTCTTTGTAATATTCGTCAACATCATGTTTTTATTTGTATAACTCATGTTTCTCGTTGTAATTCGTATTTTGGTGTTATAATAACAATGTTATAATAACATTGTCAAAAAAAACATTATTCTTTGTAATAATAGTACTACTTTATAAAAACACCTCCATATTATTTGTGAAATTATACAACTAGTCTACGCTTCTTGATTGTAAGGTATTCTATATATTGAAGAAGGGATTGTATTTCTGAGTTATGCTTTCGCATGTGATTTTACTCTAGATTATACCTTTGTGAAAATGGGTAAAAGTTGTGTTTTGAAAACTAAACTTGATATGTGTAATCGTCATTTCATAGAAAAGCCAAAGAGATTATGTACCTACCAAAAGAATTTGTATTGTTCGCATTGATTATGACACTATTCTTTAGTCTACAACACTTGTTATTATATAATGTTAACAATAATTTTCTATATTAAAGGCTATTAGCTCAAATATGGCGAGAGCAATGTGCAAATTATGCACAAAGATATGGGTTGAATCCCATATAGCCTGGTTAAGTAAGTGTTTGGTAACTTTAACTGGTCACACAATAACGTCATGCACAAACAAATCAAAGTATGATTTTAAGTTTGTAACCTTAAAAATCAAGGCCTAATGGTTTGTATTCAAAGTAACATTGATGACAATTAGCCAATATGGGAATCGAACCCATATCTTGTGCATCGCACAATGCTCTACCATTTGAGCTAATTGGCTTATATACTTTATTAAGTCTAAATACGCAACATGTTCTATATGTAAACAATTACAAGTTAATAGTATTAACCAACTCATGTAACAATAAAACAATGTGTTATAATAAAATTGAATAATGTATTAGAGTTGTATATAATAAGAAAAAAAATATGTTTATGCAATCACTTATATTACAATAGCAAATGCATTAGGTTAAAATCATAGAAAAAGCGATGTTACAATAACAAAAAATGTGTTATTATAACAAAAGTAAATTTGTTACAATAACCACATATATTCTATATCAAGAACCAATTTGCGTTATAATAACAAACAATTTGTGTTATAATAACAAGTTACGTCTTTGTTAAATACAATAACGTATCAAAATACATAAAAATGAAACGAAAAAAAGCGGGTATAAACAATATGAAATACAGTTAATTGAAGATCCAAATCTACTAATTGAATAAAATCCTAAAAGTTCACCTTCAAACGCAATTACATTACAAAATCAAAACGAAAAATTAAGAAAATTGAGGGTACTACATCAAAGTCACCACAAAAAAACAAACAAAATCATTTACATGTTAATAATAATAGCCAACTCATGAAACAATAATAATAGCCAACTCATGAAACAATAAAAAATGTACTATAATAAAATTGAATAAATGTATTGGAATTGTATAGTAACAAATTAAAAATGTGTTGCAACAACCATTCATATGTATTGAAATAACCGCAATTGTGCTACAATAACAACAATCAAACTCGTGTTATAATAACTAAAAATGTGTTATAATAACAAAGATAAACGTGTTACAGCAACCACAAACTTGTTACATAAAGAGTCAATTTGTGTTATAATAACAAATAATTTGTGTTATAATAACATTAAGTTACGTTAATTTATCATATATCGCATCAAAATACATAGAAACAATGGAACGATAAAAACTAACAGGTACAAACAATGAAATACATTTAATTGAAGATCCAAAGCTACTAATTGATTTAAATCCTAAAAGTTGAGACAATATTATTCAAATATCAATAAATATTACACATATGCAAAGTTATAATAGCAATATACCACAAATTTTGAAACCGTAATTTTTTCAATTGAAATATCAAATACAAGTCTTCATACATAATTACATGAAAAATATCAGACGGTTGACACATTATTTAGAAAATTTAAAACTACGACATCACAAAATCAAACCTTAATCATTAAAATTGCAAAAATATTTACAAAAAACGAAAAAAAATCATCACTAAAAATTTTAAAATGTTTAATATAGTAGAAACTTACTTCTTTATTTTGATGAAAACCAGAAACGCCATTGTTTGTCTTTTGCCATTTCGATTTGGTAGATCTCACGTTTTTGTTGTTTTTACGGGTTTTTAGAGTAAGAGAATGAGGAGAGAGAAAGTGTTTATTTTCATATGAAGGGAGGGAAGTGGGGAATGAATTCAACGTGGGGGATGGGGTTTCATTAATGACGTGGCTTCATCTTAGCCCTTAGATCGTCTCTCATCCGACGGCTCAGATTTACGGGACGGTCTCATTTTAAGGGGTGGTCTCACCGGATCCTAACTGTATATATATATATATATATATATATATATATATATATATATATATATATATATATATAGAAATAGGATCATGTAAATCCTACCCATATTTGTAAATCCTACATCCAAATCTCAGCCGTAGGATCTAATAGATCCAATGGCTCAAATCAAAAAGCACTAACTAAAGATATTAATCAATATTTAAACCCTCCCCCCTAACCCTTGCCCTTCATTACGTAAGTTTCGTTTCTCTCTCTACCTTCTGCTTCTCTCTTTCCAAAACATTAATAAATTCAGCTCAAATCGATTCTCGACTATTAACTGCTGCAATTGAATTTCAAATTCAACTGAAATCGAATTCAATTTCGTCAATCAATTTTAATGGTGCGCTTTACATTTATTAAATCGTTGATCTTCATCGTCTTCGCATCGTCATCGTTTATCGTCAGGTGTGGTTTCATTCGATTTCCATTTGTTTTCATCAATTAATTTTCGATTATCAACTTTTTTACATTTTTGTGTTCATCGTCATCGTTCATCGTCATTGTTCAATTTTATGTTCATCGTTATCGTTATCGTCATCTCAGGTTTTGTGTTTTCTGGTCGATTAGTTTGTTCTAGTTTGTGTCCTTTCTTTGTTGTCCTCCAAGTGTTTGGTGAAATGTCTCAATGAAATGTTTGTGATTGATTTACGTAGAAGTATCACCGATTCACACTGGAAGTATTACAATGCTATAAAAGAAGTATCAGCATATGATATAAGAATATCACAGTCAAAGTGGATACTTCAAATTTATAAGTATCAAAATGTTGTGTAAGAAGTATCAATAGGTTATATAAAAAGTATCACAAGTTAATATAAAAAGTATCACAAAGTCTTAGTTTCGAAATGTTACATAGGATGTATTTTTTTTATGCAATCATATTTATAAAATAACTGTTGTTTTATGGTTTGCAGTCAGTTTCGGAGACTCATTGATTCGTGACGTCGAATTGAAGAGGACCGAGAAAATGCCATTTGCCAAGAGCATCATTTATGTTGCTTTGATGGTGTTTTAATCTAGTTTAGATTTATATAAAAACATTATTTTTCAAGAATTTCATTTTTTGTTGATTTCATCATGTATATGTGGTTGAACTTACGTTGTTTATGTAATTACTTTGCATTCGGATTTCACGTTAGAAGTATCCAAACTTAATATAAATCTGCATGATGTTGTACGAGAAGTATCACAATGCTTCATATAAAGTATCACAACATTTCATAAAAAGTATCACAATGTTTTATAAGAAATATCATGATGTCTGTTAAAAGTACCGCCACTTTCTAAATAAAGTATCACAATATTTTATATAAAGTATCAGAACATGTCATAAAAAAAAATCACAATGTTCTATAAAAAGTATCGTAACACTTCACAAGAAGTATCACAATACTCTATATGAAGTACCACAACTTTCAAATAAAGTATCACAATGTTCAAATAAAAAATCACAAACTTTTAAAAAAAAAAAGTATTACTACATTGTATGATATAAATTGATAGCTTAATCCTATTACAATAATGTCACACTAACTATATTTCTACTAAGTCTAACTACTACCTCTGCCTTTCCTTGTCGTCATCCTCTTGATTTTTTCGCACTTGTTGGTTTCTTTGAAAAACTACGTAGAATAATATTCTGCAATATACACCACACAAAACATAATTATTGACACTCATTTATTGGAATGAAAGTATCATTATCTTATATTAAAAGTATCGCAACCATCTATCACAACATTGTCCAAAGAATCAACAACAAAACTAAATGTATCATAACATATATAAAAGTATCACCATTCTCTATTAAAAGTATCATTTATCATAACAAAAAGTATCAACACTACCCAAAATAACTTTCACATTTATACACGAAAAAGTATCAGATGAATTAAAAAGTTTATGAACTAAGTATCATCTTTATTTCATAACAAGTATAGAGTATCATTTATCACCACAAAAAATATCACTTTTTTATATAAGAAGTGTCATACTTCATTGAGACATTTCATCGAACACACAGTGAAGCAACATAAGAACACAAAAAATAATAACTTAATTGACTAGAACAATAATATCAACCCTAATTTCAACACAAAGAATGTAAAAAATATATTGATAATGATGAAAACATCAAAAACATGTACATTGAAAACTAAATATTGAGTTAATTATGCATACAATCATAAAAAATTTGGAAAACAATATGAAAAAAAATTCGAATTAACTAAATCTTGTACCTCGTGATTGAAAAATGAACAACTTTTTCGCAATTGAACTTGTTGATAAGTAACTTTGATTAAAAAAAAAATATATCAGCAATCGAATGCAATTTAGCGATGAATGTTGCATAGTTTTTTTTGGATTTTGAATTTGAATGAGATTAGAAAGAAAAAAAGAAGTGGTTTTGATATTGCAGGAAGAAAAAAGATGAAGGAAAGTTTGAGTGCGTGTAACAATTTAGTTTGGCGACGTGGCTCAATCTCAATTGTCCAAATATCTTTAATCTAATGGTTGTTATTAGGATGTAGGATTTATAAATATATAAGGATGTACCGGATCTTGACTATATATATATATATATATATATATATATATATATATATATATATATATATATCGGTACAGAATAATAAATATTGGCTTTGACTTTATGAGTTAAGGTAGAACATTAGTCCCATCTGATTTAGCAATTTAACAAGTCGTTAAGGAGTCATTATGTCAATTAGTTCGTATTGGTTATGACACCGACACTCTAATATTTCGCATCTTCATTGGTTGATTTTTATTATCTTGCTTTTTAGTTTAATTTAATAGTTTGACGACCACCATTATCATCCGCATAGATAAATACTCATAATTCGAGACTAACTAGTGGCTAGTTTATCGACCTTCCTGTGATCGAACCGTTTTTTACGACTATCTGTACACTTACGGTATAAATTTGAAGCTCATCACCTAACATTAGTTTATGTTGTGCGCGGAAGCGATATAGAGTAGATGCAAGAATTTAAATAGACACAAGATTTACGTGGTTCACTATCAATATGATAGCTACGTCCACAGGAGCGAGGGAAAATATTTCACTATGTCGAAGAATTACAGATTACAAAAGACGAGCACAAAATTTTCTAGACCTGCCTCTAAAAAACTCTCCAAGTGTTTGTCTCACAATATTCTGTATTGCTTTGTGTTTATGTTGTGTGTTGAATAGCTAAGCCTAGGTAGTGTTTATATAGTAAACTACCCTAGCAAAGACTAATAGAAATAGGAAATACAAAATATGGAAAAAACCACTCCTAGTTAAAGTATAAGGAAATTCTACTCCTAACTAATTAAGGAAAGTTCTTCTTAGCTTCCAACTTTCCAAAACGCGAGTTTCCTTATCATCTTTAATCATACTCCGACAAAACCAATGCGACATAGGAGTCACATTCTAACAATCTCCACCTTGACTCGGACAGTCGCATTTAGCAAACGACTTCCTAATCACTCGCCCCAATATAAGTCACTCACAAGTAGACTTATATCTGCCGTGTTCCAATGTTGAGCTCTCACGCTAGAACACCATAGACTCTACCTCGAGTCTATAACCATCCAATATACCCTGGACTGGGTCTGCCGTCCATTTAGCCCTGGACTAGGCCTGCGTCCATTTAGCCCTGGACCGGGCCGCTCAAGGCTCCACCTTGAGCTCAGCACCCCGAAGGGTTTAGACATAATTGTCTATATTCAACAAGTCCAAGCAATGTTTGAACTTGCTGAACGAAACCGGCTTAGTGAAGCAATCTGCAGGATTGTCAGCTGTTCCCACTTTCTTCACCTCAATTCTTTTCTCGTTCCTCAAAAAATGATATCTGACATCTATATGCTTGGTTCTATCATGATGCACTTGATCCTTCGCTAAGCAAATAGCACTCAAACTATCACAATACAACGAAGCAATTTCTTGATGTAGACCAAGCTTGCTTACTAGCCCCTTTAACCATATAGCCTCTTTAGCAGCTGCCGTTAGAGCCATATACTCCGCCTCCGTGGTTGACAAAGTCACAGAAGATTGAAGAGTAGACTTCCAGCTAACAACAGAACCACCAAGTGTAAACACATACCCGGTTACGAACCTTCTACTGTCTACATCTGCAGCATAGTCGGAATCAGAATATCCAACCACCAAGCAATCATCATTATTCCCATAAACGAGACCAACATCAGCCGTTCCTCTCATATAGCGGAAAATTCTCTTTACCGCTAACCAGTGTTCTTTCCCAGGTTGAGCCATAAACCTGCTGACAACACTAACTGCATGCGCAATATCAGGCCTAGTGCAGACCATTGCATACATTAAACTTCCAACCGCACTAGCATAGGGAACCGTTGACATATAAGACTTCTCGGTTTTACCTATAACAGCAAGCCACTGCATGGACTCGCAAATAATTGCTTCTTCATAAGATGATGGTTCTTCAGACTCATTTTCATTAGCTACCTTTAATGCATATCCAACCATCTCCTCAACATAGCAATTATTGTCACAAACCTTGCGGCCCTCGATCTCCTCAATTAACCTACTAGTCTTCTTACTTACACGTTTAGGCAAGATAAGAAGATCAGTTGGTTGATTAGAAGAATCGCCCTCACGACTTTCCTCCTCAACTGGAGTGGTCCCGGGAACAGAAGTAACTGGTTCGGCATCCTCCTCGATCACAACTCGTGGAAACATAGATAAAGTGGAAGGAGCCACCTCAAACTCCACCTCTTTCTCGGCACTGTCACTCTTTTCAACACCCTCTGACACTCTTTTGGACATGAACATCGAATTTTCATCAAAAGTAACATCTCTGCTAATAATAACACGACCCTCTGACGGGGACCATATCTTGAACCCTTTAACTCCATCTCCATATCCTACAAAGCATCCCTTCCTCGCCCTTGGATCCAACTTACCATCATTAATATGATAATAAGCTACACATCCAAAAACTCTAAGTGTTGAGTAATCCGGTATATTGCCGCTCCACAACTCATAAGGAATCTTGCAGTCTATTCCCATATGAGGCCCACGATTAATCAAGTAACTAGCTGTAAACGACTTCACTCGATCTTCCTTGAAGACTGCGTTAGAGAGCATGCATCGAACTCTCTAACGATGTGCGATTCATTCGTTCTATTTACCCGGATTACTGTTTGTGGAGTACCCCTGATGGTATGATGCCTACCTATACCTTCATTCTTACAGAACTCATTGAATTCTCCTAAACAGAATTCCAAACCATTGTTCGTTCGTAGCTTCTTGACCTTCTTACCTTTCTGATTTTCCACCAAAATCTTCCATTGCACAAAGACTTTGAAAACCTCACTCTTATGCTTAAGCAACCTAAGCCATGTATACCTGGAGTAGTCATCAATAAATGTAACAAAATAATGATAACCTCCGATACCTTCAACTCGAGCAGGACCCCAACAATCTGAATGGATATAATCAAGAATTTCTTTTGTTCTATGAACACCCTTGCTAAATTTAGATCTGTGTTTCTTACCAAACACACAATGTTCACAAAACTCAAGGTTTCTCACCTTGACACCGTTAAGAAGATCTCTCTTGGACAATAGTTACATCCCTCTCTCACCCGTATGGTAGAAGCGACATGCCAAAGCTTAGTCATCTCCTCGTGATTCACGGATGCACAAACTGCAGAACTAGTCAGAGTTTCACCTTGAAATACATACAAGGTATTTTGTTTGAAACCTTTAAGCACCAAATCACGACCCTTTGTGATAGACAAAATCTTCCCTTTTCCCTGAAACTCATATCCTAGATCACTTAAAGAACCAAGTGATATAAGATTCTTTCCCAATTGGAACATGTCTCACATTAGTCAAAGTACACTTTACCCTCGCCAGTCTTGACTTGATCGATCCAATTCCTACTACCTCACAAGTAGCATTGTTGCCACCAACAGCGTGACCCCATCAAAGGACTCATAAGTATTAAACCAATGTTTGTGTGGACACATGTGATAAGAACATCCGAGAATCTAGGATCCGGTGATCAATAGGGCGAATAGCATTAGCTGCGAGTGCATAATCCGCCTCGAGAATCGTACCCCACATTCTTACTTTGAACTACGGCCGCATTAGACTTAATTTTCAACTTAGGACAACTAGGTCTTTTGTGCCCAGGTTCTTTACATAGAAAACAGATAACAGGATTATTTGCAGCATTATTGTCTTGAACCTTGGCCTTAGCCTTTTTCTTCCAAGCTCGCCTTTTTAGTTTTCTGACTAAACTTGCTCTGATCCATCTCCTAAGTCAGCGGTTGCTTTTTGGCGCAACTCCCTGATGAGCGATCTTGACTTTACTTATACAGGGTCAACGTTTCTTTACCAAGAACAAAAGAATCCATAAAATTCTCATATGAAGTAGGTAAAGAAACCAGCAGGAAAAGAGCAGCATCCTCATCTTCAATCTTAACATCTATATTACGCAGGTCTAGTAATATAGTGTTATATTTGTCTAGATGATCACGCGGCGAAATACCTGGTTGCATCTTGAATGAGAATAGGCGTTGCTTGACAACGACTTATTGGTGGCGACTTTGTCATGTACAAACTCTCGATTTACGCCGCCATAAACGCGGCCGGTCAACTGGTCGGCTACCTCGGTTAAGACATCGTCGACAAACTCAACAATATCGATGAATGAGCCTCTCCTCCATTGTTACCAAAGTAGGATCTTAGTCTCAATCACCCTAGGTTCCTTATCGGAAGAAACCGCGACTTGATCTTTTTCACCTTCGTAGAAACCTTGTGTCAAAGGTTTCCCGGATGCACCGCTCCTTCAACAAAGCCCTCATCTTCAATTGCCATAGTGCAAAACTATTCCTCCCATCGAACTTACCGATCCTTATAGTCTCACTTGACATCTTCTCACTCCCTGGATCCAAAACTCAAAGCTACTGGTGCGATTGTTGTCTTGTGAGCGATATAGAGTAGATGCAAGAATTTAAATAGACACAAGATTTACGTGGTTCACTATCAATATGATAGCTACGTCCACAGGGGCGAGGGAAAATATTTCACTATGTCGAAGAATTACAGATTTCAAAAGACGAGCACAAAATTTTCTAGACCTGCCTCTAAAAAACTCTCCAAGTGTTTGTCTCACAATATTCTGTATTGCTTTGTGTTTATGTTGTGTGTTGAATAGCTAAGCCTAGTTAGTGTTTATATAGTAAACTACCCTAGCAAAGACTAATAGAGATAGGAAATACAAAATATGGAAAAAACCACTCCTAGTTAAAGTATAAGGAAATTCTACTCCTAACTAATTAAGGAAAGTTCTTCTTAGCTTCCAACTTTCCAAAACGCGAGTTCCCTTATCATCTTTAATCATACTCCGACAAAACCAATGCGACATAGGAGTCACATTCTAACAGTTTATAAATATTTGAATTCTTTTAACTTTCCTAAGCTTAACGAATGAATCATAATAATAGCATGTTTATACTCAACTTTTCGTTATATATTCTCTAGCTAAATCTGTTTTAAGTTTTTTATATTTTGACATTGCCCAAAATAAAGACCTATGTAGATTAATACACACGATAAAGAAACTACATCTACGATTAGGGATGTGTGTGTGTGTTTTTGGTTTTTAACATTAATTTATAAAAAAAACTGAGCTCATTTAATTACATTGCCAAATTTTTTTTCCCTAGATGAATGGATCATCAATATGTTTCAACTAAAATTTTTGTCATATTTGATCTCGTAATATGTTAGTTGTTTCTACCTATAAATCTTCAATAGTAGATTTACATAATAAACAACTCCTAAATCATGCAATAGGATTGATTTGGGTGATTTTAAAGATTTACAGTTTCAAAAAACCGCAACTAATATCTCCGTACACTTTATATGTATCGTGTTTGTTGAGTATTACAATCCAAGTCTTACATCGTTGATGTAGGAAAGTTTCACCTATTTTATAAAAAGCACTACAACAATTAATCACTTGTGCCACTAAAATGATTGGCACAAGAAAATTTTATGTCACGAAAGAAAAAAATTATGTGGCAAATAATTAGTTCTGCCACAGAAATAGTTAAATTCGTGGCAAAAATAGCTATTTAGCCACAAACCAAGCCACGCATGTGGCAACAACATCTATTTATGCCAAAAGAGAATAAATTGTGTGGCAAATAATCACTTGTCCCACTGAAATAGTTAAAATCATGACAAAACATCTATATTGCCACAAGTCAAGCTACGCAGACTGGCAAATATACCATCATAGTTACAAATTGTTTTGTGGCTAGCATTGTCACTTCAAAATCCATAAAATGCGATGGAAAATTACGACTGATATAGTTATATCGTACAAATATGGTGACAATTAAATTATTTTGATACAAAATAATTTCAAGGGACAAATTCTTTGGTTCGGCATATTTATTTTACAATAGAGTTACCTTGGTGACACACTTAATGGAAATAAAAATTGCAAACAAATATATTAAATGAACAAATGAAGAAATTATACCAGCTTCACTCTACTTCCAACATCTTTGAAGTTAATTGTAATTTTCTTGACAGTACCGCCATGAGTTGTCAGAACAACCAATTGAAGCCCAGGATCGAGCTCCTGGCAGGTATCCAGTTTCAGAATCGACTGAGGTGGAAAGTCGCAAAGATTAATTGGGGTCAGAAACTCCACATCTGAGGCTACAAACACATTAGGCTGACGAGGGAGTTGCCCAACCTTCATCATCAACTTCGGTACCCTTGGCCACATCATACAAACAGAAGGAACATGTCTTCTTTGTTTCGAGATCCACAACGTGTAACTTGCCTTTACGATTTTTCGACAACTTCTTTGTCTAATAAATTCATCAAACATCAATGATCAGACTCATATAGTGTATGGCAAGTACAATCTCGATCAATTCTAGTAAGATAATATACCTCAATTACCCCTAGGCCTAACTTACACATACAAAAAATACCTCGAACCTTCACACACATATCTCAAGCATGAACAACGACACGACTAAACCCTTGTAAAGTGAGCGACGTAAGATAAGCCCTTATTGCGTATGATCTCGCACATTTAATCTCGAATGATGGTCGATCTTGAGTTTTAATTTGTTTCATATTGGGACGTCGTTTAACTTGGCGTTATCCAATAGTCTTGGGTAGACCAAATATTATTTTGGGTGGACCGAAAATTGGACCAAGAAGTCATTGGTCCGGACTAAACTTGGCCCGAATAACTTCTGTCCAGTTCAAATTCGAACTTTGATCATATCTAAGCTATCTGATATTTTTGGTCGTTTCCAGGTGTAAAAAAAACAAAATGTAAATATTTGTTAATTAATTAATTATATCATAGTAGAACTAAAAACACAAAATATATACTTCATTAATCCAATGACTATTATTTATTATAATCAAATAATTATGACCACAAAAGTAAAGCCACAAATTTTCAAGCCACTAAACAATATATGACTAATTTGATATGATCTAATTTGATATAAGCCGAATTAGTAATCTTTGACTATTATTTCTAATTTATTACTCCAATGTCCTATTATTTGATATAATTTAATAAGTATTTCACGAAGGTAAAAGCCACAAAAGTCAAACCACAAATTTAAGCCCCAAAAATAAATTGTGGCTAGTTTGCTAAGCCGATTTAAAAATTTATGTTAGAGATAGGTTTTTATATGTTTTTAGGTTATCAATTGATTGTATAATTAACGGAATAACTAACTGGAATGAGCCATCTTTAGTTGCACTACAATTTTGAAGTATTTTGGATCATTTGTACTTTTTCCGAGGAGTTAATGATGGTTGGACATAAATCGAGGGACACGAGAGAAGTGGTTACTGCTTGCCATTCGTTGACAAGTGACGGATTGTTGTACTTGTTGAAAATTTTAAATAACTTACAAATATATTTCGACAAATAAATGTCTTAAAAATAAAAATTTCAAATAACTTAAGTCTATTTAAAACTAAAAAAAAAACATATTCTAAGTACATAGAATGCAAACATCTGGTTATCATATATAGGAAATATCATCTGGAAATCGAGTACCTACGTCACGGCTCGAGGTTTAATCTGAATTCCACTAGCTTAGAGCATGTTGGTCTATCATTCAGTGAGAAATGGATTGGCCTCGTAGAATTCGACGCAATACGTCTCCATTATCAAGTTATTTCTCACCACATTGAGACCGTTTTCCAAAAAAGTTTCGATGCTTGTCTCCGTCACTGTTTAGGTAAATCCATAGAGTTTCATTGGCCTCGTTTGTTGTAACGAGCGTATCGTCCTAGTACAGACCACAAGTAATCGTCCATATAGAGTCTCACCAACATGAGAGTAGTCGTTATGAACCTTTAACACTGTGAGGACTTGTGGAACCCGGGGATCGAAGGGACCCAACTCGGCGTCTTGCATAAGGGCGCTTAAAGTTAAAAGATTAAGTTAGAAAAACCTTTAAAATTGTTTTAGAGTCGCCACCTAATTATCGCGGAAATTAGGAACCTGCTAACATGTCTTAAAGCTATAAAACACGTCCTAGATTTTGGAGCACGCCGACACCCCTAGATCTAGGTGTATGAAACCAGATTGGATTCGGGGTGAGGGTACTTAATTAAAGATTAATTTAATTAATGATTTATGAAAACCTTTTAAAAAAGCCTATTTAGAAAATAGCCTCTACTAGCCTTGAACAATCTAGGTAAGATGATATTTGAGCTAATGTTATCGCTACGTACGAGTGCGAAAAAGGTTGTAAAAGAATGCAAATGCAAATGCAAAAATATTTTTTAAAACCCTCAGTTTAGCATGTTTAACTTGTTTAACGAAAACGGTTCAGTTAAAGGTCGAATTCATTGTTAAAGTGTTTAATGCAAAAAAAAGAAGGTGCAAGATGCATGTAATTAAAATAAACGTTCAATTGTCCATTGGTTCATTTTAAAAGGGTCGGTTGCTTATGCGACTTTGGCGTGTCATCGGATATGGTGTGTACCCGAAGTAATAAGACCACTAGGCGGCAAGCGGGCTCGGTTGCCAAAAGCCGGGGAGGGGGGGGGAGGGGGGGGGCGGCGCTAAAGTGTAGTCCCCTTTGTTAGTCCATAGAAAATAAGAAAAAGCTTTGATCCAAGTGGATCGGTACTTACCTTGTCCTGACGTTTCAGATCCGGGCAGAGCTTCGCTTCTTAAACTAAAAAAAGGATGAATTCAACACGGGATGGTGTGTTGAACTTAAGGATTTGGGTGCTTGAGGCTTTGAGGGAGTTGTGAAGAATTGTGGTGTGAAATTCTGAGAGAAAATTGTGTGTAAATTGTGTTATGAGGTCGGATATAGGGGGTACATATACTAAAAACTTCGGAGAAAAATAGGAAATCTTGGGATAAAACCAGGCAGGCAAACCGCACAAGCCTATGCGGTATGGCCAGCAAACCGCATAGAGCTATGCGGTTTGGCCCCTAAACCGCATAAGGGCATGCGGTTTGAGGGTCTGGCTTCAGCTTGAATTTCCTAATTCCGGTTTGAGAATATTTTGGAAAGATACAGTATAATCCTTGACTTGCACGTCAAGAAGGCTACTGAGGGGGCTTCCCAAGATATTTTGAGAGGGTTGAGGGCTTTGGAGTGCAGGCCCAAGGCGGGTTTGGGCTCGGTTCTGGGCTTGAGACCCGAAAATGTGAAAGGGGTGTATTTTGTAGTGTTTTGTGAAATGAGATAACCCGTGAGGGCGTATTTTGTGTATGAGGGTGCTAAATAGAGGATTTAGCCCCCGGGCCTAAATTTAGGAATTTAGGAATGCTGAATTGGACCTTGTTAATGTAAAAGGGCCAATTGTAATGCAACTGCGAAGCTCACGCCAGACGAAGCAGGACACAGACCAACTAGACTCTAAATGGACAAAATGAACATTTATCTAAGCGTGATGTGAAGCGACCTGACTCATTTTAACATTTCAAATGACTCAATAATGAATTCGACATAGCTAGAACCGTTTAAGTCAACGTTAAAGCATGCGTGATAAAAGTCTGTGTTACATCACAGGGTTTGGTTTGGGAGGGTACGGATATGGGTATCCACAGAGCCCCCAGTTTTACTGAACTCGGACTAGAGCGCTAGGCAAACTCCACGACAATATCCGGACCACACAGTCTCGATATCGTCAGCGGAACGAAGCATGTGCCCATGGATGAGGCAAAGACTTCGAACCGGGCTATCCGGAGCGGAACATATATGTTTAAGGACATGACGGCCCGTGCATACTTTAAGGGTCTGCCGGCCTGGTATGCTTGTTGCTATTGTGTAGTGTCGTGCGTAGTGCTGTGTGTAGTGCTATGCTTATGCTTTTGCTGAGTCTTGCCATGGAGTGTAGGTGCTAAGTGTAGTATCCACTGGAGGAGTGTTAGTCCACCGGGAAGGGTGTATATGTATGGTCTCGCCGAGGAGCGCAGGCGCAGTTGTAATTGTTTGGTAGGAGTGCATGTGTAGTTGTATAATGCTTGTGCTTGGATATATTTTGTAGGATGCTTATGCTTGAACTCGCTAGGGAGCGTACGTGTAGTTGCTATTGTATGTGAAAAGGGTGTAGGACTCGTGAAGAGTGATTGTACTTCTGCTTCTGTACCGTATATTAAATTATTAATACACGCGTATGGCGGACTGTAGGTGACGCTTTAACCCAAGCATGGAACATACTTGGAAATGTATTTGGGCCAAAATGAATTAGGAATCCAAAAGTCGGTCCAAAAACGAGAAAATCAGAGAAAAACCAAGGGTTGAAACCGCATAGCCTTATGCAGTTTGCAGGTAAACCGCATAGGCTTATGCGATTTCCCTTAATGGCAGTGAAATGCCTATAAAGGCACGAACAACACCGTGATTTAGCCATTGTTCATGGTTTCGGCTTCTTTCTCTAAAAATCACCAAAATTCGATTTCTCAACCGTTTTTGATCGTTTCTCTTGCGTTGCCTTGCTATGGAACACGATAATGCTCCATTTTAACTTGTTTTTAGGTTATTTGTTGTTGTAATTAGCTAGTTTTAGCTAGAAATGTTGAAAAGACGGGTTCTGGATGAAAACCTGGCTTTTGCTTAAAATTTGTCGTTTGAATGCTTGAAATTGACGTTATTGTGTTGCATTATGCTTTGCTAGCATGTGTGTGTAAAATGATTGTGATTTAGACCGTCTTTGAATGAAAAACGTCCAAATTAGGGTTCCGACTCAAATTTGAACCCGGATTTTCCGACCCGGAATTTCAATTAAACTTCGGTGTAGGATGCTCATAGCTAGTATAGCATGTATCTAGCTTTAATTTTGCGAAAATGTCGAGCTAAGGCTTTCAATTTGACGACTTTCCTTAACTGAATGAGGAGTGTTCATCGCAAATTGGGGGTTTTTGGTCGGGATGTCCAAAATGCAATTAATTGCTATGGGGTGTAATTGAAGATTAATATAGCGCATAGAAACCATCAAGTTGCTCTGCAGGGTGTACTGTGTCATGTTGCATGTGTGTATGTGTATGTGTTATAGTTGTATGTATTTGTCGTGCATTTTGCAGGAGAGAGCTCTCGCGCGTTACGAGGTCTAAGTCGTCTCGTAAGAGCATTGGTTCGAAAGCCGAGGGAGCCCCCAGTACGCGTGCCTTGAGGCGTACGGCTAGTGAGCGAGATGCTGATCCTCGTGACTTACGCACTAGGCGCGGTACATCACGGAGTAGGGGTCGTGCGAGGCATGACCCTGCCGTGGATGAGCATGTTGACGAGCTGGTGGCCGAGCTGGAGGCCGAACTGGATGCTGAGGAGGAGCTTGAGGAGGCTGAGGCTGTGCCTAGGGCGAGTAGTTCTAGGCCACGTGGATCAAGGGTGGATAGGTCGTTCGCCAAGGGTTGGGACGGCCATAACCTTTTGCTGGCATTAGAACTACATATTTCGTACCGGGCGAAGTTGGGCTTGGAGAATGGTCCGATGAGGACTTTCTCGGGGATTTCGTCGGTCATGTGCGTTTTTGAGGACAAGCTTTCGCCGGGAGCGAGGGCTTGGGTACTAGGTTGTGCCTTTGGCCCGTTGGTTGAGCACTGGAGGGAGATTGCGAGGTTGAAGTTGACGGCGAACTTGATGTTGATTCGCGCTTTCCTCGATCGGTACTGGGACACTACCACGACCTTTCATATGCCGGGCTGTGAAGCCGGTTTTACTTTGTCGGGGTATGCGGTCATGACGGGCCTGCCGTTTGGTGATCGTGATATGAGTTTCGAGTTTGCGCCGTCCATCGTGGACGGTGTGGTGACTGCCGCGATTGGCGGTGGTCTTGAGGTGGAGTACAAGAGTAAGCCCCCTTACGTCATTAAGACGAGCTACATCTTGGAGTACTTCGAGGGGAAGACGCAGCGGGGCCCCGAGGGTTAGAGTGACGAGCAGAATGCTCGCATGTAGTTGTGGTGGTTCGTCAGCGCCGTGTAATTCGGCGACAAGGGTGAGCGGGCGGCGACGTCGGTCCTTATGCATCTCCTAGACTGGGGAGCAATTGGGACGCTTGACTGGGTGTCACCGTCTTCGGGTCTGTGCATTCGCTTTTGCAGGGACGTGGTGAGGCCGCGGGTCATGGAGCGTGGGTCGAGACTGTTCTTAGTCTCGCCGGGGTTTGTGATGGAGGTATGTCGTTTTTTTTTTTTTTTTGCTTGGTTTTTGTTGTCTTGCTTAATTTTGTTGTCTTTGTAATGTATTTTTGTGTATGCAGTCGTGGATCTTGAGCCATTTCCCCTTCCTGCTGCCTGAGCATAATCGTGAGGAGGTACTCGGCGATGCGTACTTGGGGCGCCTACAACCGTGCGGCCTTTGGTTGGTCGTACGACGAGGTCCGAGTTCGTCTGAACGGCATGGCCTTCGGACAGGTTTGGACCATTTTAAATAGAGTGTATTTAAAATGATTAGATGTATGTTTTTAAGAAGGTTGTTCTTTTGCAGTTCGTGCCATGTCCGTGGGAGTAGTTGTGGATACCCATATCCGTACCCTCCCAGCCAAAACCCCGTGATGTAACTCGGACTTTTTATATGCATGCTTTAACGTTAACTTTAACGGTTCTAAATATGTTGAATTCATTTGGAGTCGTTTTGAAGTGTTAAATGATTTAGGTCGCTTCACATCACACTTAAATAAACGTTCATGTATGTCCATTTAGGGTCTAGCTTAGTCCACGTCCTGCTTCATTTGGCAAGAACGGCGTTTGCATTCTGATTAAGCCACTACGTTAACGAGTGCAATTGAACTTTCCTAAATCCCTAAATTTAGGCCCGGTGGCTCAATCCCCTCTTTAGCCCCCTCTCATACAAAATATAGCCTCACGGGTTATCTTATTTCACAAAACTCTACCAAATACACATTTTTCATGTTTTCGGGTCTCGGGCCCAGAACCGAGCCCAAACCCGCCTTTGGCCCTCACTCCAAAGCCCTCAACCCTCAAAAATATCTTGGAGAGCCCTCCATACGGCCTTCTTGACGTGTAAGTCAAGGATTATGACGTACTGGATCCTTGCCAAAATTAGACCTCTCAGATCTGCGTAGGGCGGGCTCCACAGGAGTTGAAACTACAACTCTTTTTAATTCTAATTGTTCTTCATCCTTATTAGATGAAGAATTATCCTGTGTATCTCGAATTTCTTCGAGATCAATTTTACTCCCACTGGTTTCTTTGGATAAGAATTCCCTTTCCAGAAAGACATCATATCGAGCTACAAACACTTTGCCCTCGGATGGATTGTAGAAATAGTATCCTTTAGTTTCCTTAGGATACCCATCAAAGTCGGTAAAAATGACTCCATATGAGATATGGACTGGAAAGGTTCCTAAAATGTCTTAAAAGTGTATTTCGAATACTCTGATTTAATTCCGCTGGATATTTGCTCACAGATTAATTCCGCTGCGAGGTATTTCGAACACTGTGATTTAATTCTGATTTTAACATGCATATGATCCTGGTGATTTGTGTATTAAAAGTGTATTAAGTACCTACAAATTCCTACAGAAACATCTTCTTTCTCACGATAAACCAAAGAACAGACGAAATACTTCATACACTTGATTGCATACACAGACGTGACGCGACTGACGGTATGCTGCATAGTATGAGTCACGAAAGTGTAAGTCATAATGTTGGAGTCACGGAGTGACCAATCAAAAGACAAAAACGTAGCGCAGGAACGATGAAGTGAATGTTGCACCGCATTGAGCACTTGCTGGTAATATCACGCTCTCCGAGCCAACGTATACCTCCATAGCACTACTACGACATTTCAATCGGAAATCCTATTCCTAAGAAACGACCGAAACAAAATGAAGATGAATAAAGATAAAACGTTTGATGTTGTAGTATAGAATACAAGTATGAATTCACATTGGTAAAAAATCAAACAAAATTTGTAAATTTCCATATCAAATTTCTTTTGTACATAAATTACAAACATTTCCTTCACAAATATAGACCACTTGAAATCATAAAATTCTTCCTCTTGTTACTAATTATAGTGACCTTGCAACTCCTCGAAATAAAAATAAAAAATAAAATACAAACAAATGTTGTGCTATGAGTCTAGGAAGACGCGCTCGTGTGAAAAGCAACTAGACTAGCATATAACCCGTCTTCAATGTGGATGAGCTTTTCATGCCGTCCTTTCTCGGCAATGACACCATTTTTCACGACCGCTATCACATCAGCGTTCTTAATGGTGGATAGCCTGTGGGCAACAACGATCGTTGTGCGGTTCACCATGACTTGATCGAGTGCATCCTGCACGACCTTCTCAGACTCAGCGTCCAGTGCACTTGTAGCTTCGTCAAGTAGCAGTATCTTGGGATTCTTTACTATGGCCCGAGCAATGGCAACTCGCTGTTTCTGTCCACCTGACAATTGTACTCCTCGTTCTCCGACCATGGTATCATATCCCTACAATAGTCGACAGCTGGGTCACGTTACTTAGAGCTACTGATTTGAAATAAAACAAGACTTTTATTTTCCTAACTTATCAGAAAAATTGATAAAGAGAAGCAAATCCGGTATAGCAGGCCTTTTTGCTAATTTGATCGTAATCTAGAAGCGAAAAACAGTAGAACTTTGGACACATCTAATCACACAAAAATGATTTGCATAGTCCAAAGATGATAACGGCTTGTAAAAACATGACAGAAGTGACGTTACAGTTGTACTAATGTCGTTACCTGCTGCAAGCTAGAGATGAACTTGTGAGCATTAGCCATCTCGGCAGCAGCGATGATCTCAGCTTCAGTGGCATTCCCTCCTTTTCCATAAGCAATGTTGGCTCGTATCGTGTCGTTGAATAGAATCGGTTCTTGACTTACAAGTCCAGTTTGCTGCCTCAACCATTTTAACTGCAACTTCTGAATTTCACATCCATCTAGGGTGATACAACCCGAATCAGGATCATAGAATCTCTGTAACAAGGATACAACTGTCGATTTTCCGCTGCCACTTTCTCCGACAAGAGCAACCGTCTGAAATTTCATCACACGAGAACTATATAAAATTCTATTATTAATTTAGGCAAGTACCATCAGTATGGTTTCAGAAATTACCTTCCCGGAATGAATAGTCAAGCACAGGTCTCGGAATATCTGAACGTCAGGGCGAGTGGGGTACGTAAAGCTGATATGCTTAAACTCGATTTCACCCTTTACTTGTTCCAAAGTCGTCCCCGATTCATCACTTGGATCGATTTTGGATTTGCGGTCCAAAAGCGAGAATACTGAAGCGGCAGCACTCTTGGCTTTACTGGAGTCTGGAGCCAAGGAGCTTGATTGAGATATTCCTATAGCTGCCATGGCTAATGCAAAGAAGACCTGCAATAGCAACGAAATCAAGTACACGTAAATATAAGAAACATATCGCGCTATTTATTTAAATTTAATACTTATAAGCCAAATATCATCAAAATTTGATCTCGGCATATAATCTTAATCAAAAAACAGTAGGAAGATATCAGCATGACCTCTGTTTTCATACTGCTAGAGTGCTAGTGATGGACGAAAACGGCGTGACAGTGTAATGTGTGTATTCTGACCCTCTGTTTGACCAGGGTAGTGTTTAGCATTTAGGTATAAAATCTTAGCTCAGATGCTTACTTGGAACACATCAGCGAAGGTTGTTTTCCCATGGCCGACAAGCTGACCTCCTGCGTAAAAACTGAGGGCGTAGACGACAAAAAGCAGGAAGAAGGACATTCCAAAACCCACTCCGCTAATCAGTCCTCGCTTGATACCAGCTGCCATAGGGCCTTCACATTTCTTCTCGTAAAGTTGCATTACTTTCTCCTCAGCGCAGAAAGACGCAACTGTTCTTATACTTCCAACTGCATCATTAGCGACATGGCTAGCCTCCTCGTATTTTTTCTGTAATCACAGGAAAAAGTATAGAAGATTAATTATCGAATGTCAAATAGTTATTGTAATCAATCAGTGTAAGAATGAGTGAATACCTTGGCGTCCTCACTGAATCCTTTCATGAACTTGAGTTGAAAATAACCGTTAAGCCCCAAAAGCGGAATCATTGCAAGGATAATAAAAGCTAATATCCAATTTGCAAGGAAAGCAATCAACAGGCCAGATATAGCTGAAGCAAGATTTTGAACTAACAGACCGAGTGCGTCTCCAACCAAACCACGAACACTTGCAGCGTCAGAAGACAACCTTGCGCCAATTGCACCGCTTGAGTTGTCGGGATCATCAAACCAACCAACTTCCATGTGGACTACTCTCTCAAAGCACAGTGATCTAATACGTTTTATCAACTTACATCCAGCCACAGCAAAGAAGTAAGTTCGTGCTGGATATGATATTCCCGATACCACTCCGAAGAGTACAAACATTAGAGCCCAGAATCTTGATTCAGTTCGCAACTCATGAGGTGTCTTGAAAAACATTTTGATCACGCTCGAAAATAGCAAGCCAAAGAAGGGGAAAATCACACCACTGATGATGGCAGATAGAACTCCGAGTATTAGTACCGGTATTTCAGGCTTGTTAAGAGTGGCTAGACGTCTTAAAGAAACTGATGGCTGTTCTTCAGGATGATCCTCACCTGCATCCTCAGGTGTGGAAGTTTCGGGGAATTCTGCTGGTACTCCAGCTACTGACAACGAGTATCGATTACTGCCTGCCCTCCCAGAGGATCCAAGACTTGATGAACGCAGGGACGATTTGTTTCGACTTAAGGATCGTAAGGATGATCGATTTTGACTGGCCTGTCGCGACATATCATCACCTTTCTCAGATTGTCCTGACTCCGCTCTCATTTCCTGTAAACGGATGAGTTGCGAGTATGCTCCTTCTGGATCCTTTACGAGATCAGAGTGCTGACCTGATTTGCGTAGAGTATAAAAATTAAATCAGCATCATGTATGAAAAAACTAAGTATATAGCGATGCACTACTACAACCCTTGTTCTATTTACCTTTCTCAACGACCTTTCCTTGATGAATGACTGCAATGACATCAGCATTACGCACTGTACTCAAACGATGCGCAACGACAACGGTTGTTCTGTTTACCATTATACGATCCAGTGCTTCCTGCACGACCCTCTCAGATTCTGCATCAAGTGCACTCGTCGCTTCGTCCAAAAGTAAGATACGTGGATCCTTTAAAATGGCTCGTGCTATGGCGACTCTTTGTTTCTGCCCACCAGACAGTTGAGTTCCGTGCTCTCCGACTAATGTATCTAGTCCCTATAATGCTCACCAATGAAATAAAGTCAATAATATGAATAAAAATGTTTCGGACAACTTACAGAAAATACAAATGTAGAGACGAAATTAACCTGTGGTAATTTATCGATAAACTTAGAGGCATTCGCGAGCTCAGTGGCAGTTCTAATCTCGTCATCTGTAGCTCCATCTTTTCCATATGCAATGTTATCTTTAATCGAAGCGCCAAACAATACTGGCTCTTGACTAACAAGGCCGATTTTCTGCCTCACCCATCGTAGCTGAAAATCTTTTAAATTAATTCCATCAATTAACACTTCTCCAGCATGCGGATCATAGAATCTCTCGATAAGGCTGATAACTGTTGATTTGCCGCTACCACTTTGTCCAACCAACGCTGCAGTAATTCCACTTTGGATCGAAAGAGAAAATCCACGAAAAATTGGCTCGTCAGGTCTGGCAGGATAGCTAAAGTGGATGTCTCTCAACTCTATATCACCGTGAAGATCGTCTAATATTTTCCCATTTGGGTCATATGGATCGATTTCAGGTTGTCTGTTGATGGTTTCGAACATCTTGTATGCTGCCGCTTGGCCTGCGGCAAATGCGCTCAAGCTTGGTGATGCCTGCCCCAACGACCTACACTAAATGTATCAGTAATGCAGACATCTTTCATATGTAACGATTTGTAGTGATGTAGGATAGTAAATATCATTTCCACGATTGAATCAAGTATACTCACATTGAACCAGTCAAAACGGCGACAATGACGCTAATGACGTCACCACCAGTGTACTTGCCTTGAAGAATCATATGTGATCCGTACCATATGGCCAAAGCATAGCTGCAAAAGATGACGAACATAAGCGCACCCAACCCTCCTCCTGTAGCCAATCCTTCGTGAACACCTGATTTGTAGGCTTCAACAATAGACTTATTGTATTCTGAAATTGCGTGTTTTTCTCCAGTAAATGATGCCACCTAAAGCAGAAGACGTCATAGCATCAAGTGGATTGTAAAAGCAAGATTTCTACCCTAAAACAAAAAAATAAAAAAAGATCACGGAAATGTACTCACTGTTCTGATCGAACTAATAGTTTGTTCCACGATGACAGCTGCCTTTGCATAAGCAGTTTGACCCCTTGTAGCCATCTTCGACAAAAAGAAGCCCATAAGTGCACCAGCAACCACAAGAGGAGGTATCGATGAAAGCATGACTAAAGTAAGAAGCCATCCTTTAATGAATGCGATGACAAATCCTCCGATGAAGGTGCATACTAACTGAATGAATTGCCCTACCTAAAACGAAGAAAAAAAAACGTAAATTTAGACTGTAAACGTACCCATGGAAAATCAGAATCAAATAAACGCCAACAAAAATACCTTCTCGCCCATGGCATCTTGTATAAGAACAGTATCACCCGACATCCTCCCAACGACTTCTCCCGTGTTTACTTCTTTGTCGAAGAATGCAATATCTTGCCTCAGAATAGTTTTCAGGTACAAGTTCCTCATTCTTGCTGCCTGCCTTTCTCCCGTTACCATCCAACACGCCACCTCTACAACACAATGATACAAATACTTTCATCAGCTCAAAATCATTTCACTCACGAAAATCTGTAAACGCAAAATACAGGGTTCACTATGCTTACGTAGAAAAGACGCTACTCCCGAGGCAATGGCCAAGTAGACGAATTTAAGAGCCACCTGTAATCAAAACACCAGCTCATTAAAATCCAAAAACGATGTGTTCAAAACATACGATTTCGAGGTTGCAGTAATGTTAACCTGAGAGACGACATGGATAACATGTTTCGTGTTTTGGTTCTGTCCAAAGGCATCAATAAGGTCCCCTAAAAGGATAGCCAACAACGGCATGGACACGCCATTTCCAGCAGCGCCAATAGAGCCGATGATCATCAACGCTTTGTCAGTCGAGTCAGCGAATGAGAAGAGCTTGTAAAATGGGACTTTCTTAGCAGAATCGCTTTCTTTCTTTTCCGTATCCTTTGGGATTTTCCCAGCTGTTTCGACATTGGGTGTTGTCGATTCATCAGCTCCGTTCATCGCCCTTACGACTTTTATCAAACCACTCTAAGATTCAAAGACAGTGGTTGGTTATTATTATTATTATTACCTACAATGTGTGACACTCAAGAGTTAAGCAATGATACCAACAACATCGTCGACAACAACCATATCAATATCGACTTTAACAGTCATGTCAACGGATATTATTCTCGATAAGCGGATACAGTTTAGTGAATCATGGCGAATATATTCAGAATGTTGGTATGAAATTAATTGGAAATGGACGTGAAAAAAGTCAGAAGATAATGTTAAATTGTCAATGAATACAATAACTCAGCTAGACATTTCATCAAACAGTAGGTTGCCAGAAATCGTCGGTTACGCTACATAGTCAAACATACGGTGTTTTCACCTCTTTTAGTCAAAGAAATAAAATCTTAAAAAACGGTTTTCAATAAATAAAAAGTAATTACATTTATGTTAATAGTATGGTGACCATTTTTAGGAGGCATAAAAATGATCACGTTTAGTTACAGTCAACCTAAATGGGGTAATATTTTATGTATAAGACACTCGTCTTTCACTTTATTAATGAACACGGTCTATTACAAGACTTTCTCTCCTTTTTTTTTTTTTTTTTCTAATCTTCTACATTAATTTGTTTTTTTTTTTTTTTTTTTTTAAAGTTTCTACAATCTTTTTTAATTCTTGGGGATATTGGATTTAACTCACAAATAGTTTATTTTACACGTGAAATCATTTGTACACTATCAAAAAACCAACAATCAGATTAATTTTTTTTTTTTTTAGGAAAGGTAATACTTATATTAAATTCAAATTCGCTAACGTCAGAATAACGCTCGGAAAGTTTTCAACATACACCACATCATCCGACACAGTCGAACACTATCACTATTACTATTACTATTACTATTATTCCAAAGAAAATTAAAATTATTAAAATTTTCTAAAAATCCACATTTATTTAGCAATCAAACTAAAACTTCAGACTTCAGGAAAAAATAAAGAGAACAACCCCTTACTCAACTAAAAGTTAGCTGAAAACTAAAAACCTAATCTTAACGATTACCAATTTAAAAATTGATTTTCTTTTCAATTACGGTAAAGTATCTTTTTTAAGGCATATTACATGTGATCTGCTAATTAATTTTATTGTTCTCCCTTATATATATTTGAGTTAAATAATTAATTTGCTTTGTTTAATCAAACTCATCATAAATAAAATACGAGTACTCTACAGCAAACTACGTTGAATATTGAATATTATAATAAATACGGAGTATAATACTGTAATAAATGTGCATTAAGACTATCCCCATTCAAGGGTCATGACTTAGGTCATGGAGTACTTGAGTCAAGTTAATGACAATTAAGTATAAAATTAGCATGACTTTCTCCCACACTAGGTCAAGTGATGACTTAAGTCATGACTTGGATCACATATTTAATTTTATTATTTAATTGGTTTGGCACAAAGATAATTGTAAATATAATAATTGATTGAATATAAAAATATAAAATATAAATGGAAAAGTGTAAAAATAATTAATAATAAATTTGGTGATTTAGGTGGTGACTTTTTTGGATGGGAGTAAAAAGTGGGTCAAATAAAAATAGTGAAATTAAGAGTTAATAGATTGGTGACTTAGTTATTGGATGGGGATGGTCTAATAATACAAGAACAGTTGAATAATTTGCATAAGGTGACATGCAGATAAGGTGACATGCAGATACACACAATATTAGTCGTACAAGTGAATGAAAATCAAACCAAATCTTTATTGATTCGTTTCCAAAAAACACGCATACAAATCCACATACTTAATACTCCGTTAATACACAACTCAAATCTTGAGTTGCATGGTCGACAACTGTATCAATCAATCAATCAATTATCAATTATGAGTAACTAACACGGAGTAATACTCTTATATTAATCTCTCTGTGCCACAATGTTAATCCCGTTTTAATTTTATGCGGTCTCCAATTAAAGGCGATTACAGGGGTGCCGTGGGTTCTCGGCACTCATACGTTTTTCGGGAAAAAAAATAATGGTCTAAAAAAATTAAAAAATATAGGAAAAAAAAAAAAGTTAAAATGTCTAATAATTTTGTTTGTAGTTTATTTTTGGCACCCACAATTATAAATCTTGGAATCGCTACTGTCTCCAACGCGCTTGTTCGACCATATTTTTCATCGCTTATATGCAAATATTTTTGGTTGAAAATAAAATATTATGAAAGATAATTTAATAACGAATATAAATATATGTTATTATCGTATAACAATTTTGTGTAGATTTTATATTATATACGGTCAAAGTTACGAAACTTTAACTTTCAAAAAGGTAATTGGAACTAACATTGACAAACGGAGAAAATACTATATAACCTTTTCATTTTACGAGTTAATAATTTAACATTGATTTTTTTTTAATGAAATTCCTTACAGAAAGAATTTTCATTTGAATTTACACTAAAACATTTTCAAAAATATGAAATTGGAAAATAAGAGTTCCAAAAAGTCACGGAGTAAAAAGGAAAATCATGTATTACATAAAAAATAAATAATAATAATAATAATAATAATAATAATAATAATAATAATAAAGGGAGTAATATTCGTTACAAACAAGGCCAATTATTATGATTCAAACTCATTTATATATTTATATATGTGGTGTTGGTCAAATTTTACGGTTTTACCACTTGTTTATGATAATAATTCAAAGCCGTTATTATACCAAGTTTGATATTTTTGTTCCACATACGGAGTATAAGATTATCAGTGGTTGTCAGTTGTCACGATACTATCGTGAAATTAAATTATTTTTCCAAGTTTTGCTTTTCACAAATTCTTATGTGAGTATTATATTTTCGTTTTACTTGTACTCAATTATATAATTTTTGTATCATTTAAGTGATAATTATGATTAATTGTTACTAAAAAATTAAAAATTTTGATACATTACCCCTGTAAGCGACTAGTATATATTTGTTTTATATTTTTGTATTATTTTAACTGCAGTTTGTATATTATTCTCACATATAAAATATGGCTTTATTATGAAATTAAATCACAAATTTAATTGCTGATTGGTTACACCCAAAAAAAAAATTAGGGAGTTAAAATTTAATCCTTTCAATGGGTAATTGGCATTTGAAATGAGTTCAAAATTAATTCCTAAAAATTTAATCTCCAGTTTTCATAATTTTGAATTAATTATTTTTAAATTATAAATATTAAAAAAGACTACATGAACTACAAGTATTAAGTGGTTACGATCCGTTAATTGTTATATGGGGTTAATTTAATTTAGATTCTTATATATTTAAATTTCAACTCAGTTAAATTCTATATATGCTCACTTTCAAAAAGCGAAAAGAATACTACTAACAATAGCCACTAATCACCTTATCATGATAGCAATTAATGTGGATGGTCTCTTATCTTCAGATCTTCTTACGCGATATTCTCTCTATACAAATTCAAATACTACCTAATGATGTACTTCCTACTATATTTGTTGAAATGTAGTTTGCACCAATAATGGCATACTTCGTACGGAGTAATATATTTGTCGAATTGAACTTTAAAGAATAAAAGGGATTAAACATACGGAGTATATTTTAACTTGAGCCAGCATATAAGCCTCTATTAAGCCACAAATTTATCTATATTTCAATTGACGTAATTGGTTCATTATGAGAGTTAAACAAATTGATGCTAAAATAAAGAAAATGTTAAATCTATTGCTTAATAACTCTCATTTTAAAAACTTTATTTGTATAGATAGTTAAATACTGTAGTAAAGAATATAAACATAAACATTAAACATTAAACATTAAATATTAAACGTAAACCAATAGTAAAAAGGATAACAATATTAAAAAAAACTTACCAGAATAATAATATAAAGTTGATAAAATTTCCAAAAATAAGCTTGAATAGTTGGGGTGCAACAAGTATGTGAGTTTATTTGCTTTATTTATATAAATAAATAGAAACTTTTGAGTTTGAACTTGTAATAAAGAAAAAAAAAATGATAACGATCTCTCGAAAAAAAAAAGTCCAAAGAAAATGACTTAAATAAAATTTTGTATTTATTGCAAGGTGATTATATAGCATGGGTTTGCAAATTGCAAGTAGTAAAGTAAAATAATAATACTCGTAGCGTACACAAATTCTTGGAGATCACGTTTTAATTTTATTGATGATAATGTCGTCTTCGTGGTAAAATGGGTTCGTACAACGAACTTAGCTTCGACAGCTAAGTAATTATTTTTAAATAGTGTTGTATTTGTGTATGAGATAATCCATGACCTCATTTTCTATGTTTCTTGGTCAAATTTCTTGCATAACAAACCATGGAGCTCATTTAGTGGGTCGACACGGTTACGGGTCGAATACAGGTTGGGTTATTCAAGATTTGATAAATTATTATTTTTAAATTATACTATGAAGTAATAGATTAAATTATGTTTGAATTTAGTTGGAGGTATCGAATTCATATCAGAGTAGATTGAGTTTATAGTAATTATTTGAGCGAATATTGTACTTTGTAGTTTACGTTCTTGTTTGCTGTTTTATGTGATCATTAGTTGTATTTATAGTATTATTGTATATTTGATTTGTCAAGTAAAGTCTTAAAATCAACAAGATTTGATTATTGTCAAGTTATTTTTTTTATTGGATTGTGCATCAGGTTGGGTTATGGGTCAGGGTCAGGCCAATTGGTCAAGTCTATCAATTGAAGATTCAAACAGTTTAAATAAAATTTATCATACAGATCAACTTTTTCAGTTGTAGCGAAGTGATGAGTCAATATTTTACGCATATTTTATATAATCACTGCCCTTCTTTTTTTACATATTTACGGCGTTTACATCCTATTTTGTAATGAATTTCCTCCGTGTACAGTTTATTGCAAAAAAAATTATATTTCTTGTAGTACGGAGTATTTTATGCCCAAAAATGCCAACAATAAATAAAAACGAACTCGAAACAAGTCCAATTGCAACACAAAGCCGAGGATTCCTAAAGATTAAACAAGTGGGCTCGAGCTTAAATAATTATAAAGCCCAAGTTATTATTACTAATAAGCTTACATAAAAATAAAGGGTGTTGTTCAACTGTACCCAACTTTTTCTCAATTGTACCCAAAAAAGACCACACTACCCTTCTCATTTCCTCTTCTCAAGTCTCAACTTTCAAAAATTAAAAACTCTCTCTTCTCTCTCCTATTTTCATATTCAATCTCACCCCTAAATTCAATCCAACACCATGTACACCACCCCTACCATCCCAACAGCATTAGCGCACCGTCCACCGCCCAGATCTCCGACGACCACCACTATAATATTATAATGATAATAATTATAATAACTAATAAGAATAATACATATAAAAATTAAGTTAATAATAACAATAATAAATGATTTAAAAAAAAAAAAAAAAACGTACGCAGTACTACCCCAAGGAACCACTGCACCATCACCATATGATTTCATATCAATTCCTCCTTCACTACTCAACTCAAACACCGCCTATTGCCCCCCGCGTCCCCGCCCCACCATGCGTTCATGCCTACCACCATCAACCACTCCAAACAACCCTTATAAAATCAATAAATTACATAAATAAAATATTTGACTAATTAATGAACGAGAATCAACTAAAAAAAAGCAAATTACTTGAAATTTGTAATTATTATTGTCCATAATCGAAATATTGAATGAATTAGCGAAGTAGTTGGTTGATTTTTTGTGGTGATTTTAGGTTTTTTTAGGGTTTGTATTGAATATGGAAAAGAGAGAGTTTTAGTTTCACAAGGGTAGAGGCTGGAAAAATTATGAGTAAAAAGGGTACAACAGAGTAAAAGTCGGGTACAGTTGATCAATTACGAAAATAAAACAAAGCTAATATATCTTTCATCATATTTCCGTTCTTTTTTAGTTGTAGGTTTTAGAGGTTTTTTATTTTTATTTTTTTTTAACAATTTTTACTCATTTGCTCTCTCAACTCCAACTATGTTTATCTTCTCAATTTCAATTAAAAGTTCAGTTCTTTTTCGTTTTCTCTTATTTATTTTAACTATGTTTGTTAATTTATTCATCGTTATTATCATTAATTTCATTATTTAGTAGTAATTTTATTCTAGGGTTTGGTTAAACCTATTATGAATTAATTTGAAGTGACTCCAACTTGTTGAACTATTGATTGAGATTGCGCTTTATTGTTTGATTGTGTTGGTTGTGGTTGTATGATTTTTTTGTTTGAGATCGCGTACAAGAGTCGCGTCTTAACCTATGAGTTGTCGCATAAACCCAATTGATTAGGTCATTTTATACTTGTCGGGATTGTGTATGTACGAGAGTCAGATTCCGTCTTTAAAGTACCCGGTAAACAATTCGATGAGTCGTTAACGGAGTTAGTGCGTCAACTAATTTGTGTTGGTTATATATCTACGCCCAAGTATTTCTTATTTTGATTATATTTTTGCGTGTTTATAATTTTTGCATTTATATTTAATTTATAAGTTTAGATAAATTTTCTTGCGTATATAACTTGTAATCTTAGACGACACTAGTACTTAGTCTCTGACCTCCCTGAGACCGACTCGTAAGTGCTACAACCAATCCGTACGCTTGCGGTGATTTTATAACTCATCACGAAGACATAAGGGCCTATTATATGTAGTTTAATTTAGCTAATTACTTCCATCTAGTTTAAGCAATAAGATATGATTATTATATTCATTCTCAAACTAATTTCTTTAACTACTTTAATATTGTGATAAATATTACTCCAAAATGTATCAAAAGTGATTTCTATTTATAGAATATAAAAAATAATATTTTTTTATATTCTATAAACATAAAAATAAAATTAAAACATAAAAGTTAGATAAAGTATAAAATTGTCAATCAATGAGAATGTGACGCTCCAATAAAATTAAAAAAAGATAATATTAATGTGTTTCAAGTTGTAAATAATGTGGGAATTTCTCAAACACAAATTCTCGTGTGAGTTGTGTTTACAGTAAATTATTGTAAACCCGACTCATTTGTACTCGATTATATTATTTTTGTACTCCGTATCATTATAGTGAGAATTATGGTTATTTGTTACTAAATATTTTAATATCTCTATAAGTGACTTTAGTAAACTTTTTTTGATATTTTTGTATCCTTTTAATTTTAATTTGTACTTTAGTCTCACATTAATTTAATATAAAATTTATCTTACATAAGATTTACCGAGTCTAAGATAAAAAAAAATAAAAAAATAAGATGATGTATTTGCGGTCAATGTGACGTGTTGGTAAAACAAATCAGCCTAATGAATAATGAATAATGAATAATGATGATGTTATTGATAATTCCTTATTGTGATTTTGTTTTAACTAAAGTCTTAATTTACTTTCCAACTAACAAAAAGTACTCAAGTATTCCATATACTCCGTACTTTACTTTCACGAGTACTTATATTAGTCAAATGGCTAATTATTTTATTAATTAATTAGAGGAAAAGTAATTATCATTTACAACGTCGAATTATCATTGTGTTTTCTCATGTTTATTACGGATTACTACGTATCAATGTTACTTATCGACTTATCGTGTCATTATTCTCCAATATCAATTAAATTGGTCAAATTCTTTGAGCGGTGCTAAATATTTTACTCATATTTATTTTAATAAACATAAATTAATCAGAAATTTTCATTGGATAAAAAAAATTAATGATAAGGTCCTTCCAATTCACCTTAAAAATTTTCTACCCGTTAATTATTAATCAGTTTTATATGCTTCTTCTATTTTCTATAGAATAGACAAGAATTATCGTTGGAGAATCATATGAAGAATGAGACCGAATATACGGAGGTTGAATGCAAAAAGACCGAGAAGAACGCTAAAGTCATGTCCATTCTCCATAATGCGATAACTCCAAAAGAATATAAATCATATGCGATGAACAAAGATGAAAGTATCAATAGTATGTCCGCAAGATTTTTTTTATTAACAAAAGACATTAATATTAATATTTGATAATAACAACATAGGAAAATTGGTTTGTCATAACGCAAAAATTAAATGTATGATCAACAAATTAAACAAAGAAGAGAAATGATCTTTCAATTTTTGACATATACTTTTTTTACTGCCATTTATTAGCAACAATGTCAGCAAGATCAACAACTCTCTGAGAGTACCCCCACTCATTATCATACCAAGCAATCACCTTCACCATATCATCTCCCATAACCATGGTCAAAGACGAGTCGACTGTCGACGACACGTCGCTGCACCTGAAGTCGACTGACACTAGGGGCTCGTCGCAAACTGACAGTATTCCCTTCAGCTCCTTGTCGGCCGCTTCTCTGAAGGCAGCGTTCACTTCCTCGGCGAATGTCTTTTTTGAGACTTGTACGACTAGGTCGACGACTGATACGTTGGGTGTTGGGACACGCAGGGCGATCCCATTTAGTTTGCCCTTTAGGCTTGGGAGCACTAGGGCTACAGCCTTGGCTGCACCTGTTGATGTCGGGACAATGTTAAGCGCTGCTGCGCGAGCACGTCTTAGGTCACGGTGACTTGCGTCGAGGAGTCTTTGGTCTCCTGTGTAGGAGTGGGTTGTGGTCATTGTTCCCTTGATGATTCCTGCACATACATATAAACATCATGTATCTGTGAAACCAGAGACGGGCCCGGGCCACACCCATTCATTATTAAATCAATGTGGGACTTATATGTCTGCATAGAAGCGAATTTGCTTACCGAATTTTTGGTCGAGGACCTTAACAAAGGGAGCCAAGCAGTTGGTGGTGCATGAGGCATTACTGATAATGGTGTCGGCGTGTGTGTAAAGTTCCTCGTTCACACCCACGACGTATGTCGGGATATCACCCTTCCCTGGGGCAGTGATCAGCACCTTCTTTGCACCCGCTTCCAAGTGCTTCCCCGCTCCTTCTCTATCGACGAACACTCCCGTCCCTTCTATCACCAGGTCAATTCCCATCGCTCTGCACCATTTTTTCACGTCACACAACAGCGAATTTATACAAAGTACGGAGTATAAAATGTAAGAAGTGTCACGTGCACTAACCCCCAAGGAAGTTTGGAAGGGTTCCTGTCAGAGACGACTTGGATGACTTTGCCATCAACTGAGATGCCATCGGTACCAACAGGCTTAACATCAGCGTCAAAGGTGCCGAGGGTGGAGTCGTATTTGAGAAGGTGAGACGCCTGTTTAACACCACCGGTGTCGTTGATCACAACGACATCGAGAGGTGAGTCCTTCCTACCGTGCCAACACCTCAGAAAGTTCCTTCCGATTCTTCCAAATCCGTTAATAGCAACTTTGATTTTGGCTTCAACGACTAGTCCTTTTTGTGCACTTCTCTTTCCGCCAACCTAAACATCATATCAACAAGGTTTACTTAGGGCCGTACATTATTAAAATGGTGTTCTACGTTTGTTCGATATAGACACTCGTGAAAAAGGTAAAAATGTACGAAAATTTGTTGAGTTGCGAGAAGTATGTAGTAATTAAACTAAAGAGCGCATTATTTCGGCTGCCAAACACGCATTGACGCACATCAAGTTTTGTCGGGTTCATGTTCATGTCACGCGTAAATGAGTCATCCAACCAAACCCAAATAAATTTCGTGTCGTGTTCATGTTGATTCATATACATTAGTGTATTATCAAGCCTTAACCCAAATCTGTTTACGTATTATACACGATGAAGGATTAGAACAATTTAGAGATAACTTCAGGTATTTGTGTTAAGTATTAGTGAATACTGAATATTGTAAATATATTCTCCTAGGTTGTACTTGCTGTATTTAGTTATATAATTAGGGCAATCCCGATATTTCCGATGTATGTGAATATTGTACTTACCTATATATTGTTAATCTAATCACTCACCCTAATCGGGGGATTAAGTTCATGTTGAAGACTGGAGAGTTCAGCCCTAACCCGAACACGGCCCAATTATATATATGGGGCATTGAACCTCAACCCGAACCCGTTAATTTCATATCGGATTCGTCTCGTGTTTTCGATTGAACAGACATACTCCATAGTTACCTGACCCGAAATGACCCGACCCAAACAACATTATCAAAACGCATTTGTTTACCAGACCTATAGTGAAACTATCTCACCAAATAATTTGCGTCATAAGTTTATACGGACTATTATTAAATCAATTCCTTTTACTTTACTGTGACCATCTAAATCCTTTTTTTTTTTTTTTAGCTATGTAGTGCCAATCACAATTGTGACCTTCAATTGTGATCATTTTTATAGTATTCGTAACCATTCGTTTTATTTCATCGCATTTTCTGTAATTTGCTCTTTTACGTGTGTCCTTCGTAAAAATTATTAGATTTTACAAAAAACTGTTTTTAAAATACTAGCTGCAATTACCAAATATAAAAGTTATCGCGAAAAAATTACCAAAATATCATCTTATGTGAAGATTTGTATATAGAAACTTACGGCATTAGTGTGGAATGCCACTAAGGTGACCAGGTCATCGGAGCCTTTGCGACCAAAAGGGATCGATGTGTGAAGTCCAGAGAATTCGGAAAATCCCTTGTTATATGCCTGTCGTATAAATTAAAAAATTAAGAGTTAATAACTGAAACAGAGGGAATATTGTTAATGTCAATGTCACGTCACAATGAGATCAAGATATAAAGGTCTAGACGATAATACAACAACTAAATATTAGGAGTACTACTCTTTACTAGATTTTTATTTTTATACATGCAAAGATATTGAAAGACGACATTCGCCCATCTTCTATAATGTGAGGAAATTCCACAGGTAAGTCGCACGTCAAGAAAATAAATCTAAGTGGCATAGTTCATAATTTAGAAGCTAGTGATCATTTTAAAATTGATTGAACTTATAAAGTAAACACTCTAACCTTATTTAGGCCCATTTGTGAATATAAACACATTAGAGACATACAAACTCATTTTAGTACATACTTTCTCAGTCTCGATCAATAATTTACATTTGATTCTTACACGTTTGATAACGGCCATAACGCCAATTTTGTTTGTTACTACTACTTTTAGCTATATGATAATCTTAATTTAGCTACGAAGACAAATCAAACAAGATATCACACTATAATTTAAATTGTCTCGAACATTTGATTTTTTTACCGATTCTAAGAAAGTGTGCAAAAAGCAAACGTAAGCTATTGAGTGTAAGGAATGATAATCTCAAATAAGAAAAGGGAAAAGAGGGAGGAGAAATCGAACCCGAAGGGTAGGGTTGGCAATGGAGAGCATGTTAGAAGCCATGCTCTACAATTATGGAGACCTACAAACTCAAAATTGAATGAAATGTAACTCAAAAAGAAGTGAAGAGTGTATTTAGTGTTATGTTATGTTTATGTTTATGAGTAATATGAGTAGCTTTGTTAGTTGTTGGAGGTCATAATAATGAATAAGAAGAAGATAAGTGAATTGATAGCCTCTCAAACAATGTATGGACGTGCTTTTGTGCATCTACTTGTGTTTTCTTACCCGTAATCTTGCCTTGTCCTATGTTTTATTGCTTTCTCTTCCACACACACTAGATGTTGGGGGTCCCATCTTCCACCTCACCCTCACCCTTTTTTTTTAATTTATTTGCCTTTAGGTTCGGGTTAATGGAGGCCATGGGTCGAATCAGACTTGGATGGTATGGGTTGGACTGAGTCAGTGGAGGAGGACCAACCCTAATTGGTTCATCAGAGTGCCGAGGGAGGACGGTCATGCGAGGTTGACCCAAACCCAACCCTGGTCTAGCACGTCAGCTATGAAAAAACTAAAAACACGATGGTGGTGTTGCATGGGGTTGTCAAAAAGTGGACCCATGGTCATAATAGGGGTCAAGATGAGGAGGGCAAGTCAAAAGCCCATGAGACAGATCGAGCTGACTTGCATTGTTAGCCCGCTCGGAGTCTCTGAGCGGGGATTATACTTAATGGTTACAAGACACTTTTGAAAATGTTAAACCATTATCACACCATATATCGAGAGTTGGCCAAAATTGCCCGTCTCACGAAACCTGATCAAAACCACCTAAAACTAAACCTAATACGACCATAATCAGACCACATTTCCCTGCCCATCAATGTTTAATTTCATTTCGTTATATTTTAACGAGTATCTTGTTCCCGTTTCAGCTTTGTTTTCAAATCAACAGCTCCTCCAAAATTTTCAATATGACGGACTTCTCGGCAGAGGTGGTTACATCTTCTGATGCAGATCTTTTTGCTGTTGACGAAAAAGCGTGACTATCAAAACATACACCGTGAAATTTTTGCAAAAATATAAATATATTAAATAGGAGTAGAATATACTCCATAATCCATACAAAATTAACCTACCAGAACAGTTTGATGACTTCAAATCCAAAGCAATTGTATTCTATAACATGATCGATCCTCTTGCTTTGCACTTTGAAGGTGTATGCACTAGTCCTAGCTTACAAGATAAAAGGGTACGACGCCAAAAAAAAAAAAAAAAACCCCGACTATAGACATATCTCGTGTCGTTCCATTCGAGATGTCCAAAGAATGCGGAAGCAACACCTCGTTCTGTACAAAAATGCCGATGTGTTGTCCGAACTTCAATGAACGTTACGTAATTCCTCGTATGAACGTCCGAAGCTTTGGGAACGGTAGGAGTCGAGCCTTGTATTATTTTCACAAAAGATGGGTGAAGTTCCCGAGGCTGACTTCTTTACAGGGAGAAGATTCTTGTCAATCTTTGTCAACTGAAATTTTGACAGATTACCTCGTTTTCTGCCTGATGAATGAAATGTAATTTGACGCCAAAATTCTGCACACAAGAATAAAACAAAGAGTTCATGCACAAAATTTACTAACTCAAGTATAAAAACAAGCTCTTCTAGACTTGTCTGAACTATAAATTCTAATCACAATTCTGTAAGAAACAGAAAAACGTGCTCCGTATATATCACTGTTTTCCGGAATTTAAATAACAGGAATAAAAAGACAACTTCAAGTGCAGAAATCAAATGACAAAGAGTGCGTTTACCGTTATCCCTAATCAACCACCAAATTATGAAAACAAAACATCGAAGGTACTCCATTAAGGTCTTTGCTAATAATGATATCCTTCACCGTGATATTAAAAATAGGTTGTGACGCCATTCCCCGTTGCTTTGTAAAGGTTTTTGAAGATTACCATTGCTGCACTTAGAGAAAGTTGCAGCTGATGTATAGCCAAAGACTGAGACTACGCCACGAAAGATTACAAGTTCATGGTTTAAAACCGCGAGTTACTCCATGCCCTATACTAGTGGGTATTTGTTAGCATAACACAATCTGCAAGGGTACAGTTTGAAATTATGAATAGGCACACATAAAAATACACTTTGCGATCCCCATAGCGCACCTCCACAAAATAGATACAGCGTACTAGATACTTCGAATTAAATGATTTTAGATTCCCATACTTCATAAATCATTTTATAGTTAGTACGTAATGATTTCTGCAATGTCCACTCTTCGATCCTAAAAAATGAAAACATCAAGGGAGGCACAGATTCTACATTTTCCTAGTTTATCTCTACGTATCCTTCGATTAAAAAATGCTTATATCCAGAACTTCGATGACAAGGAGATAATCAGAAGAAAATAAAGTCGTTTTGTTGATAAGCATACCTTACGTCGCCTCAACTTCCACCACCTCATCCAAATGAGGTGTTATTAAGGCATCTAATTTCACCAACCACAATGCAACAGCGGATAACGTTCGGGGCATATTTTGAAAGCATGAAACAATATCTTCACTGGACGAATCACAATCAAGTGCAACTTTACATCGTGTCAGCCATTCCACATTGATCGCTCCAACAAAATCAGTTAGAACCTGTGATGAGAGAGCAAAGGATCGCTCACAAGCACGAACAAAAATCACTGAAAATTGACAAGGCCAGCATGTGGCAAGAGTACAAGACGCCGGGAAACAGACTTAGATCACAAAAATACTCAATCAACTCACTACCTGCAATAGCTCATGCAAAGACGAGGTACGTCTGAGCCTCCTCTCCCAAACCTTATGCGCAGATTTTTGCCATGGCCCAACAAGTGCATCCTCAGGCATTACTAACTGTAAGACAAATGCTCATATCAACAAAATCATAGTGAAACATAACTTCCAGTTAGACCATCCACATAAAGGAATAGTCAATGGCTTTCCCAAAAAAAGATTAAATTAATTGAATTATAGCAATAACAAATGCAAGTATATATGAAACGCTTTTGAAACTGTTGTAGGAAATGTTAGTATGGAGATTCTACATAGAAATTATCAATACCATATATATATTTCATGGAATAGCTGATATCCCAATCACTATCGAGGTAAGGAAAGGACTATAATAACTATATAATCACAATGCTTCGTTGCTCCTACTTCCTGTCTTCTTGGTGAGGCAAGGAGGTAAGACGCGCTTTCTATAGGACTGTCAGTTTTTGCATGTCTTAGTAACTTGCTACTTTATAGCATTAGAAGCATACCATATGGAGACAAACGAAGATGGAAGAAGAATAACAACAACCAAGCTCGGATTGAGTATAAATTTTATTTTATTTTTTCTAAGTAAACCTCAAGCCTGAAAAGATATAAAGCAGAAAGTAATTTATCTGAAGGGGACATTGTAACTAGATAATTTACGTCATAGACAATTAGCCAATACCGAAAAGTGAAAACAAAGTGAAGTGGGGTAAAGATAACCCAAACTTAACCTAACAATAAACACACCTCAATTGCATGAGCTGCAGCTTTGAGTGCCTGTAACTGTGATGGTAGCACTTTATTCATCGGGCAAACATCCACATCTTCAGGTCCCTGACACGTGGCAACATGGATGGCGTACTTTTCTTCTAGATCAAAGTCGAGCTCAAATGTCGTATGGCAAATCTTACAATGCCTTTCATCACGCCAATACAGGTCATGACAACTTGCACATCTTGTCAATGACTCAGAATAAGACTGCTTACCACACTTAACAGCGTTAAGAGCAGAGTAAAAGCAATTCCATATCCACACGTCATATGCTTGGAGACTAATATATGTTTGCTTTTGCAGATCTACCCTATCAACTTCAATAACTGTAGCATTAGTAGAATTTACACCTTGAAGTGAAGATTCAGCCAGAGAGAGATTGTTATCTACACCAGAAACAGGAGAAGAGCCGTCTTCATTGACCCTATCTATCTCGGATACATCTGAATGCGCAGAGTGGCTGATATCAGCTTCAGTTATGACCTTGCTAGACATCTCCTTCAGAATAAATGGCATACATTTCTCTAGTGAATCGAGTAGGACAGCTTCACGTCTACCCCGGTCATTCAAAGTGCTCGCAATGCCACGCAAAGCCTGCAATGTATCAGTCAAAACATGATCAATAAAGTTATAGAATTAAAGCAGACTCTCAGAAATAATAATAATAATAATAATAATAATAATAATAATAATAATAATAATAATAATAATAATAATAATAATGTATGATCATAATTTCCACCTGTTCACTCTCAATCACGTGCCATTGCCCATCCTCAGAAGACTCGACATAGATTCGTGCATGTCCAGGATCATCAGCATCACAAGGACCTAAAAAGAGCCAGTATCTATTATACCTTCTATCTGAACCCAGAAATTTAGATTGCATTGGATGTACGTAATCTCCAACTCCATTTCTCCTTGACCTGATTTCCTGGTCAAGGGATTTTTCCTTGTCACAAGACATTGACAATGTAACCGAGGAATCCACTGGACAATCTGACTGGTGTCTTTTTCCACCATCAGCTGTATCTCTGACATCAGCCCAAGATGAACTTGATGAGCTACGATGTCTTAGTGTCGATCGCTTAATTTTTCCTCCAGATCCATGGAGATAAATATTTGGAACATTTTCAGTGAACAAGGCTGACTCCTGGGTTACAAAGTTTCAAAATACATCAATCTGGGATCTTCTTGAAATAGCTAAAGGTAATCAAAGGGCATTAAAAAAAAGTATTTATGGCTTGGAATAGTTTCATTGAGCAGAAAGAGAGATTAAACATGTAATATCACACTTGTGAGTAGTGACTGATAGAATTCTGTGTAGTAACCAACAGACTAGCATATTTCCAGTAACTTTAATATGAAGATACCTGATTCAGAATTGTGCCACTCAGCCACAAACAAACAGATTACAGATACCAACTATTCTATAATTATTGTGCACGTGACCAGGATAAAGTTCATCGTCTTCATCACCAATGCATGATAAATCTTAAGTATGCAGGGTTTATTGCAGAATTGCATGTTTGAAATGATAGGATCCAATATATTACAAAGAATTACAAAATGGGAACTGCAGGGAAATCACAACAAAGACATTGTATTAAATAGCACCTAAATGTGTAATGGTGTTGCCAAAATGGTCAATTAGATCAATTGAATGGTGATATCAATGCCTTCAAACAAACTTCCTCTCCATTATCTTCTGTTCTATCGATTGTCTCCCCTAATCTCTACCAGGACCATTAGCTAAGACAGAAAGATCAAATACAGGATGTTTAAACAACAAAGACAAAGATGTAGGTGACTGCCCTTGTTTTAGTAACACCTCACCATATAAGAACGGTTTGGTAGCACTCATAAATGACGAGAAACAACACAACAGAAAACGAAGCAAGACTCAAGATTAATGGTGGCGAGATTATGTACCTTCATTCTAATACTAGAACCCGCGCTGGAAAGATCAACCAGAGCAAGCAAGGCATTCAGCTTCTCTTCAATGCTTAAGTCAGAGTATTCTCCCTCCATGAGCCCTAACAACCATGATTCCCCAGGATAGCTTTCGTCAATTTCAGTGCAAGTATTCACTCTGTTATCTTCACCAAAACGAAGCGAGGTATGCAATAACAAAGTCGGATTTCCAGAATCACACTCTGAACTGTTTATGCTAACAACACTATTGCTCTTATTATAGTCATCATCAATGCTTCCGCAACCCTCAGCATCAGACTGACCATCTTCATCATTCTGCATGACTGATGATAAACGTAGACGATATGTGGACAATGATATTTTCTCAAATAAAGTGATATCACCAGCCAAAATCGAGCAAATTGAATCTTCAAGTTCAGCATCTGATTTACCCAGATCCAAGTCCGCAACCTTCAACAAAAGGCCACAATTTCATCAAACAGAAAACAAAGAGAACACAAATGTAATGTTAAATCGATAAAGGCCCAAGCTACACTATGGAGAGGTCAGCTTCATCAGTCCAAATGAGGTTCAATTGTAAACGCAATAGCAGTGATAACTCTTCGGCTTATAAAAAGACCAATACTCCTATTACTGATATAAAACATTCACATGTGAGATTCAGATGGGTGGAGTAATTCTCAACACCTCCTTAAGTGTGAGGTCCTTTTGAAAGAAAACTACGGCTTTACACTACACCAGACCACCGCTACCGACACAATGGACCAAAAACCAAGGGGGGCAAACAGTATTCCTCCAACTGCATATAAATGGCCCTAATTTTCAATTTAAAAGATAAACCCATGTCGTACCTTTGGGCTTTGATACTGAGAGAAGTTCACTTTGTACGCCCAAAATCAATTGACAGTGGAAGGACTAATTATTCGGCAAATGTCTGGTCGCTATTATAAAATCATGTAAATAGAAAAAATCTCATGATTAACAAAAAGTGAGGTTGACTAGTTGCCACTTGATTTGTAAAATTGGAAAAGTAGATAATTCAAGTGATTTCCACGCTCCTACAGAATGGAGGAATTTAATTACCTATTCCCTCCTTGACCACAAAAAAAAAAATAAAAAAAATAAAAAAGCAAAATAAGGTCCTACATAGGGAACCAAATAACTTTTTCTTATTCATATGAATTTGTATGCAAGAACTTAAATCAAGTGAATTTATATTTCATGTGAACTTTAAACATCGCCACCATCAACAAAACAATCACACTTGGTTAAGTAATCAGCTTTTTCTTCTCTTATCAATATCAGACAATTGCATGTGACATTCAAAAGTTAATATTAACTTCATCGCGTATCATGCTCAATCTTTAGATGAAAGTATCGAAATCATTTATTTGCAGTATTTATGGTCACTCTCAAGCCCAATCAAAGGAAAATGCAATGGGTAAATTAAGTGTAAAATCCCATTACGTCTGATGCTTCCTTTTGCAGTTTTTTAAGGACTAGGCCATTCTCCCCATTAGTCTTTTCCTTGATATTAAGGAGAGTATCATCCGCCAAAATGTTGTACCCTCAACTCTCAAGAACTATAGACACAACCATGGCCTATGCTCAGATAGGAGGGATAAAGATAATCCGTATAAAATAATAACAGACCTGTGAAGATTTTGCCAACTCGGTAACTTTTATCCCTTGATTCCTTTTTTCAAACAGGACATCGAATAGTGCACCTTTTAGGGTACCCGGACGCAATACACTCTTGACCATATGTTCTGCTCCCTGCAAAAAAGATGTTCAGCATGTGTCTGTTTTGCTGCCCATACATACACAAAAGCACATTGGAAGTAAAACGAGATAAGGTTCAGAAGCAATGGCTCAAAAGAAAAGGTTTTCAAGCTCAGCAGGAAAGGATGATGGAGAAATGTGAACTGTAATTTCTTACACAAATTGCTCAAGCAAAATCCAAAAGATACTCAACAACGGGGTCAATATAAGTCGGCATCAAATAGCACCAGAACAATATTTAACTGAATGCCTTCAAGAAACACTCGTGCAAATTGCAATAAAATCTACCAGTAACCCAATTATAACTAGGGCCAAAGGAAATCGAAATCACTGCAAGATAAATCGTCCATGAAATCCAGGGACTAGTCTTAGTAGTCCCAAATGATCATAACATATCTCCACATGACATAAACTCTAAAGGAAAACAAAGCCAGATGGTGTCAATGATTAGCAAGATAGGTTGTCCACAAGGATATGGTTAATGTCACCCATTCCTCAAAAATTTGATTGTCGTCAACACAGATAAGCTTGCAATTAAAACATACCTTGTGAACGCATCTTTTTTTCTGGATGCCATCTCTCCACCCAAAGCCAGCTGCGACCATCACTTGTCGAAATATTTCAGTCCACGTTAGGGGATTCAGGGATGCCTTCCAAAAATCCACCAAAGACCTCTGATTTTCAGACTGCCACATCAATCGACACAAGGTTGCATCAATTTCAATAACATCAAAAGAAAAGGCAACAATGGACAACAAAGACCAATTTCAATAACATCAAAAGAAAAGGCAACAATGGACAACAAAGACCCAAGATAGATGATACGCAGCAGCCAAAAACAACCACCATTTTTTAGTACTAGAATTGCTGACAACGTAGAATCTATTACTCCGTCCATAATTGCTTGTAAGCGAACAACCTACTGAAAATAGCTTTGAAAACTGCGCTGTAATACTGACCGTGTGAATCAGATTCAGGAACATGCCATTTTTATTGGAGTGTATAGAAACGTCACTAGATAGCTCCATATCAACATCAGAAAGCAGGTGCCGTAGGAGGCATATATGCAATTTTCCCAATAATAATGATTCCTGAGGAGTGAAGACAATAACTGTAATACCGTTATATCTGAAATCTAATCCTAGGCATTTCAATTTGACAGTACATGAAGGAAGAAAAGAGAGACAGGAGCATTTATAGACCTTAGCTAAAACTTTGCAATATAAGTTTCACATGAAACGACAATTACCTTGCCAATAAATGCCTTTGCAAACTCATCAAGGGTAAATGAACAAAGATCAAGTGGTCTAGCAAAAGTATACAGAAAATGGAAAACCTGTATGAAAATGTAATAGCTCATTAGCATAAAATTAACAAACATGATGCAAAATGTACACCCAAACATTCAAAGTCTCAGCAAGGCATTTCAAATGTGCCATGAGATAGCAATATGCAAAATAACATGTGTATTAAAGGCTTGCAGTAGCCAAAATATACAAATGTGTATATAGCAGACATTCCAGATAACAAAATTTCGTGTCATGATAGAAAACAGGTGGTATTATGGAAAGGGGAAAGACTGCAATAACATTATTCAAAAACTGAAGAGCAACAGTAAAATCAAATACAACAGACCTCTGTCAAACTGAACATTTCTAATTTTTGACAAAAACATATACTCAACAAGGTTACTAGCAGAATCTGCTAAGCGGGGCATGTGACATGTCCATGAATAAAAAAAAAAAAGCCAAAAGAAAACATATTTATCATCCAGCTGCACCAAAAACATCCACGCCAAAAATATTTAAGATAACAAATAAAAAACAGTCCAGGATTTCTCAGAGAATACGGAGTAATGATTAAACCTCACACAGAAGAGAAAATGTCGGGGTTTTTATCACATATAGTTCCATAAGTTGGTGATAATTATAAATAGGAATCAAACACACAAAAATAGAATGCACCTTAAAAAGTTTCTTCTCCAGCTTCCCGGTGGAACCCCAAGGATGCATAGGGAAAGGTTTTCTCATTTGAATGAAATCAGGAGGAAATTTTGGTAGGAGACCTGAATTCACAATAAACTATTGGCACTGTGGAAATAAAAATAGATGTGCACATCATATACCCTAGTAGCATTGTCAAATTTTGAGAGCACACAAAGCAAACCTTTGCAAAGGGAACAACTGTGTCTGCCACCAGTATCAGAATGTAAGCAGCATGTAAGGGAATTTGGTCCACCGGGGAGCTCTTGCAGCTCAAGTTCCTCATCATCAGCAAGTTCAGGATATGAACTCAGGCTTGCTTCATTGCTTCCGATCTCAAATGCAAGTTCGCAAATGTCTCTATGAGCCTTATGGTTTATGTTACAGCTAGGTTCCACCTACAATATTGCTAAAGATTTAAGTCCACTATAGTTGACATCACAACAACGCCACATTATGTGATCAGTTTAATTTGAAAGTGATACCGTTTTCTGTTGGACATAAGGCTTCTTCTTCTTCTCCTGCACCTTATTAACCGATTTCCTCCGCTGGTTTCATAGTAAAACATAGCCACGTTAAAGACACAAATGAAATTTGCACAAGACAGCAAAAAAACAATTTAAATGAACTCTTCAGATAAGAACAAAGCAAAGAGAGTGGACGTCAAACTATTTCTTATAGGGACAGTAACATACAGCAACAGGTTTTCGTCTTTGTGGTCTCCTATTACGGGTATTAGTAGCATCAGGATCTTCTTGCTCCCTTACAATCATTAACCCCTTGCCTATACCATGTCTTTTAGCTTGAGTTTTATTTACACATGAAGCACCCTGAAACGAAGCAGGAACAACATGCAATTTGTGCAAAATATAAGGACTAAGGAAGAAAGATCAAGATAATTATATTATTCCCCAATAAAAATTGATCCAATGTGCATTTCTATACCTTCCTCCTTTCGGACGCTCTTGCATTTTCAGGGATAGAAGCATTAGATGCAACTTGCCAAGCAGCCATTAAGCCTTTCCCTTTTCCATGCTTTACTGGAGCTTTAACTTGACCCTGACTCTTAACAGCTAAGGGCACCTATAAGAAAGACGGTTAAATTTTGTCATTACATGAAAATGTATGACAATTAACTTCAATAACACAAAGTAAACTGCTAGTTTACCTTCCTTCTTTTCGGCGGCCTTTGCTCATCCTGATCTATGGCAATAGAAGACCTGTTACCTGTCCAACAACAGACAAAGAGTAACTATCAGTTTGAGATGGATGATAGATCTGAAGAAAAATTTAAATAAACTATAAATTATACTGAGCATGTTTTAAAACAAAAATGAGGCTGTGATATCGAGCACGTAAATGAAGTTCAAGCAATATAATTTTAACATTGAAAGAAAAGGCATTCTTTGACTTTAACACTGAATTACAAGAGGAAGATCATATTAGCTACTTTACCTAGCTAGGAAAATGTGCAACGCAATAAAATTGATTAAATGGGGCATAATATTCTAAGAATAACAGGAGCAGTAAGATCAACCCAAAATAATTCAAATAACTGGCATGACTGAGTTCAAGTAAATAGTAATCTCAAAATCGGTTGACTGTGCTAGGAAACAAATAAAATCATCACAAATATACAGTGATAAGAAATTTGATGACCCAAATCATCTTATGAATAGAATTAGTTATCTGCTCATTAGCTGCACAATGAAACTTCAGAATACTGTATGCACACACAATCCACACGAATCAGTGAGAAAATATAGCTATTATTGGTTGTAACTAACTGTCAATTCTAGACTTTTCTTTGGTTAAGTTGCTAGTGAGTGCAGCAGGCTGACCTCATAGGGTATATATGAATGGAATTTATCCTTCGGGATATCCCTTTTGAAATCCATAGAGAAAGGAGTACATTAGACAAGTCATCCTGTTCTATTAGAGCTGGAATATCATCCAACCACGCCCTTATCAAGATTAGATGGCAGATTTTTAAAAGCCGATTTTCCACGTCTACGAGATATCGCCGCATCAAATATTGCTCTCACGTCTTTTATCCATGCATTTGACAAGTTAAAAGATCGAACGAAATAAAAGCAAGTGTTTCATTTGAGTTTGAAATAACTTTCATGTGATACAATTATACAAATCACAATGACAACATTTGTCAAATATACAAAATAAAAATGGAGCTGTCTATTCGAAGTGCACCTTTGAAATACTGTGTCCAAATTGTTTTTATCACAAACTTGAAATGCCCACAGCCAGTAGAAAAAGCGCTAGTATTCTCCATCCCATAGTTCACATGACAATCCAAAATCCATCTAGAATATAAATCGTCTAAAAATTACTCCTATATCAATTAATGCCAAGTTATAGCGGCATCAATCCCATGACCGTCACATGTTTATCAGCAACAAAAACAAACCACTTTACGCTCTAACTGGCTGCAAAACAGTTTGGTCCGAAGCGAAAACAATCCCACTCACAATTATGTCAAGTATAACATCAGAAACGCATTAAAAAATCTCAAAATCAGCAGAACACACAAACTTAAACAAGACAAGGCTTGAACTTACCGATAATACCACTGCGACCTTGAAATGCCAAAGCGGGAAGGCTATCAAACTCCGAGCCAAGTGGCGGACCATCTTTCCTGAATACCCTCTTAAATATATAATCCGGAGAGTACAACGTGTCTTGCACAATACCAGGTCTCGTACTAGTGCTCCTGTTTTCCGTCACCTCAACCGTCGACAAACGCTTTTTGTTCTTCAATTTACCCTTCGCCTGCGTGGTGCTTCCTTTCCCTGTTTGTCCAGTATTTGGCTTGTCTCTACGACGCCTCTCAATATACCATCTCCTCACCTGCTCATACGTTAACCCTAACGCCGAAGCATAGTCCTTCACTCTACTTTGAGTCGGGTTTTTATCATCTGTTTTCGCCAAAATTATTCAAATCAAACAATCAATTAGTACTCGGTACCCTTTTATTTAATCTCAATCGATACATCTCATATTACACAAAAATACATAATCGTCAAACGCTTTGAAATATACATATCTCCACAATAACTGTGATTCAGGCAGCCACAATTACGAATGCACGACACCACTGACCGATACCGAGATTTAAAACCAGAATTACCTCAACGGAATATCTTTCCTTCACAAATTAAACCTAAAGAAAAACTGATTTTCCACTATTCCGGTGAACAACCACTTAAATTCTTCAAATGTACAAATTACTAAACAAATTTAAGCAGCAAAAGAATTAATCAACTCAGTGACTTACTGAAACCACAAATTGATTTTGATTTTACGATAACAAACCAAATTAATGGCACCAAAAACAGAATAATTTAACTACTAATACTTTTTTTTTTCCCCTTAACTAAACAAAAGATTAACCACCTAATAATAATAACTGTCAACCACATATTTTGCGACAAAATTTTAAAAAAAAAAAAAAAAAAAAAAAGTTAAGAATTACCAGAGTAAAGAATCTCAAGGGTTTGAATTTCGAGAGGAGTTTTGCGGTGAAGATTGAAACCGCCATGGTTGTTGATGCGATGAGCTTGAGTTGCCATGGAAATTAATTGTGAGAGTAATTATTTTTGTGATGATTAATGGTTACATTTTAAGAAATTAACATTTTTTTTTTTAATTAAGGGGGATGAAAATGTGGGGTTGAAGAAGAGAAAGAGTGGTATGATATACTGGTAGTATGATTGTTGATTTCTAGGGTTTTAGAGGGTTTAACATCATCCTTTTTTTAACAATTTTTTTTAGTGTTTTTGGTTTATGTTGTGATAAAATATCTCGAGGGTTTAGGAAATGGTTTTTTCGAGAGATTTTTTTTTTTTTTTAAAAAAAAATAAATAAATAAATAAATACTTGATTAATTATTGAAAACTACGAGTAACTTATAAATACACTATTTTGTAAAATATAACCTTTTAATCAATTTCTCGTGAAACACTACCTTAGACATTTTTTTTTTTTTCCAACACTACCGTACACCAATTTCCGACAAAAAAGGTCAAAACCCGGTGTTGATCGGAGTCACGTGTGGTAATTCATTTGCCTCCAATTCTTTCCTCCATTTTTTTCCCTTGATGACTTTGATTACAGTGGAAAAGAGAAAACTTGATGGTGTGAGTGTTCAAAAATTTTTATGATCATGTGAAATGTTAAAAAAGAAAATGAGCCGAAAATTGAAAATTGAGAAAGGGAGAAATAACGCTGTAAGAGGGGGGAGGAAATGAAGTGTGATGAAAAGTGTGGTAAGGAAAATGACGTAATTTATTGCTTTAAATGTTCAGTGTCGAGTTTTGACTCTTTTTTTTTTTGCCGAAAATTGTGTTCAACAAAAACATATATGTCAAAGGTAGTGCTCTACAAAAAAATTGATTTCATGGTAGTGTTTCGAAAAAAAGGTGTATTTATAAGGTAATTTTTAACAATTAATCCTTAATTAAACCATACTTACAAATATGTTATATTGAAATTGTGTTTAAATATTCAACTCTAATCGGTTTCAATTAAGTTTTGTGTTAGTTGTAGAATTCATATTGCTCGTCCAATTCACTTCTAACAATTTAACTTACAAATCTATATTTATATCTATATACCGATATGAAAAAAAAAGTTTTTTCGAGTGTTTTTTTTAAAATATAATCTACTAATATTGTTGATTTAAAATATTTATAATTTACATTTTAATTAGAGTGAGAAACACTCATCATAATTATATTGATAACTAACTAGATATATGGATAGATAGGTAGATAGATAAATAGATAAATAGACATTGATATGCTCCGTATGATATTTATTGATTACAAACACTGTCTTTTCCCAAAATTCATTCTTAACCGTAAATAGAGGTCGATTTCTTTCTAAGAATGTGAGAGAATCATCAAGTGATGAGGCATGGTGGTATAAGGTTGGAATAGTCAATTAGTAATCATTTCAATATGGACATATGGTAACGGGTTGAATACGTCTCACCAATAAAATTTACTACTCCTTTTATTTCAGCCAATTGTTAACATTTGTTTTATCTCACAAAATAAAACAAATGTTAACAATTCACTAAAACGGATGTGGTGGTAACTAAATAAAATAACTACCACTAATTAAATAAGGGTGTTTCTCGATTTTACTCAACATTTACTCGTATGTACCTAAAAATTTACAAAAATACCCTTGCCATTTCCTCCACTTCAATTTGATAAATTAGTTTTTCTATCTTCTCTCTAGAAAGGGTTTTTTGTCAAACACTACCTTAAATATAGGACGACTTGTGAGGAACTACCTTACATTTATTTTTTTGTGAAGAACTACCTTACATTTCTCAAAGTTTGTGAGACACTACCAATTAATAAATTCCGTTAATTTTTGGATGTTTACCGTCAATGACTAACGGAAAATTCTTAACTTAATAACTAACTTCCTTCATTTCTTTCCCTAATGTCCCCTTTTGAAGGTGTTCATATTTTTCATTTCAACTTTCTTTTCTTAATTCGAAATTAACCCTATTCTTCAATCAAAGAAACATAAGTATAGTTAATTAAGTTTCAAATATAATTTTTACTCACAATTGTATGTCATTTTTAATATGAATTGATAAGGTAAAAAGGAAATATGGTTTTCACACTAAAGTTTATGCTCTTTTGTCCTCTTTTTTTTTTGTTATATTTGAGAAATTTTGAATTTCAAATACAACCATATATTAACAAAGTAATAAAACTATTTACTCAAAATCAAAAATATTTGGAAAATATTTTTTAACTTAAAAAATCTAATTTATGTAACAAATAACAACGTAGGAATAATTATTTATTTACATGAAATTTCAAAATTGAAAAATAATTGAAAGTTATGAGCTAAACTAAAAACTATTACTAATCGGCACTAAACACTTGTAGTTCTTAATAATCTTTCAACAACAATGACAATTAATAAACATAATTATGTGTACTTTGCAATTATTGAAGTTAAAATTGAAAAAAATTAAGGTTTTAATTTGGGTAAAAGTGTTTTTTTTTTTTTTGGATGCAAATAATTTGGGTAAAAGTGTAATGGGTTAAGGAGGGAAGAATATGAGGGGTAATAAGAAGGTAATGAAAAAGTTAGTGATTTTCCGTTAGTCATTGACGGTAAACATCCAAAAATTAACAGAATTCGTTAATTGGTATTGTCTCACAAACTCTGAGAAATGTAATGTAGTTCTTCGCAAAAAAATAAATGTAAGGTAGTTCCTCACAAGTCGCCCTATATTTAAGGTAGTGTCTGACAAAAAACCCCTCTAGAAATTAAAACCAACTTCATTTTGCACCACCTTCGACCACAATCCACGCCGGCTGAAACGTCACCGCATCCCACCACCGTGCACCACCCTAGCAACACGGTGGTAGATAAAAGTCGATTAGGGAAGGTCAAGTTGCGCGAAAAGAGAAGATGACAGGGGCGGGTGGGTGGACTTGGTGTGTGGGTCAAGTAGAGCTGGCAAAAAGTGACACGACACGAAAACACGACACGAACCTGACACGAAATAAATGGGTTTGGGTCACTATGTGATGACCCATTTAAGTAAGTGGGTTGACACGAACCCGGCACGAAATATAAATGGGTTGGATTTGGGTCAAGCTTTCCGCATACCTAATCGACATTTATGGACCTATTTAATTAAATGGGTTAAACGGGTAGGTTAACCCGATAACCCATTTAACCCATATATAATACTATTATACTTTTTTTTTTTTCCTCTGAAATTCAAAAATCAAAATAAAAGATTACGGAGTAACAAAATATTTCTTTCTTTAAAATTTTGATTTTGACTATAGTGTTATTTGTGGTGTTTTAATGCTTAAAAATTTTAAATGGGTTATACAGGTTTAATAGGTCAAACGGGTAGAGCGAGTTAAAATTTAACCTACTTATATAAATGGGTTAAATAGGTCAAGTCAGGTCATTTAAAATATAAACGGGTTGGGTTTGGGTCAAGCACTAATGACCTATTTATTAATTGGGTCGGGTTTGGGTTGAGGGGTGAGTGACCCATTTATATGTGACACGAACACGAACACGACACGACACGACCTGTTTGCCAGGTCTAGGGTCAAGCTTCGGGTTAGGGCTTGGGTCCTGATGGTGGCTGGGTCATGGCCCATGGGTAAAGAAAGACATACAATATAAATTAATCAATGAAAATAAAAGGAAAAACAGTGAATTACTTAGATGTGTCGTTATTTGGATCCATAGTCGAAAAATTTATTGAATTGTATAATTAATTGATTGATTTTAGATGAATATATGTGATTTTAGGGTTGAATGTATTAAATTGGGGAAAGAAAAAAAAAATTCAAGAGTATTCAAGGGGTAGTGGATGGAAAAAAATTGAGCAAAAAAGTACAATCGAGTAAACTTGAATATAATTGAGCAATAACGTTAAATAACTATTGCTTATTTATGAGGTTTCACCTAACTTTATCGCGATGGTGATCTCTCTAAGTAAAACCCCTAGATGTTGAGGTGGCCAAGGGCCGGATAGGGTCGGACTCGGGCCAACCCGCCAAGGGTCGGGCTCTAAAATCGAAGCCTTGGTCCGACCCTTTGGAGGCAAGGGCAGAGCTTTGAATTTGAGGTCCTAGCCCGGCCCTTAGGCGGGCCTGGTTAGGCTTGGCCCTTCCGACGTTAACACTTTTCTTTTTTAAAAAATAGGCTGGCTTCAAAAGGGTCGGGCTTCAAAAATCAAGCCCGGGCCTCAAAAATCAAGCCCGGGCCCGACACTTAAAAAAAACATGCCCAACCGGGCTTTGGGAGGGCCGGTCCGGGCTTCAAATTGAGGCCCGATGGGCGGGTTTGGACGAGCAGGGCCCGACGGTCCGCGCAATTGGCCAGCTCTACCTAGATTTGACTTGTGAGAGTTTTCATATAGAATATAGAAGATTTCTTTTTTTTTTTTTTTTTTTTTTTTTTTTTTGTCAAAACACACCCAATATTTTTGTTATTTTACGAGCACACATAAAGTGTTTTTTTTTTTTCCAAATACACCTAAAATTTTGTTTTTCCTTTGTTGAAAGACATCAAACTCAAATTTCTTTAAAAAAAAATTCACAATTCTGTTGAATGTAACAGAGATTACACCAACGATTCACTTGCTATTTAAACGGTATTCACCTCCACCCATTTTGCTTCAATGAAATACCCAATTTTTCCTCTAATAAAAAACTTCAATTTTCAATCTATTTAACAATTATTCTAATTTTACAACTAATTTCACTTTTGTAAAAATATAATATATTTACAGGTCATCTTGTAGTCCATCCCACTTTAAAGAACAAGTGAAACGAGGTGTAATTTTCGTTTGGTTAACGAAATTGTGAGTTTTAATTGCAGTAAAAAGGGTACAAAATCATGAAACAAATCTATTAAAGTCACTTATAGCCTTATAGGGTACTAGAATTTTTTAGTAACGATTAAACATAATTATCACTTAAATAGTACAAAAGCTATATAAATAGGTACAAATTAGGTGGACAAGAGCTGTCACAATCTGACCCGACCCGATAAACCGCCCGAAACCGACCTGTAAATGACCCGAAGTAAACCTGCCTTTTTCGACCCGAACCCAAAATCTACCCGAACCCGAAATGACCCGAAAACAATGGGTCAAAACCCGACCCGTAGCGGGTTAACCCGTTGAGTAAAAAAAACTTATGTTCCTATATATAAAATGTCTTTATCAGTTTCAATTTACATGTAAAATTTCTACTACACACTAATTTTAAACATTTCACACCTAATAAATTTTTCATAATTGAAAATTTTCACTTAAATAATAATCTTTATTATTCATTAATTATAGAATCAATCATTTTAATAGTGTTTGTTAGTTACATTTGACATTATGAATTTGAGGCATCTGAATCATTATTATTAAATTTTGAAACAAAATATAGGTGGAGAATAAATGAGAAAAACGAGAAAAAGAAAATGATATATTTTTAAGTCGGTAGTTCGAGATAACTTTTTAAATTTGAATATACAACTTGAAAACTACATATATGGATCTAATATTATAAATATCGATTTAATAGACACACACGTATCTATAAACTTATTTTAAAGTTTTTAGTTTTGGAACTTATAATTAAAAAAAATAATTAATTTTTCAATAATATATCAATTATAGTTGGTTTTTTGGAGGCACCATATATATGACTATTTTTTTTTTTCCTGTTAAAGCACCCTAAAAGTGTAAATAGTGCATTTGGAGGGAAACTAAAAAGTTTAAATTTTTTTTATTTGGTGGGATGTAAAATTAAGGAATAAATTTGGGGAGAAGATAAATGCTTCTACATTCTAAATTTGGGAGGGAAATAGTGAGAACGTATCAGTACCACCCAAAGTCTTCACATTAGTAATTCACCTACTTGTCAGTAATGATTAATACAGTTACAAAGGACAACTTCCACTAATCTTAATATTTGTGTTTTGACATCAGGTAAAGTTTGACTATAAAGGAAGAGAGTAGTTTTTTTTACTGAAAATTAATCCGTTATACAAAAAAAAGAAAAAAAAAATATGGATAAAAAGACGTTGATTAACCCGTATTTTGACCCTAACCCGACTGAACCCAGACACCCGACCTGTATACTACCCGAACCCGAAATACACCCGACCCGTATGTTACCCGTATAATAGTTACCCGAACCCAAAACCCGCCCGCCCGACCCGTTTGACAGGTATCCGTGGACTCATAACAATTTTTTGTAAACCCGACTCACGTAAGAATTTGTGGAAAAAAAAAATAATAATAAAGTGTGAATTTCACCATATGAACGCCAAGGGGTAAAATGGTCATTTCATCCACTTCCACATTCACCTGCATCCTCTTCCCCAATTAACATCCCACAAAAACAATTTCATCACCGATTTCCTTTTCTTTTTCCAGTAACTTTAAAAATTAAGAACCAAAAAAAACCCTAAAAATGGCGTTTAGGGGAAAAGCAATGATGAAGAAAGTGCTGAAAAAAGTGGGAGAAGAGAACATAACGAAGGGCGTAAAAGCTGCGTTGATGAAGAACATTCCCAACAATAAAGTCGTCATGGGTCGTGCTCACCGTGGTCTTTTCGCCGGTCGTCATATTCAATTTGGTAATCAAATCAGTGAAGATGGTGGTAACAAGTACGTAACTTTCTCTTTTTATTTTTAATCAATTGTAAGTTAATTTGATTGTAATTGTGTTTTTTTTTTTTTTTTTTTAGCTTAAACCCTAATTTATTGAGTAATGTTTTGTTCTTTTTGGCTATTTTGTTAGTTGAATTGTTTCATTTGAGTTTTGATTTTGTGATTTTGCTTGATTTTGATCTCGATAATTGATGGTTTTGGTGAGGTTTAAGCTTAAACCCTAATTTGAATGTGTACTTTTGTTTGTTTGTTTTGCCTAATTTGTTTGATTTTTTATATAAATAGTATGATTGTGATTTAACTATGTGATTCATTTGATCTCAAATCTTTGGTTGATTAGTCTTGTAGTGTAATGAGGTGAGTTTGTAAGGTTTTTAGGTTGAAAACCGTAATTGAATGATTGATTTCTTTATTCTTTTTGGCTAATTATTTTGCCTTTTTATTAGATGGTGTAATTGAGAATCAATAATGAAATTCGTTCGATGTCGATTTTTGGGGAAGTAGTGTTATAGTGTGATGAGATGAGTTCTTAAGGTTTTAGGCTGAAAGCTCGCCTGAAAGTTTTGTCGATAATCTCCGAGATAGATGGTTTGTGGTAAGTTTTTGGGTGAAACCCGAGCCGAATGATTGTTTTTTTGGTTAGGAATTAGGATATGTGATTCACATTATTTGAAATTGTTTCGTTTTTAATTGATGGTGTAATTTAGGTTCAATTTTGTGATTTGTTCGATGTCGATCATTGGTGGAATAGTCTTATAGTGTGTGACAAGGTGGGTTTTTAAGGTTTTGTGTTGAAAATCCACGCGAATGTTTTTAGATAATCAATGGTATTTAGTGAGCTTTTGGGTTAAAGTCCACATGAATGATTGGTTTATATAATACTTAATTCTCACAATTTGGTTAAATGGTGAAATTGGAAAATTATTATGTGATTTATTTGGTGTTATTCTATCGAGGATGGGTAAATACTCATCCCGTTTCACCTTTAGATGGTGTGGCGAGGTTTTGTCTTCAACCCTAAGTTCCTAACAAGGTAACAGTGGGCAGCTTTGTTCATTCACATATGTGATTTTCATTAGTTTGCTCCGTTTTCAGCTTTTAGCAAGTGGTTATGTTAGAATTTACTTATGGCCTTATGGGATAGTCATATAGTGCGATAACGTGACTTTTTTGGCGGTTTGAAGCTGAAATCTCATTCCCAATTGAAAATTTTTCTACCACTGTTTTATCATTCCTTGGTGGTAAGGTGAGCTATCTGCCTAAATAGCTACTGTCCGGTGGATTTTTTTGGTTTGAGTTTGAACTTTAGGGTATGACTTTCTTTTGTTAGTTTCCTGCGCATTTTAAAAAGGCACGCCTTGGATGAGGCACTAGCCAAAAAGACTTGGTACATTATAGGTGCGCCTTTTTTACAAGGTTCACTTAACTGCCACAGTAGTTCGTAATGTGCGTAACTTTTTCATTTAGATCTTCAATTATTCCCTACTGTATTTTTGCCGGGAAAAAAAAATTGCTGAAAAAATAGGGTGCCTTGTGCCAAAAAAGACGCACGCGGCACGCCTTCGCTTTGTCACTTCGGGCCCTTGAGGCCTCGGCGTGCCTTGCATCTCTTTAAACTAAGGACTTTGCTGAAACTGTGTTTTTTAGAGCTTAGAACTCATGCTGTAAAAAAAAAAAAAAACCTTGATTAGAATGAAAACATATGAAGTTGCTTTATGATAATATCGTTGCTATTTGAGAGCCATATATTGAAGCAGCTCTGCACGAAGGAGAATCATTAGAAAGGACAAATGGTTGTTTGATTCAAGTGACTGCTTTTTATGAACTGACATACTTAGTTCTATGGTGTTTATCGGTTGTAAGATAGTTGTCATTTTCTATCAAAAGGATAAAGGTCAAAAATTTTCACAGCGTTTCCTGTATAATCTTTGATTGGTAATTTAGTATCTTACTTTGCACTCGTAGATGTTTATTTTGTTCTTTTGTACCTGTAAATGGATTATTAGATTGAAAATGTATTATTTTATCCTAAATAAAAAGGTAGATGCCAGTTTGTGAGGTTGTTGGGGAGGTGTTAAGTCTGTTCGTTCCTGTGTGATATTTCTGGCTTTTTTTTTTTTTTTTGACGGGATTTGTGGCCAGTTTTGTGAAGGGTGTGTAACTCACTCTGCATTATAGAGGATGAAACGAGGAAACTAGTCAAGATTGTATAATGTATCTGGCATCGTAGTAGTGATTGTTCTGGGAACATAATCATGGAACATCATCATCAATTGCATCCACCTCAGTTTGCCCTAGACAAAGCCTTGAATAAGATAGACCTCACAGTCTTCTTCTATTTCTGTTGTTATCGATTGTTGTTATCGATTGTTGTTCTTCTCATCTTATTTCTCTTAAATTATCAAACACTCCAGAAATTTCCCGATCACTTCAAAATATTTCAGAAAACTTCAAGATACGGATTACTTTTAAAGCACTAAATTTCAAATAAATAAATAAAATCAGACTGCTTAAGACAATGTCCTGAATCGAGGACCACCGAAGTAAGCAGAAAACTTCAAGATACAGATTACTTCAAAAATACTAAATTTCTTCTAGGCTTCAAACAACTTAAGATGAAGAGAACATTTCTTGGATCTCGGACCCCTTAGGCCTTTAAGCTAGCAGATCCAAAAAAAAGCAACACAACTTCGAGTAGAACTTCCCTTGAATCAAAATGCATCCACCTAGTTTAAGAGTGATGATGTTATCTACTGATCTTTCGGGAAAAAAATGAATCAAAAATTAATCAAAGGCTGTGAGTGGGAGAAATAGAGAAGCGATGTGCTTACCTCTAGAAACTCATGTCAAATTTGACCTCATGACGTGTCTTAACTCTTCCCTTGACCCTACAGGATATTTGTTGGGATGTTAGTTACATACTATCTAGGATTTCTTTTAGGTCACATCAAATCACTGTTTGTAGTAGAAAAAAAAATCCGTAATGCTTTAGCGATTGTATAAATGAATATATGGATAAGTTTTGGCCCGATTGCTAGTGAGACCTTGCAATTCCTCATTTTGATTTACCTGGTAAAGATAAAACTTTGAAAAGATATATGTTTCACCTTTCGTGTATTCGGAACTGAAGCTAGAAATGATATGTAGGACTGTAGGAGGATCGCTTATATTTAAGATCATGTGAAGCTTTTCACTAGAACTAAATTTTGGATTCGTTATGTAGTGTTTACTGTCTACTAATTGCTGGTTTAGCATCCATATTTGTTGCTACGTCAACTGAATGCTGAACATGGTCCAACCAAACAAAAAGATGTGAAAAGTTTTTATTTGCTTCTATATATTATTTTACTCCTGATTTCGCTACGCAAAATCCAATTTTAATAGCTTGCTTACGATATCATGATTTGCATATTTGTAGGAGTCGGCGAAGCTGGAAGCCTAACGTACAAAAGAGCCGATTATTTAGCTACATTCTGGACCGCCAAATTCGTGTAAAAGTAACAACACATGCTCTTCGTTGCATTGACAAGGCAGGCGGGATCGACGAGTACCTATTAAAGACACCCTACCATAAAATGGACACTGAGATGGGAGTACTCTGGAAAGCCAAAATCGAGAAGATGTACGAAGAGCTTGGCCAAAGACAGGTTTCCTTCCTCTCCCGTGAGGATGAGGCGAAGTTTGAGCAAAGTTTTCAAGAATTGAAACTCGACAAAAGAGCCGCTCGAAAGGAGTTCAGAAAACGGCTATCTGGCTTGTCAGACAAACCAAATGCGGAGATTGAGGGCACACCGGAGACTGAGGGTGCTGAACCTGATCATGGAAGCTCACACTCAGATCACGAGAAAATGGTTGCTAATGCTTAATACAGAACTTACTTTCACCTTTGAGCTTTTGCATTTCATTATAGGCTGTAACGCGGTTTTTTGCATTGACATATTACTCCAAACTTCATAATTTAAACTCCAAATGTTTTTCTTTGTAATTGTGTTTGTGACTATGTCACCATTTTTCGTTGTCTGCCTTTTACCATCGGACAGCATGTGGTGCTGCCATGCATTGGCCAGACGGGAATACGGCAGTGTCATTTTCCGTTTCATTCTTGATGATGTTTTTGTTGTGCAACCTTGTTTGACACAATAAGTTGGTCTTTTCGCTTTAATAAGGCGCATATTCCATTGACTATATTTTTAGTTTTAACCCTAAATTTTCCAATCATATTCAAATTATAATGGAAATAATATGTAAAATTAGTTACGATGCGCGCATACAGGTACGAGCGAACGTTATAAACAAGAAGTCAACTAACTACAGCCTGTTTGCCTCAAATCTGTCTTTGCAAATATACACTTACAAAACCATACAAGCATAATGAAAGGAACACAACCAAATCGAGAGGAAGGTACGTGAAGCTTGTGTTACATTTCATGTCATATTGTCATACGAGTATGTAATATACGTTATATATTTACGGATTTTCTTACATGTGTATAAAGTATGATAAGAAATAAAAAGAAAAAAAAAAATATATTCTTTAATTATTCTCACAAAAATTAGTAATTGTGATTTTCATATTCTCATTGTAAAGATTTTTAAAAAAAATAAATATAAAAATCTTTGATTAGTTTCTTATCATGTGCACTTCATGCAAATAAGAGAAAAACTGATATACTTATTGCTTTTCTTCAAATCTAAAATAGTCCACATTTTCATCATATACACACTCTCATAGTCTCGTCTTTAAAAAATCGTAAAACGACAAAGAACATAAAACAATGAAATGACAATAGTCCACATTTTCATCATAAAATTTCACACTCGTCTTTAAAAATTGGGTTTTTCAGATCTTTTTATCTTATTGGGTTTCATTATCTCAGTATATCGTTTCCCACTGCACTGAGTTTCTTAATTACTCCCAATAAGGTGAAAGGGTTTCAAAGGGTTTTAAAAAAAATTGAATCAAAAGAAAGAAATGACGGTTAATAAATTGACTCAACTTCTAATTTACAACTAATCCTACCACGTGAAGAAATTAAAGGCCCACGTAAGAAATTACGCATCCTAATTGGCATTTAATGGTGATAATCGAACAAGATAATTAGTTATGGTTGGGACTAATTAAGAACTTCGAAGTGCAGTTGGGAAACGATATCTGTTGCAGATCTGATTGAAAGCGATAATCTGAGAATGCAGTCTGAAAAAACCCTTAAAAATTTGTAGATCAAAATGTACTCAAAACAACGAATGACACACTCTCGTCTTTGGAGTCGAAGTTGCATTTTTCCAAATCTAAAATAGCTCTCATTTTCATTATATCACACACACTCGTCTTTGAATATTCGTAAATCGTAAATCGTAAATCGTAAATCAACAAAGTACAAAAAAACAATGAATGACAACGTAAATCTTAAATCGTAAATCGTAAATCTTTGAATATTTGAATATTCGTCTTTGAATATTAGAAGTGGAGGGGACAATAAACAAAGTCACGACTAAACATGAGGCGTCTCAACAAGTCCCACCTGCTTGTCTCTATTTGTCATTCCCTCAATTAAGACAACTTTACAAATTGCTACGAAGTACTTCCTCCATTCCATTTGATTCTATACATATTCCTTTTTCGGAAATTCCAATCAATTCTATACATTTCTATTTTAGTCTCTACTTTATTAAACTAAAAGACCAATATACCCTTCACTAATACCCACTCAACCCACTTGCAAACAATAAAGTAGGGGTATTTAAGTAATTCCATTATCTACCCCACTTGATTTTCTTCTACCTTAATTACCGTGTTTTGGTCAAACGTATAGAATCAAACGGAATGGAGGAAGTAATAAATTATCGTAAGACCACCTTATTTGTATTACTCTATATAGTTTTTATTTTCATTTGTCCTTGATTATATAGTTTTTGTACCATTTAAGTAATAATTACAATTAACTGACAGTGAATTTCTTTTGTACCCCTGTAAGTGACTTTTATAATTTTATTTCATGTTTTTGTATCCATTTAATTGCAATTTGTAATTCTGATCCCACATTAATTTAATGTGAGTACGTCCTCACAGCAGACTTATTGATGAATGAAATAGTCTCGCTTAAAACTTTTTCAATTACAAAATTAACAAGAGTAAAATAATTACTCCCTCCATTCACTTCCATTTGCATCAAAGAGAAAAAACCCACTATTTATTCAAGTGGGTAATTTTCGGAATTTCTCCCAACGTATTAAATAAAATATAGTCATGTATGACCTTATTTGATAGGTTTTAATGAGTACAATAAGAATATCTAAATTTTATAATTTTTAAAAATATAAAACTCTACATATTTGTGTCCCAACATTCGCGTTGGCAAACGTGAAAAAGCATGAAAAATGAGTTGAATAGAGGGAATAATTTTGACGGAGTACTCCGTATATAATACAGTAAAACACCCTCCATTTGACTGCCACTTATCTTGTAATGAATCGGGGCATATTATTAAGCTTCATCGTCTGAAACAACAACTCTGCAAGCAAACACATAATTCCTTCACTTTCAATTTCACTCATTATTAATTTTCTCTTTCCTTTGACTTTATACTATTATTTTCTTACACCCTTGACCTACTTCGCTTCATTTCTTCTATTTTCCAGGTTCTTCCCACTTTCCTCATTATTATTCTTAGTTTTTCATTTCTCTGTAATTTTTTTTTTTTTAAATTTTGTCAGTGAACGAGTAGTTTTGGGTCAATTTTTGATTCATAGTTTATTGGGTCTCAAAATTGAAATATTTTAGATTTAATTTGAATTTTTCTAATTGCTGGAAACTTGTTCCAAGTTTGTTCATTGTTTTTCACGCCTTCTAATGAAAGATTACCATGTTTCACAATTTGAAATTTGAATTTTGTGAGTTTAATTTTAGTAATTACCGTAGTTTCATTGTTGTGTTGTGTGATTATTGGTTTTGAATTGTATTAATTTTGAATTTGAATTTGAATTTTGATTTTGATTTTTTAGGTATTTAAAATTTGAATTATTTTGTCATTGTTATGATTATACTTCATGACCTAAAAATTTTGAAAAAAAGTTGTTTGTGGGTCCACCCTTTTGATTGAATGGTAGGTGACCCAGGTATGAACAAAGTTGCTTTCTTTTTGTTGTTATGTTGTTGATGTTGTCATGGAGCTGAAAATAACAAATTTAAATACCTGTGTCGAATTATCGATACACAAAATTAATTGACATAAAACCGTAATTGTTTTTTCATGATATCGATTCGTTGTCAGCAGCGTAACCATCTGCAGACAAATGTCGATTTACGGTGTCAAATTTATTTCAACTCAGCTTTAGGTAGTCAATATCGAGTAGAACTGAAAATGACCCGATACTCTAACCATTTTGGCTTTGCTACCACCACTCATTGTCAATTTTAATTCCTTCATTCCCTTGAGTGAAGGGTAGGTGAACTCTTCGTTGATTTTACATATGTGGTTGTTATTTGTTAAGTTTTCCTGAAAATTGTCGTGGTCACAATGTATGGGCTCAGGAGTAGAAAGGGTGCGCGTTAATTAAACCAGTGTTGCTCGGTTTTGATGTTTGATTTGGTTAAGAGAACGAGTTTGAGGTCGTAGAACGTCAGCTTGCAGGCGATCTTGTTTTGGACTTTTGGTACAACCGATTTTAGTTTGAAGATTAGTTGTCTGCAATTCCAATACTAAAAAACAGTCGGGGTAAACCCACTTTAAATAGGCACGTAGGGACGATAGTGCAATTCGAGTGTGAAAATGTGGATATTGAGTAGTTAAAATGAAGATTATTGTCTATGGTTGTTAAGAGTAAACTTAATGCTGGGGATTATAGAATGCTTTTTCTCTTAATTTTGTAAGATTAAGCTGTGAAAAGACAACTGAATGAAGAGCGGAAAGTTCCTCTTTGGGATCAGTATGACGCGTCTATAAGCCCACGCTAAATGGTTTTGTAGCCAAGGGCTGAGAATATGAATGTTTGATAGATTCGGACTTCAAATTCGTTCACTTGGAAGGAAAAAATGTTTTGAAGGCTGAGTAGCTTTCTGGTGTTAAGGCGGTGTATCTAACCATCTATTAAAGTCGTGCTTTGACCTTAACTCTGATCCAATATGGCTCACATTTATCAGGCTGGGTACGGTTATCTTTTGGGTTTGAGTTCAAAATTATTAGACAAAAAAAAGTTACAGGCAGGTTTGTCAGTTGTCACTGATTGATTTTCTGGTTGGATCATGTTTTGATTGGTCATTTCCGCCCGGGAAAAAAAAAGCGTGCATTATGATTGTTCATATTTTTAGGTGTTTGGACCGTTGCTATAGATGTCTCTCTTTGTATATGATTGAACATTGTGCTTTCAAGCCAACTAGTATTAACTGCTAAATGTGAATGTAGTGTGAGATGCATATTTTTTTGATGTCGTAGAGATGTTCACACTCCCATAATCCCATCATCGTCTTCTAGAATTACTCCAAATCCCATAATCCCACTTCTCGTTTGTTTGCGATTAGTTTGACTGTTTGTGAGATATGTTTTCGAAGTTGTTGTCAACATAAAAGAACATGCTGTGATAGTCCATTTTGAGTTTCTTAATACTGTATTATGTACACTAATTAGATAGAAGGACATAGCAGAAGATTAAGTGGCGGCTGGGTAGATGAGTGAAAGCAGAAGCAGAAAAAGAGGCTACAAATACGATTTCACAAGACCAAGTTAACCACGCAAAACAAAGAGCTTCACGAGCAAGTTGATAAGGTGTGTGTATTAAGTCCGCTGATTTCCTTCCTCATCATGTCTGTGTTACTATAGTTAGTTCACCTGGTGGTAGGTAATGCACATAATCGTAACTTTTGCTATGGCATTTTTGTATTTCATAATTTCTAGTCTTAGTTGTGTTTTATCTCCAATTGAATTTTACAACTGTTTTTTAGGTTTCCGACTTTCCGTGATTCTGAAACATGATGTCTAGAGATGCTGCTGCTAGGAGCCGAAACGGTAAAGATTCAAACACAGGGAAGTTGCTAAATGAAGTTGAAACCATCAACAAAGCCTTCTACCTTGACAAAAGTCCCTCGAAGAGCTCATCTTCTTCGACTAGAAACAGATCGACATTGGTTGATAAGGCAAACGTAGCCAATTTGAAATCGAAGCATGCCAGTGATGATTTAGCAACCAAGGATAAAAAGTCATTTTGGAACTGGAAGCCTCTGAAGGCTCTTTCGCAAGTTAGGCATCGAAGGTTTAACTGCTGCTTTACCCTCGAAGTCCACACAATCGAAGGATTACCTGTTAAGTTCAACAATCATGGCGTTTGTGTTCACTGGAAAAGAAGGGATGGTGAAGTAGTCACTAATCCAGTCAAAGTGAATGACAGAGTTGCTCATTTCGAAGAAAAATTGAGTCATACTTGTTCTATATATGGAAGTCGGAGTGGTCCACATCATTCAGCCAAGTATGATGCAAAACATTTCTTACTTTACGCAGAAGTACATGGCAATCCAAAGCTTGATTTGGGGAAGCATCGTGTTGACCTCACAAGGTTACTTCCTCTTACATTAGAGGAACTGGAGGACGAGAAAAGTTCAGGGACATGGACAACATGTTATAAGCTGTCGGGTGAAGCAAAAGGTGCTCTTATGAATGTTAGTTTTGGATACGTGGTGTTAGAAGATAGTATCGCTTCCAATAATAAGAACGTGCTTCAACCTTTAGAATCGAAGTTAACTGCCAAGACTCTTGTGAAATCTAATCAAGGTGAGGTAAAGGGCCCTATTCGTCGTACCGGAAGCCTTCCTGCAAATCAGAAGACCTCAATGGCATCTAGTTCTGTGGATGATATAAGAATTCTCCATGAGGTCCCTCCGATAAGAATGACAGAATTTTCTAATTCGGTTAATATCTTGTTTCAAAAATTTGACGAGGAAAAGGTGGAATCTCCAGTAGATGTTAAGCATGAGATTGAGGTTCCGATTGATAATTCTGAACCTGTAAAACGTGCTGACTGTTCTCCATCAGATCCATCTGAGGGACACTTTGTGAATGGGTTTGAAGACGCTGAATTTACATTTGCTGAAATGGGGTCGGATGTGGAAAAGATGGCAGAACTGAATGACAGCCACGTAAAAACTATTGATGAGCTGGATGAAACGAAGCTTGAACATATTAGTGTTTCTGATGATGTTGGGAAAACTTGTCAGGGGGAAAACAGTACCATAAGAGAGGAAGTAAACATGTCCACTAAAAATGCGCTTTTGAAAGATCTGGAATCAGTTTTGAGCCATGTGTCTGAACTCGAGAAAGAATGTGCTGATACCCCCGAGGCTAAAAGTGAATCAAGTGATCAGGAAAACAATAAAAGGGATCAGCTGTGGAAAATCACACCATCACATAGTTTTGATGACCTTGCAGACACTGTTGCCGATGAGTTTCTTAGCATGCTCGACGTTGAAGACTCCTCGGTTGCCTTCAACTCTGATGTTGAACTCGAGTCTCCTAGAGAGCGTCTTTTAAGAGAATTTCAGAAGGAAGCAGAGGCTAGTGGTTGCTCCCTATTTGGTTTCGATATCGATGAAGACCAAATGGAAGATTATGACTATTATGCCCCTACTATATCTGGTTGGGAAGAATTCTCCGAGGATCCCGAATATTTGCCTGTTGATCAATCGGAATATCCGAAGATTCAGCCCAGGGTTATGGAGGATTTGGAAACACGGGCGCTTATGGATGAGTGGGGATTGGATGAGAAGGCGTTTCAATACTCTCCTCCGCACAAAACCGAGGGATTTGGTAGTCCTATCGATCTCCCTCTTAAAGAACCTTCATTACCTCCTCTCTGTGAAGGTTTAGGTCCGTCTATTCAAACGAAGACGGGAGGATTTTTGCGCTCTATGAACCCTGTTCTTTTCAGGAACGCGAAAAGTGGCGGGAGCTTAATCATGCAGGTCTCGAGCTCAGTCGTGGTCCCTGCTGAAATGGGGTCTGGTGTAATGGATGTTTTGCAGCAATTGGCTTCTGCAGGACTTGAAAAGTTATCGGTACAAGCCAATAAGTTGATGCCTTTGGAGGATATTACGGGGAAGACTATTCAACAAATGGCATGGGAAGCTACGCCTCAATTGGACGCCTCTGAATGGTTTGACTCGTTACTCACAACTCACTTCTATTACTCCTTTGTTTGGATGCATAGGGATTTAGCGGGAAAGGGCGGGATGCAATTTCCTTAAATTTTATGTTTTATTTGTCTTTTAGTTTTTAAGGCAAAATTTGCTACAAAATGAACATGGTCACTGTGTTGCATCTGGCAGTAAACAGAAGAGTATAGGAGCTTCATCTTGTCGAAAAACAAAGAAATCGAAATCAAGCTTTGCACAGAATGAAGCAGATTCAGAATACGTATCGTTAGAAGACTTAGCGCCATTAGCCATGGATAAAATTGAAGCATTATCGATCGAAGGGTTGAGAATACAGTCTGGCATGTCCGATGACGAGGCTCCTTTAAACATTAGTGCACAATCGATAGGGGAAGTTTCTGCCCTCGAAGGGAAAACGGCGAGCTCCACTGGTTCCGTAGGTCTGGAAGGATCTGCGGGATTACAGCTTTTGAATCTGACAGACAATAAAACCGACAGCAATGACAGTGACGGGTTGATGGGTTTATCCCTTACACTTGATGAATGGATGAAACTCGATTCTGGAGAAATCGACGAACACCAACCAAGTGAGAGGACGTCAAAGCTTCTAGCTGCCCACCACGCTAATTCCACCGATTTGAATTTTCTTCGTAGTAAGCAGGGTAAAGCCTTTGGAAGAAAGCACGGTTTGTTGGGTAATAACTTCACTGTTGCTTTGATGGTCCAACTGCGAGATCCCTTGAGGGACTTTGAGCCGGTTGGGACGCCAATGCTTGCTCTAATTCAAGTCGAAAGAGTATTCGTTCCCCCAAAACCCAAGATATACTTCACGGTACCCGAGGCAAGAGACTGTAACGACGAAGATGATGAAATTCTTGAGACAGTTCCGAAAAAAGATGCAAAATTGGAGCCTGAGGAAGATATAGTGCAAGAGAACGACATGACTCCGCAGTTTAAAATCAGCGAGGTGCATGTAGCTGGTTTAAAAGCTGAACCCGGTAAGAAAAAGCTGTGGGGCAATGTCGTGCAGCAACAATCTGGATCACGTTGGTTGCTCGCGAATGGAATGGGTAAGGGTAAGAAAAATCCCTTCGTGAAACCGAAAATTGTTGGAAAGTCGTCGCTGCCAGCTACGATCACATCCCAGCCTGGCGACACGTTGTGGAGTATATCAGCTCGGTATAATGGGAGCGGAGCTAAATGGAAAGAATTGGCTGCACTTAACCCCCATATCAGAAACCCGAACGTCATTCTTTCTAATGAAGTCATTAAGTTGCGGTAATTAGACGGTAATTACGGTTGATTCATAAGATGTTGCAATATCATTTTTTGCCCTAATGAAGTAACGATCATTTCCTTCCCTTACTGAGGGAAAATGGCTTCCACCTGAAGTCGAACTGTTTTCTATTTCGAACAGTTTGAATCGATGTAATGAAAACATGTATGATTTCTTCATATAAAGCCATTTTATGAGTAATAAACTGGGGTGATCATGGGTTGTTATTCTGTGTCAATTCATGTGCAATTTCTTGATAAAATGTTTTCGTAACATGAGTAAGGCTATCTAGTATCTACCTTCTCAATAATTATACTCCGTATTAGTGTATTACCATTCTATGTAAGGGGGGTCGAGAAATTGTATCAAAGAGTAATCGTCTATCATATGAACATACTCCAATCTACAAAGTAACTGATTTACCGTTTTTTTTTTCCCCCTAACAAGTGCCATTATGGCACACGTTAATGTAGTTGATGCAGGAGAACCATCGAGTAGGATCAATTGATTAGAACAATTTATTGTTTCCGAATAATAGTAGGAAAGTTAATTTGTGTCCTTAAAAGATTAGGAAAGTTTGTTTCCTACTTCACTTTAAACTTTAGAACCTATTTGTATAATTTTATGTCAGCAATATCAGGTTGCGCAAAAACCACAAGGTATTTGTTCGACTAAGGATCTATTCTACACTTTTTTTACTTCTGCTTATCTAATCAAACACTCGTAAAAATTCAGAAAAGTTTTTAGAGTATTATTACTTAGAATACACCGAACTTCCGAAACTTGAAAACATACTCTAAATGAGATTCTCGCAAACAACAAACAAACCCCACCAGGCCACCACGACACCACTCATGTACTAATCCCTACTGTCAGAAACTCCGACTAAAAATCCGCTACTCCTACCTTCAAATAACTCAACGGAAGACTACCAAAGTGAACATCAGGACAAAAGAAAACACGAAGATAAGAAAAACAACCAAACACAAGATCCATCATTCAACCCTCCATGGTTCCAAGGTAAAAAAACGGTCATTGATCAACCCCCGTCTTAGAGATGCCGGGTTCCAAAAGTACAAGAGCAGGCAGGTCTAGATCTAATCTGATCAGTTCTGACTTCCAAGCAGCTTGCATTCATCTGATACATGCTGAGATACAATTCCCGTTATCTAATTGATCTTCTACGCTCGTACCATGTCTCCTAGAAACAAGAAAAATGCCATAACCATGAGGCCCTATCGATTAGTATTACACAAAAGAAATCAATTATAGACACTAATACAATTAGATCCGCTCTTCATAGACAAACTTGGATTTGCATCCTAGGTAAGATCGGTTCAGGATCATGGGATCTTTTTCTATCGCACATACGTAATACGTTACAAGCAGTTTTGAAAGTTTTTCTAGCAAAAGGATTCGACAAGGATAATTCAACTAGTAATGCTTTGAGCATACCTGTAACAAAAGTATTTAATACTACCTGATTCAGACGAACTTACTCCGTTGTTAGACAGGAATGTCATCCACCACTGGTTTGCCGACGTCGTAAAGAGTCCAAAGATTTGCTGAAAGGGTTGGATACTTGAGTATGAATCTCCTTGTGAAATCCTCATTAGAGATGGCCATCAACGGCGCTATATGGATATCTTCCATCAAGCCCTTCTCCTTCAACGCCATTATTACTTTACACCTCGGAATACTCCTTTTGGTCAATGAATACGTAAGCAACTTAGGATGCTTAATTATATACTCGGGTTTAAGACCCATAGTTTTCACAAAATACTCAAAGCAGGTCCTCAGTTTGTCCTCAGATAGTGCCAAACAAAGGGGTTGTCGTACCATGGTTGAGGCAATGTCCTCATCAGTCCAGCCTAAATTCCGCAGTATTTCTATTTTTTTGTCCAACTTCGACTTGTTCATCGACCCAATCGCATGAAGAGCATGAATGAACATTCCATCACTTGGCTTGATTCCGAACTTTTTAACTGTCTCAAGAGCTTGACTAATTCTCTCAACAGGATACAGAAGACATCTAGTTTGGGAAGTAAACAGTTTCAGAATGCAACTCATTTCAATCCCCTCACTCAACAAAAAATCGATATTTGGCTGCACAAACTTCTTAAGGTTCGTTGAGAATTCCCAAGTTGCCCTCCTAACGACTGACAGAACCGCAGCCATGTCATTATTCAACAACCCTTTTAAGTACTCAGTATTCGGAATCAAGCGATCACTCAAGCTTCGACTCAAAATATAGGGATTTTTGACAATAAGTTCAGTCAAAGAATTACCCACAAACCCAATTTCAGTAAGAAACTTCAATTTTGGTTCAAGAGTTGATTCAACACTGGATTTAAGAATGGTAGGTGTTTTCTGAACAATTGTAGATATCTGGGAATCAGAAAACTGGTATTTTTTGAAAAGGGCAATTGCAGATTCTTCCTTTTCCGACAAAATCGATTCATTCAATTTCTGGGTTTTCGGTTTTGTAATGGATTTAACTGATGCAAATGGTTTTGGACTCGAATCGACTATGTTTGATGCGATTGCAGTGGTTCCAATAGAACGGATTTGGAAGCGATAAACCAGCGATCTAAAATTAAAACCCAACATTTTATTTTATGAATCAAATTTGTGCACAAACTACAAGTAAATAGGGTAATCTCAACAGGTTGATGAAATTAATTGAAAACTGAAAGAGGGTAAAAGAGATTAAGAGCAAAAAAAATAGGGTTTAGGGTTTAACAAAGAGGGGTAATCTCAAACAGGTAGATTGAAAGAAGGTAAAGGGTAAAATAAGCCAACTACAATATATCGCCACATTATATCGTTAAATACCGCCACAACTTATGGTGTTTTCCAAATTTACCCTTCATTAACCCTAACTTAATCTTGTGTTAACTAAGTAATTTCCCCTTAATTAAATCTCTTAAACCCTCTTACTCACCCCAACACCCAAATTCATTATCATTTTTCCTAAAAAAAAACCAAATTATAATCCCTTTTCACCCAAATTTCTGTATTTTTGACTAATTAATCATCTTTATTCATCTTCATTTCTTAACATCATAAGGTATGTTTTCAGTTTTTGCTTGTTTAATTCGTTTTTTTAAGTAATTGTGGTTGTATTTCCCCCCTCCCCAATTAAAACCCATTGATGCTCCTGCAATTTGGCTGCCATGGAAGTAGTTTTATTTTGTTTCATGAAATTGATGACCCTGCAATTCCATTTAAGTAGTTTCATGAAATTGAAGCCGGTGCAATTCGTTTTTATTTGTTCCATGGAAGTTGTTTGGAGGTTTTCTCGCACCCATTGCCATGGCTGAAACAGGTATTGAAGACGAGATGGCCTTGGATTTTTCGACCAAAACACTAGAAATAGCTTGGCTCATTCGGAAATTGTACTCGAATGGCTGTGAGTTTATTCGAGTATTTGTCACGAATGGCCATGGGTCATTCGAAAGTTTTGCTCGAATGGAGCCTTGTTGTTCGTGAATTGCAGTTGAATGGAGCCTTGTTGTCTCCTTAATTGCTTGCTTCGTTTTTTTTTTTTTTTTTTTTTTTTTTTTTATTTGTAATTTAGTTTATATTTAAATTTTATGAAAATATTTATTCATCAATTTAATTTGCGTTATAATTCAAATAATTAATTTGCGTTATCATTAAACACTTCATCGCTCCCAAAATCTTCACCATAATCGTCTTCACCGTCACCCGTAAACGACATTTTTTTTAGTTTTTTAAAAATTTACCGAGTTTAAAATATAAGTTTGGTAAATTAGTAAATTTGAAATTTTTTGGTAAATCAGTAAATTTTAAAATTTTTGGTAAATAAGTAAATTTTAAAATTTTAATCATAAGTTAAGCAAGGGCAAAAGGGTAATAAATGTGTGGCGATGTTTACTATTTGCGGCGATGTTTTGTACCTGAGCAAATAAATAGGGTTTAGGGTTTAATAACGCACGATTTTAATTGGACTCAAAAGTCTCATACCAAGTGCAATTTTTTGAGGAGGATTTTGGGTTAATTGATGATTCCGTTCGTGGGTACTATGGTTCATTTGGATCATTTGTTAAAAATCTTTTAAAAGGCCGTATATTGAGTCGCCACCAAATTAAAGGGTAATTTGGAACCCAATCGGCACTTGTTAAAATCAATGACGTGAATCTTAGATTTCAAGGCGCGTCAATTCTTATCTATCCAAGGTTATGTGAAACCAGAGCAAATTTAGGGTGAGAGTACTCTCGAAAGTTTATCAAGATGCTTTATAAAAAAAACTGTAATCGAAAAACCTACGTAAAAGTAGCCTCTACTGGCTTGAAAACAGTGTAAAAAAATCAATGTTTGTGCAAATAAAACCCGCTACGTACGAGTGCAATAAAGACTCGAAAAGCGTGTATGAAAATCAAGTGTAAACGTCAAAGTTATGATGTGTTACTGTTGGAAAGTTACGTAAATGACAATTCATGGCTTGAATTGGGGTTTAAACATCATTTTCGACTCATGCGTATGTAAGAAGTTTGTTAAAAACCCTCAGGTTTGCATGACTAATGAAACGGCACAAAGGTATGTCGAATCCATGTTTAGTCATAAAAATGCATGCGTGTATGTAAAAGTGGAATAAGTTTGTTAATTTTAAATTGGGTTTTGTTTGTTTTAAACGATATTGGGGGTGTGTAAGACGGATTAGGAATTTGAATCGCTACTACCGTTTTATGAAGACGGGTTGTTTTAAACGATATGTCCTTCAGTTTGTCTGAATTGTATTCCTTCTTATTTGGGAAAAATACGAATCTCGTTAAATTCAGTATAGCTCGACAAAGTACAATGAACAGGGCCTTATTCCAAACTCAATTGTGTTCGACTAACATGAATCGTCATTTAAATGTCAATGCACTGTTTGATGACCGATTTGCTTTATAACACTTATAATCTCGAGTTATTTTCACAGGTTTAATTTCATCGGAGTCTGTGTTAGCCTCCTCTCAAGGACCTGCACATCACATTGATTATTGTTCCAGTTCGAACAATGGCTCCAACCATATCTGTAATAATTCACTCGAAAGCACAAGATTTGAGTCGGCTTACGCAAAAGATGTGGATGATTCTTTGAGCCACAGTCTCAGGTTTAACATGTCTACGATATTTCAAGTTTGTTGCTTCTATTTAATGATGGTTCCTTAGCTCACATACATATTCTTAACCTGATGTGTTTCGTGTTTTGCTTTGATCAATTCGTCCATGACTATTAACATCAATGATATGTGCTTTTGTCACAATAATCCGATTTCTGAGAATGACTTTTCTAAGCCTTTGAGATCATTGATCATTCAATTTGCCGGTGTAGTGTAAATTTAACGAAAAAATGTAAGGTCATCCGCCACGGCATCAGTATCCAACTCGATGGAGCCTTTGTCGCCATGCCTCTCATTCTCTTTCTATGGTATTTACTTTCTCACCTTTTACTTTCTTTATCAGCCAAACTTTGTTCATTAACAAATTTGCACTTCTCATCTTACTTGTACGAGAATCTATGAATTTTGTTCATTCTTTTTGTTCTATTTCTTTCCGATCTCTGAGCTGAGTGTAATTTTATTACAGTTGATGTTTTTTTAAGACGGCATTGCCCTTATCTCCCCAGTTAATGGGAGTTAGGTCTACGTAGTCTTACCCCTGTGCTAAGACCGACACCAAGGGGCTCTTTATGAAAGACTCTAGACAAAAATGCGGTTGACAACTCCTTGCAATAACTAATTTGTTGCTGTGTTGCTTTGGGAAACTAGAGGCTTTGATCGTAGGCTGCACCTTGTGCTGACTACTATTCCGTACTACTATTCCATCTTCGTGTCTTGACTTTTAACATACTGTAAATATTGCTCGTCTTTACCATGTGCTGTTATGTTTACATGACACGCCATATATAGGACACTATAATTTGACTGACCTTTTCACATTTCAAAAATTTCAGGCGCCAAAAGTAGAAGACACGGAGAAAAATCAAGTGCTTGTTGCTTGCAAGCGAATGAAAGAAGAAAGCCGTTGTCGTTGTCTTCCTAGAGAGATAATATTTAACGTCCTACTTCTTATTCCCGCTTCAGTCCTGTATGAGGTTGTGAGATACGTCTGCCTGCAAGCAGTGGTATGATGTCTTTACCAGGTCATTCAAGTTATACCCATGACTATAGCGGGCTGTTGATTTTGAAACTATTTATCAGTTTCATAAAACAGAATATGAAAGAAGAGCGTCTCAGGATTGATAAAACATTCAACTACAACAGATACTCGTTATTGATAAAACATTCAACATACCTAAGACCATCCCCATTGGATGACCACTTTAATAGTGGTCATCCATTAACAGGGCCGTCTTAAAAACTTTGGAGGCCCTGTGCAATTTTTTCAAGTGAGGCCCTGACCAAAGGGGATATAAAGTAATATAATAATTTTGTTTTAAAAAAAAATTACTATGTATGAATTTACTATTGTTGAGAATTGAACCCTAGTTGAGAATTGAACCCTAGTTAAAAGAAACTCCATATTAAAATTTACTATTCTTGAGAATTGAACCCTAGTTAAAAGGGAAAAACTTCTCACTCATTACCACTAAACTGCTATGCCTTTTAATGTTCTTATTATGCTCTTACATATATTTATTACTAACGCTCTAGTTCTTTAATTTAGAGGCCCCAAAAAAATGGAGGCCCGGTGTCATCGACCACATAGCCCTCCATGTTAGACGGGCCTGTCCATTAAAATAAGATGATTTTATTCATTTTAAATGTTCATGACCCATTTAAACTTTTCCACCCCCATTGGTGACTACCACTTTTACAACTTTTTTTTTTTACCACTATTATCTTTATTATTTGTTGTGGATTAATATTTTCATCACATGAAAGTAAAATTAATGTGACAATAAAATAAATGTATATTTGTTCTAAATTTTTTTGAAATATCAATAAATGTTAATGTCTTTAAGATTTTTTTTGTACTCGATATGTACTTTGTAAAAAGGTTTAGTTTATACTTTGTACTCCGTATAACACTTATTCCATGTTATTTAGGGGTGAAATAAAAAAAATTAAATTGATTTATAAAATATATCAAATGTGGTCTCTATTTGTAGAGAATTAAAAATCGTGAATAATTACATAATTTTTATAATTTTTTATTTTTAACAACTCGATTTATATCAAGTATAGAAAAAAAAAGTTTGTGTTTATTAGTTTTAAAATAGAAACCAATTGCTTGATACCATGTGGCATAAAAAAGGAGAAACAAAGTTGATGTTTCACAGGAATGAACGTTGGCCTTGGTAGTTCAACTGCACACCACCTGACACGCACGAGCAAGGCAGATAAATTATTTTAGCTTTTTTTTTTTCATGGTTTGTCAGACTTGAACGTTCCCCATTTCTTGAGATGGGGATGGTCTAAAAGAGATTCTCACAAACAACTACTCCGTAACAAACACTAATACGACACCACTCACGTACTTATCACTACTTTAAGAAACTCCGCTTAAAAATCTAACACTCCTTCCTACCCACATAAAAACTCTAAATGGATGGCTACCAAAGTGATCATGAAGATCAGTAAACATCACATTGGGCGTCACCCTTCTCTGCAACTAACACTCTTCAACCCTATATGATTACGCTTCGTTCTTAGACAGGAATGTCATCCACCACTGGTTTGCCCACGTCGTAAAGAGTCCAAAGATTTGCTGAAAGGGTTGGATACTTGAGTATGAACCTGCTTGTGAAATCCTTGTCAGGCATGGCCATCAACGACGCTATACGGACATCTTTAATGAAGCCCTTCTCCTTCAACGCCATTATTACTTTACACCTCGGAATACTCCTTTTGGTCAACGAATACATAAGCAACTTAAGATGCTTAATTACATACTCGGGTTTAAGACCCATAGTTTTCACAAAATACTCAAAGCAGGTCCTCAGTTTGTCCTCAGATAGTGAGAAACAAAGGGGTTGTTGTACAATGGTCGAGGCAGTGTCCTCATCCGTCCAGCCTAAATTCCGCAGTATTTCTATTTTTTCGTCCAACTTCGACTTGTTCATCGACCCAATCGAACGAAGAGCATAAATGAACATTCCATCACTTGGCTTGATTCCGAACTTTTTAACCGTCTCAAGAGCTTCACTTATTCTCTCAATATTATACAACCGTCTCAAGAGCTTCACTTATTCTCTCAACATTATACAGAAGACATCTAGGTTTGGAAGTAAACAGTTTCAGAATGCTACTCATTTCAACCCCCTCATTCAACAACAAATCGATATTCGGCTGCACAACCTTCTTAAGGTTCTTTGTGATTACCCACGTTTCCCTCTTAACGACTAACAGAACTGCAGCCATATCATTATTCAACAACCCTTTTAAGTAGTCAATATTTGGAATCAAGCAATCACTCAAACTTCGGAGCAAAATATAGGGACCTATGACAATAAGTTGAGTGAGGGAAGTACCCACAAACCCAATTTCAGTAAGAAACTTCAATTTTGGTTCAAGAGTCGATTCGACATTACATTTAAAAGTTGAAGGGCTTTTGTGCACAAGTGTGGATATCTGGGCATCGGAAAACTGGTATTTTTTAAAAAGGGCAATTGCAGATTCTTCTTTTTTGGACAATATTAGTTCATCCAATTTCTGGGTTTCGGATTTTGTTATCGATTTAACAGATGCAAATGGTTTTAGAGTCGAATCGACTAAGTTGGATGATATTGTAGTGGTTACTAGAGAATGGGTTTGCAAGAGATAAGCAAGAGATCTAACATTAAAACCCAACATTTTATGCATCAAATCAAATTTGTGCATAAAACTACAAGTACAATTAATTAAATGCAAACAGAAAGAGATTTGAAGAATTGAATTGCAAACAAATGGAGTAGGGTTTAGTTTACCGTTTACCTAAGGTTCCTTAACATTGACATGCGCCATTTGAATTGGACTAATTTTAGTGTTTAGTAAAGTCTTGGAGTGCTGGTTCAAATTTGAGTCTTTTTATTTGATTTTAGGGTTTTTTAACACGATAATCCTGTATTTTTTCGGATTCAAGTGGTAACCCTACTTTCAGAAAGTTACATACGGTAACCTTTAACTCTATTGATACATATTAACATGACCTTGTATTTGTAATCCGTCAATTTTCTGTTTAGTAGTTGACTGAAAATTGCGTGGCGTGTTTAATTGTAAGCTTCTTCTATTTGGTAACCTCGTGTTTTAAAAAAAAAAAAAAAAAAAAAATCTACATGATAACCGAAACACACACGCTTAAAAACACACTCATTAAATTAATCTTTTTTTCTCTCATTTTCACTTGATCACATTATAAAATGTCAAATTTCAACCATTGAGTATCCGGAAAATGTTACGTCTCCCTTATTTCGCTCTAGTATTTTTTTTTTTTTTTTTGCTTAGAAATTTAGAGGAAGTTATTAAGAAGATGTTTTAAGACTCATTTATATACGGAAAACTTCGAAAGAATGTATTTGATAGGATTATTTTTGTTTAGGAGGGCCCACATTTTCTTCATCTTCTCTTGTCTACATCTTGAATGACTTAATATCTCTCCTTGGAACTTGTTCATTAGTTGATTGATAAACTTTGACCGAATGAGTAAACCTCGATCAAGAAGACGCAAATGATCTATTACTTCGGCTTTAAAATCCTCCAATATTGTAAAATATAACATCGAGAAGATGAAAATTGAAACATATAGTTCATTAAGACGCCCTCAACTCCGCAAGTATCACTAGTGGAAAAAACCCTTATAGTGGCGGTGCAATAGTGTCGGTTTTAAAGGAAATGACACTAAATGTTCAAAGGAAGACATATTGTGTCGGTTTAAGTTAAAAACGACACAAAAAAGGTAGAGTATTTGTGGCGGTTGTAAAATAAACCGCCACAATAGATGTTTTGGTGGCGGTTGTGGAAAAAACCGACGCATTATTTGAAAATGTGAATTAACATATGGTGGCGGTTGTAAACAAAACCGACATTATTTGTCAAATTGAATTAACTAATCAGTAATCACTACCAAAAGAAACCCCGCGTCACAGTTCACCTTGACCCATCCCGAATCAGGTTTAAGCCACCTTTGCGAAACTTCCGTAGCCTTGCGTCCAGCCTTCTTCATGTTGATGCCCCTGCTATCATCCGCAGCATGCTCCATTTCCTCCACCAATTCGACCACCCTCCTGACCACCTCCCCTACATTCACCCTCTTCCCTTCAAATACCCATTTGTTCCTCGCTTCCCATATTGCCCAACACGCCACCATGAACGTGCTTCGATCCTATCTTTTCTTTTATTCATTTCCTTTATTTCGTGTGTCGAGAAAATGGGAAGAAACTTTTAAAAAATGTCAGGAGCAGATTCGTATATTTAAGTAGACATTACAATTACAATTTGATGGTCCAGGATTTACGTGGAAGTGATGATGACCTGTTTCAAAAACACATGAACTCAGAGACAACATAAGCTTAATTTGTTTAGCTTTATCTAAGGTCATTTGTCCAATACGAACAAAATTGAATTGAAACAACACAAGTCAAGTAATTTGGACCACCTTTGTCAAAACCATGTATAATTAATTCCGTACATTATGTCGAATTCTTTTGAATTTGGACCACCTTTGTCAAAACACATTATTTTCTCTAATTCAATTTGAAAAATGCTACGAGTACCTTTTCCAAGATTATTCGACAAATGCATACACAATTATCACGTAAAACTCTTTACCTCGGTAAGCGATTGGTGGATAACATTCCTGTCTAACAACAAAGTAAGTTCTTCTTATTGGAGTTGCATTCAATACTTTTGTCATATGTATTCTCAAAGCATTAGTAGTTGATTTATTTGTGTCGAATTCTTTTGAATTTGCCCTGATTGAACATCAGATTGTATTGTTCTGTAGTGTAATAAACTCTAATGCTAGGAAAACTTTCAAAATTGCAGGTAATTTGTGTTCAAGGCCTTGTCTCTTGTTTCTATGACGCATGGTACGAGCATATAAGATCAATTAGATAACGAGAATTAAATATCAGCGTGTATCTGATGAATGCAAGCTCTGCTTGGAAGTATGAACTGCTCAGATTAGATGTAGACCTGTCTGCTCTTGTACTTTCGCAACATTTTATTTTTTCCACAGTTACTTAAATACACTTAAATGTAGGAGTCGTCATTTTTATTTGCTTGGAATTGTCAACCATAGAATTCTTGTGAATCTCTGTAGTTGTTACGGCTGTAAAAGCTTGGATGTTGATCGTTTGAACCCGGCTTCTCTTAGAATTTGAATGGGGTTGATTAATGACGGTTTTTTTTTTCTTCGAACAATGTAAAGTTGAATGATGGATCTTAGGTGGATGTAGTCGTAGGCAATCTGATGTTTACAGGAATACAGGTCTTTGAGGTTGCTTTGATAGCTGCCCATTGAGAATTATGTGGAGGTAGGAGTGTCGGATTTTTAAGCGAAATGACTATATATCTTCTTGTCGATGAAGTTTTGAAATTTGATGAAAAAAAAAATGACTAATATATATATGGAGTATATTTTGATTTATAAATTCATATTTTCAATTTAAAGCATTTATTTTGTGGAAAATGACTAATGTGGAAATTTCAATTTAAGTGTTATTTTAAAAAAAATATATATATTTATTTTAGATTGGATCGGATTAAAAAAATAAAAAAATAAAAAAATAAAAAAATAATAAATAAATAAATAAATAAAAAAGTGAACTTGTGTTTTAAAAACTGCGAGAATTTACTAGCTTATACAATAAACTACAATGAATGCAGTTAAAAAAAAAAAAAAAAAAAAAAAAAAAAAAAAAAAAAAAAAAAAAAGCAAATTTTGACTAAATCATTTGACAAAAATTCACTCGTAAAATGATCAAATAATAGACCTAATGAATTGGAGAAAACAAATACAAACAACAATCATATTCGCAAACCTACAAAATTTCCTTTAGATATTAGAAAAAAAAAAATAAAAAATCTGATAGTAAGAGGCAAACAAGCTACATAGAGAGTATTGATCACGAAAAATGTTAAGCTCAGTATCTCACAAATACATAAAATATTCAATATTTTAGATCATGAGATCACATGCAAAATATATTATTTAATTAGATTGTTAGAGGAGAAGGTAGAAGAAAAGTTAGATAGCATCCTCAATGATCACTGGTAGAACTATTAACTCGATCGCAGACATGTCAGCGATAATTCTATCAAAGGACATACAATCCATTTTGAAAGAATTTTTTGTCATCGTCCTCTTTAGATACGATTCGAAGTTTAAAAAAACTTGCACCAGTAGCTCAATTTTAATTCCAACATAGGAGAAAAAAAGTCTTTATTTGAAAAAATCCGTTGAGAAAAGTAAAAAAAAGAGTAAGAAATTTTTAAACTCTGGACTCCAAACTTCAGACAACTTTAAGATGACGAAAACATACCTAAAAGAGATTCTCACAAACAACTACTCCGTAACAAACACTAATACGACACCACACACGTACTTATCACTACTGTAAGAAACTCCGCTTAAAAATCTAACACTCCTACCCACATAAAAACTCTAAATGGATGGCTACCAAAGTGATCATGAAGATCAGTAAACATCACATTGGGCGTCACCCTTCTCTGCAACTAACACTCTTCAACCCTATATGATTACGCTTCGTTGTTAGACAGGAATGTCATCCACCACTGGTTTGCCGACGTCGTAAAGAGTCCAAAGATTTGCTGAAAGGGTTGGATACTTGAGTATGAACCTGCTTGTGAAATCCTTGTCAGGCATGGCCATCAACGACGCTATACGGACATCTTTAATGAAGCCCTTCTCCTTCAACGCCATTATTACTTTACACCTCGGAATACTCCTTTTGGTCAACGAATACATAAGCAACTGAGGATGCTTAATTATATAATCTGGCTTAAGACCCATCGTTTTCACAAAATACTCAATGCACGTCCTCAGTTTGGCCTCAGATAGTGCCAAACAAAAGGGTTGTCGTACAATGGTCGAGGCAATGTCCTCATCCGTCCAGCCTAAATTCCGCAGTATTTCTATTTTTTTGTCCAACTTCGACTTGTTCATCGACCCAATCGCATGAAGAGCATGAATGAACACTCCATCAGTTGGCTTGATTCCGAACTTTTTAACCGTCTCAAGAGCTTCACTTATTCTCTCAACATTATACAGAAGACATCTAGGTTTGGAAGTAAACAGTTTCAGAATGCTACTCATTTCAATCCCCTCATTCAACAACAAATCGATATTCGGCTGCACAACCTTCTTAAGGTTCTTTGTGATTGCCCAATTTGCCCTCTTAACGACTAACAGAACTGCAGCCATATCATTATTCAACAACCCTTTTAAGTAGTCAATATTCGGAATCAAGCAATCACTCAAACTTGAGCGCAAAATATAGGGAGCTATGACAATAAGTTGAGTGAGGGAAGTACCCACAAACCCAATTTCAGTAAGAAACTTCAATTTTGGTTCAAGAGTCGATTCGACATTACATTTAAGAGTTGAAGGGCGTTTGTGCACAAGTGTGGATATCTGGGCATCGGAAAACTGGTATTTTTTGAAAAGGGCAATTGCAGATTCTTCCTTTTCCGACAAAATCGATTCATTCAATTTCTGGGTTTTGGATTTTGTTATCGATTTAACAGATGCAAATGGTTTTAGAGTCGAATCGACTAAGTTGGATGATATTGTAGTGGTTACTAGAGAACGGGTTTGCAAGAGATAAGCAAGAGATCTAACATTAAAACCCAACATTTTATGCATCAAATCAAATTTGTGCATAAAACTACAAGTACAATTAATTAAATGCAAACAGAAAGAGATTTGAAGAGATGAATTGCAAACAAATAGGGTTTAGTTTACCGTTTACCTAAGGTTCCTTAACATTGAGATGCGCCATTTGAATTGGACTAATTTCAGTGTTTAGTAAAGTCTTGGAGTGCTGGTTCAAATTTGAGTCTTTTTATTTGATTTTAGGGTTTTTTTTATTTGATTTTAGGGTTTTTTAACACGATAATCCTGTATTTTTTCGGATTCAAGTGGTAACCCTACTTTCAGAAAGTTACATACGGTAACCTTCAATTCTATTGATGCATATTAACATGACCTTGTATTTGTAATCCGTCAATTTTCTGTTTAGTAGTTGACTGAAAATTGCGTGGCGTGTTTGATTGTAATCCGTTAATTTTCTGTTTTGTAACCTCGTGTTTTAAAAAAAAAAAAAAAAATCTACATGATAACCGAAACACACATGCTTAAAAACACACTCATTAAATTAATCTCTTTTTCTCTCATTTTCACCTGATCACATTATAAAATGTCAAATTTCAACCATTGAGTATCCGGAAAATGTTACGTATCCCTTTTTCACACTTCAAAAATAAGAAACTAGTTCCTACGTTAATTTTCAGTTCAAAATTAATTTGGTAATAATCATTACACGTCTACATTTTTCAACAGCATTATCATTTTTATTACGCTTTGCAGTTTGCACTAAAACTAAAAATTAAGGGTTTTAGTGTTCAAAAAAAAAAAATTAAGGGTTTTAAGGAAATAAAATTTGACTTTTTAATACAAATCGAAATGTGTCAAACCTCAAATACACCGTGCAAAATTTCCGAAATAATAATGATGTTGTAGAACTATGTCATGTAGGCAATCATTTACGGAGTAATATTTAATAACGATCTTATCCGCTACTTAAAAAAAAAAAAATTGTTAGATAAATATTAAAGAAAAAAGGGTGATAATAAGAGGCAAACAAGTTATATATTGACTCAGGTAATTGCTTCGTAAATATTTGATACGATGTATTTATTGGCAATTCTAAAGAAATCTTTGTCATCATCCTCTTTTGATATGATTCAAAGTGGAAGAACTACATAGAGAAAAGCTTTAAAAACTTCAAACTCTAGATTCAGGCAACTTGAAGACGATAAAAACATACCCTAAATGAGATTTCCACGACCAACAAACATACACCACCACGACACCACTCACGTACTAATCAGTAATCACTACCAAAAGAAACCCCGCGTCACAGTTCACCTTGACCCATCCCGAATCAGGTTTAAGCCACCTTTGTGAAAGTTCCGTAGCCTTGCGTCCAGCCTCCTTCATGTCAATGCCCCTGCTATCATCCACAGCATGCTCCATTTCCTCCTGACCACCTCCCCTACATTCACCCTCTTCCCTTCAAAAACCCATTTGTTCCTCGCTCTGAATATTGCCCAACACGCCACCATGAACGTGCTTCGATCCTATCTTTCTTTTATTCGTTTCCTTTATTTCGTGTGTCGAGAAAATGGGAAGAAACTTTTAAAAAATGTCAGGAGTAGATTCGTATATTTAAGTACAAATTACAATTACAATTACAATTACAATTACAATTACAATTTGATGGTTCAGGATTTACGTGGAAGTGATGATGACCTGTTTCAAAAACACATGAACTCAGAGACAACATAAGCTTAATTTGTTTAGCTTTTATCTAAGGTCATTTGTCAAATACGAACAAAATTGAATTGAAACAACTCAAGTATAATTAATTCCGTACATTATGTTAATGTTGTGCTCAGAACTTGGAGCGAATCTCGAAACAATGGGCTTACAGAAGAGGGGACTATCCACCAATTGCACTACAATATCACAAACTCGAACGATAGCTGATAGCCGGAGCCTGACGAAGAATTTCGGAAATTCTAGCCTCGCTACTGAAAAGAGATGGAAAGCCAAAATTCTAACCTCGCCATTGAAAAGACACGGAAAACTTTGGTAGGCTCAGAGGAACCAGAAGATCATCGCACTAGTATTTCAAGGCCGAAAAAAAAAAGATAACATCAACGGTTTGATTTCTTTTTTGATGGGGGCATCGAAAGTTGAGGGCCAGCTCTCTTTTTGGCAAAAGAATTAGTCCTACTCTCTAAATTTTCATCATCGACATCATCAGTGTCTACTCCAATTTTTATCTACTTTTTTGGCTGGTTGTTTTGATTCCTCGTCGGCATCACGTCTCTTTCTGCTTACACCCAATTGTCGCATTAATTTTCTTTTGATGGGGTCATTTGAAGGGCGTGGTGGGATTTAGGTAACACTTTTGCCCCGAGACCAAGCCTACAAAGTCATAGAAACGAAATAAGTAACACAAGTTTGAAGATGTTTTCTTCAGCCTATTGCTCTCCTTACGATACAATGCACGAGCAAAATCATTAAGTCACGGGACGGTCTTATTTTACGGCTTAGATTCACGGGACGGTCTTATTTTAAGGGGTTGTCTCACCGGATCCTGACTATATATATATATATATATATATATATATATATATTAGATAGATTGGATTTATAATAATAATAATAATAATAATAATAATAATAATAATAATAATAATAATAATAATATACTTCCTCCATTCCAATAGGTTCTATACATATTTCTTTTTCGGAAATTCCAATCAATTCTATACGTTTCTATTTTGGTCCATACTTTATCAAATAAAAAGACTAAATTACCCTTACTTTATTAACACTCATCCACTCACCCTAAACAAGTGAAAAGACACAAAATCGATGTGCTAATGAATGATAAGTGGTTTTGTTTACAAATTAATATGTAACAAAAAAAAAAAAAAAAAAAAAAAAAAAAAACGTTGTGAGACAACGTCATAAGCAGGTTTTTTACGTTTTGCCCCCTACTTTTTTCTAATTTTGTAATTGCGTTTTATAATAATAATAATAGTAGTAGTAGTAACAATAATATGTAAACTGTGCTTTTGGATCAATAATAACAACATTGATAAAAAAAAAAAAAAGAATTAATAATTAATAATAATAATAATAATAATAATAATAATAATAATAATAATAATAATAATAAAAACTTTGTTTATATATAAATAAAAATGGGTTTATAATAATATAAATAAATAAATAAAACATAAGGGAAGGATGGAATGGATTATAAAACTTGGGGTGAGGGTAGAGTATTTGATTCCAAGGGTTGAGGGTGGATTTAGAATCCCATAGGTATCTAAATCCATTCCTAATTGGGCTTACCAAACACCTGATTTGCTCTAATCCATTCTTTTCTAATCCATACCCCCAAACCAAACACCCCCTTAGTCATTATATATCTCACACCACCCGTTTTTATCCTACCTAAAATTTTGTGAAAAAAACAAATTCTGATTATAAAACCCGTTTTTATCCTACCTAAAATTTTGTGAAAAAAAAAAATTCTGATTATAAATAGAGTTATGCTAGGGTTTTGTTTTAGAGACTTGGAAGTGTAATCTCTGTCTTTCTTTCAGGTTTGCCGTTTTTTTTTTTTTTTTTTTTTTTTTTTTTTTTTTTTGGCTGTGTTCGCACCCCCGCCCCACCCACCCCCGGCAACCTAATTCATCCTCATGAATAAGGAGGATGTGGGAGGGATAGTGAAATTCCATAGCTTTCAAAAAAATTGGCAGCCATGTCTAACACTAACACTGTTCATAAAGTCTTGTAGTTTATGTCATGGTTATTGGTGGAGATTTTGGTGGCTACCTTTGGATCCCTCCACCGCCACCTCATACACATGTTTACTCAAATAACTCAAATTTGCTTCATACCGATAACTCTGTATATTTCATCCCTACTTTTTTTTTTTTTGTTTTGATATAGGGATTAATTTTGATTCTACTTTCAAATTTGAATTCAACCCAAGTCTATGGACGAGGTATTATATCTCTACTTTTCTTTTCTCTCCTATATTATCACTCATCAAGTTGGAAATTGATGCTTTGTTATTGTTATTGTTGTTGTTGTTGTTGTTGTACCAGCCTATAATTTATGATCGTTGGCTTTCACATCCATTCGTGAAAAAGCCGGCAGAGAGCCTGTCTGATCTCTTGGACAACGCCCTTTCGCTTGACGACAAAGATGAATTTCTAAGGCTGCTCAACGACCCTAACTACGAACCTATGCAGAAATATCATCAAGAGCAATTACTGTTTCTTAGAGAATATAATTTAGAAAGTATACTTCGAGAAAATGCTCCTCAAATTGCTATGGCGGTGATAAATGGTGAAACTAAAGATGTTTTCGTCAACCCCAAACTTGAGTTTAAGGATGGATGGACACCATTGCATCTTGCCTGTGCCATCCCCTCTCCTAAGTTGCTTAAGTGTCTTATTGAAAGGGGAGACCCTCTTGACGTCCCCTGTGATTATTATAAACCCCTCAAATTGAAACAGGCCACTCCTCTCGATTTAATTCTTGAAGTCATTGACGCTGGATACGAAAGTGGGTAAGCCCTAAGCCTCATCTCTTTTCTCTCTTCACTACCTACCTACCTAATAGCAAGTTATTCATTCTGTTTTTTATCTAATCATTTCTAACACTAGTATCCTGATTTCATTTCCTCAGATATTATAATTCAAGAGACCCTGGACCCTATGTAGTTCAATCTTTGATCTGTTCCATTATGTCTGCGAGTGGCAAGTTTGTATTCTAATCTTTAATTCATATATACTCCATATTTTAATCATCTGTTTATTGCGGATTTTACTGTCCATCTTACTACTTCTAGGTCGAATTGTTATAGTATTATTCTATTATTATATATATGCCACTTGTTTGATGAACTCATAAATAATTCGTTGTCGTTGTCTCGAATTCCGGACTTGATTATTGTTGTTGTTACAGAAACCTTGTTTGGAAGTGATAAGGCTGCTGGTACAAAATACCGAAAATAAGGAGCGTGTTAGGACAACTTTCTTAGACTATGCTAAGGAGGGGACATTTGTTAAGGTAGCTGCCTTGTTTTTGGCTGTTCCTGAGCTGTTTTTATCGACCTCTCTAGAAGGTGGCAGCATGTCTTCCATTGACGCGCTTCACCTCTATTTGAAATCCTTAGACAAGATGACAGATATCGAACAAGGGTTGTCGTTATTGCTTGATGTTTTTGATTTAGTCGGTCATAAACTTGTTGCATATGTACGACACAATGACCCCAAAGTAAGTTCCTCAATAATGGTTATTGATTCACATTATTGATTCACTCTATTCATTCATTCTTTCATTCTCTTCATTTTTTCATTTTAGGTTTGGGCGTTGAAATATCGTCTGCAGAAATACAAAATCGGTTTCTTCATTCGTGAAGTGGCTCACAAGAAGTTAGGAATTTCATCTCGCGATGATTATCTTTTAAGGTATGATAATTAGTACCCAAAATTTGCCAACAAACATGTTACTATATGTTTTACGTGTTGCTGCACTCGTGTTCTTATAGTTTCTTTAAGCCCGTGAGTCAAGCTGCTTTCGAGTCCCCATATATTCGTCCGAGTAAGGTTAGTATTAAAGGTCCTTGCTGTTATTTTATTTGACTTATAGTAAAATTAAATTGAATTTTTTTGACACGCCCATATTAATACCCTCAAGTTACAAAGATTACTGCCTACTTATTTGAGCACTAAATCAAAGTAAATTAAATTTGTTTAGGACCAATTCCGTGTGGAAAACTGGTGGTGTTTATTGCATTTTCCGATATTGAAAACGGATATAATAGATATCGATTATGTTAACCGGTATGTCACTTCACCCAATTGATTTGGTAATTTTATCTCGTCTCATATTATTCTTACTTGAATTCGATGTCTGATGTTGCTAGCATGTTCCCGAGTCTCGAGCCTCATGAGGCAGGTAAATTGCTACTCTTATCCGTTTCTACTGCGTAAAATCTCATTTAAGACGTGTCAAATACCATATTGATTGAATATAAGACAAATCTTTTTTTTTAGGTACCTTTTACTTTTATTTTGTTCATACTACTTGATCCGTTTTAAGCTACTTGACTCGTTTTAAGTTTTAGACAGATTTAGTTGTATTGAGCTTTAAGACTTGTTGTCGCACTTGTCTCTTAAGCTCGATTATGAGAAACTACATACCTAAGTTATGATGAATGTTTTTCACCTTGCTATACCCGGTATTTTTAACCTTTGTAAAATTTGAATAACTTATTTGCTTATTGTTATTGTTATCATTTGGCGACTTTTGAAAATTTACTTTGTATTTTACTTTTGTATTTACTAAAACTCGTCTTTTGAAAATCGTACATTGAAAAAACAAATTTACAAAAAGTTGAAAATGCCAAAATATATACTCCCAATAACGGAATTTTTTTAAATAGTAAAATAAAACATCAACTTAAAAATCCAAAATAACAAATTTACATTATTAACTTTAACTTCTGATAATATCAACAATCTAAGTCTATCTATTTTATATTCATAAATTTGTTTTTAGTAATGAAACTAGCTTAGGACCTTTGCAATGCACGGTTTACTTAGTTTAAATTTATGGATATTCAACAATTAAAAGATAGAAGTAGATATATATTTTTCATGGGAGAAATTATACTCTTTAAGAATTTTGTTAAAGAAATATAATTATATTCGTCATCCGTCCATTGTCCATTTCAGTACTAGGGATGTCATTGGGACGGGGCGGGGGCGGGGGAAGCATATCCACCACCGCATCCACCAACAAAAATCCACCTCCACCTCCGCCCCATCACCCATGGCGGGTGACAACTTGTCCTCCACCACCCGCCTGACGGGGAATTTTTTAGACCCACCACCGCCCCACCAACCGCCCCAGACCCGCCCCACCCGCCTCAAACCCGCCCCACCCGCCCAGAAAATCAAATTATCGCTACGTAAATTTTAATATTTTTTTTACCGAAAATTTTCTAATTACGACATAGCCACATAAACACAATTCGATGAAATCCACCACCGCTCCACGACTCACGAAAGGGTCTCCTACCTCCACCCTAACTGGGCGGGTGCGGGACGGTATCCACGTTGACCCGTCCCACTGACATCCCTACATTTCACCCATCATCTATTTCACCATCATCCATCTATCATCCATTTATGAGGACCCTTTTTTTAGTCGTCATTGTTTGATATTGGGGTCAAATAATATTTTGGCCTGATTCAAAAGCCCATCAATATTACTATATGCGTTTGAAAGTCTTAAAGTAGAAATCATTCTTATAAGGCGAAATTGCAAATAACTACCTTTTAAAACCACTGTTTTTCAAGTAACTACCTTTTATAAAAAAATTTCAAATCACTACCTTAAAACGTATTTTTGTTTTCAAATCAATACCAGTTCCCCGGAAAACGTCATTTAACTCATAATTTCAACAAACTGACCGTTTTGCCCCTATTAATTACTTTTACCCCCTAACGACATTTTCCCCTCATTTCCCTTTGTTTTATTTTTCATCTTCTTTCACCCACCAACCCTTTAAAATTTTTCATTTTTTAACCTTAAAATTTCTGGGTAATTTCGTCAAAGATTTTGACATTGTTGGCTATGTTAAGCACATCTTGGTAGTTCCTTCTCATTAGTGGATTGATTTTCATAGTATTGCAGGTTAATTTTTTTCCATCGGTTTAATTTTTAAAACCCTAATTTTTGAAATGTTTGATTTTTCATAGTTTTATTTTTTTTTTTTTTTTTTTTGCTCTATTAAATTTAAAAACTTTGGTTTCGCCTCCAACTTTTTCATTTCAATTGGTTTTCCCTCCAACTTCTTCATTTCAGATTCAATTTCAGTCATCTTATCCATGAGTTCTTTTTTCTCAATCAGTAACTGTCTAATGACATCTCTTTGCCAAAAAGTTTGGTCACTATCATACCACCTGAACCACGAACACCCACGACGACCATTGACACGATCATAGTTCCGACACGCTACGAATCGTCGGCCTGGATTTTGAAGTGTCCAGGATTTCACAATAGCAACCCTATCCCCACAATAACATTGCACCGGAATTGAAGTTTCGGAATGAGAACTAGACGACATGGTACGAAGAAACAACAAACCCTAAATTTCGAATTGTTAAAAGAGGGGGAAATTGTAATATGAATTAGGGAGTAAGTGAGATTGAATAAGATAAGGAAAACATTAAGAAATAAAAAAAATAAGGATGGAAAGTGCTGAAAAGTGAAAGAATTATTGTTTGATTGAATAATGTGAGAGAAAAAATTAAAAACAATGGAAGAAATTTTAGGTAAAGAGGTAAAGAGGATGAAATGAAGAGGTTAGGTTAAATAGAGGAAGAAAGGTTAGAAAAGGGTAGAAGGGTAGAATGGGTATTTGACATGGGTGTTTCAAATAAAAGGCAACAAAAATTTTCAAAGTGGTCGGAATTTGATAAAATATGACGTTTTCCGGGGAACTGGTATTGATTTGAAAAAAAAAATACGTTTTAAGTTAGTGATTTGAAAAAAAAATTATAAAAGGTAGTTATTTGCAATTTCGCCTTCTTATAATTAACAAATGTTAAGTGTAAATAGTAAAAGTAATTCCAACCGAGTTTAGTGAAATATCACTGATTTTTTTTTTTTTTTTTTTTTTTTTTTTTTTTTTTTTGCTTTTGCAGATGTTTTGAGTAAAGCTATTGAGGATAAGCTATCAATAATGCCAAATATATGTACCCTTTTTGAGGTTAGCTCATTATTTGTTGTTTTATTTTTAAGATGAACCGATCAAACATATTATCTGAGCTATGTTGATATAGTTTCTTCATCTGTCCCACTCTAGATTTCCTCATTTAAATCTCCTACCTTATATAAGTTTTTTCAGAACTCCTACATTTTAAAACCATGATGTGCAGCAAATGCAAACTTTCGATAACAAATTCAATCAAAGCTAAATTCTTGTATCTTATTTTTTTTTGTAAATTTATCGGAAAGATAAATGAAAGATTGTATTTGGTGTTAGCTTTGAAGATTATGGTTCTATAAGGTAGAAATTTTAAGGTGGGACTTTTAAAAAACTATGTTTTATTAGGTGAAAGTTTTAAATTATCTCTAATTGGGGAAAAATATTATGGTAATATTTAGTTTTGGTTCTTTGTTTTTAAAATCAAATGGAAACATCTCAAGTGGGACATTGACCGAGGCCTTAAATATACTCCCTATTCATTGATGATAGTTAATTATATATATATATTTTTTCGTGGTATGTTGATATAGTTTCTTCATCTGTCCCACTCTAGATTTCCTCATTTAAATCTCCTACCTTATATAAGTTTTTTCAGAACTCCTACATTTTAAAACCATGATGTGCAGCAAATGCAAACTTTCGATAACAAATTCAATCAAAGCTAAATTCTTGTATCTTATTTTTTTTTGTAAATTTATCGGAAAGATAAATGAAAGATTGTATTTGGTGTTAGCTTTGAAGATTATGGTTCTATAAGGTAGAAATTTTAAGGTGGGACTTTTAAAAAACTATGTTTTATTAGGTGAAAGTTTTAAATTATCTCTAATTGGGGAAAAATATTATGGTAATATTTAGTTTTGGTTCTTTGTTTTTAAAATCAAATGGAAACATCTCAAGTGGGACATTGACCGAGGCCTTAAATATACTCCCTATTCATTGATGATAGTTAATTATATATATATTTTTTCGTGGTAGGGTACAACAAGAACACCAAATAAAGGGGGAGAACAAAGACTGTCTTCTTTCCCCCGTCCAAGGAGTATTGAGCTGCCGACGGCGCAATCATTCTGTACCGCAGCAGCTAATGTAAATCGCAGATTAGATTTCAAACTTACTCCCAGAAAAGGTTGGGAGAGTCGAGTGATGAATCCGACTAAGCTCGAGTCTTTTATCTCGGCTGTGAGGCTATCCCGCTTCCCTATGATTGCAAAGCGTCTAATAAAATGATGCAATGTGTAATCCGCTATCTATCGTTTCAGATTTAGTTGTTGTAATGCAATGTCTTGTGTTGGATTGTCCTATTAGTTAATATTTGAACGAATTTGGGATTCTCCCACAATATATTCCTATGTGACTTTGTGATTTACTTTATTCCATTTGATTCTATAAATATATACGGAGTATTTTGCTGTCGATGGAGAAGGTTTTTTTATCTTTAGTTACGTGGTATCAAAAAAATTATAAAAATTTGATATTAATAATGTAGTAGAAATAACAATTAGAATAAAATTCCACAAGACTATTTTTTATTCTAGATTATATAGAAAAATTTTCTCTCTTATAAATAGTGTCCAAAAAACAAATATATCAATTAAATGGAATGAAGAAAATACTTCGTATAATAAAATAGGAGGTAGTATTATTTTGATAAAGTACGATAGATTGTTTTAAGTATTTCATTAATAATAATAATCTCCCTTTATATGGGAGTTTCTTTCCCATCGATTGATGGGTTTTCGTTCTCATCTATTAGTGAGTTTTTGTTCTCACTTATTGGTGGATTTACTTCCTAATAATTCGCCCTCTGGTGTCTCGGAGTATAAAGAAAATCAAGGGTCGCCTGAGTTTTCATATGGTGATGCAATTGGCGAGAAATTTTCGTCGTATACAAATTAATTGGTCAAGCGAAAGATCTACTCTTAAAATTTTGGGAAGAACTATAGACCTCCTTGTGGAAGGCTGTAACAAGAAATAACGACATAATAGAGGGTATGCAGAAGCGGCCATTATCAAGTTTTATGTTCTTTATTTTATTGAGAATTTACTTTATTTGATTCATTTAAATTTGAATATTTTGATTGTTAACGCTTATTGTATATGCTGTATGGTTTCTAATTAATGAAATGATTTTTCCATTAAAAAAAAAGTCATCAATCGATGGAAACAAAACTTCCATATAAAAGGAGATAATTATAAAAAAAAAAATTAAAATATAAATATAGGTAAATTAGAAAGAAATTGATACAAAGATTTTAGAGGCTTTAAAGAAGACATGGTCGTTTGGGTCGTCATAAAAATTCTTCTTTCCTATGAATTGTTAAAACTTAGGATTTTCTAATTCCCATGAGTTGTTAAAATGTATTTGGTTACCTAATGTGGGAAATAAATTCATGGGAATTTGTAATTAGGGTACTACGAGTAGTAAGCAAATTCTTCCATTTTGGAAGAAAGTAAAATTCATGTGTTTTTTCTAATTCATATGTTCTTTGTCAATCAAACAACCTCCACATTTGTAATTCACATAAATTGAAAAATCATGTGATTTTAATAGTACAACCAAACAACCACTCGGGTTTTTTTAATAAGTACGTAAATATTTTAAATACTTTAGGGCGCATACTAGAAAAATCTATTTTATTAAATTGAATAAAAACATTGTGCACCATACAATTATCGTCAAACTCGATAAATAGATAGATTCCATAAATGTTGGATTATTATGATCCAAAATATATTTTAAAATAGTTAGCAAATGGTTGTTTCATAATTATTAGTTAATAGCTATAAATTCCTAATAAATACGGAGTAGAATGCAGTTAGTATGTCATTTAGTGTTTAGGAATATTTAGTCCACTAAGTTACACTATGCGGCTTAAGCTATTTAAAGGCTTAGTTGTTATACTAGTATTTTGAGCAAGTTTATAACTTGTCTCTTTTCTCTCTAATTATATTCCCCCTTAAAAATTCTACAATAAATAGACAATTGACAAATACAAGTATCTAACATAATGTACTCCGTATATGGTAAGTATCATCCAATCATAGAAAATCCACATAATCTTAAACAATTGTGATTATAAATGAATCAACATATGCTAAGCTAACAACATACCTACGGGCTACGGCTACTACAACATTAACTACCAAAAACCCCTGTTTGACTGAATCATACCAGCAAACAGTAAGGCCACACCGGACCTCGACAATTCCGACAAACCGGACATCGAAAAACAAAACTCTGACCTAAATGTTCTAATTTTGATAATTTTTCCGCCGTTACTCTATTTCCCATTTGGCTCTCCGAAATTCCAAAACATTTTTGGAAACTAACTTCGAATCCTAGTTTAGCCAACACTTCATTCTACTCTTGAATTCACTACCGAGCAATATGCACCATTAAATTTCACCATATATTTTACTTGTTTTCATCAATTCATGCACAAAAACGACAAAAGTATATTTGCATAAAGAGATTTATTATGAGTTTAGTGCTAAAAAATCAAATGGCAAGCTCTTATATGGAAATACTTTCAGAGTATTCAAAAAGCCGCCGAAAACAAAACAATCTAAACCCGCCTACTAATCCATCGGATTAACATAATCACCGACTTTTTCCTGCGTTTTCAATAACCAAAAACTATCATCACATGAACCAACTCAACCAAAATCGATTTTATACTCTAACAAATACAAGTACTTTCTTTCTAAGCTTCAATGTTGGCCAATTTCACACTCAAATTTCACCATTAATTAAATCCAATAAATAACAACTCTAAACTCATACCTAATTTTGCCACAACTAATACTAGACTTCACACTTCAACCACCAAATTTCTTGCTTCATAAGCGTATCACTTTACTTTTTACCTAATCAATTTTAGTATTTTGGTTTAATGCAAATGAAGTTTTACATGCTTTAAAATCAAAATTCTCTCAGTAATGAGAAAATTCTGTGAATTTATAGACATTACAAATTCATGTTAATTATCAGAAAATTACTGCAGATTTCAAGACCTAATAAATACCTTGGTAATGAATTACATTAATCAAAATTCCTTAAATTCTGCAGATTTACAGTCTTAAAACCTCGGTTAAATGCACATGAATTACAAGATAGGAGCACAAATTAGATGCTTAATGCAACACATTTGACTAAAACAAACGATAAATTTTCTTATACCTTTTATAATTTTGTTTGACTGGTTAACGACTCACTTAATTTATGTTTTTCAAATGCCAGGCGTCAACCACCAAGGATAAAGAGGTAAATGAGAGCAGAATGATTCAAACTACAATGCGTTAAATATAAAATGAGTCATGTACCTTGGATCTAAGTTGACATAAGTCTATTTTGCATGTTTCGTGTAGGTGGTTCGGAGCTTAATTCCGCGAACAACAAAGTTTGACAGGATAGCCTCTTCCAAAAAGTTTGGATCAGTATGTACCATTCTGAAACTGCTCACGATCCCTCTCGCCCTACTGCTGTTGAATTGGACCCATTTCTCGACTAATCAAAAGCCAAATGACATTGCTTCATGATTAAATTTATAAAGCTACCCTATACATAATACATCACTGTAAATCTTTAACGATTCTTATCCGTTATGTTATATATATGCCTTGAATCTGTCTGTTGCCACTTCGAGTGACTATTCGGGGTCCATTTGCCGGTCGGTAGTGAAGTCTCGCCCTAGTTTCATATGCTTATCATACCGTCTGAAATCTGTAATCTGAAAACTCCTCTCAAATTAATAAAACTCTCTCCCTTCCGCCCTGTGGACGTAGCTAACACGACGTTAGTGAACCACGTAAATCTGTGTGTTCTTTCTTTGTTGTTCGTTTTTTCTCTGTACTCTTTGCTTCTGTTACAACAAACTGGTATCAGAGCCTTCGGGTTTCTGACCAGCAAAGATGTCGGCAATGAACATCAAGATCGATCGTTTTACGGGGAGAAACAGTTTTAGTCTGTGGCAGATCAAGATGCGGGCTCTGTTAAAGCAGCAAGGGTTGTGGGCGCCGCTTTCAGAAAAGAAAACGGATGACACGGTTCTTTGTCACCGTGAAATTTGTCGATCTGGAGGAGAAGGCACACTCAACAATTATGCTGTGTCTTGCTGATGATATCATCACTGAAGTCGCGGAGGAAACTACCGCCGCAGGTTTGTGGTTAAAACTGGAAAGTCTTTACATGACGAAATCTTTAACCAATAAGTTGCTTCTGAAGCAACGTCTGTTCAGTCTGAGAATGCAGGAAGGTACGCCTCTTCGAGATCATTTAGATCAGTTAAACACAATTTTACTAGAACTGCGTAATATTGATGTTAAAGTAGATGATGAGGATGCCGTATTAATTCTGTTAGTTTCTTTACCGTTGTCATATGAGAACTTTGTACAGTCTTTTATTGTCGGTAAGGATACTGTGTCTCTAGAAGAGGTGAGATCGTCTCTTTATACTAGAGAACTGCGCCATAAGGCGGCTGGTATAAATGCAGATAATCGGTATGAGGGCTAGTTCTTAGCGGGGTTATGGACAGGGAAGTGCAGGAAGAAAAAGTATAAGAAGCCATCTTATTACGGTTCTTCTAAATCTGTGGTACCATAGTACGCCTGGTCCAAGGGTCCTCAACCTAATGATGTCCGTAATTCTTGTAAGGGAAGGGGCATTGGAAATTCGATTGTCCCAAGAAAGCAGAACAAATCTGAATGCTTCTTTGTTGTTGCTAAGGCAGACTCCGAGGAAGATGATTATGCGCTAGTTACTGATAAGGTCACACATCATACTGATGTATGGATCTTAGATTCTGGAGCGTCTTAACATATATGTCCGCGCAGAGAGTGGTTTACGACTTATGAACAGGTTGATGGGGGCAATATTTCTATGGCCAACAGTGCTGTTTGCAGGATAGTTGGGATCGGCTCAGTAAAGATACGGACACATGATGGTAAATTCTGCACATTGAACGATGTTAGACATGTTCCACTGATGACGAAGAACTTAATCTCCTTAAGTACGATGGACGATGGGGTTTGGTTTTCAAGGTGAAGGTGGAGTTTTGAACGTCTGCAAAGGTTCGAATGTGGTTCTGAGAGGTACCAAGCACGGTACTTTATATTATCTTCAGGGGTCTACACTTTCAGGTTCTGTTGCTGTTGCGTCCTCAGATATTGATAAAGAAGATTTGACTAAGCTGTGGCACATGAGGCTTGGTCATATGAGTGAAAGGGGGATGCAGAAACTGTCAAAAGATGATCTTCTATGTGGTCACAAGGTCAAGGATCTGGAATTCTGTGAGCATTGCGTCTTTGGGAAACTACGTCGCAGCAAGTTCCCTAAAGCAGTGCATAGGACCAAGGGCACACTTGATTATATCCATTCTGATTGTTGGGGTCCTTCTAAGGTGGAGTCTTTAGGAGGCCGTAATTATTTTGTGTCGATTATTGATGATTATTCCAGGATGACTTGGATTTATTTGATGAAGCACAAAAATGAAGCCCTTACTCATTTTAAGCAATGGAAGGCACTAATGGAAAATCAAACTGGGAAGAAGGTCAAGAGGCTGCGAACTGATAACGGTTTAGAATTTTGTTGGTCTGAGTTCGATGAGTTCTGCAAGAATGAAGGGATTGCTAGACACCGTACAGTCCGAGATACACCTCAGCAAAATGGTGTAGTAGAACGCATGAATCAGACACTTCTGGAGAGAGCAAGGTGCATGCTTTCTAATGCTGGGCTGACAAGAAGATTCTGGGGAGAAGCAGTCAGTACAGCATGCTATCTGATAAATCGAGGACCTCACACGAGTCTGGACCTTAAAACACCATTTGAGGTGTGGTCAGGTAAGCCTGCTAACTATTCCATGTTGAGAGCTTTTGGTAGTACTGCTTATTATCATGTAAGTGAAGGTAAGCTAGAGCCACGAGCTAAAAGAGGAGTGTTTGTGGGTTATGGGGATGGTGTCAAGGGATACCGCATCTGGTCTCCATCTGAAAATAGGGTTATTTTGAGTAGAAATGTTGTTTTTGATGAGAATTCTATGATTAATCCTACGGTGAAGTCTGTTATTATGTCAGATAGTAGTAGTGGCAGTGTTGATAAACAGGTGGAGCAGCAAGTCACCCATGATGAGGGTGAACCTCAAGAAGAAAGTCAGCCACTACAGTCCGAATCTGAAACTGAACCACCAGTTTCTTCATTACCAGTTCAGAATCAGCCAAGTTTGGCTCGTGAGCGGTCAATTAGGCCCAATTTCGGGAAGCCTCCGAACAGGTATGGTCGTGAAGAAGAGAACATGGTGGGTTTTGCACTTCTGGTCGCTGAAGAGGTGGATCCGGGCTCCTCTGAGCCGTCTACCTACAAAGAAGCTGTTACTAGTACTGAGGCTCCTAAATGGCTTGCTGCAATGGGAGATGAAATGGAGTCGCTTCAAAAGAATCAGACTTGGGAATTAACCAAGAGGCCAAAGGATAGAAAGATTGTTACATGCAAATGGGTCTTCAAGAAGAAAGAAGGGGAATCAGAGGTTGAAGGGGTCAAGTATAAAGCTCGAGTTGTTGCTAGAGGGTTCACGCAGAGAGAGGGAGTAGACTACAACGAGATTTTCTCACCGGTGGTCAGACACACTTCCATCAGGGTGTTACTAGCGATAGTTGCACATCAGGATCTGGAGCTTGAACAACTAGATGTTAAAACAGCTTTCTTACATGGAGAGTTGGAAGAAGAGATATACATGACTCAGCCAGAAGGTTTTCAGGTCCCCGGAAAAGAGGACTACGTTTGCAGGCTGAAAAAGTCCTTGTATGGGCTAAAACAGTCTCCTAGGCAGTGGTATAAGCGGTTTGACAGCTATATGATGCAGATTGGCTACAATAGGTGTCCGTATGATTGCTGTGTATATTATAGCAAGGCAGCGAATGGTTCATTCATTTATCTAGTCCTATATGTTGACGATATGTTGATAGCTGCAGAGAGCAAGTCTGATGTTCAGAAATTGAAGGATCTGCTCAGTGCTGAGTTTGATATGAAGGATTTGGGTGCAGCTCGGAAAATTTTGGGAATGGAGATCTACAGGGATAGAAGCAAGAAGAAGTTATTCTTATCTCAGAAAGGCTATATCCAGAAAGTTTTGACAAGGTTTGGCATGGCTACTGCTAAACCAATAGATACTCCTAGTGCGGCGAATGCACATCTGTCGGTTTCTTTTGCACCTAAGTCAGCTGAAGAGAAGGCGTACATGGCTCGCGTTCCTTATGCAAATGCGGTGGGAAGTTTGATGTATGCTATGGTCTGTACTAGGCCCGATCTAGCACAGTCTGTCAGTGTGGTCAGTCGGTTTATGGGTGATCCAGGTAAAGAGCATTGGCAAGCTGTGAAGAGAATTTTTCGGTACCTTAAGTGTACTTCTGATGTTGGTCTCATTTATGGAGGTGATTCAGAGTGTTTGGTGTCGTGGTATTACGACTGGATTATCTTTGGAGATGTGGACAGTAGAAGATCTATGACTGGCTATGTGTTCACTCTTGCTGGTTCGGTTGTCAGTTGGAAGGCTACTTTGCAGCCTTCAGTAACGTTGTCTACCACAGAGGCTGAGTATATGGCGTTAACCGCAGCAGCTAAGGAGGGAATCTGGTTGAAAGGGCTAATCAATGATTTGGGTCTACATCAAGATCAAGCTATTGTGTACTGTGATAGTCTCAGTGCGATCTGTTTGGCTAAGGATCAAGTCCACCATGAGAGGACCAAGCACATTGATGTCAGGTATCATTTCCTACGAAATGAGAAGAGAATAAAGGTGAACAAGGTTGGTACTGCAGATAATCCAGCTGATATGTTCACTAAGCCGGTTCCGTAGAGCAAGTTCCAACATTGTTTGGACTTGCTGAATGTTCGGAGCATCTGATTGCCCAGCTAAGGGCAATATCTGAGGGGGAAGGGAGAAGAGTTTTCTGGTACATCTGGGGGTGCATCTGGTACATCTGTCTGATCGAGAGAGGATTCAAGTCAAGGTGGAGATTTGTTATATATATGCCTTGAATCTGTCTGTTGCCACTTCGAGTGACTATTCGGGGTCCATTGCCGGTCGGCCAATGGGGTCTCGCCCTAGTTTCATGTGCTTATCATACCGTCTGAAATCTGTAATCTGAAAACTCCTCTCAAATTAATAAAACTCTCTCCCTTCCGCCCTGTGGACGTAGCTAACACGACGTTAGTGAACCACGTAAATCTGTGTGTTCTTTCTTTGTTGTTCGTTTTTTCTCTTTACTCTTTGCTTCTGTTACAACACGTTAACTTTGATGTCTGCAAAGGTTATCATTAAATTAAGCATTGTACTTTGTATTTCTGAAAGCTTAATATATTACAACGGAATACTCTTCGTATATTTCAAAGTATCGTACGTAGAAATGATACACCTATAGGCCATGAAATATAGAATCTGCAAAACCTTAAATGAGATCATTGCAAGCATACAACATGTTCACGTACAGTATATAAATCATCTAGTGATGGTTACAATAACTCTAATAAGGTCAAAACAACCCATTGTATGTGTACGACAATCTTACGCCAAATATACTTAGATGTTCAATAACAACAGAAGTTATGCTTGCTTTTCGGCCATTATATGAATACCTTTGGGAATAGATATAATCCATCATCAACCTAAAATACACAAAGAGATTAATACGTCCATCCACACTCTGTTAAAAACTCGTATCCCGTTCAAACAGAGACGTATGGCACTGTATACCAAAAGAAATAACTGGGTAAAAAGGCGCTATGACATAACTTTTGAAATTCCAAGTCACAAGCTCCTTGAACCAATTTTACTAAGAAACATATTTTACATTTTCGAATTGCCAAAGGCATAAAGCGACACGCAACAGCATGTATGAACTATGGAGGAAAATGACTGGATATCTATGTTGAAACATTAATCTTGAAAAATCTAGAAATAAATTTTCTAGAAAAGTCTATCAAAGTATATGATCTAGAGACTTAATGTATCTAGAGAAATCATTAGAATTATCTAGTAACATTTATATAGTATAGTCTAGATTGTTAACATGATCTAGAAATATCTATGCATTAGTATAAATAGGATTTGTGTGTCATTTGTATGTGTGTAGTCCATAACTCCCATTGTGGAGTTACTTGGTCTCACCCCCTCCCCCTCATGTATCAAATAAATGTTCAATATATAAAAACCATGTTCGGGAATTACGGGTCCACAACACAAAATACTTCCGCTGCCAAAATTCCAACAATCTACTTGATCACTTGAACATCTTATCAAACTAAGAGATTTTTTATGCAATAACATTATTTAAAGAGTATAGAATAACAATCTAGCAGTTCAAATATGAAGTAGAGTAGCTAATTGCTGAAACTGTAAACCAATCTGCTAACTAGTTCTAAATCGTCCGGCTTCTACTAGACTGATTGCAAAATCCTTCAATCACAACGCATGACTCGTTTATGGGCATATTTCTCAAGAAAGTCAGCAAAGAATCATAGGGATATAATGAAACATTTTATCAGCATCAACAGCTTTGTACTTGATAACCAATTAGCCATGATGATCATTACCACCGAATAAACTAGAGCTAGAAAGTGTAGCTGTCGGAAATGAAGTAACATTGACAGAAAACAAGAAATCTAGCATATATCGCAAAAAAATCCACAAAAACATGTGATAGTTTCCAAACGCCACGAATAATTTATACCGATTAGAGCTACACGAAAGACAGTACAAGGTTCCATATAAATGTACACCAGATTCTCACACAAAGTATTCGCACCTTCAGTCATCGGATCTACCAAGAAACGGAAAGATCCAGTCTCCATCTCTTCTACTCGTCACAACCTTCTCAGTTTCTACAATCGGTTTCTCCTCCTTAATTACCTTATCTTGCTTCATTTTTCGAGTATGACGACGACGAAGCAACATAAGGTCCAACATCTTCCTCCGGACAATATAAAGATCGTTGTGCTCATTCAAACAGCCCTTGGTATACGCCTCTCTAAGAAAAACAGTCTGATTGTTTCCTTTAGTCGATATGTAGAATATTCCAGGGTGCTTCAGCAAGAGCTCACGCATATTCACTTCAATGCCCAAATCCTTACGAAAGTGCGCAAATCTTTCAACAGGCAACATTTTCTCAACTGTCAAGCTTAGAAGCTCGTGCACAACCCCCACAACCCGCTTCTCAAACCGCTCGATTCCAGCTTTAGTACGACTCCGCCTACCCTCTTTTTCGTAAGGCTTCACGTACGACAGTCTTTGCCAATTCATCAACTTTTCCTTAAACCCGCTCATAATCTTAAACCCTGTAGAAAAATTTATCGGAAAAGCGTACCTAATCTCGAATTCACTCAACCACTTCTCCCTATACTCATTCGCCCTCCACCCCTCAATTTTCGCAGAAGCCAAATTCTCGTCCCTCTTCACCAACGCCACCACCTCCATATCAACCAACTTAAAATCATCTGAATACTTCCCCAATATCGATTCTCTAAAATCCTCTGGCAACCCCAACTCTCGCCTAACCAACCTCAAAGCGTGTAAATGGAGGGTGCCCTCTTTCGACATCATGAAAATCTTCTTCAACAACCGAACATTATCCGCCTCACGCTCCCTCACAATAAACCTCTCTTCCTCAATCAATGCACGCATTTCACTCGCAACGCTACAACATACATTCCTCCTCACCGGGTGCTTGAAAACCTCGAAAGCATGTGGGTATTTGTTGACAAATTCACCCATTTTCACATTAAGCCCAACTATATTAACCCATCTAGCCATAACCTGCATTAAAACGTAAGGTCGTCTTCTCCGAGACATTATGTCGAACAGGTGGTGTGCAATGTTGAGTTTCCTAAGTTGGGAGGTCAGGAGGTCGAGTTTGAGGTCTCGGGTTCGATTCTCGAGACGGGTTTGGGCCGTATTTGCGGGTTTTTTCCATCGTTTTTGGTTGAATAAATTAAATGGACCAAATGAAATCGAGGAATTTTGGGATGGTTGAGAAGAAAGTTTGTTGGTTTGGAAAGTTTTGAAGAACAATAATCTCATGTGGTTTACTGTGTAATCAACTAACCAACTATCCAAATAAACTGTCCGAATTTAAATGTTGATTAATCAATCAATCAAACAATCAATCAATATATTATATATATATTCCCTCCATTTTTTCCAATTAGCCCCATATACCCTTTTTGGAAATTTTTTCCAATTAGTCTCATTTCCCTTTTTAGTAATAATTTCTCTCACACACCCTACTTTTTCTCACACATACCTACTTTTTCTCACTCACATTCAATTTTTTATAATTAAACTAGGATTAATTGCCAAACACCACCTTTGAAAAACAAGTTTTGCGAAACACCACCTTTAAAAAAAAAAAACTTGTAAATTCATACCTTTAAAATTTTTTTTTTTGCCAAGTATGACCTTTTAGCCCGAGTTTGACTAACACCAACTAAAATACGACATTTGACTCACCGGAACTCGGAATTTCTGTTTATTTTCTTCTTTTTTTTCCTTCCTCCAACCCAAAACGTATCCCTCAAACACAATTTTTCACTCCAAATTTCTCAAATTTTCCTCTAAATTTCTCAAATACTTTCTACATTTGTATTTCACTTCATTTACCGAAAAATAGAACGTTTTTAGAGCAAAAGTTTGAAACTTTAAGGTATTTTCGAAGATTATGATGAAGAATTGGAAGAAACGATGATGGTTTCTAATTGAAATTCAAAAGTGGATAAAAATATGGAGATATTTGAGTGTTTTCAAAATGAATCAACATATTGTAAAAAAAAAAGTAATTAATAGGTGAAGTTAATGGTGTGGTACATTAGATTTCGAAAGATGTATAATTGATTTGAGAGATGTATTTACAAATTTGATTTCAAGAGTGAATTTGTGTGTTTTAGTAGTGAATTTGTGGGTTTTAGTAGTGAATTTCTAGGTTTTAATAGTAATTTTCTTGGTTTTACGAGTTTATTTTTGTATTTGAGGTATGAAATTTTGGTTTGAAAGAGTTAAGAAGAAGAAGATGAGGAGAATGAAAGTCCTCCGATTAGTCAAACGTCGGAATTTGGTCAACAAAGGTCAAAAGGTCATAATTGACAAAATAATTTTTTTTTAAAGGTGGTAAATGACAAGTTTTTTTTTTTTTTAAAAGTGGTGTTTAGCAAAAGTCGCTTTTTAAAGGTGGTGTTTGACAATAAATCCATTGAACTATTCAACTTTTTCTTCACCCTACTCCACTTTTTCCATTTTTTTCTTAAAAATGGTGAAAAAAAAAGGAAGGGGGCCAAATGGATAGAATGGAGGGAGTATGTATTTAGAAATTAGAATTAGGATCTCACGAGTCATCTCCTACTTTTTGAGTCCATGAGTCCTAATTTCAACCGTCGGATCATAGAGATCCAAGTAGGGGAGAGCAAGTTTCGGTCTAGATCGGAAAACCGGACCGGACCGAAACCTTGTCGGTCCGGTCCTTGGTCCAACATTTTCCTCCGCTTTGCCTTTCTGGCCCTATTTGGTGCTGGTTTTGACTGACCGAGGCTATTCGGTCCAAGTTTGGTCCGGACCGACAACCTGTAAGTCCGGTCCTCGGTCCACTTAAAAGTTTTATTCGGTCTTCGGTCCGGTCCGGTCTTGGACCGATGCTCAGCCCTAGTCGTAATGTCCATTGAAGATCCATTTCACCAAATGAAAGGAACATCAAATGCAGAAAGACATACCAAAAACAATAAAGTTCACCAAGGCGTAAATTCTGAAGGAGTGAATTTAACATGAACACTTGCACACGCCCAAATAAAAGCATCGCATGTACCTAGAATATAGAAAATAGAATTATAATAGAATTTAGAGACGCTCCGTGAATTTCACGGGGCGCACCACTAGTTTCAAAATTAAAATTAAATCTATGACTAAGAAAAAAGAAAACTATCAAAAGCTTTTGAAATTGTATTGTCTTATTATGAGTTGTGTTCTTCAACCTCTAATGAATACAATTTATATTAAGTAAGAACCAAACACAGAGGTTCTCGAGAATATTATGCGTCTCACAATAAACACAATACAATTAATACCTCATTAATTGTACCTACCCTCTCATTATCCTAACATTTCCAAGAGCGATGATGATATTGATGACGATGCTTGAGTGCGCTGTTCTAAACTATGATGATGAATTGATGATCAAGTGAATATTATGCGTCTCACAATAAACACAATACAATTAATACCTCATTAATTGTACCTACCCTCTCATTATCCTAACATTTCCAACAGCGATGATGATATTGATGACGATGCTTGAGTGCGCTGTTCTAAACTATGATGATGAATTGATGATCAAGTGTGACTACGGTTACTAATTCGTAATAACTTGACAGGCTGAGGAGCTTCAGGATTTGCTTAAGAGCAAAACAAACGCTATGTCATGTTCTTAAGATATTTATACGGAGTAACTTACGGCGTGACTATCAGTGATACGCTTTTGTAACAAAACAATTTATGTTCTGTATTACGAGAATATGATGGAGCCAAATTGCGCGAGTTCACGAATTACATGAGTGTCGTTGCACTGAAACGGCTTGACGATTTGGTCCCGATTTTTGGCCTACGAACGAACCATGGTCCTTGGACTAATGGTCAAGAAAATTCAACCCAAAAGGGCTCCAAAATCTCGGCTGAATTGGGTTCTGCACCAAAATGGATAAGCTCATTTTTGCTCGATTTGAGGCTTGGGCTTACTTGGGACCTATGGCTCGAGCCATGGCTTAATTTGTGATCATTAGGATCAAACCAAGTGAAATGTACAAGGGAGAACGAAGGAAATCAGCCCACACTTGGAAAAGCAACAACCTAGGCCATGAACCATGAAGCTCATTTTGACATGTCGGTAGAGATTGTAACATAACTCCCAATCTACTCATCCAATTGAGGTGAAACCACTTGCATATGAAAGCTAGCTCAAAGAGCTTTCATTTGACATATGGTTGGCTATATGGCTCAAAGGGAGCTGAGAGTTATGACCTCTACAAGTCAGGGGTCAGATTGTGAAACTCAGTCCATAGGCTGTTTGACATGTCTGTACTAAAAATCTCAATATCTTGAGTTGTAGGCCATATTTTTGGATGATTCTTTTTGCATTGGATAGCTAGCTCAATTACCTTTCCAATGACATATTTTGGGCCTTCTAATTCAACGTGAGGGTGAAATGGTGAAGTCTTCAAGTCACATCAGTCTCAAGCAACTCGGTTATGAACTGTTTTTGGGTTAATGAGCAATGCACTTATCCTACCTTCTCCTCCTTGGGTGAGCTCACTTAGGGACCATTTTGAAGTCTTCCCATGAGCCTAGGGCTCACATGGGACGTGCTAAACACAAGAGAAAGGACCAAGAGATCAGCTGAATTCTAATTCAAACAAAAGCTCAACTTCTACTAGTGTCATTTGTCGATTGTGGTCGCTTGGTTTCTTTACGTCTTTAACTACTTTATTGTCTCCTTGTTTTATAGTTTATGATCACTTTAGGAAGCCCCTTATGTCGTGCACCTTGCCCACCAAGGCTAGGATATCAACCCTTGGGTGTAATCCTAAAATGCAAGGGGTAGGTAGAGTCAGTGTCGCTTAACAGCTTTATCTTTAGTTGTTGTTTTTCATCAGATTTGTAAGGCTCTTTATAGCCCTTAGATTAAGCTTGAATGAGTGGTCAAGATGTAAGGCTTAGGCCTATAAAAGCCAAGCCCTCCTAATGTAAGAAATCAGATTTGAAGATATAAGACAATGAGTTTTAAAAGTGAGTTTTTCTCTTGGAAACCACCTTGGCTTAGTGCTTGGTGTTTCGAGTATCCTTGGGGGATGATCATAGCTTAGTGCGATGATTGATCGGAACCTTAGTCTTAGGCTAGTGGCTTTGTGCTTAGTCTAATTCATATCCTTTTTATTTTCGTTTTATGTTTTGTTCAAATAAAAATCAGAAACTTTCCACCTCTTATGACCTAAAAACGTGTAGTATGAGTGACCCTCATGAGTGAGTCGATTTTAGGGTTAGAGTGGTTACAAGGTACAAAGAGGCCCGCCCCGAATCGCTCCAATTGGTATCAGAGCTTCGGCTCTCGAGTTTTCTTAAACCGAGACGATCTTGGGATGAGTTGGGTTTAGATGTTTTCGAGTGTCACCTTGCAAATTTGTGTGCATCTTGACTTGTGAGTGTCGACTTGATTCGAGCACACTTTGTGGGTGTTTGAGTCGAGTAGGCTAACAAGAGGATTCGATGAATTTGCTATGTGCTTTTCATAGGATTTGCTCTTGTTGTTTCACTCTTTTTCATCAAAATTTCATTCTTTCAAAATCGTGTTATTTTAGAAAATTTCATTCTTTTGGATACCATTTTTATTGGCCAAAGTTTGAGGACAAACTTTTTTTGAAGAAGGGGAGAGTTGCACTGAAACGGCTTGACGATTTGGTCCCGATTTTTGGCCTACGAACGAACCATGGTCCTTGGACTAATGGTCAAGAAAATTCAACCCAAAAGGGCTCCAAAATCTCTTTGAATTGGGTTCTGCACCAAAATGGGCAAGCTCATTTTTGCTCGATTAGAGGCCTGGGCTTACTTGGAACCTATGGCTCGAGCCATGGCTTAATTTGTGATCATTAGGATCAAACCAAGTGAAATGTACAAGGGAGAACAGAAGGAAATCAGCCCACACTTGGAAAAGCAACAACCTAGGCCATGAACCATGAAGCTCATTTTGACATGTCGGTAGAGATTGTAACATAACTCCCAATCTACTCATCCAATTGAGGTGAAACCACTTGCATATGAAAGCTAGCTCAAAGAGCTTTCATTTGACATATGGTTGGCTATATGGCTCAAAGGGAGCTGAGAGTTATGACCTCTACAAGTCAGGGGTCAGATTGTGAAACTCAGTCCATAGGCTGTTTGACATGTCTGTACTAAAATCTCAATATCTTGAGCTGTAGGCCACATTTTTGGATGGTTCTTTTGCATTGGATAGCTAGCTCAATTACCTATCCAATGACATATTTTGGGCCTTCTAATTCAACGTGAGGGTGAAATGGTGAAGTCTTCAAGTCACATCAGTCTCAAGCAACTTCGGTTGTGAACTGTTTTAGGGTTAATGAGCAATGCACTTATCCTACCTTCTCCTCCTTGGGTGAGCTCACTTAGGGACCATTTTGAAGTCTTCCCATGAGGCTAGGGCTCACATGGGACGTGCTAAACACAAGAGAAAGGACCAAGAGATCACCGAATTCTAATTCAAACAAAAGCTCAACTTCTACTAGTGTCATTGTCAATTGTGGTCCTTAGTTTGCTTTATGTCCTTGCTTACTTTATTGTCTCCTTGTTTTATAGTTTATGATCAGTTTAGGAAGCCCCTTATGTCGTGCACCTTGCCCACCAAGGCTAGGATATCAACCCTTGAGTGTTATCCTAAAAGGCAAGTGTAGATAGAGTCAGTGTCATTTCTAACTTTATCTTTAGTTGTTGTTTTCATCAGATTTGTAAGGCTCTTTATAGCCCTTAGATTAAGCTTGAATGAGTGGTCAAGATGTAAGGCTTAGGCCTATAAAAGCCAAGCCCTCCTAATGTAAGAAATCAGATTTGAAGATATAAGACAATGAGTTTTAAAAGTGAGTTTTTCTCTTGGAAACCACCTTGGCTTAGTGCTTGGTGTTTCGAGTATCCTTGGGGGATGATCATAGCTTAGTGCGATGATTGATCGGAACCTTAGTCTTAGGCTAGTGGCTTTGTGCTTAGTCTAATTCATATCCTTTTTATTTTCGTTTTATGTTTTGTTCAAATAAAAATCAGAAACTTTCCACCTCTTAACAGCCCTAAAAACGTGTAGTATGAGTGACCCTCATGAGTGAGTCGATTTTAGGGTTAGAGTGGTTACAAGGTACAAAGAGGCCCGCCCCGAATCGCTCCAGTCGTTTTTAACTTTTTATAATAGATATCTTAGAAATGCACCTGATGAATGTGTACCCTAACATCCTTCCTTACAGCAAAACAGACGATATGTCAAAAATCTTGTTTAGACGCAAGGCCATTACAACGGGAGAAGGGAATCGAACCTAGGACCTAGGTTCATTCGCCTAAGATACTCCCGTATTTTTCAATAAATTTTACAGTTTCATTCATAACCAAAATCGATGTATTCCAAAATTTGCATAATTTGTAAGCTATTTTTTTTTTTTTTTTTTATTTATTTATTTATTTATTTTTTTTTAAGTTAGAATTGTTGAATATGAATGGGTTGAAAAAATTATATGGTAAACTTGAAGGTTCAAGATAGGTTGAATATAAAAAATTACAAGTATGACCCGACCCGACCCGAGCATGAGTAAAATCCGGCCTGATAAAAGCCGAAAATATTATGACCCGACCCGACCCGGACCCGAAGATGACTTGTAATCCGATACGACCCTATAACCAGTGACTCAAGGCCAATCCGATACGATATTAACCCGATTAAATTGATGACTCAATAATTATTAAGTTTAAAATTGATTATCGGAAAATTTGACATGTTTGACTTAACAGTAAAATAAATAAATCTAAAGATTGTCGAAATAGGTTTAAAATAGAAATAATTAGATAAAATAACACAGATCCATTCAAACTCGAGCCGACCTGATATACCATTGGAGCCAAATACTTCAATAAACAACTACCGTGTCAAGTGAACAACCACTCAAATTTTCCGGCAACTTCATTCAATTTTTTGAAAAAAAAAAAAAAAGATAAAAGATAAAAAATAAATAAATAAAATAAATAAATAAATAAATACCATTTTTGCGGAATAACTTCTGAAGCTCAAATCAACCGAAAAAAGACCAAAATTTGCCAATAGTCTCAGGAAAACACAATATGTCGAAGGAAAATCCGCACTTTAGCACGAAGCCTGTGGAGCGTCGTCTAATTCCGGAGGAATTCATGCGTCAACCCACCGAAAAAAACTCAAGAAATCGTCTTTGAGGATGGGGTTCGGTTTTTTGATCGCTTTTTGAAACCGAAGATGGCGAATGAACAGATAATAGATTTCAAAGTGAAGATGAATATGAAGCTCAAAATTATGGATTTAGATTCGACTGCTCTTGACATTCAAAACTGGGAATTCGAGTATCGCATTAAAGAGGTACAAACTACGGAGTTTTCATTCAAAACAGGTTGGAAAACCATTTTAACCTAGGCAAAGGCTCGCTGCACTCTATCTGACATAGGCGTTCAAAGGACGGTGGTCCACCGATGGCGTTGATTCCGACGGCTTGAACTACGATGGTCGTAAAATGAAGTAAGCTACGTATGTGAGTTCTTGTAAACAATTTGTTGGTGTTTTTGTTGATATTTTTGTGGTACTCCGACGTTAATTGGAGATTTATTGCGGTGTATATTTTGATTGACAAAAAAAGAAATTTATCTTACAGTAAATTTAAAATAATTATGTAGCAAATAATCACTCATGCCTAGAGTTGTCAAAATCTGACCCGGCCCGATAAATCGCCTGAAACCGACCTGTAAATGACCCGAATTAAACCTACCTTTTTCGACCCGAACCCAAAATCTACCCGAACCCGAAATGACCCGAAAACAATAGGTCAAAACCCGACCCGTAGCGGGTTAACCCGTTGAGTAAAAAAACTTACGTTGGAGTATAAAATGTCTTTATCAGTTTCAATTTACATGTAAAATTTCTACTACACATTAATTTTAAACATTTCACACCTAATAAATTTTTCATAATTGAAAATTTTCACTTAAATAATAATCTTTATTATTCAATAATTATAGAATCAATCATTTTAATAGTGTTTGTAAGTTACATTTGACATTATGAATTTGAGGCATCTAAATCATTATTATTAAATTTTGAAACAAAATATATGTGGAGAAAAAATGAGAAAAAGAAAATGATAAATTTTTAAGTCGATAGTTCGAGGTAACATTTTAAATTTGAACTAGTGTAGCTCCCGTGCAATGCATGGTTTTTTTATAGTTTTTGTATATTTAGGAATATAGAAATTCAATATAATTATGTTGCCGATTTTATTATTATTTTTTTTTTTATTTTTTTTTTTTTATTTTTTTTAATGAAGTTAGTTTTCTATTCATCCATAAAGGAAAAATTAGAGTTTTCTTACAAAAATAAGCACCACTTAAAGAGATTAAGAATTAAGACTAATTAAAACATCATAAACCCCACTATTCTTTGACCCACTGATGTTGCCGATTATTAGTTTTAAAGACAATTATTTTTTATTTTGTTACTTCTTTTTATTCATGTTGTAATTATAAATATACTACAATTTAAATGATATTTAAATTTGACTGTAAAAGAACGTAGATTAATATTTAGAAAAATAAAATTGAATTAAAACTAAAATTAAGAATAGACTACTTAATATGCGGTATCTTTATTATGAGAGACATGCATAATTAAAAAATAATCATATATAACAGTTTTTAAGGATAATTATTTTCTTATTAACTAATAGACTAATTTTCTTTTTAAAATTATATATAATAATTTTTATAGATTGATTAATTTTACTCCATATTTTGAATAAAATTTTAATAATATATAATTTATAAAATAAAATTATTTTATTATACAATAATTAGATTTTCTGACAAGTAAAAACACAAAGAAAATAAGAAACAAAAAAAAAGGTATTTTAATTAGTGACGTCATTGAAAAAAAAAATCTCTTTTTCATAGAAAAATATTATTTTAGTGCTCTATTAAAGTATTGCTATGATTTTTCGGCCCACAGTATTAAAGAGATGGTATTTGTATTTGTAGGCATAAAATATTGAATTACTAATTTACCCTTTGAAGAATAAAATTAATTTTATAGTGGGACGCATTTATATTACTCCCTCCATTCAAATTCAATTGTGTCTTTGCACATTCTTAAATTATTTACGAGCTTAGAGATTTTTTAAAATTGTAGGCGATATATAAGTGAAAATACAGTCATGTGTGATAATATTGTTTTATTCGTTTTCTTAAATACAATATTAATATTCAACTTTTATAAATTTTGTTATTAAGTATTCCGCATAACTATAGATGTTATCGTCGCAAAATGTGTCTTGACGATTGTGTCATGATATCATGATACAATTGGATTTGATTAAGCAAAAACTATAAAAAATTTAATTACATATATGTTGGCAAGTAAATTATGTTATTAGTCGAAAATGAAAATTAAAATAGATGATATATAGTTTTTAATAATTAATTTATTATTTCAAAATCAAAGTAAATTAGTCTTTTGATTGTAACATATTTTGCCCTACTGAATACGACTAAGAAACTGTGATAAAAAGAAATACTTCCTCAATTCCAATGAGATTCGTAGATTTTTTTCTTTTTTTTTTTTTTTTTTTTTTTTTTTTTTGCATTATTCATAATTGATGAAAATTTTCAATATAATTTTTAACATATAAAATAAAAAATAGTCATGTGTAATCCTGTTTTTATTTGTTTTATCGGACACTTATTAATTTCAAAATTTTACAATTTTACACTTAAGATATAAACAAAATAAAATGTGTATTGACGTACATGCATAAAACAAATGTATATTTACAATACTATGAAATGGATAAAGGCCAAGATTCTTTCCAGAATTATTTTCAAATTTCATTTGATTGATTCAAATTTCATTTCGATTGATTCACCATTTGATGAGTTATAAATTTCATAGCGTCTTGGTCAGTTGTAGCACTTACGAGTCGGTCTCAGGGAGGTCAGGGACCAAGTACTAGCGTCGTCTCGGATTACAAGTTATCTACGCAAATCATTAACAGAATATATATCTAATCTAATAACCAAAAACTGAATAAAGACGCGAATGAAACGATAAAACGATAAAAATAAGAAATACTAGGGCGAAGGTATCATAACCAATACAAATTAGTCGGCGCACTAACTCCGTTAACGACTTATCGAATTGTTATCGGGGTTCTCTAAGACGGAATCTGACTCTCGTACACAATCCCGACAAACATAAATTAATTGAATCAATTGGGTAAATACGACAACTCAAAGTCAAAACCCGACTCTCGTACGCGATCTCAACAAAAGAATCATACAACCACAATCAACACAATCAACAATTAAGCACAACCTCGATCAAAAATCCAATAAGTCGGAGTCAATTTAACAACTAATTCATAATAAGTTCAACCAAACCCTAGCACAAAATTACTACTCAATCATAAAATTAATTAACGATAATAACGGTAATAAAATTGAAATAAGAGAAAAGAAAGAACTTAACTTTTGATTGAAAGTAAAAGGATGAAAATGATCTTGAAATAGAGATTGAACATGAAAGTAGAAGTTCTAAACCTAAACTAAGAAAACTAAAAAGAACGTACTAACTGATAGAAGATAAAAAGAAGCAGTAAAATCATTTCTAAAACCTAAAACTCAAAAGAGAGAACAAAAATGAACGTAAAGGAAGATGATAAAAGAAGCAGTAGAGTTTGTTTTTATTTTTATTTGGGCTATTTACAAATCGGGCCTTCTAAATTATTTGAGCACGAGTCCGCTTGTTTAATCTTTAGTAATCTCGGGTCTTGGGTTGTAATTGACTTGTCTCGAGCTCGTTTTTATTTCGCGTCGGCATTTTTCAGCATATAATACTCCATCCTGCGAGAAATATAAAATATTCGCAGTAAACCGTACAAGGAGAAAATATAATACAAAATATAGCTAAAACGCCGAAAATATATACAAAATGACGGGGAGATAATATATAAAATATAGGTAAAATATCGACTTATCACTCACTTTAGTTCGATTGGGCGATTCGATTCAATTTCACTTGAGTCGATTCGATTCAAAGACAACTATATTATTTAATTGAACTTCATTCGATTCGATTCGATTCATTCGATTCGATTCGATTCATTTCATTTGATTCATTCCATTTCGATTCGATTCAATTTAGTTCAATTCGATTCGATTCGATTCGATTCAATTTCTAAAAAGTCGAATGAATGCAGTCTAAGAGTTATTGTGACTGTTATCGATTGTATTGTGCTATTATCTGAGTTCAAAATGGTCACGTTATATTCACTTTTTAATCGATCATACATATCTTGTTGTACGCATACAAGTCTCCTTGGATAATTATTCTCGAGAAAAGTAGCGATTAACGAAGTGACGCTTACTGTAGGTGTACAGACGGGTTTTGAGCACTCGTCGTGATTATTGTCTTCTGAGACCATAGTAATTAATCGTAGCAGTCACCTCGTGATAAAAGATAATAATAATAAATATTCTTATGCTTGATTGTTTTGTGTTCGTTCAGCGCTGATGCAACAGCAGATATTCTGCTCAACGACGATTTTTCGTCTGCTGAGAAAAGTCTGAAAAGAGTAAGGTGAAATATGATATAATTGCCACGGCCTAGCAACCGTATATTGTTTGTGATTACATACTTCTGTTTTGTGGGAGACTTAGCATAAAGTCTGCTGTGTGCAGGGAGCAAAAAACGACTGGTTTTGCGACAGAATCTAAAGCTTCTCGTGAGCGATTGCGCAGAGCTACGATGAATGACAGGCATGCATCATTATATACCTCACATGACAGTATAAGTCACGACTACTCTAAACATTGGCTTGTGTAATCGGGTTGTTTAGACGATCGATGCAGGTTCTGAATTTCGTCGTGTAAAATAAGTTAGTGTAGGAAAATCTCGAGTTTATGGTAACAGAAATAAGCCATGTGTTGTTGACAACGCGCGTGTTCGGGTTGATTTAGGATCGTCATGAATAATGATAACGGAATTGTGTCTCTGGTTGTCGTAGGTTCTCACAACTAAGAAAATTTCTGAATTCCGAAAGGGATGCAAAAACGCAAAAAAGTGATAAATCTTCCATCCTTCATGATGCAATATGTGCTGTATACAAGTTGAAGTCGGAGCATGAAGAGCTGAACGAAAGGAAGAGAAAGCTTCAAGACGATACCCAAAATCTAAAGGTGCTTTCTGTATGCAATGTTCAACGCAATTTTCATCATAGGTGTACAAGATATTGTCGGTGGTGGTAGTAAGAAAATATAAGCATTACTCACGCGAGAAATATATTGAAAACCAGGCTGAAAAGAATGAGCTCAAGGAAGAAAAGCTTCATCTTCAAGCGACAAAACAAAAAATGGAGCGACAAATCAAAGACACGACTGTAGCTCATGTGGCGATTCCACCAGGCACACAACATGAAGGACGTCACAAAGGAGTTGTTATTTGTGGGTACGGTGGTTATCCGATGTGGCAATGGATTCCTCCCTCGGTGCTCGACGTGTCACGAGATCATGTCTTGCGACCTCCAGTCGCTTGATCGAGGGACTACAATCAAATGGAACATACGAAGTAATCAAAGGTTGGATAACCGTGTCACTGTAAATTTACAGAATTTGAGTGCTGCTCTTGCACATCATATCTGTGTAACATTTTATTCAGCTCAGAAACCATATCATTCGATGCCACTCATAAACCAGTATCAGTCATACAGTTTTGAAACAGATCCGAAATCAAATAAAATAGGTCACTAAAACCTGCCTCAGAGGCAGAAAATTCTTGAAACGAAACCAAATCTCGGAACCAACAATACTTGTAGCTACATAATGTTTATCATCAAAACCTTAACTAACCATGGAGGTTCCGAACACGGAAATTTTAAAAAAACCTAATAACTTCTTTTTAACTATTCCCACTCAGTTCTCAGGCAATTGGCCGCAATCTCCAATGACCACAGGTAGAAATGTGATACCATCTTTTGTACCAAACCCCTCCATTATCTTTACCACCTTGTACCCGTCAACCACTTGACCAAACACCACGTGTTTGTCATCCAAACACGTAGTCTTAGCGGTGCAAATGAAGAACTGCGAGCCGTTGGTGTTTGGACCAGCGTTGGCCATGGAGAGTAAACCGGGGCCAGTATGCTTCAACTTGAAATTCTCGTCGTTGAATTTTGCCCCGTAGATGGATTCCCCGCCTGTACCATTGCCCCTAGTGAAATCCCCGCCTTGGCACATGAAGTTGGGAATGATTCGGTGAAATGCAGAGCCCTTGTAATGAAGCGGTTTCCCAGACTTTCCGATTCCTTTCTCTCCGGTGCAAAGAGCGAGGAAGTTGTCAGCGGTTTTGGGGACGACGTCACGGAAGAGCTCCATAGTAATTCGTCCTACTTGAAAATTTCCGATGAGGATGTCGAAGAACACCTTGGGGTTTGGCTTTGCCATACTGTTCTCGTGAGACTTGCTGCTGAAAATCGTGATTCAATCCAAAGGTTTCAGGTAACAATTAGGAAAAGCATTTACACCTAGGAACAGATAAAACGAAAAAATCCCAAAACCAGCATCACATGCATAAGAGCAAAATATAACATAAAGAGTGAAAGTTTTCCGTTACTGATAAACATAAACCATCATCACATACATCATACTCCAACGTATTGTCGCAAAGAGTAAAAATTCACTGTCACCAATAGCGGAAGATATCGAAACATCAACAATTCCCGAAACTCCACTAACCCAAATCATCAGAGCGAAAAAAATCTAACGCTTTGCATCTAGAGGAACCAAAAACTGCTGACCCGAACTAATCAGATTAAACAAAAGTGCAATTTTTGGCCATTGTCAAATAATAAACTCACAAGTAGAATCGATTACGACCATAAACGGGAACCATCCAAATCTACAATCTCGTGTACCTATTGAGAGCAATCATAACCACTACCCTCAATCGTATGTTTTCCAAACTACTCCCTTTGATTTTCCAATTTCGGTGATTCATCCACGTCTTTTGTTTTCTTTTTCACTAAAATTCAAATTAAAGACTAATAACACCCAATTGTAACCAATTCAGAAGAAAATATAAAGAAACGGGTAGATTAGAGAGATTAGTAACAAGAAAATGTACATCAAACAACCACAAAATCCTCGAATCGAAACGATTAAAGAAGAACATAAGAAGGTTATGTGATTGAGATTATGTTTAATATAGCACACTTATTGAGCTCAACAGGTTTATCTATCTGCACCTAAAAGCCTTCGATATGTGCATCACTTTCAAACAATAATCAACCAATTTATCAAATATTTATGCTCTTCATTAGACATTATAAATAAATAAAACTAATAAGACCCAACAAATTATGCAAAATTTTAGGGTTTTTTTTTTTTTTTTTTTTTAAGAAAGATTGTTCAGCCATTTATTTGTTTTTTCAAGGCAAAATTGCAGTAGAGAAAAGTACAATCTGAGAGGATTACAAAAAAAAAATAAGCAAAATAAAATTGGGGAATACAAGTTACCAAGTTGTTGCTGCAGTTGAGTTTGATAGCTTTGATTGAGGAGCTGAGGTTTAGGGTTTTAGACTGTGTACTTTGAAAATAAAGGAAAAACAAAATGGGTATTTATAAGGTTTTTTTTTTTTTAATTTTATTTTTTACCCTGGCGAACCGGTCAATCGGGTATTTAGACTGGGTAGAATGTGTCGGGTTAATTTTGGATTTGTTATTTTCGGGTCTGATTTAGGTTGAGTCAGTTTATTTTGAGTTCGGGTCATTTTTGAATTAGTTAATGTCAGGTTATTCGAGGATAATAGTCTGTTTGTTACACAATAAGTATTTGGGTTAGTTGATAGTTGGTCGGGTTAATCCGAGATTTCAGGTCAAGTTCGTATCCAAAGTTTGAGAGTCGGGTTGAGTTACTTGGGTTGGGTTGTTCGGGTCAGGTTAATATCGCTAGGTCTACTTCCTTTTTACACATTTGTATTATACTGCGTATATGTTTTTTTTTTTTTTTTTTTTTTTTTTTTTGCCAAATTTTTATTTTTTAATTGGGATGAGTAAATCTTTATAAGTCTAAGGTGGACGGGTCATGCCTAGGTCTTGGTTTTGTAAGTAGCGACTTGGCCCGACCCGCCACTCAAAAGGGCTGGTGTTCGGGTCAAAGAAAACACGGTCGGGTCCACTAAGTTAAACTTAAGCAAAATTATGTACTCGTACGAAATTTGAGATTAAAATGACTTCCTTAATCAAAATGCAACATTTTGTGGATAATAACACCATCATATATATGGCTATAAACTTCACCAAAACTGCACTTGCACTTTCATTCTTAGGTCATATTCTATCCACTTTTTAAGTCATGGCAACAACCACCACCACTTTTCCTCCATCTCTTACCCTTATTGAAACCAAGCAAATCCATGCCCATTTTCTAAAAACCCGATTCGAAAACACTCATCGAAACTAACCCGACTTTTTTAACCTGCATTCGACCTCGATAGCCCGTTATAATTTCCTCATAACATCCTATAACAACAACAACCAACCAAAGTATGGACTTACCATCTACGCCCAAATGCGAGCTTTGGAAATCGATATCGACAGCTTTATTATTTCCACGGTTCTCACATCGTGTGCTGAACTCGGGTGGGTATTGGTAGGACGAGAAATCCATGGGTTTACGTTGAAAAATAGGTTAGTTTACGATGTTTTTGTGGGTAATACATTGATTCAAATGTACGCTAAGTGCGGATTTGTTGGTATTTCACGACTAGTTTTCGACAAAATGGGTTCTACGAAAGATGTCGTTTCGTGGAATACAATGATTAGAAGCTATAGTAAACATAGGATAATTAACGAGGCGTTGGAAATCATCGGAGAAATGCAGTATAACTCGGTTAAGCCTAATCAAAGTACCTTAATTAGCATGGCAAGTCTCTTACCAGATACTGGAAATATGCAATTGATTAAACTGATGCATTCTTATGTGATTAAAAACAGCGAAGTGGACCGCCGTAGCATCAATCTAACCACATCATTGATCGACACATATGCTAAGAGCGGGAATTTGGCTCTTGCTAGGCGAGTATTTGAGCAATCGGTTGAAAAGGGCGTTGCTTTGTACACAGCCATGTTAGCAGGCTATTTTCGGAGCAACTTATTAGATGAAGGGACAAGATTATTCGCAGAGATGCTAGAATCAGGGATTTTTCCTAATGAAGTTACTCTTCTGACGATGATTTCGGAATGTGGTAAGGTCGGCGCTTTGGATATAGGAAAGCAACTCCATGGTTACGTTCTCAGAAGAGGGTTCGACATGACTGTGGCTTTAGGAACTTCTCTAGTAGACATGTACGGGAAGTGTCGAGAACTTAAAATTTCACGTACGGTTTTCGATAGCTTGGTGAAGAAAGACGTTATGACGTGGACCGCTCTAATCTCAGCTTACGCACAAGAGAAATGTATAGGCGAGGCTACTGAACTACTCATCTCGATGAAGCAAGAACTTGTAAGGCCAAACCAGGTGACAATGGCTAGCCTCTTGTCAGTTTGTGGCGACGTAAGTTCACTTGAAGTAGGGCAATGGATCCATGCATATATTGATAAAGAAGCGATAGAAATCGACATGATACTTGAGACTGCTCTCATTGACATGTACGCAAAATGCGGAGACATAACGTCGGCATATAAGTTGTTTTGTGAAGCCACGAGGAGAGATGTCAGTATGTGGAACGCTATGATGATTGGGTTCGGAATTCATGGTTACGGCGAGGAAGCTATGGAGCTCTTTTCCAACATGGAGAAGTCGAGAGCCAAGCCGAATGATATCACATTTATTGGGTTGTTGACTGCTTGTAGTCATGCGGGCATGGTAACCGAAGGAAAGAGGGTATTCGAAAACATGCGAAAAAAGTACAACCTGGTACCAAAGATTGAGCACTATGGTTGTATGGTAGACCTTCTCGGACGAGCCGGGTTGCTTCGAGAAGCGTACGAAATGACACAAACAATGCCAATAAAACCAAATGTAGTCGTATGGAGCGCACTTCTCGCCGCGTGCAAAGTTCACAAGAATCTCGATATTGGTGAAATAGCGAGAAGAGAGCTCCTTCAGATAGACCCTGAAAGTTGCGGCCATAACGTTCTTATGTCGAACATCTATGCCATGGGCAAAAGATGGTCTGATGTTTCAAATGCCAGAATGACGATGAAAAGGAGAGGGTTGATGAAGGAACCAGGAGTGAGTTGCATCGAGGTGAACGGCATGGTTCACGAGTTCAAAAATGGGGAAAAGACCCACCCAAAAGTTGAGGAAATTAACGTCATGCTGTGGGAGATGACCGACAAAATGAAGGATGCAGGGTATAAGCCAGACACGTCAGTAGTACTATTGAACTTAGAAGAAGAAGAAAAAGAAGACTCACTGCGATTTCACAGCGAGAAGATTGCCATGGCTTTTGGTCTCATTAGCACAGCTCCCGGTACTCCAATTCGAATCGTGAAGAATCTTCGAGTTTGTGATGACTGTCATACCGCCACTAAACTCATCTCCAAGATATATGGGAGGACTATAATAGTTAGGGATCGCAGTCGCTTCCACCATTTCAGAGACGGGTCTTGTTCTTGCAGCGACTACTGGTAAAAAAAATACTAAAAAAAATGCACAGCTTAACAAGTACAAATTTATCGAAATATTCCAGGAAATTAAGACAAGTGAATGTACAGTTTAACCTTGGAAGATTCTGTTTCTATCGTAACAACCTCAGGTTAGATGAATTAACTACCATGACTACACGGAGTACAATGCGAACGGTGCTGTCAACCAAGCCACTGTGAGGCACGACGGTCTCCGGTGCCTCCAACAGCACGCCTGATGCTGATTGTCTCGTTAGAATACTTCTCCTGAAGCCATTCAAAAGCAGTCACATCAAGCTTACCAGAGACCGACTTGCCTTGTTTCCTACGTGTAAGCTGCTCTCGTATTGACGCCCATAATTTCTCAATCGCGTCTCTTTGTCGAGCGGTGAACCTTGATACATTGTCATATGCATGCTTCACTAATATGTCGATGACAGTCTGACACCTGCAAACACGATGTTAGTCACCATTAGCAGACAAACACAAGAATAACCCTTAGTTGGAATTCGTATCTAGAGATTGAGACAAACCAAGGGATTTTGTAGCGCTTCGCAGCAATCTCCAAACAATTTGTTAACGCTTCTCTACGTAGTTTCAAAAGTCTCTGTGTTTCCTCTGCTTCCTCCTTCAGTTTGTTGTCTTTTGTTTTCTCATCCTTTTTCGGTTTGTTTGAAATCAGAGCGTCAAGCCCGAAAGGATCAAACTCCTCTTTGGTCGCATTCTCAAGAGAATTATTAGAAGAAACCACGCCCTCAGTTGTGTCCACATTACTATTGGCCATTTCTTTCTCTAATTCGAGAGCAGAAGCTTCATCGGAATCTTCTTCTTCAGTTGCAACAGGAAGACTGGAGATTAACTCTTTGATTCGCCCAGCAGCTTTCGAGAACTACACCACACCAGGATCGTAAAATGGTCATAAACATAGTTTAAATAGGCTATTAGGACAGAAGATGGGAGAGGAATGGCGGAGAGGAAAAGTAGAGAGAATGGAGCACAGCTATTTTCCACAAAGTAGTGCAGGACAAGCGCACAGCAGTAACACCTCAAACAAACAAACAAAAATACCGATATCGAAAGTAGAACAGATAAAACTCCGAATCCCTTGTCTATCGTGGAAGTCAAATAGACAGCAGTCACGCAATACTTCCCTCTGAAATCCGAAAAGGACCTTCATAAGAAATAAGCATAACAAATTGTGCAAACTAATACAGATTACAGCATATTTTTATAGTTTCCTTCGTTTTTTCAACAATATGTCACTTGTATGTTTAGACTGTCTTAACCCCTTAGGCGTCAGCTTCTCCATTTAGCTTTTGCCATCTACAATAGATGAAGAAGCAAACTGGCTATTGGGTTTCTGAGAATTACATCAGCTAAACCAACTACCTTAGATTATCAATTTAGAAGGATTTTTTCCGAGTTTTTGTCCAAGCTTCATAAACCAAGTATACCAACGACTGTCCAGCAACAGAAGTAAATAACCCAATAACTAGGTGGCAACTGTTATAGTCAATTTCAATAATTTAACCAGTAACGATTCTTACCATCTACAGAGTACCAAATATGGCAGCCACAACTACCTATAACACTTTACGGGTGTATAATCATCAAAAACTACCCTCTCTAGTTTATGCTCTGAGGTTTTACCAATGCTGAGATAATGGGAAAACCAAGTCATGGCATCGCACAAGCTTTCTAAAGGGTGTTAACGTCTCGTCTCTATATACTAAATTACTAACTTATTAAGCCTATGCACAACAGCACAACAGCACAACCGCACAGCAGTATCAACTGAATACACATTTGTCTAAGCAATTGTCTGGATAGACTGTTAGGAGTGAAGAGAAGGGTATTTTCCTTCCAAATGTTTCTTATGTCGGAAAGAGTTCGATTTGTCTAGTGGAACAAAAAATGGATCATTCTATCTTATTCCCTGTTTTTCACTTCCATCCCAACTTATTACACAAACAACAAAAATTACATCTATCTACACTCTTTCTCTCGAAAGTCCAACCCCTTCGCCCATACAATAGGTAAATGCAAAGGTACGGTGGTAATTATAAGTTGCATACAAAAACGGTAACTTCACAGGGCTGTAATTACTAACAAAAAGAAAGTGTAAACACCAAGTTGCTTACCACAAAGCTGTCGTCAGTATGCAGGTCATTTGCCACGACAGCTCGTATCGCCCATACAGCTAACATATTCTTCTGCTTCTTATTCAAACACTGCACTCAAAGTTAATTAAAGGTAACAACTTTGATATAAAATCCTAAAATCTCAACCACCATCACAAAACAAAAACACACCATGAACAGTAAAACGCTAGGCAACTTACTTCACTGGCATCTTGTGCAGCAGAGAATAATGCATGATAATCTGCTCTTATCGAAGCATCGTTACATGATGTAGGCGACAGCATAGCAGCTTCTAGGATGGCGAAGAAGTGATCGGCTGTTTCGGGCTTTACGCTTCCAGCCTGAATCAACTGTATAGCCAACTTTGACGCTTTGCTGAACTTTGCGGAATTACTAATATGCAAAGCGATTTTCTTCATAGCCTCTATGGTTTGTGCCATTGACGTGTCAGTTATCGTCTTAAACTTCAATCTCTTTTCGGGTCCCTTTGCTAAAAGGTGAAAAAAATAGTTCAGCGCCTCGACAACATAGTTATTATACGTTGAAATCAAGCAAAGTGACGCATACACACGACAATATGTCAAACTTAAACAACTGACAAATCGACATGTCTACAGATAGCTACGAAATGTGTATGCCAGCGGAAAACCGTCCTTCAAATTCCTGACATTTTACTCAGCAGAATACAATCTCGATATCAAAAGCGTTCGGGACCATTTTAAACTCCCAAATCATATTATACATCCCAAGAAACTATCTTGAATCACGACACAATAATCCGTCTCAAATTTGCCCGTCTCAACTATTTAGGATCACATAATTAGCCAAAAAAACAGGTCCAAAAATCACACGTTTTTGTTTCTGAATCAAGTAGGCGAGACTAATTCTATCAACCCAGAAAACCCTAATTTGCCCAAAATCAAATAAAATCAAACAGCAAAAGTGGAATTTCATAGAAGAAACCCTAATTGTGGAAAGATGCGGAATAAAATGAAGAATAAATTACCGGGACAATTAGGGGAAGAATCAGTGGGACGTTTAAGAGCACTTTTGAGAGGAACAACAGTTGAATTTGAAGTAGAAGTTGAAGTAGAAGGATTGAAAGTGACGTCATTAGATAGTTTAATGTTGACTGATTTCTTGAGCTTTAATGGTGGTGGTTGTTGCGGCGGAGGAGGTGATGAAGGTGGTGGTGGTGGAGACGGCGGAGGAGGGTGGTGAGATGGTGGTGGTAAGTCGCCAAATAGATCATCCGCCATTCTTCAACACTTCACTCTAAATTACCAAAATTCACAATCAAGTTGTCATATTACTCCGGTAGTTCTAAAAAAAAAGTTTAAACTCGATTTTAATTTTACGTCACTCTTATTTAAATTAAATTTCAAATTGATTTTACTTTTTTTTTTTTTAACCTATTAAAGTTGGTTAAATTATATTATTGGAATGATTTTTTAGTAGTTTCAATTATTCATGGAATATTTTGAGTTTTTATTTTTATTTATTATTTTTTTGTCAAAAATAAGACGCTACGTCCTTGGCCATTAGAATGAGGAGAGGACTCAAACCTGAGACCTATTGCTCAGGATTAAAGGGCTAAAATAGCTTAAATATTAAAAAGTAGTCACGTAAAAATGGTTAGTTGTATATAATAATTGTACACATGAGATGTGTGGCTTTCATCTGGTGGCTGATAATATCGGATGGAAGGTGGGGAATCCCTCCACTATCAAAACATGGTCTATGAAATGGGTTGATAGAAGTGTTCCATTACCCCGTGAGGAGGGAGCTAGTATGCAGATAGGCAGTTCTTTGTCGGGAGATGGGGAGTTGGAGGATGGTAGTGTTGTGAGTCTCTTCATTACAGGGAATGGTGGTTGGAATAAGGAGCGTTTGTTGGACCATTTAGAGACAGGTTGGGTTAATAAAGTGCTTGCTATTCCTATTCCCTTTAGGGATTGCCATGATAGTCTGTTTTGGATTCACACGGACTCTGGTGTTTATAGTGTCAAAAGTGCGTATGGTATTGCGAATGAGGCTAGGTGGAATAGCAGTAGTACGAGGAAGGACAAGGAACGTATTGACCCTTTGATTAAAAGTTTCTTCAAACGTGCGCTATGGCACCTTCCTGGTCCGAAGAAGTGGACTATCCTCGTCTGGTGTATACTTACGGATACACTCTCGATAGGGCACGAATTTCAAAAGCGGGGAATTGGTCGTGATTTTGGGTGCCGATCGTGTTCTGATGAATCAAGTGTGGAGACTCTGGAGCATATTTTTAGAGATTGTTTTATATCCAAAAGATTATGGGCTTCGTCGAATCTAGGCATCAGATGTGAGATGGGTAATGGGGTGTCTCTGAAACTATGGGTTGTTAACTGGTTGACTTATATTGTTAAAAAGGATAACTCGAATTGGAGCATTCTGTCCTTTCTTTCGTCTATCTGGACCATTTGGTGCACTAGGAATGATATTTTGTTTAGACAAAATACGGTCTGCTTTCAGAAGATGATGACCCTATATAATGATACTTTTTCAAATGCGTGGGCGGCTGAACATGAGTTGAAGGTTCCTGGAGGTCATTTGGAGTACAACGATGATGCTGGTTGGTGTGTGAGAAATTCTTTTCCGTTCTATGTTGTTGGAAATGATCATGGGGGGCTAACCTACTACAATCAAGGTGGACGCCGCGTGGGATAAGGATGGGAATGTGGGTTTTGGTTGGAAGGTTGTGGGTCATGAGGCAAATTGTATGCGACAGGGGTGCTTAAGGGGGATGGCGGAATCCCCGCTACAAGCAGAATCTAAGGCCATCAAGGAAGTGCTTAAGTGGGCAAGTGACCAGGGGTTTCTACATGTCCATATTTTATTTGATTGTCTTAATCTCGTGTTACAGATTGTAGGTTGCGCTACGATGAATCATCTGACTTTGGGCGTCCTTCATGATCTTCAGATTTTTTACCCTTCTTTTCATTGTTGTTGTTTTAGTTATATTCCTAGACATCTTAATCGGTTAGCTCACAATTTAGCTTGCAAAACTAAAACAATGTAACAACCGGGTTTTCCACTTTTGTTTAAAAAAAAAAAAAAAGTAGAGCTCCTAAACTCGGGACTAGATTATATCATACGAATCATTTTGAACAAGCAAACAAAGATGATCTGAGACACGGCCTTCCCAAACCTTCCTACCGTACTCAATCCTAGAGTAATGGGAAAGATCATGAGCAACCCGATTACCCCGGCGAGACACAAAGGACCAAACAACGGTGTTAAAAATACGACTCAAAGTAGCAATATCCCTTATCCCTTATCCCTTATCCCTTACTATATTAAAAGATTGAATAGTTGACTAATATATTGACTTTGCGGAATCAAAGTTTGCGTAATCGAAGTGTATGGTTAAGTTTGCGTAATCAAAGTGTATGGTTGCATAATTTGTGGGTTTGCACTAATATCCCATGTTAAGTCTTAACTACGGAATACAATTTGTTTTAAAACAAAAGTCTTAACTACTATTTAAAGTGTTTAAATAAGTTTATTGTATTTTTTATTCATGTCGATCTTGAAATATGATTTTCTTTTTCACATAACGAAAAGTATAGAATAATACTTTATGACATTTTCATAGAGTTTTTTTTTTTTTTTTTTTTACATAGTTTAATACCTCATACTCTATTATTTTAGTCAACTATTTTTAATTTATTCTATGTTTGACTATAGATGATGTATACTTTTTCGTATATTTATTTTGAGTACATCTTTCTAAATTTAATTTTTTAAAATTTCACACTTAATTAAGAAATATGTTGTAATAATAATGCATAAAATCCTTTACTATATTGAAGGAAGGAATGATTCGACGTTAATTATAATTGGTACTCAACAAAGTTAAGTGTGTAAATAAATAGAGAAAAGTCATAAAGATATTAAACGGTTAATATCAAATGTAAAATGTCTAAATACAAATATTACAGTAACTACTCTTATAATCGAGTTGAAAGAAATGCGGAATACATATAATATGGAGTGGCAAAATTAAATTAAACAATAACGAAACCAAAGTCTCTCTCACTCTCAATCTGCTAAATACAAAGAATTATTTTGAATTGTCTATAAAATAAACCGAAACTAAAAAAATTAAAACAATGTTAGACCGTGCGTAGCACGGCCAAAGAAACTACTCTCATCTAAAATAAAAGTATTATTTTGCAGTCACTTTCAATGACGATAGACTTGCAGTCATTTTTAATCGGAAGTGGAAGCCATTTTTGACGCGGAATTTAGGCTGGACTGATGAGGACATTTCCTTGACCTTGCTGCGAAATCCCCGTTGTTTGTCGCTATCTGAGGACAAACTAAGGACCAACTTTGAGTATTTAGTGAAAACGATGGGTCTTAAACCAGAGTAGTATATAATTAAGCATCCGAAGATGCTTTTGTATTCGTTGACCAAAAGGATTATTCCGAGGTGTAAAGTAATAATGGCATTGAAGAAGAAGGGTTTGATGAAAGATATCCATATAGCGCCGTTGATTGACATGCCTGACAAGGATTTCACAAGGAGGGTGATACTAAGTATCCAACTCTTTCAGCAAGTCTTAAGACTCTTTACCTCGGTAAGCGAGTGGTGGATAACATTCCTGTCTAACAACAAAGTAAGTTCTTCTTATTGGAGTTGCATTCAATACTTTCATCATATGTATTCTCAAAGCATTAGTAGTTGATTTATTTGTGTCGAATTCTTTTGAATTTGCCCTGATTGAACATCAGATTGTATTGTTCTATAGTGTAATAAACTCTAATGCTAGGAAAACTTTCAAAATTGCAGGTAATTTGTGTTCAAGGCCTTGTCTCTTGTTTCTATGACGCATGGTACGAGCATATAAGATCAATTAGATAACGAGAATTAAATGTCAGCGTGTATCTGATGAATGAAAGCTCTGCTTGGAAGTATGAACTGCTCAGATTAGATGTAGACCTGTCTGCTCTTGTACTTTCGCAACATTTTACTTTTTCCACAGCTAGTTAAATATACTTAAATGTAGGAGTCGTCATTTTTATTTGCTTGGAATTGTCAACCATAGAATTCTTGTGAATCTCTGTAGTTGTTACGGCTGTAAAAGCTTGGATGTTGATCGTTTGAACCCGGCTTCTCTTAGAATTTGAATGGGGTTTGATTAATGACGGTTTTTTTTTTCTTCGAACAATGTAAAGTTGAATGATGGATCTTAGGTGGATGTAGTCGTAGGCAATCTGATGTTTCTGAGAATCTGAGTCTTTGAGGTTGCTTTGATAGCTGCCCATTGAGAATTATGTGGAGGTAGGAGTGTCGGATTTTTAAGCGAAATGACTATATATCTTCTTGTCGATGAAATTTTGAAATTTGATGGAAAAAAAAATGACTAATATATATATGGAGTATATTTTGATTTATAAATTCATATTTTCAATTTAAAGCATTTATTTTGTGGAAAATGACTAATGTGGAAATTTCAATTTAAGTGTTGTTTTAAAAAAAAAAAAAAAAAAAATATTTATTTTAGATTGGATCGGATTAAAAAAAAAAAAAAAAAAAAAAAGGAGTGAAGTGGTGTTTTAAAAACTGCGAGAATTTACTAGCTTATACAATAAATTAGAATGAATGCGGTAGGGAAAAAAAAAAAAAAAAGCAAATTTTGACTAAATCATTTGACAAAAATTCACTCATAAAATGATCAAATAATAGACCTAATGAATTGGAGAAAATAAATACAAACAACGATCATATTCGCAAACCTACAAAATTTCCTTTAGATATTAGAAAAAAAATCTGATAGTAAGAGGAAAACAAGCTACATAGAGAATCACGAAAAATGTTAAGCTCAGTATCTTTTACCGTTTTTTTTCTTACAAATATATAAAAAATTCAATATTTTAGATCATGAGATCACATGCAAAATATATTATTTAATTAGATTGTTAGAGGAAAAGGTAGAAGAAAAATTAGATAGCATCCTCATTGATCACTGGTAGAACTATTAACTCCAATCGCAGACATGTCAGCGATAATTCTATCAAAGGACATACAATCCATTTTGAAAGAATTTCTTGTCATCCTCCTCTTTAGATACGATTCGAAGTTAAAAAACTTGCATCAGTAGCTCAATTTTAATTCCAACATAGGAGAAAAAAAGTCTTTACTTGAAAAAATCCGTTGAGAAAAGTAAAAAAAAGAGTAAGAAATTTTTAAACTCCGGACTCCAAACTTCAGACAACTTTAAGATGACGAAAACATACCTAAAAGAGATTCTCACAAACAACTACTCCGTAACAAACACTAATACGACACCACTCACGTACTTATCACTACTGTAAGAAACTCCGCTTCTGGATATCCTCGGGTGAGAGTATTTTAATATACCAGACATTGTTTACAAAAAATGCCCTGCATGAGAAAGAAATAAAGGTTATCTCAACTCGTTTCGATGAATAACAAGACTCCTCACTTTTCAAACATCGTGAAAGTACACGGAAACAAAAGGTTGAGTTGTCGAGTCAGAGTTCACCATCCATCCTTGTGGAAAGTAATAACACGATACTTTCTCGATTCTAATTTAGGTGATCTGAACATTTGATGTTTGAAGTCCATCAATATCATTAAAATGTTTCGAGGCACTTTTTGTAATTTATGTCATCTTTGTTCCCGAGAGTCTCCTAAATGAACATGGGCTACTTCATGAAAAAGAATACTGCTTTCATAACCCGCTGTCACGAAGTTAAGTGAAAATACACCTTTCAAATATACTGCAGTTTTCATAGAAAGATCTGAGAGTAAAAACAGACTGCCCAGATTTTTTTACTGACTGGGCAGAACAAACAGCTTACCTCGGAAGACGACGACACTTGCCGAACTCAGATGAGATCAGCAACGTTGGCGGGGAGCTCTTCAATAATAACATTGTAGAATTTCTGAATATCAGCAAGCATCCTCTCATCGTCACGGGTCACGAAATTGATGGCAACACCCTTCCTTCCGAACCGACCACTACGACCAATCCTATGGAGGTAGTTCTCAGGTTGAGTCGGCAGGTCGTAGTTGATCACCAGCGAGACTTGCTGCACATCTATACCACGAGCTAGAAGGTCGGTGGTGATGAGGACACGAGATGACCCAGAGCGGAATTCACGCATGATCACATCCCTAGCGTTCTGGTCCATGTCTTCGTGTGTGGCTGACACGGTGTGGTCACGGGACCTCATCTGGTCGGTCAACCAGTCGACCTTTCGCCTGGTGTTGACGAAGATGACACACTGAGTGATGGCCAGCGTTTCGTAAAGGTCCCAGAGGGTGTCAAGCTTCCAGTCTTCCTTGTCGACGTTGACATAGAACTGCTTGATACCCTCGAGGGTAAGCACGTCACGCTTCACGAGAATTCTCACGGGTTTGTTCATGAACTTCCTGGTGATTTCCAGAGCCTCGGGAGGCATTGTAGCAGAGAAGACTCCTACCTGAATCTTAGGAGGTAGTTGCTGGAAGATGTTATAAATCTGCACACCAAAACAGAATTTAAAAATCATTTCTCCGCAAATGGTCAGGTGTTATATATCTCACAGTCAACAAACATGAAGATAAACAATGCATTGCAATGAAAACAACCACGTGATAAAACCGCATCATACCAAAAAGAAAAAAAGAAATCACACAGCCAAAACACGTGTTCATGTTGACTAGCAACTCGTGTGTAGATCACTGGTATGAACATAGCGTAAGGCAGGTTCAGGATGAACAACCAGCAAAGCAGGTGAACCATATAAGCAGTTAAATATGAACAACCAGCTAAAAGTCTAAGACAAAGACAGATATTATCGACTTGTTCTCTTCGTCTTAAATTGTCTGAAGTTTGAAGTTAAGTTATCTGAAGTCACATGAAATCCTTTGAATAGTGTTTGTTTGGTAGTTAGTTTGCTGAAGTGATATGAAGGTTTCTAAAGTTTAGTGTATTTCTAGAATGAAGTTTGCTGAAGTTATCTTTGAGTTTTATGAAGTGATTGACAAGTTAGAAAAAAATAAGATGAGTAGAACACGTAGCACATCAACTGATTGAGATAATAAGTTCAGATAAAATCGTACCTGGTCCTTGAAACCACAAGAAAGCATCTCATCGGCCTCATCAAGAACGAACATCTTGATGTTATTGGCGCGAAGAGATTGCCTGCGGAGCATATCAAAGACACCTCCAAGAGTACCAACAACGACGTGGACTCCAGCAGCAAGGATCTTTTGGTCTTCACGGACACTGGTTCCACCAACACAAGCATGAACCTTGACTCCGAGATAATCACCAAGGGCACGCATAACCTTTTCAATTTCCTGAGCCAGCTCCCTTGTGGGAGCGAGGACGAGAGCTTGGCAGTCCAAGAGCTCGTAATCGAGCTGCTGCAAGATACCAGAGCAAAAAGTAGCCGTCTTTCCGGTACCTGATTGAGCTTGTTGAATCACATCGAGACCTTTGCAGAAGGGAACAATTCCTCTTTGCTGAATAGCAGAGGGCTTCTCGAAACCTGTTAAAAAACATCGTAATCATATTTCTGAACAAGAAGAAGACTACAAAGAAAAAAAAAAAAAAAAAAAAAAAAATTAAAAAAAATTAAAAAAAATTGGAGAAATTATTACCATAAGCATAGATTCCTCTGAGAAGATTCTCAGCCAAACCCATTGAATCAAAGGTATCGTAAACCTCATCATAGGAAGTGAAGAAATCTTTTCCTTCATCAGAAGGCCTTCACCATTGGACAAAGATAAAGCAGCAAAGATTAACATAGGATTCCACACATTTTCGGATTAAATTTTAAAAGAACAATGATAATCACCACAAACAAGATGAAACTGCAAAACGAAAGAACAAATTGAAACAAAAGCACTTACAGTTCCATTTTCGAGTCATACTGACGAGCATCAAACTGTGAACTTTCAGGTGCTTCTCCAGCCATGACTACCAGAATAAAAAACATATAAAAAAACATTAAATTAAATTAAAAAAGTAAAATAAATTGAAACCAAGATCAATTGGTAATCGAGCTGCTAAATCCAAGAACACACTGAAGTCGACATCAGGCAAGCAAAGAAGTTGTTAGCAACAAAACAACCAAAGAACAACAGTAAGAAAAGTACTACGTAATATATCAGAATAACAGTAAGAAGAGGGATGTGTGACAACTTACTCCCAAGACTCTCCACCAGAATTTGAATATTAACGGCATGGTTATCATCATTCACGAAACCAAGCCTGTCAGCAAGAAAGCTGATAGGCTGGCCGCTGAAGAGACTCGGAACTGGTATCGTTGTCGCAACAGCACTCTTCAAGAAAAAAAATAAAAAATAAAAATTAGATTTGATATTAAATAAATAAATTAAATACCTTTAATTCAATACCTGTTTCACCGCACTTCCAATATCCTTAATATTAACAGTGATTCTCTTGCCATCACCACCACTACTGGCCAAAACAACCAACTGTTGCTGAAGAGGTTGCTGAAGATCCAGCTTCTGGGAGGTCTCCAGCGTCTCCAGCTTAAGAAGCGACTCAGGTGGAATCTCGCACATACTTGGGTTGAGAAACGCCTTGTCAGACACTACAAACACGTTAGCGAGACAAGGGAGCTGCCCAATCTTCGTCATTAGCATTGGTACAGACTCCCTCGCCACGTTATACCAAGAGAACGAAAGGGTCCTCTTTGTTTCAAACTCCACAAAGTCTAACTTTCCTTTGCGATTCTTCGACAACTCCGTCTAATAAAAATAAAAATAGAGCAGTTAGGCAAACCTCCAATTCAAGTAAAAAAGAAAACAAAAAAACACTAGGCACGTAGAATTATTAATTACAATAGGCACGTAGAATGATTAATTAGCTGTTAATATCATACGACTTGAGCTGTGTTTATAAGCTGATAGCTGAGAATAAGTCTAAGACTGAGCTTACTAAACAAGTCTTGTCTTTCTAAGCAGCTAAAACACTGAAGCTAAAAACCCCTCTCCTTCTAGTCGAGTTACAGCATACCTCACCCCACGGCCCAGGATTATCCAATGTCTGAGCATCTACCAGAACTCATTAATTAGAAAAAAAAACTTTGAAAAACCTCTATAAACACCTAACACAATTACAGGATATGGAATAAACAATTGACAACATACCCAAAAGTTCTTGAATTCCTTGAACTCATCTGGTTGAAGGAAAAAAAAGAGTTTGTACAGATCGTTCTGACCAGGCTCCTGAAAATCTATATGGAAGACACCAAAACAACACGCATCTTCTATATGACCGTCAACATTGCATTCCTTTACCCAGAGATTATAAATGGACCATAGGTATATGAGATTGACAGTATTGATAACGCCATGGCGCCCAGCAATATGGGCAAGGAAAATGGTTCTTTCATCTACCTTGATCAACGACAGAGAATTACATCGCGCTTTAAAGGTCAAAAACTGTTTTAGTTCATCGTTCCATAAAGGCTTCCCAACTTCCTTCTTCCCCTTGTTCAAAAACTTAACAGCAGCCATAGAATCAGTAAAAACCTCAAAGTCCTTCAAATAGGGGAAGGTTTCCAAAAGAAATACAAGAATCGTGTTGATCGATATTAATTCAACCAAGTTCGAATCGACATGGCTTTTCTCGCGCTCACTCCTCATTATCGGAACTCGGGCAATCTAAAAAGAAAATCAAAAAGAAATATCATAAAAAAAACCCTAAAATTAAACCCAATATTTATCAAAAAGAAATACAATAATAGCAAATTCTAAATAAACACATCTTATCAAGAAAGAGAGCAAAAAAAAAAAAAAAAACCTTACCCTGAGATATTTCCCGCAATCATCACATTGACCGTAACCAGCAGCTGCAACATGATTCTTCCGGCAATTACCATCCGTGTAAACCTTTGCTGTGGTAGGTTCAGGGCATTTACACCAAATTTTACGAACTGAATCAGAAATAATCTTCGGACGAACCTTAGAAAAAAGATCGAAAACTTTTTTAGATAACGCCATTAGATTAGATGGAGGAGGAAATGCTTAGGGTTTACAAATAAGAGGGTTTATATATAAATATGAACGAAATATTAAAACAAGTCTAAATAACCCACATAAGAAAAAAGAAATTCAAGTCTCCGCAAAAGCAATTTCTTTTGGTGATTTAAAATAAGTCAATAAAATTAAATAAAAAAGCCAATAAAAATTTGTAAGCAAACTTAATTTGTAATTTTACAAACAAAAAAATTTAAAAAAATAATTGTAAAAAAATTTAATTTTAAAAAATGAATTAAAAACTAATCAAGTTAAAAAAAAATGGACTAATAGGAGTAGTAAGAGTATTTGGAGCTATAACAAATAAATAAATAAATATAAAAAAATTACCTCAAAGGCTTATTGCAAGTTGAATCAAGAGAATAGAGAAAGAATGGGTAGAGAAATTGAGATAGAAAGGAGATGAAAATATAATTGGGAATAAAAGAGGAAGAAATAGGGTAGAGAAATATTATAATTGAAGGGTGATATAATTGAGGTGACAACAGACAATTTCATAAGTTGAATCAAGAGAAGAGAGAAAGAATGGGTAGAGAAATTGAGATAGAAAGGAGATGAAAATATAATTGGGAATAAAAGAGGAAGAAATAGGATAGAGAAATATTATAATTGAAGGGTGATATAATTGAGGTGACAACAGACAATTCCATAAGTTGAATCAAGAGGAGAGAGAAAGAATGGGTAGAGAAATTGAGATAGAAAGGAGATGAAAATATAATTGGGAATAAAAGAGGAAGAAATAGGGTAGAGAAATATTATAATTGAAGGGTGATATAATTGAAAATATTGTTGAGAGAGAAAGATATTTGAACTGATAATGTTTGAGTGGTGTATGGATGTGAAGGTAAGTGTGTATTTATATTGTATAACATGGGTTGTGGTTTGGGCTTTTAATGAATTTGGGCCTTCTTTAATTTACCTACTTTTGCATTTAATAATCTCCTCATTTATCACCTAATTCTCAATTAACAATTACTTTGGCCAATTTCAATCGACTCTAACACGTATAAAAAATGGTGAAATCGACTCTAAATTTGCCTGACTCTTATTATAAGTAAAATTCAAACCGTTTTCAATTTTTTTTTTTTATTGATTAGAGCATGTTAAAATTGGTCAAAGTACATTATTGGAATGTTACTTCAATAGTTGGGATTATTCGTGGATTAATTCGAGTTCGGATTATTTATGGAATAAGAGGAACAGTTCGGATTATTCTTGACAATTAATCCATTATATTATTTGGTTTTTTATTTTGGATTTTTAGTTGTTTTCATCATTAAATTTTTGTTCAATTTATCTATCTATACAAATACTAATTACTAATTACTAATTTACTATTTACTAATCTACTAATGCATTAATTTACTAATGCGCTTATTATAATATACAAGGATGGCCCTCATGTTTGCAATTGTTACATGGCATTCATTTCATTGAAGGCCCGCATGTTTGCAATTGTTATGTGGCATAGAGTGATTTTACCACGATAGCAAGAGAATATAATATAGAGAGAATTTGGGAAATAATTGAAGTTAATTGTATGAAGTACTCCGTAATTGACAAGGAATAACAACCATTTACAATTACTCCTTGACAAGGAACAACAACCATTTACAATTACTCCTTTAATTAATTACCTTCCTACAATTACTCCGTAATTGACAAGGAGTATTTGTTACACTAAATCAAAGGAGTAATTGTAGGAAGGTAATTAATTATTTATAGTATAGTATACGGAGTACTTAATTTTCTCCATTAACTTCACGAGATAATATAAAGTGGAAAGGGAAATTAAGGAATTTATTGAGAAGAGAAACTAAAAAAATTTGAATTATTGACATAATTACATAATTAATTTTAGGTAGAAATCAACAAAGCATTTAGAAGCGAAATCTGATGGTGAGTTTTTGCGTTGGAGTTCTTGATAAGAGCTTTATAAATAAAGTTCTTTCAATTGTGATGATTATTGGGTTTGTTGAAGAAAGAGTGAGTTCTTATTTAAGAAGCTAAGTTTTTTCAATTCTGATGTAAAATAAAATAATTTATTGGTGAATAAAAATAGGAGTGGGGCCAATTAAGAACAAATTAAAAAGTTTTTTCATTGTGTTAAAAAGTCTTTAAATTTTAAATTGTATAACTATATATATAGTTCTTTATCTTTTCTTTCTTAGAAGCGAATCTGATGAAAACCCACAAATAAAGTTCTTTCAATGCCAAGTCATTTTTCATCACTTTCTAAGTTTAAGTACTTTTTGATTTAGTGGAAGAACTTTTGTTTTATTCTTATTTTGAATTTACTAATATTTTTTTTTATCTCTACCACATTCATTTAATTTCTTGAAAAAAACAAATAACTTAGTTTTTAGTTTGACAAACTCAAGGACATTAATGGAGAAAACTTTATTTTTAAAGTTCTTATCGTCAAACTCTAGATAAGAACCACCCATTGCACTTGCCCTTTTAGCCTTATAGGTTATTATACTATTCCAAAAATAGCTTAAAAACCAACCCACCAAATGTTACTCCCAAATATATCAAACACACATACGAAGTATTAGATAGATATTGTTGCAATTTCCTAAATTTCTTGATCTCTAAGATATAAATTTCAACTTTAAGATTTTAAATATTTGTCGCATAAATTCCGTTCACACTCTTATAATATAGAGAAAATATAAAATTGAATAGAGAGTATTGCGGAGTGATACAAAAATTCTTTTCACATACATACGGAATTCAATATCCAATTTTTATACTTTTTAGGTAGAATTTAATTTAATTTAATTGTTAATCTAGGGAGTATCCGTCAACCTTTCAATCTTCACATCTAGGGAGTATAAATATTTTACGTTTTCTATGTGTCATTTAATCGAATATGATTAATTGTATACGGATTTTACTCAGGTTGTATACTTTTTTTCATTTTTTTTCCCCTTTCTACCCTTTTTTACTCTTTTGTATACAAAATCCTCTCTTTTGTCTTTCCTAATTTTTCTTAAACTGATTTCATACAATTTTTTCAATTATAATTCTAAATTCATACAATTAATTCAATTATAATTCGATAATCAATTCAACAAAGTAATAATTTCTATTTAATTTCAATCTATTTCATAAAATCATGTGTAATATGATTAATTTTGATGAATTTAGGTTAAAATTAAATTAGGGTTTACATGAAATTGGGATTTTGGGGGTTGCCGGCAATGGGAGGCGGGTGACGGCCGGAGGTGGTGGGTGGCGGCCGGAGGTTAAAAAAAAAAAACTTACGTTGGAATCCAGTATGATATCCAACAAGCAAAGCATATAATCAATTATTTCCACACGTTTATTTCAATTAATTAAAAGAGGTCATTGTCAATAATGAGCACTACCTGCCGCCGCCACCCACCACCTCTGGCCGTCACCCGCCTCCCGTTGCCGGCAACCCCCAAAATCCCAATTTCATGTAAACCCTAATTTAATTTTAACCTAAATTCATCAAAATTAATCATATTACACATGATTTTATGAAATAGATTGAAATTAAATAGAAATTATTACTTTGTTGAATTGATTATCGAATTATAATTGAATTAATTGTATGAATTTAGGATTATAATTGAAAAACTTGTATGAAATTAGTTTAAGAAAAATTAGGAAAGACAAAAGAGAGGATTTTGTATACAAAAGAGTAAAAAAGGGTAGGAAAGGGAAAAAAATGAAAAAAGTATACAACGTGAGTAAAATCCGTATACAATTAATCAATACCCCATTTAATATCACCATAACTCCGTAGTTATTACAATCTTTCTTTATCTCCGTCTCCCAAAATTACAATATTCCATACTCGTAGTCTCGTCTCATTAAATGCTATACCTATTTCTATTTGGTTAAGGAAATTTTTAATGTTTATCTGTTCATTTTACGATATGACCATAACTACTGAATTGTCAAGTCCTTTAGTGTTAGACCAAAATATGAAATAAATCTACTAAAAGTCACTCATATATGGTACTAAAATTTTTACTGACAATAATCATCATTATCTTTAAAATGCTACAAAAATTGTATAATCAAATATAAATAAAACAGATTTATAATAATTTATTGTAAAACTCATTTCATACAAAAATTTGTGTGTGAAAAATTAGAAATTTAAGCTTATAGCTAAATATTTTCTAACTTAGTCGAATGAGTAAGTATTCTACGAGATGGTCTAACATTTTCATACTGTTAGACCTATATTATTTACGAGACAACACGAAATAAAACAGTTAGTATAACATACACACGTGTGTACCTTACTCCATATACCCATGATGTTTAGTTACCTTTTTACCCTTTTCACTTTAACCCTAGTTTTTTTAAATTAAAAATAAAAATAAAAAAAGAGTCAGTTGAGCATCCGTAGCCCACTAGCCCCCTAAACCAAAACTACTTCCATTTACCCCCTTTTTCATCTCAATCATTCTTACCCAAAATCAACCTAAACATACATTTAATTTTAATTATTTGCACAATTATTCAATGACAGGACATGCAAGAACTAATCGGTGAGTTTTAATTTTATTTTTGTAGTAATTTCGTTTTATTTTTGGTACTTTTTTAGGGTTATGAATTTCGGTACTTTTTTTTGTTGTCATTGTTGTTTTATTTGTTTTAGGGTTATGAATTTATCAATGTTTGATTTAATAATTGGGGGAAATTGTTGATTATTAAGTTAGGGTTTATGAATATGTTAGGTTTTGGAAATATAATTGGGCAAAGTTGCATTTTTTTTTTTTCAAATTATGAATTAAAAGTATTAGTTTTTCCAATTTTTTTTCGGAAATAGGCAATTAGTAACGATTTTTTGAATATCAATCCATTAATTTTGATAAATTTTTATAATGAATATGGTGTTTTAGAATTGAATATGTATGTTTTATAATTGGTTATGTATGTTTAGGAAATGAATATGGTGTTTTTGAAATGAATTTGTAAGTTTAGTAAATGAATATGTTGTTTTTAGAGATTTATATGTATTTTCTGAAAATGACTATATAATGTGTATATATAATGACTATATAGTGTTTTGTAAATGAATATATAGTGTTTTAGAAACGAATATATAGTGTTTTGTTAATGAATATATGTGGTGTTTTAGAATTGAATATATTAAGTTTTGTAAATGAATATATGGTGTTCTAGAAATGAATATATAGTGTTTTGTGAATGAATATATGTAGTGTTTTAGAATTGAATCTATTGAGTTTTGTAAATGAATATAAGGTGTATCAGAAATGAATGTATAGTGTTTTGTTAATGAATATATGGTATTTTGTTAATGAATATGCAGTGGTAGCACTAGTGGAGATTCAACGAATGAGACCCGAGCCAGGCTACGGGCGAAAAGAGATATATAATGAATATGTAGTGTTTTAGAATTGAATGTATTGGGTTTTGTAAATGAATATATAGTGTTTTAGAAATGAATATATAGTGTTTTGTTAATGAATATATAGTTAATGAATATATAGTGTTTTGTAAATGTATATAGTGTTTTAGATATGAATGTATAGTGTTTTGTTAATGAATATATAGTGTTTTAGAATTGAATATATTGAGTTTTGTAAATGAATATATAGTGTTTTGTTAATGAATATATAGTGTTTTATTAATGAATATATAGTGTTCTGTTAATGGAGGAAATAAAAAACAAGAATGACTGAGAACCGTAAAAAAAATATTAATTTTACCCAAATAGAGTCAGTTACAAGGAAAAGAAAAAAAAAAAAGAATAAAAAAATATAAATTCCTAAAGTTTAGTAACAAGTACTACTACCAACAACTAATGTAAAACAATGGGGTAGTTTTAGGGTTTAGTTATTAAGGGTAAAATAGTAATTTTAAATGCTTGGGTGTTTGAAGTATCATACACTAGTGTGTATGATATAATTTACCGAAATCAAATGTAGCATTTAAGAGCACAATAAACAATTAATTAATTGGGTCAAGAATATTACGAGTAAAATAAATACGGTGTAGATTAAAAATCAACTGTTCAACTTCATTGGTCCATTACTCCATGCATTATTCACACTTTTACCTAGTGTTCGTTTGGTTGTAATGTGAGAATCACATTTCCTAGGAATTCTAAAATGTCGGGAATTGAAAATTCATGTGAATTGAGAAAAATGTGTTTGGTTGACAGGATGGAAATAATTTGATGTGGGAATGTTCAATTACCTAGGAGATCTAGGTAAAGAAATTCCTCCATAATGATGGAATTACTTTCCTATGTGATTTTACAATTCTCATGAATTTGGCAACCAAACAAGTGTTGGTTAATACAATTCATGAAATTTCTAAATTCTCATAATTTTAAATAAAATAAAATTGGTACTATATTTGTTCCATTAATAGTTATTAATATTAATAAATTTGGTGACGTTGCCATTTTATTTTGTGGTGATCTCATATTAACTTAGTGCTTGTTTGGTTGACATAGGAATTACATTCCTATGGGAAATTAATTTTCCCATGAATTACTTTCCTATACACAAATCCCATGAATTGACTAAATATTGTTTGGTTGCCATGAAGTAATTGGAATTTCCCATGAATTAGTTTCCCATATTTTGTTTGGTTGCACTATTTCAATTCCTACATAATTTGTATATAATTCCTATTTTGCCCAGGAGTTAGACGTAATAAGTACTCCGTATGTATTAGTAATTGGGACAAAAAAAAATCAAAGCAAATACATCCAAGCATCACGTATGTATTACACAAACATCATCAGCATGCACGTATTTCATTTTTTTTTTTTTCTTCTTTTTTGTTTTTTTTCCTATTTCTTATTGTAATCATAAGATTATTAATTAAAATTTTAATAATAAATAACAAAAACAAAGGGGAAAACATGTACCAAAATCAAGAAGTTGAGCGAGGACTTCTATCTTCACTTTCAAGAGAAGAGGAAGCGGGATGAAAAAGTGGAGAAGACATAATGTCAAGTAGAGTTTAACCCTAATGTAATTAGGTAATTTTTAAGAATTATGGAGGATAAATTAGTAATTTGCTAAAGTAAAACATGTAGGAAAGTTAAATTAACTAGGGGGGGTTGGGTAATTAAATTCCTACATATTATAGGAATTCTACTTTCCATAGGATTTTTAGTTTCCCCCAATTTTCCAAAAAAGGGTAACCAAACAACTTTCAAAACTCAACTTTCCTAGGATTTTAAATTTCCTGTGTTTTTAGAGAGTAACCAAACAAGCACTTACTGTCATTACTATTTTATGTTTCGTAAGTGGTGATTGCTAACAAGAGTTATTGTATTAGTTTATATCATGTACATTTTGTGGTCATCTATATTTCTTTATCATACTATAGGAATGCCATAAAATATCCTATTGAACACGTGGCAGTAGATGAAACAATTAACATCCCGCCAAAGTGTTTTGTACTACTAAGTACTAACCTAATTAATCTTTGCATTAGAATTGGAACTAGTTAAGTTCCCGTGCGATGCACGGTTAATATAGATATTTATGTTAATTAAAAAGGTATACTTTAGGATATTTATACCAAAGTTACACATATATATGAAACAATTGTTCATTTCATACGATACTTCTAATAATATTGAAATACTTATTCATATAATCTCAATACATAGGAATTCTCCGTATTTGTTTACTAACTTTTATATTATGAAAAACAATGTTACTTTAATATTCAAAAACTAAAACACTTTTATGATTTTTCATTCCTTTTTAGTTGCTCTTTTGACTCAAAAATTAGTCCTATACTCCCTCCATCCTAAAATAAGTGTCTCCTTTCCTATGTAAATTACATAGAAAAGGAGACACTTATTTTGGAATGGAGGGAGTATTATTTTAGTATAAAGATATTTTATTGGAACGATGGTTTAATATATCCCTCAATCTAATATAAGTTGTGACAGTGTATAATATACTTATACTTATTTATCCGCGCTTATTTATCTAAAATGAAATTAATCATTCTCTACAAAATTACAATACTCTTTATTAATGAACTAAAACCTACCAAATTATCTAAGATAAAGTATACCAAAAAAATCAAATAAAAAAATATACACAAATTAAAACAAAAAAACAAAGATATAGAAAAAATGTAGACAAAGATATACAAATTAAAATAATTAGACAAAGGTATAGTGCATTCTTAGTAATAGTAAATATTTGTATAGACATTTTACCCGTATTTTCCAAAATATTTTTAAAAACAGTACGATAATTTGATGGTGAGAATGGTATAGCTGTAAATAGATTTTTTGTATATTAATTAATATTTTTTTAATTTTAGAAATTTCGTAGTATAACCAGCGGCGGATTTGGGTGGGTGCACCCACTACAGCCGCAAAAAATAATTAATAGTAATGCATTTCATGGATCATTAAACTGTTGTAGCATAATTGGCAAAGGGTGTGAATGTTGTCTTGGACATCACAAGTTCAAGTCCCTTTGAGGGCATGCATTTTTTGAGAATTTTTTTGCATGATTGTCAATGGATTTGATCCATAAATCCAAAAAAAAAAAAAAAAAAAAAATCTTCCGTATGTGATCTTATAAAATGAATTTATGTGTTTCTTTGTTTTTCTTTAAAGTTTGAATTTGATACGGACTAATATGCAAATAATTTTGCAATTTTTACATGCCTTTTTTCTTTTTACGAAGTGCTATTTAAATTTAATATAATTCCAAAAGTAACGTGATAGCATCCAAAAAAGTTATACCAAATATTACGAAGGATAATCACATAATTAAACTTTACGACAAATTGTTGTATGAGACACTAAAAATAACATTATGTGATAGTCATCAAATCTTAAAAAAAGTATTACTAACATGAATTTTTTATTTTTATTTTTTTCTTTTGAGTTTGTCTCGTTAGAGATTTATGTACAATGTACAACCAAAAGCTATAATATGTGTGTCCAAGTAATGTTGATATTTTTCGTTAAGGGAAAAAAAAATTGTCGATTTGCTTCTCGAGTGCACCCATAACATTTAAATTTTGTGTCCGCCACTGCCAATAATATTCAAATCTTTATATGCATGCACTTTTTTCACTAATATATAAATACTAAAAAAAAATTTAGCAAGCAATATATAATAATGATGATAATAATAATAATAATAATAATAATAATAATAATAATAATAATAATAATAATAATAATAATAATAATAATAATAATAATATATTTTAGCATTTATTTTCATTAATATTTGATAAGTATTTATGAAAATTTTATTAACAGTCTATTTATTTAACTTGAACTAATTTTAATTTATGATTTGCTATAAAATGGTTTTGAATTGGTCTTATTTTTATTCAAATTATTATCAATATTATTATAATTATTATTCTTAATAATATTATTATCACTATTATTAACAACATTAATGTTATATATAACTTAGGTATTATTATTATTATTATTATTATTATTATTATTATTATTATTATTATTATTATTATTAGGTAATTTATTTATTTAGAAATCTTGAAGTTTTCTGAAGTAATCTGAAGTTTTCTGAGATTGTCTGAAGTAATCTGAAGTTTTCTGAAGTTATCTGAAGTTTTCTTAAGTTATCTGAACAAGAGAAAAACTTGAGATGAGGAGAAAAAGCCCTTATTCAACCAAAAACGATGGAAAAAACCCGCAAATACGGCCCAAACCCGTCTGGAGAATCGAACCCGATACCTCAAACTGGACCTCCTGAACTCCCAACTTAGGAAACTCAACATTGCACACCACCTGTTCGACTTAATGTCTCAGAGAAGACGACCTTACGTTGCAATGCAAATTATGGCTAGATGGGTTAATATTGTTGGGCTTAATATGAATATGGGTGAATTCGTCAACGAATACCCACATGTTTTCGAGGTTTTCAAGCACCCGGTGAGGAGGAATGTGTGTTGTAGTGTTGCGAGTGAAATGCGTGCATTGATCGAGGAAGAAAGGGTTGTTGTGAAGGAGAGGGAAGCAGATAATGTTCGGATGTTGAAGAAGATTTTCATGATGTCGAAAGAGGGCACGCTCCATTTACATGCTTTGAGGTTGGTTAGGCGAGAGTTGGGGTTGCCAGAGGATTTTAGAGAATCGATATTTGGGGAAGTATTCAGATGATTTTAAGTTGGTTGATATGGAAGTGGTGGCGTCGGTGAAGAGGGACGAGAATTTGGCGTCTGCGAAAATTGAGGGGTGGAGGGAGAATGAGTATAGGGAGAAGTGGTTGAGTGAATTTGAGATTAGGTACGCTTTTCAGATAAATTTTCCTATGGGGTTCAAGATTGAGAGCGGGTTTAAGGAGAAATTGATGAATTGGCAAAGACTGTCGTACGTGAAGCCTTACGAAAAAGAGGGTACGAGGAGTCGTACTAAAGCTGGAATCGAGCGGTTTGAGAAGCGGGTTGTGGGGGTTGTGCACGAGCTGCTAAGCTTGACAGTTGAGAAGTTGTTGCCTGTTGAAAGATTTGCGCACTTACGTAAGGATTTGGGCATCGAAGTGAATATGCGTGAGCTGTTGCTGAAGCACCCTGGAATATTTTACATATGACTAAAGGAAGCAGTCAGACTGTTTTTCTTAGAGAAGCGTATACTAAGGGCTGTTTGAATGAGCACAACGATCTTTATATTGTCCGGAGGAAGATGTTGGACCTTATGTTGCTTCGTTGTCGTCATACTCGAAAAATGAAGCAAGATAAGGTAATTGAGGAGGAGAAACCGATTGTAGAAATTGAGAAGGTTGTGACGAGTAGAAGAGATGGAGACTGGATCATTCCGTTTCTTGATAGATCCGACTGAAGGTGTGACTACTTTGTGTCAGAATCTGGTGCACATTTATATGGAACCTTGTACTGTCTCTCAGGTAGCTCTAATCGGTATAAATTATTCGTGGCGTTTGGAAACTATCACATGTTTTTGTGGATTTTTTTTTGCAATATATGCTAGATTTCTTGTTTTCTGTCAATGTTACTTCATTTCCTACAGCTACGCTTTCTAGCTCTAGTTTATTCGGTGGTAATGATCATCATGGCTAATTGGTTATCAAGTACAAAGCTGTTGATGCTGATAAAATGTTTCATTATATCCCTGTGATTCTTTGCTGACTTTCTTGGAGAAATATGCCCATAAACGAGTCATGCATTGTGATTGAAGGATTTTGCAATCAGTCTAGTAGAAGCCGGACGATTTAGAACTAGTTAGCATATTGGTTTACTGTTTCATCAATTAGCTACTATGCTTCATGTTTGAACTGCTAGATTGTTATTCTATACTCATTAAATAATGTTATTGCATAAAAAATCTCTCTTAGTTTGATAAGATGTTCAAGTGATCAAGCAGAGATGCAGTCATTTTCCTCCATAGTTTATGCCTTTGGCAATTTGAAATGTAAAATATGTTTTTTTAGTAAAATGGATTCAAGGAGCTTGTGACTCAGACTTTCAAGAGGTATGTCGTAATCCCTTTGTACCCAGATATTTCTTTGGGTATACAGTGCCATATTCCATACGTCTCTGTTTGAACGGGATACAAGTTTTTACCAGAGATGTGGAATGAACATATTAATCACTTTGTATATTTTAGGTTGGTGATGGATTATATCTATTGCCAATGGTACTCATGTAAAGGCTGAAAAGCAAGCATAATTTCTGTTGTTACGTACATTTAAGTATATCTGGCGTAAGATTGTCGTACACATACAGCAGAATGTCTGACCTTATTAGAGTTATTGTAACCATCACCTAGATGATTTATATACTTTACGTGAACATGTTGTATGCTTACAATGATCTCATTTAAGTTTTTGTAGATTCTATTATTTGTGGCCTATAGGCGTATCATTTCTTCGTATGATACTTTGAAATTGTTGTTATTGCATATAAGAAATGAGAAGAGTATTCCATTGTAATATGTTAAGCTTTCAGAAAATACAACGTACAATGCATAATTTAATAATAACCTTGGCAGACATCAAATTTAATGGGTAAGAATCGTTAAAGATTTACAGTGATGTATTAATTTAATCATGAAGCAACGTCATTTGACTTTTGATTAGTCGAGAAATGGGTCCAATTCAACAGCAGTAGGGCGAGAGGGGTCGTGAGCAGTTTCAGAATGGTGCATACTGGTCCAAACTTTTTGGAAAAGGCCATCCTGTCAAACTTTGTTGTTCGCAGAATTAAGCTCCGAACCACCTACGCGAAACATGCAAAATAGAGTTATGTCAACTTAGATCCAAGGTACATGAATCATTTTATATTTAACGCATTTAGTTTGAATCATTCTGCTCTCATTTACCTCTTTATCCTTGGTGGTTGACGCCTGGCATTGAAAAACATAAATTAAGTGAGTCGTTAACCAGTCAAACAAAATTATAAAAAGTATAAGAAATTTTATCGTTTGTTTTAGTCAAACGTGTTGCATTAAGCATCTAATTTGTGCTCCTATCTTGTATGAACTTATCTAATACAGTCTGTCATGTGTCTTTGAGTTGGTGTCCTTCCTGATTCCTGAACATGCCTACTCCTAATATGATGCATTTTAGATTTGAAACGAGAATTTTGAAGTTATTGCATAAATGAAAGAGTTTATATGAGGAAAATCAAAGCATGCCTTTTCAAGGACTGCGGTCTTACAGTTGTATGTGGCACCGGCTTTGGAATTCCATAGCTGGGAATGGGCACGGTCTTTACCTGTAAGAGTTTCACGTTAGTGTTTCTTTCACAAGTGCTTATCTTTTATCGACGTTGGTGAATATAACCCAACACTGACAAGGATACATACCAAATTTCTATATTCAAGATTGTAGAACATGTTAACGTATCTTTGTTTTGCTTGCTTCTGATCTTTGTTCAACAATTTCCAGAAACTATATAAGCAACCCATATTCAGAACTTTGTTCGCGTAGATCTTCCATGTGTAGCTGTAAAATGAGGCAAGAATATAAGACTGTTAAAAAACAGACCGATTTTAGAAAACTATGATAATTTGGTGATAAATCTTGTTTTGATGGCTAAATTTGTTATATGCATGGCTGTAAATTAAGATTGCTTGTTTACCATTCATAAATTCGTTGTAAACTTGCTGCTGAGATTGTATTCCAGTATCCATCTTCCTCATTGCTCTTCTGGAAAAAGTCAGCAATCTTGTTGCTCGATTCATCTCCATTATGGGGATCAATATGAAAGCCAGAGACACCATCAACAATAATCTCGGCTGGACCTCCCTGATTGGTGGCAAAAGTGGGCAACCCGCAGTTCATGGCTTCAATGACTGTAAGACCAAATGCTTCGTACAAAGCTGGCTGCACGAATGCACCTCGTGTATCAGCAATGCAGCGATACAGCTCACCGTTTCTGTATTTATCTGTCTGCGCAGCTATCCATCTAAACTGGCCCTTCAAGTTGTACTTCTCTATCAACATGTGCATCTTTCTTATTTCAGCCATTTCTTCTCGGTCTTTGGATTTTGAGGGGTCAAAGAAGCCTGCCACAACAATAAGGTTGGCAAGATTCCTCAATCTGTCGTTCTTCCCGTACCACTCGGTTAGTCCCGTAATGTTTTTCACGGTATCTAGCCTTGCCATAGAGAAGATGATTGGCTTCGTCTTGTTTTGAAGGAATCTACTGTTCAGAAACAACACTCAATATCTGACAAATTGACATTTCAACAATGTACTATGTGTGACATGCATATTTGGAAGCGTGATTACTCACATGTGTTCATCATTGTCTGCATCATTATAGAGCAACTCGTTTATGGATGGATGGAATTGTGTGAATCGCTTTTGTGTTTCAGTGAACGGGAAATACACGGTTTGGTCAGCTCCAGGGGCGGCAATGTTAAACTTGGGATCGAAGACGTTGATTCCTGAAGCCACCCTATATAGTCCTGGAAGAGTGTACGCTGCATGGCTTTCGTATTGACCAGGTCTATCTTTGCTGTAAACAGGCAAGCAACTCTGTGTTAGTATTCTTTGTCGGCGTTTCCTTGCTCAAAGCAGGTTTAGAATTGTGGAAATCGTATGAGCTTCAGAGTGAATTTAGGTTATAATTGTAGAACATATAGTGTTAGAGTCTGTCGAACTTATAATTTCTAACCTTCCGGTGATTTCTTGATAAGTGCTTGTGATGACGAAATCTGCTGCATTCATGGTAATTATGTCGGCTGTGAATTGACATGAAAAATGATATTTGGAATCCTTTTCTCTCCAGTTGACATCCGAATCTTCATACTTAGTTTTCTCTAATGCATGCGCTATAGTGGCCTACATTTTATGCACAATGCTAGCTATTTGATCAGATATATATTTCATACTACCGTGTTTGCTGATTGAAGCTACACATACCAGAGTCACCCCAAGCTTGTTTGCCATGAGCGATGCTACTAGATTTCCGTCCGTGTAATTTCCAATGATAAGATCTGGCTTTCCTTCCATAAGCTCTAGGATCTTGGTCGTGGCGTCCTAATGTCATACGAAACAGTGTTAGTTTATATCTCCGAGCGACCACTTGCAACTTGCTAATAAGTTGACTGATCGTTTGCGACTTCCCTGAGTGAACTTCTCTAAGTACGGATATATGTCGAAGCGAGAAACCCACTGGCGGAGAATCCCATTTTCTGTCCTAAAAGGAACACAGAGAATATTAGAGTGCTTCGTGCCCTCAATCGCTTCAACTTCCTGGTTGCACTTGGTTCCTTGTGCATCTGGTATTAATCTTGTTACCTATGTTGTTGAAACAAATCAGCTTTATGGTTTCATGTTATTGGGCCCCTCTGTAATCGAATAATGAAATTGCATTATTTAGTTCTTACCATTAGAATTTGGGGCTTTACGTTGAGCCCTTGGTTCCGTATTCTGACTAGTAATTCCTCTTCCATAGCTCGGACTTGATCCAGAATATAAACCACCTGTAAATATAGTAGAATTACTCAGTCCTACACTCCTACGACTTTTACTCATCTGGTCCGTGGCTATTTTTGCAGGTTGTTATGACTATTGGACACATACTTGGCCTCCTGTGTCTGGCAAACCGAGGACGTTTGCTTGGCCGAAGTAGCCGTGAACCGAGAATATGACAATGTTGAATATTGTCGGGAGCCTGCCAAAGAAGTTCTCCACATTCACTGCATCGGGTGCTTGGAGTACCTCGGAGAGTGACCTCATCGTCTCTTTTACTCTTTGCGCGGTACTTCTCCACCCCTTCTTGAAACCCCATTCTTTAAACCTGGATATACATTAAAAGCAAAATATGTTCATCCTCACAATAGTTTGTCTATTGCAGTCTCACCCCTTAAAAAAATTGCTAAAATCTGACAGATTTTACAGTGAAAGGTTATACGAAGTGTTTATAAGTTCTGATGAAATTCTTTAAATTGTAGGGGCTGTTAGCAAATTACAAAGCAACATATACCTTAGCTCAAAGTTCTGAAATGGCGTTTCTGGAGGAAGTGATGAAACAAACACGTCAGCCACGACGAGTGCCGCCTGAAGCTTGGCTGGTGTATTTAAGGCGTCGTTGATCATCAGTTTCTGCAAATGTCATGCTCAGTAATTTGTCTGTGAGGTAAAAATGCTGCTACATGTCATTAAAATTTACCGTCTTACATCATCAAGGTGCTCCATAGACAGTAGGTGTTCTACTAGAGGTTTTGCAGCCTCCTTTTCTCCCCAAAGTTCTGAACTTAAGAACTTCGAAACAAAATTCAACCTCTAATGCATTTTCGTCTTTGGCCCTGAAATGACGATAGGGTTTGACTGCATTCTATATGTTTTTAGCAGACTGGTTTTAGTGTGAAATTGTATATGATTTGGAGTTGCAAAACAGACCAGTTCTCGTCGTATATGGTCTCTTTAAGTTTTAGGTACTCTGTAGCATTAATCCCTTCGACTGTATGGTCATTTGCATTTACCTTCACGTATTCCCAATAACCGGGATTCGGCCTGACTGCAAAGGCCATATAGGGTGGAACAACTGCTGCTTCCTGTACAATGATCAAAGAAAATGATATGTAATTTGCGTGAATTGTTTTTCTTTGAGTGTCATTCCAAATATTTACTTAAATTTCCGAGATATGGATACCTGAGTAGAGCACAAAATGTAGCCAAGAGTGCCTTCCAAGACGTGAGCCCTTTCAGATTGGTCATCGATCGACACCTCGAGCTCGTCCATCAGATGATGGAGCTTCATCAGTCGTCTCCACCTCTTCATAAGGTACCGTCTCTCCCATCTTTTAAGCCCAAGTAATGAGGGAAAGTCATTGAGCCCAGAATCCGCTTTGAGATTTTAACACAAAAATTTTATATATATATATATATATATATATATATATATATATATATATATATAGATAAGTATATATAGGGATAAGATCAATCAAGAGTCTCATATATATATATATATATATATATATATATATATATATATATGAGACTCTGTCTCTCTATATAATATACTTTAATATACTAATGTGGTTTATATGTTTTTTTTTTGAAATGGATTGTATATGTGTGTATATTTATAGGTACTGTATGACTTTGGATCAAAGTTAATGTCATTAAAAATACTAAAGATATTCCTAAAAACTTGAAGTCAGAAAGGAATATAAGATTCCTTGTTAATGTTTGAGAAAACCATGTTATTGAAATAAATAAACTAAAGACTTCATTTTGGTTTTGATTTTGTGTAGTTCTTTTCCTTCTTTGGTGTTATTCTTAACCTGCAAAACTAATAGACGTAATCATACTTTGTGTAGCCCATCATGAAACACAACAACACAAGTATAACCAACGGGCCGAGTTTGAGCTTTGAATTTGCAAGTCCGACCCGACCTAGGGCCGACCCACCATCCCAATGGGCTGGTTACTGGTCGAGAAAATCTGGCCCGTCCCTTGGCCAAGTGTGGTCGAGCACAATAATAACTTTGTAGAAAGATGATGTGGGTGAATAATTTTATTGTGAGATTGTGTGAGATGGGTGTTCATTGACGATTTATAATATGAACATAAGAAGGAGGACATGTTTATATTTTACATTGTTTTATCGTACACAAATGATCATATTATCATGAAACACATGCATCGAATTAACTACCTGATAACCTGAGGTTTGGTTTCTTGGATACAAAATTTATTGAATATTGTCATTGGATCACATCATTCCATGTTTTAAAATCATTATAAAATTCATACTCCGTATTCAAAATTAAAGGAATACTTACTTGATACGTCGTTTGTATATGTTGAACTATATTTAACAAGTAAGTTCAAGTTGTAAATTAACACGACATCAAATTGAGATGATCGAATTATGGCTCCAAAACTTCCTAATTCATAATCGTAAAATAACGTACCGCTTCAAAACAAGCCTTGAGCGCATTTTAATCGAGTTTACACAATCCACCTCTAAAATATATACACGCACAATAATTAGATTTTAATCAAATTTTTTTTGCATTTTATCCAAAAAAATATAGATCTAAAAAGTTATATCACGTCAATGGCCTAGGGAAAGTCATTAAGTCATAATCTTAGCCATTGAATTTTAACAAAAAAAATTGGATTTTAACCAAAATATTTTGCATTTTAACAAAAAAAAAGTGAATTTAAAAAAGTGTCGGCTGGTTGACCAGGACCGGCCGTACCACCATTTTTGAGATTTAATCTCAGCCTTTGGTTAAAATGCAAATTTTTTTAGTTAAAATCCAATTTTTTTGGCTCAAATTCAAAATCTGAAAACCTTGGACTTACGGACTCAACGACTCAAAATCTTTATAAGACTTTCTTGAACCTCTTCTCTCTCTCTCTCTCTCTCTATCTATCTATCTATATCTATATTGTTATGAAACCAGTTTAAGTGAATGTTCATTGGGCTTTGTGGCCCATTACATTAGTGATGTAATTAGGTTTTACCCATGTAATGTACTATATATATGGCTCTAGGATGATTAATAGATTGACCTCAATTCAATCTCCTCTCTAATCTCTCCCTTGTATTCTCTCATTTCTCTTTCTTATATCTCTTTATTTCTTAGTTTATAACACGTTATCAGCACGCTCTAACTTATTAAACGGTAATTACTTATCAATATATATTTTTTTTTTTTATCCTCTCCAAATTTATTTAATAATTTGAAAAAAAAAAGAAAAAAAAAAACCGTATGAAATACGGAGTAGTTTAATACGGAGCAAGTACTAAGTAATTCAACATTGCTTTTTGGTGCACAATCAAAGGGTTGCTTTGCTTTGTTTTTGTCATATGGTGCATCCGTTTGTCCTTTCCTTGTCTCTTGTTTATTTTATTTTCTTATTTTCTTTTTTTATTTTTTTATTTTTTTTTCTTTTTGACACATATTTCTCCAAGTATATCTATTATAGAGTATATTTTCTTATTTATTGCAATTGGTAATATTATTTGTTTGATAATGATTATATAGCCCTATTTATTCATTGGCTAATTACTCTTATGGTCATTAATTTATTGACCAAATTATTTTTTTGTGACTATATAGATAGTCATATTTATTTATTGGTTAATACTCTCTTGGTCATATTATTAATTGACCTAATCAACTTTTGTCATATTACTTCATTGGCTAATTATTTTTTGGTCATATCGATTAATTGACCAATTATTATTAATGATTATGAATCTATTGTCATATTCTATCATTTGCTAATTATTATTTTGATCATATTAATTCATTGATCAAACTAGCTAAATATTGTCATATCACTTTAACGAGAGAACTATTCTTAATGACTACATAGTCATTCATTGATAAATTATTTTTTTGGTCATATTAATTCAATGACTAAATTACCTCTTTGTCATATTACTCTATTCACTAATTATTCTTTGATCATATCAATTCATTGATCGAATTTGTCATACCGTATTAATTTATTGGTTATTAAATTCATATCACTCTATAAGTTAATTATTATTTGAGGCTATATATTGTATTCATTAGCCATGTCAATTGATTGATATAAACTCATTGATTGTTTACATTAATTTTGTATTCAATTAATAAATTTATTAACTTTTGACTATATAATCACATTAGTCATGTTTATTCAATGGTGATATAAAATCATTGACCATATGAAACAAGTATTCATTTATTTGTTTAAATATTTTGTTCCCTATGGTCATATCATATAAATTAACACAATTGAATAATTTTATCATAATTTACGATCTCCTATCTATTAATATAAGACGATCTCATATCTATTTAATTGAGACAAGCTACTATCTAATTCATGTGAAATATCTCGTATCTATTTAACATGAAACAATCTCTTGTTATTTATTATAATTTAAGACAAATTTTATCGATCAATGTCAAGGAGTTTTATGTAATTATAAGGGATACAATATCCTATCAAGAGTATAATAATGTGGGATGACCTATCAATTCACTATCTCTATAATGTTACCAAGTCTCCTATGAATTTAATGTGGGACTAATTTTTATGGAGTAGTGCTATCCATATTTTTTTTCATTCCTCAACAAGAAATCATATTTTTCTAATTTCTTATGACTTAAGTATTTATCATTCGTCATACTTCCCAAAGGAATATTAATTCGTACCCATTTACTTAAGACACTAAATGTGTCATATAACAATTCATATGTTTGGGGAGATAACGATAAACTATTTCGAGCACATACTATATAATAGCTAACCACAAGTTAGCATTGAACTTAGTTTCGCAAGGTAGTAGTGCACAATTGCACATATTAAGACATATTCAACCTCAAATATGGAGGATTATAATAGATTTCTTGCGAACTATTATCAAAAGTTGACATGGAGTGACATATGATCAACAAGTGCTTAAAGAACTTTGATGTCACATTGAGTTCATTTGGATTTTTAACTATACTCGTTTATTATATACACTGCCTTATAAGGTGTTGAACCTCTTATGTGTAGAATATAAATATTACTCCATATTACAACAGGAGACTACACTTAATTTGAGTATGATTGATAATTGCAGATCTAAACATTGGTATTACACGTCAATACTCGAGGTTGAAAAACACCTAATAAATTCAATTGTACAAGTAGAAAATACGAGTAATCGTGTAATTACATTTCACAGTTAGATTATTACCATGTGAACAAGTTGATCTTCTAAATTGGGCATTCTAGTTCAGCACTTGCAAAAGCCAACTGCATAATGGTTTTACCCCCAATATTTTATCCTCTTGGAAATTTTATAATCATGGCATAAAAATAGGATATGCAATGAGGTATAAGGTGAATATTGTGATCAATTACCCATTAAATCTATCTTGATTTGATAGTTTTTACCACCTTAGGGGGAGAATGATAAGGAAAGCTGGTAAAAACAGATAATTGGTTTTCATCCCTAATTGAACCCGATAGTTCAGTCATTGACTGATATATAAAGTACATAAAATAAAGGTTCATAGAATAAAAATGATGATATTCATTTGGTTAATGGATGTACACCAATATATTAGCTTAGTCACATTATCTAAATGTGATATGTTTATTCATTGAAATTTATGATTTGACTATAGACATATATGACCTATTTAAAGGCATATCGAGCTATAGATTAGTCACGAAGAGTATATGTGATGAACATTGAGATTCTTGTCAAACTGAACAATACCCACACATGGGTTGTAGTATAAAAGTCATATCGGTTTAATATTTGGTGGCAAGAATGAGCAATTGGTACTTCTATAGAGTACAAAAATTTAAAAGTCTTGGAAACGACATGAATATCTGAATGATAATAAATGACCTATATTGAAAATCAAATGGTTGTATGGTACCACATATATTCAGATATTACTAAACAGTACTGATATATCACGAGGTGATAAAATTGTATCGATACGTATAAAGAACCGATATGCATTTGCGCGCATAATTCAATGGACTAGATAATCATATCTAATATGGAAGTCCATTTTGTTTATCGACATATATATGGTTGTTAATGAGCTCATAAACCTAAAATCCATTCAAATCATGGATATTGAAAATAAAACTGTACAGTTTGCATTATCGAGTCATCAATTGCATTAGTTAAGCATTTTTTCATTTTCATATTTATTTCTTTACATCATTGCATCAGTTCACATTCTGTAATTTTAACCTTAATCACATACATATGCATTTTTGTTGATGATGTGACCTTTCAAGTAAGAGTGCAGCATTACAAAAGTGACAGGTTATAAGTGAAGACGTGAAAATAGTGATGTATTACTATTTTTATTTTCAAAGCAATGAAAGACTCCTATTAATTGAAGACAACTATAAAGTTGGTCAGAACGCAAAGACAATTATCCAAAACCAAGAACTCCGCTACATCATGAGTCGCTTTGACAACTATTCAAGTGATGTAACCATCAGGGGGAGTATGCACGCGCTGTACTCTTTTTCCTTATCTATGGTTTTGTCCCACTGGGTTTTCCATAGAAAGGTTTTAATGAGGCAGTTGATTATGCATATTTGAAGATTATTGTACTCTTTTCCTTCACTAGTGTTTTCCCCACTGGGTTTTTCTAGAAAGGTTTTTAACGAGACATGATCTTTAGCGATATGCATTGAGAAGTGTTATGAAACCAGTTTAAGTGAATGTTCATTGGGCTTTGTGGCCCATTACATTAGTGATGTAATTAGGTTTTACCCATGTAATGTACTATATATATGGCTCTAGGATGATTAATAGATTGACCTCAATTCAATCTCCTCTCTAATCTCTCCCTTGTATTCTCTCATTTCTCTTTCTTATATCTCTTTATTTCTTAGTTTATAACATATATATATATATATATATAGATAAGATGTTTTAGGCCCAAGTAATGAGAGAAAGTCATTGAGTCCAGAATCCGCTTTGAGATTATAACACAAAAATTTGAGATTTTGACACAAAAATTTAGAACTGCAAAATTTATTTTTTGGTCCCCCATATGGGATGAAACCGTCACTAATGTGAAATATTTTTTTTTTTGATTTTTTTTTGGGTGTAACTAGGCCCTTGATTTTTTTAATCCTACGGCTCACATTAGGACTTTAGGACTCTCCCCATCCCCATGTATTCTAGGTTCTTTAGAGTCCTAGGTTGGTGTTAGAGTCCTAGAGTCCTAATGTGAGCCGTAGGATTAAAAAAAAATCAAGGGCCTGAATTAACTTGACATTTAATACGAAGTACTAATTATACCAAAAAAAAAAAAAAAAAAAAAAAAAAAAAAAAAAAAAATCCAAAAAATAAATAAATCAAAAAAGAAAATATTTCACATCCTCCCACAAATCTACCCGACATTCATCACCCCTCCCCATACAATTTATTTTTCAATTTCTAAACAATTCATTCAATTCTCTCGCTTATTTTCTTCTTCATTTTTTTTTTTTTTTTTTTTTTTTGGTGACGAGGGGTTTAGTCCCCCGGGCCCAGGCATTCCAGCGTCACCACCTGGACCATGTAAACCACCCCAGAAGGGGCCGCCGTGATACCGCATGCCTTTGCCCACCCAAGGAGTCGAACCCAGGACCTCGCAATTCCTGCCATTGCAGGCTTTGAGGCACCGTCACTGAAGCCCACTTAACCTTAGGATAGACAACTCTGAAATAATCATACGCCTTTGAGGCGCAGCCTTGCCATGATTGGAGCTGTAATTTACCTCCCACAATCCCTTCAGCTAACTTGATTTCATCCCTTACCTTGATGAGATCCCTCCAACTCTCAGGATCAGAGGAAGAAGCCTACACAGTCCATAAATCTTGTCGATGAATCTTATATTTCCTCAACCAATCTAACCAAATATTCGACTTGCCACTTCAATTTTATAGAGATGTTTACAAAGCTAAGCTTTATTCCAAGACAACACTTCCTTAATGTTGAAACCCCCTTCATCTTTGGGTGCACAGACGGCTTTCCAACTTTTGAAGTAAATTCTCCTCTTACCTTTTTCAACCTGCCACAGGAAAGCCCGACAAAGCTTGCCCAATCTTTTGACAACACCTTTGGGCAGCAAAATTGCAGCAAACCAGAAACTTTCAACACCAAAAAGCATGAATTTATCAATTGTACACGGCCAGCATAGGAAAGATGGTGGTTTGCCCAATTCAATAAGTGTTTTTGAATCTTATCAAATAATTGATGGAACATGTCAGATTTCAAATGAACAGAGGCCAAAGGAAGGCCTAAATACCTGAAAGAAAAGCTCCCCTCGTTGTAACCCGAAACTTGAAGAATGCCTTACCGAACCGTTTCTCGAACTCCTTCAATATAAGTATCAGTTTTAGAGGGATTAGCCTCCAACCCTGAAATTGCTGCAAAAGTCTTCAGGATGGTGATGACTGCTTTCACTGAGGGTACATCCCCCCAGTAAATATCATGAGATCGTCCGCAAAAACAAAATGAGTCAGCTTGATTCTTTGACATTTAGGGTGATAGGAGAACTCCCTCAACAAAGGAAGCTCTCTTAAGTATCTAGAGAGGACCTCCATGCTTAAGACAAAAAATAAGGGGACAATGGGTCACCCTGACGTATCCCTTGCTCCCCTTTAATGTACTCAAAGTTTGAGCCATTTATCTTCAAAGTATAATAGGGAGAGGTAAGACAAAGCATAACCCACTCAATGAATAGAGAATGAAAGCCATAGGCCTGAAGAGCACTAGAAATAAAGGACCAGTTCAATGAATCAAAAGCCTTCCTGATATCTACCTTGATTAAACATCGAGGAGAGATTTGACGACGAGTATAATTCTTCACCAACGCCTGTGACAACATAATGTTGTCAAAAATACTCCTATCAGCTACAAAAGCTGCCTGCTCACCCCCATGAGCTTTGGTAACACCCTTTTTAGCCTATTAGCCAAGATTTTGCTAATGGCTTTATATATTGTGGAGCAACAGGAAATGGGTCTATACTCCAACACTGAGGAAGCCTTCTCCTTCTTTGGAATCAGAGCTAGCATTGTCATGTTCACTGTCTTCAACATTCGCCTACTCAAAAAGAAATTTTGTATAGCATCAACAACATCATCCTGAACTACTGACCAAGCTGCTTTAAAGAAACCTGATGTGAAGCCATCTAGCCCTGGACTCTTGTTTGGGTCAATATCAAACAGGGCCTGCTGTATTTTCTGCCTATTGATAGAAGAGATGAGTTTTTCAGCATCCTCAGGTCTAATTTTCCCTTTGGAAGAGATGAAAGGTATGTCCATGGGTTCCACAGCTCTAGCAGTCCCTAACAAACTAGTGTAGTAGCCAACAAAAGCTTCAACAACCTTCTCTTCAGTGTAACACCTAGCTCCATCTTTGTCTGTGATTGGCCCAATGCTATTCATATGATGCCTCTCTGCAATCTTCCTGAAGAAATATGATGAGCTTGAATCAGAATAGCAAGCATGATCAATTTTGGCTCTTTGAAGCAACCTACTATGCTCTGCCTGTATCAACTTGAGATAGGCAGCCCTAGCATCTTTTTCCTGTAAAATAAGATCAGAGCCCAAAGGGGCAGCAACCAGTCTAATTTGCAAATCCTCCAAATGTTTTCTCTGCCACAATCACCCTCTGCCACAATCACCCTCCAAATGTTTTATCAACTTTAAAAGTTGATTTGATAATTTTTTTTGGATTTGATAGTTTTTTAGATCTTATTTGGATTCAACTTTTACATTTATTTATAAAGGACATGGGAATATAATCCCTAGCTAAGGAAATTTTGAGCCCGATACATCTTGCTTTGTAGTCGTAATATTAACCATTATATTACATAAATATAGTTGATTATTAATGTAGTTAATTTTTACTTAAAGACTACATTGTTTATTTTACTTGTGATTTTAAGGTACCGTATTATTTAAAAATAATATTTAATATTTATACAATCATATTTTCATCTTATTTATTTCTTTATTTTCTAACCGCTTCTATGCACAACATTTGATAAAATTTTCTACAACATATACTAGTAATATATTATTTTGTTGTGACGTTAAAAATTTCTGAGGACATTTTTTTTTTTAATATGTGTAGTTATTTATCAACAAAATATATCCATAGAATATTTTTAACCATGTCGTCGATTTAGTAGTAACTTACTTTTAATCTTTATGAAAAATAGATAACAAAATTACTTTAATTTAAAATAGTTTTTGGTTATCTCATTGACGAGAGACAAAAATTACGTACGTGTAATGAGTTTTGCAACAGACAAGTATTTTGCAATAATTTTGTAACCAAATTTTAGTCACACACACAAAAAAAAAATTACCATGAAATTTGGATGCAATTTATTTTTTCCGATAACTTTGTTGCTAAGAAAAATCTATCGTAAAATCAAGACATCAAACATATAGCTTATGCATGAAATTATTTCGTCTCAAACACTTTTTCTTTGTCACAATTTTTATCGACATATCTATATTTCGTCGCAAATTTCCATTGTATTTTATGCATTTTCTACTCAATAACTTTTTGCCACATATAAGAAATAATTTGTGGCTAAATAGGTATTTTTTGCCACATGCGTGGCTTGATATGTGGCTACAAATTGTTTTTGCCACATGAATAACTTGATTGTGGCTAAATGAGTTTTTTTTTTTTTTTTTGCCACAAGTTTAACTATCTCTGTGGCATAATTGTTTATTTGCAACTGAAATATTTCTCTTGTGGCATAAAATTGTTTTGTGCCAATTAAAATTGTTTTTTTATGTGGCTAAAACAAAATATGCCACATGATACAAATTTCTGTGGCATAATTTGTGGTACAAGTTTATATTTGTTGTAGTGAATTGTGACTAAAGAGAAAAGAACAAATTCTTATTTTGGACGGATAATCCGTCTTATTTTTAAGACGGGTCAAGTACTATATGGATATCTTCCATCAAGCCCTTCTCCTTCAACGCCATTATTAGTTTACACCTCGGAATACTCCTTTTGGTCAATGAATACGTAAGCAACTTAGGATGCTTAATTATATACTCGGGTTTAAGACCCATAGTTTTCACAAAATACTCAAAGCAGGTCCTCAGTTTGTCCTCAGATAGTGACAAACAAAGGGGTTGTCGTACCATGGTTGAGGCAATGTCCTCATCAGTCCAGCCTAAATTCTGCAATATTTCTATTTTTTTGTCCAAATTCGACTTGTTCATCGACCCAATCGCATGAAAAACATAAATGAACATTCCATCACTTGGCTTGATTCCGAACTTTTTAACCGTCTCAAAAGCTTCACTTATTCTCTCAACATTATACAGAAGACATCTAGGTCGCGAAGTTAACAGTTTCAGAATGGTACTCATTTCAACCCCCTCATTCAACAACAAATCGATATTCGGCTGCACAACCTTCTTAAGGTTCTTTGTGATTACCCTCGTTGCCCTCTTAACGACTAACTTAACAGCAGCCATATCGTTATTCAACAACCCTTTTAAGTAGTCAATATTCAGAATCACGCAATCACTCAAACTTGAGCGTAAAATATAGGGATCTATGACAATAAGTTGAGTGAGGGAAGTACCCACAAACCCAATTTCAGTAAGAAACTTAAAATAGTTTTTGGTTATCTCATTGACGAGAGACAAAAATTACGTACATGTAATGAGTTTTGCAACAGACAAGTATTTTGCAATAATTTTGTAACCAAATTTTAGTCACACACACAAAAAAAAAATTACCATGAAATTTGGATGCAATTTATTTTTTCCGATAACTTTGTTGCTAAGAAAAATCTATCGTAAAATCAAGACATCAAACATATAGCTTATGCATGAAATTATTTCGTCTCAAACACTTTTTCTTTGTCACAATTTTTATCGACATATCTATATTTCGTCGCAAATTTCCATTGTATTTTATGCATTTTCTACTCAATAACTTTTTGCCACATATAAGAAATAATTTGTGGCTAAATAGGTATTTTTTGCCACATGCGTGGCTTGATATGTGGCTACAAATTGTTTTTGCCACATGAATAACTTGATTGTGGCTAAATGAGTTTTTTTTTTTTTTTTGCCACAAGTTTAACTATCTCTGTGGCATAATTGTTTATTTGCAACTGAAATATTTCTCTTGTGGCATAAAATTGTTTTGTGCCAATTAAAATTGTTTTTTTCTGTGGCTAAAAAAAATTATGCCACATGATACAAATTTCTGTGGCATAATTTGTGGTATAAGTTCATATTTGTTGTAGTGAATTGTGACTAAAGAGAAAAAACAAATTCTTATTTTGGACCGATAATCCGTCTTATTTTTAAGACGGGTCAAGTACTAATAATAAGACAAAGGACATGTGAGATTGAAATGGTGCAATATATTTGGTTTTGGGAATTTATATTGCCACATCAAAAATGGCTAATTCATTACAAAAATGGCTAGGAAAGTGAAAAGTTAGGTGGATCCCACAAAGAAATCCATGAGCAAATCAACCGTGAATTAGCTATTTGGCTAATGGAAATCATTGACGATGGATACGAAAGTAGGTAAGCCCTAAGCCTCAAATTAAAGGGCGATATAATTGAGGTGACAACAGAGGATTCCATAGGATGTCATGTGGGGTTTCCTTATCTTTCAATTTTTTTCGGGTTTTTTTTCTGAGTATACTGTTATCTTTCGATTTTTTTCCGGTTTTTATCCTGAGTATACTGTTATCGGTCGTTTATAAAATATTGTTGGGAGCGAAAGATATTTGACATGATATTGTTGAGAGCAACGGTGGCGGAAACACACTGCAATCCGGATCATCACTAACTAAAACAACGGTCCAGACTTCAAAGTTTAAACAAGTGGGAATAAAGTACCCATACAAAAGCTAACTGTAGTACAAGCTATAAACCAATGAAAACTAAACCGGTGACAACTAAAGTGAATGAACTATCCTCATGGTCACCCTCACTTTTCACCCATCCCCGCAAGCATACCCGCCACAAAAAATGTAACGGCTACAATTAGGGATGTCATTGGGGCAGGGCGGGGCAGGGCGGGGGCGGGGACGGGGGAAACATCTCCACCACCGCATCCACCAACAAAAACCCACCTCCACCTCCGCCCCATCACCCATGGCGGGTGATAACTTGTCCTCCACCACCCCCCTGACGGGGAATTTTTTAAACCTACCACCGCTCCACCAACCGCCCCAGACCCGCCTCACGCGCCTCCAACGCGCCCCGGACCTGCCCCACCCGCCCATGAAATCGGATTATCGCTACGTAAATTTCAATATTTTTTACCGAAAATTTTCGAATTACGACATAGTCACGTAAACACATTTCAAATAACCAACCAAAGTATTGTGAGTACCAAATAAAAATATATACGACACACATTTAATGTTTATAAAATATTGTATACTTGATTCATATTTGAAAATATATAAAAAAAAGGATTAATTGCCAAGAATAATCCGAACTGTTCCTCTTATTGCATAAATAATCCGAGCTCGAATTAATCCATGAATAATTCCAACTATTGAAGTAACATTCCAATAATGTACTTTGGTCAATTTCTATCGACTCTAACACGTAAAAAAAAAAAAAAAAGGTGAAATCGACTCTAACTTTGCCTCACTCTTATTTTAAATAAAATTCAAACTGTTTTCAATTCTTTTTTTTTTTTTTTTTATTGATTAAAGAATGTTAAAATCGGTCAAATAATACTTTTTTTTTAAAATATACAAATGAATTAATATATGTTAATATTCTATTAGTAGTACTACAGTAAATAAAAAATTAATCTACTACGGAGTATTGTATATAATATATATATATATATATATATATATATATATATATATATATATATATAGGTAGGTTATATAGAGTCCACATAAAAAATAGAGTCCTAGAGTCCTAATCTAAGTTATTATATTGTGAAGATCAACGGCTGAGATTAATCTCAAAATAGGTGTGGACCAGTAGGTCAGATCAAGAAATGGTCAACCTACAGAAATCAACAACTTCATTTTCTTCGTTGGAATTTTATTTTTTGTGGTTGGAATTTCATTTTTTTCGATGGCCGAAATTTGGACTCTAGGACTCTAATTTTTTTGTGGACTCTAATGATCCTATATATATATATATATATATATATATATATATATATATATATATATAAAACTACGTTAAATAAAATTGAGTACTTGTAATATGTGATTAGAAATATGGAGTCTTACCCGTTCGCATAAATTACCTCATCCGATCAGGTCTGCTTTGCCAGGTCTACGTCTCATTACACGACGTACCATTAGTACAGAACAGCAATTCGTTACTGTAAGTTCATCAATATCAAAACAAATCTATGTTGTTTAAAAAAAAAAAGGGGTTTTTCTATGGTATACCCCTGAGGTTTATCGTTTTCTATGATATATACCCTCACCTTTTCAATATTCCACATACTTTCTAAACTTTAAAATTTGTCTACATGTTATGACTAAATTGTTAGTCATCATTGACTTGGTCGTTTATTTAAGCTACTAAATGACTATTTAATCCAACCGTTATGCGTATTAACTAATTCATTTGCTTATAATAGCATTCGACACATTAATTAACATGTCTAATTATATATTAGACGATTATAAATCCATGGATAAAGTTATTTAATGATTTATGAAACAAACGTTATTTTACATCCTAAAAAAGCGTTATTAAGAGTGGCTTGCAGCAACTTCAATTAAATATGGTCACTTAATGATAATAGATAAGAAAAGCAGATAAATGAAGGACACTCGAAAGAAATATAGCTAAAGAGGGTTTAAGGATGGTTAATTTATAGACTAAATATGAAGTTTAGGGATATATTATAGCCAAAATTTAAAGTTTAGGGGCATACCATGGAATATCAAAAATATAAGGATATAACATAGAAAACGGAAAACCTTAGCGGTATACCATAGAAAAACCCAAAAAAAAAAATAGTAAGGAGTTACATTACAGAAGCGATTTCACCATTACAAAAGGTTACAACATCATTACAAAACCAGTCCTCTGTGCCTTTGATTTATAAACAACAACAAATTGTATACATAACAAATAAAATAAAATAAATAAATGAGATTTAACTAAGATTAGGGCAAATCTAGGCCTTAAACCAAGACGAAAGGCGAAAAATTTCACCGCCTTATGAATTTCGTTACACAAGCTACACCCGCCTTCCAATAACATCTTGCATCTCAATGTTTAGCATATTCCTCCTTCCTCCTATTCTTCACTTGTTTCAGAATGGAAAGGCGCAATCGTCGACCAAAATCTCCAAGCTTCTCCATTTTCTCATGTCTGAACTTCTTTAAACCTGCTGAAGTCGAGTTTTTGGTATGTACGGTATCACTACTTCTAGGTGAATTCCCCGTATGTAGTGGTGTACTCTCTGCTGCACCAGGAGCAGGGATCGCCTGCACGGAGTAGACACGAGATTATTATGTCGAAAACGAAATTACCAAGTCAGCATTTAAAAAATAACCGTCACAAGATGGACTTAATCCGAAAATGTTTCGAGGTCTGTCAGTTAACAGGAGTCATCCTTTGAATCTTAAAATGGAAAGATGATAAAAAAGATGGAAAGATGAACAAGTGCCCATTGGTTACGATACTAACGAATTAGTGGTCAGTAAACTAGATGGGTTTTAAAAGCATTAATTTACGGTTTGGTTCATGGAATAAGAATGAATCACAAAATGGTATTCTTGATGTTGTGGTGTTTGAGGGCTACACAAGAGACTTTTTTGTTAGGTAATGAGGTAATCAGGATTCAGGAGGTAAGTAAGAGCGACAAAGAAGCGAAAGAATCGCCTAAGTTGGTAGTTTCATGCGAGGCAGAGTGAAACATTGTTTGGTAAATCGTAATTTGTGTGTTATTTTATACGAGTATGTAAAATTCCAGCATCATTGTAAAAGAAAGTAGAATGCGCACCTGTTCGTCACCTACTGCCGTCGTGTACTCAACCGAATCACTGTCTTCCACAGATGAGCACCTTCCCCAACTCTCCCTGGTGGAGCTCGAATGCGAGCAACATTCTTCAATAGCTCCGTCAAGTTTATCCTGAAAGATGATTTCTTCGATCAAATATGAAATTCTATGGAAACCATGTGCTCACTTATCTAGCTATGAGTGTCAGAAAAATATGAGATTATACGGCTCCAGTTAGATTTTTTAGGCTAAAAAGAGAACGCCTATCTAACTGATTGTTGCTTTCAGATTCACAGGGACACGAACGAAGACGTTAGATTAACTGTTGTGTGTCCAGTACAACCTTTGTTACTCAGACTCATCGACACCAAAACAAGGTGTTTACTGTCAGCTATTGTATAAAATACTTCATGCTTCCGGTCTAAAAGAGATGTTGAGGTATCAAACGACGCTGAAAGTGTCAAAATATCATACTACACAAAATGTTTTCGAACATAAGATAGAGCACAGCATAAAACTACCCTTAAACCCTTCATATTAGGCGAATATATAAAACCTTTTCACAAAATTTATCCGACACTTCATTGTTTTTTGCAAACGGAAAGGAGAGAGGAGAGGAGAGAAAAAATGAGGATGAACATGAACATAGGAACTTTTGTTACTTTGCGTTATTCATCTCGAAACATTCATAAGCTACATATATAACTGCATTAAATGTTACTTGCTGAATAAACCAGGAACATACAGCAGGCATGAAAACAACAAAGGTACAATGTGCTCGGCAATGTGAAAGAGTTAATTTGGATTATGCATACCGCATTGGTCCATAGTAGACAACAAAAAATAACAAACATCGGCGTCCTGTTGGAATAACAATCTAATCATACTTGCTTTTACATGATTTCAATTAGTTCACAGCAGCAGCCTCAACAATTTAAGTGCAGATATTATTCTCTTTTGAGAGGAAAAAAAAATGAATTCCACGAAATCATGCAATGAGAGTAAATTTACGTACATTTGAGTCTAAGACTGGTGCAATTTCAGAGATGATATCTCCAGTAGATTCTGCATTCGAAAAGTTGCACAGGGTCGATGAAGAGCTTGCAGCATCATTACTTGCTTTACGAAGTTTACTGATTATCTCGTACAAAAGCCCCTAAAATGAGAGAAATAAATGATAAAGTCCCAAGAAACAAGCGTTTTGTTTGCTAACAATTGACTAATTACAATTTTTGATATCAAATGCATAAGCAATTCATTGAGTTATTTAAATTTAATTTATTACACTGCAAAGGCAGAAAAGTGTTGAATATCTGGCTCCATTAAAGAAAGAAATCTTATCTAAAACGAAAAAGGCAAGGACATCTAAAACCAATTACCTCGTGTATGTCTGCAACACCAAATTTATTTGAGCAAACAGAAGAAAGTTGTGGTGGTTTTAGAGTATTATAGAAGAATATGGAAATCGAGTCATAGTAAAACTGTGGCCTAGGCGAGTTATGGTCACCATCAAATTTAATGATATTCTTCTTCTGACCCTACAACAGATCATCAAAAACAAATGGTGCTCATGAGGCAGCAACAGTCGATCAAAAGACGACAACATATTACCAGGAAGCTGCATGATGTACCGCATAAAGTTTGAAGAGGAGGTCAGAATGGTGCGGCTGAATAAATTTATCCTCACTGGCGTGTGCAAACAAGGCAGGGACTATCGTCTTACTTGCAACCTGCAAAACTCATGGACGTAAACATCACTCGGTATTACTTGACATGAAAAGGGCATGGTATGGATCTCATACCCGACACTTTGCAATCAAACACAAAGGGCAACTTAAAGTGAAGGAAAATACTCCTACATGAAGCATGTCGTACGATTTTGAATCTATTAATACTTCATGTGTCCATTTTCTCATTATTCCACTTTAAAACTCTAGACACTTTTTACCTCAATTTTTTAAAAAGAGTATTAAAGACATGTCACTGTATCCATATCCTTATTTTAGGACGAAGTCTTTGTCTCTTAAAATTTGAGTCACGATGAGTTTGACCCATAGATATGTATCCATATCCGAAACATGTACCCAAGTCCAATTAAAATAGCGCCCAACAAAACACGCCTCTGGAAAAATACTCGTATTGACATGTCAGTCAAAGCAAGAGAGACATTTTACATGAAGACAACACAAGTAACCCAGAGTCACGTTGGAGGCTTGGAGCCTTATCTCTAAACCAGCAGGAAGTTAGCAAAAGAGAGTGTCGTCAGACGCGGTAATGTGCAAAAAAAGATCAATTGGTGAATGAAAAAGCGACATTTATCCTCCCAACAACTAACAGGATTACAATGTTGGGAATTGGATAACTTTTTTAACACACGACTTCGCAAAGTCAGGATATTCAATATTCAATTTACTCTTGAAGTAAGCAGAGAGACCTGTCTGCAATTAAGGTCCTTGATATCGAAGTTTGCTCTCTTCAGAATCACCCGTCGCATATACTGCACTGCCACTTTCACCTGATGCCACACAAAAAAACAATATGAAATTTATCGCAACAAGTTAAAAGAAGTTCAGCAATTAATACTTTAATGATCATTAAACACATTCTTCATAGCACCAGATAAGAAGCAGCACAAAATTCCAGTATTGACTGTCAGGTCTTTGCATCCTCAAAGTCCTATATGAAGAAAAGTAGAATCGCAGAAACTAACACACAATGTGAAGTTTAACATAAACCAGATACCTCATATGGGTTTGTGCTTTAGCACACTACAGTAGTGTGGACTGAGGAGGACCACACTAATGCTTCTTTTAGAGAGACTAGTAACTAAAGGACACCCAAGGTACACACCTATGCCTAAGTACAACAATACACCAAGGTGGTGATACCCGTCCACAAATAAGAGCTAGTTATGGTTTCAAATTATCATATCATATATATGTAAAGAAGAGTGGAGCTCACGACTCTAGCAATCGAACACCTTCAGAAAAGTGTCATCAAATATCACAAATTCTTATGTGAGTCAAGCCTAACAATAAGTTATTGTAAGTCAGCTTCATTTGTACTTGATTTATAGTTTTTGTACCATTTTAGTGATCATTATTATGAATTGTAACTAAAATTTCTTAGTACCCCTAAAAGTGATTTTAGTAGATTTATTTACTGTTTTTGTGCCTTTTTAACTACAATTTGTACTCTGGTTTCATACTAACTTTTAATGTAAGGCTAGTCTCACATGAGACTTACTGATCAAATATAAGCATACTTATGGAAACCATAGAGGTATTTACCCTTGCACCCTTGAAGATATTTGTAGCCATCGTCTTCTAGCTTAATATACTAGAATAATCGATGTTTGACAAGTTGCTTATGTCAATATATGGAACCGGTAGATTTAAGATGACAATGAGTTTTCTATTGTGTGTCTCAAGGGCACATGACAATATCCCATAAAAACAATGAAATACAACTTTGTTTTACGAAAATATGAAAAATATATCTTTCAATTTATAGATTCTTATCACATGATAGAAACACTGTAGCAACAAATGACATACTGTTGAACATTAGAAGTTCCCATAAATGCTTAATGGCGCTAATAAATAAAGATTGAGGATCAAACATACCGTGAATTTTGGAAGGCGGATTTTATATATGTCCACAAGTTCCATCATGAGATCAAACAAGTCCGAAAAAGCACTATCCAATACCATCCCTGAGATAGAAGGGTCTTCAGATCCATAAAAAAGCCTATATATAAAAAATATCAAAGATCAATAACAACATGACAAGATGAATTGCTAAACTAGTATAAAAGCACATTCCAAAGCCCTGTAATGGAAAAATCGTGCCCCCATATAGCTTTGCAGTCCTCAACCCTTTTCTCAATAGAGTAAATCGAGAATACGCAAATCAAAACCTCAGCAGCGGTTTAACTTATCCTCAATGGATAAAAGCAAGACCTATGCATGCCAAATAACAAAACAAACAAATATTCTTAAAGACAGAATTCTGTATTCAAGAACAAAAAAACCAGTAACAGCTCAAAATTAAGAAGCTGGATATAGGAAACGCTTCATAATCTTATTTTACTTTAAACTATTACACTACGTCATACAATTCATACCCTGTAACAGCGCCCATAGATCTTCCCCAAAGACCTATGCGTGACACAAGCTTGGAATTCCTTAGATGTGACACCACGGCTCGGAGGTCATCTTTCTGAAACATTGAAAAACAGAAGACGTGAAATGTTTGGAAATACAGTCCATGTAGTAACTGACATCTGATAATGATACACTTCTCAGAAAAACACAAACCTCATGCCATCCAAGGCTGACATAGCTGCCTTCAGATAACCCTGAACCAGAAAAGTCCAGCGTAAAGACGGTTATATTTGCCGGAAGAAGCACCACAGCTGCCTCATTTGCATCTGCCCGACTTCCACTGCAATAAAATATTGAATGGGTTTTCATTCGGGGTAATAATCACCAGTGAAATGCAAACATCAAGTTGCTTAACTGACCTGTTCCCGTGACAGTATATAACACATGGAAGGGCAGAATTTTCAGGATAAATAGATGGCACATAGTGACTACACCTCAAAGTCTGACCTCTTCCATTTTTAAGCTGCAAATTCACATGCATGAAATTCGAATAAGGACAACAAACTCAGAAGATGAAAAGTGTTTCTACGTTAAATAAGGAAGTAATACGTGAAATAGCTAAGTGTTGATGTCCATACTTGCCTCCAAGTCCTCTCTTTTATATGCTTTGCCAGCTAGATTAAACTCCTTCTCCCATAAGTACTTATCCGGATCATATGCCGCCCTATGCATCCAATCAATGGTAAGAACCAAATTATATGCATTGCAAAGAAGAGATCTTACAGACATAAAAGTTTTCAGGATAATTCCAATGGCACTCTAGAAATTTACAACTTTGCACGTGTACCCTTCTTTTTTAATAAAATAAAACTTTGACCGACCGGAACTTGTAGGCGTTATAGCTACAAGATCTGACAATGACAACTTCTTATTTTAAATGGTCTATCTTTACGAGACCATCGCGTATTGACAGGTTCTTATGACTAACAAATTGATTAGCAATATTTCTTAGCTTAAAAAAAAAAAAAAATAAACTAGATTAATCTTCAAATTGATCGTCTCTACTAGATATACAATTTGGAAAAGAGTTTGCCAAATTTTTAACTCATTGCTAAAATGCTACTCCGTACGAGTTAAAGGCAGTCAAAGTATTTTTAGTACAAAGAAAGGTAACCACATGCAAACCCACAAACATAAGGGTGACTGTGGGGAATATCCGAAAGTTTTCATCCCCTCCCCCACATCCACTCTCTAATAATACAAAGCACACTGGCCATAATCACAATTTCGTTAAGACATGTCAAATAGTACCCTGCTGGCTCTAAGAGTCACAGAAAAGATAAAAGTAGTACCTCGGAGGTCTAATTACAAAGCTGATAAACTGCTCAATCATTTTTCTGACCAAAATAGGACATGCATGTTATGGCCTTATGGGTGAAGATCATAATGAGGACCCGAATAAAGAAAAGTTCACACCATCCCTAGCGAAGTCCGAGAATCATCAACGATACACAAATGACCAAACTTCAAAAATCCCGAGAAATATGGTCCACTGATCAACCTCCTAATAACTCAACAGCTACCCCAAAAAGATGAAAGTTCATCCCTGCATTTTGGCACGTGAAACAATCGTCAACAATAAAAAGAAAAAAAAATAATACGAGCAAGCAGGCCATCAATCCAAACGGTCATATTAACGAAATTTACAGAACCGAAATTGAAATGTAAATGCTACGAACTATTTCTCTCCGCTTGTGTGCATTACATAGGAAATTCAATTTTTTATCATATTTAAATAAATGAGTCGATTATTTCAAGATTTGCCCAAGAAGGAAACGACAAAGATATAAATGGCATTCAAGGAATAATAGTTTCAGATTTAACATCTTTCGATTAAGATGGTTCTAACATGGTACAAAACCCTAGGCATTTTAACGCTGAAATGATGCAAAATGCACCAAAAACACCGGGTTTCGCAGTTTCGAGACCCATAAAACTACAAGTGGATCCTCCATTGGATCAAGATACAACAAATCTAGAAAAACCCAGAAAATTGTTCAAGTTTTTGTCTCATAAATTGAACCAGATTTCCACAGAGATCTCGTCAAATAATTCCATCAATACAAAAACTTCATTAATCAAAAGTCGTATGACATCTACGAAAACTACGGAATGACAGCATCAGTAGTAATACAAATGTGGCCAAAATTGGAAACAAAATCAGAAGTAAAAACGACAAATAAACTCAAAGAAAAAGTTACAATGTTTGAATCAAAAGGAGTAAGAATTGCAGTGAAAAGAAATAGGAGAGCAAAATAAAGAAGTGAGTGAAGTGAGAGTGAAGATGAATTACTGACCTAAGTAGAAGACATTAATGGAAGCACAAAAGGGAAGGTAGCAGATTTAGGAGGAGTGGATTTGTTGAGTGATTTTTTTATTTTTATTTTTTTAAATTTTAACGATGAACACTGAATCACTGATTGACCGGTTTTGACTGGTTGACTAGTTTAGTATTCCTACAGGCTACAAGCCTACAAATACACGACTGAACGGTAAACGAAAGGTTAATTAAATATCGTAATTGATTTTTCATATACGGATTTTACTCAAGTTATATACTTTTTGTCATTATTTTTTCCAACTTACCCTTTTTTACTCCAAGAATATACAGAATTCTCTCTTTCTTTTTTTCTGAAAAACCTAAATCAATTTCATTCAAGTTTACAACTTTTCAATCAAAAACTTCAATCATAAATTCAACGAGTAATAATCGTCCTTTAATTTTAATTTTGTATTTAAATTATTGATTTTTATTAATTTTTAATAAATTAATTACAATTTTTAATTAGGGTTTGTTAGGGTAAAAGGTGGGAGGTGGGGGCGGTGGGGAAGGTGGCGGTGGGGAAGGTGGTGGTTGGCCGGCGGCGAGGCAAGCGGCAGGCGGGGCAGGCGGCAGGCGGGGCAGGCGGCAGGCGGTTGTGGAGAGGGTGAGGTGGGTGGTTTGGAAATTTAGGGTGGTTAATTGCTAATTTAGGGTGGTAGAAGGTGGGGGTGGGTGGCTAGAGGTAAGTTGGTGGTGGCACGGCGGTGGGGCAGGCTGTGGCCGGCGGTGGCTTGGGTGGGCGGCTAGTGGCTGTTTTTTTTTTTTTTTTTTTTTTTCTTTGGGTTAGTTTCACGTGATTCCTTTTTTTTTTTTTTCTTTTTTTTTTTTTTTTTAATTTTCTTGTTAAATTTTCAACCTTACCACCACCCCCACCGTCCACGGCCGCCTGCCGCCTTCCCCGCCGCCGACCAACCACCACCTGCCCCACCACCCTCCACCTCCCACCTTTTACCCTAACAAACCCTAATTAAAAATTGTAATTAAATTTATTAAAAATTAATAAAAATCAATAATTTAAATACAAAATTAAAATTAAAGGATGATTATTACTCGTTGAATTTATGATTGAAGTTTTTGATTGAAAAGTTGTAAACTTGAATGAAATTGATTTAGGTTTTTCAGAAAAAAAAGAAAGAGAGAATTCTGTATATTCTTGGAGTAAAAAAGGGTAAGTTGGGAAAAATAATGACAAAAAGTATATAACTTGAGTAAAATCCGTATATGAAAAATTAACACCCTTAAATATAATCCATTTTATAATATTTTTTTTAAAATAATCACTTTTAAGATATTTTTGTTTTAAAATTATCCCAAAGTTGAATTTTGTTACTTAAAAATGACAATTATTTTAGGATATGCTCGTTTCAGGTTACCGTCATTAAGACATTAGCGCCTAAAATATAAAATATGACTATCACTTTTTAGAAATTCCTATGTAAGAGTATGAATATTCCTATTCCGTTTCTAAATATCATATTTCGGCATTTGGGTGATTTTGAAGCAAAATTGTCTTAATGGGCTGTGTTAATGAAAAATATATATAAGATGTTATTTTAAAGAAAAAAGTGCTATTAAAAAGAGTTATGTTTAATCAACCAATTATTATTTTTTGGGAAAACTATATATGAGGAGAGTAAAATCTCTACAGAAAACAGGTAACTACTGTCTTAATCAATTATTTGTTTATTCTATTTTTGGTGTATTAGTTATTTGTTTACCTTTTTTTTTCATAACATTTTTATTAAACAAATAGACCAATTAGCTCATATTCTTTTCTAATTATCCTTATCAATGCTCCTAACCTATATTATGGTATGTCTTTTATGCACTTTTCTTAATATTTGTGTCAAAATAAAAGATAAACAAATGATTTGGACAGACGGAGTACATATTATTTTTATCTTAAATTTTCATCGTTTATCCTTCTATAATCTTTTTTTAAAAAAAAAAAACAAATGAAGTTAAACTATTAATTCATTTATAATTTCATCTAAATATTGAATCATGTATGAATACGATAGATTTAATATTCAAGTTTGTTACAATTTTTTTTTAATTGTTACTTAAAATTTACTAATTAGGGGTGATCGGTCTAGTTGAGGACATGAGTGGTAGGCACCTAACGGCATGGGTAACTGGACTCCTGAACATTGCGACGAGGGTAGGCGACAAAGGAGGATATGACGAGCGGCGATAGCGGAAGGCGGTGTGGCAATGAAGGATGATGAAGGGGTTGGTATTGAGGGGGACGCCGAGAGGTTTGGTGCATGAGGGGGAGGGGCTAGTGCGTTAAGGGGAGAGGAAAATGCATAGGAGAAAGACTGGTAGGGTGGTGGAGCACAAGGCAAGGAAAGATTGTCGTCATGGTATGATATGTGATAACGGGAATAGCTTTTAGGGATTTTCTTAGAGATAGTTCTCACGTTATCACTTAGATTACAACTTTGCACGTGATACCTTTCGTTTTGATGAAAAAAAATATAACCAACCATAACTTATAGACAATTTTTATTTTTATTTTTTGTTAAATTTAATTGTCTTTACGAACTCCTCAATTTAATTTTAAAAATATTATGTTTAGAATACGTACCATTGGCATTTGCTAAGTCAAGTTTTTAGCTGAATAAACTTTAAATTGGCCATATCTATTGCTCACGAGGTGACAATCTGACTAATTAGTTATTCAAATTGAGTGTACAATTTAGGGAAAAAAAAAAAGGTTTTCAATTTGTAAACTATTAACTACAGATTATGACCCGTCAAAATTTCTTTAACTCGAAAAAGGGTATCAAGAGTGAAATGACGATACCGTAGGAAATGTTATAACACCCCCATGAGGTTTAGAGCCCCACATCGGGTGAGTAAAGTGGATTTGATAGATTTATAAACGATTTCTACTACCATCTCAAAAATAAGGACATGTGCTTTTGGGCTTAAGTGAGGACAACGAACCCAAAAGTATGCATCTCACCACTAGGTGTGTTGTATTACAACGGTGGTGGGTTGAGTTGTTATAAAAGCAACATTGTGACCGTGTGGTGAGGACGTTGTGTACTATAAGTACAGGAGTCAAAGTGGAAATTATGCTTTTGGGCTTAAGTGGGGACAACGAGCCCAAAAGTATGCATCTCACCACTAGGTGAGGTGTATTACCACGGTGGTGTGTTAGATTGTTATAAATAGGTAAACAAAAAAAGAAATACATGCAAATTTCTTAAATACAATTAAAAAAATAGCAAAAATAGCAATAAAAAATAAAAAAAAAAAACACAAAAATTATGAAAAATCTTCTAGCTGCGATTTAAACTCGAGTGGTAAGTGAGAGCAATTGTAGACAATATACCACTATGCAACTAGCTAGGAGATAGATGCTCATTATTGTGCTATTTTACATATATTTGAGGCCCATGAAGTATTGGGCCCCGGTTCTTGGAACCGAGAGAACGCCCCAATTTACGGGTCTTCTTATAACGAAATTATAATCGTCAATTTTTAATACGGTTGAATAAAATTTGGGCATGAAAAAAGCAACACCTGATTTTAATATAGAGGCATGTTTGTTCTTACTAAAAATGACAATTATACTTTATTCATCTACACCCACCTGTTACATATTACGGAGTACTTTTCTCTATCCAAATCATTTGTTTACATATACTATTTTGGGGTGTATCATTCATTCGTTTATTTTCTATTTTAGGATGACTAATTGACAATATTACCCTCTTACTTTTAAACACATGGTTACAAATTAGATTCTCATTGGGAGGTACATACGAGGGGGCATGAGTATATGTGCCTTTTGTGAGACTGCCTTGGTATTTTTGTCAAAATAAAATGTAAATAAATAATTGAGAAGGATACTGTAAGTTAGTAACATAACTGTGGTAAAGAAGTAAAATGGTTTAGTTCACAAAATCAGAGGTAAAAATGAAATATGATACTGTAAAAAGCAATCACTTGATTTAACAAAGTTGGTAACATGAATTTTTCTTTTTTCTTTTTTTTTAAAAAAAAGTCGAGGTAGCACATAGAATATGAAAAGACTTGGTACATCATATCATAACATATTTCATAACTTTATTATCAATCAAGTGATCAACAGTAGAAAATGTTGTTACTTCATATTTATCTAATCTAATCTAATACATATTATAACACAATCATTGACTTATCTATTTGACCAATATTCCTTCCTACCTAAATCTAAAAACAACTCCTAGCGTGCCACTTAAACATAATCTCACAAATTATGTGTCACGTCATGACTAAGTGCCATGTAATCCACCTCAATTCAATTCGTACCAGATTGAGCTCTTCTACATGCGGAAGCCGAATAGTCAAAAGTCATACTCTATTAATTAAAGCAATTAATTCGAAAATCGAACATCGTTCGACATCATCAATCGAAATTCAAAAATTACTAGATTATCTTTATCTAATGTTGTCTTTATTGTGTGAATGTGTAAGAGTATTTTTCTACTAAGTTCTTCGATCAATATTAGTATAGGGGTAAAATTAGAATTATAAGAAAATATTGTGAAAATTAATGGTTGAGAATGTACTTTTTTTAAATTTCTTAAATCTAACTTTAAGTAAAAGGGGACACTTATTTTGGGATGGAGAGACTATCATTCTAATTTTAAGTTTAATTTTGTTGATTTCATGGTTTACTACCGTCTCGACTCATGCAAAGTGTCATTGTGCCTCACATCTGTCGCCCACGAACCATAGACCACGCTCACCATCATTAATCAATTTCCAGCCATCCATCATCGTAGAATACTTCGAATAGTATTTGTTGTGATTTGTGTCGTCGTTAGTCCAACTTTGATTGTATTACCATCAACATAAAATTAAGTCGTAAAAGTCACATGTCAATAATAGAAATTTCTTACATATAAATTTTTTAATCATTATTAAAATTTTAAAAAAAAATAAAATTAGACATTTCATCAACTAATCAATTAAAATAATAGAATCATAATACACAAACTATTACGTATTATTTTATAAGTTTGCTTAAATTAATACTCCGTATTATTTAAGAGGTACTCCCTACAAAAGTACAAATTTCCAAAGTCATATATCAGTCAAGTAACAAATTCTCATTATTTTTAATTTATTTAATTTAGGTTTTTTTTTTTTTTTTTTTTTTTTTTTTTTTTTTTTTTTGCTTGAATTGTATATTTGTATTTTCAATCACCATCTAAAAGAAAAAAACTAATAAAAAAAAGACAAACATTTCGTCTTCTCTATCTTTAAATTCATATAACATCCATATTTATTCGAATTAATTTTTGGGAAACAATTTATTAATATAAGATAATGAAAAGACATACATTATTACTTTATAAAATCAATGCATTATTTACACTATTTTAAAATCAATTAATAATTTTGATATTATTATGACTCATGTTTAATTCAGGTAATTTTGTGTTTTCATTTTCGTCAATCAACTTTTTGATCAACTTTGGGCGTATACTCATATAATGTGTATATGTACGCTTTTGAGCTGAAATGCCGACAAGCACTTTTAGAGTTCGAGTAGAATTTAACATGCATATGTAGGATTGAATACTAGGTTATCAATTATGGTAGTGCCGTAGTGACTTAACTAGAATAATATAGATTCGATGGTAACTTTAGTTGTGATTAATACTTGCAAGAGGAAACTTCACGGGGGTATATTATGAAAAATACCAATTCAATGGTTATGATGTGAAGCTGTGGAAAATTCATAAATTGGTTTGTAGAAGTTTGTAATAAATTACTCCGTATTATTGGTTTTGGGTAACCTAGGAAGTCGAGGACAGAAAGAGTGATAGTGCTGGTAATTAGTGTGACATCACCTGATATTCCACCGGATGATTACTCCCAGAGAAAGTATGGCCAGAAACCAATCCAGGTTAGTTATACACTTTTCCTACACTAGCAACTATATTTTTTTGGGTTTGTTTCGTTGTTGGTCTAATATATCGAATTGTGATTATATTGGTTCACTTTCCTGTGTAAGCTGACCTTTCATTGAATTCTTATTAAAATATGCTGGTTTAGTCTGTTGTTGCTGATCGATGTTGGTATTTGAAAATTAAATATGTGACTAATTTTATTTGGTTAGCACTAATTTTGTTTGGTTATAAGAGTCGTTTGAATTTTTCTAAAGTTTAGTAGTCTTTTTAAGTGATCAAAGAAACCTTCATAATCTTTGAAACATCATCCGACAAAACTTAAAAAAACAAAATATACACAGAATTTGGCACTCCACTGACCATATCTACCCCTTTCAATCACCACTTTCAGTAACCCTACACTAACACCTTATGATTTGGCAAAAGGATTATTTAACACGAATAAACCAACCTATTGTCGATCTTCCATAAATATACCAAGCTATAGTTTAACCCTGAATAAACCCAAGTATAGGCATACTTTTCCAAAAATGTACCCACCTTAATTCTAACTGGCTGGTAACCTCTAAAATCAGGTTACCTTCTTCATTTCCTCTAAATAAAGAACCACCATTAATGGCCTCACTTTCAACACCATTTACAGCCTCCCCATCACCATCATCCTTCCTCCACCACCACCACTCTTTGTGAAACCACCATTACCGTAAACCTCTTATGTCGTTCTCTGCAACACCATCATTACGACTCCGTAAACTAGTCTGCTAACTTGTGACTGAAATCACACACACAACTTGCCATACAACAACTTAATTATACGTGAATAAACCTACAGTTAATTGACCATAACTAGCATCCATTATACCCAAAATATATTGAAATCAAACTAAACAAAAATAACATTTCTTTGCTAATCGAATACGTACAAGAAAATACATTTCTTAGCTAATAGAATACCTTCTTTTTTAGTTTGGTCATCATTAAAACTCATTATTTAAATTTTGTTCGATTTCCTCCATTCATACAATCAATTAATTACCCTGCTTTAAGATACAAAAATATCATATTTAGTCACCTTAATTAACGAAGAATCGTCAACAATGATGCCGATCTTTTCTGACCCTGATTGGCCATTGCATTTCATTGTCGGAGCCGACAAAAACAATTTTCGTAACACCCACAAAGATTGACAGATACAACTCACATGAGAACGACAATGAAAAATAGCAGTGAAGCTGAAGAGGACGAAGGGGTGATATGATGGTGGTGGAGAGGATAATGGTGGCAAATGCGTTGGACTTAGAGGTGGGTAGTGATGAGTCTCTAATGTTGATGGTGCTAGACTGCTACGAGTATTACTTAAGATTTTTTAGGGGCAAAAGTTGACCTGCTCAACAAGTAACAGGTAAGGCAGTCTATTTCAAGAACGAAGGGATTATACTTTGGTTTATTGTGGGATTAATAGAAGTATGATTTATTTATGGAAGATGAGGTATAGGTTGGTTTATTCTTGTTAAATAGCTAAAAAAAATTATACTTTACCTAAAAACATTTATTTAAATATCTTCAATTTGTCAGCACAAGTGCAAAATTAAGAAGCATGTCTAATACAGTAATAATGATAAAATATAATCTCTTTATCCCATAATAAGTGACCCTTTTCTTTTGAGAGGATTTAAGGGGTGTGAATGAAAATTTAAAAATATTAAGAATCCTTTGTTAAAACTTACCAAAATTAGAAATGAGACACTTATTTTGAGAAAAATTTTCAATGCAAAGGGGACACTTTTTTGGGGTGGAGGGAGTATGATTTTGGATTTTGAGATGAAAAAGGTGCGGTTGATGGTAGAGAGGGTTATCTCAATTATTTGCCCCTTGGATATGATTTTCTTTGGGACACCAAACCCTCTTGGTGAACTTTCTTAGAGCACCCACATTGACGCGGTTCCCCATAATTTCTCTCTCCTATTATCATCAACTTTTTTCTAACCCTTCCCATTTTAAATAAATCAATGTGCATAGGGATGATATGTCAGTGGGGCGGGTCAGCGCGATCTGCGCCTCCTTGATTAGGGTGGAGGTAGACGACACTTCAGTGGGTCGTGGAGCGGTGGTGGATTTCATCCAAACACCTCCCCGCCCCGCCCCGCCCTTACCCGTCCCGCCTATACTCGCCTCGTCTATACCCGCCTCATTTATATTTTTAGAAATATAAATTAGAGAAAAACTTAACACTTTAAAACTTTACTTTTAATTTTTTTTTTCTTTAACTTTAAAATTTTGAAATATGAATACAACTAATACTCGATATTTTTTTAATTCATAAATTTTAAATGTGTGTCTTATGTATTTTTATTTGGTACTCATAATACTTGATTGGTTATTTGAAATGTGTTTTCTATGTGGCTATATCGTTATCAGAGAATTTTCAGGTAAAAAATTATTGAAATTTATGTTGCGATAATGCGATTCTATGGGGCGGGTAGGGCGGGTGGTGGGGCAGTGGTGGGTCTAAAAAATTTCCCGTCAGGCGGGTGGTGGAGGACGAGCGGTCACCCGCCATGGGTGATGGGGCGGAGGTGGAGGTCTATTTTCAAGCTAGAAATTCAAGCTTTGAAATTTCTCAAAATTTTCTATTTTTTAGGTCTGTAACGTGTGCTGTGTAAACTTTTTTTTTTGGGTAAAAACCTCTTATTGTTGTTTCACAAATTATTGTGTAAGTCAGGACTTACAATAAGTTATTGTAAGTCCACCTTATTTGTATCCGTTTATATAGTTTTTGTACTATTTAAGTGATAATTATGATTAATTGTAACTAAATTTTTTGTAGTACCCCTGGAAGTGACTTTAGTCATTTTGTTTCATGATTTTGTACACTTATAATTGCAATTTGTACTTTGGTCTCACATTAATTTTGCGTGAGTTATGTCTCACAGGAGAATTACTGTTGTTGTTTTACACAATAATTTTAGTCGACCTCAAATCATTCTAGACCTTAGAATTTATGGTTGTGTAAGGAGTAACAACAGCACGAGTATGTTTGTTAAACTATAAAATTGACCAAGGGACTCTAATCATCGGTTTAAACTTTTAGCTGAGTTGGTTTTCTCTGATGACATCAAAGCTTGTGTGACCATAGGATCAAGTGTTGCATTCCTGTATAGGGCCCGTGGACCGTGGTGTATAAGTATAAAACAAATCATCGGCCTGACGTTTAGTTAGTATTGATTTTTGTGATAAACACGATGCTCTATCATTTCAGAGAGGAAACATATGTACAATCGAGGCCACTCAAAACTAGTTTCCCACTCGCACATTATATTTAACATTCTATTACATATGTCGATTATCGTAGCGAAATATCATATTATTGTGGTTAATCCCCAAAGTACTTCATTCATATGGTCATATTTATGTTAACAACATCGAATTTCCAATTCCAACAAAACAAGATTTTTTAGCGTCCCGTGAATTTCACGGGTCGCATCACTAGTAGTTACATAAAAAGTAATAGGTTTCCAATAAAATCGTTCCATCGTAATACTACAAAGTAAGAAAAAAAATATAACCCTAAGGTATTGTTTTATCCATACAGAAATTTTAAATTCTCGTGAAATGATAATTGAAATGAAAATTGAAATGAAATCATTTTCTACATTTAAATTTAGGTGAATTTGCTAAGTTTGTGTGGTTATATCATGTTGGAATGCAATTCATTTGATTTCTTAATTAATTAGTGAAAATGTAATTTTAATTCCTTGTATTTGTAGACATTGATGATTCATGTGAACCGGTAATTCCTCCCTCATGAAAAAGTTAGCCAACCAAACAACCTCCATTTTGACAATTTATGAAATTCTATAATTCTCATGGTTTATAAAAGGTACGCAGTAACAACGACATAAGATACGAAGTATCAATTATATTAGGGTATTGATTTTCCGTATACGAAATTTACTCCCGTTGTATACTTTTTTCATTTGATTTCCATCTATACCCTCATTTTACTCTCACAATATACAAACTTTTTTTTTTTTACCAAAGAAACTTAAAAAAAATAAAATAAAATAAAAATACAAACCACCAAACAACCACTCACCCAACTCCACCACCACGCGCGGCCACCACCATGCCGCCAGCCCTATCCATGTTGGCCACGGAGCCACCCTACCATGTCAAATATTACCCTAAATTAAACCACCAAACAACCACCCAATCCACCACCACGCCAGCGACCCCCCAGCGCTGCACCACCCTTGCCGGCGACCCACCAGCACCGCACCACCCTTGCCGCCATCCACCACTGCCACCTGCCGCCCCACCCCTAATTGATAATCAAAACCTAAATCTAAATCTAATTAAATCAATCGATTATAAATTGTTAAAAAATAAAGGGTTTTAAAACGCTAATTAAAATTGACATATTTATTACTCGATAAAATTGTTTATTGAAATTCATAATTGAATTATTGCATAATTGATTGAAATTTGATTAAGAAAAGTTAAGAAAAAAAAAAAAAGAATTTTGTATATCGTGGGAGTAAGAAAAGGGTAGGGGTGGAAAACCAAATGAAAAAAAGTATATAACGGGAGTAAAATTCGTATATGGAAAATCAATAACGTTATATTATTATACGAAGTAATTTTATTTTAAGATCGTCGCATATATCGACCAATACAATCTTATTGATGAATCTTTATTGTATAAATCCATTTATCGTTATATATTGCTCGGTATTATACAATGATATTATAATAAACCCTTTTTAGGATTTATTGTAAATAACTACCTTATAAAATATGTTTTTCTAAAATTACTACCATTTAAAATGAAATTCTAAAATTACTACCTTTTAAACACAATTTCATTAAATTTTGCTACCAAAAGACGTTTTTGACAATTGAAAAGTTAACTTTTTTGCTATAAGAAACTTGTGTAGAACATCATTATCACCAAAAACGTTTTCAAACTAAAAGTATTTGGTCACAAAACATTCGAAACTTCGATTTTATTATCATTAAAAATGAACTTTTGTAGCAAATTTTTAAACTTTATTTTTAGAAATAGTAATTTTTAAAAAAACTTACTCCGTATTTAATAAGATAGTTATTTAGCGAAAACCTATACACATGAAATTTGAGTGAAAAAACAAGTGTTTGTTAAACCTTGAAATATTGAAACCCGTTTTTCCTTTTAAATTCCAAGTTTCATTATTAAGAAAAACAAGTGATAATCTTCAATCATCATACATTCTTCACGTTCATAACTTCACGCTTTTTATTTTTGTTATCTTTTCATTTACTATAATAAATCGAAATTAAGTAGACAAACTTCCAGAAATTCGTACAACTTTAATAACAAAAAACGATTTGATTCACTTTGATCTAGTATTTGAATCCTCTAACCATTCATGCTTCAAGGTAATCTGATCAATTTCATTTCTAATTTTATTGCAGTAATTTCATCTACAATCGATGATTTGTATTCGGTTGTTTTTGTTGATTAATCGCGATTTTTTTTTGTGATTGATTTGCGTTTGAAGTCATTTGAAGCACAATATTGACGAATTGATTAGTTTTGTGCAAGTTAATGCATCGATTTTGGTGTATTCATGATGAAAACGTCAAGTATGTTGATATTTTAGTTGAATTTGATTCATTTTAGTTTGGAAGAAGTTTGATTTCCTTAGGATTTTAGGAAGTAATTTGAAGCATAGTTTCTGTGAAAAAGTTTTTGTTTTAATCTGAAAATGTCAAATGTGTGGAGAAATGAGTTGAATTTGATTGATGAGAAGTAATCTGAAGCATGAAATCGAAGAATGTGGTATTTTCGAAGGTAACGCGTACAATTTTCAACGATAATGTTAAATGTGTTGTGATGTGAGCTGAATTTGATTGCGTTTAGTTCGGAGTTTGTTTGCTTAAGAGGTGATTTGGAAAATAATCTTTACGAACGCGTTCTTGTTTCAGTAATGCAGTTTTCGATTTTATTAAGGCATACGATTATCGACTCTAATGTAAGATATGTTGAGAAGTGAGTTGAATTTGATTGGTTACAGGGTGAGGAAGGAGTTTGATTGAGTAGAAAATGGAGAGTTTACAGCAGTTGGAAGCATTGTGTGAAAGGCTGTATAATTCACAGGATTCGGCAGAGAGAGCACATGCGGAGAACACTTTGAGATGTTTTTCGATGAATACAGAGTACATTCCGCAATGCCAGTACATTTTGGATAATTCATTGACGCCTTATGCTTTGATGCTCGCGAGTTCTAGCCTGTTAAAGCAAGTTACTGAGCATTCCTTGTCGTTGCAGCTTCGGCTTGACATCAGTAATCATCTATTTTCACCCTTGCGTTTTCTTATGTTGTTCAAGTCATTTTAGATTTGCTTATCATTGATGTTGAATAGTTCAACTGATGAATGTTTGCTCAGTATAACTTGGTTTTCTCAGTTTGATTTCTGTGGTAATGACAGACTTATGAATGTGTTACTAATTACCAGAGAGTTATTTATGTAGTTATAGAGTTTGATTTTGTTACCTTGTTTTACGTCATATGGAGTATATCTTTTGGCGATGACCTAGTTATTTAGATGGAATGATTTGGAAGGTAAATCAGGGAGGGACATGATTTCTTTTAAAAGGAAAATGTTTCCTTCCATAAATTAGAAAGATTTGGTAGGCAAATGGAGCCATGCATTTTCGTATTATAGTCAAACTAAAATTCTTCCATATTGGAAAGATTTAGAAGGAAAATGAATCCTCGCCTTTCTTTCCCTTCTCCCTTTAGTTTTGAAAGGTGCGATCTGTACATGGGTGATAAAGTTCTGCTGTGATGAGGAGCGAAGTATAAGGCAAAGTGCGCGGCTTATCTACACAAGGTGCACTATTCTTTAGGGTGATATCATGTATTCTTTTGGATCTTAGTCAAAAAAGTGTGCCACTGTGCCCCATCCGAGACTTTAGCGAAAACACAGCACGTGCGTCTTTTAGACAAGGCACCGGCGAGCTACACCACTTTGTGATCTCCTTCTCCTCTTTGGTCTATATGCTTAGTTATACCTCTCACTCCTCTCACCTTGATCGTTATGCATTTATGCCTAACTTTACTTTTTTGGACTTAATAAAAAAATGGGCATTGTTGCCGAAAATGTTGGTTAGTGATACAAATTTGTTTCCAAAAATACTTTATATCCAGTAGGTAAGGCACGCACTTTGTCCTTGCACCTTGCACTTGGCCCTCGTCTCCTTAGTGCGTCTCACGCCTTTTAAAACTAAGTTTTGGATTTTAAGGTCTTTTAAAAAGCTAGAAGTGTAAAAGTAGGCATAATGGATCATAATTCATGACAAACGGCCTAATTAGTTAACTAGACCTAAATAATATGGAAATTGCATAGCATCATACCTCACTAATGGTGGTTTGTCTAAGACGTATAACTATGGTGTACTGAGACAGTTTGGCTAATGCCTCATCTAAGGCTCCCCAGGTTTGCTTTATTAAACTAAGCTCCCCCTTTCGTCCGCAATTTATGGGGATAATTCGAGGTGCTCCTCGGGAACCACTTAGATTGCATAGTAGTTGATGTTGCAATAGAGTGTATGAGTTTAATCAAATCATAGAAGTAGTATCTTGTGCTAACTCTAACTTAGTAGCAAAGATAAGTCATGGCTCTGTAACAGGGCAAGTCTTTCTCTTTGATTATGAGCTCGTGAAGCGTACTTGTTGTCTTGCTCCCGTCTTCTTTTTTGTTAATGTGACATCAATATTTTCCAACCACTTTCTGTTGGTGGTTTAGTAAAGGTTTTATGTTTATGGCAAAAATTTGGACATTGTGTCAATGTGTGACCAAAATGACTATTTTTATTTTTTTTTTTTTTTAATCTTGTAAGATGTTTACTATTTGTAGGTTTAACAAATTGTCGAGTAATTAGGTTGAGTCATGGGAAGCATTCTTGGCAAGCAATATCGTTAGATTAATTTACATATTAGACATGAGTTGTTTTTGCTCATTAGATCATGTTGAATGAGATTAGATTGATTCACATATTAGACATGGGTTGTTTTTGCTCATTAGATCATTTTGAATGAGCTTATTTTGCTTTGCTTGGATGGTGTTTGTTTTATATATGGACTTAGCGATTTTTTTCCGAACCTCATGGAAGGGCGTTATACTTTGCATTGACCTTTTAATAGGTACTCCCTCCATTCAAGACCAGCCATTGGGCATATTTCACCTTTTGACACTATTCATTTATCTAAAAAATCTTCGATATTTCTTGCAATATATAAGAGAAAATATACATGATCTTGTCAACTTTTTATAATTTTATACAATGTAGTATTAGAGATTATCGTTAGAAAATGCACATCGGCAAGCGTGTAGAAGGATATATGCCAAATAGACTTGAATGGACGGAGTATTTGTTTATGGAGAATATTCGGATCGTGTGTCAGTGTGTGACCAGGATATCTTCTTTATTAATAGATAAAAAAAACTACATCGATCCAAATATTAACATGAGTTGTTTCTGCTTATGGCATCATATTGCATGAGCTTATTATGCTTTGCTGGTATCTTGCTTGTTTTATATATGGACTTGCAATTTCTGATATGGGGTGCTACATATAGTTCGTTGAGGCCTTAGTACTTTATTCAGTTTATTGAATAGGTCCTTTGCCTCAGTGGTTTGTATGGTTAACGCCTTAACAGTATCAAATCATGTTATTACAATAAATTTCATGGTGATCTTCAAAAGTATGGAAAGCATTGAGTTTTTAGCAAATACCTTACATTGGCTACTTCTCAGCTACCTATTTGTGTTGACTTCTATTTTTATTTGACTGCTAGGGAATTACCTTGTAAATTATTTGGCAACAAGAGGGCCGGAATTACAGCATTTTGTGATCCAATCACTGATTCAGCTATTGTGCCGACTAACAAAGTTTGGCTGGTTTGATGATGATAGATTCAGGGAGGTGGTTAAAGAGTCTATGAGTTTTCTCAGCCAGGTGAGTGCAGGGCAAACTTCATTGTATTTTTGTAGTTTACTGATAAGTGGTGCTATCTTCTCTGTTTTCGTTGTCTTTTGTTGTTGTTGTTGTTGTCGGTGGTGGTGGTTGTTCTGGTTGTTGGCATGGTTGCTTTTGTGTTTTTGGTGGTTATGGTTGTGGGGGTTGTCGCCGCCATCGTTTTACTCCATATTATTTACTAGTGTTATTTATAATTTTATATAGGGTTTTTTGTCAGACACTACCTTACATTTAAGCCAACTTGTGAGGTACTACCTTACATTTATTTTTTTTGGCGAAGAACTACCTTACATTTTTAAAATCTTGTGGAATACTACCAAACACCATTTTGCCGTTAAATCTAACCGTTGACCATCATTGACTGACAATCCTTCTTCCCCAAACTAACTCCATTCATTTTAACCCCATTTTTCTGGTTTCCCTCTTCAATTACTCTAATTTCCTCTTTTCATCTTTCTCCCTATTTTAATTAACTCACATACAATCCCAAAATCATCATCAAAACCCTCAATTCTTTATTATTCATCTTCAAGACCCTACTATTAAGCTTGAAACTAAACTTGTGTTGTGCAATTAACACCAATTTCAGTGTGGGTTAGTATATAGTAAGCTTGAAACCCTTAAATTACCATACTACACAATTACTAACACAACATAAACCCTAATATCATTTTCAAATGTTTTTTCCTCCTAAGTTATGCAACTCATTCTCAAGTTCTTCAAACTTGAAGATTTTGTTAACTTCTTCACCTTCTTCAACTTTCAAACCGACATTTATGCATATTTGGGAATGGAAGGTCCTTGAAATGAAGAACCAATTTTGGTGTGGGTTAGTGAGCTTGAAAGGTCAATGACGTTGGTACGCCGTGGAGTTCCACATCGACATTTATGCGTCTTCGACAATGAAGTGGGTGACTATTCACTAATTAAAGAAATCGAGGAAGAAAACGAAAAAATGAAAACTGAAAAAGAGGAGTTAAGAATAAGGGGACAAATAATTGAGTATTGGAAAGCAACTAATGTAAGCAATTAAGTGAAAACTTAATTTAAAAATGGAGAAAAACAACATTTTAAAGAGTTGGAAGAAGTTGCCGTCAGTCAATGACGGTCAACGGTCAGATTTAACGGAAAAATGGTGTTTGGTAGTGTTCCACAAGATTTTAAGAATGTAAGGTAGTTCTTCGCAAAAAAATAAATGTAAGGTAGTACTTCACAAGTTGGCTTAAATGTAAGGTAGTGTCTGACAAAAAACCCTTTTATATATTTTGCTCTGAACTTTTTTTGATTATACTCCGTAATGATTGTTTGTGCCGGCTGAGTACTAACAGCAACCATACTGTGCTCCTCTCATTCTTTATATTTGTTACAATCCCTTTTCATGGTCTCCTTATACTTTTGGCCTGTGTACTGAGTGAGTAGTACAGCTGACCTGTCGATAGAGGATCTTCTAATAGTCTGAAGCTAATGAATATTTCTTCTTTAAATTTGCGTTAAGTCTGATTAGTGAATTTTGTTGTGGAAACTGCACTTTAATTATCAAACAATATGTACCGCAGAAAATCAAAATCATATTTAAGTTAAAATATGATATGATGTTTGATATCCAACTCTTCAGTCATGTTAAATTTAGCGAAAGGGGTTGCATCAATCATATGGGAGGATCTCGAGTTATATTACATTATTATTTATTAGGTTTTTATTGAGATGCCTGGTTTTTTTTAATATTCATGGTAATTATGGTGGTAGTCAATAGAGTAGTAGTTATTAGCATTATTGCATTAAACATCACTAAAAGGGGTTACGGAGATCAATTTTATTGATGTTGTATCTTTTGATTAATTGTTTCAGCACATTTTGATTGTTCCACGAAATGATGAGCTAGCTACCATGCATCATCTGATTATTTCCCCTTCTTGTGAAAATGTCAGGCAACACCACATCACTATGCAATTGGATTGAAGATTTTAAATCAGCTTGTCACTGAAATGAATCAGGTTCTGGTTTTACTCCACTTTACTTTTGTAAAAACCTTCTGACACACAACTGTTCTAGTGAGTACGAAAAGGTACGAAGTAATATAAAAAAATGTCCTGTCTTTGAGTAAAATGTCGGATACTGTTATAGGAGTTAGGGTTTAGCTGTGCTCTAACATTTGGCTGTTTGTACAAAATATCAGCAGGGATCATTTTTTATTTCTCTTTCGTTTTTGCGTACATGATATGCTCATATGCCTGAGAAAATCTGGTTTAGGCAATTAGTAGATGTGGTTTTAACATGCTTATATCGACAATCTCATCTGTAGAAGTTTTGATCAGGAAATCACGTTGCCTAAGATATTAGTGAGCTCATTCATAACCTATGCTGTCATCTTCCCTTGGCATGTTGTATTTTGAGGCGATGTACATGATGATGATAATGACATCTTGTTCCTGTAATGCTATGATTCATAATTGTTGATATCATGGTGAAACACTGTTGCATGATTTAGTATCTGATTCAGTTCGGGAATTGGAATGGAGTTCATAGAATTTTACCTAACCTTAAATAGTTCAATAATAAAATAGCAACCTAGGTTAAGAATTCACTCTGTTCCCAATACGACAACTTGGTTCAAGGATTTACATGGTGGACTCTGAAGTCTGAATTATGTAACTTCGCTTCTCAATACCTGGATACTGCCTCAAGAAGTAGTTGTTTCACTGGATTGACTTCAAACAAAGCTATCTGAGAACCTTTGGGTTAATGACACAATATGGTAACATAGTGTTGTATCTGAAATTACTCTTTACATTACAGGGAAGATTAGGAATGGTTAACATGGGATCCCATTAAATGGAGTATTATTTACATCCTTCTTGAACTAAGTGCTATATAATCAAAGTCAGCTAAACCTTGTAGGTAGGCATTTTAATTCCATTAAGCTGCCTGCTTCTGACATTTACTTAATTTTTTATTGCTAGATTCATTCAGGATTACCATCAACAGTTCATCGAAGAGCAGTATGTGCCTTCAGGGACCAGTCATTGTTCCAAATCTTTCAAATATCTTTGACGTCTTTACAGCAACTTAAGACCGATGGTAATGCATTTCACTTTCTCTGGTGTTAAATTCCTTTAGGGTGAATTTGGTGAAAATAATTGAACCTTTGTGACATCTTCTGAAAATTAACATTTCCTTTCTTAATTTTAAAATATTACTAAACGTTTGTCTCTGGGCCAACATCAAAGTGCCTGCTCAGGCTAGTTTTTCTGCACCCGGACTTGATTTTATATTTGAAACTATTTATTCACCTTAGCCATTTAGCATTTAGTCCACATCGAATTTATTAGTTGTTCAGCCTTGATTTTTGTTGATGGTAATCCTGTCTCTCAACCTCTCTTTTATTTATTTATTTGTTTATTTCTATGATAAAGTTGATGTTGTAATTTGATGCCAACTTAAATATGTCTTTAGATTAGTAATAATAAACACTATAATAATAGAAATGGGACTCTATAGAATCTGAACCCTGATGTAAAAGTTCCACTAATAAAGGTGATGTTGTTGTTGTTGTCGTCGTCGTCGTCGTCGTTGATGGGACTCTCTATGTTGTAATGAGCAGCGACAAGCAAATTACAAGAGCTGGCACTTTCACTTGCTTTGAGATGTTTATCCTTCGATTTTGTCGGCACGACTATCGATGAGAGTTCTGATGAGTTTGGTGCCGTGCAGGTTAGTTTGCATTATTTGGACCCATTTGGCAAAGATGATGACCATTAATTTTTACCCTTCACGTTGAGAATATATTCTTTGTATTGTGGCAGGTCTCTTCTTCTTGGAAATCTGTTCTTGAAGATCCTTCAACACTACAAATATTTTTTGACTACTATGCTATGACACAACCTCCTGTGTCAAAGGAGGTTGATACTTTATGCTAACCAACATTCTGTTGTGCTTTCTTATAAATTAGTGATGGTTACAATTTTTGGTGCATTTTGGGCGTATGACTTTTTGCTCTTTTCATGATGACACTTTAACTGCATTTTTTTAGCATTTATATATTATTATTATTTGTTGAAAATATAATTCTATGAAAGATCTTTGAGCACTAATGCAACTATTTCTGTGTCATATTATTATTTATTTTTAATATATTGTCACAAACTTATGGTCAACGTTTTGCAATTTTGACCACAAAATATGAAATGGGAAGATAAAAGTAGGGGTTATATTAAATTAGTTTCACAAAATTCTGATGGTGTTAGTTCTTATCAGCTATGTGATGATTTGGGTTTGAATTAGACTAAATACTGTGCACCCATGGGCCATGACTAACATCTCCAAAAGATGGTTCAATAGACTTGATTTATCAAAAATACTTGTGACCGATGTAGGCTGGATCAGACAAAAGGTGTCTACGTTAAACTGTCAACAAAGTGACCAGAGGGCAGCGTGTCTACATTAAACTGTCAACAGAGGGCAGCGTGGCTCGCACAATGCCTTCATCTGTATCCCTGCTGGTCTCATAATTGTTAAAATCAACCTAGTTGATTTGTGATAATGTACCCTGCCAGCTTCATAATTATTCTGTCTTTGTGCTGTAATCAGGCTCTTGAATGCTTGGTGCGTTTGGCATCCGTGAGGAGATCAATATTCCCTACTGATAGTGCACGCTCCAAATATTTGTCTCATTTAATGACAGGAACCAAAGAAATACTACAAAGTGGACAAGGTATGACTTATTAGCTTCACGTTTCTAGGTATTTGAGATTTGATATATTGTTATGGTAAACTGCTTGATTCAAAAATTGGTAATATTAAAAGGGGGTGATAGGAGCACATTCGCTTTTTATTTATTTATGTTCATTTTTTTATTTTTTTTTGGGCATGGATTGGGAGGTTGAAAATCCATGAATCTTTTCTGATTTGATTTTCGCTTTGGATACATTTACTCACCATTTCAAAATTCTCTTCTTTTTTTTTTTTTTTTTAATAACTTTTCTCAAAATTAAGACTCCATAGTTGATAAACGAGGGGTTCTCTTCAGGCGCTGAGCTCACACATATGTCGTGGCTAATCCCGCGGTCTGTTTTCATATCTCCCTTGAAGGGGTATCTTAAAAGAACCTTCTTATATTCTTTGATTCTTTTTATTTATGCTATCTCTCTGCGGGTGCATTTTCATCAGCATTAATAGTGGGGAATGCTCGTGTGTAATATATTGACAAGAAAAAGTAGGGGATCAATAGATTACAAAAAGTCTTCCTTACGACACGAGAAGAATCTCAAATTCTCATAAATGTAGCATATTAGCACCTCATTGAACGCAACCACTGCATTCTCCCATAGCAAGCTATGAATGCAAACAATCAGAATGGCACCATATCTTAGAATTTAGGGCGTGTTTGGATGGGAGGATTTGGAGGGAAAGGGAGAGGAGGGATTTATAAGGATGAAAAATTCTTTGTTTTATTATCAATTTGGAGGTGGGGGGATTTGGAGAGGTCCTCCATTTTCCCTCCTCTAAGCCACAATATTTCCCCTCCAACATATGAAAGATTTAGAGGGATAATGACCCTCAATTCTCCCTTCCTTTCCTTCCCTTTCCCTTCCCTCCCTTTTCCTCCTTTTTTTGGTATCCAAACAAGACCTTAATCTGAAGTTCACCAAAAATCTAGGACACACCAGCAGTTGGTCAGTGATCCTGAACATCTTATTCCCGAGCCCCAAGACACACGCATTGATGAGCATATATAATTTAGGAAACGGTAACACCCACTTTCTTATTTGTGCGTACACATGACCCAGGTAGCAGCACCACGAGCCACATAAGGCCGGCCATTGCTGAAGATATCATTATTCTTAATTCTGTCGTTGTCATTGCTCAAAGGAAGCCCATTAGGTGATTAGCTTTTGTCAGGTTATTTTCTTCGTGGAAGTGTTATCCGATCATTTTGAGTAGCTGATTGTCGCCGAATATGATATCCCTGCCATGGTCTCTGACCCTCCTTTGAAGATGAAAACTGATGGGTTCTTCGGCTTTGTTTTGTGTATCATACTCTAGGTCTTGTAATACTGTGCTTCCATACATGGTTCAATCGCGCTAATCAATCTTCTTTTACACTGCTCATTGTTTACCATCAATCTCTTCTTGTTTGCCATCCTTTTTTTGTATCGAATTACATTTCTGTCAACTTGAGATTATTTACGCTAGCCAACCCCAACATCTTTTGGGATCCAAAATTTTCTTTACAACAATTTATTCTGAAACTAAGTTTGAGTTGTTGTCACATGTATAGGCCTTGCTGAGCATGACAACTATCATGAGTTTTGCCGTCTTCTTGGGCGTTTTAGAGTGAATTATCAGGTAAGAAGAAATATTTTAATGATATTTTCTCATTCTTATGTCAAGTGTAGAGGTCCTTAGATTTTTGAAGGGTATTGATGATTGGTATCTACGTGATTTAAACGTCTGCGTTTTTGTTCAACTGTTTCTGTATTCTCCAGAGGTAAGGGCAAGTTAGTTTGTTTCTTCTTATAATATACTTGTATGTAAATATGACATATTGTGCAATATGTATATGAAGTCCCAGTTTGCGTCCTGCGTAACTAAGAATCTTTGAGACAATCGTATGTGCTTGGAACTTAAGACTCTGAGAGCCTCATCAGATTAGAAGATAAACTTTCTGTTGTTTATCTATGCTTCACTACCTCTTTCTCCGTTTATATTGTTTCCAATTTTCTCCTATTATTCTTGTGACAGCTGTTGTAGATTTACTTCTATGTTCTGCCAATGCTTTACTCAGAGGCCATTGCTCACTCGTTGACTGAGGGCAGTAAACTGTTCTCTTACCTTCAATTTCTCTCCTTCATGAAGTTCAGTTTTTTAAATACCTGATGAATAATTATATCTGCCTTTGATGGAGCAATGGTTCCCTCATGAGATTAATAGACTAAGGGTGTGTTTGGATACCAAAAATGGAAGGAAAGGGAAGGAAGGGTAGGGGAAGGAAGGGAACCTATGGCATTTTTTTGATTTCTTGGAGGAGGGAAAATGAATCTCACCCCTCTCCTCCCCGCCCCCCCAAATCCCTTCACTCTAATATGCTAACCAAACAACGAAAATAGCATCCCTCCCTTTCCTTTTCCTCCAATTCCATCAATCCAAACATATCAGTAGGTTGACTGAATGGTAAGTCCATGTTGTCAATTGTTGCTAGTAAATACAAGTAACTACTGGAAATTTAATCTACCAGATCCATTAGAACAGAATAAGAACCTGTTCTTTCGGACTTATTTTCAGCTCATTTCAGATTCGATTCAAAGACACTTGATTTAGTTGATTCATTTCCAAATTGATTCAATTAAGTTGAGTTCATTATTATTATTATTATTCTTAATAATAATAATAATATTAATAATAATAATAAATATAATAATAATAATAAAAAAAATATAATAATAATAAAATATAATAATAATAATAATAATAATAATAATAATAATAATAATAATAATATAATATAATAATAATAATAATATAATATAATAATAATAATAATAATAATATAAAATATAATAATAATAATAATAATAAATATAATAATAATAATAAATATAATAATAATAATAATAATAAATATAATAATAATAATAATAATAATAGTAATAAATATTATAATAATAATAATAAATATAATAATAATAATAATAAATATAATAATAATAATAATAATAATAGATATAATAATAATAATAATAATAATAATAATAATAAATATAATAATAATAATAAATATAATAATAAATATAATAAAAAATATAATAATAATAATAATAATAATAATAATAATAATAATAATAATAATAAAAAAAATATAATAATAATAATAGTAATAATAATACTGTTTATGTTTTTTTTCATTTCACTCAATTGATTCTTGATTCAAATTTCGATTCGATTCGATTCATTCACTCATTTGATTCGATTGATTCGATCAAATTTAAAAGTCTGAAAGAACGGGTTCTAAGAAGTTTTGAAGCCTTTAATAAATTTCTGAAGGATCTGAAAAATCTTGGGTCTAGCATGAACTAAAGAATGCTAGGTGGCAGGGCCATGTGATTCTAATACCCCATGTTAAACAAAGAGGTCCAATTGATTAGCTCATTTGGCTAGTAATGAAGCGTAATTTTTTTTTTTGAAGGCTCAGAATAAAAAGTTCGCAGTTGTTGGTTTGCTGCGGGTAATCTCCTTGAAAGTTCTCAGAATAAGGACATCTCTGAATAAAAACTTCTCATTGCCTGGTTGGTGACCTCGTTGGAGGTTTTTTCGTATGCAGATGGGTAAGGACCAAATGTGCATAAAAGGAATTGTGTTCATCTGGGCGCTAAGTACAGAACCGGGAGAGCTACCTGGTTTGTGGGTGATTACTTCTAGACTGGTTATGGAATGGGGTGTTAAGGTGAGAGGTAGTATTCATTGAAGGTGCCAGTACCGTTAGAGCGATTGGTGAGGAATGAGGATAGATTATTGTTTTAGGCAAGAAGTGAGTGTGATTAGAAAAATGTAGCATTGGGTATATTCTTTTTGTTTCCTATAACTAGTCAGGAATGCTTCATTAAGTAGTTTCAGAAGGATCTCTAAGTTGCTATGAAATTGTCACAAATTCTTAAAAATAAAGAAAACCTTGTTTTACCTGATTGTATGCCTGTTAAAAATTTGATTCCTTGTTTTTTTAATTTTTTTTTAAATTCCTTGATCACCAATGAGAAGTGTTGCTTAGTGATTACGCCTGACATTTTGCTGGAATTTAATTTTTAGTGATTTCCAATGCCTTGATGTCTGGTGATTGCCTTTGACGTGCTAATTATTAATCATTCAATATCTGCTTTGCAGTTACAAGAGCTTGTGAGTGTGGAAGGTTACAGTGACTGGATACAGCTCGTGGCACAGTTCACATCAAAATCGTTGCAATCATGGCAGGTTGATTTCCTTAATTCTAGTGCTTTTGTATCACTAGGGGATTGTGAAATCTTCTTACTGGAATAGTTATTTTTACTCCAAAAACACTGGAGTTGTGTATATCTATTGGTTTAGAGTTATCATTTTTTCAAATAAACTTTGTCTTTGTATTTGTCTATGTCTACTTATTTTATATACTCCGGATTAATATCAACATTTCAATACATGTTGGTTATGTAACTAAGCCGAACTCACGACCTCGTGTGTAAGTCAAGTTTTCCTCCTTCTCTACCCCCTCTGTCTCGGTCAATTGGTTCACCTAGAACAGAAGTGGGTCTCTGTGTTAACACCGCTGCATTTCTAGAACATGTCTTTCTTCTGTTATGTGCTATGGAGGAAAATTTAGTTATCCCCCTCTTTGCCTGTGTTTGTATTCAATTAGCTCTTTTGGTTATCTTGTGTTCTTGTTTAATATGTTAAATCTGATTTGTCCCTATTGTTTATGGGGGCTGGGTTACAGTGGGCCAGCAGCAGCGTATACTACCTTCTAGGTTTGTGGTCAAGGTTGGTAGCCTCTGTGCCGTATTTGAAGGGTGATGCACCAAGCTTGCTTGATGAGTTCGTCCCCAAAATTACAGAGGGATTTATCACATCCAGATTTGACTCTGTGCAGGTCCTCTTAACTATGCTTGTTCCCTGTCGATTCCTTCATTTTGAAATCTGGATGGTAAATTTTAACTATGCTTTTTATAGGCTGCTCTCCCAGATGACCTTTCTGAAAATCCTCTCGACAATGTGGAGACTCTACAGGATCAACTTGAATGTTTTCCTCATCTTTGTAGATTTCAGGTGAATGCATTTATTTTTTTTTGTATATCAAATACGATTATGACCTCTAGTTTGAGAAAGGATGTTATTTTTATCAATTATTCTGTAATATTCTTGTACTGATAACACCGCCCATTACTTTTTCTTGATTTTCTGATTTGTTTATCTCGTTTGCAGTATGAACACAGCAGTCTCTATATTATAAAAGTTGTAGAGCCTCTTCTGCAAAACTATACGGTATTAACTTATTATGGAGGCTACTTTTCTTGCTTTAGTATTCATGGATGTGTAATAAGATGTAAATAACATATCTGGCGGTGATGCTGCTACAGGAAAGAGCGCAGTTGCCGGTTAACGATACCTCAGAACTTTCTGTAGTTGAAGCAAAACTTACATGGATTGTTCATTTGATAGCTGCTATTCTTAAGATTAGGCAGTGTACTAGCTGCAGGTATATACATCACCTTTTCGAGAACATGTTTGTAGTTGTCATCATCTGTCCTTGAATGTATTTTTGTCTATACTCTATCCTGTCCTTTTTGCAGTGCAGAGTCACAAGAGGTCATTGATGCTGAACTTGCAGCTCGTGTTTTGCAGTTAATCAAGGTCACAGACAGTGGATTTCATTGCCAGGTATATTCATGCATAATATTGGTTTTCAGGATTGATTGATTTCGGCATATTCAGAACGCCCTTTCATGTATTAAATACAATTTGCAGAGATATGGTGAATTGAGCAAGCAGAGACTAGACCGTGCTATACTGACCTTTTTTCAGAATTTTAGAAAGTCTTATGTTGGCGACCAGGCTATCCAGTCATCCAAGGTAACAGACTAAAAATGTTGTTTATAATGCTGAATCTCCCTATTTCTTTGTTTGTGTTATGTATTATGGTTGAGAAGGCTATTCTTTGTGCAGTTGTTATATGCTCGGTTATCAGACCTTTTAGGGCTTGGGGATCATTTGGTTTTACTAAATGTCATTGTCAGTAAGATCGCAACAAATCTGAAATGCTACACAGAGGTGAATGTTTGGTGCTCTGTTGTTATTTGGTTGTCGAAATCATTCAAGCTAACCTATATTTTTTCATTATGTAGTGTGAAGATGTGATTGAGCATACATTAACTCTATTTTATGATCTGGCTTCTGGGTAAGTGAAAATTCTTCTGCAGTATAGCTGTAGATGACGCTGTTATATGAGCTGGCGGTGGTTGCATTTCTAGGAACTGAAATTTGAAGACTAGTGTAGTACTGAAGTACCGCTCCCTTTTTTGATTTTCTGTCACCAAATTGTGCAGCTACATGACTGGGAAGCTTCTTCTGAAGTTGGATACTGTCAAGTTCATCGTCTCAAATCACACGGTACCCACTCTAGTGGAAATATTACATCATGTATAATATGATGCCTCTGTTGAATGAGCTGAAAATACTTTTGATTGTATTTTGTTGTCAGAGGGACCATTTTCCATTTTTAGAAGAACAAAGGTGCTCCCGCAGCAGAACAACTTTCTACTATACTATTGGTTCATTAATTTTCATGGAGGACAGCTCTGCAAAGTTTAAATCATCGATGGAGCCTCTTCTAAAGGTATGCCATTTATCATATTCAGAGGGGCAAACAACAGAGCCTTAGTTGGAAAATGCGTTTGTGTTGGCTAATATGAATCCTTATAAAACAACCATTTTTAGAAGAAAGTAAAGCTTAGAATTTCAGAGATTTAAATTGCAAAAGATGAATATCGGCTGTTTAGAACATGGGCATGACCCGTCCAGTTGTTTTCGGCACATGGTTTTTCCCCTTTATTGCCTCTTTGTATATGACCGAATTTGAATGACGGGTAATATCTTATGTATATAGTTCTAAAGGACAACTCAAATTAACCCTCAAACTCCTATAAAACTTCTAGTAACTCCTTGAAGCATTCAGACATTAGTATGCAATGAGCAAACAGGTGCAGATCATAGTATGCTGCATCATGACTGCCTATGGATTTTATCTTGTGCCCGAAGTAACAGCGTGACTCTAGTGATTTCGTACCTCTGAATATTTTATTTGGGGTTATGTTGCTTAGGTTTTCATGTCTTTGGAGTCAACTCCAGATGCTGTATTTCGCAGTGACAATGTTAAATATTCTTTAATTGGCTTAATGAGGGACCTTAGAGGTATTGCAAAGGCCACCAACAGGTAAGGTTATTCCTGTGTTTTTCTTTGTTCTTTTTTATTTCTTACTCCGTATTTTTTTTTTTGCTCTATTGCAATCTTGTTTCTTGCTGAACGGACTTTGTTTTTCTCTTGGTAATCTTCAGCCGCAGAACTTATGGGCTTTTGTTTGATTGGTTGTATCCTTCCCGCATGCCACTTCTTTTGAGAGGCATTTCACATTGGGCTGACACTCCTGAGGTACTATGACTTTGAATCTGCAACTGCCTATAGTTTGTGTGTTTAGTTATTAACTTCAAACTTCTACTTTGCCTATCACAAGAAGGGATCTGTTCTGGTGATCTGGGAGATATGTTTAATTATGGTAAAAAGGATGGTGAAGTTCTTTCAGTCCAATTTTTCGCTTTGTTAGGGGAATATAAAATTGCATGTGGTGGAGAGGGTGAACAAGGAAGGAGGGTGAAGAATTATAGAGAATAGAGAGGGTTGAAAAGGGAAGGAGAGGGGTATGCTCTTTATTTATTTAGTTTTTTGAGGCAAATAACAATTCAGCAAACAAACAATTGAAATTATGGGGTTTTTAATTGCTATCTATGGAGCGTGATTGAGTGGATTTGCAATTGAAATCATGTAAATGTTGTGTTGCCTTTGGAACTATCTGCGTAACAACCTTACTGAAGTGCCTCAAAGTTCTTGCCTTGATAATTTGTTTCCGAATGATCATGAAACATCTCAGGCCCTCATTTTTCGCTGACAGAAATTTAAGTTACTATAACCATGTTCTCATGCTTGTTCTTTTGATAGTCAAGTATTACTAATTTCTTTGTTCCAGTGAATTTTTTAGTTTGAATATTTTCAAAATTTTTAATATCTGCTATTTGAATTTGAACTTCGACATCGTCAATGGTCTCATTGTCTCTATATGACTTTGAATTGATAAATTTATGATTCAAAAATCTATTTGCCTAATCAAGTACTTTTATCATCATGCATGTTTCTTCGGTGCCCGTGACTTTTTATAGAACTCTTTTTTTCCTGATTTTGTATTTTTACGAATACTTCCTGTTTGCTCTTTTCCTCACGGAAATTCACTAAATGCTCGATTCCTTGCAATACTTGTATAGTTTTGCTATATCATAATACAAACTTGTGCTTTTGGCTGTGTGCCTTATAGCTTGACAAAGTGCCAAATTCTTTCTGTGTGTTCTTGAATTTTTGTTTCCTCAAAGTAGGGATGGCAAGGGATCGAATTCAGATCGGGTTTATCAAGACCCAAAACTAATCCACTTTCTTAATGGATAATCGATCCAAATCCACACCCAATCCAAACCCACAATTCTAAAACCCAAACCGATCCATTATAGAATTTTCATGTACAAATCCATATCCAATCCAGAATCCAACCCGAAATCCAATCCAAATCCAACCCCAACTCAATCTTGATTCAACTTTTCAACATCCTACCTCATTTTTAACAGTGTTTTCCACAACTAAAGCTAAAATTAAGAGTTTAACTCTAAGACACGAGATTTTGGATCGGGTAGGTTTGGATTTGATATGGATCGGTAATGGATATGAATTGGTGTTTTTCTATGATGGATATAGATTGGGTTATTTTAGATTGGATTTAGATGTGAATTTTAAAGAAGGGGGTTTGGATTGGATTTTTTTTTGCTCGGATCGATTAGGTTTCAGTTCGGTTTTGGGCACAATTGCCATCCTTACCTCAGACTGTTGCTGCCATGTGCTGTCATGAGTGATACTGAGGTGACGTTTCGACTTATGATAACTTATGATTCATAAATCTATTTGCCTATTTGATGGCTGTTATGGGCTCCATTTTTCTGTGTAGTGTTGATGTAGGTATTTTTCTGTTCCCCTTGACTTGGTGGAGACTGGGTCGTAACTTCGTGGATCACTGGGGCAGTATATTTGATTAATTTGTGGTGACGATGTGTACTTTACTTATACTTTCTGGAGATTATTATGGAAAGTATATGTTTCTGGACACTAGTTATTAGAATATTGTGATTACTCTTTTTGCTTTTTGTCATGATTGCAATTATTATCTTGTTGTATGTTTAATCTTTTGATTTTTTTTCATTGTTAATACTGGTAAATGATGCGTTAGATTAACAATAATTGCTACACTGCAGGTTACAACTCCATTGTTGAAATTTATGGCTGAATTTGTGCTCAATAAAGCCCAACGTTTGGCATTTGACTCCTCCTCTGCCAATGGAATACTTCTTTTTCGGGAGTTAAGCAAACTGGTCGTGGCTTATGGGTCCAGAATAGTCCCTATTCTTAATGTGCCTGATATCTATTCCTACAAGTACAAGGGTATATGGATTTGTTTAACAATTTTGACTAGAGGTGAGAGTCTATAACCTTTTGAGGTCTTATATTCTTTGTCTTTTTCAATGCCACCCCTCTATGATATACTACTTGGTAATATTTATAATCCATTTCTCACATTTTTTATTTCAAGTTTTCCTTTTTATCATAGATAGTTCTACCCTAATTGTTTTTGGAGGATCATTTTGTTGTCAATTCACTCATTTGCTTCAAATGTACCCTTGCTGAGTAGAAGGCGATAAATGGCGAATGTGTTGAATTTTGGGAAGATGGGCTGAGAACAGGATGAGATTTTTGTTTTTATTCCCGGACTTCACTGCTTTTGTAGTTTTAAACATGACAGAATGCAAAGTCTGAATTCTGTCTTCTTGTTCTTCTGGTCGATACAAAGAAAGCTATCTGAGCCACCAACGATCAGTTAGTTCTGTCTATTTTTGCTATGTTTGAGGACTCCATGTCTTAGGTCCGGACCTTGTGCTTGATAACGTTTCATGGCATCTACTATCTAGTACATTTTTTTTAAATCTGGTGACTCATGGAAGGTCAGACAAGTGTCTTGACCACTTTTTTAGGCATGGTCAGATACCTGTCGCATATTTTGTGCTGGAAACGTTGAAATATCCCCTCAAGAATCTTCTCAAGAATCGAAAGTATTCCTCCTTACATTCTGGATTAATGGTTACCTGCCCACTTTCATGTGACCCTATTGGCATATAGAAACTTATCTGTTCCAACCTTCTTATATTAATTTAATGTTTTTTCTTATATGCAATCGTGCAGTGCATATTTATCACTGGTTCATAATATGTTCATTCTTGCTTGTAGCTTTGGCTGGAAACTACGTCAATTTTGGTGTATTTGAACTGTATGGAGACAGAGCACTTGCTGATGCACTTGACATTGCTCTAAAGATGACATTGTCAATTCCTTTGACAGATATTTTAGTGTTTCGAAAGGTATGTATTGTTCAAGCATGCTCTAGCTGACAATAAAACAAATGGTTTTGATGGTCAAGTATGAGTTCTAACCTGAGGCACAGTGGTGCACTCCTGTGCCCTGTCTTGTTTTTGTATAATGAAAGACGAGTAAGAAGAAGTGGGGCGTGCTTCATATTTATGGCGTTTCAGTAGTCGCTACTCAAAGTCTCAAACACAATGAATCACATTTGTAAATGTGGAATAAAGACCAATAAAGGGATGACGGATAAGGATGTAGAGGATGCGAGAGAGGACAAGGCATCTGGGTAGAATCGTAGGTGGGGTGAAGATGAGGACGAACGGATGAGTAAAACCCAGATGTGGTAATAGTGGAAGTTTAGTGTGGGTCTATAAGCTCGACATTGGAGGTTGTAGTGGACTAATGTGTATCTGTTGTCCTTGACATTACTCAATATCGTAGTCAATTGAAGCTCAGTGTTGATTCCAATTTTGCTTCACCCGAGGTCAGAAATGAACAAAGTTAGGAAGTATGGGATAATATCAGCTTTTATTAGGTTAATAGCATGCTTAATTGTGGCAATATAGTGTAAAATGAAAATATTATTCAAGTTGGGTACAGTCACCAGTCGAATCATGGGATGATTCCATGATCTGACTTGGTTGCTGACTTCTTTAACTGCCGTGGTACGATATTATCTATGTTTATATTTCATGTTAAAAGCAGCTCTTATGTGATTTTTTATTTATTTATTTACTTATATTTTATTTTTATTTTTTATCTTTGCAGCTGACTAGGGCATACTTTGCATTTATGGAGGTCTTGTTCAGCGGCCACATTTCTTTTGTGTTGAATCTGGATACAAACACTTTTGTGCGCATTGTAGGGTCTCTTGAATCTGGCCTCAAAGGCTTAGATTCAAACATCTCGTCACAGGTGAGTCACAACTCACAACTGTCTTTTTTATCATGTGGAAAAAAAAATTGGCTGACATGTGTATATATTTCGATATCGACCTACATGTAGAGATTGGCTGGCATTTGAAAATGGTGGTTCCTTTCTTATTTTAATCGATGTTGTTAATGTGTCAGTGTGCATCAGCGGTTGATCAATTGGCGACGTTTTATTTCAACAACATTACCATGGGGGAGGCCCCTTCTATAATAACTGCTATTAACCTTTCACGGCATATAGCTGAGTGTCCTACACTGTTTCCAGAAGTAAGTATTTGTCAGCTTCACAGTAGACCTTAGGAAGCTAGATGACAAGCACTTTCTCGTCTTTTCCGTAGTATTTAATCATTTGTTCCGACTTGCTCTTATTCAACAGGTTCTGAAGACTTTATTCGAACTTTACTTGTTCGAAGACTGTCTTAACCAGTGGAGTCTGAGTAGGCCAATATTAAGTTTAATATTGATCAGTGAACAGGTATCAGCTGCATACATTCTTTTTCGGTGTTGTTTTCTCCTTGGCCTCTTTTTTAACTCAACTACATTGTCTTTGACTCTTTGTTGGTACATCAAATTGAAAATGAGTAAGATGTCTATCTAACAAAATTTTCTTGATCTATGCAGATTTTTTCGGATTTGAAAATTCATATATTGGCGTCACAGGTAGTCTTTCTGTTAATCAAGTACTCCGTAGTTAATGTCCGCCAAAATTTCATAAAGAACCATTAAAAGACCATTTGAATTATTTTCAAGCCAAATATTCTCGCCTTGTCATTTTCTGGTTATGCTGTAATGGAAGGTCATGATTTTGTGTTCACATATGTTGCATGCCATGTCTCTCAACTTGTTATGTTCAGACATGGTAAGGCGAGGAATAACCGTTTAACAAGAGTAGGGATGTTCTGAAATGCACTTTGGCTATCGGACTAACGAAGAATTTGATTGTTTGAACAGAAAGTTAAATACTGTAAATATATGTTTGTTTCATGAATACTTAATTGTTTTCGATCTTGCAGCCGGTAGAACAACACCAGCGTCTATCATTGTGTTTCGACAAACTAATGACAGACGTATCCCGAAGTTTAGATTCAAAGAACAGGGACAAATTCACACAGAACTTGACCGTATTCAGGAGCGAGTTCCGTGTCAAGTAGTTCTAGACCCTATTGAATCGACTTCCTTTCTAGAGAGTAACTATCGTCCGCCATTACCCTCTCTTTCACATGTACCGAGTCACGATTCATCTTGGTGGAGCATCTGATAAGAGTAGTCTCATCTCAAGATTGCAGCTGTTTAACTCTCGTGTTTTTTTTTTTTTTTTTCTCGTGAAGTGGCATGGAGATTTGGAAGTCTGATACCCGAGTTCTTGTGGGTGCCAGTTTAGTCACCATTCTAGGTTTGAATATCTCAATGATGTATCATTTCAGCATTCAATTTTGTGCATTGAGATGAGGAAAATAGGATTTATATGAATTATATGATGGTTATAGCCTTATAGCCTTATAGGGTGAGTGCGGAGTGCTCAATTGCTTCTTGTACATGAACTTCCTTGATTTGTTGATTGTTTCTGAAATTAGTTGAACTGCAACCAGTGGCATAACAAACAATAATTTTTTTGAAATGTAAAAGTTGGACAAAACAGACAGAAATAATTTACGTTATAGTGTCCCGGGACCTCATATAGACCAAGATAATTTACAATATGGTGTCCCGGGACCCCATACATTTGTATGTGCGTCCGTCACTGACTGCAAGTCTGCAACTTTGCTCTAGTTGTCATGACCTCGCTAAAATTTGTCTGATAAACTTACTTTGTACACTAATTGAACAACTTGAAGGCATTACCTAAAATGCACGGAGGATCCATATTAAACTTAAGACGGGTTAAGTATGACCCTTTTTTCTCTTCTGTTTTTCCAAAAAAAAATTCTCAAGACCTGTTTTTTTTTCAAATGACTTGTGTTGAAAAATGGGAAAACGTGTAAAATAGGATATTTCAAAATGGTGATAAAGTAGACAAAAATGGTAACATATTATATTATATGCGACATATTGTGAAACAAAGAGAACAAATTGCCACAACATTTAGTATGCTTTTTTCATTTTGTTTTCCAACCTTACTCTTTTAAAATCAATAAAAAACACAAATTTAATGAAAAAATTGAAATTAAATCCAATATTAATTCATTTCATATATTATTGAAATTAATAATTGAAAAATTGAATTAATTTAGTTTTAGAAAAGTTAAAAAAAAAACAGAGAATTTTGTATACAATGAGAGTAAAAAAAAGTAGGATTGGAAAACAAAATGGAAAAAGTATACAATGTGAGTAAAATTCGTATACGAAAAATCAATAACGTTTCATAATATGTTATGGTTATTATACTTATATTTTCTAATATTTTGAAAATAGGTTAATATTAAATGGTAAGATATTGCACTGAAATTTAACATATTTGTGTTTTACATTTTCATACTCGAAAACTTATAATCAACACATAATTTATTTGCATCTGTAACATGTATTATGTTTTATATGTTTGCGAATATGTCACCAGTATAATGTAATATGCGACCATTTTTATCAATTTTGTTACCGTTTAAAGTTTTCATTTTAGTTGTGTTTTTCCGTTTTGTGAATTAAGATTTCAAAAAGAAAAATTGAATCTTGACAAAAAAAATTAAAAATGAAAATTAATGGGTCAAAACAGATCATATTTAACTTGTCTTAATCCAAAATGAATCTATTCGTCTTAAGCAAAACCTATTGATTAAACTAATGTGTAAGAGACATTTAGGGAGCAAAGATAGCATCTTACAAAATTTTATCATGTTTGGAAAATTATTACTCACTCATTTGATTTGATGACTCTGCTGAAATTGCTCTTGCATTTAAACAACAATAGCAAAAAAGAATTAAAATCACAAACAAAAAGGGTAAAAAAAACTCCTTAATGGCAATATAATTTAGTTTTTCAATTTAAATTCCTAAAATATTTTCCTCGTAAAAGACATGCAAAATATCCATGTTTTCCCACAAATAAATGGTTACTCTATAAACTTTCACCCTTTAAATCGTTCCAATATTTCAATTCATAAATCTCCTACTAAAATTTATTGTTCTTTTAATAATAATAATAATAATAAATCAATAAAATCAAATAGTGAAATGGAACAATATAAAGTTGCTGTGGTTGGAAGTGGAAATTGGGGAAGTGTTGCTGCAAAACTTGTTGCATCCAACACCCTTAAATATAAACATTTTCATGGTAATTAAACTCCTCTTTTAGGGTGTTCAAAAATTCTTAAAAACGTAAAAGTTACTTCCACCGTTTCAGACTTTCAGTGAATTGTTTACATTTTGACTTTTTTGTTAAGAGTATTTGAGAGAAGTGTAAACAAATGACTGAGATAGATCCGATGAAGTACTTTTTAGGGCTCCATATGCGTATAAAGTTACGTATGGAGTAATATTCATCAAAAATTTAAGATTTTGAATATGATAAAGTCTAAAATGATAAAAGTTGGTTGATATATAATATGGTATTGAAAATCAAAGTTTTTATTATGGAAGGATTTAATTATACTCCGTACTAATTATGGTTATTGTTAATGGTGTAATTCAGATGAAGTTAGAATGTGGGTTTTTGATGAAACCTTGTCAAATGGACAAAAGTTGTCCAATGTCATTAATCAAAGTAATGTAAGTGAAAACTCATAGCTTACTCATTTTATTTTCCATGTGTTTTATATTATTCGGGTTTTTTAAAAATGTGTCCATCTACCTGGTGCAATAAATAGAGGGGTGGTGAGATTCGGATCCATAATTTCTGGTCACAAAGTTCTGATATCATGTCATAAACCAACTCGGCCAAAAGCTTAAATTTATATGTTTGGAGATCCAAGATCGAATATACACTCTAACATTACCAAACTTGTTATTTGATCAATTTTCTTGGAATAAACTGAAATAAATTAATTATCATATTTAGGTCTTTAAGATTATAAGGAATACGAAGTACTAATTTTTGTTTACAAGTAGAGTAGTATTATGTGACCTTATCACAAAAATAAAGACAATCTTTATGGTATAGACTTCGCAAAGTACTTTTGAGTTTTGACAAATATCATTTCGATACAAATAATCATGATCAAACGACTATTTTAGAGACTGTGAGAAAGTAAATAGGAAAAATACTTTGAAATGGATGAATGGAGTAGTTTTTTAGCTGTTTCATCATCGTATATATATTTACTTTGAACAACTATTTCACAGGTAAATGTCAAATACCTTCCTGGTGTGCAGCTTGGCAAAAATGTCATCGCTGATCCAGATCTCGAGCATGCAGGTATTTTTACAAGACCGTCTCCCACCGTGAAAATAACCTACATGCATGCTTATCAAACAAACTAACTCTATCATGGGAAAAGTCTAACAAAATAGTAATACTGTTTCATATGATAATTTGTGAAAGTTAATATATTTCGTAGTTACTATTTGATGAGCTTAATTTATGGTTAATACATAACTTCATATGATTTTCGTATTTGTGTAGTGAAAGATGCAAATATGTTAGTGTTTGTGACGCCTCATCAATTTATCGAGGGTGTTTGCAAGAGACTAGTTGGAAAAACGAAGAAAGACGTAAAAGCTATTTCACTTATAAAAGGCATGGAGGTTAAACCCGAAGGTCCATCGATGATCTCCTCGGTCATCTCTACCCACCTTGGTTGCGATTGTTGCGTCTTAATGGGTGCAAATATCGCTAATGAGGTTTCAACGCTTGCTTTATATACGAAGTATATAGATTTCCTCGTGTTACTAATCTAAACAAAATTTATATCAAAATGTTTCTGATATATAAAATGTGATTAGTATTCTATATATCTGTTATATATTGAGAACCGAGAAGTAATAACCATATTCTAGTCGATAATAATCAATAATGATAACGTTTAATATAGTCACTTTTGTGTAATGATAACTACTTATTCGATATGTCAGATAATTTAACGTAAGATCTACTTCACTAATAAAGTAATAAACGTGTTTCTAAATATAGAAGTTTTATTTAATTATTGTTTTGTAGATTGCGAAGGGGAATTTCAGTGAAGCAACAATAGGATACAAGAATAATAAAATAGTTGCGGATAAATGGGCTCAACTATTTACTACACCATATTTTGCAGTCACTACTGTGAGTTCATAATGTTTTCCTTCTTCTGGATTTTTCAAATAGGTGTGTAGAAATTTAGAAGAGCAGAAATAATTCATAAACTCTGAACGTTATTAATTAATAACTTGTGATTAGTGAGTATACTGATCACGTTATTTATTAAACTTTCTCTAATACTGAGATATGACTGATATTCTCGACATATCTCATCAATGTGTATATGTAATTTTTATAAGTTCGACAAAATAATCTATATGTATGTCATGGTTTTGTTATTTAAAAATAGGTGCAAGATGTAGAAGGTGTGGAACTATGTGGTACATTGAAAAATGTTGTCGCCATTGGTGCAGGTTTGATTTTTACTTTGTTAAATAATAAAGTGAAAATTAATTAATTAATTAATAATCTTAAAATAAATAACACCTCAATTTTATTTACAAAACTAAAACACAAATGTTACGTACGGGGGTATCTTATCAAACGAGAACTAGGCAGTGTTATATAAATCGTAAATGTAATAATGATGAATTGATGATATACAGAGTATAAAATTATCGGATAAAATAATCGATGACGTTGATATATATTGTAATAACAGGATTTGTCGATGGCTTGGATATGGGAAATAACACCAAAGTAAGAAATTACATTAGTTTAATTTATTTGTTTTTTTTTTTTTTTTTTAATGAATGATATAATAATGTTGAGAATATGAAAATTAGTAATTCTCTCGTTAATATTTTAAACTAGTTTGCCTTTTACCTTAGGGTTTATTGTTGTGTTGACTTTTTAATATTGTAATAGAGTCTCACATATTAACACTTACGTACGGGCGTGCTGCTCAAGGGCCTCTGTTTGATGCATTTATCTACGCGTCAACGTTTTCAACTTACAAGCCTCCACTTGAGGTAGATTAGAGTAAAATTTGGGTACAATTGAATAACACCATAAAAATATATGAACCTATTATTGGGTCTTAACCAATACCTTATTATTTTGATTGACGGGTCAATTTTTACTTTTTGACCTATAGTTAGTCATGTACTCATGTCTAAGAATGGTCAGTTTGTTGGCAAAGGTTTTTGTAATGGTGATTTCTTTGTTCTTAATGTTGAAATAAATAGTTCATCCTCTTTTGCTTACCTAGCTGAGTCACTAGATATTTGGCATTCTAGACTTGGTCATGTAAACATAAAATCTATCAAACGGATGAGAACCATGAACCTAATACCGAACTTTAGTACCTTTGACATGGATAAGTGCCTGATTTGTGTGGAAGCTAAACATTCGAGAAAACCCTTTAAGAAAGTAACTAGGAGGCAAACCGAGTTGTTAGAGCTTATTCATACCGATTTAACCGATTTTAAAAGTTGTGAGAGTAAGGGTGGGAAAAGATATTATACTTCGTATTACATTTGTGGATGATTGTTCTAGCAGGTACGACACGAGAGTTTATCTTTTGAGGAATAAGAGTGAAGCCGAGAGTATGTTTATGATTTATAAGGCCGAGGTAGAAAATTAGCTAGGTCGGAAAATTAAAAGAGTAAGATCTGATCATGTTGGTGAGTATGAGACAGATTCTTTAATAGAATTTTGTCAGAAAAATGGGATTATCCATGAGTTTTCAGCCCCTTATATCCCTGAACAAATTGGTGTAGCTAAAAGGAAGAATAGAACTTTGAAAGATATGATGAATGCAATGATGTTGTCATTTGGGTTGTCTGACTTTATGTGGGGGAAGCGATTCTTTCAGCTTGTTATGTCCTAAACCGTGTCCCACATAAGAAACTTGATGTGACTCCATATGAGGTTTGAAGGGTTATCCACTGAATTATTTGGGGTTTATGAGGGTTTATGAGGGTTTGAGGTTGCTTAGCTAAGGTACCTTTACCAACCTATAGGAGAGACAATTGACCTATATTTATATATAATTGTCCTCTTTCATTTTTCATTTACACTTATTTACATATTTTAATAAATAAATAAAGCATATACTATAAAATGCAAAATAAAGCAAATTTAGATAATTAGATATCATATATAGAGATAAGATCCGGTGAGTCCACCTAAATATTTGAGTCCGTGAGTCCACTTACAATATCACAGGTATTAAGGAAGAATATCACAACATATAGGAGACAATATCACGATAAAAAAAAAAAAAAAGGAAAATAAAGGGTTCAAAAAATTTGTGCAGTAGACCAAGGCCCAGCGGCTTTGTCTCTGGCAAGAGTGATCACAGGTGTTAAAAAATTTCGGATTTTTGTGATATTGTTAGTTATAGTATGTGATATTGTTAGTCATAGTGTGTGATATTGTGATCTACTTATTAGCATATTGTGTTATAGGCTGCTATTATGAGAATCGGCTTAAATGAAATGAAGACATTCTCCAAAAGACTTTTCCCGTCAGTTAAGAACGATACATTCTTCGAAAGTTGCGGTGTAGCTGACCTTATTACTACTTCTTGTAAGAAACTTTTTTTTTATCCTTTTACTGTTTATACTTAATACTCCGTATGTCCGTAGTAATATACGGAGTACTTTTCTTTTATTCTAGTGAACAATTTATACGTATTTTGTTTTTTTTTTCTTTCAAAATAAAACAAATATAAATTATATATAGTAATAGAAAGAATATATTGTGTTTGAGGATTTTCATTAACATAACAAAGTTCTCGTGCGACAGTTGGAGGAAGAAATGTGAGAGTCGCAAAAGCCTTTGCAAAATGCGGAGGTAAAAGGTATTATATATTCTTTTTAAATTGTTAGTAAGATATTAATAATTGTTTTGAATATCTCTTTATTATTATAAAATAATAAATAATGTACATTTTTTTTCTCTCCATAAAATAATAAATAATTATATGATGCTATTCACGTTTAATTAGGTCATTCAAGGAATTAGAAGCTGAGATATTGAACGGCCAAAAGTTACAGGTATAATATGCGAGAGTATGAGATCTTCTATTATGAGATAGTCTCATGTGTAAAATAGCCAACAAAATTTTTCAACATTGCATTTATCATGAACATTATATTAAATGTGGTGTTGACTAATTTTATTGATCATTTAATGAAACAATTTCATTTAAGAATTTGTAGATAAACATAAATTGCTCATTCTTTTAATTGTCTCAACATTTTTTTTTTGATTCATTTTAATTAGTTTGTTATATTTTATATAGTGCATAACATATTAATCTCCTCTAGTAGATTAGATTTTCCCCCAAGCGAATATAGCCAAAACATTCAGTATAAAATGTGAATAATATTTTACGGAGTGTAATACTACTCCCTCAGTTTCAGTCATTCCTTTACCGTTCTGTTTTGGAAATTGACGAAAGTAAACTATTTTCTTTATATAAAACCAAAATCTAATATAATTATCATCCACAACTATTTAGCTAAAACCGCTATCCATCTAATTCAGTGATCGTTACTGATCAACTTATATGTGATAATGTTTAAGTTCCAACGTTATAAAATGGGATAAACTTATGATTACAGGACAAAATTTCATTATTTTTAGGGCTTTATTGTTTTTTCAAAAATTTATATTTAAAGTTGGTTTATATGTTTATGTAACTTATAAAGTTGTCCCATTATTTTTGTATTTGAAGGGTGTTTTGACAACCAAAGAAGTGTATGAGGTGTTGAAAAACAAGAGATGGTTGGATTCATTTCCTCTTTTCAAAACAATTCACGAGATTTGCATCGGTGTTAAACCAGTTTCAGCTATAGTTCACTACAATCGTTCTCTCTCAAGAACATCACCTCTTCAAAGTTCCTTATAATCAATTGTCAATTGGTAATTGCGTAATTGGTCCCAAAAAAAATCCTCAGTGATGTTGATTCTTAGAGAATCCGCACAAATTTTTGACTTTAGAAAGTAATATCATATGTTTCATTGAATGGTATACATTTAATTTATTTTATTTTTCTCTCACAAAATAAAGAAATCGTAATTATTAGTATTACTTGTACTCCGTATATATAATAGGGGAACATATTTTGTGTATTTACTATTATTAACCGAAATATTTCTTGATATTCTAGATAGACGAATAGAATATTTTAATTTGTTGTAATAGCTTAGCGGTTCTTGCTCGTACGTACCTGATTCGTGCAACGTTTTCTCACTATGCATCGACACTTGGCACATGCGTAGCTCAGAGTGTCGACTTGTTGTGCAGTCACTCATCTTAATAATATAGGTTTAAATCAAAAAATTAAGAAGTCTGCCCAGTGTTGGAATATATGGCCACATGTGAGAGTCTCACATTGATGGTGGAGAAGAGTGTAGTGTGCTTTATAATGGCTGAATTTTTCAAACCAAGCTCGTGGGGGTTGTTTCAATCCATACAAAGTGCGGCAGACGACAAACCTTATTTGGAGGATGGTTATATCTCTGAAGAGGTCTCATGTAAACTTCGTCACTTATATCAACATTGAGAAAAGCATTCTTCACATCCATTTTATAAAGATCCCATTTTTTAGTTGCATCGACAGTAAGAAGGCAGCGGACAAAAGTAAGACGCGCGACTAAAGCAAATGTTTCTTCATAATCAATGTCATATTCTTGTTTATAGCCTTGAGCTACAAGACGAGATTTGTAGCATTCAATTGAGCCATATGAGCAACCCATGAATGACTTGTTAGGCGGCAAATCAAATAAATCCCTAGTGTTTGTTTTCTACAAGGCATTCAACTCTTCCGTCATTGCTTGCTGCCATAAAGGGTACACACTTGTTTTTCTATAAGTCGTGGGCTCATAAAGAGATTGGATAACCGCATGACTTTGATAGTTACTGTGCCTCGCAGATGGACGACTCACCCTAGACGAATGTCTTGGTTAAAGAGTATCTGACACAGGTACTTCAGTATTTGTGGAAGAAGTCTCTGGTGCACTTGTACTGTCATTCTGTTCAGGTGAAGAATCTATGTTGGTACATTCGCTGACTTGTGACGAGTTCTCTAGCACGGAAATAAGAGCATTACTTGGAGTACCCATGTGATCGCCGGTATCGTCTGACAATAATTCAGCATTAACATCAGTAAAAAACAGCGGGTAATGTCCGACAATTGAAATTTTGACAGTGTGCTAAACATCTTATATATGTTCCCAAAACACCACATGTCGGGAAATGCGAATTCTCCTTGAAAACGGATCACAACGCTTATACCCTTTGTGAGCACTTCCGTATCCAAGAAAGCAACATAGTCTTGCTCGTGGTTCCTATTTATTATGTTCATGAGGTTATAACAGTACAAAACAAGCACAACCAAACACTCGAAGATGACCGTATTTTGGAATTTTTGAATATAATCGCTCATAAGGTGATTTGTTACCTAAGACGGAGGATTGGAGGCAATCAATATTGTGTCAGGCGGTAAGTAAAGAAGAGCAGACCTCCTCCCTTTAAAACAAT